>CATKUP010000070.1:0-1339000 GCA_949786385.1 Onychomys leucogaster
CGTGAAATGTGTAAATTCATTTGAGCCGAAAAATCACTAGGCTTACCGGAAATGAACTCTTGCTTGTAGGAAGACACAGAGCCTTCGGTTTTACTCCGTTTCTGATGGAAAATTCAGAACGGTATTCTCACATATGAAACATACTCTGTTTTAACGCAAGAAGAATGCTCTTCTTTCCAGCGTCTCCAATACAGCAAGAAAAATGAGCATGCCCAGAAAAAAAGAACTGTGTTTCCTACTCATAGGGACCATATCTATTTGAACTCAGCTTATGAAACTGTAACAAACCACAGCTTCTCTTACATTGATGCTCTTTAGTTAATAGTGAAAAACGTGTTGGGTTCATGAACTTTGAAATTCAGTTGAGCCGAAAAATCACTGGGTATACCAGAAATGAACTCTTTCTTGTAGGAAGACACAGGGTTTGGTTTAACTCCGTTTGTGAAGGTAAATTCAAACCAGTGTTCTCATCCATGAAACACACTCTGTTTTAACGTAAGAAGCATCCTCTTTTTTCCAGAGTCTGCAATACAGGAAGAAATATGAGCATGTCCAGAAAAAAAGAACTGTGTTTTCTACTCATACGGCCCATATCTAGTTGAACTCTGCTCATTAAACTGTAACAAACCACAGCATCTCTTACATAGATGCTCTTTAGGTAATAGTGAAAATCGTGTTGGGTTCGTGAACTGTGTAAATTCATTTGAGCCGAAAAAATCACTGGGTTTACCGGAAATGAACTCTTGCTTGTAGGAAGACAAAGAGCCCTTGGTTTAACTCCGTTTCTGATGGAAAATTCAGACCGGTGTTCTCATCCATTAAACATACTCTGTTTTCACGCGAGAAGCATGCTTTTCTTTCCAGCGTCTCCAATACAACAAGAAACATGAGTATGCCCAGAAAAAAAGAACTGTGTTTCCTACTCAGGCAGACCATATCTAGATGAACTCTGCTCATTAAACTGTAACAAATCACAGGATCTCTTACATAGATGCTGTTTAGTTAATAGTGAAAATCATGTTTGGTTCGTGAACTGTGTAAATTCATTTGAGCCGAAAAATCACTGGGTATACCAGAAATGAATTCTGGCTTATAGGAAGACAAAGAGCCTTTGGTTTAACTCCGTTTGTGAAGGGATATTCAGACAAGTGTTCTAATCCTTGAAACACCCTCTGTTTTAACGCAAGAAGCATCCTCTTCTGTCCATAATCTGCAATACAGCAAGAAATATGAGCATGACCAGAAAAAATGAACTGTGTTATCTACTCATTAGGACCATATCTAGTTGAACTCTGATTATGAAACTGTAACAAACTACAGCAACTGTTACATAGATGCTCTTTAGTTAATAGTGAAAAATGTGTTGGGTTCGTGAAATGTGTAAATTCATTTGAGCCGAAAAATCACTAGGCTTACCGGAAATGAACTCTTTCTTGTAGGAAGACACAGAGCTTTTGGTTTAACTCTGTTTCTGATGGAAAATTCAGACCGGTGTTCCCATCCATGAAACATACTCTGTTTTAAAGCGAGAAGCATGCTCTTCTTTCCAGCGTCTCCAATATAGCAAGAAACATGTTCATGCACAGAAAAAAAGAACTGTGTTTCCTACTCATATGGACTATATCTAGTTGAACACTGCTTATGAAACTGTAACAAATCACAGCAGGTGTTACATAGATGCTCTTTAATTAATAGTGAAAATCGTGTTGGGTTCGTGAACTTTGAAAGTTCATTTGAGCCGAAAAATCAATGGGTTTACCGGAAATGAACTCTTGCTTGTAGGAAGACACAGAGCCTTTGGTTTCACTCTGTTTGTGAAGGGAAATTCAGACCAGAGTTCTCATCCATGAAACATACTTTGTTTTAACGCAAGAAGCATGCTCTTCTTTCCAGCGTCTCCAATACAACAAGAAACATGAGCATTCCCAGAAAAAAGAACTGTGTTTCTTATTCATACGGACCATATCCAGGTAAACTCTGTTTATGAAACGGTAACAAACCACAGCATCTCTTACATAGATGCTCTTTCATTTATAGTGAAAAACTTGTTGGGTTAGTGAACTGTGTAAATTCATTTGAACCGAAAAATCACTGTGTTTACTGGAAATGAACTCTTGCTTGTAGAAAGACACAGAGATTTTGGTTTAACTCCGTTTCTGAAGGAAAATTCAGACCAGTGTTGTCATCCATGAAACACCCTCTGTTTTAACGCAAGAAGCATCCTCTTCTTTCCAGAGTCCACAACACAACAACAAATATGAGCATGTCGAGAAAAAAAGAACAGTGTTTCCAACTCATAGGGACCATATCTATTTGAACTCAGCTTATGAAACTGTAACAAACCACAGCATCTCTTACATAGATGTTCTTTAGTTAATAGTGAAAAACGTGTTGGGTTCATGAACTGTGAAATTCATTTGAGCTGAAAAATCACTGGGTATACCGGAAATGAACTATTGCTTGTACGAAGACAAAGAGCGTTTGGTTTAACTCCGTTTGTGAAGGGAAATTTAGACCAGTGTTCTCATCCATGAAACATACTCCGTTTTAACGCAAGAAGCATCCTCTTCTGTCCAGAATCTGCAATACAGCAAGAAATATGATCACGTCCAGAAAAAAAGAACACTGTTTACTACTCATACGGACCATATCTAGTTGAACTCTAATTATGAAACTGTAACAAACTACAGCATCTCTTACATATATGCTCTTTAGTTAATAGTGAAAAATGTGTTGGGTTCGTGAAATGTGTAAATTCATTTGAGCCGAAAAATCACTAGGCTTACCGGAAATGAACTCTTGCTTGTAGGAAGACACAGAGCCTTTGGTTTTAATCCGTTTCTGATGGAAAATTCAGAACGGTATTCTCACCCATGAAACATACTCTGTTTTCACGCAAGAAGAATGCTCTTCTTTCCAGCGTCTCCAATACTGCAAGAAAAATGAGCATGCCCAGAAAAAAAGTACTGTGTTTCCTACTCATAGGGACCATATCTATTTGAACTCAGCTTATGAAACTGTAACAAACCACAGCATCTCTTACATAGATGCTCTTTAGTTAATAGTGAAAAACGAGTTGGGTTCATGAACTGTGAAATTCATTTGAGCCGAAAAATCATTGGGTATACCAGAAATGAACTCTTGCTTGCAGGAAGACACAGGGTTTGGTTTAACTCCGTTTGTGAAGGTAAATTCAGACCAGTGTTCTCATCCATGAAACACCCTCTGTTTTAACGCAAGAAGCATGCTCTTCTTTCCAGGGTCTCCAATACAGGAAGAAACATGCGCATGCCCAGAAAAAAAGAACTGTGTTTCTTACTCATACGGACCATATCCACTTAAACTCTGCTGATGAACCTGTAACAAAAGACAGCATCTCTTACAAAAATGCCCTCTCATTTATAGTGAAAAACGTGTTGGGTTCGTGAACTGTGTAAATTCATTTCAGACGAAAAATCACTGGGTTTACCGGAAATGAACTCTTGCTTGTAGGAAGACAAAGAGCCTTTGGTTTAACTCCATTTCTGAAGGGAAATTCAGACCAGTGTTCTCATCCATGAAACACCCTCTGTTTTAACGCAAGAAGCATCCTCTTCTGTCCAGAATCTGCAATACAGCAAGAAATATGAGCATGTCCAGAAAAAATGAACTGTGTTTCCTACTCATAAGGACGATATCTGGTTGAACTCTGATTATGAAACTGTAAAAACTACAGCATCTCTTACATAGATGCTATTTAGTTAATAGTGAAAAACGTGTTGGGTTCGAGAACTGTGTAAATTCATTTGAGCCGAAAAATCATTGGGCTTACCGGAAATGAACTCTTGCTTGTAGGAAGACACAGTGGCTTTGGTTTAACTCCGTTTCTGATGGAAAATTCAGACCGGTGTTCACATCCATTAAACATACTCTGTTTTAACGCAAGAAGCATGCTCTTCTTTCAGGCTTCTCCAATACAGCATGAAACATGAGCATGCCCAGAAAAAAAGAACTGTGTTTCCTACTCATACAGACCATATCTAGTTGAACAATGCTTATGAAACTGTAACAAATCTCAGCATGTGTTACATAGATGCTTTTAGTTAATAGTGAAAAAAGTATTGGGATCATGAACTGTGTAAATTCATTTGAGCCGAAAAATCACTGGGTTTACCGGAAATGAACTCTTACTTGTAGGAAGACAGAGAGGATTTGGTTTCACTCAGTTTGTACAGGGAAATTCAGACCAGATTTTTATCCATGAAACACCCTCTGTTTTAACGCAAGAAGCATGCTCTTCTTTCCAGCATCTCTAATACAGCAAGAAACATGAGCATGCCCGGAAAAAAAGAACTGTGTTTCCTACTCATATGGACCATATATAGTTGAAATCTGCTCATTAAACTGTAACAAGCCACTGCATCTCTTACATAGATGCTGTTTAGTTAATAGTGAAAATCGTGTTGGGTTCGTGAACTGTGCAAATACAATTGAGCCGAAAAATCCCTGGGCTTACCGGAAAAGAACTCTTGCTTGTAGGAAGACACAGAGCCTTTGGTTTAACTCCGTTTCTGATGGAAAATTCATACCGGTGTTCCAATCCATGAAACATACTCTGTTTTAACGCAAGAAGCATGCTCTTCTTTCCAGGGTCTCCAATACAGGAAAGAAATGAGCATGCCCAGAAAAAAAGAACTGTGTTTCTTACTCATACGGACCATATCCACTTAAACTCTGCAGATGAAACTGTAACAAAACACAGCATCTCTTACAAAAATGCCCTTTCATTTATAGTGAAAAACGTGTTGGGTTCGTGAACTGTGTAAATTCATTTCAGACGAAAAATCACTGGGTTTACCGGAAATGAACTCTTGCTTGTAGGAAGACAAAGAGCCTTTGGTTTAACTCCATTTCTGAAGGGAAATTCAGACCAGTGTTCTCATCCATGAAACACCTTCTGTTTTAACGCAAGAGGCATCCTCTTCTGTCCAGAATCTGTAATACAGCAAGAAATATGAGCATGTCCAGAAAAAATGAACTGTGTTTCCTACTCATAAGGACCATATCTAGTTGAACTCTGATTATGAAACTGTAACAAACTACAGAATCTCTTACATAGATACTATTTAGTTAATAGTGAAAAACGTGTTGGGTTCGTGAACTGTGTAAATTCATTTGAGCCGAAAAATCATTGGACTTACCGGAAATGAACTCTGGCTTGTAGGAAGACACAGAGGCTTTGGTTTAAGTCCGTTTCTGATGGAAAATTCAGACCGGTGTTCTCATCCATGAAACATACTCTGTTTTAACGCAAGAAGCATGCTCTTCTTTCCAGCGTCTCCAATACAGGAAGAAACATGAGCATTCCCAGAAAAAAAGAACTGTGTTTCCTACTTATACGGACCATATCTAGTTGAACACTGCTTATGAAAGTGTAACAAACCACAGCATTTGTTACATAGATGCACTTTAGTTAATAGTGAAACAAGTATTGGGTTCATGAACTGTGTAAATTCATTTGAGCCGAAAAATCACTGGGTTTACCGGAAATGAACTCTTGCTTGTAGGAAGACATAGAGCCTTTGGTTTCACTCCGTTTGTGAAGGGAAATTCAGGCCAGAGGTCTCATCCATGAAACACAATCTGTTTTAACGCAAGAAGCACGCTATTCTTTCCAGCATCTCTAATACAGCAAGAAATATGAGCAAACCCAGAAAAAAAGAACTGTGTGTCCTACTCATACGGACCATATCTAGTTGAATTCTGCTTATGAAACTGTAACAAACGACAGCATCCCTTAAATAGATGCTCTTTAGTTAATAGTGAAAATCGTGTTGGGTTCATGAACTGTGCAAATAACTTTGAGCCGAAAAATCATTGGACACACCGGAAATGAACTCTGGCTTGTAGGAAGACACAGAGGCTTTGGTTTAACTCCGTTTCTGATGGAAAATTCAGACCGGTGTTCTCATCCATGAAACATACTCTGTTTTAACGCAAGAAGCATGCTCTTCTTTCCAGCGTCTCCAATACAGCAAGAAACATGAGCATGCCCAGAAAAAAAGAATTGTGTTTCCTACTCATACAGACCATATCTAGTTGAACACTGCTTATGAAACTGTAACAAATCACAGCATGTGTTACTAGATGCTCTTTAGTTAATAGTGAAAAACGTGTCGGGTTCGTGAACTGTGTAAATCATTTGAGCCGAAAAATCATTGGGCTTACCGGAATTGAACTCTTGCTTGTAGGAAGACACAGAGCCTTTGGTTTAACTCCATTTCTGAAGGGAAATTCAGACCAGTGTTCTCATCCATGAAACACCCTCTGTTTTAACGCAAGAAGCATCCTCTTCTGTCCAGAATCTGCAATACAGCAAGAAATATGAGCATGTCCAGAAAAAATGAACTGTGTTTACTACTCATAAGGACCATATCTGGTTGAACTCTGATTATGAAACTGTAAAAACTACAGCATCTCTTACATAGATGCTATTTAGTTAATAGTGAAAAACGTGTTGGGTTCGAGAACTGTGTAAATTCATTTGAGCCGAAAAATCATTGGGCTTACCGGAAATGAACTCTTGCTTGTAGGAAGACACAGAGGCTTTGGTTTAACTCCGTTTCTGAAGGAAAATTCAGACCGGTGTTCTCATCCATGAAACATACTCTGTTTTAACGCAAGAAGCATGCTCTTCTTTCAGACGTCTCCAATACACCATGAAACATGAGCATGCCCAGAAAAAAAGAACTTTGTTTCCTACTCATACAGACCATATCTAGTTGAACACTGCTTATGAAACTGTAACAAATCACAGCATGTGTTACATAGATGCTCTTTAGTTAATAGTGAAAAAAGTATTGGGTTCATGAACTGTGTAAATTCATTTGAGCTGAAAAATCACTGGGTTTACCGGAAATGAACTCTTACTTGTAGGAAGACAGAGAGGCTTTGGTTTCACTCAGTTTGTGAAGGGAAATTCAGAACAGATTTTTATCCATGAAACACACTCTGTTTTAACGCAAGAAGCATGCTCTTCTTTCCAGCATCTCTAATACAGCAAGAAACATGAGCATGCCCAGAAAAAAAGAACTGTGTTTCCTACTCATATGGACCATATATAGTTGAACTCTGCTCATTAAACTGTAACAAACCACTGCATCTCTTACATAGATGCTGTTTAGTTAATAGTGAAAATCGTGTTGGGTTCGTGAACTGTGCAAATACAATTGAGCCGAAAAATCCCTGGGCTTACCGGAAAAGAACTCTTGCTTGTAGGAAGACACAGAGCCTTTGGTTTAACTCAGTTTCTGATGGAAAATTCAGACCGGTATTCTCATCCATGAAACATACTCTGTTTTAACGCAAGAAGCATGCTCTTCTTTCCAGCGTCTCCAATACAGCAAGAAACATGAGCATGGCCAGAAAAAAAGAACTGTGTTTCTTACTCATACGGACCATATCCAGTTAAACTCTGCTTATGAAACTGTAACAAACCACAGCATCTCTTACATAGATGCTGTTTAGTTAATAGTGAAAATCGTGTTGGGTTCGTGAACTGTGCAAATACAATTGAGCCGAAAATTCCCTGGGCTTACCGGAAAAGAACTCTTGCTTGTAGGAAGACACAGACCCTTTGGTTTAACTCAGTTTCTGATGGAAAATTCAGACCGGTATTCTCATTCATGAAACATACTCTGTTTTAACGCAAGAAGAATGCTCTTCTTTCCTGCGTCTCCAATACAGCAAGAAACATGAGCATGCCCAGAAAAAAAGAACTGTGTTTCTTACTCATACGGATCATATCCAGTTAAACTATGCTTATGAAACTGTAACAAACCAGAGCATCTATTACAAAAATGCCCTTTCATTTATAGTGTAAAACGTGTTGGGTTCGTGAACAGTGTAAATTCATTTGAGCCGAAATATCACTGGGTTTACCGGAAATGAACTCTTGCTTGTAGGAAGACACAGAGGCTTTGGTTTAACTCCGTTTCTGAAGGAAAATTCAGACCGGTATTCTCATCCATGAAACATACTCTGTTTTAACGCAAGAAGCATGCTCTTCTTTCCAGGGTCTCTAATACAGGAAGAAACATGAGCATGACCAGAAAAAAAGAACTGTGTTTCTTACTCATACGGACCATATCCACTTAAACTCTGCTGATTAAACTGTAACAAAACACAGCATCTCTTACAAAAATGCTCTTTCATTTATGGTGAAAAACGTGTTTGGTTCGTGAACTGTGTAAATTCATTTCAGACGAAAAATCACTGGGTTTACCGGAAATGAAATCTTGCTTGTAGGAGACAAAGAGCCTTTGGTTTAACTCCATTTCTGAAGGGAAATTCAGACCAGTGTTCTCATCCATGAAACACCCTCTGTTTAAATGCAAGAGGCATCCTCTTCTGTCCAGAATCTGCAATACAGCAAGAAATATGAGCATGTCCAGAAAAAATGAACTGTGTTTCCTAATCATAAGGACCATATCTGGTTGCAATCTGATTATGAAACTGTAACAAACTACAGCATCTCTTACATAGATGCTATTTAGTTAATAGTGAAAAACGTGTCGGGATCGTGAACTGTGTAAATCATTTGAGACGAAAAATCATTGGGCTTACTAGAATTGAACTCTTGCTTGTAGGAAGACACAGAGCCTTTGGTTTAACTCCGTTTCTGATGGAAAATTCAGACCGGTGTTCTCATCCATGAAACATACTCTGTTTTAACGCAAGAAGCATGCTCTTCTTTCAGGCTTCTCCAATACAGCATGAAACATGAGCATGCCCAGAAAAAAAGAACTGTGTTTCCTACTCATACAGACCATATCTAGTTGAACACTGCTTATGAAACTGTAACAAATCACAGCATGTGTTACATAGATGCTCTTTAGTTAATAGTGAAAAAAGTATTGGGTTCATGAACTGTGTAAATTCATTTGAGCCGAAAAATCACTGGGTTTACCGGAAATGAACTCTTACTTGTAGGAAGACAGAGAGGCTTTGATTTCACTCAGTTTGTGAAGGGAAATTCAGACCAGATTTTTATCCATGAAACACACTCTGTTTTAACGCAAGAAGCATGCTCTTCTTTCCAGCATCTCTAATACAGCAAGAAACATGAGCATGAACAGAAAAAAAGAACTGTGTTTCCTACTCATATGGACCATATATAGTTGAACTCTGCTCATTAAACTGTAACAAACCACTGCATCTCTTACATAGATGCTGTTTAGTTAATAGTGAAAATCGTGTTGGGTTCGTGAACTGTGCAAATACAATTGAGCCGAAAAATCCCTGGGCTTACCGTAAAAGAACTCTTGCTTGTAGGAAGACACAGAGCCTTTGGTTTAACTCAGTTTCTGATGGAAAATTCAGACCAGTATTCTCATCCATGAAACATACTCTGTTTTAACGCAAGAAGCATGCTCTTCTTTCCAGCGTCTCCAATACAGCAAGAAACATGAGCATGCCCAGAAAAAAAGAACTGTGTTTCTTACTCATACGGACCATATCCAGTTAAACTCTGCTTATGAAACTGTAACAAACCACAGCATCTATTACATAGATGCTGTTTAGTTAATAGTGAAAATTGTGTTTGGTTCGTGAACTGTGCAAATACAATTGAGCCGAAAATTCCCTGGGCTTACCGGAAAAGAACACTTGCTTGTAGGAAGACACAGAGCCTTTGGTTTAACTCAGTTTCTGATGGAAAATTCAGACCGGTATTCTCATCCATGAAACATACTCTGTTTTAACGCAAGAAGCATGCTCTTCTTTCCAGCGTCTCCAATACAGCAAGAAACATGAGCATGCCCAGAAAAAAAGAACTGTGTTTCTTACTCATACGGACCATATCCAGTTAAACTCTGCTTATGAAACTGTAACAAACCATAGCAACTCTTACATAGATGCTGTTTAGTTAATAGTGAAAATCGTGTTGGGTTTGTGAACTGTGCAAATACAATTGAGCCGAAAATTCCCTGGGCTTACCGGAAAAGAACTCTTGCTTGTAGGAAGACACAGAGCCTTTGGTTTAACTAAGTTTATGATGGAAAATTCAGACCGGTATTCTCATCCATGAAACATACTCTGTTTTAACGCAAGAAGCATGCTCTTCTTTCCAGCGTCTCCAATACAGCAAGAAACATAAGCATGCCCAGAAAAAAAGAACTGTGTTTCCTACTCATACGGACCATATCTAGTTGAACACTGCTTATGAAACTGTAACAAATCACAGCATGTGTTACATAGATGCTCTTTAGTTAATAGTGAAAAACGTGTCGGGTTCGTGAACTGTGTAAATCATTTGAGCCGAAAAATCATTGGGCTTACCGGAATTGAACTCTTGCTTGTAGGAAGACACAGAGCCTTTGGTTTAACTCTGTTTCTGATGGAAAATTCAGACCGGTGTTCTCATCCATGAAACATACTCTGTTTTAACGCAAGAAGCATGCTCTTCTTTCCAGGGTCTCCAATACAGGAAGAAACATGAGCATGCCCAGAAAAAAAGAACTGTGTTTCTTACTCATACGGACCATATCCACTTAAACTCTGCTGATGAACCTGTAACAAAAGACAGCATCTCTTACAAAAATGCCCTCTCATTTATAGTGAAAAACGTGTTGGGTTCGTGAACTGTGTAAATTCATTTCAGACGAAAAATCACTGGGTTTACCGGAAATGAACTCTTGCTTGTAGGAAGACAAAGAGCCTTTGGTTTAACTCCATTTCTGAAGGGAAATTCAGACCAGTGTTCTCATCCATGAAACACCCTCTGTTTTAACGCAAGAAGCATCCTCTTCTGTCCAGAATCTGCAATACAGCAAGAAATATGAGCATGTCCAGAAAAAATGAACTGTGTTTCCTACTCATAAGGACGATATCTGGTTGAACTCTGATTATGAAACTGTAAAAACTACAGCATCTCTTACATAGATGCTATTTAGTTAATAGTGAAAAACGTGTTGGGTTCGAGAACTGTGTAAATTCATTTGAGCCGAAAAATCATTGGGCTTACCGGAAATGAACTCTTGCTTGTAGGAAGACACAGTGGCTTTGGTTTAACTCCGTTTCTGAAGGAAAATTCAGACCGGTGTTCACATCCATGAAACATACTCTGTTTTAACGCAAGAAGCATGCTCTTCTTTCAGGCTTCTCCAATACAGCATGAAACATGAGCATGCCCAGAAAAAAAGAACTGTGTTTCCTACTCATACAGACCATGTCTAGTTGAACAATGCTTATGAAACTGTAACAAATCTCAGCATGTGTTACATAGATGCTTTTAGTTAATAGTGAAAAAAGTATTGGGTTCATGAACTGTGTAAATTCATTTGAGCCGAAAAATCACTGGGTTTACCGGAAATGAACTCTTACTTGTAGGAAGACAGAGAGGATTTGGTTTCACTCAGTTTGTACAGGGAAATTCAGACCAGATTTTTATCCATGAAACACCCTCTGTTTTAACGCAAGAAGCATGCTCTTCTTTCCAGCATCTCTAATACAGCAAGAAACATGAGCATGCCCGGAAAAAAAGAACTGTGTTTCCTACTCATATGGACCATATATAGTTGAAATCTGCTCATTAAACTGTAACAAACCACTGCATCTCTTACATAGATGCTGTTTAGTTAATAGTGAAAATCGTGTTGGGTTCGTGAACTGTGCAAATACAATTGAGCCGAAAAATCCCTGGGCTCACCGGAAAAGAACTCTTGCTTGTAGGAAGACACAGAGCCTTTGGTTTAACTCAGTTTCTGATGGAAAATTCAGACCGGTATTCTCATCCATGAAACATACTCTGTTTTAACACAAGAAGCATGCTCTTCTTTCCAGCGTCTCAAATACAGCAAGAAACATGAGCATGCCCAGAAAAAAATAACTGTGTTTCTTACTCATACGGATCATATCCAGTTAAACTCTGCTTATGAAACTGTAACAAACCACAGCATCTCTTACAAAAATGCCCTTTCATTTATAGTGAAAAACGTGTTGGGTTCGTGAACTGTGTAAATTCATTTCAGACGAAAAATCACTGGGTTTACCGGAAATGAACTCTTGCTTGTAGGAAGACAAAGAGCCTTTGGTTTAACTCCATTTCTGAAGGGAAATTCAGACCAGTGTTCTCATCCATGAAACACCCTCTGTTTTAACGCAAGAGGCATCCTCTTCTGTCCAGAATCTGCAATGCAGCAAGAAATATGAGCATGTCCAGAAAAAATGAACTGTGTTTCCTACTCATAAGGACCATATCTAGTTGAACTCTGATTATGAAACTGTAACAAACTACAGAATCTCTTACATAGATACTATTTAGTTAATAGTGAAAAACGTGTTGGGTTCGTGAACTGTGTAAATTCATTTGAGCCGAAAAATCATTGGACTTACTGGAAATGAACTCTGGCTTGTAGGAAGACACAGAGGCTTTGGTTTAAGTCCGTTTCTGATGGAAAATTCAGACCGGTGTTCTCATCCATGAAACATACTCTGTTTTAACGCAAGAAGCATGCTCTTCTTTCCAGCGTCTCCAATACAGGAAGAAACATGAGCATTCCCAGAAAAAAAGAACTGTGTTTCCTACTTATACGGACCATATCTAGTTGAACACTGCTTATGAAAGTGTAACAAACCACAGCATTTGTTACATAGATGCTCTTTAGTTAATAGTGAAACAAGTATTGGGTTCATGAACTGTGTAAATTCATTTGAGCCGAAAAATCACTGGGTTTACCGGAAATGAACTCTTGCTTGTAGGAAGACATAGAGCCTTTGGTTTCACTCCGTTTGTGAAGGGAAATTCAGGCCAGAGGTCTCATCCATGAAACACAATCTGTTTTAACGCAAGAAGCACGCTATTCTTTCCAGCATCTCTAATACAGCAAGAAATATGAGCAAACCCAGAAAAAAAGAACTGTGTTTCCTACTCATACGGACCATATCTAGTTGAATTCTGCTTATGAAACTGTAACAACCGACAGCATCCCTTAAATAGATGCTCTTTAGTTAATAGTGAAAATCGTGTTGGGTTCATGAACTGTGCAAATAACTTTGAGCCGAAAAATCATTGGACACACGGGAAATGAACTCTGGCTTGTAGGAAGACACAGAGGCTTTGGTTTAACTCCGTTTCTGATGGAAAATTCAGACCGGTGTTCTCATCCATGAAACATACTCTGTTTTAACGCAAGAAGCATGCTCTTCTTTCCAGCGTCTCCAATACAGCAAGAAACATGAGCATGCCCAGAAAAAAAGAATTGTGTTTCCTACTCATACAGACCATATCTAGTTGAACACTGCTTATGAAACTGTAACAAATCACAGCATGTGTTACATAGATGCTCTTTAGTTAATAGTGAAAAACGTGTCGGGTTCGTGAACTGTGTAAATCATTTGAGCCGAAAAATCATTGGGCTTACCGGAATTGAACTCTTGCTTGTAGGAAGACACAGAGCCTTTGGTTTAACTCTGTTTCTGATGGAAAATTCAGACCGGTGTTCTCATCCATGAAACATACTCTGTTTTAACGCAAGAAGCATGCTCTTCTTTCCAGGGTCTCCAATACAGGAAGAAACATGAGCATGCCCAGAAAAAAAGAACTGTGTTTCTTACTCATACGGACCATATCCACTTAAACTCTGCTGATGAACCTGTAACAAAAGACAGCATCTCTTACAAAAATGCCCTCTCATTTATAGTGAAAAACGTGTTGGGTTCGTGAACTGTGTAAATTCATTTCAGACGAAAAATCACTGGGTTTACCGGAAATGAACTCTTGCTTGTAGGAAGACAAAGAGCCTTTGGTTTAACTCCATTTCTGAAGGGAAATTCAGACCAGTGTTCTCATCCATGAAACACCCTCTGTTTTAACGCAAGAAGCATCCTCTTCTGTCCAGAATCTGCAATACAGCAAGAAATATGAGCATGTCCAGAAAAAATGAACTGTGTTTCCTACTCATAAGGACCATATCTGGTTGAACTCTGATTATGAAACTGTAAAAACTACAGCATCTCTTACATAGATGCTGTTTAGTTAATAGTGAAAAACGTGTTGGGTTCGAGAACTGTGTAAATTCATTTGAGCCGAAAAATCATTGGGCTTACCGGAAATGAACTCTTGCTTGTAGGAAGACACAGAGGCTTTGGTTTAACTCCGTTTCTGAAGGAAAATTCAGACCGGTGTTCTCATCCATGAAACATACTCTGTTTTAACGCAACAAGCATGCTCTTCTTTCAGGCGTCTCCAATACACCATGAAACATGAGCATGCCCAGAAAAAAAGAACTTTGTTTCCTACTCATACAGACCATATCTAGTTGAACACTGCTTATGAAACTGTAACAAATCACAGCATGTGTTACATAGATGCTCTTTAGTTAATAGTGAAAAAAGTATTGGGTTCATGAACTGTGTAAATTCATTTGAGCTGAAAAATCACTGGGTTTACCGGAAATGAACTCTTACTTGTAGGAAGACAGAGAGGCTTTGGTTTCACTCAGTTTGTGAAGGGAAATTCAGACCAGATTTTTATCCATGAAACACACTCTGTTTTAACTCAAGAAGCATGCTCTTCTTTCCAGCATCTCTAATACAGCAAGAAACATGAGCATGCCCAGAAAAAAAGAACTGTGTTTCCTACTCATATGGACCATATATAGTTGAACTCTGCTCATTAAACTGTAACAAACCACTGCATCTCTTACATAGATGCTGTTTAGTTAATAGTGAAAATCGTGTTGGGTTCGTGAACTGTGCAAATACAATTGAGCCGAAAAATCCCTGGGCTTACCGGAAAAGAACTCTTGCTTGTAGGAAGACACAGAGCCTTTGGTTTAACTCAGTTTCTGATGGAAAATTCAGACCGGTATTCTCATCCATGAAACATACTCTGTTTTAACGCAAGAAGCATGCTCTTCTTTCCAGCGTCTCAAATACAGCAAGAAACATGAGCATGCCCAGAAAAAAATAACTGTGTTTCTTACTCATACGGACCATATCCAGTTAAACTCTGCTTATGAGACTGTAACAAACCACAGCATCTCTTACAGAGATGCTGTTTAGTTAATAGTGAAAATCGTGTTGGGTTCGTGAACTGTGCAAATACAATTGAGCCGAAAATTCCCTGGGCTTACCGGAAAAGAACTCTTGCTTGTAGGAAGACACAGAGCCTTTGGTTTAACTAAGTTTATGATGGAAAATTCAGACCGGTATTCTCATCCATGAAACATACTCTGTTTTAACGCAAGAAGCATGCTCTTCTTTCCAGCGTCTCCAATACAGCAAGAAACATAAGCATGCCCAGAAAAAAAGAACTGTGTTTCCTACTCATACGGACCATATCTAGTTGAACACTGCTTATGAAACTGTAACAAATCACAGCATGTGTTACATAGATGCTCTTTAGTTAATAGTGAAAAACGTGTCGGGTTCGTGAACTGTGTAAATCATTTGAGCCGAAAAATCATTGGGCTTACCGGAATTGAACTCTTGCTTGTAGGAAGACACAGAGCCTTTGGTTTAACTCTGTTTCTGATGGAAAATTCAGACCGGTGTTCTCATCCATGAAACATACTCTGTTTTAACGCAAGAAGCATGCTCTTCTTTCCAGGGTCTCCAATACAGGAAGAAACATGAGCATGCCCAGAAAAAAAGGACTGTGTTTCTTACTCATACGGACCATATCCACTTAAACTCTGCTGATGAACCTGTAACAAAAGACAGCATCTCTTACAAAAATGCCCTCTCATTTATAGTGAAAAACGTGTTGGGTTCGTGAACTGTGTAAATTCATTTCAGACGAAAAATCACTGGGTTTACCGGAAATGAACTCTTGCTTGTAGGAAGACAAAGAGCCTTTGGTTTAACTCCATTTCTGAAGGGAAATTCAGACCAGTGTTCTCATCCATGAAACACCCTCTGTTTTAACGCAAGAAGCATCCTCTTCTGTCCAGAATCTGCAATACAGCAAGAAATATGAGCATGTCCAGAAAAAATGAACTGTGTTTCCTACTCATAAGGACGATATCTGGTTGAACTCTGATTATGAAACTGTAAAAACTACAGCATCTCTTACATAGATGCTATTTAGTTAATAGTGAAAAACGTGTTGGGTTCGAGAACTGTGTAAATTCATTTGAGCCGAAAAATCATTGGGCTTACCGGAAATGAACTCTTGCTTGTAGGAAGACACAGTGGCTTTGGTTTAACTCCGTTTCTGAAGGAAAATTCAGACCGGTGTTCACATCCATGAAACATACTCTGTTTTAACGCAAGAAGCATGCTCTTCTTTCAGGCTTCTCCAATACAGCATGAAACATGAGCATGCCCAGAAAAAAAGAACTGTGTTTCCTACTCATACAGACCATGTCTAGTTGAACAATGCTTATGAAACTGTAACAAATCTCAGCATGTGTTACATAGATGCTTTTAGTTAATAGTGAAAAAAGTATTGGGTTCATGAACTGTGTAAATTCATTTGAGCCGAAAAATCACTGGGTTTACCGGAAATGAACTCTTACTTGTAGGAAGACAGAGAGGATTTGGTTTCACTCAGTTTGTACAGGGAAATTCAGACCAGATTTTTATCCATGAAACACCCTCTGTTTTAATGCAAGAAGCATGCTCTTCTTTCCAGCATCTCTAATACAGCAAGAAACATGAGCATGCCCGGAAAAAAAGAACTGTGTTTCCTACTCATATGGACCATATATAGTTGAAATCTGCTCATTAAACTGTAACAAACCACTGCATCTCTTACATAGATGCTGTTTAGTTAATAGTGAAAATCGTGTTGGGTTCGTGAACTGTGCAAATACAATTGAGCCGAAAAATCCCTGGGCTCACCGGAAAGGAACTCTTGCTTGTAGGAAGACACAGAGCCTTTGGTTTAACTCAGTTTCTGATGGAAAATTCAGACCGGTATTCTCATCCATGAAACATACTCTGTTTTAACACAAGAAGCATGCTCTTCTTTCCAGCGTCTCAAATACAGCAAGAAACATGAGCATGCCCAGAAAAAAATAACTGTGTTTCTTACTCATACGGATCATATCCAGTTAAACTCTGCTTATGAAACTGTAACAAACCACAGCATCTCTTACAAAAATGCCCTTTCATTTATAGTGAAAAACGTGTTGGGTTCGTGAACTGTGTAAATTCATTTCAGACGAAAAATCACTGGGTTTACCGGAAATGAACTCTTGCTTGTAGGAAGACAAAGAGCCTTTGGTTTAACTCCATTTCTGAAGGGAAATTCAGACCAGTGTTCTCATCCATGAAACACCCTCTGTTTTAACGCAAGAGGCATCCTCTTCTGTCCAGAATCTGCAATGCAGCAAGAAATATGAGCATGTCCAGAAAAAATGAACTGTGTTTCCTACTCATAAGGACCATATCTAGTTGAACTCTGATTATGAAACTGTAACAAACTACAGAATCTCTTACATAGATACTATTTAGTTAATAGTGAAAAACGTGTTGGGTTCGTGAACTGTGTAAATTCATTTGAGCCGAAAAATCATTGGACTTACTGGAAATGAACTCTGGCTTGTAGGAAGACACAGAGGCTTTGGTTTAAGTCCGTTTCTGATGGAAAATTCAGACCGGTGTTCTCATCCATGAAACATACTCTGTTTTAACGCAAGAAGCATGCTCTTCTTTCCAGCGTCTCCAATACAGGAAGAAACATGAGCATTCCCAGAAAAAAAGAACTGTGTTTCCTACTTATACGGACCATATCTAGTTGAACACTGCTTATGAAAGTGTAACAAACCACAGCATTTGTTACATAGATGCTCTTTAGTTAATAGTGAAACAAGTATTGGGTTCATGAACTGTGTAAATTCATTTGAGCCGAAAAATCACTGGGTTTACCGGAAATGAACTCTTGCTTGTAGGAAGACATAGAGCCTTTGGTTTCACTCCGTTTGTGAAGGGAAATTCAGGCCAGAGGTCTCATCCATGAAACACAATCTGTTTTAACGCAAGAAGCACGCTATTCTTTCCAGCATCTCTAATACAGCAAGAAATATGAGCAAACCCAGAAAAAAAGAACTGTGTTTCCTACTCATACGGACCATATCTAGTTGAATTCTGCTTATGAAACTGTAACAACCGACAGCATCCCTTAAATAGATGCTCTTTAGTTAATAGTGAAAATCGTGTTGGGTTCATGAACTGTGCAAATAACTTTGAGCCGAAAAATCATTGGACACACGGGAAATGAACTCTGGCTTGTAGGAAGACACAGAGGCTTTGGTTTAACTCCGTTTCTGATGGAAAATTCAGACCGGTATTCTCATCCATGAAACATACTCTGTTTTAACGCAAGAAGCATGCTCTTCTTTCCAGCGTCTCCAATACAGCAAGAAACATAAGCATGCCCAGAAAAAAAGAACTGTGTTTCCTACTCATACGGACCATATCTAGTTGAACACTGCTTATGAAACTGTAACAAATCACAGCATGTGTTACATAGATGCTCTTTAGTTAATAGTGAAAAACGTGTCGGGTTCGTGAACTGTGTAAATCATTTGAGCCGAAAAATCATTGGGCTTACCGGAATTGAACTCTTGCTTGTAGGAAGACACAGAGCCTTTGGTTTAACTCTGTTTCTGATGGAAAATTCAGACCGGTGTTCTCATCCATGAAACATACTCTGTTTTAACGCAAGAAGCATGCTCTTCTTTCCAGGGTCTCCAATACAGGAAGAAACATGAGCATGCCCAGAAAAAAAGAACTGTGTTTCTTACTCATACGGACCATATCCACTTAAACTCTCCTGATGAACCTGTAACAAAAGACAGCATCTCTTACAAAAATGCCCTCTCATTTATAGTGAAAAACGTGTTGGGTTCGTGAACTGTGTAAATTCATTTCAGACGAAAAATCACTGGGTTTACCGGAAATGAACTCTTGCTTGTAGGAAGACAAAGAGCCTTTGGTTTAACTCCATTTCTGAAGGGAAATTCAGACCAGTGTTCTCATCCATGAAACACCCTCTGTTTTAACGCAAGAAGCATCCTCTTCTGTCCAGAATCTGCAATACAGCAAGAAATATGAGCATGTCCAGAAAAAATGAACTGTGTTTCCTACTCATAAGGACCATATCTGGTTGAACTCTGATTATGAAACTGTAAAAACTACAGCATCTCTTACATAGATGCTGTTTAGTTAATAGTGAAAAACGTGTTGGGTTCGAGAACTGTGTAAATTCATTTGAGCCGAAAAATCATTGGGCTTACCGGAAATGAACTCTTGCTTGTAGGAAGACACAGAGGCTTTGGTTTAACTCCGTTTCTGAAGGAAAATTCAGACCGGTGTTCTCATCCATGAAACATACTCTGTTTTAACGCAACAAGCATGCTCTTCTTTCAGGCGTCTCCAATACACCATGAAACATGAGCATGCCCAGAAAAAAAGAACTTTGTTTCCTACTCATACAGACCATATCTAGTTGAACACTGCTTATGAAACTGTAACAAATCACAGCATGTGTTACATAGATGCTCTTTAGTTAATAGTGAAAAAAGTATTGGGTTCATGAACTGTGTAAATTCATTTGAGCTGAAAAATCACTGGGTTTACCGGAAATGAACTCTTACTTGTAGGAAGACAGAGAGGCTTTGGTTTCACTCAGTTTGTGAAGGGAAATTCAGACCAGATTTTTATCCATGAAACACACTCTGTTTTAACTCAAGAAGCATGCTCTTCTTTCCAGCATCTCTAATACAGCAAGAAACATGAGCATGCCCAGAAAAAAAGAACTGTGTTTCCTACTCATATGGACCATTAAACTGTAACAAACCACTGCATCTCTTACATAGATGCTGTTTAGTTAATAGTGAAAATCGTGTTGGGTTCGTGAACTGTGCAAATACAATTGAGCCGAAAAATCCCTGGGCTTACCGGAAAAGAACTCTTGCTTGTAGGAAGACACAGAGCCTTTGGTTTAACTCAGTTTCTGATGGAAAATTCAGACCGGTATTCTCATCCATGAAACATACTCTGTTTTAACGCAAGAAGCATGCTCTTCTTTCCAGCGTCTCAAATACAGCAAGAAACATGAGCATGCCCAGAAAAAAATAACTGTGTTTCTTACTCATACGGACCATATCCAGTTAAACTCTGCTTATGAGACTGTAACAAACCACAGCATCTCTTACATAGATGCTGTTTAGTTAATAGTGAAAATCGTGTTGGGTTCGTGAACTGTGCAAATACAATTGAGCCGAAAATTCCCTGGGCTTACCGGAAAAGAACTCTTGCTTGTAGGAAGACACAGAGCCTTTGGTTTAACTAAGTTTATGATGGAAAATTCAGACCGGTATTCTCATCCATGAAACATACTCTGTTTTAATGCAAGAAGAATGCTCTTCTTTCCTGCGTCTCCAATACAGCAAGAAACATGAGCATGCCCAGAAAAAAAGAACTGTGTTTCTTACTCATACGGACCATATCCAGTTAAACTCTGCTTATGAAACTGTAACAAACCAGAGCATCTATTACAAAAATGCCCTTTCATTTATAGTGTAAAACGTGTTGGGTTCGTGAACTGTGTAAATTCATTTGAGCCGAAAAATCACTGGGTTTACCGGAAATGAACTCTTGCTTGTAGGAAGACACAGAGGCTTTGGTTTAACTCCGTTTCTGAAGGAAAATTCAGACCGGTGTTCTCATCCATGAAACATACTCTTTTTTAACGCAAGAAGCATGCTCTTCTTTCCAGGGTCTCCAATACAGGAAGAAACATGAGCATGCCCAGAAAAAAAGAACTGTGTTTCTTACTCATACGGACCATATCCACTTAAACTCTGCTGATGAACCTGTAACAAAAGACAGCATCTCTTACAAAAATGCCCTCTCATTTATAGTGAAAAACGTGTTGGGTTCGTGAACTGTGTAAATTCATTTCAGACGAAAAATCACTGGGTTTACCGGAAATGAACTCTTGCTTGTAGGAAGACAAAGAGCCTTTGGTTTAACTCCATTTCTGAAGGGAAATTCAGACCAGTGTTCTCATCCATGAAACACCCTCTGTTTTAACGCAAGAAGCATCCTCTTCTGTCCAGAATCTGCAATACAGCAAGAAATATGAGCATGTCCAGAAAAAATGAACTGTGTTTCCTACTCATAAGGACCATATCTGGTTGAACTCTGATTATGAAACTGTAAAAACTACAGCATCTCTTACATAGATGCTATTAAGTTAATAGTGAAAAACGTGTCGGGTTCGAGAACTGTGTAAATTCATTTGAGCCGAAAAATCATTGGGCTTACCGGAAACGATCTCTTGCTTGTAGGAAGACACAGAGGCTTTGGTTTAACTCCGTTTCTGAAGGAAAATTCAGACCGGTGTTCTCATCCATGAAACATACTCTGTTTTAACGCAAGAAGCATGCTCTTCTTTCAGGCGTCTCCAATACACCATGAAACATGAGCATGCCCAGAAAAAAAGAACTTTGTTTCCTACTCATACAGACCATATCTAGTTGAACACTGCTTATGAAACTGTAACAAATCACAGCATGTGTTACATAGATGCTCTTTAGTTAATAGTGAAAAAAGTATTGGGTTCATGAACTGTGTAAATTCATTTGAGCCGAAAAATCACTGGGTTTACCGGAAATGAACTCTTACTTGTAGGAAGACAGAGAGGCTTTGGTTTCACTCAGTTTGTGAAGGGAAATTCAGACCAGATTTTTATCCATGAAACACACTCTGTTTTAACGCAAGAAGCATGCTCTTCTTTCCAGCATCTCTAATACAGCAAGAAACATGAGCATGAACAGAAAAAAAGAACTGTGTTTCCTACTCATATGGACCATATATAGTTGAACTCTGCTCATTAAACTGTAACAAACCACTGCATCTCTTACATAGATGCTGTTTAGTTAATAGTGAAAATCGTGTTGGGTTCGTGAACTGTGCAAATACAATTGAGCCGAAAAATCCCTGGGCTTACCGGAAAAGAACTCTTGCTTGTAGGAAGACAAAGAGCCTTTGGTTTAACTCCATTTCTGAAGGGAAATTCAGACCAGTGTTCTCATCCATGAAACACCCTCTGTTTTAACGCAAGAGGCATCCTCTTCTGTCCAGAATCTGCAATACAGCAAGAAATATGAGCATGTCCAGAAAAAATGAACTGTGTTTCCTAATCATAAGGACCATATCTGGTTGAAATCTGATTATGAAACAGAAACAAACTACAGCATCTCTTACATAGATGCTATTTAGTAAA
Organism: Onychomys leucogaster; assembly: GCA_949786385.1. NCBI lineage: Eukaryota > Metazoa > Chordata > Mammalia > Rodentia > Cricetidae > Onychomys > Onychomys leucogaster. The sequence goes on from CATKUP010000070.1 coordinate 22,220, forward strand.
TAGTGAAAAACGTGTCGGGTTCCTGAATTGTGTAAATCATTTGAGGCGAAAAATCATTGGGCTTACCGAAATTGAACTCTTGCTTGTAGGAAGACACTGAGCCTTTGGTTTAACTCCGTTTCTGATGGAAAATTCATACCGGTGTTCTAATCCATGAAACATACTCTGTTTTAACGCAAGAAGCATGCTCTTCTTTCCAGGGTCTCCAATAAAGGAAGAAAAATGAGCATGCCCAGAAAAAAAGAACTGTGTTTCTTACTCATACGGACCATATCCACTTAAACTCTGCAGATGAAACTGTAACAAAACACAGCATCTCTTACAAAAATGCCCTTTCATTTATAGTGAAAAACGTGTTGGGTTCGTGAACTGTGTAAATTCATTTAAGATGAAAAATCACTGGGTTTACCGGAAATGAACTCTTGCTTGTAGGAAGACAAAGAGCCTTTGGTTTAACTCCATTTCTGAAGGGAAATTCAGACCAATGTTCTCATCCATGAAACACCCTCTGATTTAACGCAAGAGGCATCCTCTTCTGTCCAGAATCTGCAATACAGCAAGAAATATGAGCATGTCCAGAAAAAATGAACTGTGTTTCCTACTCATAAGGACCAGAACTAGTTGAACTCTGATTATGAAACTGTAACAAACTACAGAATCTCTTACATAGATACTATTTAGTTAATAGTGAAAAACGTGTTGGGTTCGTGAACTGTGTAAATTCATTTGAGCCGAAAAATCATTGGACTTACCGGAAATGAACTCTGGCTTGTAGGAAGACACAGAGGCTTTGGTTTAAGTCCGTTTCTGATGGAAAATTCAGACTGGTGTTCTCATCCATGAAACATACTCTGTTTTAACGCAAGAAGCATGCTCTTCTTTCCAGCGTCTCCAATACAGGAAGAAACATGAGCATGCCCAGAAAAAAAGAACTGTGTTTCCTACTTATACGGACCATATCTAGTTGAACACTGCTTATGAAACTGTAACAAACCACAGCATTTGTTACATAGATGCTCTTTAGTTAATAGTGAAACAAGTATTGGGTTCATGAACTGTGTAAATTCATTTGAGCCGATAATCACTGGGTTTACCCGAAATGAACTCTTGCTTGTAGGAAGACACAGAGCCTTTGGTTTCACTCCGTTTGTGAAGGGAAATTCAGGCCAGAGGTCTCATCCATGAAACACAATCTGTTTTAACGCAAGAAGCACGCTATTCTTTCCAGCATCTCTAATACAGCAAGAAATATGAGCAAAAACAGAAAAAAAGAACTGTGTTTCCTACTCATACGGACCATATCTAGTTGAATTCTGCTTATGAAACTGTAACAAACGACAGCATCCCTTAAATAGATGCTCTTTAGTTAATAGTGAAAATCCTGTTGGGTTCGTGAACTGTGCAAATAACTTTGAGCCGAAAAATCATTGGAATTACCGGAAATGAACTCTGGCTTGTAGGAAGACACAGAGGCTTTGGTTTAACTCCGTTTCTGAAGGAAAATTCAGACCGGTGTTCTCATCCATGAAACATACTCTGTTTTAACGCAAGAAGCATGCTCTTCTTTCCAGGGTCTCTAATACAGGAAGAAACATGAGCATGACAAGAAAAAAAGAACTGTGTTTCTTACTCATACGGACCATATCCACTTAAACTCTGCTGATGAAACTGTAACAAAACACAGCATCTCTTACAAAAATGCCCTTTCATTTATAGTGAAAAACGTGTTTGGTTCGTAAACTGTGTAAATTCATTTCAGACGAAAAATCACTGGGTTTACCGGAAATGAAATCTTGCTTGTAGGAGACAAAGAGCCTTTGGTTTAACTCCATTTCTGAAGGGAAATTCAGACCAGTGTTCTCATCCATGAAACACCCTCTGTTTAAACGCAAGAGGCATCCTCTTCTGTCCAGAATCTGCAATACAGCAAGAAATATGAGCATGTCCAGAAAAAATGAACTGTGTTTCCTAATCATAAGGACCATATCTGGTTGAAATCTGATTATGAAAATGTAACAAACTACAGCATCTCTTACATAGATGCTATTTAGTTAATAGTGAAAAACGTGTCGGGTTCGTGAACTGTGTAAATCATTTGAGACGAAAAATCATTGGGCTTACTAGAATTGAACTCTTGCTTGTAGGAAGACACAGAGCCTTTGGTTTAACTCCGTTTCTGATGGAAAATTCAGACCGGTGTTCTCATCCATGAAACATACTCTGTTTTAATGCAAGAAGCATGCTCTTCTTTCCAGCGTCTCCAATACAGCAAGAAACATGAGCATGCCCAGAAAAAAAGAATTGTGTTTCCTACTCATACGGACCATATCTAGTTGAACACTGCTTATGAAACTGTAACAAATCACAGCATGTGTTACATAGATGCTCTTTAGTTAATAGTGAAAAACGTGTCGGGTTCGTGAACTGTGTAAATCATTTGAGCCGAAAAATCATTGGGCTTACCGGAATTGAACTCTTGCTTGTAGGAAGACACAGAGCCTTTGGTTTAACTCTGTTTCTGATGGAAAATTCAGACCGGTGTTCTCATCCATGAAACATACTCTGTTTTAACGCAAGAAGCATGCTCTTCTTTCCAGGGTCTCCAATACAGGAAGAAACATGAGCATGCCCAGAAAAAAAGAACTGTGTTTCTTACTCATACGGACCATATCCACTTAAACTCTGCTGATGAACCTGTAACAAAAGACAGCATCTCTTACAAAAATGCCCTCTCATTTATAGTGAAAAACGTGTTGGGTTCGTGAACTGTGTAAATTCATTTCAGACGAAAAATCACTGGGTTTACCGGAAATGAACTCTTGCTTGTAGGAAGACAAAGAGCCTTTGGTTTAACTCCATTTCTGAAGGGAAATTCAGACCAGTGTTCTCATCCATGAAACACCCTCTGTTTTAACGCAAGAAGCATCCTCTTCTGTCCAGAATCTGCAATACAGCAAGAAATATGAGCATGTCCAGAAAAAATGAACTGTGTTTCCTACTCATAAGGACCATATCTGGTTGAACTCTGATTATGAAACTGTAAAAACTACAGCATCTCTTACATAGATGCTATTTAGTTAATAGTGAAAAACGTGTTGGGTTCGAGAACTGTGTAAATTCATTTGAGCCGAAAAATCATTGGGCTTACCGGAAATGAACTCTTGCTTGTAGGAAGACACAGAGGCTTTGGTTTAACTCCGTTTCTGAAGGAAAATTCAGACCGGTGTTCTCATCCATGAAACATACTCTGTTTTAACGCAAGAAGCATGCTCTTCTTTCAGGCGTCTCCAATACACCATGAAACATGAGCATGCCCAGAAAAAAAGAACTTTGTTTCCTACTCATACAGACCATATCTAGTTGAACACTGCTTATGAAACTGTAACAAATCACAGCATGTGTTACATAGATGCTCTTTAGTTAATAGTGAAAAAAGTATTGGGTTCATGAACTGTGTAAATTCATTTGAGCTGAAAAATCACTGGGTTTACCGGAAATGAACTCTTACTTGTAGGAAGACAGAGAGGCTTTGGTTTCACTCAGTTTGTGAAGGGAAATTCAGACCAGATTTTTATCCATGAAACACACTCTGTTTTAACGCAAGAAGCATGCTCTTCTTTCCAGCATCTCTAATACAGCAAGAAACATGAGCATGAAAAGAAAAAAAGAACTGTGTTTCCTACTCATATGGACCATATATAGTTGAACTCTGCTCATTAAACTGTAACAAACCACTGCATCTCTTACATAGATGCTGTTTAGTTAATAGTGAAAATCGTGTTGGGTTCGTGAACTGTGCAAATACAATTGAGCCGAAAAAATCCCTGGGCTTACCGGAAAAGAACTCTTGCTTGTAGGAAGACACAGAGCCTTTGGTTTAACTCAGTTTCTGATGGAAAATTCAGACCGGTATTCTCATCCATGAAACATACTCTGTTTTAACGCAAGAAGCATGATCTTCTTTCCAGCGTCTCCAATACAGCAAAAAACATGAGCATGCCCAGAAAAAAAGAACTGTGTTTCTTACTCATACGGACCATATCCAGTTAAACTCTGCTTATGAGACTGTAACAAACCACAGCATCTCTTACATAGATGCTGTTTAGTTAATAGTGAAAATCGTGTTGGGTTCGTGAACTGTGCAAATACAATTGAGCCGAAAATTCCCTGGGCTTACCGGAAAAGAACTCTTGCTTGTAGGAAGACACAGACCCTTTGGTTTAACTCAGTTTCTGATGGAAAATTCAGACCGGTATTCTCATCCATGAAACATACTCTGTTTTAACGCAAGAAGCATGCTCTTCTTTCCTGCGTCTCCAATACAGCAAGAAACATGAGCATGCCCAGAAAAAAAGAACTGTGTTTCTTACTCATACGGACCATATCCAGTTAAACTCTGCTTATGAAACTGTAACAAACCACAGCATCTCTTAAAAAAATGCCCTTTCATTTATAGTGAAAAACGTGTTGGGTTCGTGAACTGTGTAAATTCATTTGAGCCGAAAAATCACTGGGTTTACCGGAAATGAACTCTTGCTTGTAGGAAGACACAGAGGCTTTGGTTTCACTCCGTTTGTGAAGGGAAATTCAGGTCGGAGGTCTCATCCATGAAACAAAATCTGTTTTAACGCAAGAAGCACGCTATTCTTTCCAGCATCTCTAATACAGCAAGAAATATGAGCATGCCCCGAAAACAGAACTGTGTTTCCTACTCATACGGACCATATCCAGTTAAACTCTGCTTATGAAACTGTAACAAACCACTGCATCTCTTACAAAAATGCCCTTTCATTTGTAGTGAAAAACGTGTTGGGTTCGTGAACTGTGTAAATTCATTTGAGCCGAAAAATCACTTTGTTTACCGGAAATGAAATCTTGCTTGTAGGAAGACAAAGAGCCTTTGGTTTAACTCCATTTCTGAAGGGAAATTCAGACCAGTGTTCTCATCCATGAAACACCCTCTGTTTTAACGCAAGAGGCATCCTCTTATGTCCAGAATCTGCAATATAGCAAGAAAAATGAGCATGTCCAGAAAAAATGAACTGTGTTTCCTACTCATAAGGACCATATCTGGTTGAACTCTGATTATGAAACTGTAACAAACTACAGAATCTCTTACATAGATACTATTTACTTAATAGTGAAAAACGTGTTGGGTTCGTGAACTGTGTAAATTCATTTGAGCCGAAAAATCATTGGACTTACCGGAAATGAACTCTTGCTTGTAGGAAGACACAGAGGCTTTGGTTTAAGTCCGTTGCTGATGAAAAATTCAGACCGGTGTTCTCATCCATGAAACATACTCTGTTTTAACGCAAGAAGCATGCTCTTCTTTCCAGCGTCTCCAATACAGGAAGAAACATGAGCATGCCCAGAAAAAAAGAACTGTGTTTCCTACTTATACGGACCATATCTAGTTGAACACTGCTTAAGAAACTGTAACAAACCACAGCATTTGTTACATAGATGCTCTTTAGTTAATAGTGAAACAAGTATTGGGTTCATGAACTGTGTAAATTCATTTGAGCCGAAAAATCACTGGGTTTACCGGAAATGAACTCTTGCTTGTAGGAAGACACAGAGCCTTTGGTTTCACTCCGTTTGTGAAGGGAAATTCAGGCCAGAGGTCTCATCCATGAAACACAATCTGTTTTAACGCAAGAAGCATGCTCTTCTTTCCAGCATCTCTAATACAGCAAGAAATATGAGCAAACCCAGAAAAAAAGAACTGTGTTTCCTACTCATACGGACCATATGCAGTTAAACTCTGCTTATGGAACTGTAGCAAACCACAGCATCTCTTACAAAAATGCCCTTTCATTTATAGTGAAAAACGTGTTCGGTTCGTGAACTGTGTAAATTCATTTGAGCCGAAAAATCACTGGGTTTACCGGAAATGAAATCTTGCTTGTAGGAAGACAAAGAGCCTTTGGTTTAACTCCGTTTGTGAAGGGAAATTCAGACCAGTGTTCTCATCCATGAAAGACCCTCTGTTTTAACGCAAGAAGCATCCTCTTCTGTCCAGAATCTGCAATACAGCAAGTAATATGAGCATGTCCAGAAAAAATGAACTGTGTTTCCTCCTCATATGGACCATATCTAGTTGAACTCTGATTATGAAACTGTAACAAACTACAGCATCTCTTACATAGATGCTCTTTAGTTAAAACGTGTTGGGTTTGTGAACTGTGTAAATTCATTTGAGCCGAAAAATCACTGGGATTACCGGAAATGAACTCTTGCTTGTAGGAAGACACAGAGCCTTCGGTTTAACTCCGTTTCTCATGGAAAATTCAGACCGGTGTTCTCATCCATGAAACATACTCTGTTTTTATGCAAGAAGCATGCTCTTCTCTCCAGCTTTTCCAATACTGCAAGAAATATGAGCAGGCAGAGAAAAAAAGAACTGTGTTTCCTACTCATACGGACCATATCTAGTTGAAATCTCCTTATGAAAATGTAACAGATGACAGCATCTCTTACATAGATGCTCTTTAGTTAATAGTGAAAAAAATGTTGTGTTCGTGAACTGTGTAAATTCATTTGAGCCGAAAAATCACTGGGTTTAACGGATGTGAACTCTTGCTTGTAGGAAGACACAGAAAATTTGGTTTACTCCGATTCTGAAGGAAAATTCAGACCAGTGTTCTCATCCATGAAACATACTCTGTTTTAACGCAAGAAGCATGCTCTTTTTTCCAGCTTCTCCAATACAGCAAGAAATATGAGCATGCCCAGACAAAAAAGAACTGTGTTTCCTACTCATACGGACCATATCTAGTTGAACTCTGCTCATTAAACTATAACAAACCACTGCGTCTCTTACATAGATGCTGTTTAGTTAATAGAGAAAATCAATTTGGTTCGTGAACTGTGTAAATCAATTTGAGCCGAAAAATCACTGGGTTTAGTGGAAATGAACTCTTGCTTGTAGGAAGACACAGTGCCTTTTCTTTAACTCCGTTTCTGATGGAAAATTCAGACAGGTGTTCTCATCCATGAAACATACTCTGTTTTAATGCAAGAATCATGCTCTTCTTTCCAGCGTCTCCAATACAGCAAGAAACATGAGCATGCGCAGAAAAAAAGAACTGTGTTTCCTATTCATACGGACCATATCTAGTTGAACACTGCTTATGAAACTGTAACAAACCACAGCATGTGTTACATAGATGCTCTTTAGTTAATAGTGAAAAAAGTATTGGGTTCATGAAATGTGTAAATTCATTTGAGCCAACAAATCACTGGGTTTACCGGAAATGAGCTCTTCCTTGTAGGAAGACACAGAGGCTTTGGTTTCATTCCGTTTGTGAAGGGAAATTCAGACCAGAGTTCTCATCCATGAAACACACTCTGTTTTAACGCAAGAAGCAACCTCTTCTGTCCAGAATCTGCAATACAGCAAGAAATATGAGCATGTCCAGAAAAAATGAACTGTGTGTCCTGCTCATACGGACCATATCTGGTTGAACTCTGATTATGAAACTCTAACAAACTACAGCATCTCTTACAGAGATGCTATTTAGTTAATAGTGAAAAACCTGTTGGGTTCATGAACTGTGTAAATTCATTTGAGGCAAATAATCCCTGGGCTTACCGGAAATGAACTCTTGCTTGTAGGAAGACACAGAGCCTTTGGTTTAATTCCATTTCTGATGGAAAATTCAGACCGGTGTTCTCATCCATGAAACATACTCTGTTTTAACGCAAGAAGCATGCTCTTCTTTCCAGCGTCTCTAATAGAGCAAGAAACATGAGGATGCCCATAAAAAAAGAACTGTGTTTTTACTCATACGGACCATATCTAGTTGAATACTGCTTATGAATCTGTAACAAACCACAGCATGTGTTACATAGATGCTCTTTAGTTAATAGTGAAAAAAGTATTGGGTTCATGAACTGTGTAAATTCATTTGAGCCGAAAAATCACTGGGTTTATCAGAAATGAACTCTTGCTTGTAGGAAGACACAGAGTGTTTGGTTTCACTCCGTTTGTAAAGGGAAATTCAGACCAGATTTCTCATCCATGAAACACACTCTGTTTTAACGCAAGAAGCATGCCCTTCTTTCCAGCATCTGTAATACAGCAAGAAATATGAGCATGCCCAGAAAAAAAGAACTGTGTTTCCTACTCATACGGACCATATCTAGTTGCACTCTGCTATTAAACTGTAACAAACCACTGCATCTCTTACATAGATGCTGTTTAGTTAATAGTGAAAATCGTCTTGGGTTCATGAACTGTGTAAATACATTTGAGCCGAAAAATCACTGGGTTTACCGGAAATGAACTCTTGCTTGTAGGAAGACAAAGAGAATTTGGTTTAACTCCATTTCTGAAGGGAAATTCAGACTAGTGTTCTCATCCCTGAAACACCCTCTGTTTTAACACAAGAAGCATCCTCTTCTGTCCAGAATCTGCAATACAGCAAGAAATATGAGTTGTCCAGAAAAAATAAACTGTGTTTCCTACTCATATGGACCATATCTTGTTGAACTCTGATTAGGAAACTGTAACAAACTACAGCATCTCTTACATAGATGCTATTTAGTTAATAGTGAAAAACGTGTTGGGTTCGTGACCTGTGTAAATTCATTTGAGCCGAAAAATCACTGGGCTTACCGGAAATGAACTCTTGCTTGTAGGAAGACAAAGAGCCTTTGGTTTACCTCCATTGTTGGTGGAAAATTCAGACCCGTGTTCTCATCCATGAAACATACTCTGTTTTAATGCAAGAAGCATGCTCTTCTTTCCAGCGTCTCCAATACAGCAAGAAACTTGAGCATGCCCAGAAAAAAAGTACTGTGTTTCCTACTCATACGGACCATATCTAGTTGAACACTGCTTATGAAACTGTAACAAACCACAGCATGTGTTACATAGATGCTCTTTAGTTAATAGTGAAACAAGTATTGGGTTCATGAAATGTGTAAATTCATTTGAGCCGACAAATCACTGGGTTTACCGGAAATGAGCTCTTCCTTGTAGGAAGACACAGAGGCTTTGGTTTAACTCTGTTTGTTAAGGGAAATTGAGCCCAGAGTTCTCATCCATGAAACACACTCTGTTTTAACGCAAGAAGCATCCTCTTCTTTCCAGCATCTCTAATACAGCCAGAAACATGAGCATGCGCAGAAAAAAAAAATGTGTTACCTACTCATACGGACCATATCTAGTTGAACTCTGCTCATTAAACTGTAACAAACCCCAGCATCTCTTACATAGATGCTGTTTAGTTAATAGTGAAAATCGTGTTGGGTTCGTGAACTGTGTAAATTCATTTCAGCCGAAAAATCCCTGGGTTTACCGGAAATGAACTCTTGCTTGTATGAAGACAAAGAGCCTTTGGTTTACCTCCGTTTGTGAAGGGAAATTCAGACCTGTGTTCTCATCCATGAAACACCCTCTGTTTTAACGCAAGAAGCATCAGCTTCTGTCCAGAATATGAAATCCAGCAAGAAATATGTGCATATCCAGAAAAAATGAACTGTGTTTCCTACTCATACGTACCATATCTTGTAGAACTCTGATTATGAAACTGTTACAATCTACAGCATTTCTTACATAGATGCTCTTTAGTTAAAACGTGTTGGGTTCGTGAACTGTGTAAATTCATTTGAGCCGAAAAATCACTGGGATTACCGGAAATGAACTCTTGCTTGTAAGAAGACGCAGAGGCTATGGTTTCACTCCGTTTCTGAAGGAAAATTCAGACCAGTGTTCTCATCCATGAAACACCCTCTGTTTTAACGCAAGAAGCATCCTCTTCTGTCCAGAATCTGCAATACAGCAAGAAATATGAGCATGTCCAGAAAAAATGAACTGTGTTTCCTACTCATACGGACCATATCTGTTTGAACTCTGATTATGAAACTGTAACAAACTACAGCATCTCTTACATAGATGCTATTTTGTTAATAGTGGAAAACATGTTGGGTTCGTGAACTGTGTAAATTCATTTGAGCCGAATAATCACTTGGCTTACCAGAAATGAACTCTTGCTTGTAGGAAGACACAGAGCATTTGCTTTAACTCCGTTTCTGATAGAAAATTCAGACTGGTGTTCTCATCCGTGAAACATACTCTGTTTTAACACAAGAAGCATCCTCTTCTTTCCAGCATCTCCAATACAGCCAGAAACATAAGCATGCCCAGAAAAAAAGAACTGTGTTTCTACTCATACGGACCATATCCAGTTAAACTCGGCTTATGAAACTGTAACAAAACACAGAATCTCTTACAAAAATACTCTTTCATTTATAGTGAAAAACATGTTGGGTTCGTGAACTGTGTATATTCATTTCAGCCGAAAAATCACTGGGTTACCGGAAATGAACTCTTGCTTGTAGGAAGACACAGAGCCTTCGGTTTAACTCCGTTTCTCATGGAAAATTCAGACCGGTGTTCTCATCCATGAAACATACTCTGTTTTAATGCAAGAATCATACTCTTCTTTCCAGCGTCTCCAATACAGCAAGAAACATGAGCATGCGCAGAAAAAAAGAACTGTGTTTCCTACTCATACGGACCATATCTAGTTGAACACTGCTTATGAAACTGAAACAAACCATAGCATGTGTTACATAGATGCTCTTTAGTTAATAGTGAAAAAAGTATTGGGTTCATGAAATGTGTAAATTCATTTGAGCTGACAAATAACTGGGTTTACCGGAAATGAGCTCTTCCTTGTAGGAAGACACATAGGCTTTGGTTTCACTCCGTTTGTGAAGGGAAATTCAGACCAGAGTTCTCATCCATGAAACACACTCTGTTTTAACGCAAGAAGCAACCTCTTCTGTCCAGAATCTGCAATACAGCAAGAAATATGAGCATGTCCAGAAAAAATGAACTGTGTGTCCTACTCATACGGACCATATCTGGTTGAACTCTGATTATGAAACTCTAACAAACTACAGCATCTCTTACAGAGATGCTATTTAGTTAATAGTGAAAAACCTGTTGGGTTCGTGAACTGTGTAAATTCATTTGAGGCAAATAATCCCTGGGCTTACCGGAAATGAACTCTTGCTTGTAGGAAGACACAGAGCCTTTGTTTTAATTCCGTTTCTGATGGAAAATTCAGACCAGTGTTCTCATCCATGAAACATACTCTGTTTTAACGCAAGAAGCATGCTCTTCTTTCCAGCGTCTCTAAAAGAGCAAGAAACATGAGCATGCCCATAAAAAAAGAAATGTGTTTTTATCATACGGACCATATCTAGTTGAACACTGCTTATGAATCTGTAACAAACCACAGCATGTGTTACATAGATGCTCTTTAGTTAATAGTGAAAAAAGTATTGGGTTCATGAACTGTGTAAATTCATTTGAGCCGAAAAATCACTGGGTTTACCAGAAATGAACTCTTGCTTGTAGGAAGACACAGAGTGTTTGGTTTCACTCCGTTTGTAAAGGGAAATTCAGACCAGATTTCTCATCCATGAAAGACACTCTGTTTTAACGCAAGAAGCATGCCCTTCTTTCCACCATCTGTAATACAGCAAGAAATATGAGCATGCCCAGAAAAAAAGAACTGTGTTTCCTACTCAAACGGACCATATCTAGTTGCACTCTGCTCATTAAACTGTAACAAACCACTGCATCTCTTACATAGATGCTGTTTAGTTAATAGTGAAACAAGTATTGGGTTCATGAAATGTGTAAATTCATTTGAGCCGACAAATCACTGGGTTTACCGGAAATGAGCTCTTCCTTGTAGGAAGACACAGAGGCTTTGGTTTCACTCCGTTTGTGAAGGGAAATTCAGACCAGAGTTCTCATCCATGAAACACACTCTGTTTTAACGCAAGAAGCAACCTCTTCTGTCCAGAATCTGCAATACAGCAAGAAATATGAGCATGTCCAGAAAAAATGAACTGTGTGTCCTACTCATACAGACCATATCTGGTTGAACTCTGATTATGAAATTCTAACAAACTACAGCATCTCTTACATAGATGTTATTTAGTTAATAGTGAAAATCCTGTTGGGTTCGTGACCTGTGTAAATTCATTTGAGCCGAATAATCCCTGGGCTTACCGGAAATGAACTCTTGCTTGCAGGAAGACACAGAGCCTTTGGTTTAAATCCGTTTCTAATGGAAAATTCAGACCGGTGTTCTCATCCATGAAACATACTCTGTTTTAATGCAAGAATCTTGCTCTTCTTTCCAGCGTCTCCATTACAGCAAGAAACATGAGCATGCCCAGAAAAAAAGAACTGTGTTTCCTACTCATACGGATCATATCTACTTGAACTCTGCTAATTAAACTGTAACAAACCACTGCATCTCTTACATAGATGCTGTTTTGTTAATAGTGAAAATCGTGTTGGGTTCAAAATTGTGTAAATACATTTGAGCCGAAAAATCACTGGGCTTACAGGAAATGAACTCTTGCTTGTAGGAAGACACAGGGCCTTTGCTTTAACTCCGTTTCTGATGGAAAATTCAGACAGGTGTTCTCATCCATGAAACATACTCTGTTTTAATGCAAGAATCATGCTTTTCTTTCCAGCGTCTCCAATACAGCAAGAAACATGAGCATGCCCAGAAAAAAAGAAATGTGTTTCTTTCTCATATGGACCATATCCAGTTAAACTCTGCTTATGAAACTGTAACAAACCACAGCATCTCTTACAAAAATGCTCTTTCATTTATAGTGAAAAACGTGTTGGGTTCGTGAACTGTGTAAATTCAATTGAGCCGAAAAATCACTGGGTTTACCGGAAATGAACTCTTGCTTGTAGGAAGACACATAGGCTTTGGTTTAACTCTGTTTGTTAAGGGAAATTGAGCCCAGAGTTCTCATCCATGAAACACACTCTGTTTTAACGCAAGAAGCATCCTCTTCTTTCCAGCATCTCTAATACAGCCAGAAACATGAGCATGCGCAGAAAAAAAAATGTGTTACCTACTCATACGGACCATATCTAGTTGAACTCTGCTCATTAAACTGTAACAAACCCCAGCATCTCTTACATAGATGCTGTTTAGTTAATAGTGAAAATCGTGTTGTGTTCGTGAACTGTGTAAATTCATTTCATCCGAAAAATCCCTGGGTTTACCGGAAATGAACTCTTGCTTGTATGAAGACAAAGAGCCTTTGGTTTACCTCCGTTTGTGAAGGGAAATTCAGACCTGTGTTCTCATCCATGAAACACCCTCTGTTTTAACGCAAGAAGCATCAGCTACTGTCCAGAATATGAAATCCAGCAAGAAATATGTGCATATCCAGAAAAAATGAACTGTGTTTCCTACTCATACATACCATATCTTGTAGAACTCTTATTATGGAACTGTTACAATCTACAGCATTTCTTACATAGATGCTCTTTAGTTAAAACGTGTTGGGTTCGTGAAATGTGTAAATTCATTTGAGCCGAAAATCACTGGGTTTACCGAAAATGAACTCTTGCTTGTAGGAAGACGCAGAGGCGATGGTTTCACTCCGTTTCTGAAGGAAAATTCAGACCAGTGTTCTCATTCATGAAACACCCTCTGTTTTAACGCAAGAAGCATCCTCTTCTTTCCAGCGTCTCCAATACAGCCAGAAATATAAGCATGCCCAGAAAAAAAGAACTGTGTTTCTACTCATACGGACCATATCCAGTTAAACTCTGCTTATGAAACTGTAACAAACCACAGAATCTCTTACAAAAATACTCTTTCATTTATAGTGAAAAACATGTTGGGTTCGTGAACTGTGTAAATTCATTTTAGCCGAAAAATCACTGGGTTTACCGGAAATGAACTCTTGCTTGTAGGAAGACACAGAGCCTTCGGTTTAACTCCGTTTCTCATGGAAAATTCAGACCGGTGTTCTCATCCATGAAACACACTCTGTTTTAACTCATGAAGCATGCTCTTCTTTCCAGCATCTCTAATACAGCCTGAAACTTGAGCATGCCCAGAAAAAAAGAACTGTGTTTCCTACTCATACGGACCATATCTAGTTGAACTCTGCTCCTTAAACTGTAACAAACCACAGCATCTCTTACATAGATGCTGTATGGTTAATAGTGAAAATCGTGTTGGGTCCGTGAACTGTGTAAATTCATTTGAGCCGAAAAATCTCTGGGTTTACCGGAAATGAACTCTTGCTTGTAGGAAAACAAAGAGCCTTTGGTTTAACTCCGTTTGTGAAGGGAAATTCAGACCAGTGTTCTCATCCATGAAACACCCTCTGTTTTAACGCAAGAAGCATCCTCTTCTGTCCAGAATCTGCAATACAGCAAGTAATATGAGCATGTCCAGAAAAAATGAACTGTGTTTCCTCCTCATATGGACCATATCTAGTTGAACTCTGATTATGAAACTGTAACAAACTACAGCATCACTTACATAGATGCTCTTTAGTTAAAACGTGTTGGGTTCGTGAACTGTGTAAATTCATTTGAGCCGAAAAATCACTGTGATTACCGGAAATGAACTCTTGCTTGTAGGAAGACACAGAGCCTTCAGTTGAACTCCGTTTCTCATGGAAAATTCAGACCGGTGTTCTCATCCATGAAACATACTCTGTTTTAATGCAAGAAGCATGCTCTTCTTTCCAGCTTTTCCAATACAGCAAGAAACATGAGCAGGCCGAGAAAAAAAGAACTGTGTTTCCTACTCATACGGACCATATCTAGTTGAAATCTCCTTATGAAAATATAACAAATGACAGCATCTCTTACATAGATGCTCTTTAGTTAATAGTGAAAAAAATGTTGTGTTCGTGAACTGTGTAAATTCATTTGAGCCGAAAAATCACTGGGTTTAACGGATGTGAACTCTTGCTTGTAGGAAGACACAGAAAATTTGGTTTACTCCGATTCTGAAGGAACATTCAGACCAGTGTTCTCATCCATGAAACATACTCTGTTTTAACGCAAGAAGCATGCTCTTTTTTCCAGCTTCTCCAATACAGCAAGAAATATGAGCATGCCCAGAAAAAAAAGAACTGTGTTTCCTACTCATACGGACCATATCTAGTTGAACTCTGCTCATTAAACTATAACAAACCACTGTGTCTCTTACATAGATGCTGTTTAGTTAATAGAGAAAATCATGTTTGGTTCGTGAACTGTGTAAATTAATTTGAGCCGAAAAATCACAGGGTTTAGTGGAAATGAAATCTTGCTTGTAGGAAGACATAGTGCCTTTTCTTTAACTCCGTTTCTGATGGAAAATTCAGACAGGTGTTCTCATCCATGAAACATACTCTGTTTTAATGCAAGAATCATGCTCTTCTTTCCAGCGTCTCCAATACAGCAAGAAACATGAGCATGCGCAGAAAAAAGAACTGTGTTTCCTACTCATACGGACCATATCTAGTTGAACACTGCTTATGAAATTGTAACAAACCACAGCATGTGTTACATAGATGCTCTTTAGTTAATAGTGAAAAAAGTATTGGGTTCATGAAATGTGTAAATTCATTTTGCCGACAAATCACTGGGTTTACCGGAAATGAGCTCTTCCTTGTATGAAGACACACAGGCTTTGGTTTCACTCCGTTTGTGAAGGGAAATTCAACCAGAGTTCTCATCCATGAAACACCCTCTGTTTTAACGCAAGAAGCATCCTCTTCTGTCCAGAATCTGCAATACAGCAAGAAATATGAGCATGTCCAGAAAAAATGAACTGTGTTTCCTACTCATACGGACCATATCTGGTTGAACTCTGATTATGAAACTGTAACAAACTACAGCATCTCTTACATAGATGCTATTTTGTTAATAGTGGAAAACATGTTGGGTTCGTGAACTGTGTAAATTCATTTGAGCCGAATAATCACTTGGCTTACCAGAAATGAACTCTTGCTTGTAGGAAGACACAGAGCATTTGCTTTAACTCCGTTTCTGATGGAAAATTCAGACTGGTGTTCTCATCCGTGAAACATACTCTGTTTTAACACAAGAAGCATCCTCTTCTTTCCAGCGTCTCCAATACAGCCAGAAACATAAGCATGCCCAGAAAAAAAGAACTGTGTTTCTACTCATACGGACCATATCCAGTTAAACTCTGCTTATGAAACTGTAACAAACCACAGAATCTCTTACAAAAATACTCTTTCATTTATAGTGAAAAACATGTTGGGTTCGTGAACTGTGTAAATTCATTTTAGCCGAAAAATCACTGGGTTTACCGGAAATGAACTCTTGCTTGTAGGAAGACACAGAGCCTTCGGTTTAACTCCGTTTCTCATGGAAAATTCAGACCGGTGTTCTCATCCATGAAACACACTCTGTTTTAACTCATGAAGCATGCTCTTCTTTCCAGCATCTCTAATACAGCCTGAAACTTGAGCATGCGCAGAAAAAAAAAACTGTGTTACCTACTCATACGGACCATATCTAGTTGAACTCTGCTCATTAAACTGTAACAAACCCCAGCATCTCTTACATAGATGCTGTTTAGTTAATAGTGAAAATCGTGTTGGGTTCGTGAACTGTGTAAATTCATTTCAGCCGAAAAATCCCTGGGTTTACCGGAAATGAACTCTTGCTTGTATGAAGACAAAGAGCCTTTGGTTTAACTCCGTTTGTGAAGGGAAATTCAGACCAGTGTTCTCATCCATGAAACACCCTCTGTTTTAACGCAAGAAGCATCAGCTTCTGTCCAGAATATGAAATCCAGCAAGAAATATGTGCATATCCAGAAAAAATGAACTGTGTTTCCTACTCATACGTACCATATCTTGTAGAACTCTGATTATGAAACTGTTACAATCTACAGCATTTCTTACATAGATGCTCTTTAGTTAATACGTGTTGGGTTCGTGAACTGTGTAAATTCATTTGAGCCGAAAATCACTGGGTTTACCGGAAATGAACTCTTGCTTGTAGGAAGACGCAGAGTCTATGGTTTCACTCCGTTTCTGAAGGAAAATTCAGACCAGTGTTCTCATCCATGAAACACCCTCTGTTTTAACGCAAGAAGCATCCTCTTCTGTCCAGAATCTGCAATACAGCAAGAAATATGAGCATGTCCAGAAAAAATGAACTGTGTGTCCTACTCATACGGACCATATCTGGTTGAACTCTGATTATGAAACTCTAACAAACTACAGCATCTCTTACAGAGATGCTATTTAGTTAATAGTGAAAAACCTGTTGGGTTCATGAACTGTGTAAATTCATTTGAGGCAAATAATCCCTGGGCTTACCGGAAATGAACTCTTGCTTGTAGGAAGACACAGAGCCTTTGGTTTAATTCCGTTTCTGATGGAAAATTCAGACCAGTGTTCTCATCCATGAAACATACTCTGTTTTAACGCAAGAAGCATGCTCTTCTTTCCAGCGTCTCTAATAGAGCAAGAAACATGAGCATGCCCATAAAAAAAGAACTGTGTTTTTACTCATACGGACCATATCTAGTTGAACACTGCTTATGAATCTTTAACAAACCACAGCATGTGTTACATAGATGCTCTTTAGTTAATAGTGAAAAAAGTATTGGGTTTATGAACTGTGTAAATTCATTTGAGCCGAAAAATCACTGGGTTTACCAGAAATGAACTCTTGCTTGTAGGAAGACACAGAGTGTTTGGTTTCACTCCGTTTGAAAAGGGAAATTCAGACCAGATTTCTCATCCATGAAACACACTCTGTTTTAACGCAAGTAGCATGCCCTTCTTTCCAGCATCTGTAATACAGCAAGAAATATGAGCATGTCCAGAAAAAATGAACTGTGTTTCCTCCTCATATGGACCATATCTAGTTGAACTCTGATTATGAAACTGTAACAAACTACAGCATCACTTACATAGATGCTCTTTAGTTAAAACGTGATGGGTTCGTGAACTGTGTAAATTCATTTGAGCCGAAAAATCACTGGGATTACCGGAAATGAACTCTTGCTTGTAGGAAGACACAGAGCCTTCGGTTTAACTCTGTTTCTCATGGAAAATTCAGACCGGTGTTCTCATCCATGAAACATACTCTGTTTTAATGCAAGAAGCATGCTCTTCTTTCCAGCTTTTCCAATACTGCAAGAAACATGAGCAGGCCGAGAAAAAAAGAACTGTGTTTCCTACTCATACGGACCATATCTAGTTGAAATCTCCTTATGAAAATGTAACAAATGACAGCATCTCTTACATCGATGCTGTTTAGTTAATAGAGAAAATCATGTTTGGTTCGTGAACTGTGTAAATTAATTTGAGCCGAAAAATTACTGGGTTTAGTGGAAATGAACTCTTGCTTGTAGGAAGACACAGTTCCTTTTCTTTAACTCCGTTTCTGATGGAAAATTCAGACAGGTGTTCTCATCCATGAAACATACTCTGTTTTAATGCAAGAATCATGCTCTTCTTTCCAGCGTCTCCAATACAGCAAGAAACATGAGCATGCGCAGAAAAAAAGAACTGTGTTTCCTACTCATACGGACCATATCTGGTTGAACTCTGATTATGAAACTCTAACAAACTACAGCATCTCTTACCGAGATGCTATTTAGTTAATAGTGAAAAACCTGTTGGGTTCGTGAACTGTGTAAATTCATTTGAGGCAAATAATCCCTGGGCTTACCGGAAATGAACTCTTGCTTGTAGGAAGACACAGAGCCTTTGGTTTAATTCCGTTTCTGATGGAAAATTCAGACCAGTGTTCTCATCCATGAAACATACTCTGTTTTAACGCAAGAAGAATGCTCTTCTTTCCAGCATCTCTAATAGAGCAAGAAACATGAGCATGCCCATAAAAAAAGAACTGTGTTTTTACTCATACGGACCATATCTAGTTGAACACTGCTTATGAATCTGTAACAAACCACAGCATGTTTTACATAGATGCTCTTTAGTTAATAGTGAAAAAAGTATTGGGTTCATGAACTGTGTAAATTCATTTGAGCCGAAAAATCACTGGGTTTACCAGAAATGAACTCTTGCTTGTAGGAAGACACAGAGTGTTTGGTTTCACTCCGTTTGTAAAGGGAAATTCAGACCAGATTTCTCATCCATGAAACACACTCTGTTTTAACGCAAAAAGCATGTCCTTCTTTCCAGCATCTGTAATACAGCAAGAAATATGAGCATACCCAGAAAAAAAGAACTGTGTTTCCTACTCATACGGACCATATCTAGTTGCAATCTGCTCATTAAACTGTAACAAACCACTGCATCTCTTACATAGATGCTATTTAGTTAATAGTGAAAATCCTGTTGGGTTCGTGACCTGTGTAAATTCATTTGAGCCGAATAATCCCTGGGCTTACCGGAAATGAACTCTTGCTTGTAGGAAGACACAGGGCCTTTGCTTTAACTCCGTTTCTGATGGAAAATTCAGACCGGTGTTCTCATCCATGAAACATACTCTGTTTTAATGCAAGAATCATGCTCTTCTTTCCAGTGTCTCCAATACAGCAAGAAACATGAGCATGCCCAGAAAAAAAGAACTGTGTTTCTTACTCATATGGACCATATCCAGTTAAACTCTGCTTATGAAACTGTAACAAACCACAGCATCTCTTACAAAAATGCTCTTTCATTTATAGTGAAAAACGTGTTGGGTTCGTGAACTGTGTAAATTCAATTGAGCCGAAAAATCATTGGATTTACCAGAAATGAACTCTTGCTTGTAGGAAGACACATAGGCTTTGGTTTAACTCTGTTTGTTAAGGGAAATTGAGCCCAGAGTTCTCATCCATGAAACACACTCTGTTTTAACGCAAGAAGCATCCTCTTCTTTCCAGCATCTCTAATACAGCCAGAAACATGAGCATGCGCCGAAAAAAAAAACTGTGTTACCTACTCATACGGACCATATCTAGTTGAACTCTGCTCATTAAACTGTAACAAACCCCAGCATCTCTTACATAGATGCTGTTTAGTTAATAGTGAAAATCGTGTTGGGTTCGTGAACTGTGTAAATTCATTTCAGCCGAAAAATCCCTGGGTTTACCGGAAATGAACTCTTGCTTGTATGAAGACAAAGAGCCTTTGGTTTAACTCCGTTTGTGAAGGGAAATTCAGACCAGTGTTCTCATCCATGAAACACCCTCTGTTTTAACGCAAGAAGCATCAGCTTCTGTGCAGAATATGAAATCCAGCAAGAAATATGTGCATATCCAGAAAAAATGAACTGTGTTTCCTACTCATACGTACCATATCTTGTAGAACTCTGATTATGAAACTGTTACAATCTACAGCATTTCTTACATAGATGCTCTTTAGTTAAAACGTGTTGGGTTCGTGAACTGTGTAAATTCATTTGAGCCGAAAATCACTGGGTTTACCGGAAATGAACTCTTGCTTGTAGTAAGACGCAGAGGCTATGGTTTCACTCTGTTTCTGAAGGAAAATTCAGACCAGTGTTCTCATCCATGAAACACCCTCTGTTTTAACGCAAGAAGCATCCTCTTCTGTCCAGAATCTGCAATACAGCAAGAAATATGAGCATGTCCAGAAAAAATGAACTGTGTGTCCTACTCATACGGACCATATCTGGTTGAACTCTGATTATGAAACTCTAACAAACTACAGCATCTCTTACAGAGATGCTATTTAGTTAATAGTGAAAAACCTGTTGGGTTCGTGAACTGTGTAAATTCATTTGAGGCAAATAATCCCTGGGCTTACCGGAAATGAACTCTTGCTTGTAGGAAGACACAGAGCCTTTGGTTTAATTCCGTTTCTGATGGAAAATTCAGACCAGTGTTCTCATCCATGAAACATACTCTGTTTTAACGCAAGAAGCATGCTCTTCTTTCCAGCGTCTCTAATAGAGCAAGAAACATGAGCATGCCCATAAAAAAAGAACTGTGTTTTTACTCATACGGACCATATCTAGTTGAACACTGCTTATGAATCTGTAACAAACCACAGCATGTGTTACATAGATGCTCTTTAGTTAATAGTGAAAAAAGTATTGGGTTCATGAACTGTGTAAATTCATTTGAGCCGAAAAATCACTGGGTTTACCAGAAATGAACTCTTGCTTGTAGGAAGACACAGAGTGTTTGGTTTCACTCCGTTTGTAAAGGGAAATTCAGACCAGATTTCTCATCCTTGAAACAAACTCTGTTTTAACGCAAGAAGCATGCCCTTCTTTCCAGCATCTGTAATACAGCAAGAAATATGAGCATGCCCAGAAAAAAAGAACTGTGTTTCCTACTCATACGGACCATATCTAGTTGCACTCTGCTCATTAAACTGTAACAAACCACTGCATCTCTTACATAGATGCTGTTTAGTTAATATTGAAAATCGTCTTGGGTTCATGAACTGTGTAAATACATTTGAGCCGAAAAATCATTGGGTTTACCGGAAATGAACTCTTGCTTGTAGGAAGACAAAGAGAATTTGGTTTAACTCCATTTCTGAAGGGAAATTCAGACCAGTGTTCTCATCCATGAAACACCCTCTGTTTTAACACAAGAAGCATCCTCTTCTGTCCAGAATCTGCAATACAGCAAGAAATATGAGTTGTCCAGAAAAAATAAACTGTGTTTCCTACTCATACGGCCCATATCTGGTTGAACTCTGATTATGAAACTGTAACAAACTACAGCATCTCTTACATAGATGCTATTTTGTTAATAGTGGAAAACATGTTGGGTTCGTGAACTGTGTAAATTCATTTGAGCCGAATAATCACTTGGCTTACCAGAAATGAACTCTTGCTTGTAGGAAGACACAGAGCATTTGCTTTAACTCCATTTCTGATGGAAAATTCAGACTGGTGTTCTCGTCCGTGAAACATACTCTGTTTTAACACAAGAAGCATCCTCTTCTTTCCAGCATCTCCAATACAGCCAGAAACATAAGCATGCCCAGAAAAAAAGAACTGTGTTTCTACTCATACGGACCATATCCAGTTAAACTCTGCTTATGAAACTGTAACAAACCACAGAATCTCTTACAAAAATACTCTTTCATTTATAGTGAAAAACATGTTGGGTTCGTGAACTGTGTAAATTCATTTTAGCCGAAAAATCACTGGGTTTACCGGAAATGAACTCTTGCTTGTAGGAAGACACAGAGCCTTCGGTTTAACTCCGTTTCTCATGGAAAATTCAGACCGGTGTTCTCATCCAGGAAACACACTCTGTTTTAACGCATGAAGCATGCTCTGCTCTTCTTTCCAGCATCTCTAATACAGCCAGAAACTTGAGCATGCCCAGAAAAAAAGAACTGTGTTTCCTACTCATACGGACCATATCTAGTTGAACTCTGCTCCTTAAACTGTAACAAACCACAGCATCTCTTACATAGATGCTGTTTGGTTAATAGTGAAAATCGTGTTGGGTCCGTGAACTGTGTAAATTCATTTGAGCCGAAAAATCACTGGGTTTACCGGAAATGAACTCTTGCTTGTAGGAAAACAAAGAGCCTTTGGTTTAACTCCGTTTGTGAAGGGAAATTCAGACCAGTGTTCTCATCCATGAAACACCCTCTGTTTTAACGCAAGAAGCATCCTCTTCTGTCCAGAATCTGCAATACAGCAAGTAATATGAGCATGTCCAGAAAAAATGAACCGTGTTTCCTCCTCATATGGACCACATCTAGTTGAACTCTGATAATGAAACTGTAACAAACTACAGCATCACTTACATAGATGCTCTTTAGTTAAAACGTGTTGGGTTCGTGAACTGTGTAAATTCATTTGAGCCGAAAAATCACTGGGTTTAACGGATGTGAACTCTTGCTTGTAGGAAGACACAGAAAATTTGGTTTACTCCGATTCTGAAGGAACATTCAGACCATTGTTCTCATCCATGAAACATACTCTGTTTTAACGCAAGAAGCATGCTCTTTTTTCCAGCTTCTCCAATACAGCAAGAAATATGAGCATGCCCAGAAAAAAAAGAACTGTGTTTCCTACTCATACGGACCATATCTAGTTGAACTCTGCTCATTAAACTATAACAAACCACTGTGTCTCTTACATAGATGCTGTTTAGTTAATAGAGAAAATCATGTTTGGTTCGTGAACTGTGTAAATTAATTTGAGCCGAAAAATCACAGGGTTTAGTGGAAATGAAATCTTGCTTGTAGGAAGACATAGTGCCTTTTCTTTAACTCCGTTTCTGATGGAAAATTCAGACAGGTGTTCTCATCCATGAAACATACTCTGTTTTAATGCAAGAATCATGCTCTTCTTTCCAGCGTCTCCAATACAGCAAGAAACATGAGCATGCGCAGAAAAAAGAACTGTGTTTCCTACTCATACGGACCATATCTAGTTGAACACTGCTTATGAAATTGTAACAAACCACAGCATGTGTTACATAGATGCTCTTTAGTTAATAGTGAAAAAAGTATTGGGTTCATGAACTGTGTAAATTCATTTGAGCCGAAAAATCACTGGGTTTACCAGAAATGAACTCTTGCTTCTAGGAAGACACAGAGTGTTTGGTTTCACTCCGTTTGTAAAGGGAAATTCAGACCAGATTTCTCATCCATGAAACAAACTCTGTTTTAACGCAAGAAGCATGCCCTTCTTTCCAGCATCTGTAATACAGCAAGAAATATGAGCATGCCCAGAAAAAAAGAACTGTGTTTCCTACTCATATGGACCATATCTAGTTGCACTCTGCTCATTAAACTGTAACAAACCACTGCATCTCTTACATAGATGCTATTTAGTTAATAGTGAAAATCCTGTTGGGTTCGTGACCTGTGTAAATTCATTTGAGCCGAATAATCCCTGGGCTTACCGGAAATGAACTCTTGCTTGCAGGAAGACACAGAGCCTTTGGTTTAAATCCGTTTGTGATGGAAAATTCAGACCCGTGTTCTCATCCATGAAACATACTCTGTTTTAATGCAAGAATCTTGCTCTTCTTTCCAGCGTCTCCAATACAGCAAGAAACATGAGCATGCCCAGAAAAAAAGAACTGTTTTTCCTACTCATACGGATCATATCTACTTGAACTCTGCTAATTAAACTGTAACTAACCACTGCATCTCTTACATAGATGCTGTTTTGTTAATAGTGAAAATCGTGTTGGGTTCAAAATTGTGTAAATACATTTGAGCCGAAAAATCACTGGGCTTACCGGAAATGAACTCTTGCTTGTAGGAAGACACAGGGCCTTTGCTTTAACTCCGTTTCTGATGGAAATTTCAGACAGGTGTTCTCATCCATGAAACATACTCTGTTTTAATGCAAGAATCATGCTCTTCTTTCCAGTGTCTCCAATACAGCAAGAAACATGAGCATGCCCAGAAAAAAAGAACTGTGTTTCTTACTCATATGGACCATATCCAGTTAAACTCTGCTTATGAAACTGTAACAAACCACAGCATCTCTTACAAAAATGCTCTTTCATTTATAGTGAAAAACGTGTTGGGTTCGTGAACTGTGTAAATTCAATTGAGCCGAAAAATCACTGGGTTTACCGGAAATGAAGTCTTGCTTGTAGGAAGACACATAGGCTTTGGTTTAACTCTGTTTGTTAAGGGAAATTGAGCCCAGAGTTCTCATCCATGAAACACACTCTGTTTTAACGCAAGAAGCATCCTCTTCTTTCCAGCATCTCTAATACCGCCAGAAACATGAGCATGCGCAGAAAAAAAAAACTGTGTTACCTACTCATACGGACCATATCTAGTTGAACTCTGCTCATTAAACTGTAACAAACCCCAGCATCTCTTACATAGATGCTGTTTAGTTAATAGTGAAAATCGTGTTGGGTTCGTGAACTGTGTAAATTCATTTCAGCCGAAAAATCCCTGGGTTTACCGGAAATAAACTCTTGCTTGTATGAAGACAAAGAGCCTTTGGTTTAACTCCGTTTGTGAAGGGAAATTCAGACCAGTGTTCTCATCCATGAAACACCCTCTGTTTTAACGCAAGAAGCATCAGCTTCTGTCCAGAATATGAAATCCAGCAAGAAATATGTGCATATCCAGAAAAAATGAACTGTGTTTCCTACTCATACG
The DNA here is from genome assembly GCA_949786385.1 of Onychomys leucogaster. Lineage (NCBI taxonomy): Eukaryota > Metazoa > Chordata > Mammalia > Rodentia > Cricetidae > Onychomys > Onychomys leucogaster. The sequence continues at coordinate 47,090 of CATKUP010000070.1, forward strand.
TACCATATCTTGTAGAACTCTGATTATGAAACTGTTACAATCTACAGCATTTCTTACACAGATGCTCTTTAGTTAAAACGTGTTGGGTTCGTGAACTGTGTAAATTAATTTGAGCCGAAAATCACTGGGTTTACCGGAAATGAACTCTTGCTTGTAGGAAGACGCAGAGGCTATGGTTTCACTCCGTTTCTGAAGGAAAATTCAGACCAGTGTTCTCATCCATGAAACACCCTCTGTTTTAACGCAAGAAGCATCCTCTTCTGTCCAGAATCTGCAATACAGCAAGAAATATGAGCATGTCCAGAAAAAATGAACTGTGTGTCCTACTCATACGGACCATATCTGGTTGAACTCTGATTATGAAACTCTAACAAACTACAGCATCTCTTACAGAGATGCTATTTAGTTAATAGTGAAAAACCTGTTGGGTTCGTGAACTGTGTAAATTCATTTGAGGCAAATAATCCCTGGGCTTACCGGAAATGAACTCTTGCTTGTAGGAAGACACAGAGCCTTTGGTTTAATTCCGTTTCTGATGGAAAATTCAGACCAGTGTTCTCATCCATGAAACATACTCTGTTTTAACGCAAGAAGCATGCTCTTCTTTCCAGCGTCTCTAATAGAGCAAGAAACATGAGCATGCCCATAAAAAAAGAACTGTGTTTTTACTCATACGGACCATATCTAGTTGAACACTGCTTATGAATCTGTAACAAACCACAGCATGTGTTACATAGATGCTCTTTAGTTAATAGTGAAAAAAGTATTGGGTTCATGAACTGTGTAAATTCATTTGAGCCGAAAAATCACTGGGTTTACCAGAAATGAACTCTTGCTTGTAGGAAGACACAGAGTGTTTGGTTTCACTCCGTTTGTAAAGGGAAATTCAGACCAGATTTCTCATCCATGAAACACACTCTGTTTTAATGCAAGTAGCATGCCCTTCTTTCCAGCATCTGTAATACAGCAAGAAATATGAGCATGCCCAGAAAAAAAGAACTGTGTTTCCTACTCATACGGACCATATCTAGTTGCACTCTGCTCATTAAACTGTAACAAACCACTGCATCTCTTACATAGATTCTGTTTAGTTAATAGTGAAAATCGTCTTGGGTTCATGAACTGTGTAAATACATTTGAGCCGAAAAATCACTGGGTTTACCGGAAATGAACTCTTGCTTGTAGGAAGACAAAGAGAATTTGGTTTAACTCCATTTCTGAAGGGAAATTCAGACCAGTGTTCTCATCCATGAAACACCCTCTGTTTTAACACAAGAAGCATCCTCTTCTGTCCAGAATCTGCAAAACAGCAAGAAATATGAGTTGTCCAGAAAAAATAAACAGTGTTTCCTACTCATATGGACCATATCTTGTTGAACTCTGATTAGGAAACTGTAACAAACTACAGCATCTCTTACATAGATGCTATTTAGTTAATAGTGAAAAACGTGTTGGGTTCGTGAACTGTGTAAATTCATTTGAGCCGAAAAATCACTGGGCTTACCGGAAATGAACTCTTGCTTGTAGGAAGACACAGAGCCTTCGGTTTAACTCTGTTTCTCATGGAAAATTCAGACCGGTGTTCTCATCCATGAAACACACTCTGTTTTAACGCATGAAGCATGCTCTTCTTTCCAGCATCTCTAATACAGCCAGAAACTTGAGCATGCCCAGAAAAAAAGAACTGTGTTTCCTACTCATACGGACCATATCTAGTTGAACTCTGCTCCTTAAACTGTAACAAACCACAGCATCTCTTACATAGATGCTGTTTGGTTAATAGTGAAAATCGTATTGGGTCCGTGAACTGTGTAAATTCATTTGAGCCGAAAAATCACTGGGTTTACAGGAAATGAACTCTTGCTTGTAGGAAAACAAAGAGCCTTTGGTTTAACTCCGTTTGTGAAGGGAAATTCAGACCAGTGTTCTCATCCATGAAACACCCTCTGTTTTAACGCAAGAAGCATCCTCTTCTGTCCAGAATCTGCAATACAGCACGTAATATGAGCATGTCCAGAAAAAATGAACTGTGTTTCCTCCTCATATGGACCATAGCTAGTTGAACTCTGATTATGAAACTGTAACCAACTACAGCATCTCTTACATAGATGCTCTTTAGTTAAAACGTGTTGGGTTCATGAACTGTGTAAATTCATTTGAGCCGAAAAATCACTGGGATTACCGGAAATGAACTCTTGCTTGTAGGAAGACACAGAGCCTTCGGTTTAACTCCGTTTCTCATGGAAAATTCAGACCGGTGTTCTCATCCAAAAAACATACTCTGTTTTAATGCAAGAAGCATGCTCTTCTTTCCAGCTTTTCCAATACTGCAAGAAACATGAGCAGGCCGAGAAAAAAAGAACTGTGTTTCCTACTCATACGGACCATATCTAGTTGAAATCTCCTTATGAAAATGTAACAAATGACAGCATCTCTTACATAGATGCTCTTTAGTTAATAGTGAAAAAAATGTTGTGTTCGTGAACTGTGTAAATTCATTTGAGCCGAAAAATCACTGGGTTTACCAGATATGAACTCTTGCTTGTAGGAAGACACAGAAAATTTGTTTTACTCCGATTCTGAAGGAACATTCAGACCAGTGTTCTCATCCATGAAACATACTCTGTTTTAACGCAAGAATCTTGCTCTTTTTTCCAGCTTCTCCAATACAGCAAGAAATATGACCATGCCCAGAAAAAAAAGAACTGTGTTTCCTACTCATACGGACCATATCTAGTTGAACTCTGCTCATTAAATTATAACAAACCACTGCGTCTCTTAAATAGATGCTGTTTAGTTAATAGAGAAAATCATGTTTGGTTCGTGAACTGTGTAAATTAATTTGAGCCGAAAAATCACTGGGTTTAGTGGAAATGAACTCTTGCTTGTAGGAAGACACAGTGCCTTTTCTTTAACTCCATTTCTGATGGAAAATTCAGACAGGTGTTCTCATCCATGAAACATACTCTGTTTTAATGCAAGAATCATGCTCTTCTTTCCAGCGTCTCCAATACAGCAAGAAACATGAGCATGCGCAGAAAAAAAGAACTGTGTTTCCTACTCATACGGACCATATCTAGTTGAACACTGCTTATGAAACTGTAACAAACCACAGCATGTGTTACATAGATGCTCTTTAGTTAATAGTGAAAAAAGTATTGGGTTCATGAAATGTGTAAATTCATTTGAGCCTACAAATCACTGGGTTTACCGGAAATGAGCTCTTCCTTGTAGGAAGACACAGAGGCTTTGGTTTCACTCCGTTTGTGAAGGGAAATTCAGACCAGAGTTCTCATCCATGAAACACACTCTGTTTTAACGCAAGAAGCAACCTCTTCTGTCCAGAATCTGCAATACATCAAGAAATATGAGCATGTCCAGAAAAAATGAACTGTGTTTCCTACTCATACAGACCATACTTGGTTGAACTCTGACTATGAAACTCTAACAAACTACAGCATCTCTTACATAGATGCTATTTAGTTAATAGTGCAAAACGTGTTGGGTTCATGCACTGTGTAAATTCATTTGAGCCGAAAAATCACTGGGATTACCGGAAATGAACTCTTGCTTGTAGGAAGACACAGAGCCTTTGGTTTAACTCCGTTTGTGAAGGAAAAGTCAGACCGGTGTTCTCATCCATGAAACATACTCGGATTTAACGCTAGAAGCATGCTCTTCTTTAGAGCGTCTCCAATACAGCAAGAAACATGAGCATGTCCAGAAAAAATGAACTGTGTGTCCTACTCATACGGACCATGTCTGTTTGAACTCTGATTATGAAACTGTAACAAACTACAGCATCTATTACAGAGATGCTATTTAGTTAATAGTGAAAAACCTGTTGCGTTCGTGAACTGTGTAAATTCATTTGAGGCAAATAATCCCTGGGCTTACCGGAAATGAACTCTTGCTTGTAGGAAGACACAGAGCCATTGGTTTAATTCCGTTTCTGTTGGAAAATTCAGACCGGTGTTCTCATCCATGAAACATACTCTGTTTTAACGCAAGAAGCATGCTCTTCTTTCCAGCGTCTCCAATACAGCAAGAAACATGAGCATGCCCAGAAAAAAAGAACTGTGTTTTTACTCATACGGACCATATCTAGTTGAACACTGCTTATGAAACTGTAACAAACCACAGCATGTGTTACATAGATGCTCTTTAGTTAATAGTGAAAAAAGTATTGGGTTCATGAACTGTGTAAATTCATTTGAGCCGAAAAATCACTGGGTTTACCGGAAATGAACTCTTGCTTGTAGGAAGACAAAGAGAATTTGGTTTAACTCCATTTCTGAAGGGAAATTCAGACCAGTGTTCTCATCCATGAAACACCCTCTGTTTTAACAGAAGAAGCATCCTCTTCTGTCCAGAATCTGCAATACAGCAAGAAATATGAGTTGTCCAGAAAAAATAAACTGTGTTTCTACTCATACGGACAATATCCAGTTAAACTCTGCTTATGAAACTGTAACAAACCACAGCATCTCTTACAAAAATACTCCTTCATTTATAGTAAAAAACATGTTGGGTTCGTGAACTGTGTAAATTCATTTTAGCCGAAAAATCACTGGGTTTACCGGAAATGAACTCTTGCTTGTAGGAAGACACAGAGCCTTCGGTTTAACTCCGTTTCTCATGGAAAATTCAGATCGGTGTTCTCATCCATGAAACACACTCTGTTTTAACGCAAGAAGCATGCTCTTCTTTCCAGCATCTCTAATACAGCCAGAAACATGAGCATGCGCAGAAAAAAAAAACTGTGTTACCTACTCATACGGACCATATCTAGTTGAACTCTGCTCATTAAACTGTAACAAACCCCAGCACTCTTACATAGATGCTGTTTAGTTAATAGTGAAAATCGTTTTGGGTTCGTGAACTGTGTAAATTCATTTGAGCCGAAAATCACTGGGTTTACCGGAAATGAACTCTTGCTTGTAGGAAGACGCAGAGGCTTTGGTTTCACTCCGTTTCTGAAGGAAAATTCAGACCAGTGTTCTCATCCATGAAACACCCTCTGTTTTAACGCAAGAAGCATCCTCTTCTGTCCAGAATCTGCAATACAGCAAGAAATATGAGCATGTACAGAAAAAATGAACTGTGTTTCCTACTCATACGGACCATATCTGGTTGAACTCTGATTATGAAACTGTAACAAACTAAAGCATCTCTTACATAGATGCTATTTTGTTAATAGTGGAAAACATGTTGTGTTCGTGAACTGTGTAAATTCATTTGAGCCGAATAATCACTTGGCTTACCAGAAATGAACTCTTGCTTGTAGGAAGACACAGAGCATTTGCTTTAACTCCGTTTCTGATGGAAAATTCAGACTGGTGTTCTCATCCGTGAAACATACTCTGTATTAACACAAGAAGCCTCCTCTTCTTTCCAGCGTCTCCAATACAGCCAGAAACATAAGCATGCCCAGAAAAAAAGAACTGTGTTTCTACTCATACGGACCATATCCAGTTAAACTCTGCTTATGAAACTGTAACAAACCACAGCATCTCTTACAAAAATACTCTTTCATTTATAGTGAAAAACATGTTGGGTTCGTGAACTGTGTAAATTCATTTTAGCCGAAAAATCACTGGGTTTACAGGAAATGAACTCTTGCTTGTAGGAAAACAAAGAGCCTTTGGTTTAACTCTGTTTGTGAAGGGAAATTCAGACCAGTGTTCTCATCCATGAAACACCCTCTGTTTTAACGCAAGAAGCATCCTCTTCTGTCCAGAATCTGCAATACAGCAAGTAATATGAGCATGTCCAGAAAAAATGAACTGTGTTTCCTCCTCATATGGACCATATCTAGCTCAACTCTGATTATGAAACTGTAACAAACTACAGCATCTCTTACATAGATGCTCTTTAGTTAAAACGTGTTGGGTTCGTGAACTGTGTAAATTCATTTGAGCCGAAAAATCACTGGGTTTACCGGAAATGAAGTCTTGCTTGTAGGAAGACACAGAGCCTTCGGTTTAACTCCGTTTCTCATGGAAAATTCAGACCGGTGTTCTCATCCATGAAACATACTCTGTTTTAATGCAAGAAGCATGCTCTTCTTTCCAGCTTTTCCAATACTGCAAGAAACATGAGCAGGCCGAGAAAAAACGAACTGTGTTTCCTACTCATACGGACCATATCTAGTTGAAATCTCCTTATGAAAATGTAACAAATGACAGCATCTCTTACATAGATGCAGTTTAGTTAATAGTGAAAAAAATGTTGTGTTCGTGAACTGTGTAAATACATTTGAGCCGAAAAATCACTGGGTTTACCGGATATGAACTCTTGCTTGTAGGAAGTCACAGAAAATTTGGTTTACTATGATTCTGAAGGAAAATTCAGACCAGTGTTCTCATCCATGAAACATACTCTGTTTTAACGCAAGAAGCATGCTCTTTTTTCCAGCTTCTCCAATACAGCAAGAAATATGAGCATGCCCAGAAAAAAAGAACTGTGTTTCCTACTCATACGGACCATATCTAGTTGAACTCTGCTCATTAAACTATAACAAACCACTGCGTCTCTTACATAGATGCTGTTTACTTAATAGAGAAAATCATGTTTGGTTCGTGAACTGTGTAAATTAATTTTAGCCGAAAAATCACTGGGTTTAGCGGAAATGAACTCTTGCTTGTAGGAAGACACAGTGCCTTTTCTTTAACTCCGTTTCTGATGGAAAATTCAGACAGGTGTTCTCATCCATGAAACATACTCTGTTTTAATGCAAGAATCATGCTCTTCTTTCCAGTGTCTCCAATACAGCAAGAAACATGAGCATGCGCAGAAAAAAAGAACTGTGTTTCCTATTCATACGGACCATATCTAGTTGAACACTGCTTATGAAACTGTAACAAACCACAGCATGTGTTACATAGATGCTCTTTAGTTAATAGTGAAAAAAGTATTGGGTTCATGAAATGTGTAAATTCATTTGAGCCTACAAATCACTGGGTTTACCGGAAATGAGCTCTTCCTTGTAGGAAGACACAGAGGCTTTGGTTTCAATCCGTTTGTGAAGGGAAATTCAACCAGAGTTCTCATCCATGAAACACACTCTGTTTTGTCGCAAGAAGCAACCTCTTCTGTCCAGAATCTGCAATAGAGCAAGAAATATGAGCATGTCCAGAAAAAATGAACTGTGTGTCCTACTCATACGGACCATATCTGGTTGAACTCTGATTATGAAACTCTAACAAACTACAGCATCTCTTACAGAGATGCTATTTAGTTAATAGTGAAAAACCTGTTGGGTTCGTGAACTGTGTAAATTCATTTGAGGCAAATAATCCCTGGGCTTACCGGAAATGAACTCTTGCTTGTAGGAAGACACAGAGCCTTTGGTTTAATTCCGTTTCTGATGGAAAATTCAGACCAGTGTTCTCATCCATGAAACATACTCTGTTTTAACGCAAGAAGCATGCTCTTCTTACCAGCGTCTCTAATAGAGCAAGAAACATGAGCATGCCCATAAAAAGAACTGTGTTTTTACTCATACGGACCATATCTAGTTGAACACTGCTTATGAATCTGTAACAAACCACAGCATGTGTTACATAGATGCTCTTTAGTTAATAGTGAAAAAAGTATTGGGTTCATGAACTGTGTAAATTCCTTTGAGCCGAAAAATCACTGGGTTTACCAGAAATGAACTCTTGCTTGTAGGAAGACACAGAGTGTTTGGTTTCACTCCGTTTGTAAAGGGAAATTCAGACCAGATTTCTCATCCATTAAACAAACTCTGTTTTAACGCAAGTAGCATGCCCTTCTTTCCAGCATCTGTAATACAGCAAGAAATATGAGCATGCCCAGAAAAAAAGAACTGTGTTTCCTACTCATACGGACCATATCTAGTTGCACTCTGCTCATTAAACTGTAACAAACCACTGCATCTCTTACATAGATGCTATTTAGTTAATAGTGAAAATCCTGTTGGGTTCGTGACCTGTGTAAATTCATTTGAGCCGAATAATCCCTGGGCTTACCGGAAATGAACTCTTGCTTGCAGGAAGACACAGAGCCTTTGGTTTAAATCCATTTCTGATGGAAAATTCAGACCGGTGTTCTCATCCATGAAACATACTCTGTTTTAATGCAAGAATCTTGCTCTTCTTTCCAGCGTCTCCAATACAGCAAGAAACATGAGCATGCCCAGAAAAAAAGAACTGTTTTTCCTACTCATACGGATCATATCTACTTGAACTCTGCTAATTAAACTGTAACAAACCACTGCATCTCTTACATAGATGCTGTTTTGTTAATAGTGAAAATCGTGTTGGGTTCAAAATTGTGTAAATACATTTGAGCCGAAAAATCACTGGGCTTACCGGAAATGAACTCTTGCTTGTAGGAAGACACAGGGCCTTTGCTTTAACTCCATTTCTGATTGAAAATTCAGACAGGTGTTCTCATCCATGAAACATACTCTGTTTTAATGCAAGAATCATGCTCTTCTTTCCAGCGTCTCCAATACAGCAAGAAACATGAGCATGCCCAGAAAAAAAGAACTGTGTTTCTTACTCATATGGACCATATCCAGTTAAACTCTGCTTATGAAACTGTAACAAACCACAGCATCTCTTACAAAAATGCTCTTTCATTTATAGTGAAAAACGTGTTGGGTTCGTGAACTGTGTAAATTCAATTGAGCCGAAAAATCACTGGGTTTACCGGAAATGAAGTCTTGCTTGTAGGAAGACACATAGGCTTTGGTTTAACTCTGTTTGTTAAGGGAAATTGAGCCCAGAGTTCACATCCATGAAACACACTCTGTTTTAACGCAAGAAGCATCCTCTTCTTTCCAGCATCTCTAATACCGCCAGAAACATGAGCATGCACAGAAAAAAAAAACTGTGTTACCTACTCATACGGACCATATCTAGTTGAACTCTGCTCATTAAACTGTAACTAACCCCAGCATCTCTTACATAGATGCTGTTTAGTTAATAGTGAAAATCGTGTTGGGTTCGTGAACTGTGTAAATTCATTTCAGCCGAAAATCACTGGGTTTACCGGAAATGAACTCTTGCTTGTAGGAAGACGCAGAGGCTATGGTTTCACTCCGTTTCTGAAGGAAAATTCAGACCGGTGTTCTCATCCATGAAAAACCCTCTGTTTTACGCAAGAAGCATCCTCTTCTGTCCAGAATCTGCAATACAGCAAGAAATATGAGCATGTCCAGAAAAAATGAACTGTGTGTCCTACTCATACGGACCATATCTTGTTGAACTCTGATTAGGAAACTGTAACAAACTACAGCATCTCTTACATAGATGCGATTTAGTTAATAGTGAAAAAATGTGTTGGGTTCGTGAACTGTGTAAATTCATTTGAGCCGAAAAATCAGTGGGCTTACCGGAAATGAACTCTTGCTTGTAGGAAGACAAAGAGCCTTTGGTTTACCTCCATTGTTGATGGAAAATTCAGACCCGTGTTCTCATCCATGAAACATACTCTGTTTTAATGCAAGAAGCATGCTCTTCTTTCCAGCGTCTCCAATACAGCAAGAAACATGAGCATGCCCAGAAAAAAAGAACTGTGTTTCCTACTCATACGGACCATATCTAGATGAACACTGCTTATGAAACTGTAACAAACCACAGCATGTGTTACATAGATGCTCTTTAGTTAATAGTGAAAAAAGTATTGGGTTCATGAAATGTGTAAATTCATTTGAGCCAACAAATCACTGGGTTTACCGGAAATGAGCTCTTCCTTGTAGGAAGACACAGAGGCTTTGGTTTCACTCCGTTTGAGAAGGGAAATTCAGACCAGAGTTCTCATCCATGAAACACACTCTGTTTTAACGCAAGAAGCAACCTCTTCTGTCCAGAATCTGCAATACAGCAAGAAATATGAGCATGTCCAGAAAAAAAGAACTGGGTTTCCTACTCATACAGACCATATCTGGTTGAACTCTGATTATGAAACTCTAACAAACTACAGCAACTCTTACATAGATGCTATTTAGTTAATAGTGAAAATCCTGTTGGGTTCGTGACCTGTGTAAATTCATTTGAGCCGAATAATCCCTGGGCTTACCGGAAATGAACTCTTGCTTGCAGGAAGACACAGAGCCTTTGGTTTAAATCCGTTTCTCATGGAAAATTCAGACCGGTGTTCTCATCCATGAAACATACTCTGTTTTAATGCAAGAATCTTGCTCTTCTTTCCAGCGTCTCCAATACAGCAAGAAACATGAGCATGCCCAGAAAAAAAGAACTGTGTTTCCTACTCATACGGACCATATCTAGTTGAAATCTCCTTATGAAAATGTAACAAATGACAGCATCTCTTACATAGATGCTCTTTAGTTAATAGTGAAAAAAATGTTGTGTTCTTGAACTGTGTAAATACATTTGAGCCGAAAAATCACTGGGTTTACCGGATATGAACTCTTGCTTGTAGGAAGACACAGAAAATTTGGTTTACTATGATTCTGAAGGAAAATTCAGACCAGTGTTCTCATCCATGAAACATACTCTGTTTTAACGCAAGAAGCATGCTCTTTTTTCCAGCTTCTCCAATACAGCAAGAAATATGAGCATGCCCAGAAAAAAAAGAACTGTGTTTCCTACTCATACGGACCATATCTAGTTGAACTCTGCTCATTAAACTATAACAAACCACTGCGTCTCTTAAATAGATGCTGTTTAGTTAATAGAGAAAATCATGTTTGGTTCGTGAACTGTGTAAATTAATTTGAGCCGAAAAATCACTGGGTTTAGTGGAAATGTACTCTTGCTTGTAGGAAGACACAGTGCCTTTTCTTTAACTCTGTTTCTGATGGAAAATTCAGACAGGTGTTCTCATCCATGAAACATACTCTGTTTTAATGCAAGAATCATGCTCTTCTTTCCAGCGTCTCCAATACAGCAAGAAACATGAGCATGCGCAGAAAAAAAGAACTGTGTTTCCTACTCATACGGACCATATCTAGTTGAACACTGCTTATGAAACTGTAACAAACCACAGCATGTGTTACAAGATGCTCTTTAGTTAATAGTGAAAAAAGTATTGGGTTCATGAAATGTGTAAATTCATTTGAGCCGACAAATCACTGGGTTTACCGGAAATGAGCTCTTCCTTGTAGGAAGACACAGAGGCTTTGGTTTCACCCCGTTTGTGAAGGGAAATTCAGACCAGAGTTCTCATCCATGAAACACACTCTGTTTTAACGCAAGAAGCAAACTCTTCTGTCCAGAATCTGCAATACATCAAGAAATATGAGCATGTCCAGAAAAAATGAACTGTGTTTCCTACTCATACAGACCATATCTGGTTGAACTCTGATTATGAAACTCTAACAAACTACAGCATCTCTTACATAGATGCTATTTAGTTAATAGTGCAAAACGTGTTGGGTTCGTGAACTGTGTAAATTCATTTGAGCCGAAAAATCACTGGGATTACCGGAAATGAACTCTTGCTTGTAGGAAGACACAGAGCCTTTGGTTTAACTCCGTTTGTGAAGGAAAAGTCAGACCGGTGTTCTCATCCATGAAACATACTCGGATTTAACGCTAGAAGCATGCTCTTCTTTAGAGCGTCTCCAATACAGCAAGAAACATGAGCATGTCCAGAAAAAATGAACTGTGTGTGCTACTCATACGGACCATATCTGGTTGAACTCTGATTATGAAACTGTAACAAACTACAGCATCTATTACAGAGATGCTATTTAGTTAATAGTGAAAAACCGGTTGGGTTCGTGAACTGTGTAAATTCATTTGAGCCAAATAATCCCTGGGCTTACCGGAAATGAACTCTTGCTTGTAGGAAGACACAGAGCCTTTGGTTTAATTCCGTTTCTGATGGAAAATTCAGACCGGTGTTCTCATCCATGAAACATACTCTGTTTTAACGCAAGAAGCATGCTCTTCTTTCCAGCGTCTCCAATACAGCAAGAAACATGAGCATGCCCAGAAAAAAAGAACTGTGTTTTTACTCATACGGACCATATCTAGTTGAACACTGCTTATGAAACTGTAACAAACCACAGCATGTGTTACATAGATGCTCTTTAGTTAATAGTGAAAAAAGTATTGGGTTCATGAACTGTGTAAATTCATTTGAGCCGAAAAATCACTGGGTTTACCGGAAATGAACTCTTGCTTGTAGGAAGACACAGAGTGTTTGGTTTCACTCCGTTTGTAAAGGGAAATTCAGACCAGATTTCTCATCCATGAAACACACTCTGTTTTAACACAAGCAGCATGCCCTTCTTTCCAGCATCTCTAATACAGCAAGAAACATGAGCATGCCCAGAAAAAAAGAACTGTGTTTCCTACTCATACGGACCATATCTAGTTGAACTCTGCTCATTAAACTGTAACAAACCACTGCATCTCTTACATAGATGCTGTTTAGTTAATAGTGAAAATCGTCTTGGGTTCATGAAATGTGTAAATACATTTGAGCCGAAAAATCACTGGGTTTACCGGAAATGAACTCTTGCTTGTAGGAAGACAAAGAGAATTTGGTTTAACTCCATTTCTGAAGGGAAATTCAGACCAGTGTTCTCATCCATGAAACACCCTCTGTTTTAACAGAAGAAGCATCCTCTTCTGTCCAGAATCTGCAATACAGCAAGAAATATGAGTTGTCCAGAAAAAATAAACTGTGTTTCTACTCATACGGACAATATCCAGTTAAACTCTGCTTATGAAACTGTAACAAACCACAGCATCTCTTACAAAAATACTCTTTCATTTATAGTGAAAAACATGTTGGGTTCGTGAACTGTGTAAATTCATTTTAGCCGAAAAATCACTGGGTTTACCGGAAATGAACTCTTGCTTGTAGGAAGACACAGAGCCTTCGGTTTAACTCCGTTTCTCATGGAAAATTCAGATCGGTGTTCTCATCCATGAAACACACTCTGTTTTAACGCAAGAAGCTTGCTCTTCTTTCCAGCATCTCTAATACAGCCAGAAACATGAGCATGCGCAGAAAAAAAAAACTGTGTTACATACTCATACGGACCATATCTAGTTGAACTCTGCTCATTAAACTGTAACAAACCCCAGCACTCTTACATAGATGCTGTTTAGTTAATAGTGAAAATCGTTTTGGGTTCGTGAACTGTGTAAATTCATTTCAGCCGAAAAATCCCTGGGTTTACCGGAAATGAACGCTTGCTTGTATGAAGACAAAGAGCCTTTGGTTTTACTCCGTTTGTGAAGGGAAATTCAGACCAGTGTTCTCATCCATGAAACACCCTCTGTTTTAACGCAAGAAGCATCAGCTTCTGTCCAGAATATGAAATCCAGCAAGAAATATGTGCATATCCAGAAAAAATGAACTGTGTTTCCTACTCATACGTACCATATCTTGTAGAACTCTGATTATGAAACTGTTACAATCTACAGCATTTCTTACATAGATGCTCTTTAGTTAAAACGTGTTGGGTTCGTGAACTGTGTAAATTCATTTGAGCCGAAAATCACTGGGTTTACCGGAAATGAACTCTTGCTTGTAGGAAGACGCAGAGGCTTTGGTTTCACTCCGTTTCTGAAGGAAAATTCAGACCAGTGTTCTCATCCATGAAACACCCTCTGTTTTAACGCAAGAAGCATCCTCTTCTGTCCAGAATCTGCAATACAGCAAGAAATATGAGCATGTCCAGAAAAAATGAACTGTGTTTCCTACTCATACGGACCATATCTGGTTGAACTCTGATTATGAAACTGTAACAAACTACAGCATCTCTTACATAGATGCTATTTTGTTAATAGTGGAAAACATGTTGGGTTCGTGAACTGTGTAAATTCATTTGAGCCGAATAATCACTTGGCTTACCAGAAATGAACTCTTGCTTGTAGATAGACACAGAGCATTTGCTTTAACTCCGTTTTTGATGGAAAATTCAGACTGGTGTTCTCATCCGTGAAACATACTCTGTTTTAACACAAGAAGCCTCCTCTTCTTTCCAGCGTCTCCAATACAGCCAGAAACATAAGCATGCCCAGAAAAAAAGAACTGTGTTTCTACTCATACGGACCATATCCAGTTAAACTCTGCTTATGAAACTGTAACAAACCACAGCATCTCTTACAAAAATACTCATTCATTTATAGTGAAAAACATGTTGGATTCATGAACTGTGTAAATTCATTTTAGCCGAAAAATCACTGGGTTTACCAGAAATGAACTCTTGCTTGTAGGAAAACAAAGAGCCTTTGGTTTAACTCTGTTTGTGAAGGGAAATTCAGACCAGTGTTCTCATCCATGAAACACCCTCTGTTTTAACACAAGAAGCATCCTCTTCTGTCCAGAATCTGCAATACAGCAAGTAATATGAGCATGTCCAGAAAAAATGAACTGTGTTTCCTCGTCATATGGACCATATCTAGCTCAACTCTGATTATGAAACTGTAACAAACTACAGCATCTCTTACATAGATGCTCTTTAGTTAAAACGTGTTGGGTTCGTGAACTGTGTAAATTCATTTGAGCCGAAAAATCACTGGGATTACCGGAAATGAAGTCTTGCTTGTAGGAAGACACAGAGCCTTCGGTTTAACTCCGTTTCTCATGGAAAATTCAGACCGGTGTTCTCATCCATGAAACATACTCTGTTTTAATGCAAGAAGCATGCTCTTCTTTCCAGCTTTTCCAATACTGCAAGAAACATGAGCAGGCCGAGAAAAAACGAACTGTGTTTCCTACTCATACGGACCATATCTAGTTGAAATCTCCTTATGAAAATGTAACAAATGACAGCATCTCTTACATAGATGCTCTTTAGTTAATAGTGAAAAAAATGTTGTGTTCGTGAACTGTGTAAATACATTTGAGCCGAAAAATCACTGGGTTTATCGGATATGAACTCTTGCTTGTAGGAAGACACAGAAAATTTGGTTTACTATGATTCTGAAGGAAAATTCAGACCAGTGTTCTCATCCATGAAACATACTCTGTTTTAACGCAAGAAGCATGCTCTTTTTTCCAGCTTCTCCAATACAGCAAGAAATATGAGCATGCCCAGAAAAAAAGAACTGTGTTTCCCACTCATACGGACCATATCTAGTTGAACTCTGCTCATTAAACTATAACAAACCACTGCGTCTCTTACATAGATGCTGTTTAGTTAATAGAGAAAATCATGTTTGGTTCGTGAACTGTGTAAATTAATTTTAGCCGAAAAATCACTGGGTTTAGCGGAAATGAACTCTTGCTTGTAGGAAGACACAGTGCCTTTTCTTTAACTCCGTTTCTGATGGAAAATTCAGACAGGTGTTCTCATCCATGAAACATACTCTGTTTTAATGCAAGAATCATGCTCTTCTTTCCAGCGTCTCCAATACAGCAAGAAACATGAGCATGCGCAGAAAAAAAGAACTGTGTTTCCTACTCATACGGACCATATCTAGTTGAACACTGCTTATGAAACTGTAACAAACCACAGCATGTGTTACATAGATGCTCTTTAGTTAATAGTGAAAAAAGTATTGGGTTCATGAAATGTGTAAATTCATTTGAGCCGACAAATCACTGGGTTTACCGGAAATGAGCTCTTCCTTGTAGGAAGACACAGAGGCTTTGGTTTCACTCCGTTTGTGAAGGGAAATTCAACCAGAGTTCTCATCCATGAAACACACTCTGTTTTAACGCAAGAAGCAACCTCTTCTGTCCAGAATCTGAAATACAGCAAGAAATATGAGCATGTCCAGAAAAAATGAACTGTGTGTCCTACTCATACGGACCATATCTGGTTGAACTCTGCTTATGAAACTGTAACAAACCACAGCATCTCTTACAAAAATGCGCTTTCATTTATAGTGAAAAACCTGTTGGGTTCGTGAACTGTGTAAATTCATTTGAGGCAAATAATCCCTGGGCTTACCGGAAATGAACTCTTGCTTGTAGGAAGACACAGAGCCTTTGGTTTAATTCCGTTTCTGATGGAAAATTCAGACCAGTGTTCTCATCCATGAAACATACTCTGTTTTAACGCAAGAAGCATGCTCTTCTTTCCAGCGTCTCTAATAGAGCAAGAAACATGAGCATGCCCATAAAAAAAGAACTGTGTTTTTACTCATACGGACCATATCTAGTTGAACACTGCTTATGAATCTGTAACAAACCACAGCATGTGTTACATAGATGCTCTTTAGTTAATAGTGAAAAAAGTATTGGGTTCATGAACTGTGTAAATTCATTTGAGCCGAAAAATCACTGGGTTTACCAGAAATGAACTCTTGCTTGTAGGAAGACACAGAGTGTTTGGTTTCACTCCGTTTGTAAAGGGAAATTCAGACCAGTTTTCTCATCCATGAAACACACTCTGTTTTAACGCAAGTAGCATGCCCTTCTTTCCAGCATCTGTAATACAGCAAGATATATGAGCATGCCCAGAAAAAAAGAACTGTGTTTCCTACTCATACGGACCATATCTAGTTGCACTCTGCTCATTAAACTGTAACAAACCACTGCATCTCTTACATAGATGCTGTTTAGTTAATAGTGAAAATCGTCTTGGGTTCATGAACTGTGTAAATACATTTGAGCCGAAAAATCACTGGGTTTACCGGAAATGAACTCTTGCTTGTAGGAAGACAAAGAGAATTTGGTTTAACTCCATTTCTGAAGGGAAATTCAGACCAGTGTTCTCATCCATGAAACACCCTCTGTTTTAACACAAGAAGCATCCTCTTCTGTCCAGAATCTGCAATACAGCAAAAAATATGAGTTGTCCAGAAAAAATAAACTGTGTTTCCTACTCATATGGACCATATCTTGTTGAACTCTGATGAGGAAACTGTAACAAACTACAGCATCTCTTACATAGATGCTATTTAGTTAATAGTGAAAAACGTGTTGGGTTCGTGAACTGTGTAAATTCATTTGAGCCGAAAAATCACTGGGCTTACCGGAAATGAACTCTTGCTTGTAGGAAGACAAAGAGCCTTTGGTTTACCTCAATTGTTGATGGAAAATTCAGACCCGTGTTCTCATCCATGAAACATACTCTGTTTTAATGCAAGAAGCATGCTTTTCTTTCCAGCGTCTCCAATACAGCAAGAAACATGAGCATGCCCAGAAAAAAAGAACTGTGTTTCCTACTCATACGGACCATATCTAGTTGAACACTGCTTATGAAACTGTAACAAACCACAGCATGTGTTACATAGATGCTCTTTAGTTAATATTGAAAAAAGTATTGGGTTCATGAAATGTGTAAATTCATTTGAGCCGACAAATCACTGGGTTTACCGGAAATGAGCTCTTCCTTGTAGGAAGACACAGAGGCTTTGGTTTCACTCCGTTTGTGAAGGGAAATTCAGACCAGAGTTCTCATCCATGAAACACACTCTCTTTTAACGCAAGAAGCAACCTCTTCTGTCCAGAATCTGCAATACAGCAAGAAATATGAGCATGTCCAGAAAAAAAGAACTGGGTTTCCTACTCATACAGACCATATCTGGTTGAACTCTGATTATGAAACTCTAACAAACTACAGCATCTCTTACATAGATGCTATTTAGTTAATAGTGAAAATCCTGTTGGGTTCGTGACCTGTGTAAATTCATTTGAGCCGAATAATCCCTGGGCTTACCGGAAATGAACTCTTGCTTGCAGGAAGACACAGAGCCTTTGGTTTAAATCCGTTTCTGATAGAAAATTCAGACCGGTGTTCTCATCCATGAAACATACTCTGTTTTAATGCAAGAATCTTGCTCTTCTTTCCAGCGTCTCCAATACAGCAAGAAACATGAGCATGCCCAGAAAAAAAGAACTGTGTTTCCTACTCATATGGATCATATCTACTTGAACTCTGCTAATTAAACTGTAACAAACCACTGCATCTCTTACATAGATGCTGTTTTGTTAATAGTGAAAATCATGTTGGGTTCAAAATTGTGTAAATACATTTGAGCCGAAAAATCACTGGGCTTACCGGAAATGAACTCTTGCTTGTAGGAAGACACAGGGCCTTTGCTTTAACTCCGTTTCTGATGGAAAATTCAGACAGGTGTTCTCATCCATGAAACATACTCTGTTTTAATGCAAGAATCATGCTCTTCTTTCCAGCGTCTCCAATACAGCAAGAAACATGAGCATGCGCAGAAAAAAAGAACTGTGTTTCCTACTCATACGGACCATATCCAGTTAAACTCTGCTTATGAAACTGTAACAAACCACAGCATCTCTTACAAAAATGCTCTTTCATTTATAGTGAAAAACGTGTTGGGTTCGTGAACTGTGTAAATTCATTTGAGCCGAAAAATCACTGCTTTTACCGGAAATGAACTCTTGCTTGTAGGAAGACACATAGGCTTTGGTTTAACTCTGTTTGTTAAGGGAAATTGATCCCAGAGTTCTCATCCATGAAACACACTCTGTTTTAACGCCAGAAGCATCCTCTTCTTTCCAGCATCTCTAATACAGCCAGAAACTTGAGCATGCCCAGAAAAAAAGAACTGTGTTCCCTACTCATACAGACCATATCTAGTTGAACTCTGCTCCTTAAACTGTAACAAACCACAGCATCTCTTACATAGATGCTGTTTGGTTAATAGTGAAAATCGTGTTGGGTCCGTGAACTGTGTAAATTCATTTGAGCCGAAAAATCACTGGGTTTACCGGAAATGAACTCTTGCTTGTAGGAAAACAAAGAGCCTTTGGTTTAACTCCGTTTGTGAAGGGAAATTCAGACCAGTGTTCTCATCCATGAAACACCCTCTGTTTTAACGCAAGAAGCATCCTCTTCTGTCCAGAATCTGCAATACAGCAAGTAATATGAGCATGTCCAGAAAAAATGAACTGTGTTTCCTCCTCATATGGACCATATCTAGTTGAACTCTGATTATGAAACTGTAACAAACTACAGCATCTCTTACATAGATGCTCTTTAGTTAGAAACGTGTTGGGTTCGTGAACTGTGTAAATTCATTTGAGCCGAAAAATCACTGGGATTACCGGAAATGAACTCTTGCTTGTAGGAAGACACAGAGCCTTCGGTTTAACTCCGTTTCTCATGGAAAATTCAGACCGGTGTTCTCATCCATGAAACATACTCTGTTTTAATGCAAGAAGCATGCTCTTCTTTCCAGCTTTTCCAATACTGCAAGAAACATGAGCATGCCCAGAAAAAAAGAACTGTGTTTCCTACTCATACGGACCATATCTGGTTGAACTCTGATTATGAAACTGTAACAAACTACAGCATCTCTTACAGAGATGCTATTTAGTTAATAGTGAAAAACCTGTTGGGTTCGTGAACTGTGTAAATTCATTTGAGCCAAATAATCCCTGGGCTTACCGGAAATGAACTCTAGCTTGTAGGAAGACACAGAGCCTTTGGTTTAACTCCGTTTCTGATGGAAAATTTAGACCAGTGTTCTCATCCATGAAACACCCTCTGTTTTAACGCAAGAAGCATCAGCTTCTGTCCAGAATATGAAATCCAGCAAGAAATATGTGCATATCCAGAAAAAATGAACTGTGTTTCCTACTCATACGTACCATATCTTGTAGAACTCTGATTATGAAACTGTTACAATCTCCAGCATTTCTTACATAGATGCTCTTTAGTTAAAACGTGTTGGTTTTGTGAACTCTGTAAATTCATTTGAGCAGAAAAATCACTGGGTTTACCGGAAATGAACTCTTGCTTGTAGGAAGACACAGAGGCTTTGGTTTCACTCCGTTAATGAAGGAAAATTCAGACCAGTGTTCTCATCCATGAAACACCCTCTGTTTTAACTCAAGAAGCATCCTCTTCTGTCCAGAATCTGCAATACAGCAAGAAATATGAGCATGTCCAGAAAAAATGAACTGTGTTTCCTACTGATACGGACCATATCTAGTTGAACTCTGATTATGAAACTGTAACAAACTACAGCATCTCTTACATAGATGCTCTTTAGTTAATAGTGAAAAACGTGTTGGGTTCGTGAACTGTGTAAATTCATTTGAGCCGAAAAATCACTGGGCTTACCGGAAATGAACTCTTGCTTGTAGGAAGACAAAGAGCCTTTGGTTTAACTCCATTTGTGAAGGGAAATTCAGACCAGTGTTCTCATCCAAGAAACACCCTCTGTTTTAACGCAAGAAGCATCCTATTCTGTCCAGAATCTGCAATTCAGCAAGAAATATGAGCATGTCCAGAAAAAATGAACTGTGTTTCCTACTCATACGGACCATATCTAGTTGAACACTGCTTATGAAACTGTAACAAACCACAGCATGTGTTACATAGATGCTCTTTAGTTAATAGTGAAAAAAGTATTGGTTTCTTGAACTGTGTAAATTCATTTGAGCCGAAAAATCACTGGGTTTACCAGAAATGAACTCTTGTTTATAGTAAGACACAGAGGCTTTGGTTCAACTCCGTTTGTGAAGGGAAATTCACACCAGAGATCTCATCCATGAAACACACTCTTTTTAACGCAAGAAGCATGCTCTTCTTTCCAGCATCTCTAATACAGCAAGAAACATGAGCATGCCCAGAAAAAAAGAACTGCGTTTCCTACTCATACGGACCATATCTAGTTGAACACTGCTTATGAAACTGTAACAAACCACAGCATGTGTTACATAGATGCTGTTTAGTTAATTGTGAAAATCGTGTTGGTTTCGTGAACTGTGTAAATACATTTGAGCCGAAAAATCACTGGGTTTACCGGAAATGAACTCTTGCTTGTAGGAAGACACAGAGCATTTGCTTTAACTCCGTTTCTGATGGAAAATTCAGACTGGTGTTTTCATCCATGAAACATACCCTGTTTTAACGCAAGAAGCATGTTCTTCTTTCAAGCGTCTGCAATACAGCAAGAAACATGAGCATGACCAGAAAAGAGGGCTGTGTTTCTACTCATATGGACCATATCCAGTTAAACTCTGCTTATGAAACTGTAACAAACCACAGCATCTCTTACAAAAATGCTCTTTCATTTATAGTGAAAAACGTGTTGGGTTCGTGAACTGTGTAAATTCATTTGAGCCGAAAAATCACTTGGCTTAGCGGAAATGAACTCTTGCTTGTAGGAAGACACAGAGCATTTGCTTTAACTCCGTTTCTGATGGGAAATTCAGACTGGTGTTCTTATCCGTGAAACATACTCTGTTTTAATGCAAGAAGCATGCTCTTCTTTCCAGCTTTTCCAATACTGCAAGAAACATGAGCAGGCCCAGAAAAAAAGAACTGTGTTTCTACTCATATGGACCATATCTAGTTGAAATCTCCTTATGAAAATGTAACAAATGACAGCATCTCTTACATAGATGCTCTTTCATTTATAGTGAAACACATGTTGGGTTCGTGAACTGTGTAAATTCATTTGAGCCGAAAAATCACTGGGTTTACCGGATATGAACTCTTGCTTGTAGGAAGACACAGAGCCTTCGGTTTAACTCCATTTCTCATGGAAAATTCAGACCGGTATTCTCATCCATGAAACACACTCTGTTTTAACGCAGGAAGCATCCTCTTCTGTCCAGAATCTGCAATACAGCAAGTAATTTGAGCATGTCCAGAAAAAATGAACTGTGTTTCCTCCTCATATGGACCATATCTAGTTGAACTCTGATTATGAAACTGTAACAAACTACAGCATCTCTTACATAGATGCTCTTTAGTTAAAACGTGTTGGGTTCGTGAACTGTGTAAATTCATTTGAGCCGAAAAATCACTGGGATTACCGGAAATGAACTCTTGCTTGTAGGAAGACACAGAGCCTTCGGTTTAACTCCGTTTCTCATGGAAAATTCAGACCGGTGTTCTCATCCATGAAACATACTCTGTTTTAATGCAAGAAGCATGCTCTTCTTTCCAGCTTTTCCAATACTGCAAGAAACATGAGCATGCCCAGAAAAAAAGAACTGTGTTTCCTACTCATACGGACCATATCTGGTTGAACTCTGATTATGAAACTGTAACAAACTACAGCATCTCTTACAGAGATGCTATTTAGTTAATAGTGAAAAACCTGTTGGGTTCGTGAACTGTGTAAATTCATTTGAGCCAAATAATCCCTGGGCTTACCGGAAATGAACTCTAGCTTGTAGGAAGACACAGAGCCTTTGGTTTAACTCCGTTTCTGATGGAAAATTTAGACCAGTGTTCTCATCCATGAAACACCCTCTGTTTTAACGCAAGAAGCATCAGCTTCTGTCCAGAATATGAAATCCAGCAAGAAATATGTGCATATCCAGAAAAAATGAACTGTGTTTCCTACTCATACGTACCATATCTTGTAGAACTCTGATTATGAAACTGTTACAATCTCCAGCATTTCTTACATAGATGCTCTTTAGTTAAAACGTGTTGGTTTTGTGAACTCTGTAAATTCATTTGAGCAGAAAAATCACTGGGTTTACCGGAAATGAACTCTTGCTTGTAGGAAGACACAGAGGCTTTGGTTTCACTCCGTTAATGAAGGAAAATTCAGACCAGTGTTCTCATCCATGAAACACCCTCTGTTTTAACTCAAGAAGCATCCTCTTCTGTCCAGAATCTGCAATACAGCAAGAAATATGAGCATGTCCAGAAAAAATGAACTGTGTTTCCTACTCATATGGACCATATCTGGTTGAACTCTGATTAAGAAACTGTAAAAAACTACAGCATCTCTTACATAGATGCTATTTTGTTAATAGTGGAAAACATGTTGGGTTCGTGAACTGTGTAAATTCATTTGAGCCGAAAAATCACTGGGTTTACCGGAAATGAACTCTTGCTTGTAGGAAGACAAAGAGCCTTTGGTTTAACTCCATTTGTGAAGGGAAATTCAGACCAGTGTTCTCATCCAAGAAACACCCTCTGTTTTAACGCAAGAAGCATCCTATTCTGTCCAGAATCTGCAATTCAGCAAGAAATATGAGCATGTCCAGAAAAAATGAACTGTGTTTCCTACTCATACGGACCATATCTAGTTGAACACTGCTTATGAAACTGTAACAAACCACAGCATGTGTTACATAGATGCTCTTTAGTTAATAGTGAAAAAAGTATTGGTTTCTTGAACTGTGTAAATTCATTTGAGCCGAAAAATCACTGGGTTTACCAGAAATGAACTCTTGTTTATAGTAAGACACAGAGGCTTTGGTTCAACTCCGTTTGTGAAGGGAAATTCACACCAGAGATCTCATCCATGAAACACACTCTTTTTAACGCAAGAAGCATGCTCTTCTTTCCAGCATCTCTAATACAGCAAGAAACATGAGCATGCCCAGAAAAAAAGAACTGCGTTTCCTACTCATACGGACCATATCTAGTTGAACACTGCTTATGAAACTGTAACAAACCACAGCATGTGTTACATAGATGCTGTTTAGTTAATTGTGAAAATCGTGTTGGGTTCGTGAACTGTGTAAATACATTTGAGCCGAAAAATCACTGGGTTTACCGGAAATGAACTCTTGCTTGTAGGAAGACACAGAGCATTTGCTTTAACTCCGTTTCTGATGGAAAATTCAGACTGGTGTTTTCATCCATGAAACATACCCTGTTTTAACGCAAGAAGCATGTTCTTCTTTCAAGCGTCTGCAATACAGCAAGAAACATGAGCATGACCAGAAAAGAGGGCTGTGTTTCTACTCATATGGACCATATCCAGTTAAACTCTGCTTATGAAACTGTAACAAACCACAGCATCTCTTACAAAAATGCTCTTTCATTTATAGTGAAAAACGTGTTGGGTTCGTGAACTGTGTAAATTCATTTGAGCCGAAAAATCACTTGGCTTAGCGGAAATGAACTCTTGCTTGTAGGAAGACACAGAGCATTTGCTTTAACTCCGTTTCTGATGGGAAATTCAGTCTGGTGTTCTCATCCATGAAAATTACTCTGTTTTAAAACAAGAAGCATGCTCTTCTTTCCACCGTCTCCAATACAGCAAGAAACATGAGCATGCCCAGAAAAAAAGAACTGTGTTTCTACTCATATGGACCATATCCAGTTAATCTCTGCTTATGAAACTGTAACGAACCACAGCATCTCTTACAAAAATGCTCTTTCATTTATAGTGAAACACATGTTGGGTTCGTGAACTGTGTAAATTCATTTGAGCCGAAAAATCACTGGGTTTACCGGAAATGAACTCTTGCTTGTAGGAAGACAAAGAGCCTTTGGTTTAACACCATTTCTGAAGGGAAATTCAGACCAGTGTTCTTATCCATGAGACACCCTCTGTTTTAAAGCAAGAAGCATCCTCTTCTGTCCAGAATCTGCAATACAACAAGAAATATGAGCATGTCCAGAAAAAATGAACTGTGTTTCCTACTCATACGGACCATATCTTGTTGAAATCTGTTTATGAAACTGTAACAAACTACAGCATCTCTTACATAGATGCTATTTAGTTAATAGTAAAAAACATGTTGGGTTCGTGAACTGTGTAAATTCATTTGAGCCGAATAATCACTTGGCTTACCGGAAATTAACTCTTGCTTGTAGGAAGACACAGAGCATTTGCTTTAACTCCGTTTCTGATGGAAAAATCAGACTGGTGTTCTCATCCGTGAAACCTACTCTGTTTTAACACAAGAAGCATGGTCTTCTTTCCAGCGTCTCCAATACAGCAAGAAACATGAGCATGCCCAGAAAAAAAGAACTGTGTTTCTACTCATACGGAACATATCCAGTTAAACTCTGCTTATGAAACTCTAACAAACCACAGCATCTCTTACAAAAATGCTCTTTCATTTATACTGAAAAACGTGTTGGGTTCGTGACATTTTAAATTCATTTGAGCCGAAATATCCCTGGGTTTACCAGAAATGAACTCTTGTTTGTAGGAAGACACAGAGACTTTGGTTTCACTCCGTTTCTGAAGGAAAATTCAGACCGGTGTTCTCATCCATGAAACATACTCTGTTTTAACGCAAGAAGCATGCTCTTCTTTCCAGCGTCTCCAATACAGCAAGAAACATCAGGTTGCCCAGAAAAAAGGAACAGTGTTTCCTACTCATAAGGACCATATCTAGTTGAACACTGCTTATGAAACTGTAACAAACCACAACATGTGTTACATAGATGCTCTTTAGGTAATAGTGAAAAAAGTATTGGGTTCATGATCTGTGTAAATTCATTTGAGCCGAAAAATCACTGGGTTTACCTGAAATGAACTCTTGTTTGTAGTAAGACACAGAGGATTTGGTTTAACTCCGTTTGTGAAGGGAAATTCACACCAGAGTTCTCATCCATGAAACACACTCTGTTTTAACGCAAGAAGCATGCTCTTCTTTCCAGCATCTCTAATACAGCAAGAAACATGAGCATGCCCAGAAAAAAATAACTGTGTTTCCTAGTCATACGGACCATATCAGGTTAAACTCTGATTATGAAACTGTAACAAACTACAGCATCTCTAACATAGATGCTATTTAGTTAATAGTGAAAAACCTGTTGGGTTTGTGAACTATGTAAATTCATTTGAGCCGAATAATCACTTGGCTTATCGGAAATGAACTCTTGCTTGTAGGAAGACACAGAGCATTTGCTTTAACTCCATTTCTGATGGAAAATTCAGACTGGTGTTCTCATCCATGAAACATACTGTGTTTTAACGCAAGAAGCATGCTCTTCTTTCCAGCATCTCCAATACAGCAAGAAACATGAGCATGCCCAGAAAAAAAGAACTGTGTTTCTACTCATATGGACCATATCCAGTTAAACTCTGCTTATGAAACTGTAACAAACCACAGCATCTCTTACAAAAATGCTCTCTCATTTATAGTGAAGCACATGTTGGGTTCGTGAACTGTGTAAATTCATTTGAGCCGAATAATCACTGGGCTTACCGGAAATGAACTCTTGCCTGTAGGAAGACACAGAACCTTTGGTTTAACTCCGTTTCTGATGGAAAACACAGACTGGTGTTCTCATCCATGAAACATACTCTGTTTTAACGCAAGAAGCCTGCTCTTCTTTCCAGCGTCTCCAATACTGCAAGAAACATGAGCATGCCCAGAAAAAAAGAACTGTGGTTCTACTCATACGGACCATATCCAGTTAAACCCTGCTTATGAAACTGTAACAAACCACAGCATCTCTTACAAAAATGCTCTTATATTTATAGTGAAACACATGTTGGGTTCGTGAACTGTGTAAATTCATTTGAGCCGAAAAATCACTGGGTTTACCGGAAATGAACTCATGCTTGTAGGAAGACAAAGAGCCTTTGGTTTAACTCAGACTGGTGTTCTCATCCATGAAACATACTCTGTTTTAACGCAAGAAGCATGCTCTTCTTTTCAGCGTCCCCAATACAGCAAGAAACATGAGCATGCCCAGAAAAAAAGAACTGTGTTTCCTACTCATACGGACCATATCCAGTTAAACTCTGCTTATGAAACTCTAACAAACCACAGCATCTCTTACAAAAATGCTCTTTCATTTATACTGAAAAACGTGTTGGGTTCGTGACATTTTAAATTCATTTGAGCCGAAAAATCACTGGGTTTACCGGAAATGAACTCTTGTTTGTAGGAAGACACAGAGAATTTGGTTTCACTCCGTTTCTGAAGGAAAATTCAGACCGGTGTTCTCATCCATGAAACATACTCTGTTTTAACGCAAGAAGCATGCTCTTCTTTCCAGCGTCTCCAATACAGCAAGAAACATCAGCATGCCCAGAAAAAAAGAACAGTGTTTCCTACTCATAAGGACCATATCTAGTTGAACACTGCTTATGAAAGTGTAACAAACCACAACATGTGTTACATAGATGCTCTTTAGGTAATAGTGAAAAAAGTATTGGGTTCATGATCTGTGTAAATTCATTTGAGCCGAAAAATCACTGGGTTTACCGGAAATGAACTCTTGTTTGTAGTAAGGCACAGAGGATTTGATTTAACTCCGTTTGTGAAGGGAAATTCACACCAGAGTTCTCATCCATGAAACACACTCTGTTTTAACGCAAGAAGCATGCTCTTCTTTCCAGCATCTCTAATACAGCAAGAAACATGAGCATGCCCAGAAAAAAAGAACTGCGTTTCCTACTCATACGGACCATATCTAGTTGAACACTGCTTATGATACTGTAACAAACCACAGCAAGTGTTACATAGATGCTGTTTAGTTAATAGTGAAAATCGTGTTGGGTTCGTGAACTGTGTAAATACATTTGAGCCGAAAAATCACTGGGATTACCAGAAATGAACTCTTGCTTGTAGGAAGACAAAGAGCCTTTGGTTTCACTCCGTTTCTGAAGGAAAATTCAGACCAGTGTTCTCATCCATGAAACATACTCTGTTTTAACGCAAGAAGCATGCTCTTCTTTCCAGCGTCTCCAGTACAGCAAGAAACATGAGCATGCCCAGAAAAAAAGAACAGTGTTTCCTACTCATACGGACCATATCTAGTTGAACACTGATTATGAAATTGTAACAAACCACAGCATGTGTTACATAGATGCTCTTTAGTTAATAGTGAAAATCATGTTGGGTTCGTGAACTGTGTAAATACATTTGAGCTGAAAAACCACTGGGTTTACCGGAAATGAACTCTTGCTTGTAGGAAGACAAAGAGCCTTTGGTTTAACACCATTTCTGAAGGGAAATTCAGACCAGTGTTCTTATCGATGAAACACCCTCTGTTTTAACGCAAGAAGCATCCTCTTCTGTCCAGAATTTGCAATACAGCAAGAAATATGAAAATGTCCACAAAAAATGAACTGTGTTTCCTACTCATACGGACCATATCCAGTTAAACTCTGTTTATGAAACTGTAACAAACTACAGCATCTCTTACATAGATGCTATTTAGTTAATAGTGAAAAACATGTTGGGTTCGTGAACTGTGTAAATTCATTTGAGCCGAATAATCACTTGGCTTACCGGAAATTAACTCTTGCTTGTAGGAAGACACAGAGCATTTGCTTTAACTCCGTTTCTGATGGAAAAATCAGACTGGTGTTCTCATCCATGAAACCTACTCTGTTTTAACACAAGAAGCATGGTCTTCTTTCCAGCGTCTCCAATACAGCAAGAAACATGAGCATGCCAAGAAAAAAAGAACTGTGTTTCTACTCATACGGACCATATCCAGTTAAACTCTGCTTATGAAACTGTAACAAACCACAGCATCTCTTACAAAAATGCTCTTTCATTTATAGTGAAACACATGTTGGGTTCGTGAACTGTGTAAATTCATTTGACCCGAAAAATCACTGGGTTTACCGGAAATGAACTCTTGCTTGTAGGAAGACAAAGAGCCTTTGGTTTAACTCCGTTTGTGAATGGAAATTCAGACCAGTGTTCTCATCCATGAAACGCCCTCTGTTTTAACGCAAGAAGCATCCTCTTCTGTCCAGAAATTGCAATTCACCAAGAAATATGTGGATGTCCAGAAAAAATGAACTGTGTTTCCTACTCATACGGACCATATCTGGTTGAACTCTGCTTATGAAACTGTAACAAACCACAGCATCTCTTACAAAAATACTCTTACATTTATAGTGAAACACATGTTGGGTTCGTGAACTGTGTAAATTCATTTGAGCCGAAAAATCACTGGGTTTACCGGAAATGAACTCATGCTTGTAGGAAGACAAAGAGCCTTTGGTTTAACTCCGTTTGTGAAGGGAAATTCAGAGCAGTGTTCTCAATCATGAAACACCCTCTCTTTTAACGCAAGAAGCATCCTCTTCTGTCCAGAATCTGCAATACAGCAAGAATCATGAGCATTCCCAGAAAAAAAGAACTGTGTTTCCTACTCATACGGACCATATCTTGTTGAACTCTGATTAGGAAACTGTAGCAAACTACAGCATCTCTTACATAGATGCTATTTAGTTAATAGTGAAAAACATGTTGGGTTCGTGAACTGTGTAAATTCATTTGAGCCGAAAAATCACTGGGTTTACCGGAAATGAATTCTTGCTTGAAGGAAGACACAGAGGCTTTGGTTTCACTCCGTTTCTTACGGAAAATTCCGACCAGTGTTCTCATCCATGAAACATACTCTTTTTTAAAGCAAGAAGAATGCTCTTCTTTCAAGCGTCCCCAATACAGCAAGAAATATGAGCATGCCCAGAAAAAAAGAACTGTGTTTCCTACTCATACGTACCTTAACTAGTTGAGCTCTGCTCATTAAACTGTAACAAACCACAGGATCTCTTACATAGATGCAGTTTAGTTAATAGTGAAAATCGTGTTGGGTTCGTGAACTGTGTAAATTCATTTGAACCGAAAAATCACTGGGTTTACCGTATATGAACTCTAGCTTGTAGGGGGACAAAGAGCCATTGGTTTCACACCATTTCTGAAGGGAAATTCAGACCAGTGTTCTCATCCATGAAACACCCTCTCTTTTAACGGAAGAAGCATCCTCTTCTGGCCAGAATCTGCAATAAAGCAAGAAATATGAGCATGTCCAGAAAAATGAACTGTGTTTCCTACTCATACGGACCATATCTGGTTGAACTCTGATTATGAAACTGTAACAAACTACAGCAACTCTTACATACTCCGTTTGTGAAGGGAAATTCAGACAAGTGTTTTCATCCATGAAACACACTCTGTTTTAACGCAAGAAGCATCCTCTTATGTCCAGAATCTGCAATACAGCAAGAAACATGCGCATGACCAGAAAAAAAGAACTGTGTTTCTACTCATACAGACCATATCCAGTTAAACTCTGTTTATGAAACTGTAACAAACCACAGCATCTCTTACAAAATGCTCTTTCATTTATAGTGAAAAACGTGTTGGGTTCGTGAACTGTGTAAATACAAGGAGCCGAAAAATCACTGGGTTTACCGGAAATGAACTCTTGCTTGTAGGAAGACACAGAGGCTTTGGTTTAACTCCGTTTCTGATGGAAAATTCAGACTGGTGTTTTCATCCATGAAACATACCCTGTTTTAACGCAAGAAGCATGTTCTTCTTTCAAGCGTCTGCAATACAGCAAGAAACATGAGCATGACCAGAAAAAAGGGCTGTGTTTCTACTCATATGGACCATTTATAGTGAAAAACGTGTTGGGTTTGTGAACTGTGTAAATTCATTTGAGCCGAATAATCACTGGGCTTAGCGGAAATGAACTCTTGCTTGTAGGAAGACACAGAGCATTTGTTTCTGATGGGAAATTCAGACTGGTGTTCTCATCCATGAAACATACTCTGTTTTTAAAACAAGAAGCATGTTTTCTTTCCACCGTCTCCAATACAGCAAGAAACATGAGCATGCCCAGAAAAAATGAACGGTGTTTCTACTCATATGGACCATATCCAGTTAAACTCTGCTTATGAAACTGTAACAAACCACAGCATCTCTTACAAAAATGCTCTTTCATTTATAGTGAAACACATGTTGGGTTCGTGAACTGTGTAAATTCATTTGAGCCGAAAAATCACTGGGTTTACCGGAAATGAACTCTTGCTTGTAGGAAGACAAAGAGCCTTTGGTTTAACTCCGTTTGTGACTGGAAATTCAGACCAGTGTTCTCATCCATGAAACACCCTCTGTTTTAACGCAAGAAGCATCCTCTTCTGTCCAGAATGTGCAATTCACCAAGAAATATGAGGATGTCCAGAAAAAATGAACTGTGTTTCCTAGTCATACGGACTATATCTGGTTGAACTCTGATTATGAAACTGTAACAAACTACAGCATCTCTAACATAGATGTTATTTAGTTAATAGTGAAAAACGTGTTGTGTTTGTGAACTATGTAAATTCATTTGAGCCGAATAATCACTTGGCTTACCGGAAATGAACTCTTGCTTGTAGGAAAACACAGAGCATTTGCTTTAACTCCGTTTCTGATGGAAAATTCAGACTGGTGTTCTCTTCCATGAAACATACTCTGTTTTAATGCAAGAAGCATGCTCTTCTTTCCAGTGTCTCCAATACAGCAAGAAACATGAGCAGGCCCAGAAAAAAAGAACAGCGTTTCTACTCATACGGACCATATCCAGATAAGCTCTGCTTATGAAACTGTAACAAACCACAGCATGTGTTACATAGATGCTGTTTTGTTAATAGTGAAAATCGTGTTGGGTTCGTGAACTGTGTAAAGTCATTTGAGCCGAAACATCACTGGGTTTACCGGAAACGAATTCTTGCTTGCAGGAAGACACATAGGCTTTGGTTTCACTCCGTTTCTGACGGAAAATTCCGACCAGTGTTCTCATCCATGAAACATACTCTTTTTTAACGCAAGAAGAATGCTCTTCTTTCAAGCGTCCCCAATACAGAAAGAAACATGAGCATGCCCAGAAAAAAAGAACTGTGTTTCCTACTCATACGGACCATATCTAGTTGAGCTCTGCTCATTAAACTGTAACAAACCACAGCATCTCTTACATAGATGCAGTTTAGTTAATACTGAAAATCGTGTTGGGTTCGTGAACTGTGTAAATTCATTGGAGCCGAAAAATCACTGGGTTTACCGGAAATGAACTCTTGCTTGTAGGAAGACACAGAGACTTTGGTTTCACTACGTTTGCGAAGGGAAATTCAGACCAGTGTTTTCATCCATGAAACACACTCTGTTTTAACGCAAGAAGCATCCTCTTCTGTCCAGAATCTGCAATACTGCAAGAAATATGAGCATGCAAAGAAAAAATGAACTGTGTTTCCTACTCATATGGACCATATCTAGTTGAACACTGCTTATGAAACTGTAACAAACCACAGCATCTCTTACATAGATGCTGTTTAGTTAACAGTGAAAAACGTGTTGGGTTCGTGAACTGTGAAAATTCATTTGAGCCGAATAATGACTGGGGTTACCGGAAATGAACTCTTGCTTGTAGGAAGACACAGAACCTTTGCATTAAATCCGTTCTGATGGAAAATTCAGACCGGTGTTCTCATCCATGAAACATACTCTGTTTTAACGCAAGAAGCATGCTCTTCTTTCCAGCGTCTCTAATACAGCAAGAAACATGAGCATTCCCAGAAAAAAAGAATTGTGTTTATACTCATACGGACCATATCCAGTTACACTCTGCTTATGAAACTGTAACAAACCACAGCATCTCTTACAAAATGCTCTTTCATTTATACTGAAAAACGTGTTGGGTTCGTGAAATGGGTAAATTCATTTCAGCCGAAATATCACTGGGTTTACCAGAAATGAACTCTTGCTTGCAGGAAGACACAGAGCATTTGCTTTAACTCCGTTTCTGATGGAAAATTCAGACTGGTGTTCTCATCCATGAAACATACTCTGTTTTAACGCAAGAAGCATGCTCTTCTTTCCAGCATCTCCAATACAGCAAGAAACATGAGCATGCCCAGAAAAAAAGAACAGCGTTTCTACTCATACGGACCATATCCAGATAAGCTCTGCTTATGAAACTGTAACAAACCACAGCATGTGTTACATAGATGCTGTTTAGTTAATAGTGAAAATCGTGTTGGGTTCGTGAACTGTG
Organism: Onychomys leucogaster; assembly: GCA_949786385.1. Lineage (NCBI taxonomy): Eukaryota > Metazoa > Chordata > Mammalia > Rodentia > Cricetidae > Onychomys > Onychomys leucogaster. The sequence goes on from CATKUP010000070.1 coordinate 79,431, forward strand.
TAAATACATTTGAGCCGAAAAATCACTGGGATTACCAGAAATGAACTCTTGCTTGTAGGAAGACAAAGAGCCTTTGGTTTCACTCCGTTTCTGAAGGAAAATTCAGACCAGTGTTCTCATCCATGAAACATACTCTGTTTTAACGCAAGAAGCATGCTCTTCTTTCCAGCGTCTCCAGTACAGCAAGAAACATGAGCATGCCCAGAAAAAAAGAACAGTGTTTCCTACTCATACGGACCATATCTAGTTGAACACTGCTTATGAAACTGTAACAAACCACAGCATGTGTTACATAGATGCTCTTTAGTTAATAGTGAAAATCATGTTGGGTTCGTGAACTGTGTAAATACATTTGAGCTGAAAAACCACTGGGTTTACCGGAAATGAACTCTTGCTTGTAGGAAGACAAAGAGCCTTTGGTTTAACACCATTTCTGAAGGGAAATTCAGACCAGTGTTCTTATCGATGAAACACCCTCTGTTTTAACGCAAGAAGCATCCTCTTCTGTCGAGAATTTGCAATACAGCAAGAAATATGAGCATGTCCAGAAAAAATGAACTGTGTTTCCTACTCATACGGACCATATCTGGTTGAACTCTGATTATGAAACTGTAACAAACTACAGCATCTCTTACATAGATGCTATTTAGTTAATAGTGAAAAACATGTTGGGTTCGTGAACTCTGTAAATTCATTTGAGCCGAATAATCACTTGGCTTACCGAAACTGAACTCTTGCTTGTAAGAAGACACAGAGCATTTGCTTTAACTCCGTTTCTGATGGAAAATTCAGACTGGTATTTTCATCCATGAAACATACCCTGTTTTAACGCAAGAAGCATGTTCTTCTTTCAATCGACTGCAATACAGCAAGAAACATGAGCATGAACAGAAAAAAGAGCTGTGTTTCTACTCATATGGACCATATCCAGTTAAACTCTGCTTATGAAACTGTAACAAACCACAGCATCTCTTACAAAAATGCGCTTTCATTTATAGTGAAAAACGTGTTGGGTTCGTGAACTGTGTAAATTCATTTGAGCCGAAAAATCACTTGGCTTAGCAGAAATGAACTCTTGCTTGTAGGAAGACACAGAGCATTTGCTTTAACTCCGTTTCTGATGGAAAATTCAGACCAGTGTTCTCATCCATGAAACATACTCTGTTTTAAAACAAGAAGAATGCTCTTCTTTCCAGTGTCTCCAATACAGCAAGAAACATGAGCATGTCCAGAAAAAAAGAACTGTGTTTCCTACTCATACGGACCATATCCAGTTAAACTCTGTTTATGAAACTGTAACAAACTACAGCATCTCTTACATAGATGCTATTTAGTTAATAGTGAAAAACATGTTGGGTTCGTGAACTGTGTAAATTCATTTGAGCCGAATAATCAGTTGGCTTACCGGAAATTAACTCTTGCTTGTAGGAAGACACAGAGCATTTGCGTTAACTCCGTTTCTGATGGAAAATTCAGACTGGTGTTCTCATCCATGAAACCTACTCTGTTTTAACACAAGAAGCATGGTCTTCTTTCCAGCGTCTCCAATACAGCAAGAAACATGAGCATGCCAAGAAAAAAAGAACTGTGTTTCTACTCATACGGACCATATCCAGTTAAACTCTGCTTATGAAACTGTAACAAACCACAGCATCTCTTACAAAAATGCTCTTTCATTTATAGTGAAACACATGTTGGGTTCGTGAACTGTGTAAATTTATTTGAGCCGAAAAATCACTGGGTTTACCGGAAATGAACTCTTGCTTGTAGGAAGACAAAGAGCCTTTGGTTTAACTCCGTTTGTGAATGGAAATTCAGAGCAGTGTTCTCATCCATGAAACACCCTCTGTTTTAACGCAAGAAGCATCCTCTTCTGTCCAGAAAGTGCAATTCACCAAGAAATATGAGGATGTACAGAAAAAATGAACTGTGTTTCCTACTCATACGGACCATATCTGGTTGAACTCTGCTTATGAAACTGTAACAAACCACAGCATCTCCTACAAAAATGCTCTTACATTTATAGTGAAACACATGTTGGGTTCGTGAACTGTGTAAATTCATTTGAGCCGAAAAATCACTGGGTTTACCGGAAATGAACTCATGCTTGTAGGAAGACAAAAGCCTTTGGTTTAACTCCGTTTGTGAAGGGAAATTCAGAGCAGTGTTCTCAATCATGAAACACCCTCTGTTTTAATGCAAGAAGCATCCTATTCTGTCCAGAATCTGCAATACAGCAAGAAATATGAGCATGTCCAGAAAAAATGAACTGTGTTTCCTAGTCATACGGACTATATCTGGTTGAACTCTGATTATGAAACTGTAACAAACTACAGCATCTCTAACATAGATGCTATTTAGTTAATAGTGAAAAACGTGTTGGGTTTGTGAACTATGTAAATTCATTTGAGCCGAATAATCACTTGGCTTACCGGAAATGAACTCTTGCTTGTAGGAAAACACAGAGCATTTGCTTTAACTCCGTTTCTGATGGAAAATTCAGACTGGTGTTCTCATCCATGAAACATACTCTGTTTTAACGCAAGAAGCATGCTCTTCTTTCCAGTGTCTCCAATACAGCAAGAAACATGAGCAGGCCCAGAAAAAAAGAACAGCGTTTCTACTCATACGGACCACATCCAGATAAGCTCTGCTTATGAAACTGTAACAAACCACAGCATGTGTTACATAGATGCTGTTTAGTTAATAGTGAAAATCGTGTTGGGTTCGTGAACTGTGTAAAGTCATTTGAGCCGAAACATCACTGGGTTTACCGGAAACGAATTCTTGCTTGCAGGAAGACACATAGGCTTTGGTTTCACTCCGTTTCTGACGGAAAATTCCGACCAGTGTTCTCATCCATGAAACATACTCTTTTTTAACGCAAGAAGAATGCTCTTCTTTCAATCGTCCCCAATACAGCAAGAAACATGAGCATGCCCAGAAAAAAAGAACTGTGTTTCCTACTCATACGGACCATAACAGTTAAACTCTGCTTATGAAACTCTAACAAACCACAGCATCTCTTACAAAAATGCTCTTTCATTTATACTGAAAAACGTGTTGGGTTCGTGACATTTTAAATTCATTTGAGCCGAAAAATCACTGGGTTTACCAGAAATGAACTCTTGTTTGTAGGAAGACACAGAGAATTTGGTTTCACTCCGTTTCTGAAGGAAAATTCAGACCGGTGTTCTCATCCATGAAACATACTCTGTTTTAACGCAAGAAGCATGCTCTTCTTTCCAGCGTCTCCAATACAGCAAGAAACATCAGCATGCCCAGAAAAAAAGAACAGTGTTTCCTACTCATAAGGACCATATCTAGTTGAACACTGCTTATGAAAGTGTAACAAACCACAACATGTGTTACATAGATGCTCTTTAGGTAATAGTGAAAAAAGTATTGGGTTCATGATCTGTGTAAATTCATTTGAGCCGAAAAATCACTGGGTTTACCGGAAATGAACTCTTGTTTGTAGTAAGGCACAGAGGATTTGATTTAACTCCGTTTGTGAAGGGAAATTCACACCAGAGTTCTCATCCATGAAACACACTCTGTTTTAACGCAAGAAGCATGCTCTTCTTTCCAGCATCTCTAATACAGCAAGAAACATGAGCATGCCCAGAAAAAAAGAACTGCGTTTCCTACTCATACGGACCATATCTAGTTGAACACTGCTTATGAAACTGTAACAAACCACAGCAAGTGTTACATAGATGCTGTTTAGTTAATAGTGAAAATCGTGTTGGGTTCGTGAACTGTGTAAATACAAGGAGCCGAAAAATCACTGGGTTTACCGGAAATGAACTCTTGCTTGTAGGAAGACACAGAGGCTTTGGTTTAACTCTGTTTCTGATGGAAAATTCAGACTGGTGTTTTCATCCATGAAACATACCCTGTTTTAACGCAAGAAGCATGTTCTTCTTTCAAGCGTCTGCAATACAGCAAGAAACATGAGCATGACCAGAAAAAAGGGCTGTGTTTCTACTCATATGGACCATATCCGGTTAAACTCTGCTTATGAAACTGTAACAAACCACAGCATCTCTTACAAAAATGCTCTTTCATTTATAGTGAAAAACGTGTTGGGTTCGTGAACTGTGTAAATTCATTTGAGCCGAAAAATCACTTGGCTTAGCGGAAATGAACTCTTGCTTGTAGGAAGACACAGAGCATTTGCTTTAACTCCGTTTCTGATGGGAAATTCAGACTGGTGTTCTCATCCATGAAACATACTCTGTTTTTAAAACAAGAAGCATGTTTTCTTTCCACCGTCTCCAATACAGCAAGAAACATGAGCATGCCCAGAAAAAAAGAACTGTGTTTCTACTCATATGGACCATATCCAGTTAAACTCTGCTTATGAAACTGTAACAAACCACAGCATCTCTTACAAAAATGCTCTTTCATTTATAGTGAAACACATGTTGGGTTCGTGAACTGTGTAAATTCATTTGAGCCGAAAAATCACTGGGTTTACCGGAAATGAACTCTTGCTTGTAGGAAGACAAAGAGCCTTTGGTTTAACTCCGTTTGTGAATGGAAATTCAGACCAGTGTTCTCATCCATGAAACACCCTCTGTTTTAACGCAAGAAGCATCCTCTTCTGTCCAGAATGTGCAATTCACCAAGAAATATGAGGATGTCCAGAAAAAATGAACTGTGTTTCCTAGTCATACGGACTATATCTGGTTGAACTCTGATTATGAAACTGTAACAAACTACAGCATCTCTAACATAGATGCTATTTAGTTAATAGTGAAAAACGTGTTGGGTTTGTGAACTATGTAAATTCATTTGAGCCGAATAATCACTTGGCTTACCGGAAATGAACTCTTGCTTGTAGGAAAACACAGAGCATTTGCTTTAACTCCGTTTCTGATGGAAAATTCAGACTGGTGTTCTCATCCATGAAACATACTCTGTTTTAACGCAAGAAGCATGCTTTTCTTTCCAGTGTCTCCAATACAGCAAGAAACATGAGCAGGCCCAGAAAAAAAGAACAGCGTTTCTACTCATACGGACCACATCCAGATAAGCTCTGCTTATGAAACTGTAACAAACCACAGCATGTGTTACATAGATGCTGTTTAGTTAATAGTGAAAATCGTGTTGGGTTCGTGAAGTGTGTAAAGTCATTTGAGCCGAAACATCACTGGGTTTACTGGAAACGAATTCTTGCTTGCAGGAAGACACATAGGCTTTGGTTTCACTCCGTTTCTGACGGAAAATTCCGACCAGTGTTCTCATCCATGAAACATACTCTTTTTTAACGCAAGAAGAATGCTCTTCTTTCAAGCGTCCCCAATACAGCAAGAAACATGAGCATGCCCAGAAAAAAAGAACTGTGTTTCCTACTCATACGGACCATATCTAGTTTAGCTCTGCTCATTAAACTGTAACAAACCACAGCATCTCTTACATAGATGCAGTTTAGTTAATAGTGAAAATCGTGTTGGGTTCGTGAACTGTGTAAATTCATTGGAGCCGAAAAATCACTGGGTTTACCGGAAATGAACTCTTGCTTGTAGGAAGACACAGAGACTTTGGTTTCACTACGTTTGCGAAGGGAAATTCAGACCAGAGTTCTCATCCATGAAACACCCTCTCTTTTAACACAAGAAGCATCCTCTTCTGTCCAGAATCTGCAATACAGCAAGAAACATGAGCATTCCCAGAAAAAAAGAACTGTGTTTCCTACTCATACGGACCATATCTGGTTGAACTCTGCTTATGAAACTGTAACAAACCACAGCATCTCCTACAAAAATGCTCTTACATTTATAGTGAAACACATGTTGGGTTCGTGAACTGTGTAAATTCATTTGAGCCGAAAAATCACTGGGTTTACCGGAAATGAACTCATGCTTGTAGGAAGACAAAAGCCTTTGGTTTAACTCCGTTTGTGAAGGGAAATTCAGAGCAGTGTTCTCAATCATGAAACACCCTCTGTTTTAATGCAAGAAGCATCCTATTCTGTCCAGAATCTGCAATACAGCAAGAAATATGAGCATGTCCAGAAAAAATGAACTGTGTTTCCTAGTCATACGGACTATATCTGGTTGAACTCTGATTATGAAACTGTAACAAACTACAGCATCTCTAACATAGATGCTATTTAGTTAATAGTGAAAAACGTGTTGGGTTTGTGAACTATGTAAATTCATTTGAGCCGAATAATCACTTGGCTTACCGGAAATGAACTCTTGCTTGTAGGAAAACACAGAGCATTTGCTTTAACTCCGTTTCTGATGGAAAATTCAGACTGGTGTTCTCATCCATGAAACATACTCTGTTTTAACGCAAGAAGCATGCTCTTCTTTCCAGTGTCTCCAATACAGCAAGAAACATGAGCAGGCCCAGAAAAAAAGAACAGCGTTTCTACTCATACGGACCACATCCAGATAAGCTCTGCTTATGAAACTGTAACAAACCACAGCATGTGTTACATAGATGCTGTTTAGTTAATAGTGAAAATCGTGTTGGGTTCGTGAACTGTGTAAAGTCATTTGAGCCGAAACATCACTGGGTTTACCGGAAACGAATTCTTGCTTGCAGGAAGACACATAGGCTTTGGTTTCACTCCGTTTCTGACGGAAAATTCCGACCAGTGTTCTCATCCATGAAACATACTCTTTTTTAACGCAAGAAGAATGCTCTTCTTTCAATCGTCCCCAATACAGCAAGAAACATGAGCATGCCCAGAAAAAAAGAACTGTGTTTCCTACTCATACGGACCATAACAGTTAAACTCTGCTTATGAAACTCTAACAAACCACAGCATCTCTTACAAAAATGCTCTTTCATTTATACTGAAAAACGTGTTGGGTTCGTGACATTTTAAATTCATTTGAGCCGAAAAATCACTGGGTTTACCAGAAATGAACTCTTGTTTGTAGGAAGACACAGAGAATTTGGTTTCACTCCGTTTCTGAAGGAAAATTCAGACCGGTGTTCTCATCCATGAAACATACTCTGTTTTAACGCAAGAAGCATGCTCTTCTTTCCAGCGTCTCCAATACAGCAAGAAACATCAGCATGCCCAGAAAAAAAGAACAGTGTTTCCTACTCATAAGGACCATATCTAGTTGAACACTGCTTATGAAAGTGTAACAAACCACAACATGTGTTACATAGATGCTCTTTAGGTAATAGTGAAAAAAGTATTGGGTTCATGATCTGTGTAAATTCATTTGAGCCGAAAAATCACTGGGTTTACCGGAAATGAACTCTTGTTTGTAGTAAGGCACAGAGGATTTGATTTAACTCCGTTTGTGAAGGGAAATTCACACCAGAGTTCTCATCCATGAAACACACTCTGTTTTAACGCAAGAAGCATGCTCTTCTTTCCAGCATCTCTAATACAGCAAGAAACATGAGCATGCCCAGAAAAAAAGAACTGCGTTTCCTACTCATACGGACCATATCTAGTTGAACACTGCTTATGAAACTGTAACAAACCACAGCAAGTGTTACATAGATGCTGTTTAGTTAATAGTGAAAATCGTGTTGGGTTCGTGAACTGTGTAAATACAAGGAGCCGAAAAATCACTGGGTTTACCGGAAATGAACTCTTGCTTGTAGGAAGACACAGAGGCTTTGGTTTAACTCTGTTTCTGATGGAAAATTCAGACTGGTGTTTTCATCCATGAAACATACCCTGTTTTAACGCAAGAAGCATGTTCTTCTTTCAAGCGTCTGCAATACAGCAAGAAACATGAGCATGACCAGAAAAAAGGGCTGTGTTTCTACTCATATGGACCATATCCGGTTAAACTCTGCTTATGAAACTGTAACAAACCACAGCATCTCTTACAAAAATGCTCTTTCATTTATAGTGAAAAACGTGTTGGGTTCGTGAACTGTGTAAATTCATTTGAGCCGAAAAATCACTTGGCTTAGCGGAAATGAACTCTTGCTTGTAGGAAGACACAGAGCATTTGCTTTAACTCCGTTTCTGATGGGAAATTCAGACTGGTGTTCTCATCCATGAAACATACTCTGTTTTTAAAACAAGAAGCATGTTTTCTTTCCACCGTCTCCAATACAGCAAGAAACATGAGCATGCCCAGAAAAAAAGAACTGTGTTTCTACTCATATGGACCATATCCAGTTAAACTCTGCTTATGAAACTGTAACAAACCACAGCATCTCTTACAAAAATGCTCTTTCATTTATAGTGAAACACATGTTGGGTTCGTGAACTGTGTAAATTCATTTGAGCCGAAAAATCACTGGGTTTACCGGAAATGAACTCTTGCTTGTAGGAAGACAAAGAGCCTTTGGTTTAACTCCGTTTGTGAATGGAAATTCAGACCAGTGTTCTCATCCATGAAACACCCTCTGTTTTAACGCAAGAAGCATCCTCTTCTGTCCAGAATGTGCAATTCACCAAGAAATATGAGGATGTCCAGAAAAAATGAACTGTGTTTCCTAGTCATACGGACTATATCTGGTTGAACTCTGATTATGAAACTGTAACAAACTACAGCATCTCTAACATAGATGCTATTTAGTTAATAGTGAAAAACGTGTTGGGTTTGTGAACTATGTAAATTCATTTGAGCCGAATAATCACTTGGCTTACCGGAAATGAACTCTTGCTTGTAGGAAAACACAGAGCATTTGCTTTAACTCCGTTTCTGATGGAAAATTCAGACTGGTGTTCTCATCCATGAAACATACTCTGTTTTAACGCAAGAAGCATGCTTTTCTTTCCAGTGTCTCCAATACAGCAAGAAACATGAGCAGGCCCAGAAAAAAAGAACAGCGTTTCTACTCATACGGACCATATCCAGATAAGCTCTGCTTATGAAACTGTAACAAACCACAGCATGTGTTACATAGATGCTGTTTAGTTAATAGTGAAAATCGTGTTGGGTTCGTGAAGTGTGTAAAGTCATTTGAGCCGAAACATCACTGGGTTTACCGGAAACGAATTCTTGCTTGCAGGAAGACACATAGGCTTTGGTTTCACTCCGTTTCTGACGGAAAATTCCGACCAGTGTTCTCATCCATGAAACATACTCTTTTTTAACGCAAGAAGAATGCTCTTCTTTCAAGCGTCCCCAATACAGCAAGAAACATGAGCATGCCCAGAAAAAAAGAACTGTGTTTCCTACTCATACGGACCATATCTAGTTTAGCTCTGCTCATTAAACTGTAACAAACCACAGCATCTCTTACATAGATGCAGTTTAGTTAATAGTGAAAATCGTGTTGGGTTCGTGAACTGTGTAAATTCATTGGAGCCGAAAAATCACTGGGTTTACCGGAAATGAACTCTTGCTTGTAGGAAGACACAGAGACTTTGGTTTCACTACGTTTGCGAAGGGAAATTCAGACCAGAGTTCTCATCCATGAAACACCCTCTCTTTTAACACAAGAAGCATCCTCTTCTGTCCAGAATCTGCAATACAGCAAGAAACATGAGCATTCCCAGAAAAAAAGAACTGTGTTTCCTACTCATACGGACCATATCTTGTTGAACTCTGATTAGGAAACTGTAGCAAACTACAGTATCTCTTACATAGATGCTATTTAGTTAATAGTGAAAAACATGTTGGGTTCGTGAACTGTGTAAATTCATTTGAGCCGAAAAATCACTGGGTTTACCGGAAATGAATTCTTGCTTGCAGGAAGACACAGAGGCTTTGGTTTCACTCCGTTTCTTACGGAAAATTCCGACCAGTGTTCTCATCCATGAAACATACTCTTTTTTAAAGCAAGAAGAATGCTCTTCTTTCAAGCGTCCCCAATACAGCAAGAAATATGAGCATGCCCAGAAAAAAAGAACTGTGTTTCCTACTCATACGTACCTTATCTAGTTGAGCTCTGCTCATTAAACTGTAACAAACCACAGGATCTCTTACATAGATGCAGTTTAGTTAATAGTGAAAATCGTGTTGGGTTCGTGAACTGTGTAAATTCATTTGAACCGAAAAATCACTGGGTTTACCGTATATGAACTCTAGCTTGTAGGGGGACAAAGAGCCATTGGTTTCACACCATTTCTGAAGGGAAATTCAGACCAGTGTTCTCATCCATGAAACACCCTCTCTTTTAACGGAAGAAGCATCCTCTTCTGTCCAGAATCTGCAATAAAGCAAGAAATATGAGCATGTCCAGAAAAATGAACTGTGTTTCCTACTCATACGGACCATATCTGGTTGAACTCTGATTATGAAACTGTAACAAACTACAGCAACTCTTACATAGATGCTATTTAGTTAATAGTGAAACACATGTTGGGTTCGTGAACTGTGTAAATTCATTTGAGCCGAAAAATCACTGGGTTTACCGGAAATGAACTCATGCTTGTAGGAAGACAAAAGCCTTTGGTTTAACTCCGTTTGTGAAGGGAAATTCAGAGCAGTGTTCTCAATCATGAAACACCCTCTGTTTTAATGCAAGAAGCATCCTATTCTGTCCAGAATCTGCAATACAGCAAGAAATATGAGCATGTCCAGAAAAAATGAACTGTGTTTCCTAGTCATACGGACTATATCTGGTTGAACTCTGATTATGAAACTGTAACAAACTACAGCATCTCTAACATAGATGCTATTTAGTTAATAGTGAAAAACGTGTTGGGTTTGTGAACTATGTAAATTCATTTGAGCCGAATAATCACTTGGCTTACCGGAAATGAACTCTTGCTTGTAGGAAAACACAGAGCATTTGCTTTAACTCCGTTTCTGATGGAAAATTCAGACTGGTGTTCTCATCCATGAAACATACTCTGTTTTAACGCAAGAAGCATGCTCTTCTTTCCAGTGTCTCCAATACAGCAAGAAACATGAGCAGGCCCAGAAAAAAAGAACAGCGTTTCTACTCATACGGACCACATCCAGATAAGCTCTGCTTATGAAACTGTAACAAACCACAGCATGTGTTACATAGATGCTGTTTAGTTAATAGTGAAAATCGTGTTGGGTTCGTGAACTGTGTAAAGTCATTTGAGCCGAAACATCACTGGGTTTACCGGAAACGAATTCTTGCTTGCAGGAAGACACATAGGCTTTGGTTTCACTCCGTTTCTGACGGAAAATTCCGACCAGTGTTCTCATCCATGAAACATACTCTTTTTTAACGCAAGAAGAATGCTCTTCTTTCAATCGTCCCCAATACAGCAAGAAACATGAGCATGCCCAGAAAAAAAGAACTGTGTTTCCTACTCATACGGACCATAACAGTTAAACTCTGCTTATGAAACTCTAACAAACCACAGCATCTCTTACAAAAATGCTCTTTCATTTATACTGAAAAACGTGTTGGGTTCGTGACATTTTAAATTCATTTGAGCCGAAAAATCACTGGGTTTACCAGAAATGAACTCTTGTTTGTAGGAAGACACAGAGAATTTGGTTTAACTCCGTTTGTGAAGGGAAATTCACACCAGAGTTCTCATCCATGAAACACACTCTGTTTTAACGCAAGAAGCATGCTCTTCTTTCCAGCATCTCTAATACAGCAAGAAACATGAGCATGCCCACAAAAAAAATAACTGTGTTTCCTAGTCATACGGACCATATCAGGTTAAACTCTGATTATGAAACTGTAACAAACTACAGCATCTCTAACATAGATGCTATTTAGTTAATAGTGAAAAACCTGTTGGGTTTGTGAACTATGTAAATTCATTTGACCCGAATAATCACTTGGCTTATCGGAAATGAACTCTTGCTTGTAGGAAGACACAGAGCATTTGCTTTAACTCCATTTCTGATGGAAAATTCAGACTGGTGTTCTCATCCATGAAACATACTGTGTTTTAACGCAAGAAGCATGCTCTTCTTTCCAGCATCTCCAATACAGCAAGAAACATGAGCATGCCCAGAAAAAAAGAACTGTGTTTCTACTCATATGGACCATATCCAGTTAAACTCTGCTTATGAAACTGTAACAAACCACAGCATCTCTTACAAAAATGCTCTCTCATTTATAGTGAAGCACATGTTGGGTTCGTGAACTGTGTAAATTCATTTGAGCCGAAAAATCACTGGGTTTACCAGAAATGAACTCTTGCTTGTAGGAAGACAAAGAGCCTTTGGTTTAACACCATTTCTGAAGGGAAATTCAGACCAGTGTTCTTATCCATGAAAGACCCTCTGTTTTAAAGCAAGAAGCATCCTCTTCTGTCCAGAATCTGCAATACAACAAGAAATATGAGCATGTCCAGAAAAAATGAACTGTGTTTCCTACTCATACGGACCATATCTTGTTGAACTCTGTTTATGAAACTGTAACAAACTACAGCATCTCTTACATAGATGCTATTTAGTTAATAGTGAAAAACATGTTGGGTTCGTGAACTGTGTAAATTCATTTGAGCCGAATAATCACTTGGCTTACCAGAAATTAACTCTTGCTTGTAGGAAGACACAGAGCATTTGCTTTAACTCCGTTTCTGATGGAAAATTCAGACTGGTGTTCTCATCCATGAAACCTACTCTGTTTTAACACAAGAAGCATGGTCTTCTTTCCAGCGTCTCCAATACAGCAAGAAACATGAGCATGCCCAGAAAAAAAGAACTGTGTTTCTACTCATACGGACCATATCCAGTTCAACTCTGCTTATGAAACTCTAACAAACCACAGCATCTCTTACAAAAATTCTCTTTCATTTATACTGAAAAACGTGTTGGGTTCGTGACATTTTAAATTCATTTGAGCCGAAAAATCACTGGGTTTACCAGAAATGAACTCTTGTTTGTAGGAAGACACAGAGACTTTGGTTTCACTCCGTTTCTGAAGGAAAATTCAGACCGGTGTTCTCATCCATGAAACATACTCTGTTTTAACGCAAGAAGCATGCTCTTCTTTCCAGCGTCTCCAATACAGCAAGAAACATCAGGTTGCCCAGAAAAAAAGAACAGTGTTTCCTACTCATAAGGACCATATCTAGTTGAACACTGCTTATGAAAGTGTAACAAACCACAACATGTGTTACATAGATGCTCTTTAGGTAATAGTGAAAAAAGTATTGGGTTCATGATCTGTGTAAATTCATTTGAGCCGAAAAATCACTGGGTTTACCGGAAATGAACTCTTGTTTGTAGTAAGACACAGAGGATTTGGTTTAACTCCGTTTGTGAAGGGAAATTCACACCAGAGTTCTCATCCATGAAACACACTCTGTTTTAACGCAAGAAGCATGCTCTTCTTTCCAGCATCTCTAATACAGCAAGAAACATGAGCATGCCCAGAAAAAAATAACTGTGTTTCCTAGTCATACGGACCATATCAGGTTAAACTCTGATTATGAAACTGTAACAAACTACAGCATCTCTAACATAGATGCTATTTAGTTAATAGTGAAAAACGTGTTGGGTTTGTGAACTATGTAAATTCATTTGAGCCGAATAATCACTTGGCTTATCGGAAATGAACTCTTGCTTGCAGGAAGACACAGAGCATTTGCTTTAACTCCGTTTCTGATGGAAAATTCAGACTGGTGTTCTCATCCATGAAACATACTCTGTTTTAACGCAAGAAGCATGCTCTTCTTTCCAGCATCTCCAATACAGCAAGAAACATGAGCATGCCCAGAAAAAAAGAACAGCGTTTCTACTCATACGGACCATATCCAGATAAGCTCTGCTTATGAAACTGTAACAAACCACAGCATGTGTTACATAGATGCTATTTAGTTAATAGTGAAAATCGTGTTGGGTTCGTGAACTGTGTAAATACATTTGAGCCGAAAAATCACTGGGATTACCAGAAATGAACTCTTGCTTGTAGGAAGACAAAGAGCCTTTGGTTTCACTCCGTTTCTGAAGGAAAATTCAGACCAGTGTTCTCATCCATGAAACATACTCTGTTTTAACGCAAGAAGCATGCTCTTCTTTCCAGCGTCTCCAGTACAGCAAGAAACATGAGCATGCCCAGAAAAAAAGAACAGTGTTTCCTACTCATACGGACCATATCTAGTTGAACACTGCTTATGAAACTGTAACAAACCACAGCATGTGTTACATAGATGCTCTTTAGTTAATAGTGAAAATCATGTTGGGTTCGTGAACTGTGTAAATACATTTGAGCTGAAAAACCACTGGGTTTACCGGAAATGAACTCTTGCTTGTAGGAAGACAAAGAGCCTTTGGTTTAACACCATTTCTGAAGGGAAATTCAGACCAGTGTTCTTATCGATGAAACACCCTCTGTTTTAACGCAAGAAGCATCCTCTTCTGTCCAGAATTTGCAATACAGCAAGAAATATGAAAATGTCCACAAAAAATGAACTGTGTTTCCTACTCATACGGACCATATCCAGTTAAACTCTGTTTATGAAACTGTAACAAACTACAGCATCTCTTACATAGATGCTATTTAGTTAATAGTGAAAAACATGTTGGGTTCGTGAACTGTGTAAATTCATTTGAGCCGAATAATCACTTGGCTTACCGGAAATTAACTCTTGCTTGTAGGAAGACACAGAGCATTTGCTTTAACTCCGTTTCTGATGGAAAAATCAGACTGGTGTTCTCATCCATGAAACCTACTCTGTTTTAACACAAGAAGCATGGTCTTCTTTCCAGCGTCTCCAATACAGCAAGAAACATGAGCATGCCAAGAAAAAAAGAACTGTGTTTCTACTCATACGGACCATATCCAGTTAAACTCTGCTTATGAAACTGTAACAAACCACAGCATCTCTTACAAAAATGCTCTTTCATTTATAGTGAAACACATGTTGGGTTCGTGAACTGTGTAAATTCATTTGACCCGAAAAATCACTGGGTTTACCGGAAATGAACTCTTGCTTGTAGGAAGACAAAGAGCCTTTGGTTTAACTCCGTTTGTGAATGGAAATTCAGACCAGTGTTCTCATCCATGAAACGCCCTCTGTTTTAACGCAAGAAGCATCCTCTTCTGTCCAGAAATTGCAATTCACCAAGAAATATGAGGATGTCCAGAAAAAATGAACTGTGTTTCCTACTCATACGGACCATATCTGGTTGAACTCTGCTTATGAAACTGTAACAAACCACAGCATCTCTTACAAAAATACTCTTACATTTATAGTGAAACACATGTTGGGTTCGTGAACTGTGTAAATTCATTTGAGCCGAAAAATCACTGGGTTTACCGGAAATGAACTCATGCTTGTAGGAAGACAAAGAGCCTTTGGTTTAACTCCGTTTGTGAAGGGAAATTCAGAGCAGTGTTCTCAATCATGAAACACCCTCTCTTTTAACGCAAGAAGCATCCTCTTCTGTCCAGAATCTGCAATACAGCAAGAAACATGAGCATTCCCAGAAAAAAAGAACTGTGTTTCCTACTCATACGGACCATATCTTGTTGAACTCTGATTAGGAAACTGTAGCAAACTACAGCATCTCTTACATAGATGCTACTTAGTTAATAGTGAAAAACATGTTGGGTTCGTGAACTGTGTAAATTCATTTGAGCCGAAAAATCACTGGGTTTACCGGAAATGAATTCTTGCTTGAAGGAAGACACAGAGGCTTTGGTTTCACTCCGTTTCTTACGGAAAATTCCGACCAGTGTTCTCATCCATGAAACATACTCTTTTTTAAAGCAAGAAGAATGCTCTTCTTTCAAGCGTCCCCAATACAGCAAGAAATATGAGCATGCCCAGAAAAAAAGAACTGTGTTTCCTACTCATACGTACCTTAACTAGTTGAGCTCTGCTCATTAAACTGTAACAAACCACAGGATCTCTTACATAGATGCAGTTTAGTTAATAGTGAAAATCGTGTTGGGTTCGTGAACTGTGTAAATTCATTTGAACCGAAAAATCACTGGGTTTACCGTATATGAACTCTAGCTTGTAGGGGGACAAAGAGCCATTGGTTTCACACCATTTCTGAAGGGAAATTCAGACCAGTGTTCTCATCCATGAAACACCCTCTCTTTTAACGGAAGAAGCATCCTCTTCTGTCCAGAATCTGCAATAAAGCAAGAAATATGAGCATGTCCAGAAAAATGAACTGTGTTTCCTACTCATACGGACCATATCTGGTTGAACTCTGATTATGAAACTGTAACAAACTACAGCAACTCTTATAGATGCTATTTAGTTAATAGTGAAAAACGTGTTGGGTTCGTGAACTGTGTAAATTCATTTGAGCCAAAACATCACTGGGTTTACCGGAAATGAACTCTTGCTTGTAGCAAGGCACAGAGGCTTTGGTTTCACTCCGTTTGTGAAGGGAAATTCAGACAAGTGTTTTCATCCATGAAACACACTCTGTTTTAACGCAAGAAGCATCCTCTTATGTCCAGAATCTGCAATACAGCAAGAAACATGCGCATGACCAGAAAAAAAGAACTGTGTTTCTACTCATACAGACCATATCCAGTTAAACTCTGCTTATGAAACTGTAACAAACCACAGCATCTCTTACAAAATGCTCTTTCATTTATAGTGAAAAACGTGTTGGGTTCGTGAACTGTGTAAATTCATTTGAGCCGAATAATCACTGGGCTTACCGGAAATGAACTCTTGCTTGTAGGAAGACACAGAACCTTTGGTTTAACTCCGTTTCTGATGGAAAACACAGACTGGTGTTCTCATCCATGAAACATACTCTGTTTTAACGCAAGAAGCATGCTCTTCTTTCCAGCGTCTCCAATACTGCAAGAAACATGAGCATGCCCAGAAAAAAAGAACTGTGGTTCTACTCATACGGACCATATCCAGTTAAACCCTGCTTATGAAACTGTAACAAACCACAGCATCTCTTACAAAAATGCTCTTATATTTATAGTGAAACACATGTTGGGTTCGTGAACTGTGTAAATTCATTTGAGCCGAAAAATCACTGGGTTTACCGGAAATGAACTCATGCTTGTAGGAAGACAAAGAGCCTTTGGTTTAACTCCGTTTGTGAAGGGAAATTCAGAGCAGTGTTCTCAATCATGAAACACCCTCTGTTTTAACGCAAGAAGCATCCTATTCTGTCCAGAATCTGCAATACAGCAAGAAATATGAGCATGTCCAGAAAAAATGAACTGTGTTTCCTAGTCATACGTACTATATCTGGTTGAACTCTGATTATGAAACTGTAACAAACTACAGCATCTCTAACATAGATGCTATTTAGTTAATAGTGAAAAACGTGTTGGGTTTGTGAACTATGTAAATTCATTTGAGCCGAATAATCACTTGGCTTACCGGAAATGAACTCTTGCTTGTAGGAAAACACAGAGCATTTGCTTTAACTCCGTTTCTGATGGAAAATTCAGACTGGTGTTCTCATCCATGAAACATACTCTGTTTTAACGCAAGAAGCATGCTCTTCTTTTCAGTGTCTCCAATACAGCAAGAAACATGAGCAGGCCCAGAAAAAAAGAACAGCGTTTCTACTCATACGGACCATATCCAGATAAGCTCTGCTTATGAAACTGTAACAAACCACAGCATGTGTTACATAGATGCTGTTTAGTTAATAGTGAAAATCGTGTTGGGTTCGTCAACTGTGTAAAGTCATTTGAGCCGAAACATCACTGGGTTTACCGGAAACGAATTCTTGCTTGCAGGAAGACACATAGGCTTTGGTTTCACTCCGTTTCTGACGGAAAATTCCGACCAGTGTTCTCATCCATGAAACATACTCTTTATTAACGCAAGAAGAATGCTCTTCTTTCAAGCGTCCCCAATACAGCAAGAAACATGAGCATGCCCAGAAAAAAAGAACTGTGTTTCCTACTCATACGGACCATATCCAGTTAAACTCTGCTTATGAAACTCTAACAAACCACAGCATCTCTTACAAAAATGCTCTTTCATTTATACTGAAAAACGTGTTGGGTTCGTGACATTTTAAATTCATTTGAGCCGAAAAATCACTGGGTTTACCGGAAATGAACTCTTGTTTGTAGGAAGACACAGAGAATTTGGTTTCACTCCGTTTCTGAAGGAAAATTCAGACCGGTGTTCTCATCCATGAAACATACTCTGTTTTAACGCAAGAAGCATGCTCTTCTTTCCAGCGTCTCCAATACAGCAAGAAACATCAGCATGCCCAGAAAAAAAGAACAGTGTTTCCTACTCATAAGGACCATATCTAGTTGAACACTGCTTATGAAAGTGTAACAAACCACAACATGTGTTACATAGATGCTCTTTAGGTAATAGTGAAAAAAGTATTGGGTTCATGATCTGTGTAAATTCATTTGAGCCGAAAAATCACTGGGTTTACCGGAAATGAACTCTTGTTTGTAGTAAGGCACAGAGGATTTGATTTAACTCCGTTTGTGAAGGGAAATTCACACCAGAGTTCTCATCCATGAAACACACTCTGTTTTAACGCAAGAAGCATGCTCTTCTTTCCAGCATCTCTAATACAGCAAGAAACATGAGCATGCCCAGAAAAAAAGAACTGCGTTTCCTACTCATACGGACCATATCTAGTTGAACACTGCTTATGATACTGTAACAAACCACAGCAAGTGTTACATAGATGCTGTTTAGTTAATAGTGAAAATCGTGTTGGGTTCGTGAACTGTGTAAATACAAGGAGCCGAAAAATCACTGGGTTTACCGGAAATGAACTCTTGCTTGTAGGAAGACACAGAGGCTTTGGTTTAACTCCGTTTCTGATGGAAAATTCAGACTGGTGTTTTCATCCATGAAACATACCCTGTTTTAACGCAAGAAGCATGTTCTTCTTTCAATCGTCTGCAATACAGCAAGAAACATGAGCATGACCAGAAAAAAGGGCTGTGTTTCTACTCATATGGACCATATCCAGTTAAACTCTGCTTATGAAACTGTAACAAACCACAGCATCTCTTACAAAAATGCTCTTTCATTTATAGTGAAAAACGTGTTGGGTTTGTGAACTGTGTAAATTCATTTGAGCCGAATAATCACTGGGCTTAGCGGAAATGAACTCTTGCTTGTAGGAAAACACAGAGCATTTGCTTTAACTCCGTTTCTGATGGAAAATTCAGACTGGTGTTCTCATCCATGAAACATACTCTGTTTTAACGCAAGAATCATCCTCTTCTGTCCAGAATGTGCAATTCACCAAGAAATATGAGGATGTCCAGAAAAAATGAACTGTGTTTCCTAGTCATACGGACTATATCTGGTTGAACTCTGATTATGAAACTGTAACAAACTACAGCATCTCTAACATAGATGCTATTTAGTTAATAGTGAAAAACGTGTTGGGTTTGTGAACTATGTAAATTCATTTGAGCCGAATAATCACTTGGCTTACCGGAAATGAACTCTTGCTTGTAGGAAAACACAGAGCATTTGCTTTAACTCCGTTTCTGATGGAAAATTCAGACTGGTGTTCTCATCCATGAAACATACTCTGTTTTAACGCAAGAAGCATGCTTTTCTTTCCAGTGTCTCCAATACAGCAAGAAACATGAGCAGGCCCAGAAAAAAAGAACAGCGTTTCTACTCATACGGACCATATCCAGATAAGCTCTGCTTATGAAACTGTAACAAACCACAGCATGTGTTACATAGATGCTGTTTAGTTAATAGTGAAAATCGTGTTGGGTTCGTGAACTGTGTAAAGTCATTTGAGCCGAAACATCACTGGGTTTACCGGAAACGAATTCTTGCTTGCAGGAAGACACATAGGCTTTGGTTTCACTCCGTTTCTGACGGAAAATTCCGACCAGTGTTCTCATCCATGAAACATACTCTTTTTTAACGCAAGAAGAATGCTCTTCTTTCAAGCGTCCCCAATACAGCAAGAAACATGAGCATGCCCAGAAAAAAAGAACTGTGTTTCCTACTCATACGGACCATATCTAGTTTAGCTCTGCTCATTAAACTGTAACAAACCACAGCATCTCTTACATAGATGCAGTTTAGTTAATAGTGAAAATCGTGTTGGGTTCGTGAACTGTGTAAATTCATTGGAGCCGAAAAATCACTGGGTTTACCGGAAATGAACTCTTGCTTGTAGGAAGACACAGAGACTTTGGTTTCACTACGTTTGCGAAGGGAAATTCAGACCAGAGTTCTCATCCATGAAACACCCTCTCTTTTAACACAAGAAGCATCCTCTTCTGTCCAGAATCTGCAATACAGCAAGAAACATGAGCATTCCCAGAAAAAAAGAACTGTGTTTCCTACTCATACGGACCATATCTTGTTGAACTCTGATTAGGAAACTGTAGCAAACCACAGTATCTCTTACATAGATGCTATTTAGTTAATAGTGAAAAACATGTTGGGTTCGTGAACTGTGTAAATTCATTTGAGCCGAAAAATCACTGGGTTTACCGGAAATGAATTCTTGCTTGCAGGAAGACACAGAGGCTTTGGTTTCACTCCGTTTCTTACGGAAAATTCCGACCAGTGTTCTCATCCATGAAACATACTCTTTTTTAAAGCAAGAAGAATGCTCTTCTTTCAAGCGTCCCCAATACAGCAAGAAATATGAGCATGCCCAGAAAAAAAGAACTGTGTTTCCTACTCATACGTACCTTATCTAGTTGAGCTCTGCTCATTAAACTGTAACAAACCACAGGATCTCTTACATAGATGCAGTTTAGTTAATAGTGAAAATCGTGTTGGGTTCGTGAACTGTGTAAATTCATTTGAACCGAAAAATCACTGGGTTTACCGTATATGAACTCTAGCTTGTAGGGGGACAAAGAGCCATTGGTTTCACACCATTTCTGAAGGGAAATTCAGACCAGTGTTCTCATCCATGAAACACCCTCTCTTTTAACGGAAGAAGCATCCTCTTCTGTCCAGAATCTGCAATAAAGCAAGAAATATGAGCATGTCCAGAAAAATGAACTGTGTTTCCTACTCATACGGACCATATCTGGTTGAACTCTGATTATGAAACTGTAACAAACTACAGCAACTCTTACATAGATGCTATTTAGTTAATAGTGAAAAACGTGTTGGGTTCGTGAACTGTGTAAATTCATTTGAGCCGAAACATCACTGGGTTTACCAGAAATGAACTCTTGCTTGTAGCAAGGCACAGAGGCTTTGGTTTCACTCCATTTGTGAAGGGAAATTCAGACAAGTGTTTTCATCCATGAAACACACTCTGTTTTAACGCAAGAAGCATCCTCTTCTGTCCAGAATCTGCAATACAGCAAGAAACATGCGCATGACCAGAAAAAAAGAACTGTGTTTCTACTCATACGGACCATATCCAGTTAAACTCTGCTTATGAAACTGTAACAAACCACAGCATCTCTTACAAAATGCTCTTTCATTTATAGTGAAAAACGTGTTGGGTTCGTGAACTGTGTAAATTCATTTGAGCCGAATAATCACTGGGCTTACCGGAAATGAACTCTTGCTTGTAGGAAGACACAGAACCTTTGGTTTAGCTCCGTTTCTGATGGAAAACACAGACTGGTGTTCTCATCCATGAAACATACTCTGTTTTAACGCAAGAAGCATGCTCTTCTTTCCAGCGTCTCCAATACTGTAAGAAACATGAGCATGCCCAGAAAAAAAGAACTGTGTTTCTACTCATACGGACCATATCCAGTTAAACCCTGCTTATGAAACTGTAACAAACCACAGCATCTCTTACAAAAATGCTCTTACATTTATAGTGAAACACATGTTGGGTTCGTGAACTGTGTAAATTCATTTGAGCCGAAAAATCACTGGGTTTACCGGAAATGAACTCATGCTTGTAGGAAGACAAAGAGCCTTTGGTTTAACTCCGTTTGTGAAGGGAAATTCAGAGCAGTGTTCTCAATCATGAAACACCCTCTGTTTTAACGCAAGAAGCATCCTATTCTGTCCAGAATCTGCAATTCACCAAGAAATATGAGGATGTCCAGAAAAAATGAACTGTGTTTCCTAGTCATACGGACTATATCTGGTTGAACTCTGATTATGAAACTGTAACAAACTACAGCATCTCTAACATAGATGCTATTTAGTTAATAGTGAAAAACGTGTTGGGTTTGTGAACTATGTAAATTCATTTGAGCCGAATAATCACTTGGCTTACCGGAAATGAACTCTTGCTTGTAGGAAAACACAGAGCATTTGCTTTAACTCCGTTTCTGATGGAAAATTCAGACTGGTGTTCTCATCCATGAAACATACTTTGTTTTAACGCAAGAAGCATGCTCTTCTTTCCAGTGTCTCCAATACAGCAAGAAACATGAGCAGGCCCAGAAAAAAAGAACAGCGTTTCTACTCATACGGACCATATCCAGATAAGCTCTGCTTATGAAACTGTAACAAACCACAGCATGTGTTACATAGATGCTGTTTAGTTAATAGTGAAAATCGTGTTGGGTTCGTGAACTGTGTAAAGTCATTTGAGCCGAAACATCACTGGGTTTACCGGAAACGAATTCTTGCTTGCAGGAAGACACATAGGCTTTGGTTTCACTCCGTTTCTGACGGAAAATTCCGACCAGTGTTCCCATCCATGAAACATACTCTGTTTTAACGCAAGAAGAATGCTCTTCTTTCAAGCATCTGCAATACAGCAAGAAACATGAGCATGCCCAGAAAAAAAGAACTGTGTTTCCTACTCATACGGACCATATCTAGTTGAACACTGCTTATGAAACTGTAACAAACCACAGCATGTGTTACATAGATGCTCTTTAGGTAATAGTGAAAAAAGTATTGGGTTCATGAACTGTGTATATTCTTTTGAGCCGAAAAATCACTGGGTTTACAGGAAATGAACTCTTGCCTGTAGGAAGACACAGAGGCTTTGCTTTCACTCCGTTTTTGAATCGAAATTCAGCCCAGTGTTTTCATCCATGAAACACACTCTGTTTTAACGCAAGAAGCATCCTCTTCTGTCCAGAATCTGCAATACTGCAAGAAATATGAGCATGCAAAGAAAAAATGAACTGTGTTTCCTACTCATATGGACCATATCTAGTTGAACACTGCTTATGAAACTGTAACAAACCACAGCATCTCTTACATAGATGCTGTTTAGTTAACAGTGAAAAACGTGTTGGGTTCGTGAACTGTGAAAATTCATTTGAGCCGAATAATGACTGGGCTTACCGGAAATGAACTCTTGCTTGTAGGAAGACACAGAACCTTTGCTTTAAATCCGTTCTGATGGAAAATTCAGACCGGTGTTCTCATCCATGAAACATACTCTGTTTTAACGCAAGAAGCATGCTCTTCTTTCCAGCGTCTCTAATACAGCAAGAAACATGAGCATTCCCAGAAAAAAAGAATTGTGTTATACTCATACGGACCATATCCAGTTACACTCTGCTTATGAAACTGTAACAAACCACAGCATCTCTTACAAAACGCTCTTTCATTTATACTGAAAAACGTGTTGGGTTCGTGAAATGGGTAAATTCATTTCAGCCGAAATATCACTGGGTTTACCAGAAATGAACTCTTGCTTGCAGGAAGACACAGAGCATTTGCTTTAACTCCGTTTATGAAGGGAAATTCAGACCAGCGTTCTCATCCATGAAACACACTCTGTTTTAACGCAAGAAGCAATCTCTTCTGTCCATAATCTGCAATACAGCAAGAAATATGAGCTGTAAAGAAAAAATGAACTGTGTTTCCTACTCATACCGACCATATCTTGTTGAACTCTGATTAGGAAACTAACAAAATACAGCACCACTTACATAGATGCTATTTAGTTAATAGTGAAAAACCTGTTGGGTTCCTGAACTGTGTAAATTCATTTGAGCCGAAAAATCACTGGGTTTACCGGAAATGAACTCTTGTTGAAGGAAGACACAGAGGCTTTGGTTTCACTCCGTTTCTGAAGGAAAATTCAGACCAGTGTTCGCATCCATGAAACATACTCTGTTTTAACGCAAGAAGAATGCTCTTCTTTCCAGCGTCTGCAATACAGCAAGAAACATGAGCATGACCAGAAAAAAAGAACTGTGTTTCTACTCATACGGACCATATCCAGTTAAACTCTGCTTATGAAAATGTAACAAACCACAGCATCTCTTACAAAATGCTCTTTAATTTATAGTGAAAAACGTGTTGGGTTTGTGAACTGTGTAAATTCATTTGAGCCGAAAAATCACTGGGTTTACCGGAACTGAACTCTTGCTTGAAGGAAGACACAGAGGCTTTGGTTTCAATCCGTTTCTGAAGGAAAATTCAGACCAATGTTCTCATCCATGAAACATACTCTGTTTTAACGCAAGAAGAATGCTCTTCTTTCAAGCATCTGCAATACAGCAAGAAACATGAGCATGCAAAGAAAAAAAGAACTGTGTTTCCTACTCATATGGACCATATCTAGTTGAACACTGCTTATGAAACTGTAACAAACCACAGCATCTCTTACATAGATGCTGTTTAGTTAACAGTGAAAAACGTGTTGGGTTCGTGAACTGTGAAAATTCATTTGAGCCGAATAATGACTGGGCTTACCGGAAATGAACTCTTGCTTGTAGGAAGACACAGAACCTTTGCTTTAAATCCGTTCTGATGGAAAATTCAGACCGGTGTTCTCATCCATGAAACATACTCTGTTTTAACGCAAGAAGCATGCTCTTCTTTCCAGCGTCTCTAATACAGCAAGAAACATGAGCATTCCCAGAAAAAAAGAACTGTGTTTATACTCATACGGACCATATCCAGTTACACTCTGCTTATGAAACTGTAACAAACCACAGCATCTCTTACAAAATGCTCTTTCATTTATACAGAAAAACGTGTTGGGTTCGTGAAATGGGTAAATACATTTCAGCCGAAATATCACTGGGTTTACCAGAAATGAACTCTTGCTTGTAGGAAGACAAAGAGCCTTTGGTTTAACTCCGTTTATGAAGGGAAATTCAGACCAGCGTTCTCATCCATGAAACACACTCTGTTTTAACGCAAGAAGCAATCTCTTCTGTCCATAATCTGCAATACAGCAAGAAATATGAGCTGTAAAGAAAAAATGAACTGTGTTTCCTACTCATACCGACCATATCTTGTTGAACTCTGATTAGGAAACTAACAAAATACAGCATCTCTTACATAGATGCTATTTAGTTAATAGTGAAAAACGTGTTGGGTTCGTGAACTGTGTAAAATCATTTTAGCCGAAAAATCACTGGGTTTACCGGAAATGAACTCTTGCTTGAAGGAAGACACAGAGGCTTTGGTTTCACTCCGTTTCTGAAGGAAAATTCAGACCAGTGTTCGCATCCATGAAACATACTCTGTTTTAACGCAAGAAGAATGCTCTTCTTTCAAGCGTCTGCAATACAGCAAGAAATATGAGCATGCCCAGAAAAAAAGAACTGTGTTTCCTACTCATACAGAACATATCTAGTTGAACACTGCTTATGAAACTGTAACAAATCACAGCATGTGTTACATAGATGCTCTTTAGTTAATAGTGAAAAAAGTATTGGGTTCATGAACTGTGTAAATTCATTTGAGCAGAAAAATAACTGGGTTTACCGGAAATGAACTCTTGCTTGTAGGAAGGCACAGAGGCTTTGGTTTCACTCCGTTTGTGAAGGGAAATTCAGACCAGTGTTCTCATCCATGAAACATACTCTGTTTTAACGCAAGAAGCATGCTCTTCTTTCCAGCATCTCTAATACAGCCAGAAACATGAGCATGCCCAGAAAAAAAGAACTGTGTTTCCTAATCATACGGACCATATCTAGTTGAGCTCTGCTCATTAAACTGTAACAAACGACAGCATTTCTTACATAGATACAGTTTAGTTAATAGTGAAAATCGTGTTGGGTTCGTGAACTGTGTAAATTCATTTGAGCCGAAAAATCACTGGGTTTACGGAAATGAACTCTTGCTTGTAGGAAGACACAGAGACTTTGGTTTTACTTCGTTTTTGAAGGGAAATTCAGACCAGAGTTCTCATCCATGAAACACACTCTGTTTTAACGCAAGAATCATGGTGTTCTTTCCAGCATCTCTAATACAGCAAGAAACATGAGCATGCCCAGAAAAAAAGAACTGCGTTTCCGACTCATACGGACCATATCTAGTTGAACTCTGCTCATTAAACTGTAACAAACCACAGCATATCTTACATAGATGCTGTATAGTTAATAGTGGAAATCGTGTTGGGTTCGTGAACTGTGTAAACAGTTTTGAGATGAAAAATCACTGGGTTTACCGTATATGAACTATAGCTTGTAGGAGGACAAAGAGCCTTTGGTTTAACACCATTTCTGAAGGGAAATTCAGAACAGTGTTCTCATCCATGAAACACCCTCTGTTTTTACGCCAAAAGCATCCTCTTCTGTCCAGAATCTGCAATACAGCAAGAAATATGAGCATGTCCAGAAAAAATAAACTGTGTTTCCTACTCATACGGACCATATCCAGTTAAACTCTGCTTATGAAACTGTAACAAACCACAGCATCTATTACAAAAATGGTCTTTCATTAATATTGAAAAACGTGTTGGGTTCGTGAACTGTGTAAATTCATTTGAGCCGAAAAATCAATGGGTTTACCGGAAATGAACTCTTGATTGTAGGAAGACACAGAGGCTTTGGTTTCACTCCGTTTCTGAAGGAAAATTCAGACCAGTGTTCTCATCCATGAAACATACTCTGTTTTAACGCAAGAAGAATGCTCTTCTTTCAAGCGTCCCCAATACAGCAAGAAACATGAGCATGCCCAGAAAAAAAGAACTGTGTTTCCTACTCATACGTACCATATCTTGTTGAACTCTGATTAGGAAACTGTAGCAAACTACAGCATCTCTTACATAGATGCTATTTAGTTAATAGTGAAAAACATGTTGGGTTCGTGAACTGTGTAAATTCATTTGAGCCGAAAAATCCCTGGGATTACCAGAAATGAACTCTTGCTTGTAGGAAGACACAGAGCCTTTGGTTTAACTCCGTTTCTGATGGAAATTTCAGACCGGTGTTCTCATCCATGAAACATACCCTGTTTTAACGCAAGAAGCATGTTCTTCTTTCAAGCGTCTGCAATACAGCAAGAAACATGAGCATGACCAGAAAAAAGGGCTGTGTTTCTACTCATATGGACCATATCCAGTTAAACTCTGCTTATGAAACTGTAACAAACCACAGCATCTCTTACAAAAATGCTCTTTCATTTATAGTGAAAAACGTGTTGGGTTCGTGAACTGTGTAAATTCATTTGAGCCGAAAAATCACTTGGCTTAGCGGAAATGAACTCTTGCTTGTAGGAAGACACAGAGCATTTGCTTTAACTCCGTTTCTGATGGGAAATTCAGACTGGTGTTCTCATCCATGAAACATACTCTGTTTTTAAAACAAGAAGCATGTTCTTCTTTCCACCGTCTCCAATACAGCAAGAAACATGAGCATGCCCAGAAAAAATGAACTGTGTTTCTACTCATATGGACCATATCCAGTTAAACTCTGCTTATGAAACTGTAACAAACCACAGCATCTCTTACAAAAATGCTCTTTCATTTATAGTGAAACACATGTTGGGTTCGTGAATTGTGTAAATTCATTTGAGCCGAAAAATCACTGGGTTTACCGGAAATGAACTCTTGCTTGTAGGAAGACAAAGAGCCTTTGGTTTAACTCCGTTTGTGAATGGAAATTCAGAGCAGTGTTCTCATCCATGAAACACCCTCTGTTTTATCGCAAGAAGCATGCTCTTCTTTCCAGCGACTCTAATACAGCAAGAAATATGAGCATGCCCAGTAAAAAGAACAGTGTTTCCTACTCATACGGACCATATCTAGTTGAACACTGCTTATGAAACAGTAACAAACCACAGCATATGTTACATAGATGCTGTTTAGTTTATAGTGAAAATCGTGTTGGGTTCCTGAACTGTGTAAATACATTTGAGCCGAAAAATCAATGGGTTTACCGGAAATGAACTCTTGCTTGTAGGAAGACAAGGAGACTTTGGTTCAACTTCGTTAGTGAAAGGAAATTCAGACCAGCGTTCTCATCCATGAAACACACTCTGTTTTAACGCAAGAAGTATCCTTTTCTGTCCAAAATCTGCAATACAGCAAGAAATATGAGCTGTCCAGAAAAAATGAACTGTGTTTCCTACTCATACGGACCATATCTTGTTGAACTCTGATTAGGAAACTGTAACAAACTACAGCATCTCTAACATAGATGCTATTTAGTTAATAGTGAAAAACGTGTTGGGTTTGTGAACTATGTAAATTCATTTGAGCCGAATAATCACTTGGCTTATCGGAAATGAACTCTTGCTTGTAGGAAGACACAGAGCATTTGCTTTAACTCCGTTTCTGATGGAAAATTCAGACTGGTGTTCTCATCCATGAAACATACTCTGTTTTAACGCAAGAAGCATGCTCTTCTTTCCAGTGTCTCCAATACAGCAAGAAACATGAGCATGCCCAGAAAAAAAAGAACTGTGTTTCCTACTCATATGGACCATATCTTGTTGAACTCTGATTAGGAAACTGTAACAAACCACAGCATCTCTTACATAGATGCTGTTTAGTTAATAGTGGAAATCGTGTTGGGTTTGTGAACTGTGTAAATACATTTGAACCGAAAAATCACTGGGTTTACCGTATATGAACTCTAGCTTATAGGAGGACAAAGAGCCATTGGTTTCACACGATTTCTGAAGGGAAATTCACACCAGTGTTCTCATCCATGAAACACCCTCTCTTTTAACGGAAGAAGCATCCTCTTCTGTCCAGAATCTGCAATAAAGCAAGAAATATGAGCATGTCCAGAAAAATGAACTGTGTTTCCTACTCATACGGACCATATCTGGTTGAACTCTGATTATGAAACTGTAACAAACTACAGCAACTCTTACATAGATGCTATTTAGTTAATAGTGAAAAACGTGTTGGGTTCTTGAACTGTGTAAATTCATTTGAGCCGAAACATCACTGGGTTTACCGGAAATGAACTCTTGCTTGTAGCAAGGCACAGAGGCTTTGGTTTCACTCCGTTTGTGAAGGGAAATTCAGGCCAGTGTTTTCATCCATGAAACACACTCTGTTTTAACGCAAGAAGCATCCTCTTCTGTCCAGAATCTGCAATACAGCAAGAAACATGCGCATGACCAGAAAAAAAGAACTGTGTTTCTACTCATACGGACCATATCCAGTTATACTCTGCTTATGAAACTGTAACAAACCACAGCATCTCTTACAAAATGCTCTTTCATTTATAGTGAAAAACGTGTTGGGTTCGTGAACTGTGTAAATTCATTTGAGCCGAAAAATCACTGTGTTTACCGGAAATGAACTCTTGCTTGAAGGAAGACACAGAGGCTTTGGTTTCACTCCGTTTCTGAAGGAATATTCAGACCAGTGTTCTCATCCATGAAACATACTCTGTTTTAACGCAAGAAGAATGCTCTTCTTTCAAGCATCTGCAATACAGCAAGAAACATGAGCATGCCCAGAAAAAAAGAATGTGTTTCCTACTCATACGGACCATATCTAGTTGAACACTGCTTATGAAACTGTAACAAACCACAGCATGTGTTACATAGATGCTCTTTAGGTAATAGTGAAAAAAGTATTGGGTTCATGAACTGTGTATATTCTTTTGAGCCGAAAAATCACTGGGTTTACAGGAAATGAACTCTTGCCTGTAGGAAGACACAGTGGCTTTGCTTTCACTCCGTTTGTGAAGGGAAATTCAGACCAGTGTTTTCATCCATGAAACACACTCTGTTTTAACGCATTAAGCATCCTCTTCTGTCCAGAATCTGCAATACTGCAAGAAATATGAGCATGTCCAGAAAAAATGAACTGTGTTTCCTACTCATACGGACCATATCCAGTTAAACTCTGCTTATGAAACTGTAACAAACCACAGCATCTCTTACATAGATGCTGTTTAGTTAACAGTGAAAAACGTGTTGGGTTCATGAACTGTGAAAATTCATTTGAGCCGAATAATGACTGGGCTTACCGGAAATGAACTCTTGCTTGTAGGAAGACACAGAACCTTTGCTTTAAATCCGTTCTGATGGAAAATTCAGACCGGTGTTCTCATCCATGAAACATACTCTGTTTTAACGCAAGAAGCATGCTCTTCTTTCCAGCGTCTCTAATACAGCAAGAAACATGAGCATTCCCAGAAAAAAAGAACTGTGTTTATACTCATACGGACCATATCCAGTTACACTCTGCTTATGAAACTGTAACAAACCACAGCATCTCTTCCAAAATGCTCTTTCATTTATACTGAAAAACGTGTTGGGTTCGTGAAATGGGTAAATTCATTTCAGCCGAAATATCACTGGGTTTACCAGAAATGAACTCTGCTTGCAGGTAGACACATAAGCTTTGGTTTAACTCCGTTTATGAAGGGAAATTCAGACCAGCGTTCTCATCCATGAAACACACTCTGTTTTAACGCAAGAAGCAATCTCTTCTGTCCATAATCTGCAATACAGCAAAAAATATGAGCTGTAAAGAAAAAAAGAACTGTGTTTCTACTCATACGGACCATATCCAGTTAAACTCTGCTTATGAAAATGTAACAAACCACAGCATCTCTTACAAAATGCTCTTTAATTTATAGTGAAAAACGTGTTGGGTTCGTGAACTGTGTAAATTCATTTGAGCCGAAAAATCACTGGGTTTACCGGAAATGAACTCTTGCTTGAGGAAGACACAGAGGCTTTGGTTTCACTCCGTTTCTGAAGGAAAATTCAGACCAGTGTTCGCATCCATGAAACATACTCTGTTTTAACGCAAGAAGAATGCTCTTCTTTCAAGCGTCTGCAATACAGCAAGAAACATGAGCATGCCCAGAAAAAAAGAACTGTGTTTCCTACTCATACAGAACATATCTAGTTGAACACTGCTTATGAAACTGTAACAAATCACAGCATGTGTTACATAGATGCTCTTTAGTTAATAGTGAAAAAAGTATTGGGTTCATGAACTGTGTAAATTCATTTGAGCCGAAAAATCACTGGGTTTACCAGAAATGAACTCTTGCTTGTAGGAAGGAACAGAGGCTTTGGTTTCACTCCGTTTGTGAAGGGAAATTCAGACCAGTGTTCTCATCCATGAAACATACTCTGTTTTAACGCAAGAAGCATGCTCTTCTTTCAAGCATCTGCAATACAGCAAGAAACATGAGCATGCAAAGAAAAAAAGAACTGTGTTTCCTACTCATATGGACCATATCTAGTTGAACACTGCTTATGAAACTGTAACAAACCACAGCATCTCTTACGTAGATGCTGTTTAGTTAACAGTGAAAAACGTGTTGGGTTCGTGAACTGTGAAAATTCATTTGAGCCGAATAATGACTGGGCTTACCGGAAATGAACTCTTGCTTGTAGGAAGACACAGAACCTTTGCTTTAAATCTGTTCTGATGGAAAATTCAGACCGGTGTTCTCATCCGTGAAACATACTCTGTTTTAACGCAAGAAGCATGCTCATCTTTCCATCGTCTCTAATACAGCAAGAAACATGAGCATTCCCAGAAAAAAAGAACTGTGTTTATATTCATACGGACCATATCCAGTTACACTCTGCTTATGAAACTGTAACAAACCACAGCATCTCTTACAAAATGCTCTTTCATTTATACTGAAAAACGTGTTTGGTTCGTGAAATGGGTAAATTCATTTCAGCCGAAATATCACTGGGTTTACCAGAAATGAACTCTTGCTTGCAGGAAGACACATAGGCTTTGGTTTAACTCCGTTTATGAAGGGAAATTCAGACCAGCGTTCTCATCCATGAAACACACTCTGTTTTAACGCAAGAAGCAATCTCTTCTGTCCATAATCTGCAATACAGCAAGAAATATGAGCTGTAAAGAAAAAATGAACTGTGTTTCCTACTCATACCGACCATATCTTGTTGAACTCTGATTAGGAATCTAACAAAATACAGCATCTCTTACATAGATGCTATTTAGTTAATAGTGAAAAACCTGTTGGGTTCGTGAACTGTGTAAATTCATTTGAGCCGAAAAATCACTGGGTTTACCGGAAATGAACTCTTGCTTGAAGGAAGACACAGAGGCTTTGGTTTCACTCTGTTTCTGAAGGAAAATTCAGACCAGTGTTCGCATCCATGAAACATACTCTGTTTTAACGCAAGAATAATGCTCTTCTTTCCAGCGTCTGCAATACAGCAAGAAACATGAGCATGACCAGAAAAAAAGAACTGTGTTTCTACTCATACGGACCATATCCAGTTAAACTCTGCTTATGAAAATGTAACAAACCACAGCATCTCTTACAAAATGCTCTTTAATTTATAGTGAAAAACGTGTTGGGTTCGTGAACTGTGTAAATTCATTTGAGCCGAAAAATCACTGGGTTTACTGGAAATGAACTCTTGCTTGAAGGAAGACACAGAGGCTTTGGTTTCAATCCGTTTCTGAAGGAAAATTCAGACCAATGTTCTCATCCATGAAACATACTCTGTTTTAACGCAAGAAGAATGCTCTTCTTTCCAGCATCTCTAATACAGCCAGAAATGAGCATGCCCAGAAAAAAAGAACTGTGTTTCCTAATCATACGGACCATATCTAGTTGAGCTCTGCTCATTAAACTGTAACAAACGACAGCATTTCTTACATAGATGCAGTTTAGTTAATAGTGAAAATCGTGTTGGGTTCGTGAACTGTGTAAATTCATTTGAGCCGAAAAATCACTGGGTTTACCGGAAATGAACTCTTGCTTGTATGAAGACACAGAGACTTTGGTTTCACTTCGTTTTTGAAGGGAAATTCAGACCAGAGTTCTCATCCATGAAACACACTCTGTTTTAACGCAAGAATCATGGTGTTCTTTCCAGCATCTCTAATACAGCAAGAAACATGAGCATGCCCAGAAAAAAAGAACTGTGTTTCCGACTCATACGGACCATATCTAGTTGAACTCTGCTCATTAAACTGTAACAAACCACAGCATATCTTACATAGATGCTGTATAGTTAATAGTGGAAATCGTGTTGGGTTCGTGAACTGTGTAAATACTTTTGAGACGAAAAATCACTGGGTTTACCATATATGAACTATAGCTTGTAGGAGGACAAAGAGCCTTTGGTTTAACACCATTTCTGAAGGGAAATTCAGAACAGTGTTCTCATCCATGAAACACCCTCTGTTTTTACGCCAAAAGCATCCTCTTCTGTCCAGAATCTGCAATACAGCAAGAAATATGAGCATGTCCAGAAAAAATGAACTGTGTTTCCTACTCATACGGACCATATCCAGTTAAACTCTGCTTATGAAACTGTAACAAACCACAGCATCTATTACAAAAATGGTCTTTCATTAATAGTGAAAAACGTGTTGGGTTCGTGAACTGTGTAAATTCATTTGAGCCGAAAAATCAATGGGTTTACCGGAAATGAACTCTTGCTTGTAGGAAGACACAGAGGCTTTGGTTTCACTCCGTTTCTGAAGGAAAATTCAGACCAGTGTTCTCATCCATGAAACATACTCTGTTTTAACGCAAGAAGAATGTTCTTCTGTCAAGCGTCCCCAATACAGCAAGAAACATGAGCATGCCCAGAATAAAAGAACTGTGTTTCCTACTCATACGTGCCATATCTTGTTGAACTCTGATTAGGAAACTGTAGCAAACTACAGCATCTCTTACATAGATGCTATTTAGTTAATAGTGAAAAACATGTTGGGTTCGTGAACTGTGTAAATTCATTTGAGCCGAAAAATCCCTGGGATTACCAGAAATGAACTCTTGCTTGTAGGAAGACACAGAGCCTTTGGTTTAACTCCGTTTCTGATGGAAATTTCAGACCGGTGTTCTCATCCATGAAACATACACTGTTTTAACCCAAGAAGCATGCTCTTCTTTCCAGTGTCTGCAATACAGCAAGAAACATGAGCATGACCAGAAAAAAAGAACTGTGTTTCTACTCATACGGACCATATCCAGTTAAACTCTGCTTATGAAACTGTAACAAACCACAGCATCTCTTACAAAAATGGTCTTTCATTTATAGTGAAAAACGTGTTGGGTTCGTGAACTGTGTAAATTCATTTGAGCCGAAAAATCACTGGGTTTACCGGAAATGAACTCTTGCTTGTAGGAAGACACAGAGGGTTTGCTTTCACTCCGTTTGTGAAGGGAAATTCAGACCAGAGTTCTCATCCATGAAACACACTCTGTTTGAACGCAAGAAGCATGCTCTTCTTTCCAGCATCTCTAATACAGCAAGAAACATGAGCATGCCCAGAAAAAATGAACTGGGTTTCCTACTCATACGGACCATATCTAGTTGAACTCTGCTCATTAAACTCTAACAAACCACTGCATATCTTACATAGATACTGTTTAGTTAACAGTGAAAATCGTGTTGGGTTCGTGAACTGTGTAAATACATTTGAGCCGAAAAATCACTGGGTTTACCGGAAATGAACTCTTGCTTGTAGGAAGACACAGAGGCTTTGATTTCACTCCGTTTCTGAAGGAAAATTCCGACCAGTGTTCTCATCCATGAAACATACTCTGTTTTAACGCAAGAAGAATGCTCTTCTTTCAAGCGTCCCCAATACAGCAAGAAACATGAGCATGCCCAGAAAAAAAGAACTGTGTTTCCTACTCATACGTACCATATCTACTTGAACTCTTGTCATGAAATTATAACAAAACACAGCATCTCTTACATAGATGCTCTTTAGTTAATAGTGAAAATCATGTTGGGTTCTTGAACTGTGTAAATACATTTGAGCCAAAAAATCACTAGGTTTACGGGAAATATCCTCTTGATTGTAGGAAGACAAAGAGCCTTTGGTTTAACTCCATTTCTGAAGGGAAATTCAGACCAGTGTTCTCATCCATGAAACACCCTCTGTTTTAATGCAAGAAGCATCCTCTTCTGTCCAGAATCTGCAAAACAGCAAGAAATATGAGCTGTCCAGAAAAAATGAACTGTGTTTCCTACTCATACGGACCATATCTTGTTGAACTCTGATTAGGAAACTGTAGCAAACTACAGCATCTCTTACATAGATGCTATTTAGTTAATAGTGAAAAACATGTTGGGTTCGTGAACTGTGTAAATTCATTTGAGCCGATAAATCACTGGGATTACCGGAAATGAACTCTTGCTTGTAGGAAGACACAGAGCCTTTGGTTTAACTCCGTTTCTGATGGAAAATTCAGACCGGTGTTCTCATCCATGAAACATACCCTGTTTTAACGCAAGAAGCATGCTCTTCTTTCCAGCGTCTGCAATACAGCAAGAAACATGAGCATGACCAGAAAAAAAGAACTGTGTTTCTAAACATACGGACCATATCCAGTTAAACTCTGCTTATGAAACTGTAAGAAATCACAGCATCTCTTACAAAAATGCTCTTTCATTTATAGTGAAAAACGTGTTGGTTTCGTGAACTGTGTAAATTCAATTGAGCCGAAAAATCACTGGGTTTACCGGAAATGAACTATTGCTTGAAGGAAGACACAGAGTCTTTGGTTTCACACCGTTTCTGAAGGAAAATTTAGACCAGTGTTCTCATCCATGAAACATACTCTGTTTTAACGCAAGAAGAATGCTCTTCTTTCAAGCGTCTATAATACAGCAAGAAACATGAGCATGCCCAGAAAAAAAGAACTGTGTTTCCTACTCATACGGACCATATCTAGTTGAACACTGCTTATGAAACTGTAACAAACCACAGCATCTCTTACAAAAATGCTCTTTCATTAATAGTGAAAAACGTGTAGGGTTCGTGAACTGTGTAAATTCATTTGAGCCGAAAAATCACTGGGTTTACCGGAAATGAACTCTTGCTTGTACGAAGACACATAGGCTTAGGTTTAACTCCGTTTGTGATGGGAAATCAGACCAGAGTTCTCATCCAAGAAATACACTCTGTTTGAATGCAAGAAGCATGCTCTTCTTTCCAGCATTTCTAATACAGCCAGAAACATGAGCATGCCCAGAAAAAAAGAACTGTGTTTCCTACTATTATGGACCATATCTACTTGAACACTGCTTACGAAACTGTAACAAACCACAGCATGTGTTACATAGAAGCTCTTTAGTTAATAGTGAAAAAAGTATTGTGTTCATGAACTGTGTAAATTCATTTGAGCCGAAAAATCACTGGGTTTACCGGAAATGAACTCTTGCTTGTAGGAAGACTAAGAGGCTTTGGTTTCACTCTGTTTGTGAAGGGAAATTCAGACCAGAGTTCTCATCCATGAAACACACTCTGTTTTAACACAAGAAGCATCCTCTTCTGTCCAGAATCTGCAATACAGCAAGAAATATAAGCATGTCCAGAAGAAATGAACTGTGTTATCTACACATACGGACCATATCTGGTTGAACTCTGATTATGAAACTGAAACAAACTACAGCATCTCTTACATAGATGCTATTTAGTTAATAGTGAAAAACATGTTGGGTTCGTGAACTGTGTAAATTCATTTGAGCCGAAAAATCACTGGGTTTACCGGAAATGAACTCTTGCTTGTATGAAGCCCCAGAGCATTTGGTTTAACTCCGTTTCTGAAGGAAAATTCAGACCGGTGTTCTCATCAATGAAACATACCCTGTTTTAACGCAAGAAGCATGCTCTTCTTTCCAGCTTCTGCAATACAGCAAGAAACATGAGCATGCCCAGAAAAAAAGAACTGTGTTTCCTACTCATACGGACCATATCTAGTTGAACACTGCTTATGAAACTGTAACAAACCACAGCATCTCTTACAAAAATGCTCTTTCATTTATACTGAAAAACGTCTTGGGTTTGTGTACTGTGTAAATTCATTTGAGCAGAAAAATCACTCGGTTTACCGGAAATGAACTCTTGCTTGTACGAAGACACAAAGGCTTTGGTTTGACTCCGTTTGTGAAGGGAAATTCAGACCACAGTTCTCATCCATGAAACACACTCTGTTTTAACGCAAGAAGCATGCTCTTCTTTCCTGCATCTCTAAACAGCAAGAAAGATGAGCATGCCCAGAAAAAAAGAACTGCGTTTCCTACTCATACGGACCATATTTAGTTGAACACTGCTTATGAAACTGTGACAAAACACAGCATGTGTTACATAGATGCTCTTTAGTTAATAGTGAAAAAAGTATTGAGTTCATGAACTGTGTAAATTCATTTGAGCCCAAAAATCACTGGGTATACCGGAAATGAACTCTTGCTTGTAGGAAGACACAGAGGCTTTGGTTTCACTCCGTTTCTGAAGGAAAATTCCGACCAGTGTTCTCATCCATGAAACATACTCTGTTTTAACGCAAGAAGAATGCTCTTCTTTCAAGCGTCCCCAATACAGCAAGAAACATGAGCATGCCCAGAAAAAAAGAACTGTGTTTCCTACTCATACGGACCATATCTAGTTGAACACTGCTTATGAAACTGTAACAAACCACAGCATCTCTTACAAAAATGCTCTTTCATTAATAGTGAAAAACGTGTTGGGTTCGTGAACTGTGTAAATTCATTTGAGCCGAAAAATCACTGGGTTTACCGGAAATGAACTCTTGCTTGTAGGAAGACACAGAGCCTTTGGTTTAACTCCGTTTCTGATGGAAAATTCAGACCGGTGTTCTCATCGATGAAACATAACCTGTTTTAACGCAAGAAGCATGCTCTTCTTTCCAGCGTCTGCAATACAACAAGAAACATGAGCATGCCCAGAAAAAAAGAACTGTGTTTCTACTCCTACAGACCATATCCAGTTAAACTCTGCTTATGAAACTGTAACAAACCACAGCATCTCTTACAAAAATGCTCTTTCATTTATAGTGAAAAACGTGTTGGGTTCGTGAACTGTGTAAATACATTTGAGCCGAAAAATCACTGGGTTTACCGGAAATGAACTCTTGCTTGTAGGAAGACATAGAGGCTTTGATTTCACTCCGTTTCTGAAGGAAAATTCCGACCAGTGTTCTCATCCATGAAACATACTCTGTTTTAACGCAAGAAGAATGCTCTTCTTTCAAGCGTCCTCAATACAGCAAGAAACATGAGCATGCCCAGAAAAAAAGAACTGTGTTTCCTACTCATACGTACCATATCTACTAGAACTCTTGTCATGAAACTATAACAAAACACAGCATCTCTTACATAGATGCTCTTTAGTTAATAGTGAAAATCATGTTGGGTTCGTGAACTGTGTAAATACATTTGAGCCAAAAAATCACTAGGTTTACGGGAAATATCCCCTTGATTGTAGGAAGACAAAGAGCCTTTGGTTTAACTCCATTTCTGAAGGGAAATTCAGACCAGTGTTCTCATCCATGAAACACCCTCTGTTTTAATGCAAGAAGCATCCTCTTCTGTCCAGAATCTGCAAAACAGCAAGAAATATGAGCTGTCCAGAAAAAATGAACTGTGTTTCCTACTCATAGGGACCATATCTTGTTGAACTCTGATTAGGAAACTGTAGCAAACTACAGCATCTCTTACATAGATGCTATTTAGTTAATAGTGAAAAACATGTTGGGTTCGTGAACTGTGTAAATTCATTTGAGCCGAAAAATCACTGGGATTACCGGAAATGAACTCTTGCTTGTAGGAAGACACAGAGCCTTTGGTTTAACTCCGTTTCTGATGGAAAATTCAGACCGGTGTTCTCATCGATGAAACATACCCTGTTTTAACGCAAGAAGCATGCTCTTCTTTCCAGCGTCTGCAATACAGCAAGAAACATGAGCATGCCCAGAAAAAAAGAACTGTGTTTCTAAACATACGGACCATGTCCAGTTAAACTCTGCTTATGAAACTGTAAGAAATCACAGCATCTCTTACAAAAATGCTCTTTCATTTATAGTGAAAAACGTGTTGGTTTCGTGAACTGTGTAAATTCATTTGAGCCGAAAAATCACTGGGTTTACCGGAAATGAACTATTGCTTGAAGGAAGACACAGAGTCTTTGGTTTCACACCGTTTCTGAAGGAAAATTTAGACCAGTGTTCTCATCCATGAAACATACTCTGTTATAACGCAAGAAGAATGCTCTTCTTTCAAGCGTCTATAATACAGCAAGAAACATGAGCATGCCCAGAAAAAAAGAACTGTGTTTCCTACTCATACGGACCATATCTAGTTGAACACTGCTTATGAAACTGTAACAAACCACAGCATCTCTTACAAAAATGCTCTTTCATTAATAGTGAAAAACGTGTTGGGTTCGAAAACTGTGTAAATTCATTTGAGCCGAAAAATCACTGGGTTTACCGGAAATGAACTCTTGCTTGTACGAAGACACATAGGCTTAGGTTTAACTCCGTTTGTGATGGGAAATCAGACCAGAGTTCTCATCCAAGAAATACACTCTGTTTTAATGCAAGAAGCATGCTCTTCTTTCCAGCATTTCTAATACAGCCAGAAACATGAGCATGCCCAGAAAAAAAGAACTGTGTTTCCTACTCTTATGGACCATATCTAGTTGAACACTGCTAACGAAATTGTAACAAACCACAGCATGTGTTACATAGAAGCTCTTTAGTTAATAGTGAAAAAAGTATTGTGTTCATGAACTGTGTAAATTCATTTGAGCCGAAAAATCACTGTGTTTACCGGAAATGAACTCTTGCTTGTAGGAAGACACAAAGGCTTTGGTTTGACTCCGTTTGTGAAGGGAAATTCAGACCACAGTTCTCATCCATGAAACATACTCTGTTTTAACGCAAGAAGAATGCTCTTCTTTCAAGCGTCGCCAATACAGCAAGAAACATGAGCATGCCCAGAAAAAAGAACTGTGTTCCCTACTCATACGGACCATATCTAGTTGAACACTGCTTATGAAACTGTAACAAACCACAGCATCTCTTACAAAAATGCTCTTTCATTAATAGGGAAAAACGTGTTGGGTTCGTGAAATGTGTAAATTCATTAGAGCCGAAAAATCACTGGGTTTACCGGAAATGAACTCTTGCTTGTAGGAAGAAACAGAGCCTTTGGTTTAACTCCGTTTCTGATGGAAAATTCAGACCGGTGTTCTCATCGATGAAACATAACCTGTTTTAACGCAAGAAGCATGCTCTTCTTTCCAGCGTCTCCAATACAGCGAGAAACATGAGCATGCCCAGAAAAAAAGAACTGTGTTTCTACTCCTGCAGACCATATCCAGTTAAACTCTGCTTATGAAACTGTAACAAACCACAGCATCTCTTACAAAAATGGTCTTTCATTTATAGTGAAAAACGTGTTGGGTTCGTGAACTGTGTAAATACATTTGAGCCGAAAAATCACTGGGTTTCCCGGAAATGAACTCTTGCTTGTAGGAAGACAAAGAGCCTTTGGTTTAACACCATTTCTGAAGGGAAATTAAGACCAGTGTTCTCATCCATGAAACACCCTCTGTTTTAACGCAAGGAGCATCCTCTTTAGTCCAGAATCTGCAATAGAGCAAGAAATATGAGCATGTCCAGAAAAAATGAACTGTGTTTCCTACTCATACGGACCATATGTGGTTGAACTCTGATTATGAAACTGTAAAAAAATACAGCATCTCTTACATAGATGCCATTTAGTTAATAGTGAAAAACATGTTGGGTTCATGATTTTGTAAATCATTTGAGCCGAATAATCACTGGGCTTACCGGAAATGAACTCTTGCTTGTAGGAAGACACGGAGCCTTTGGTTTAAGTCCGTTTCTGAAGGAAAATTCAGACTGGTGTTCTCATCCATGAAACATACTCGGTTTTAATGCAAGAAGCATGCTCTTCTTTCCAGCGTCTGCAATACAGCAAGTAACATGAGCATGCCCAGAAAAAAAAAACTGTGTTTCTTACTCATACGGACCATATCCAGTTAAACTCTGCTTATGAAACTGTAACAAACCACAGCATCTCTTAAAAAAATGCTCATTCATTTATAGTGAAAAACGTGTTGGGTTCGTGAACTGTGTAAATTCATTTGAGCCGAAAAATCACTGTGTTTAACGGAAATGAACTCTTGCTTGTAGGAAGACACAGAGGCTTTGGTTTCACTGCGTTTCTTAATGAAAATTCAGACGAGTGTTCTCATCCATGAAACATACTCTGTTTTAACGCAAGAAGCATGCTCTTCTTTCCAGCGTTTCCAATATAGGAAGAAACATGAGCATGCCCAGAAAAAAAGAACAGTGTTTCCTACTCATACGGACCATATCTAGTTGAACAATGCTTATGAAACTGTAACAAACCACAACATGTGTTACATAGATGCTCTTTAGTTAATAGTGAAAAAGTATTGGGTTCATGAACAGTGTAAATTCATTTGAGCCGAAAAATCACTGGGTTTACCGGAAATGAACTCTTGCTTGTAGGAAGACTAAGAGGCTTTGGTTTCACTCTGTTTGTGAAGGGAAATTCAGACCAGAGTTCTCATCCATGAAACACACTCTGTTTTAACACAAGAAGCATCCTCTTCTGTCCAGAATCTGCAATACAGCAAGAAATATAAGCATGTCCAGAAGAAATGAACTGTGTTTCCTACACATACGGACCATATCAGGTTGAACTCTGATTATGAAACTGAAACAAACTACAGCATCTCTTACATAGATGCTATTTAGTTAATAGTGAAAAACATGTTGGGTTCGTGAACTGTGTAAATTCATTTGAGCCGAAAAATCACTGGGTTTACCGGAAATGAACTCTTGCTTGTATGAAGCCCCAGAGCATTTGGTTTAACTCCGTTTCTGAAGGAAAATTCAGACCGGTGTTCTCATCGATGAAACATACCCTGTTTTAACGCAAGAAGCATGCTCTTCTTTCCAGCGTCTGCAATACAGCAAGAAAGATGAGCATGCCCAGAAAAAAAGAACTGTGTTTCCTACTCATACGGACCATATCTAGTTGAACTCTGCTTATGAAACTGTGACAAAACACAGCATGTGTTACATAGATGCTCTTTAGTTAATAGTGAAAAAAGTATTGAATTCATGAACTGTGTAAATTCATTTGAGCCCAAAAATCACTGGGTATACCGGAAATGAACTCTTGCTTGTAGGAAGACACAGAGGGTTTGCTTTCACTCCGTTTTTGAAGGAAAATTCCGACCAGTGTTCTCATCCATGAAACAAACTCTGTTTTAACGCAAGAAGAATGCTCTTCTTTCAAGCGTCCCCAATACAGCAAGAAACATGAGCATGCCCAGAAAAAAAGAACTGTGTTTCCTACTCATACGGACCATATCTAGTTGAACACTGCTTATGAAACTGTAACAAACCACAGCATCTCTTACAAAAATGCTCTTTCATTAATAGTGAAAAACGTGTTGGGTTCGTGAACTGTGTAAATTCATTTGAGCCGAAAAATCACTGGGTTTACCGGAAATGAACTCTTGCTTGTAGGAAGACACAGAGCCTTTGGTTTAACTCCGTTTCTGATGGAAAATTCAGACCGGTGTTCTCATCGATGAAACATAACCTGTTTTAACGCAAGAAGCATGCTCTTCTTTCCAGCGTCTGCAATACAGCAAGAAACATGAGCATGCCCAGAAAAAAAGAACTGCGTTTCCTACTCATACGGACCATATTTAGTTGAACACTGCTTATGAAACTGTGACAAAACACAGATCTCTTACATAGATGCTATTTAGTTAATAGTGAAAAACGTGTTGGGTTCGTGAACTTTGTAAATTAATTTGAGCCAAAAAATCTCTGTGCTTACAGGAAATAATCTCTTGCTTGTATGAAGCCCCAGCGCATTTGGTTTAACTCCGTTTCTGATGGAAAATTCAGACCGGTGTGCTCATCGATGAAACATACCCTGTTTTAACGCAAGAAGCATGCTCTTCTTTCCAGCGTCTGCAATACAGCAAGAAACATGAGCATGCCCAGAAAAAAAGAACCCTGTTTCTACTCATACAGACCATATCCAGTTACACTCTGCTCATGAAACTGTAACAAACCACAGCATCTCTTACAAAAATGCTATTTCATTTATACTGAAAAACGTGTTGGGTTCGTGAACTGTGTAAATTCATTTGAGCCGAAAAATCACTGCGTTTACCGGAAATGAACTCTTGCTTGTAGGAAGACACAAAGGCTTTGGTTTAACTCCGTTTGTGAAAGGAAATTCAGACCAGCATTCTCATCCAGGAAACACACTCTGTTATAACGCAAGAAGCATCCTCTTCTGTCCATAATCTGCAATATAGCAAGAAATATGAGCTGCCCAGAAAAAATGAACTGTGTTTCCTACTCATACGGACCATATCTTGTTGAACTCTGATTTGGATACTGTAACAAACCATAGCATCTCTTACAAAAATGGTCTTTCATTTATAGTGAAAAACGTGTTGGGTTCGTGAACTCTGTAAATTCATTTGAGCCGAAAAATCACTGGGTTTACCGGAAATGAACTCTTGCTTGTAGGAAGACACAGAGGCTTTGATTTCACTCCGTTTCTGAAGGAAAATTCCGACCAGTGTTCTCATCCATGAAACA
The DNA here is from genome assembly GCA_949786385.1 of Onychomys leucogaster. NCBI lineage: Eukaryota > Metazoa > Chordata > Mammalia > Rodentia > Cricetidae > Onychomys > Onychomys leucogaster. Next base: position 122,673 of record CATKUP010000070.1, read on the forward strand.
TACTCTGTTTTAACGCAAGAAGAATGCTCTTCTTTCAAGCGTCCCCAATACAGCAAGAAACATGAGCATGCCCAGAAAAAAAGAACTGTGTTTCCTACTCATACGTACCATATCTAGTTGAACTCTTGTCATGAAACTATAACAAAACACAGCATCTCTTACATAGATGGTCTTTAGTTAATAGTGAAAATCATGTTGGGTTCGTGAACTGTGTAAATACATTTGAGCCGAAAAATCACTAGGTTTACGGGAAATGACCTCTTGCTTGTAGGAAGACAAAGAGCCTTTGGTTTAACACCATTTCTGAAGGGAAATTCAGACCAGTGTTCTCATCCATGAAACACCCTCTGTTTAAACGCAAGAAGCATCCTCTTTTGTCCAGAATCTGCAATAGAGCAAGAAACATGAGCATGTCCAGAAAAAATGAACTGTGTTTCCTACTCATACGGACCATATGTGGTTGAACTCTGATTATGAAACTGTAAAAAAATACAGCTTCTCTTACATAGATGCTATTTAGTTAATAGTGAAAAACATGTTGGGTTCATGATCTGTGTAAATCATTTGAGCCGATTAATCACTGGGCTTACCGGAAATGTACTCTTGCTTGTAGGAAGACACGGAGCCTTTGGTTTAAGTCCGTTTCTGAAGGAAAATTCAGACCGGTGTTCTCATCCATGAAATATACTCGGTTTTAACGCAAGAAGCATGCTCTTCTTTCCAGCGTCTGCAATACAGCAAGTAATATGAGCATGCCCAGAAAAAAAGAACTGTGTTTCTTACTCATACGGACCATATCCAGTTAAACTCTGCTTATGAAACTGTAACAAACCACAGCATCTCTTAAGAAAATGCTCATTCATTTATAGTGAAAAACGTGTTGGGTTCGTGAACTGTGTAAATTCATTTGAGCCGAAAAATCACTGTGTTTAACGGAAATGAACTCTTGCTTGTAGGAAGACACAGAAGCTTTGGTTTCACTGCGTTTCTTAATGAAAATTCAGACGAGTGTTCTCATCCATGAAACATACTCTGTTTTAACGCAAGAAGCATGCTCTTCTTTCCAGCGCCTCCAATACAGCAAGAAACATGAGCATGCTCAGAAAATAAGAACTATGTTTCCAACTGATATAGACTTTATCTAGTTGAACTCTGCTTATGAAACTGTAACAAACCACAGCATCTCTTACATAGATGCTCTTTAGTTAATAGTGAAAAACATGTTGGTTTCCTGAACTGTGTAAATTCATTGGAGTCAAAAAATCAGTGGGTTTACCGGAAATGAACTCTTGCTTGCAGAAATACACAGATACTTTGATTTAACTCTGTTTGTGAAGGGAAATTCCGACCAGTGTTCTCATCCATGAAACACCCTCTGTTTTAACGCAAGCATCATCCTCGTCTTTCCAGAGTCTGCAATACAGCAAGAAATATGAGCATGTGCAGAAAAAATGAACTGTGTTTCCTACTCATACAGACCATTTCTAGTTGAACTCTGCTTATGAAACTGTAACAAACCACAGCATGTGTTACATAGATGCTCTTTAGTTAATAGTGAAAAAAGTATTGAGTTCAGGAACTGTGTATATTCATTTGAGCCGAAAAACCCCTGGGTTTACCGGAAATGAACTCTTGCTTGTAGGAAGACTCAGAGGCGTTGGTTTAACTCCGTTTCTGATGGAAAATTCAGACCGGTGTTCTCATCGATGAAACATACCCTGTTTTAACGCAAGAAGCATGCTCTTCTTTCCAGCGTCTGCAATACAGCAAGAAACATGAGCATGCCCAGAAAAAAAGAACTGTGGTTCTACTCATACGGACCATATCCAGTTAAACTCTGCTTATGAAACTGTAACAAACCACAGCATCTCTTACAAAAATGCTCTTTCATTTATAGTGAAAAACGTGTTGGGTTCGTGAACTCTGTAAATTCATTTGAGCCGAAAAATCACTGGGTTTACCGGAAATGAACTCTTGCTTGTAGGAAGAAACAGAGGCTTTGGTTTCACTCCGTTTGTGAAGGGAAATTCAGACCAGAGTTCTCATCCATGAAACACACTCTGTTTTAACGAAAGAAGCATGCTCTTCTTTCCAGCATCTCTAATACAGCAAGAAACATGAGCATGCCCAGAAAAAATGAACTGCGTTTCCTACTCATACGGACCATATCTAGTTTAACTCCGCTCATTAAACTGTAACAAACCTTTGCATATCTTACATAGATGCTGTTTAGTTAACAGTGAAAATCGTGTTGGGTTCGTGAACTGTGTAAATACATTTGAGCCGAAAAATCACTGGGTTTTCTGGAAATGAACTCTTGCTTGTAGGAAGACAAAGAGCCTTTGCTTTAACACCATTTCTGAAGGGAAATTAAGACCAGTGTTCTCATCCATGAAACACCCTCTGTTTAAACGCAAGAAGCATCCTCTTTTGTCCAGAATCTGCAATAGAGCAAGAAATATGAGCATGTCCAGAAAAAATGAACTGTGTTTCCTACTAATACGGACCATATGTGGTTGAACTCTGATTATGAAACTGTAAAAAAAATACAGCATATCTTACATAGATGCTATTTAGTTAATGGTGAAAAACATGTTGGGTTCATGATCTGTGTAAATCATTTGAGCCGAATAATCACTGGGCTTACCGGAAATGAACTCTTGCTTGTAGGAAGACACGGAGCCTTTGATTTAACTCCGTTTCTGAAGGAATATTCAGACCGGTGTTCTCATCCATGAAACATACTCGGTTTTAACGCAAGAAGCATGCTCTTCTTTCCAGCGTCTGCAATACAGCAAGTAACATGAGCATGCCCAGAAAAAAAGAACTGTGTTTCTTATTCATACGGACCATATCCAGTTAAACTCTGCTTATGAAACTGTAACAAACCACAGCATCTCTTAAAAAAATGCTCATTCATTTATAGTGAAAAACGTGTTGGGTTCGTGAACTGTGTAAATTCATTTGAGCCGAAAAATCACTGTGTTTAACGGAAATGAACTCTTGCTTGTAGGAAGACACAGAGGCTTTGGTTTCACTGCGTTTCTTAATGAAAATTCAGACGAGTGTTCTCATCCATGAAACATACTCTGTTTTAACGCAAGAAGCATGATCTTCTTTCCAGCGTTTCCAATATAGGAAGAAACATAAGCATGCCCAGAAAAAAAGAACAGTGTTTCCTACTCATACGGACCATATCTAGTTGAACAATGCTTATGAAACTGTAACAAACCACAGCATGTGTTACATAGATGCTCTTTAGTTAATAGTGAAAAAAGTATTGGGTTCATGAACAGTGTAAATTCATTTGAGCCGAAAAATCACTGGGTTTACCGGAAATGAACTCTTGCTTGTAGGAAAACTCAGAGGCTTTGGTTTCACTCTGTTTGTGATGGGAAATTCAGACCAGAGTTCTCATCCATGAAACACACTCTGTTTTAACACAAGAAGCATTCTCTTCTGTCCAGAATCTGCAATACAGCAAGAAATATAAGCATGTCCAGAAGAAATGAACTGTGTTTCCTACACATACGGACCATATCAGGTTGAACTCTGATTATGAAACTGTAACAAACTACAGCATCTCTTACATAGATGCTATTTAGTTAATAGTGAAAAACGTGTTGGGTTCCTGAACTTTGTAAATTCATTTGAGCCGAAAAATCACTGTGTTTCCCGGAAATGAACTCTTGCTTGTAGGAAGACACAAAGGCTTTGGTTTGACTCCGTTTGTGAAGGGAAATTCAGACCAGAGTTCTCCTCCATGAAACACACTCTGTTTTAACGCAAGAAGCATGCTCTTCTTTCCAGCATCTCTAAACAGCAAGAAACATGAGCATGACCATAAAAAAGGAACTGCGTTTCCTACTCATACGGACCATATCTAGTAAAACTCTGCTCATTAAACTGTAACAAACCACTGCATCTCTTACATAGATGCTGTTTAGTTAATATTGAAAATCGTCTTGGGTTCATGAACTGTGTAAATACATTTGAGCCGAAAAATCACTGGGTTTACCGGAAATGAACTCTTGCTTGTAGGAATACAAAGAGCCTTTGTTTTAACACCATTTCTGAAGTCAAATTCAGACCAGTGTTCAAATCCATGAAACACCCTCTGTTTTAACGCAAGAAGCATCCTCTTCTTTCCAGAATCTGCAATAGAGCAAGAAACATGAGCATGTCCAGAAAAAATGAACTGTGTTTCCTACTCATACAGACCATATGTGGTTGAACTCTGATTATGAAACTGTAAAAAAATACAGCATCTCTTACATAGATGCTATTTAGTTAATAGAGAAAAACATGTTGGGTTCATGAACTGTGTAAATCATTTGAGCCGAATAATCACTGGGCTTACCGGAAATGAACTCTTGCTTGTAGGAAGACACAGAGCCTTTGGTTTAAGTCCGTTTCTGAAGGAATATTCAGACCGGTGTTCTCATCCATGAAACATACTCGGTTTTAACGCAAGAAGCATGCTCTTCTTTCCAGCGTCTGCAAAACAGCAAGTAACATGAGCATGCCCAGAAAAAAAGAATTGTGTTTCTTACTCATACGTACCATATCCAGTTAAACTCTGCTTATGAAACTGTAACAAACCACAGCATCTCTTAAAAAAATGCTCATTCATTTATAGTGAAAAACGTGTTGGGTTCGTGAACTGTGTAAATTCATTTGAGCCGAAAAATCACTGGTTTTACCGGAAATGAACTCTTGCTTGTAGGAAGACACAGAGGCTTTGGTTTCACTGCGTTTCTTAATGAAAATTGAGACCAGTGTTCTCATCCATGAAACATACACTGTTTTAACGCAAAAAGCATGCTCTTCTATCCAGCGTTTCCAATACAGCAAGAAACATGAGCATGCCCAGAAAAAAAGAACAGTGTTTCCTACTCATACGGACCATATCTATTTGAACAATGCTTATCAAACTGTAACAAACCACAGCATGTGTTACATAGATGCTCTTTAGTTAATAGTGAAAAAAGTATTGGGTTCATGAACAGTGTAAATTCATTTGAGCCGAAAAATCACTGGGTTTACCGGAAATGAACTCTTGCTTGTAGGAAGACACAGAGGCTTTGGTTTCACTCTGTTTGTGAAGGGAAATTCAGACCAGAGTTCTCATCCATGAAACACACTCTGTTTTAACACAAGAAGCATCCTCTTCTGTCCAGAATCCTAATACAGCAAGATATATAAGCATGTCCAGAAGAAAAGAACTTTGTTTCCTAGACATACGGACCGTATCTGGTTGAACTCTGATTATGAAACTGTAACAAACTACAGCATCTCTTACATAGATGCTATTTAGTTAATAGTGAAAAACGTGTTGGGTTCGTGAACTTTGTAAATTCATTTGAGCCGAAAAATCACTGTGTTTACCGGAAATGAACTCTTGCTTGTAGGAAGACACAAAGGCTTTGGTTTGACTCCGTTTGTGAAGGGAAATTCAGACCAGAGTTCTCCTCCATGAAACACACTCTGTTTTAACGCAAGAAGCATGCTCTTCTTTCCAGCATCTCTAAACAGCAAGAAATATGAGCATCACCAGAATAAAAGAACTGCGTTTCCTACTCATACGGACCATATCTAGTAGAACTCTGCTCATTAAACTGTAACAAACCACTGCATCTCTTACATAGATGCTGTTTAGTTAATAGTGAAAATCGTGTTGGGTTCATGAAATGTGTAAATACATTTGAGACGAAAAATCACTGGGTTTACCGGAAATGAACTCTTGCTTGTAGGAATACAAAGAGCCTTTGTTTTAACACCATTTCTGAAGGCAAATTCAGGCCAGTGTTCAAATCCATGAAACACCCTCTGTTTTAACGCAAGAAGCATCCTCTTCTTTCCAGAATCTGCAATAGAGCAAGAAACATGAGCATGTCCAGAAAAAATGAACTGTGTTTCCTACTCATACAGACCATATGTGGTTGAACTCTGATTATGAAACTGTAAAAAAATACAGCATCTCTTACATAGATGCTATTTAGTTAATAGTGAAAAACATGTTGGGTTCATGAACTGTGTAAATCATTTGAGCCGAATAATCACTGGGCTTACCGGAAATGAACTCTTGCTTGTAGGAAGACACAGAGCCTTTGGTTTAAGTCCGTTTCTGAAGGAATATTCAGACCGGTGTTCTCATCCATGAAACATACTCTGTTTTAACGCAAGAAGCATGCTCTTCTTTCCAGCGTCTGCAATACAGCAAGTAACATGAGCATGCCCAGAAAAAAAGAATTGTGTTTCTTACTCATACGGACCATATCCAGTTAAACTCTGCTTATGAAACTGTAACAAACCACAGCATCTCTTAAAAAAATGCTCATTCAATTATAGTGAAAAACGTGTTGGGTTCGTGAACTGTGTAAATTCATTTGAGCCGAAAAATCACTGGGTTTACCGGAAATGAACTCTTGCTTGTAGGAAGACACAGAGGCTTTGGTTTCACTGCGTTTCTTAATGAAAATTCAGACCAGTGTTCTCATCCATGAAACATACACTGTTTTAACGCAAGAAGCATGCTCTTCTTTCCAGCGTTTCCAATACAGCAAGAAACATGAGCATGCCCAGAAAAAAAGAACAGTGTTTCCTACTCATACGGACCATATCTATTTGAACAATGCTTATCAAACTGTAACAAACCACAGCATGTGTTACATAGATGCTCTTTAGTTAATAGTGAAAAAAGTATTGGGTTCATGAACAGTGTAAATTCATTTGAGCTGAAAAATCACTGGGTTTACCGGAAATGAACTCTTGCTTGTAGGAAGACCTAGAGGCTTTGGTTTCACTCTGTTTGTGAAGGGAAATTCAGACCAGAGTTCTCATCCATGAAACACACTCTGTTTTAACACAAGAAGCATCCTCTTCTGTCCAGAATCCTAATACAGCAAGATATATAAGCATGTCCAGAAGAAAAGAACTGTGTTTCCTAGACATACGGACCGTATCTGGTTGAACTCTGATTATGAAACTGTAACAAACTACAGCACCTCTTACATAGATGCTATTTAGTTAATAGTGAAAAACGTGTTGGGTTCGTGAACTTTGTAAATTCATTTGAGCCAAAAAATCACTGTGTTTACCGGAAATGAACTCTTGCTTGTAGGAAGACACAAAGGCTTTGGTTTGACTCCGTTTGTGAAGGGAAATTCAGACCAGAGTTCTCCTCCATGAAACACACTCTGTTTTAACGCAAGAAGCATGCTCTTCTTTCCAGCATCTCTAAACAGCAAGAAATATGAGCATCACCAGAATAAAAGAACTGCGTTTCCTACTCATACGGACCATATCTAGTAGAACTCTGCTCATTAAACTGTAACAAACCACTGCATCTCTTACATAGATGCTGTTTAGTTAATAGTGAAAATCGTGTTGGGTTCATGAAATGTGTAAATACATTTGAGACGAAAAATCACTGGGTTTACCGGAAATGAACTCTTGCTTGTAGGAAGACACAAAGGGTTTGGTTTAACTCCGTTTGTGAAGGGAAATTCAGACCAGCGTTCTCATCCAGGAAACACACTCTGTTATAACGCAAGAAGCATCCTCTTCTGTCCATAATCTGCAATACAGCAAGAAATATGAGCTGTCCAGAAAAATTGAACTGTGTTTCCTACTCATACGGACCATATCTTGTTGAACTCTGATTTGGATACTGTAACAAACCACAGCATCTCTTACAAAAATGGTCTTTCATTTATAGTGAAAAACGTGTTGGGTTCGTGAACTCTGTAAATTCATTTGAGCCGAAAAATCACTGGGTTTACCGGAAATGAACTCTTGCTTGTAGGAAGACACAGAGGCTTTGATTTCACTCCGTTTCTGAAGGAAAATTCCGACCAGTGTTCTCATCCATGAAACATACTCTGTTTTAACGCAAGAAGAATTCTCTTCTTTCAAGCGTCCCCAATACAGCAAGAAACATGAGCATGCCCAGAAAAAAAAACTGTGTTTCCTACTCATACGTACCATATCTAGTTGAACTCTGCTTATGAAACTGTAACAAACCACAGCATGTGTTACATAGATGCTCTTTAGTTAATAGTGAAAAAAGTATTGAGTTCATGAACTGTGTATATTCATTTGAGCCGAAAAACCCCTGGGTTTACCGGAAATGAACTCTTGCTTGTAGGAAGACTCAGAGGCGTTGGTTTAACTCCGTTTCTGATGGAAAATTCAGACCGGTGTTCTCATCGATGAAACATACCCTGTTTTAACGCAAGAAGCATGCTCTTCTTTCCAGCGTCTGCAATACAGCAAGAAACATGAGCATGCCCAGAAAAAAAGAACTGTGGTTCTACTCATACGGACCATATCCAGTTAAACTCTGCTTATGAAACTGTAACAAACCACAGCATCTCTTACAAAAATGCTCTTTCATTTATAGTGAAAAACGTCTTGAGTTTGTGAACGGTGTAAATTCATTTGAGCCGAAAAATCACTGGGTTTACCGGAAATGAACTCTTGCTTGTAGGAAGAAACAGAGGCTTTGGTTTCACTCCGTTTGTGAAGGGAAATTCAGACCAGAGTTCTCATCCATGAAACACACTCTGTTTTAACGCAAGAAGCATCCTCTTCTTTCCAGCATCTCTAATACAGCAAGAAACATGAGCATGCCCAGAAAAAATGAACTGCGTTTCCTACTCATACGGACCATATCTAGTTTAACTCTGCTCATTAAACTGTAACAAACCATTGCATATCTTACATAGATGCTGTTTAGTTAACAGTGAAAATCGTGTTGGGTTCGTGAACTGTGTAAATACATTTGAGCCGAAAAATCACTGGGTTTTCTGGAAATGAACTCTTGCTTGTAGGAAGACAAAGAGCCTTTGGTTTAACAACATTTCTGAAGGGAAATTAAGACCAGTGTTCTCATCCATGAAACACCCTCTGTTTAAACGCAAGAAGCATCCTCTTTTGTCCAGAATCTGCAATAGAGCAAGAAATATGAGCATGTCCAGAAAAAATGAACTGTGTTTCCTACTCATATGGACCATATGTGGTTGAACTCTGATTATGAAACTGTAAAAAAATACAGCATATCTTACATAGATGCTATTTAGTTAATGGTGAAAAACATGTTGGGTTCATGATCTGTGTAAATCATTTGACCCGAATAATCACTGGGCTTACCGGAAATGAACTCTTGCTTGTAGGAAGACACGGAGCCTTTGATTTAAGTCCGTTTCTGAAGGAAAATTCAGAAACGGTGTTCTCATCCATGAAACATACTCGGTTTTAACGCAAGAAGCATGCTCTTCTTTCCAGCGTCTGCAATACAGCAAGTAACATGAGCATGCCCAGAAAAAAAGAACTGTGTTTCTTACTCATACGGACCATATCCAGTTAAACTCTGCTTATGAAACTGTAACAAACCACAGCATCTCTTAAAAAAATGCTCATTCATTTATAGTGAAAAACGTGTTGGGTTCGTGAACTGCGTAAATTCATTTGAGCCGAAAAATCACTGTGTTTAACGGAAATGAACTCTTGCTTGTAGGAAGACACCGAGGCTTTGGTTTCACTGCGTTTCTTAATGAAAATTCAGACGAGTGTTCTCATCCATGAAACATACTCTGTTTTAACGCAAGAAGCATGATCTTCTTTCCAGCGTTTCCAATATAGGAAGAAACATGAGCATGCCCAGAAAAAAAGAACAGTGTTTCCTACTCATACGGACCATATCTAGTTGAACAATGCTTATGAAACTGTAACAAACCACAGCATGTGTTACATAGATGCTCTTTAGTTAATAGTGAAAAAAGTATTGGGTTCATGAACAGTGTAAATTCATTTGAGCCGAAAAATCACTGGGTTTACCGGAAATGAACTCTTGCTTGTAGGAAGACTCACAGGCTTTGGTTTCACTCTGTTTGTGATGGGAAATTCAGACCAGAGTTCTCATCCATGAAACACACTCTGTTTTAACACAAGAAGCATCCTCATCTGTCCAGAATCTGCAATACAGCAAGAAATATAAGCATGTCCAGAAGAAATGAACTGTGTTTCCTACACATACGGACCATATCTGGTTGAACTCTGATTATGAAACTGTAACAAACTACAGCATCTCTTACATAGATGCTATTTAGTTAATAGTGAAAAACGTGTTGGGTTCCTGAACTTTGTAAATTCATTTGAGCCAAAAAATCACTGTGTTTACCGGAGATGAACTCTTGCTTGTAGGAAGACACAAAGGCTTTGGTTTGACTCCGTTTGTGAAGGGAAATTCAGACCAGAGTTCTCCTCCATGAAACACACTCTGTTTTAACGCAAGAAGCATGCTCTTCTTTCCAGCATCTCTAAACAGCAAGAAACATGAGCATGACCAGAAAAAAAGAACTGCGTTTCCTAATCATACGGACCATATCTAGTAGAACTCTGCTCATTAAACTGTAACAAACCACTGCATCTCTTACATAGATGCTGTTTAGTTAATATTGAAAATCGTGTTGGGTTCATGAACTGTGTAAATACATTTGAGCCGAAAAATCACTGGGTTTACCGGAAATGAACTCTTGCTTGTAGGAATACAAAGAGCCTTTGTTTTAACACCATTTCTGAAGTCAAATTCAGACCAGTGTTCAAATCCATGAAACACCCTCTGTTTTAACGCAAGAAGCATCCTCTTCTTTCCAGAATCTGCAATAGAGCAAGAAACATGAGCATGTCCAGAAAAAATGAACTGTGTTTCCTACTCATACAGACCATATGTGGTTGAACTCTGATTATGAAACTGTAAAAAAATACAGCATCTCTTACATAGATGCTATTTAGTTAATAGAGAAAAACATGTTGGGTTCATGAACTGTGTAAATCATTTGAGCCGAATAATCACTGGGCTTACCGGAAATGAACTCTTGCTTGTAGGAAGACACAGAGCCTTTGGTTTAAGTCCGTTTCTGAAGGAATATTCAGACCGGTGTTCTCATCCATGAAACATACTCGGTTTTAACGCAAGAAGCATGCTCTTCTTTCCAGCGTCTGCAATACAGCAAGTAACATGAGCATGCCCAGAAAAAAAGAATTGTGTTTCTTACTCATACGGACCATATCCAGTTAAACTCTGCTTATGAAACTGTAACAAACCACAGCATCTCTTAAAAAAATGCTCATTCATTTATAGTGAAAAACGTGTTGGGTTCGTGAACTGTGTAAATTCATTTGAGCCGAAAAATCACTGGGTTTACCGGAAATGAACTCTTGCTTGTAGGAAGACACAGAGGCTTTGGTTTCACTCTGTTTGTGAAGGTAAATTCAGACCAGAGTTCTCATCCATGAAACACACTCTGTTTTAACACAAGAAGCATCCTCTTCTGTCCAGAATCCTAATACAGCAAGATATATAAGCATGTCCAGAAGAAAAGAACTGTGTTTCCTAGACATACGGACCGTATCTGGTTGAACTCTGATTATGAAACTGTAACAAACTACAGCACCTCTTACATAGATGCTATTTAGTTAATAGTGAAAAACGTGTTGGGTTCGTGAACTTTGTAAATTCATTTGAGCCGAAAAATCACTGTGTTTACCGGAAATGAACTCTTGCTTGTAGGAAGACACAAAGGCTTTGGTTTGACTCCGTTTGTGAAGGGAAATTCAGACCAGAGTTCTCCTCCATGAAACACACTCTGTTTTAACGCAAGAAGCATGCTCTTCTTTCCAGCATCTCTAAACAGCAAGAAATATGAGCATGCCCAGAAAAAAAGAACCCTGTTTCTACTCATACAGACCATATCCAGTTACACTCTGCTTATGAAACTGTAACAAACCACAGCATCTCTTACAAAAATGCTCTTTCATTTATACTGAAAAACGTGTTGGGTTCGGGAACTGTGTAAATTCATTTGAGCCGAAAAATCACTGGGTTTACCGGAAATGAACTCTTGCTTGTAGGAAGACACAAAGGGTTTGGTTTAACTCCGTTTGTGAAGGGAAATTCAGACCAGCGTTCTCATCCAGGAAACACACTCTGTTATAACGCAAGAAGCATCCTCTTCTGTCCATAATCTGCAATACAGCAAGAAATATGAGCTGTCCAGAAAAAATGAACTGTGTTTCCTACTCATACGGACCATATCTTGTTGAACTCTGATTTGGATACTGTAACAAACCACAGCATCTCTTACAAAAATGGTCTTTCATTTATAGTGAAAAACGTGTTGGGTTCGTGAACTCTGTAAATTCATTTGAGCCGAAAAATCTCTGGGTTTACTGGAAATGAACTCTTGCTTGTAGGAAGACACAGAGGCTTTGATTTCACTCCGTTTCTGAAGGATAATTCCGACCAGTGTTCTCATCCATGAAACATACTCTGTTTTAACGCAAGAAGAATTCTCTTCTTTCAAGCGTCCCCAATACAGCAAGAAACATGAGCATGCCCAGAAAAAAAAACTGTGTTTCCTACTCATACGTACCATATCTAGTTGAACTCTTGTCATGAAACTATAACAAAACACAGCATCTCTTACATAGATGCTCTTTAGTTAATAGTGAAAATCATGTTGGGTTCGTGAACTGTGTAAATACATTTGAGCCGAAAAATCACTAGGTTTACGGGAAATGACCTCTTGCTTGTAGGTAGACAAAGATCCTTTGGTTTAACTCCATTTCTGAAGGGAAATTCAGACCAGTGTTCTCATCCATGAAACACCCTCTGTTTTAACGCAAGCATCATCCTCGTCTTTCCAGAGTCTGCAATACAGCAAGAAATATGAGCATGTCCAGAAAAAATGAACTGTGTTTCCTACTCATACAGATCATTTCTAGTTGAACTCTGCTTATGAAACTGTAACAAACCACAGCATGTGTTACATAGATGCTCTTTAGTTAATAGTGAAAATCATGTTGGGTTCGTGAACTGTGTAAATACATTTGAGCCGAAAAATCACTAGGTTTACGGGAAATGACCTCTTGCTTGTAGGTAGACAAAGATCCTTTGGTTTAACTCCATTTCTGAAGGGAAATTCAGACCAGTGTTCTCATCCATGAAACACCCTCTGTTTTAACGCAAGCATCATCCTCGTCTTTCCAGAGTCTGCAATACAGCAAGAAATATGAGCATGTCCAGAAAAAATGAACTGTGTTTCCTACTCATACAGATCATTTCTAGTTGAACTCTGCTTATGAAACTGTAACAAACCACAGCATGTGTTACATAGATGCTCTTTAGTTAATAGTGAAAAAAGTATTGAGTTCATGAACTGTGTAAATTCATTTGAGCCGAAAAACCCCTGGGTTTACCGGAAATGAACTCTTGCTTGTAGGAAGACTCAGAGGCGTTGGTTTAACTCCGTTTCTGATGGAAAATTCAGACCGGTGTTCTCATCGATGAAACATACCCTGTTTTAACGCAAGAAGCATGCTCTTCTTTCCAGCGTCTGCAATACAGCAAGAAACATGAGCATGCCCAGAAAAAAAGAACTGTGGTTCTACTCATACGGACCATATCCAGTTAAACTCTGCTTATGAAACTGTAACAAACCACAGCATCTCTTACAAAAATGCTCTTTCATTTATAGTGAAAAACGTGTTGGGTTTGTGAACTGTGTAAATTCATTTGAGCCGAAAAATCACTGGGTTTACCGGAAATGAACTCTTGCTTGTAGGAAGAAACAGAGGCTTTGGTTTCACTCCGTTTGTGAAGGGAAATTCAGACCAGAGTTCTCATCCATGAAACACACTCTGTTTTAACGCAAGAAGCATGCTCTTCTTTCCAGCATCTCTAATACAGCAAGAAACATGAGCATGCCCAGAAAAAATGAACTGCGTTTCCTACTCATACGGACCATATCTAGTTTAACTCTGCTCATTAAACTGTAACAAACCACTGCATATCTTACATAGATGCTGTTTAGTTAACAGTGAAAATCGTGTTGGGTTCGTGAACTGTGTAAATACATTTGAGCCGAAAAATCACTGGGTTTTCCGGAAATGAACTCTTGCTTGTAGGAAGACAAAGAGCCTTTGGTTTAACAACATTTCTGAAGGGAAATTAAGACCAGTGTTCTCATCCATGAAACACCCTCTGTTTAAACGCAAGAAGCATCCTCTTTTGTCCAGAATCTGCAATAGAGCAAGAAATATGAGCATGTCCAGAAAAAATGAACTGTGTTTCCTACTCATACGGACCATATGTGTTTGAACTCTGATTATGAAACTGTAAAAAAATACAGCATCTCTTACATAGATGCTATTTAGTTAATAGTGAAAAACATGTTGGATTCATGATCTGTGTAAATCATTTGAGCCGAATAATCACTGGGCTTAGCGGAAATGAACTCTTAATTGTAGGAAGACACGGAGCCTTTAGTTTAAGTCCGTTTCTGAAGGAAAATTCAGACCGGTGTTCTCATCCATGAAACATACTCGGTTTTAACGCAAGAAGCATGCTCTTCTTTCCAGCGTCTGCAATACAGCAAGTATCATGAGCATGCCCAGAAAAAAAGAACTGTGTTTCTTACTCATACGGACCATATCCAGTTAAACTCTGCTTATGAAACTGTAACAAACCACAGCACCTCTTAAAAAAATGCTCATTCATTTATAGTGAAAAACGTGTTGGGTTCGTGAACTGTGTAAATTCATTTGAGCCGAAAAATCACTGTGTTTAACGGAAATGAACTCTTGCTTGTAGGAAGACACAGAGGCTTTGGTTTCACTGCGTTTCTTAATGAAAATTCAGACGAGTGTTCTCATCCATGAAACATACTCTGTTTTAACGCAAGAAGCATGCTCTTCTTTCCAGCGTTTCCAATATAGGAAGAAACATGAGCATGCCCAGAAAAAAAGAACAGTGTTTCCTACTCATACGGACCATATCTAGTTGAACAATGCTTATGAAACTGTAACAAACCACAGCATGTGTTACATAGATGCTCTTTAGTTAATAGTGAAAAAAGTATTGGGTTCATGAACAGTGTAAATTCATTTGAGCCGAAAAATCACTGGGTTTACCGGAAATGACCTCTTGCTTGTAGGAAGACTCAGAGGCTATGGTTTCACTCTGTGTGTGAAGGGAAATTCAGACCAGAGTTCTCCTCCATGAAACACACTCTGTTTTAACACAAGAAGCATCCTTTTCTGTCCAGAATCTGCAATACAGCAAGAAATATAAGCATGTCCAGAAGAAATGAACTGCGTTTCCTACACATACGGACCATATCTTGTTGACTTCTGATTATGAAACTGTAACAAACTACAGCATCTCTTCCATAGATGCTATTTAGTTAATAGTGAAAAACGTGTTGGGTTCGTGAACTTTGTAAATTCATTTGAGCCAAAAAAATCTCTGTGCTTACAGGAAATAATCTCTTGCTTGTATGAAGCCCCAGAGCATTTGGTTTAACTCCGTTTCTGATGGAAAATTCAGACCGGTGTGCTCATCAATGAAACATACCCTGTTTTAACGCAAGAAGCATGCTCTTCTTTCCAGCGTCTGCAATACAGCAAGAAACATGAGCATGCCCAGAAAAAAAGAACCCTGTTTCTACTCATACAGACCATATCCAGTTACACTCTGCTTATGAAACTGTAACAAACCACAGCATCTCTTACAAAAATGCTCTTTCATTTATACTGAAAAACGTGTTGGGTTCGTGAACTGTGTAAATTCATTTGAGCCGAAAAATCACTGGGTTTACCGGAAATGAACTCTTGCTTGTAGGAAGACACAAAGGCTTTGGTTTAACTCCGTTTGTGAAGGGAAATTCAGACCAGCGTTCTCATCCAGGAAACACACTCTGTTATAACGCAAGAAGCATCCTCTTCTGTCCATAATCTGCAATACAGCAAGAAATATGAGCTGTCCAGAAAAAATGAACTGTGTTTCCTACTCATACGGACCATATCTTGTTGAACTCTGATTTGGATACTGTAACAAACCACAGCATCTCTTACAAAAATTGTCTTTCATTTATAGTGAAAAACGTGTTGGGTTCGTGAACTCTGTAAATTCATTTGAGCTGAAAAATCACTGGGTTTACCGGAAATGAACTCTTGCTTGTAAGAAGACACAGAGGCTTTGATTTCACTCCGTTTCTGAAGGAAAATTCCGACCAGTGTTCTCATCCATGAAACATACTCTGTTTTAACGCAAGAAGAATGCTCTTCTTTCAAGCGTCCCCAATACAGCAAGAAATATGAGCATGCCCAGAAAAAAAGAACTGTGTTTCCTACTCATACGTACCATATCTAGTTGAACTCTTATCATGAAACTATAACAAAACACAGCATCTCTTACATAGATGCTCTTTAGTTAATAGTGAAAATCATGTTGGGTTCGTGAACTGTGTAAATACATTTGAGCCGAAAAATCACTAGGTTTACGGGAAATGACCTCTTGCTTGTAGGAAGACAAAGAGCCTTTGGTTTAACTCCATTTCTGAAGGGAAATTCAGACCAGTGTTCTCATCCATGAAACACCCTCTGTTTTAACGCAAGAAGCATCCTCTTCTGTCAAGAATCTGCAATACAACAAGAAATATGAGCATGTCTAGAAAAAATGAACTGTGTTTCCTACTCATACGGACCATATCTAGTTGAACTCTGATTATGAAACTGTAACAAACTTCAGCATCTCTTACATAGATGCTCTTTAGTTAATAGCGAAAAACGTGTTGGGTTCGTGAACTGTGTAAATTCATTTGATCCGAAAAATCACTGGGTTTATCGGAAATGAACTCTTGCTTGCAGAAAGACACAGAGATTTTGGTTTTACTCCGTTTCTGAAGGAAAATTCAGACCAGTGTTCTCATTCATGAAACACCCTCTGTTTTAACGCAAGAAGCATCCTCTTCTTTCCAGATTCCACAATACAGAAAGAAATATGAGCATGTCCAGAAAAAAAGAACAGTGTTTCCTACTCATATGGACCATATCTAGTTGAACTCTGCTTATGAAACTGTAACACACCACAGCATCTCTTACATAGATGCTCTTTAGTTAATCGTGAAAAACATGTTGGTTTCCTGAACTGTGTAAATTCATTTGAGTCGAAAAATCAGTGGGTTTACCGGAAATGAACTCTTGCTTGCAGAAAGAAACAGATACTTTGATTTAACTCTGTTTGTGAAGGGAAATTCAGACCAGTGTTCTCATCCATGAAACACCCTCTGTTTTAACGCAAGCATCATCCTCGTCTTTCCAGAGTCTGCAATACAGCAAGAAATATGAGCATGTCCAGAAAAAATGAACTGTGTTTCCTACTCATACAGACCATTTCTAGTTGAACTCTGCTTATGAAACTGTAACAAACCACAGCATGTGTTACATAGATGCTCTTTAGTTAATAGTGAAAAAAGTATTGAGTTCATGAACTGTGTAAATTCATTTGAGCCGAAAAACCCCTGGGTTTACCGGAAATGAACTCTTGCTTGTAGGAAGACTCAGAGGCGTTGGTTTAACTCCGTTTCTGATGGAAAATTCAGACCGGTGTTCTCATCGATGAAACATACCCTGTTTTAACGCAAGAAGCATGCTCTTCTTTCCAGCGTCTGCAATACAGCAAGAAACATGAGCATGCCCAGAAAAAAAGAACTGTGGTTCTACTCATACGGACCATATCCAGTTAAACTCTGCTTATGAAACTGTAACAAACCACAGCATCTCTTACAAAAATGCTCTTTCATTTATAGTGAAAAACGTGTTGGGTTTGTGAACTGTGTAAATTCATTTGAGCCGAAAAATCACTGGGTTTACCGGAAATGAACTCTTGCTTGTAGGAAGAAACAGAGGCTTTGGTTTCACTCCGTTTGTGAAGGGAAATTCAGACCAGAGTTCTCATCCATGAAACACACTCTGTTTTAACGCAAGAAGCATGCTCTTCTTTCCAGCATCTCTAATACAGCAAGAAACATGAGCATGCCCAAAAAAAATGAACTGCGTTTCCTACTCATACGGACCATATCTAGTTTAACTCTGCTCATTAAACTGTAACAAACCACTGCATATCTTACATAGATGCTGTTTAGTTAACAGTGAAAATCGTGTTGGGTTCGTGAACTGTGTAAATACATTTGAGCCGAAAAATCACTGGGTTTTCCGGAAATGAACTCTTGCTTGTAGGAAGACAAAGAGCCTTTGGTTTAACACCATTTCTGAAGGCAAATTCAGACCAGTGTTCAAATCCATGAAACACCCTCTGTTTTAACGCAAGAAGCATCCTCTTCTTTCCAGAATCTGCAATAGAGCAAGAAACATGAGCATGTCCAGAAAAAATGAACTATGTTTCCTACTCATACAGACCATATGTGGTTGAACTCTGATTATGAAACTGTAAAAAAATACAGCATCTCTTACATAGATGCTATTTAGTTAATAGTGAAAAACATGTTGGGTTCATGAACTGTGTAAATCATTTGAGCCGAATAATCACTGGGCTTACCGGAAATGAACTCTTGCTTGTAGGAAGACACAGAGCCTTTGGTTTAAGTCCGTTTCTGAAGGAATATTCAGACCGGTGTTCTCATCCATGAAACATACTCGGTTTTAACGCAAGAAGCATGCTCTTCTTTCCAGCGTCTGCAATACAGCAAGTAACATGAGCATGCCCAGAAAAAAAGAATTGTGTTTCTTACTCATACGGACCATATCCAGTTAAACTCTGCTTATGAAACTGTAACAAACCACAGCATCTCTTAAAAAAATGCTCATTCATTTATAGTGAAAAACGTGTTGGGTTCGTGAACTGTGTAAATTCATTTGAGCCGAAAAATCACTGGGTTTACCGGAAATGAACTCTTGCTTGTAGGAAGACACAGAGGCTTTGGTTTCACTGCGTTTCTTAATGAAAATTCAGACCAGTGTTCTCATCCATGAAACATACACTGTTTTAACGCAAGAAGCATGCTCTTCTTTCCAGCGTTTCCAATAGAGCAAGCAACATGAGCATGCCCAGAAAAAAAGAACAGTGTTTCCTACTCATACGGACCATATCTATTTGAACAATGCTTATCAAACTGTAACAAACCACAGCATGTGTTACATAGATGCTCTTGAGTTAATAGTGAAAAAAGTATTGGGTTCATGAACAGTGTAAATTCATTTGAGCCGAAAAATCACTGGGTTTACCGGAAATGAACTCTTGCTTGTAGGAAGACACAGAGGCTTTGGTTTCACTCTGTTTGTGAAGGGAAATTCAGACCAGAGTTCTCATCCATGAAACACACTCTGTTTTAACACAAGAAGCATCCTCTTCTGTCCAGAATCCTAATACAGCAAGATATATAAGCATGTCCAGAAGAAAAGAACTGTGTTTCCTAGACATACGGACCGTATCTGGTTGAACTCTGATTATGAAACTGTAACAAACTACAGCATCTCTTACATAGATGCTATTTAGTTAATAGTGAAAAACGTGTTGGGTTCGTGAACTTTGTAAATTCATTTGAGCCGAAAAATCACTGTGTTTACCGGAAATGAACTCTTGCTTGTAGGAAGACACAAAGGCTTTGGTTTGACTCCGTTTGTGAAGGGAAATTCAGACCAGAGTTCTCCTCCATGAAACACACTCTGTTTTAACGCAAGAAGCATGCTCTTCTTTCCAGCATCTCTAAACAGCAACAAACATGAGCATGACCAGAATAAAAGAACTGCGTTTCCTACTCATACAGACCATATCTAGTAGAACTCTGCTCATTAAACTGTAACAAACCACTGCATCTCTTACATAGATGCTGTTTAGTTAATAGTGAAAATCGTGTTGGGTTCATGAAATGTGCAAATACATTTGAGCCGAAAAATCACTGGGTTTACCGGAAATGAACTCTTGCTTGTAGGAATACAAAGAGCCTTTGTTTTAACACCATTTCTGAAGGCAAATTCAGACCAGTGTTCAAATCCATGAAACACCCTCTGTTTTAACGCAAGAAGCATCCTCTTTTGTCCAGAATCTGCAATAGAGCAAGAAACATGAGCATGTCCAGAAAAAATGAACTGTGTTTCCTACTCATACAGACCATATGTGGTTGAACTCTGATTATGAAACTGTAAAAAAATACAGCATCTCTTACATAGATGCTATTTAGTTAATAGTGAAAAACATGTTGGGTTCATGAACTGTGTAAATCATTTGAGCCGAATAAACACTGGGCTTACCGGAAATGAACTCTTGCTTGTAGGAAACACAGAGCCTTTGGTTTAAGTCCGTTTCTGAAGGAATATTCAGACCGGTGTTCTCATCCATGAAACATACTCGGTTTTAACGCAAGAAGCATGCTCTTCTTTCCAGCGTCTGCAATACAGCAAGTAACATGAGCATGCCCAGAAAAAAAGAATTGTGTTTCTTACTCATACGGACCATATCCAGTTAAACTCTGCTTATGAAACTGTAACAAACCACAGCATCTCTTAAAAAAATGCTCATTCATTTATAGTGAAAAACGTGTTGGGTTCGTGAACTGTGTAAATTCATTTGAGCCGAAAAATCACTGGGTTTACCGGAAATGAACTCTTGCTTGTAGGAAGACACAGAGGCTTTGGTTTCACTGCGTTTCTTAATGAAAATTCAGACCAGTGTTCTCATCCATGAAACATACACTGTTTTAACGCAAGAAGCATGCTCTTCTTTCCAGCGTTTCCTATACAGCAAGAAACATGAGCA
The DNA here is from genome assembly GCA_949786385.1 of Onychomys leucogaster. NCBI lineage: Eukaryota > Metazoa > Chordata > Mammalia > Rodentia > Cricetidae > Onychomys > Onychomys leucogaster. The sequence continues at coordinate 143,293 of CATKUP010000070.1, forward strand.
TGCCCAGAAAAAAAGAACAGTGTTTCCTACTCATACGGACCATATCTATCTGAACAATGCTTATCAAACTGTAACAAACCACAGCATGTGTTACATAGATGCTCTTTAGTTAATAGTGAAAAAAGTATTGGGTTCATGAACAGTGTAAATTCATTTGAGCCGAAAAATCACTGGGTTTACCGGAAATGAACTCTTGCTTGTAGGAAGACACAGAGGCTTTGGTTTCACTCTGTTTGTGAAGGGAAATTCAGACTAGAGTTCTCATCCATGAAACACACTCTGTTTTAACACAAGAAGCATCCTCTTCTGTCCAGAATCCTAATACAGCAAGATATATAAGCATGTCCAGAAGAAAAGAACTGTGTTTCCTAGACATACGGACCGTATCTGGTTGAACTCTGATTATGAAACTGTAACAAACTACAGCATCTCTTACATAGATGCTATTTAGTTAATAGTGAAAAACGTGTTGGGTTCGTGAACTTTGTAAATTCATTTGAGCCGAAAAATCACTGTGTTTACCGGAAATGAACTCTTGCTTGTAGGAAGACAAAAAGGCTTTGGTTTGACTCCGTTTGTGAAGGGAAATTCAGACCAGAGTTCTCCTCCATGAAACACACTCTGTTTTAACGCAAGAAGCATGCTCTTCTTTCCAGCATCTCTAAACAGCAACAAACATGAGCATGACCAGAATAAAAGAACTGCGTTTCCTACTCATACGGACCATATCTAGTAGAACTCTGCTCATTAAACTGTAACAAACCACTGCATCTCTTACATAGATGCTGTTTAGTTAATAGTGAAAATCGTGTTGGGTTCATGAAATGTGTAAATACATTTGAGCCGAAAAACCCCTGGGTTTACCGGAAATGAACTCTTGCTTGTAGGAATACAAAGAGCCTTTGTTTTAACACCATTTCTGAAGGCAAATTCAGACCAGTGTTCAAATCCATGAAACACCCTCTGTTTTAACGCAAGAAGCATCCTCTTTTGTCCAGAATCTGCAATAGAGCAAGAAACATGAGCATGTCCAGAAAAAATGAACTGTGTTTCCTACTCATACAGACCATATGTGGTTGAACTCTGATTATGAAACTGTAAAAAAATACAGCATCTCTTACATAGATGCTATTTAGTTAATAGTGAAAAACATGTTGGGTTCATGAACTGTGTAAATCATTTGAGCCGAATAATCACTGGGCTTACCGGAAATGAACTCTTGCTTGTAGGAAGACACAGAGCCTTTGGTTTAAGTCCGTTTCTGAAGGAATATTCAGACCGGTGTTCTCATCCATGAAACATACTCGGTTTTAACGCAAGAAGCATGCTCTTCTTTCCAGCGTCTGCAATACAGCAAGTAACATGAGCATGCCCAGAAAAAAAGAATTGTGTTTCTTACTCATACGGACCATATCCAGTTAAACTCTGCTTATGAAACTGTAACAAACCACAGCATCTCTTAAAAAAAAATGCTCATTCATTTATAGTGAAAAACGTGTTGGGTTCGTGAACTGTGTAAATTCATTTGAGCCGAAAAATCACTGGGTTTACCGGAAATGAACTCTTGCTTGTAGGAAGACACAGAGGCTTTGGTTTCACTGCGTTTCTTAATGAAAATTCAGACCAGTGTTCTCATCCATGAAACATACACTGTTTTAACGCAAGAAGCATGCTCTTCTATCCAGCGTTTCCAATACAGCAAGCAACTTGAGCATGCCCAGAAAAAAAGAATAGTGTTTCCTACTCATACGGACCATATCTATCTGAACAATGCTTATCAAACTGTAACAAACCACAGCATGTGTTACATAGATGCTCTTTAGTTAATAGTGAAAAAAGTATTGGGTTCATGAACAGTGTAAATTCATTTGAGCCGAAAAATCACTGGGTTTACCGGAAATGAACTCTTGCTTGTAGGAAGACACAGAGGCTTTGGTTTCACTCTGTTTGTGAAGGGAAATTCAGACCAGAGTTCTCATCCATGAAACACACTCTGTTTTAACACAAGAAGCATCCTCTTCTGTCCAGAATCCTAATACAGCAAGATATATAAGCATGTCCAGAAGAAAAGAACTGTGTTTCCTAGACATACGGACCGTATCTGGTTGAACTCTGATTATGAAACTGTAACAAACTACAACATCTCTTACATAGATGCTATTTAGTTAATAGTGAAAAACGTGTTGGGTTCGTGAACTTTGTAAATTCATTTGAGCCAAAAAATCTCTGTGCTTACAGGAAATAATCTCTTGCTTGTAGGAAGACCCAGAGCCTTTGGTTTAACTCCGTTTCTGATGGAAAATTCAGACCGGTGTTCTCTTCTATGAAACATACCCTGTTTTAACGCAAGAAGCATGCTCTTCTTTCCAGCGTCTGCAATACAGCAAGAATCATGAGCATGCCCAGAAAAAAATAACCCTGTTTCTACTCATACAGACCATATCCAGTTACACTCTGCTTATGAAACTGTAACAAACCACAGCATCTCTTACAAAAATGCTCTTTCATTTATACTGAAAAACGTGTTGGGTTCGGGAACTGTGTAAATTCATTTGAGCCGAAAAATCACTGGGTTTACCGGAAATGAACTCTTGCTTGTAGGAAGACACAAAGGGTTTGGTTTAACTCCGTTTGTGAAGGGAAATTCAGACCAGCGTTCTCATCCAGGAAACACACTCTGTTATAACGCAAGAAGCATCCTCTCCTGTCCATAATCTGCAATACAGCAAGAAATATGAGCTGTCCAGAAAAAATGAACTGTGTTTCCTACTCATACGGTCCATATCTTGTTGAACTCATATTTGGATACTGTAACAAACCACAGCATCTCTTACAAAAATGGTCTTTCATTTATAGTGAAAAACGTGTTGGGTTCGTGAACTGTGTAAATTCATTTGAGCCGAAAAATCACTGGGTTTACCGGAAATGAACTCTTGCTTGTAGGAAGACACAGAGGCTTTGGTTTCACTGCGTTTCTTAATGAAAATTCAGACCAGTGTTCTCATCCATGAAACATACACTGTTTTAACGCAAGAAGCATGCTCTTCTATCCAGCGTCCCCAATACAGCAAGAAACATGAGCATGCCCAGAAAAACAGAACTGTGTTTCCTACTCATACGTACCATATCTAGTTGAACTCTTGTCATGAAACTATAACAAAACACAGCATCTCTTACATAGATGCTCTTCAGTTAATAGTGAAAATCATGTTGGGTTCATGAACTGTGTAAATACATTTGAGCCGAAAAATCACTAGGTTTACGGGAAATGACCTCTTGCTTGTAGGAAGACAAAGAGCCTTTGGTTTAACTCCATTTCTGAAGGGAAATTCAGACCAGTGTTCTCATCCATGAAACACCCTCTCTTTTAACGCAAGAAGCATCCTCTTCTGTCAAGAATCCGCAATACAGCAAGAAATATGAGCATGTCTAGAAAAAATGAACTGTGTTTCCTACTCATACGGACCATATCTAGTTGAACTCTGATTATGAAACTGTAACAAACTTCAGCATCTCTTACATAGATGCTCTTTAGTTAATAGCGAAAAACGTGTTGGGTTCGTGAACTGTGTAAATTCATTTGATCCGAAAATTCACTGGGTTTACCGGAAATGAACTCTTGCTTGTAGAAAGACACAGAGATTTTGGTTTAACTCCGTTTCTGAAGGAAAATTCAGACCAGTGTTCTCATTCATGAAACACCCTCTGTTTTAACGCAAGAAACATCCTCTTCTTTCCAGATTCCACAATACAGAAAGAAATATGAGCATGTCCAGAAAAAAAGAACAGTTTTTCCTACTCATATGGACCATATCTAGTTGAACTCTGCTTATGAAACTGTAACACACCACAGCATCTCTTACATAGATGCTCTTTAGTTAATAGTGAAAAACATGTTGGTTTCCTGAACTGTGTAAATTCATTTGAGTCGAAAAATCAGTGGGTTTACCGGAAATGAACTCTTGCTTGCAGAAAGAAACAGATACTTTGATTTAACTCTGTTTGTGATTGGAAATTCAGACCAGTGTTCTCATCCATGAAACACCCTCTGTTTTAACGCAAGCATCATCCTCGTCTTTCCAGAGTCTGCAATACAGCAAGAAATATGAGCATGTCCAGAAAAAATGAACTGTGTTTCCTACTCATACAGACCATTTCTAGTTGAACTCTGCTTATGAAACTGTAACAAACCACAGCATGTGTTACATAGATGCTCTTTAGTTAATAGTGAAAAAAGTATTGAGTTCATGAACTGTGTAAATTCATTTGAGCCGAAAAACCCCTGGGTTTACCGGAAATGAACTCTTGCTTGTAGGAAGACTCAGAGGCGTTGGTTTAACTCCGTTTGTGAAGGGAAATTCAGACCAGAGTTCTCATCCATGAAACACACTCTGTTTTAACGCAAGAAGCATGCTCTTCTTTCCAGCATCTCTAATACAGCAAGAAACATGAGCATGCCCAGAAAAAATGAACTGCGTTTCCTACTCATACGGACCATATCTAGTTTAACTCTGCTCATTAAACTGTAACAAACCACTGCATATCTTACATAGATGCTGTTTAGTTAACAGTGAAAATCGTGTTGGGTTCGTGAACTGTGTAAATACATTTGAGCCGAAAAATCACTGGGTTTTCCAGAAATGAACTCTTGCTTGTAGGAAGACAAAGAGCCTTTTGTTTAACAACATTTCTGAAGGGAAATTAAGACCAGTGTTCTCATCCATGAAACACCCTCTGTTTAAACGCAAGAAGCATCCTCTTTTGTCCAGAATCTGCAATAGAGCCAGAAATATGAGCATGTCCAGAAAAAATGAACTGTGTTTCCTACTCATACGGACCATATGTGGTTGAACTCTGATTATGAAACTGTAAAAAAATACAGCATCTCTTACATAGATGCTATTTAGTTAATAGTGAAAAACATGTTGGGTTCATGATCTGTGTAAATCATTTGAGCCAAATAATCACTGGGCTTACCGGAAATGAACCTTTAATTGTAGGAAGACACGGAGCCTTTAGTTTAAGTCCGTTTCTGAAGGAAAATTCAGACCGGTGTTCTCATCCATGAAACATACTCTGTTTTAACGCAAGAAGCATGCTCTTCTTTCCAGCGTTTCCAATATAGGAAGAAACATGAGCATGCCCAGAAAAAAAGAACAGTGTTTCCTACTCATACGGACCATATCTAGTTGAACAATGCTTATGAAACTGTAACAAACCACAGCATGTGTTACATAGATGCTCTTTAGTTAATAGTGAAAAAAGTATTGGGTTCATGAACAGTGTAAATTCATTTGAGCCGAAAAATCACTGGGTTTACCGGAAATGAACTCTTGCTTGTAGGAAGACTCAGAGGCTTTGGTTTCACTCTGTGTGTGAAGGGAAATTCAGACCAGAGTTCTCATCCATGAAACATACTCTGTTTTAACACAAGAAGCATCCTCTTCTGTCCAGAATCTGCAATACAGCAAAAAATATAGGCATGTCCAGAAGACATCAACTGTGTTTCCTACACATACGGACCATATCTGGTTGAACTCTGATTATGAAACTGTAACAAACTACAGCATCTCTTACATAGATGCTATTTAGTTAATAGTGAAAGACGTGTTGGGTTCGTGAACTTTGTAAATTCATTTGAGCCAAAAAAATCTCTGTGCTTACAGGAAATAATCTCTTGCTTGTATGAAGCCCCACAGCATTTGGTTTATCTCCGTTTCTGATGGAAAATTCAGACCGGTGTGCTCATCAATGAAACATACCCTGTTTTAACACAAGAAGCATGCTCTTCTTTCCAGTGTCTGCAATACAGCAAGAAACATGAGCATGCCCAGAAAAAAAGAACCCTGTTTCTACTCATGCAGACCATATCCAGTTACACTCTGCTTATGAAAATGTAACAAACCACAGCATCTCTTACAAAAATGGTCTTTCATTTATAGTGAAAAACGTGTTGGGTTCGTGAACTCTGTAAATTCATTTGAGCCGAAAAATCACTGGGTTTACCGGAAATGAACTCTTGCTTGTAGGAAGACACAGAGGCTTTGATTTCACTCCGTTTCTGAAGGAAAATTCCGACCAGCGTTCTCATCCATGAAACATACTCTGTTTTAACGCAAGAAGAATGCTCTTCTTTCAAGCGTCCCCAATACAGCAAGAAACATGAGCATGCCCAGAAAAACAGAACTGTGTTTCCTACTCATACGTACCATATCTAGTTGAACTCTTGTCATGAAACTATAACAAAACACAGCATCTCTTACATAGATGCTCTTTAGTTAATAGTGAAAATCATGTTGGGTTCGTGAACTGTGTAAATACATTTGAGCCGAAAAATCACTAGGTTTACGGGAAATGACCTCTTGCTTGTAGGAAGACAAAGAGCCTTTGGTTTAACTCCATTTCCTAAGGGAAATTCAGACCAGTGTTCTCATCCATGAAACACCCTCTGTTTTAACGCAAGCATCATCCTCGTCTTTCCAGAGTCTGCAATACAGCAAGAAATATGAGCATGTCCAGAAAAAATGAACTGTGTTTCCTACTCATACAGACCATTTCTAGTTGAACTCTGCTTATGAAACTGTAACAAACCACAGCATGTGTTACATAGATGCTCTTTAGTTAATAGTGAAAAAAGTATTGAGTTCATGAACTGTGTAAATTCATTTGAGCCGAAAAACCCCTGGGTTTACCGGAAATGAACTCTTGCTTGTAGGAAGACTCAGAGGCGTTGGTTTAACTCCGTTTCTGATGGAAAATTCAGACCGGTGTTCTCATCGATGAAACATACCCTGTTTTAACGCAAGAAGCATGCTCTTCTTTCCAGCGTCTGCAATACAGCAAGAAACATGAGCATGCCCAGAAAAAAAGAACTGTGGTTCTACTCATACGGACCATATCCAGTTAAACTCTGCTTATGAAACTGTAACAAACCACAGCATCTCTTACAAAAATGCTCTTTCATTTATAGTGAAAAACGTGTTGGGTTTGTGAACTGTGTAAATTCATTTGAGCCGAAAAATCACTGGGTTTACCGGAAATGAACTCTTGCTTGTAGGAAGAAACAGAGGCTTTGGTTTCACTCCGTTTGTGAAGGGAAATTCAGACCAGAGTTCTCATCCATGAAACACACTCTGTTTTAACGCAAGAAGCATGCTCTTCTTTCCAGCATCTCTAATACAGCAAGAAACATGAGCATGCCCAGAAAAAATGAACTGCGTTTCCTACTCATACGGACCATATCTAGTTTAACTCTGCTCATTAAACTGTAACAAACCACTGCATATCTTACATAGATGCTGTTTAGTTAACAGTGAAAATCGTGTTGGGTTCGTGAACTGTGTAAATACATTTGAGCCGAAAAATCACTGGGTTTTCCGGAAATGAACTCTTGCTTGTAGGAAGACAAAGAGCCTTTGGTTTAACAACATTTCTGAAGGGAAATTAAGACCAGTGTTCTCATCCATGAAACACCCTCTGTTTAAACGCAAGAAGCATCCTCTTTTGTCCAGAATCTGCAATAGAGCCAGAAATATGAGCATGTCCAGAAAAAATGAACTGTGTTTCCTACTCATACGGACCATATGTGGTTGAACTCTGATTATGAAACTGTAAAAAAATACAGCATCTCTTACATAGATGCTATTTAGTTAATAGTGAAAAACATGTTGGGTTCATGATCTGTGTAAATCATTTGAGCCAAATAATCACTGGGCTTACCGGAAATGAACTCTTGCTTGTAGGAAGACTCAGAGGCTTTGGTTTCACTCTGTGTGTGAAGGGAAATTCAGACCAGAGTTCTCATCCATGAAACACACTCTGTTTTAACACAAGAAGCATCCTCTTCTGTCCAGAATCTGCAATACAGCAAAAAATATAGGCATGTCCAGAAGAAATGAACTGTGTTTCCTACACATACGGTCCATATCTGGTTGAACTCTGATTATGAAACTGTAACAAACTACAGCATCTCTTACATAGATGCTATTTAGTGAATAGTGAAAAACGTGTTGGGTTCGTGAACTTTGTAAATTCATTTGAGCCAAAAAATCTCTGTGCTTACAGGAAATAATCTCTTGCTTGTATGAAGCCCCAGAGCATTTGGTTTAACTCCGTTTCTGATGGAAAATTCAGACCGGTGTGCTCATCAATGAAACATACCCTGTTTTAACGCAAGAAGCATGCTCTTCTTTCCAGCGTCTGCAATACAGCAAGAAACATGAGCATGCCCAGAAAAAAAGAACCCTGTTTCTACTCATACAGACCATATCCAGTTACACTCTGCTTATGAAACTGTAACAAACCACAGCATCTCTTACAAAAATGCTCTTTCATTTATACTGAAAAACGTGTTGGGTTCGTGAACTGTGTAAATTCATTTGAGCCGAAAAATCACTGGGTTTACCGGAAATGAACTCTTGCTTGTAGGAAGACACAAAGGCTTTGGTTTAACTCCGTTTGTGAAGGGAAATTCAGACCAGCGTTCTCATCCAGGAAACACACTCTGTTATAACGCAAGAAGCATCCTCTTCTGTCCATAATCTGCAATACAGCAAGAAATATGAGCTGTCCAGAAAAAATGAACTGTGTTTCCTACTCATACGGACCATATCTTGTTGAACTCTGATTTGGATACTGTAACAAACCACAGCATCTCTTACAAAAATGGTCTTTCATTTATAGTGAAAAACGTGTTGGGTTCGTGAACTCTGTAAATTCATTTGAGCCGAAAAATCACTGGGTTTACTGGAAATGAACTCTTGCTTGTAGGAAGACACAGAGGCTTTGATTTCACTCCGTTTCTGAAGGAAAATTCCGACCAGTGTTCTCATCCATGAAACATACTCTGTTTTAACGCAAGAAGAATGCTCTTCTTTCAAGCGTCCCCAATACAGCAAGAAACATGAGCATGCCCAGAAAAAAAGAACTGTGTTTCCTACTCATACGTACCATATCTAGTTGAACTCTTGTCATGAAACTATAACAAAACACAGCATCTCTTACATAGATGCTCTTTAGTTAATAGTGAAAATCATGTTGGGTTCGTGAACTGTGTAAATACATTTGAGCCGAAAAATCACTAGGTTTACGGGAAATGACCTCTTGCTTGTAGGAAGACAAAGAGCCTTTGGTTTAACTCCATTTCTGAAGGGAAATTCAGACCAGTGTTCTCATCCATGAAACACCCTCTGATTTAACGCAAGAAGCATCCTCTTCTGTCCAGAATCTGCAATACAGCAAGAAATATGAGCATGTCTAGAAAAAATGAACTGTGTTTCCTACTCATACGGACCATATCTAGCTGAACTCTGCTTATGAAACTGTAACAAACCACAGCATGTGTTACATAGATGCTCTTTAGTTAATAGTGAAAAAAGTATTGAGTTCATGAACTGTGTAAATTCATTTGAGCCGAAAAACCCCTGGGTTTACCGGAAATGAACTCTTGCTTGTAGGAATACAAAGAGCCTTTCTTTTAACACCATTTCTGAAGGCAAATTCAGACCAGTTTTCAAATCCATGAAACACCCTCTGTTTTAACGCAAGAAGCATCCTCTTCTTTCTAGAATCTGCAATAGAGCAAGAAACATGAGCATGTCCAGAAAAAATGAACTGTGTTTCCTACTCATACAGACCATATGTGGTTGAACTCTGATTATGAAACTGTAAAAAAATACAGCATCTCTTACATAGATGCTATTTAGTTAATAGTAAAAACATGTTGGGTTCATGAACTGTGTAAATCATTTGAGCCGAATAATCACTGGGCTTACCGGAAATGAACTCTTGCTTGTAGGAAGACACAGAGCCTTTGGTTTAAGTCCATTTCTGAAGGAATATTCAGACCGGTGTTCTCATCCATGAAACATACTCGGTTTTAACGCAAGAAGCATGCTCTTCTTTCCAGCGTCTGCAATACAGCAAGTAACATGAGCATGCCCAGAAAAAAAGAATTGTGTTTCTTACTCATACGGACCATATCCAGTTAAACTCTGCTTATGAAACTGTAACAAACCACAGCATCTCTTAAAAAAATGCTCATTCATTTATAGTGAAAAACGTGTTGGGTTCGTGAACTGTGTAAATTCATTTGAGCCGAAAAATCACTGGGTTTACCGGAAATGAACTCTTGCTTGTAGGAAGACACAGAGGCTTTGGTTTCACTGCGTTTCTTAATGAAAATTCAGACGACTGTTCTCATCCATGAAACATACTCTGTTTTAACGCAAGAAGCATGCTCTTCTTTCCAGCGTTTCCAATATAGGAAGAAACATGAGCATGCCAAGAAAAAAAGAACAGTGTTTCCTACTCATACGGACCATATCTAGTTGAACAATGCTTATGAAACTGTAACAAACCACAGCATGTGTTACATAGATGCTCTTTAGTTAATAGTGAAAAAAGTATTGGGTTCATGAACAGTGTAAATTCATTTGAGCCGAAAAATCACTGGGTTTACCGGAAATGAACTCTTGCTTGTAGGAAGACTCAGAGGCTTTGGTTTCACTCTGTGTGTGAAGGGAAATTCAGACCAGAGTTCTGATCCATGAAACACACTCTGTTTTAACACAAGAAGCATCCTTTTCTGTCCAGAATCTGCAATACAGCAAGAAATATAAGCATGTCCAGAAGAAATGAACTGCGTTTCCTACACATATGGACCATATCTGGTTGAACTCTGATTTTGAAACTGTAACAAACTACAGCATCTCTTCCATAGATGCTATTTAGTTAATAGTGAAAAACGTGTTGGGTTCGTGAACTTTGTAAATTCATTTGAGCCAAAAAATCTCTGTGCTTACAGGAAATAATCTCTTGCTTGTATGAAGCCCCAGAGCATTTGGTTTAACTCCGTTTCTGATGGAAAATTCAGACCGGTGTGCTCATCAATGAAACATACCCTGTTTTAACGCAAGAAGCATGCTCTTCTTTCCAGCGTCTGCAATACAGCAAGAAACATGAGCATGCCCAGAAAAAAAGAACCCTGTTTCTACTCATACAGACCATATCCAGTTACACTCTGCTTATGAAACTGTAACAAACCACAGCATCTCTTACAAAAATGCTCTTTTATTTATACTGAAAAACGTGTTGGGTTCGTGAACTGTGTAAATTCATTTGAGCCGAAAAATCACTGGGTTTACCGGAAATGAACTCTTGCTTGTAGGAAGACACAAAGGCTTTGGTTTAACTCCGTTTGTGAAGGGAAATTCAGACCAGCGTTCTCATCCAGGAAACACACTCTGTTATAACGCAAGAAGCATCCTCTTCTGTCCATAATCTGCAATACAGCAAGAAATATGAGCTGTCCAGAAAAAATGAACTGTGTTTCCTACTCATACGGACCATATCTTGTTGAACTCTGATTTGGATACTGTAACAAACCACAGCATCTCTTACAAAAATGGTCTTTCATTTATAGTGAAAAACGTGTTGGGTTCGTGAACTCTGTAAATTCATTTGAGCCGAAAAATCACTGGGTTTACCGGAAATGAACTCTTGCTTGTAGGAAGACACAGAGGCTTTGATTTCACTCCGTTTCTGAAGGAAAATTCCGACCAGTGTTCTCATCCATGAAACATACTCTGTTTTAACGCAAGAAGAATGCTCTTCTTTCAAGCGTCCCCAATACAGCAAGAAACATGAGCATGCCCAGAAAAAAAGAACTGTGTTTCCTACTCATACGTACCATATCTAGTTGAACTCTTGTCATGAAACTATAACAAAACACAGCATCTCTTACATAGATGCTCTTTAGTTAATAGTGAAAATCATGTTTGGTTCGTGAACTGTGTAAATACATTTGAGCCGAAAAATCACTAGGTTTACGGGAAATGACCTCTTGCTTGTAGGAAGACAAAGAGCCTTTGGTTTAACTCCATTTCTGAAGGGAAATTCAGACCAGTGTTCTCATCCATGAAACACCCTCTGTTTTAACGCAAGAAGCATCCTCTTCTGTCAAGAATCTGCAATACAGCAAGAAATATGAGCATGTCTAGAAAAAATGAACTGTGTTTCCTACTCATACGGACCATATCTAGTTGAACTCTGATTATGAAACTGTAACAAACTTCAGCATCTCTTACATAGATGCTCTTTAGTTAATAGCGAAAAACGTGTGGGGTTCGTGAACTGTGTAAATTCATTTGATCCGAAAAATCACTGGGTTTACCGGAAATGAACTCTTGCTTGTAGAAAGACACAGAGATTTTGGTTTAACTCCGTTTCTGAAGGAAAATTCAGACCATTGTTCTCATTCATGAAACACCCTCTGTTTTAACGCAAGAAGCATCCTCTTCTTTCCAGATTCCACAATACAGAAAGAAATATGAGCATGTCCAGAAAAAAAGAACAGTGTTTCCTACTCATATGGACCATATCTAGTTGAACTCTGCTTATGAAACTGTAACACACCACAGCATCTCTTACATAGATGCTCTTTAGTTAATCGTGAAAAACATGTTGGTTTCCTGAACTGTGTAAATTCATTTGAGTCGAAAAATCAGTGGGTTTACCGGAAATGAACTCTTGCTTGCAGAAAGAAACAGATACTTTGATTTAACTCTGTTTGTGAAGGGAAATTCAGACCAGTGTTCTCATCCATGAAACACCCTCTGTTTTAACGCAAGCATCATCCTCGTCTTTCCAGAGTCTGCAATACAGCAAGAAATATGAGCATGTCCAGAAAAAATGAACTGTGTTTCCTACTCATACAGACCATTTCTAGTTGAACTCTGCTTATGAAACTGTAACAAACCACAGCATGTGTTACATAGATGCTCTTTAGTTAGTAGTGAAAAAAGTATTGAGTTCATGAACTGTGTAAATTCATTTGAGCCGAAAAACCCCTGGGTTTACCGGAAATGAACTCTTGCTTGTAGGAAGACTCAGAGGCGTTGGTTTAACTCCGTTTCTGATGGAAAATTCAGACCGGTGTTCTCATCGATGAAACATACCCTGTTTTAACGCAAGAAGCATGCTCTTCTTTCCAGCGTCTGCAATACAGCAAGAAACATGAGCATGCCCAGAAAAAAAAGAACTGTGGTTCTACTCATACGGACCATATCCAGTTAAACTCTGCTTATGAAACTGTAACAAACCACAGCATCTCTTACAAAAATGCTCTTTCATTTATTGTGAAAAACGTGTTGGGTTTGTGAACTGTGTAAATTCATTTGAGCCGAAAAATCACTGGGTTTACCGGAAATGAACTCTTGCTTGTAGGAAGAAACAGAGGCTTTGGTTTCACTCCGTTTGTGAAGGGAAATTCAGACCAGAGTTCTCATCCATGAAACACACTCTGTTTTAACGCAAGAAGCATGCTCTTCTTTCCAGCATCTCTAATACAGCAAGAAACATGAGCATGCCCAAAAAAAATGAACTGCGTTTCCTACTCATACGGACCATATCTAGTTTAACTCTGCTCATTAAACTGTAACAAACCACTGCATATCTTACATAGATGCTATTTAGTTAATAGTGAAAAACGTGTTGGGTTCGTGAACTTTGTAAATTCATTTGAGCCAAAAAATCTCTGTGCTTACAGGAAATAATCTCTTGCTTGTATGAACCCCCAGAGCATTTGGTTTAACTCCGTTTCTGATGGAAAATTCAGACCGGTGTGCTCATCAATGAAACATACCCTGTTTTAACGCAAGAAGCATGCTCTTCTTTCCAGCGTCTGCAATACAGCAAGAAACATGAGCATGCCCAGAAAAAAAGAACCCTGTTTCTACTCATGCAGACCATATCCAGTTACACTCTGCTTATGAAACTGTAACAAACCACAGCATCTCTTACAAAAATGCTCTTTCATTTATACTGAAAAACGTGTTGGGTTCGTGAACTGTGTAAATTCATTTGAGCCGAAAAATCACTGGGTTTACCGGAAATGAACTCTTGCTTGTAGGAAGACACAAAGGCTTTGGTTTAACTCCGTTTGTGAAGGGAAATTCAGACCAGCGTTCTCATCCAGGAAACACACTCTGTTATAACGCAAGAAGCATCCTCTTCTGTCCATAATCTGCAATACAGCAAGAAATATGAGCTGTCCAGAAAAAATGAACTGTGTTTCCTACTCATACGGACCATATCTTGTTGAACTCTGATTTGGATACTGTAACAAACCACAGCATCTCTTACAAAATGGTCTTTCATTTATAGTGAAAAACGTGTTGGGTTCGTGAACTCTGTAAATCATTTGAGCCGAAAAATCACTGGGTTTACTGGAAATGAACTCTTGCTTGTAGGAAGACACAGAGGCTTTGATTTCACTCCGTTTCTGAAGGAAAATTCCGACCAGTGTTCTCATCCATGAAACATACTCTGTTTTAACGCAAGAAGAATGCTCTTCTTTCAAGCGTCCCCAATACAGCAAGAAACATGAGCATGCCCAGAAAAAAAGAACTGTGTTTCCTACTCATACGTACCATATCTAGTTGAACTCTTGTCATGAAACTATAACAAAACACAGCATCTCTTACATAGATGCTCTTTAGTTAATAGTGAAAATCATGTTGGGTTCGTGAACTGTGTAAATACATTTGAGCCGAAAAATCACTAGGTTTACGGGAAATGACCTCTTGCTTGTAGGAAGACATAGAGCCTTTGGTTTAACTCCATTTCTGATGGGAAATTCAGACCAGTGTTCTCATCCATGAAACACCCTCTGTTTTAACGCAAGAAGCATCCTCTTCTGTCCAGAATCTGCAATACAGCAAGAAATATGAGCATGTCTAGAAAAAATGAACTGTGTTTCCTACTCATACGGACCATATCTAGCTGAACTCTGCTTATGAAACTGTAACAAACCACAGCATGTGTTACATAGATGCTCTTTAGTTAATAGTGAAAAAAGTATTGAGTTCATGAACTGTGTAAATTCATTTGAGCCGAAAAACCCCTGGGTTTACCGGAAATGAACTCTTGCTTGTAGGAAGACTCAGAGGCGTTGGTTTAACTCCGATTCTGATGGAAAATTCAGACCGGTGTTCTCATCGATGAAACATACCCAGTTTTAACGCAAGAAGCATGCTCTTCTTTCCAGCGTCTGCAATACAGCAAGAAACATGAGCATGCCCAGAAAAAAAGAACTGTGGTTCTACTCATACGGACCATATCCAGTTAAACTCTGCTTATGAAACTGTAACAAACCACAGCATCTCTTAAAAAAATGCTCATTCATTTATAGTGAAAAACGTGTTGGGTTCGTGAACTGTGTAAATTCATTTGAGCTGAAAAATCACTGGGTTTACCGGAAATGAACTCTTGCTTGTAGGAAGACACAGAGGCTTTGGTTTCACTGCGTTTCTTAATGAAAATTCAGACCAGTGTTCTCATCCATGAAACATACACTGTTTTAACGCAAGAAGCATGCTCTTCTTTCCAGCGTTTCCAATACAGCAAGCAACATGAGCATGCCCAGAAAAAAAGAACAGTGTTTCCTACTCATACGGACCATATCTATTTGAACAATGCTTATCAAACTGTAACAAACCACAGCATGTGTTACATAGATGCTCTTGAGTTAATAGTGAAAAAAGTATTGGGTTCATGAACAGTGTAAATTCATTTGAGCCGAAAAATCACTGGGTTTACCGGAAATGAACTCTTGCTTGTAGGAAGACACAGAGGCTTTGGTTTCACTCTGTTTGTGAAGGGAAATTCAGACCAGAGTTCTCATCCATGAAACACACTCTGTTTTAACACAAGAAGCATCCTCTTCTGTCCAGAATCCTAATACAGCAAGATATATAAGCATGTCCAGAAGAAAAGAACTGTGTTTCCTAGACATACGGACCGTATCTGGTTGAACTCTGATTATGAAACTGTAACAAACTACAGCATCTCTTACATAGATGCTATTTAGTTAATAGTGAAAAACGTGTTGGGTTCGTGAACTTTGTAAATTCATTTGAGCCGAAAAATCACTGTGTTTACCGGAAATGAACTCTTGCTTGTAGGAAGACACAAAGGCTTTGGTTTGACTCCGTTTGTGAAGGGAAATTCAGACCAGAGTTCTCCTCCATGAAACACACTCTGTTTTAACGCAAGAAGCATGCTCTTCTTTCCAGCATCTCTAAACAGCAACAAACATGAGCATGACCAGAATAAAAGAACTGCGTTTCCTACTCATACGGACCATATCTAGTAGAACTCTGCTCATTAAACTGTACCAAACCACTGCATCTCTTACATAGATTCTGTTTAGTTAATAGTGAAAATCGTGTTGGGTTCATGAAATGTGTAAATACATTTGAGCCGAAAAATCACTGGGTTTACCGGAAATGAACTCTTGCTTGTAGGAAGACTCAGAGGCGTTGGTTTAACTCCGATTCTGATGGAAAATTCAACCGGTGTTCTCATCGATGAAACATACCCTGTTTTAACGCAAGAAGCATGCTCTTCTTTCCAGCGTCTGCAATACAGCAAGAAACATGAGCATGCCCAGAAAAAAAGAACTGTGGTTCTACTCATACGGACCATATCCAGTTAAACTCTGCTTATGAAACTGTAACAAACCACAGCATCTCTTACAAAAATGCTCTTTCATTTATAGTGAAAAACGTGTTGGGTTTGTGAACTGTGTAAATTCATTTGAGCCGAAAAATCACTGGGTTTACCGGAAATGAACTCTTGCTTGTAGGAAGAAACAGAGGCTTTGGTTTCACTCCGTTTGTGAAGGGAAATTCAGACCAGAGTTCTCATCCATGAAACACACTCTGTTTTAACGGAAGAAGCATGCTCTTCTTTCCAGCATCTCTAATACAGCAAGAAACATGAGCATGCCCAGAAAAATGAACTGCGTTTCCTACTCATACGGACCATATCTAGTTTAACTCTGCTCATTAAACTGTAACAAACCACTGCATATCTTACATAGATGCTGTTTAGTTAACAGTGAAAATCGTGTTGGGTTCGTGAACTGTGTAAATACATTTGAACCGAAAAATCACTGGGTTTTCCGGAAATGAACTCTTGCTTGTAGGAAGACAAAGAGCCTTTTGTTTAACAACATTTCTGAAGGGAAATTAAGACCAGTGTTCTCATCCATGAAACACCCTCTGTTTAAACGCAAGAAGCATCCTCTTTTGTCCAGAATCTGCAATAGAGCAAGAAATATGAGCATGTCCAGAAAAAATGAACTGTGTTTCCTACTCATACGGACCATATGTGGTTGAACTCTGATTATGAAACTGTAAAAAAATACAGCATCTCTTACATAGATGCTATTTAGTTAATAGTGAAAAACATGTTGGGTTCATGATCTGTGTAAATCATTTGAGCCAAATAATCACTGGGCTTACCGGAAATGAACCTTTAATTGTAGGAAGACACGGAGCCTTTAGTTTAAGTCCGTTTCTGAAGGAAAATTCAGACCGGTGTTCTCATCCATGAAACATACTCTGTTTTAACGCAAGAAGCATGCTCTTCTTTCCAGCGTTTCCAATATAGGAATAAACATGAGCATGCCCAGAAAAAAAGAACAGTGTTTCCTACTCATACGGACCATATCTAGTTGAACAATGCTTATGAAACTGTAACAAACCACAGCATGTGTTACATAGATGCTCTTTAGTTAATAGTGAAAAAAGTATTGGGTTCATGAACAGTGTAAATTCATTTGAGCCGAAAAATCACTGGGTTTACCGGAAATGAACTCTTGCTTGTAGGAAGACTCAGAGGCTTTGGTTTCACTCTGTGTGTGAAGGGAAATTCAGACCAGAGTTCTCATCCATGAAACACACTCTGTTTTAACACAAGAAGCATCCTCTTCTGTCCAGAATCTGCAATACAGCAAAAAATATAGGCATGTCCAGAAGACATCAACTGTGTTTCCTACACATACGGACCATATCTGGTTGAACTCTGATTATGAAACTGTAACAAACTACAGCATCTCTTACATAGATGCTATTTAGTTAATAGTGAAAGACGTGTTGGGTTCGTGAACTTTGTAAATTCATTTGAGCCAAAAATATCTCTGTGCTTACAGGAAATAATCTCTTGCTTGTATGAAGCCCCACAGCATTTGGTTTATCTCCGTTTCTGATGGAAAATTCAGACCGGTGTGCTCATCAATGAAACATACCCTGTTTTAACACAAGAAGCATGCTCTTCTTTCCAGCGTCTGCAATACAGCAACAAACATGAGCATGCCCAGAAAAAAAGAACCCTGTTTCTACTCATGCAGACCATATCCAGTTACACTCTGCTTATGAAACTGTAACAAACCACAGCATCTCTTACAAAAATGGTCTTTCATTTATAGTGAAAAACGTGTTGGGTTCGTGAACTCTGTAAATTCATTTGAGCCGAAAAATCACTGGGTTTACCGGAAATGAACTCTTGCTTGTAGGAAGACACAGAGGCTTTGATTTCACTCCGTTTCTGAAGGAAAATTCCGACCAGTGTTCTCATCCATGAAACATACTCTGTTTTAACGCAAGAAGAATGCTCTTCTTTCAAGCGTCCCCAATACAGCAAGAAACATGAGCATGCCCAGAAAAACAGAACTGTGTTTCCTACTCATACGTACCATATCTAGTTGAACTCTTGTCATGAAACTATAACAAAACACAGCATCTCTTACATAGATGCTCTTTAGTTAATAGTGAAAAACATGTTGGGTTCGTGAACTGTGTAAATACATTTGAGCCGAAAAATCACTAGGTTTACGGGAAATGACCTCTTGCTTGTAGGAAGACAAAGAGCCTTTGGTTTAACTCCATTTCCTAAGGGAAATTCAGACCAGTGTTCTCATCCATGAAACACCCTCTGTTTTAACGCAAGCATCATCCTCGTCTTTCCAGAGTCTGCAATACAGCAAGAAATATGAGCATGTCCAGAAAAAATGAACTGTGTTTCCTACTCATACAGACCATTTCTAGTTGAACTCTGCTTATGAAACTGTAACAAACCACAGCATGTGTTACATAGATGCTCTTTAGTTAATAGTGAAAAAAGTATTGAGTTCATGAACTGTGTAAATTCATTTGAGCCGAAAAACCCCTGGGTTTACCGGAAATGAACTCTTGCTTGTAGGAAGACTCAGAGGCGTTGGTTTAACTCCGATTCTGATGGAAAATTCAGACCGGTGTTCTCATCGATGAAACATACCCTGTTTTAAGGCATGAAGCATGCTCTTCTTTCCAGCGTCTGCAATACAGCAAGAAACATGAGCATGCCCAGAAAAAAAGAACTGTGGTTCTACTCATACGGACCATATCCAGTTAAACTCTGCTTATGAAACTGTAACAAACCACAGCATCTCTTACAAAAATGCTCTTTCATTTATAGTGAAAAACGTGTTGGGTTTGTGAACTGTGTAAATTCATTTGAGCCGAAAAATCACTGGGTTTACCGGAAATGAACTCTTGCTTGTAGGAAGAAACAGAGGCTTTGGTTTCACTCCGTTTGTGAAGGGAAATTCAGACCAGAGTTCTCATCCATGAAACACACTCTGTTTTAACGCAAGAAGCATGCTCTTCTTTCCAGCATCTCTAATACAGCAAGAAACATGAGCATGCCCAGAAAAAATGAACTGCGTTTCCTACTCATACGGACCATATCTAGTTTAACTCTGCTCATTAAACTGTAACAAACCACTGCATATCTTACATAGATGCTGTTTAGTTAACAGTGAAAATCGTGTTGGGTTCGTGAACTGTGTAAATACATTTGAGCCGAAAAATCACTGGGTTTTCCGGAAATGAACTCTTGCTTGTAGGAAGACAAAGAGCCTTTGGTTTAACACCATTTCTGAAGGGAAATTAAGACCAGTGTTCTCATCCATGAAACACCCTCTGTTTAAACGCAAGAAGCATCCTCTTTTGTCCAGAATCTGCAATAGAGCAAGAAATATGAGCATGTCCAGAAAAAATGAACTGTGTTTCCTACTCATACGGACCATATGTGGTTGAACTCTGATTATGAAACTGTAAAAAAATACAGCCTCTCTTACATAGATGCTATTTAGTTAATAGTGAAAAACATGTTGGGTTCATGATCTGTGTAAATCATTTGAGCCGAATAATCACTGGGCTTACCGGAAATGAACTCTTAATTGTAGGAAGACACGGAGCCTTTAGTTTAAGTCCGTTTCTGAAGGAAAGTTCAGACCGGTGTTCTCATCCATGAAACATACTCGGTTTTAACGCAAGAAGCATGCTCTTCTTTCCAGCGTCTGCAATACAGCAAGTAACATGAGCATGCCCAGAAAAAAAGAACTGTGTTTCTTACTCATACGGACCATATCCAGTTAAACTCTGCTTATGAAACTGTAACAAACCACAGCATGTGTTACATAGATGCTCTTTAGTTAATAGTGAAAAAAGTATTGGGTTCATGAACAGTGTAAATTCATTTGAGCCGAAAAATCACTGGGTTTACCGGAAATGAACTCTTGCTTGTAGGAAGACTCAGAGGCTTTGGTTTCACTCTGTGTGTGAAGGGAAATTCAGACCAGAGTTCTCATCCATGAAACACACTCTGTTTTAACACAAGAAGCATCCTCTTCTGTCCAGAATCTGCAATACAGCAAGAAATATAGGCATGTCCAGAAGAAATGAACTGTGTTTCCTACACATACGGACCATATCTGGTTGAACTCTGATTATGAAACTGTAACAAAATACAGCATCTCTTACATAGATGCTATTTAGTTAATAGTGAAAAACGTGTTGGGTTCGTGAACTTTGTAAATTCATTTGAGCCAAAAAATCTCTGTGCTTACAGGAAATAATCTCTTGCTTGTATGAAGCCCCAGAGCATTTGGTTTAACTCCGTTTCTGATGGAAAATTCAGACCGGTGTGCTCATCAATGAAACATACCCTGTTTTAACGCAAGAAGCATGCTCTTCTTTCCAGCGTCTGCAATACAGCAAGAAACATGAGCATGCCCAGAAAAAAAGAACCCTGTTTCTACTCATACAGACCATATCCAGTTACACTCTGCTTATGAAACTGTAACAAACCACAGCATCTCTTACAAAAATGCTCTTTCATTTATACTGAAAAACGTGTTGGGTTCGTGAACTCTGTAAATTCATTTGAGCCGAAAAATCACTGGGTTTACCGGAAATGAACTCTTGCTTGTAGGAAGACACAGAGGCTTTGATTTCACTCCGTTTCTGAAGGAAAATTCCGACCAGTGTTCTCATCCATGAAACATACTCTGTTTTAACGCAAGAAGAATGCTCTTCTTTCAAGCGTCCCCAATACAGCAAGAAACATGAGCATGCCCAGAAAAAAAGAACTGTGTTTCCTACTCATACGTACCATATCTAGTTGAACTCTTGTCATGAAACTATAACAAAACACAGCATCTCTTACATAGATGCTCTTTAGTTAATAGTGAAAATCATGTTGGGTTCGTGAACTGTGTAAATACATTTGAGCCGAAAAATCACTAGGTTTACGGGAAATGACCTCTTGCTTGTAGGAAGACAAAGAGCCTTTGGTTTAACTCCATTTCTGAAGGGAAATTCAGGCCAGTGTTCTCATCCATGAAACACCCTCTGTTTTAACGCAAGAAGCATCCTCTTCTGTCCAGAATCTGCAATACAGCAAGAAATATGAGCATGTCTAGAAAAAATGAACTGTGTTTCCTACTCATACGGACCATATCTAGTTGAACTCTGATTATGAAACTGTAACAAACTTCAGCATCTCTTACATAGTTGCTCTTTAGTTAATAGCGAAAAACGTGTTTTGTTCGTGAACTGTGTAAATTCATTTGATCCGAAAAATCACTGGGTTTATCGGAAATGAACTCTTGCTTGCAGAAAGAAACAGATACTTTCATTTACCTCTGTTTGTGAAGGGAAATTCAGACCAGTGTTCTCATCCATGAAACACCCTCTGTTTTAACGCAAGCATCATCCGCGTCTTTCCAGAGTCTGCAATACAGCAAGAAATATGAGCATGTCCAGAAAAAATGAACTGTGTTTCCTACTCATATGGACCATATCTAGTTGAACTCTGCTCATTAAACTGTAACAAACCACTGCATATCTTACAAAGATGCTGTTTAGTTAACAGTGAAAATCTTGTTGGGTTCGTGAACTTTGTAAATACATTTGAGCCGAAAAATCACTGGGTTTACCGGAAATGAACTCTTGCTTGTAGGAAGACAAAGAGCCTCTGTTTTCACACCATTTCTGAAGGGAAATTAAGACCAGTGTTCTCATCCATGAAACACCCTCTGTTTTAACGCAAGAGGCATCCTCTTTTGTCCAGAATCTGCAAAAGAGCAAGAAATATGAGCATGTCCAGAAAAAATGAACTGTGTTTCCTACTCATACGGACCATATGTGGTTGAACTCTGATTATGAAACTGTGAAAAAATACAGCATCTCTTACATAGATGCTATTTAGTTAATAGTGAAAAACATGTTGGGTTCATGAACTGTGTAAATCATTTGAGCCGAATAATCACTGGGCTTACCGGAAATGAACTCTTGCTTGTAGGAAGACACGGAGCCTTTGGTTTAAGGCCGTTTCTGAAGGAAAATTCAGACCGGTGTTCTCATCCATGAAACACACTCGTTTTTAACGCAAGAAGCATGCTCTTCTTTCCAGCGTCTGCAATACAGCAAGAAACATGAGCATGCCCAGAAAAAAAAGAACTGTGGTTCTACTCATACGGACCATATCTTGTTGAACTCTGATTTGGATACTGTAACAAACCACAGCATCTCTTACAAAATGGTCTTTCATTTATAGTGAAAAACGTGTTGGGTTCGTGAACTCTGTAAATCATTTGAGCCGAAAAATCACTGGGTTTACTGGAAATGAACTCTTGCTTGTAGGAAGACACAGAGGCTTTGATTTCACTCCGTTTCTGAAGGAAAATTCCGACCAGTGTTCTCATCCATGAAACATACTCTGTTTTAACGCAAGAAGAATGCTCTTCTTTCAAGCGTCCCCAATACAGCAAGAAACATGAGCATGCCCAGAAAAAAAGAACTGTGTTTCCTACTCATACGTACCATATCTAGTTGAACTCTTGTCATGAAACTATAACAAAACACAGCATCTCTTACATAGATGCTCTTTAGTTAATAGTGAAAATCATGTTGGGTTCGTGAACTGTGTAAATACATTTGAGCCGAAAAATCACTAGGTTTACGGGAAATGACCTCTTGCTTGTAGGAAGACATAGAGCCTTTGGTTTAACTCCATTTCTGATGGGAAATTCAGACCAGTGTTCTCATCCATGAAACACCCTCTGTTTTAACGCAAGAAGCATCCTCTTCTGTCCAGAATCTGCAATACAGCAAGAAATATGAGCATGTCTAGAAAAAATGAACTGTGTTTCCTACTCATACGGACCATATCTAGCTGAACTCTGCTTATGAAACTGTAACAAACCACAGCATGTGTTACATAGATGCTCTTTAGTTAATAGTGAAAAAAGTATTGAGTTCATGAACTGTGTAAATTCATTTGAGCCGAAAAACCCCTGGGTTTACCGGAAATGAACTCTTGCTTGTAGGAAGACTCAGAGGCGTTGGTTTAACTCCGATTCTGATGGAAAATTCAGACCGGTGTTCTCATCGATGAAACATACCCAGTTTTAACGCAAGAAGCATGCTCTTCTTTCCAGCGTCTGCAATACAGCAAGAAACATGAGCATGCCCAGAAAAAAAGAACTGTGGTTCTACTCATACGGACCATATCCAGTTAAACTCTGCTTATGAAACTGTAACAAACCACAGCATCTCTTAAAAAAATGCTCATTCATTTATAGTGAAAAACGTGTTGGGTTCGTGAACTGTGTAAATTCATTTGAGCTGAAAAATCACTGGGTTTACCGGAAATGAACTCTTGCTTGTAGGAAGACACAGAGGCTTTGGTTTCACTGCGTTTCTTAATGAAAATTCAGACCAGTGTTCTCATCCATGAAACATACACTGTTTTAACGCAAGAAGCATGCTCTTCTTTCCAGCGTTTCCAATACAGCAAGCAACATGAGCATGCCCAGAAAAAAAGAACAGTGTTTCCTACTCATACGGACCATATCTATTTGAACAATGCTTATCAAACTGTAACAAACCACAGCATGTGTTACATAGATGCTCTTGAGTTAATAGTGAAAAAAGTATTGGGTTCATGAACAGTGTAAATTCATTTGAGCCGAAAAATCACTGGGTTTACCGGAAATGAACTCTTGCTTGTAGGAAGACACAGAGGCTTTGGTTTCACTCTGTTTGTGAAGGGAAATTCAGACCAGAGTTCTCATCCATGAAACACACTCTGTTTTAACACAAGAAGCATCCTCTTCTGTCCAGAATCCTAATACAGCAAGATATATAAGCATGTCCAGAAGAAAAGAACTGTGTTTCCTAGACATACGGACCGTATCTGGTTGAACTCTGATTATGAAACTGTAACAAACTACAGCATCTCTTACATAGATGCTATTTAGTTAATAGTGAAAAACGTGTTGGGTTCGTGAACTTTGTAAATTCATTTGAGCCGAAAAATCACTGTGTTTACCGGAAATGAACTCTTGCTTGTAGGAAGACACAAAGGCTTTGGTTTGACTCCGTTTGTGAAGGGAAATTCAGACCAGAGTTCTCCTCCATGAAACACACTCTGTTTTAACGCAAGAAGCATGCTCTTCTTTCCAGCATCTCTAAACAGCAACAAACATGAGCATGACCAGAATAAAAGAACTGCGTTTCCTACTCATACGGACCATATCTAGTAGAACTCTGCTCATTAAACTGTACCAAACCACTGCATCTCTTACATAGATTCTGTTTAGTTAATAGTGAAAATCGTGTTGGGTTCATGAAATGTGTAAATACATTTGAGCCGAAAAATCACTGGGTTTACCGGAAATGAACTCTTGCTTGTAGGAAGACTCAGAGGCGTTGGTTTAACTCCGATTCTGATGGAAAATTCAACCGGTGTTCTCATCGATGAAACATACCCTGTTTTAACGCAAGAAGCATGCTCTTCTTTCCAGCGTCTGCAATACAGCAAGAAACATGAGCATGCCCAGAAAAAAAGAACTGTGGTTCTACTCATACGGACCATATCCAGTTAAACTCTGCTTATGAAACTGTAACAAACCACAGCATCTCTTACAAAAATGCTCTTTCATTTATAGTGAAAAACGTGTTGGGTTTGTGAACTGTGTAAATTCATTTGAGCCGAAAAATCACTGGGTTTACCGGAAATGAACTCTTGCTTGTAGGAAGAAACAGAGGCTTTGGTTTCACTCCGTTTGTGAAGGGAAATTCAGACCAGAGTTCTCATCCATGAAACACACTCTGTTTTAACGGAAGAAGCATGCTCTTCTTTCCAGCATCTCTAATACAGCAAGAAACATGAGCATGCCCAGAAAAATGAACTGCGTTTCCTACTCATACGGACCATATCTAGTTTAACTCTGCTCATTAAACTGTAACAAACCACTGCATATCTTACATAGATGCTGTTTAGTTAACAGTGAAAATCGTGTTGGGTTCGTGAACTGTGTAAATACATTTGAACCGAAAAATCACTGGGTTTTCCGGAAATGAACTCTTGCTTGTAGGAAGACAAAGAGCCTTTTGTTTAACAACATTTCTGAAGGGAAATTAAGACCAGTGTTCTCATCCATGAAACACCCTCTGTTTAAACGCAAGAAGCATCCTCTTTTGTCCAGAATCTGCAATAGAGCAAGAAATATGAGCATGTCCAGAAAAAATGAACTGTGTTTCCTACTCATACGGACCATATGTGGTTGAACTCTGATTATGAAACTGTAAAAAAATACAGCATCTCTTACATAGATGCTATTTAGTTAATAGTGAAAAACATGTTGGGTTCATGATCTGTGTAAATCATTTGAGCCAAATAATCACTGGGCTTACCGGAAATGAACCTTTAATTGTAGGAAGACACGGAGCCTTTAGTTTAAGTCCGTTTCTGAAGGAAAATTCAGACCGGTGTTCTCATCCATGAAACATACTCTGTTTTAACGCAAGAAGCATGCTCTTCTTTCCAGCGTTTCCAATATAGGAATAAACATGAGCATGCCCAGAAAAAAAGAACAGTGTTTCCTACTCATACGGACCATATCTAGTTGAACAATGCTTATGAAACTGTAACAAACCACAGCATGTGTTACATAGATGCTCTTTAGTTAATAGTGAAAAAAGTATTGGGTTCATGAACAGTGTAAATTCATTTGAGCCGAAAAATCACTGGGTTTACCGGAAATGAACTCTTGCTTGTAGGAAGACTCAGAGGCTTTGGTTTCACTCTGTGTGTGAAGGGAAATTCAGACCAGAGTTCTCATCCATGAAACACACTCTGTTTTAACACAAGAAGCATCCTCTTCTGTCCAGAATCTGCAATACAGCAAAAAATATAGGCATGTCCAGAAGACATCAACTGTGTTTCCTACACATACGGACCATATCTGGTTGAACTCTGATTATGAAACTGTAACAAACTACAGCATCTCTTACATAGATGCTATTTAGTTAATAGTGAAAGACGTGTTGGGTTCGTGAACTTTGTAAATTCATTTGAGCCAAAAATATCTCTGTGCTTACAGGAAATAATCTCTTGCTTGTATGAAGCCCCACAGCATTTGGTTTATCTCCGTTTCTGATGGAAAATTCAGACCGGTGTGCTCATCAATGAAACATACCCTGTTTTAACACAAGAAGCATGCTCTTCTTTCCAGCGTCTGCAATACAGCAACAAACATGAGCATGCCCAGAAAAAAAGAACCCTGTTTCTACTCATGCAGACCATATCCAGTTACACTCTGCTTATGAAACTGTAACAAACCACAGCATCTCTTACAAAAATGGTCTTTCATTTATAGTGAAAAACGTGTTGGGTTCGTGAACTCTGTAAATTCATTTGAGCCGAAAAATCACTGGGTTTACCGGAAATGAACTCTTGCTTGTAGGAAGACACAGAGGCTTTGATTTCACTCCGTTTCTGAAGGAAAATTCCGACCAGTGTTCTCATCCATGAAACATACTCTGTTTTAACGCAAGAAGAATGCTCTTCTTTCAAGCGTCCCCAATACAGCAAGAAACATGAGCATGCCCAGAAAAACAGAACTGTGTTTCCTACTCATACGTACCATATCTAGTTGAACTCTTGTCATGAAACTATAACAAAACACAGCATCTCTTACATAGATGCTCTTTAGTTAATAGTGAAAAACATGTTGGGTTCGTGAACTGTGTAAATACATTTGAGCCGAAAAATCACTAGGTTTACGGGAAATGACCTCTTGCTTGTAGGAAGACAAAGAGCCTTTGGTTTAACTCCATTTCCTAAGGGAAATTCAGACCAGTGTTCTCATCCATGAAACACCCTCTGTTTTAACGCAAGCATCATCCTCGTCTTTCCAGAGTCTGCAATACAGCAAGAAATATGAGCATGTCCAGAAAAAATGAACTGTGTTTCCTACTCATACAGACCATTTCTAGTTGAACTCTGCTTATGAAACTGTAACAAACCACAGCATGTGTTACATAGATGCTCTTTAGTTAATAGTGAAAAAAGTATTGAGTTCATGAACTGTGTAAATTCATTTGAGCCGAAAAACCCCTGGGTTTACCGGAAATGAACTCTTGCTTGTAGGAAGACTCAGAGGCGTTGGTTTAACTCCGATTCTGATGGAAAATTCAGACCGGTGTTCTCATCGATGAAACATACCCTGTTTTAAGGCATGAAGCATGCTCTTCTTTCCAGCGTCTGCAATACAGCAAGAAACATGAGCATGCCCAGAAAAAAAGAACTGTGGTTCTACTCATACGGACCATATCCAGTTAAACTCTGCTTATGAAACTGTAACAAACCACAGCATCTCTTACAAAAATGCTCTTTCATTTATAGTGAAAAACGTGTTGGGTTTGTGAACTGTGTAAATTCATTTGAGCCGAAAAATCACTGGGTTTACCGGAAATGAACTCTTGCTTGTAGGAAGAAACAGAGGCTTTGGTTTCACTCCGTTTGTGAAGGGAAATTCAGACCAGAGTTCTCATCCATGAAACACACTCTGTTTTAACGCAAGAAGCATGCTCTTCTTTCCAGCATCTCTAATACAGCAAGAAACATGAGCATGCCCAGAAAAAATGAACTGCGTTTCCTACTCATACGGACCATATCTAGTTTAACTCTGCTCATTAAACTGTAACAAACCACTGCATATCTTACATAGATGCTGTTTAGTTAACAGTGAAAATCGTGTTGGGTTCGTGAACTGTGTAAATACATTTGAGCCGAAAAATCACTGGGTTTTCCGGAAATGAACTCTTGCTTGTAGGAAGACAAAGAGCCTTTGGTTTAACACCATTTCTGAAGGGAAATTAAGACCAGTGTTCTCATCCATGAAACACCCTCTGTTTAAACGCAAGAAGCATCCTCTTTTGTCCAGAATCTGCAATAGAGCAAGAAATATGAGCATGTCCAGAAAAAATGAACTGTGTTTCCTACTCATACGGACCATATGTGGTTGAACTCTGATTATGAAACTGTAAAAAAATACAGCCTCTCTTACATAGATGCTATTTAGTTAATAGTGAAAAACATGTTGGGTTCATGATCTGTGTAAATCATTTGAGCCGAATAATCACTGGGCTTACCGGAAATGAACTCTTAATTGTAGGAAGACACGGAGCCTTTAGTTTAAGTCCGTTTCTGAAGGAAAGTTCAGACCGGTGTTCTCATCCATGAAACATACTCGGTTTTAACGCAAGAAGCATGCTCTTCTTTCCAGCGTCTGCAATACAGCAAGTAACATGAGCATGCCCAGAAAAAAAGAACTGTGTTTCTTACTCATACGGACCATATCCAGTTAAACTCTGCTTATGAAACTGTAACAAACCACAGCATGTGTTACATAGATGCTCTTTAGTTAATAGTGAAAAAAGTATTGGGTTCATGAACAGTGTAAATTCATTTGAGCCGAAAAATCACTGGGTTTACCGGAAATGAACTCTTGCTTGTAGGAAGACTCAGAGGCTTTGGTTTCACTCTGTGTGTGAAGGGAAATTCAGACCAGAGTTCTCATCCATGAAACACACTCTGTTTTAACACAAGAAGCATCCTCTTCTGTCCAGAATCTGCAATACAGCAAGAAATATAGGCATGTCCAGAAGAAATGAACTGTGTTTCCTACACATACGGACCATATCTGGTTGAACTCTGATTATGAAACTGTAACAAAATACAGCATCTCTTACATAGATGCTATTTAGTTAATAGTGAAAAACGTGTTGGGTTCGTGAACTTTGTAAATTCATTTGAGCCAAAAAATCTCTGTGCTTACAGGAAATAATCTCTTGCTTGTATGAAGCCCCAGAGCATTTGGTTTAACTCCGTTTCTGATGGAAAATTCAGACCGGTGTGCTCATCAATGAAACATACCCTGTTTTAACGCAAGAAGCATGCTCTTCTTTCCAGCGTCTGCAATACAGCAAGAAACATGAGCATGCCCAGAAAAAAAGAACCCTGTTTCTACTCATACAGACCATATCCAGTTACACTCTGCTTATGAAACTGTAACAAACCACAGCATCTCTTACAAAAATGCTCTTTCATTTATACTGAAAAACGTGTTGGGTTCGTGAACTCTGTAAATTCATTTGAGCCGAAAAATCACTGGGTTTACCGGAAATGAACTCTTGCTTGTAGGAAGACACAGAGGCTTTGATTTCACTCCGTTTCTGAAGGAAAATTCCGACCAGTGTTCTCATCCATGAAACATACTCTGTTTTAACGCAAGAAGAATGCTCTTCTTTCAAGCGTCCCCAATACAGCAAGAAACATGAGCATGCCCAGAAAAAAAGAACTGTGTTTCCTACTCATACGTACCATATCTAGTTGAACTCTTGTCATGAAACTATAACAAAACACAGCATCTCTTACATAGATGCTCTTTAGTTAATAGTGAAAATCATGTTGGGTTCGTGAACTGTGTAAATACATTTGAGCCGAAAAATCACTAGGTTTACGGGAAATGACCTCTTGCTTGTAGGAAGACAAAGAGCCTTTGGTTTAACTCCATTTCTGAAGGGAAATTCAGGCCAGTGTTCTCATCCATGAAACACCCTCTGTTTTAACGCAAGAAGCATCCTCTTCTGTCCAGAATCTGCAATACAGCAAGAAATATGAGCATGTCTAGAAAAAATGAACTGTGTTTCCTACTCATACGGACCATATCTAGTTGAACTCTGATTATGAAACTGTAACAAACTTCAGCATCTCTTACATAGTTGCTCTTTAGTTAATAGCGAAAAACGTGTTTTGTTCGTGAACTGTGTAAATTCATTTGATCCGAAAAATCACTGGGTTTATCGGAAATGAACTCTTGCTTGCAGAAAGAAACAGATACTTTCATTTACCTCTGTTTGTGAAGGGAAATTCAGACCAGTGTTCTCATCCATGAAACACCCTCTGTTTTAACGCAAGCATCATCCGCGTCTTTCCAGAGTCTGCAATACAGCAAGAAATATGAGCATGTCCAGAAAAAATGAACTGTGTTTCCTACTCATATGGACCATATCTAGTTGAACTCTGCTCATTAAACTGTAACAAACCACTGCATATCTTACAAAGATGCTGTTTAGTTAACAGTGAAAATCTTGTTGGGTTCGTGAACTTTGTAAATACATTTGAGCCGAAAAATCACTGGGTTTACCGGAAATGAACTCTTGCTTGTAGGAAGACAAAGAGCCTCTGTTTTCACACCATTTCTGAAGGGAAATTAAGACCAGTGTTCTCATCCATGAAACACCCTCTGTTTTAACGCAAGAGGCATCCTCTTTTGTCCAGAATCTGCAAAAGAGCAAGAAATATGAGCATGTCCAGAAAA
Source organism: Onychomys leucogaster (assembly GCA_949786385.1). Classification (NCBI taxonomy): domain Eukaryota; kingdom Metazoa; phylum Chordata; class Mammalia; order Rodentia; family Cricetidae; genus Onychomys; species Onychomys leucogaster. Next base: position 174,134 of record CATKUP010000070.1, read on the forward strand.
AATGAACTGTGTTTCCTACTCATACGGACCATATGTGGTTGAACTCTGATTATGAAACTGTGAAAAAATACAGCATCTCTTACATAGATGCTATTTAGTTAATAGTGAAAAACATGTTGGGTTCATGAACTGTGTAAATCATTTGAGCCGAATAATCACTGGGCTTACCGGAAATGAACTCTTGCTTGTAGGAAGACACGGAGCCTTTGGTTTAAGGCCGTTTCTGAAGGAAAATTCAGACCGGTGTTCTCATCCATGAAACACACTCGTTTTTAACGCAAGAAGCATGCTCTTCTTTCCAGCGTCTGCAATACAGCAAGAAACATGAGCATGCCCAGAAAAAAAAGAACTGTGGTTCTACTCATACGGACCATATCCAGTTAAACTCTGCTTATGAAACTGTAACAAACCACAGCATCTCTTTAAAAAATGCTCATTCATTTATAGTGAAAAACGTGTTGGGTTCGTGAACTATGTAAATTCATTTGAGCCGAAAAATCACTGGGTTTACCGGAAATGAACTCTTGCTTGTAGGAAGACACAGAGGCTTTGATTTCACTCCGTTTCTGAAGGAAAATTCCGACCAGTGTTCTCATCCATGAAACATTCTCTGTTTTAACGCAAGATGAATGCTCTTCTTTCAAGCGTCCCCAATACAGCAAGAAACATGAGCATGCCCAGAAAAAAAGAACTGTGCTTCCTACTCATACGTACCACATCTACTTGAACTCTTGTCATGAAACTATAACAAAACACAGCATCTCTTACATAGATGCTGTTTAGTTAATAGTGAAAATCATGTTGGGTTCGTGAACTGTGTAAATACATTTGAGCCGAAAAATCACTTGGTTTACAGGAAATGACCTCTTGCATGTAGGAAGACAAAGAGCCTTTGGTTTAACTCCATTTCTGAAGGGAAATTCAGACCAGTGTTCTCATCCATGAAACACCCTCTGTTTTAACGCAAGAAGCATCCTCTTCTGTCCAGAATCTGAAAAACAGCAAGAAATATGAGCTGTCCAGAAAAAATGAACTGTGTTTCCTACTCATACGGAGCATATCTTGTTGAACTCTGATTAGGAAACTGTAGCAAACTACAGCATCTCTTACATAGATGCTATTTAGTTAATAGTGAAGAACATGTTGGGTTCGTGAACTGTGTAAATTCATTTGAGCCGAAAAATCACTGGGATTACCGGAAATGAACTCTTGCTTGTAGGAAGACACAGAGCCTTTGGTTTAACTCCGTTTCTGATGGAAAATTGAGACCGGTGTTCTCATCCATGAAACATACCCTGTTTTAACACAAGAAGCATCCTCTTCTGTCCATAATCTGCAATAGAGCAAGAAATATGAGCTGTCCAGAAAAAATGACCTGTGTTTCCTACTCATACGGACCATATCTTGTTGAACTCTGATTTGGATACTGTAACAACCCACAGCATCTCTTACAAAAATGGTCTTTCATTTATAGTGAAAAACGTGTTGGGTTCGTGAACTGTGTAAATTCATTTGAGCCGAAAAATCACTGGGTTTACCGGAAATGAACTCTTGCTTGAAGGAAGACACCGAGGCTTTGGTTTAACACCATTTCTGAAGGGAAATTAAGACCAGTGTTCTCATCCATGAAACACCCTCTGTTTTAACGCAAGAAGCATCCTCTTTTGTCCAGAATCTGCAATAGAGCAAGAAATATGAGCATGTCCAGAAAAAATGAACTGTGTTTCCTACTCATACAGACCATATGTGGTTGAACTCTGATTATGAAACTGTAAAAAAATACAGCATCTCTTACATAGATGCTATTTAGTTAATAGTGAAAAACATGTTGGGTTCATGAACTGTGTAAATCATTTGAGCCAAATAATCACTGGGCTTACCGGAAATGAACTCTTGCTTGTAGGAAGACACAGAGCCTTTGGTTTAAGTCCGTTTCTGAAGGAAAATTCAAACCGGTGTTCTCATCCATGAAACATACTCGGTTTTAACGCAAGAAGCATGCTCTTCTTTCCACCGTCTGCAATGCAGCAAGAAACATGAGCATGCCCAGAAACAAAGAACTGTGTTTCTACTCATACGGACCATATCCAGTTAAACTCTGCTTATGAAACTGTAAGAAACCACAGCATCTCTTACAAAAATGGTCTTTCATTTATAGTGAAAAACGTGTTGGGTTCGTGAACTGTGTAAATTCATTTGAGCCGAAAAATCACTGGGTTTACCGGAAATGAACTCTTGCTTGAAGGAAGACACCGAGGCTTTGGTTTAACACCATTTCTGAAGGGAAATTAAAACCAGTGTTCTCATCCATGAAACACCCTCTGTTTTAACGCAAGAAGCATCCTCTTTTGTCCAGAATCTGCAATAGAGCAAGAAATATGAGCATGTCCAGAAAAAATGAACTGTGTTTCCTACTCATACGGACCATATGTGGTTGAACTCTGATTATGAAACTGTAAAAAAATACAGCATCTCTTACATAGATGCTATTTAGTTAATAGTGAAAAACATGTTGGGTTCATGAACTGTGTAAATCATTTGAGCCAAATAATCACTGGGCTTACCGGAAATGAACTCTTGCTTGTAGGAAGACACAGAGCCTTTGGTTTAAGTCCGTTTCTGAAGGAAAATTCAAACCGGTGTTCTCATCCATGAAACATACTCGGTTTTAACGCAAGAAGCATGCTCTTCTTTCCACCGTCTGCAATGCAGCAAGAAACATGAGCATGCCCAGAAACAAAGAACTGTGTTTCTACTCATACGGACCATATCCAGTTAAACTCTGCTTATGAAACTGTAAGAAACCACAGCATCTCTTACAAAAATGGTCTTTCATTTATAGTGAAAAACGTGTTGGGTTCGTGAACTGTGTAAATTCATTTGAGCCGAAAAATCACTGGGTTTACCGGAAATGAACTCTTGCTTGAAGGAAGACACCGAGGCTTTGGTTTAACACCATTTCTGAAGGGAAATTAAGACCAGTGTTCTCATCCATGAAACACCCTCTGTTTTAACGCAAGAAGCATCCTCTTTTGTCCAGAATCTGCAATAGAGCAAGAAATATGAGCATGTCCAGAAAAAATGAACTGTGTTTCCTACTCATACGGACCATATGTGGTTGAACTCTGATTATGAAACTGTAAAAAAATACAGCATCTCTTACATAGATGCTATTTAGTTAATAGTGAAAAACATGTTGGGTTCATGAACTGTGTAAATCATTTGAGCCAAATAATCACTGGGCTTACCGGAAATGAACTCTTGCTTGTAGGAAGACACAGAGCCTTTGGTTTAAGTCCGTTTCTGAAGGAAAATTCAAACCGGTGTTCTCATCCATGAAACATACTCGGTTTTAACGCAAGAAGCATGCTCTTCTTTCCACCGTCTGCAATGCAGCAAGAAACATGAGCATGCCCAGAAACAAAGAACTGTGTTTCTACTCATACGGACCATATCCAGTTAAACTCTGCTTATGAAACTGTAAGAAACCACAGCATCTCTTACAAAAATGCTCTTTCATTTATAGTGAAAAACGTGTTGGGTTCGTGAACTGTGTAAATTCATTTGAGCCGAAAAATCACTGGGTTTACCGGAAATGAACTCTTGCTTGAAGGAAGACACAGAGGCTTTGGTTTCACTCCGTTTTTGAAGGAAAATTCAGACCAGTGTTCTCATCCATGAAACATACTCTGTTTTAACGCAAGAAGCATGCTCTTCTTTCCAGCATCTGCAATACAGCAAGAAACATGAGCATGCCCAGAAAAAAGAACTGTGTTTCTACTCATACGGACCATATCCAGTTACACTCTGCTTATGAAACTGTAACAAACCACAGCATCTCTTACAAAAATGCTCTTTCATTTATACTGAAAAACGTGTTGGGTTCGTGAACTGTGTAAATTCATTTGAGCCGAAAAATCACTGGGTTTACCGGAAATGAAATCTTGCTTGAAGGAAGACACAGACGCTTTGGTTTCACTCCGTTTGTGAAGGGAAATTCAGACCAGAGTTCTCATCCATGAAACACACTCTGTTTTAACGCAAGAAGCATGCTCTTCTTTCCAGCATCTCTAATACATCAAGAAACATGAGCATGCCCAGAAAAATGAACTGGGTTTCCTACTCATACGGACCATATCTAGTTGAACTCTGCTCATTAAACTGTAACAAACCACTGCATATCTTACATAGATGCTGTTTAGTTAACAGTGAAAATCGTGTTGGGTTCGTGAACTGTGTAAATACATTTGAGCCGAAAAATCACTGGGTTTACCGGAAATGAACTCTTGTTTGTAGGAAGACACAGAGGCTTTGATTTCACTCCGTTTCTGAAGGAAAATTCCGACCAGTGTTCTCATCCATGAAACATACTCTGTTTTAACGCAAGAAGAATGCTCTTCTTTCAAACGTCCCCTATACAGCAAGAAACATGAGCATGCCCAGAAAAAAAGAACTGTGTTTCCTACTCATAGGTACCATATCTAGTTGAACTCTTGTCATGAAACTATAACAAAACACAGCATCTCTTACATAGATGCTGTTTAGTTAATAGTGAAATCATGTTGGGTTCGTGAACTGTGTAAATATATTTGAGTCAAAAAATCACTAGGTTTACAGGAAATGACCTCTTGCTTGTAGGAAGACAAAGAGCCTTTGGTTTAACTCCATTTCTGAAGGGAAATTCAGACCAGTGTTCTCATCCATGAAACACCCTCTGTTTTAACGCAAGAAGCATCCTCTTCTGTCCAGAATCTGCAAAACAGCAAGAAATATGAGCTGTCCAGAAAAAATGAACTGTGTTTCCTACTCATACGGACCATATCTGGTTGAACTCTGATTATGAAACTGTAACAAACTACAGCATCTCTTACAAAGATGCTATTTAGTTAATAGTGAAAAACGTGTTGGGTTCGTGAACTTTGTAAATTCATTTGAGCCAAAAAATCTCTGTGCTTACAGGAAATAATCTCTTGCTTGTAGGAAGACACAGAGACTTTGGTTTAACTCCGATTCTGATGGAAAATTCAGACCGTTGTTCTAATCGATGAAACATACCCTGTTTTAACGCAAGAAGCATGCTCTTCTTTCCAGCGTCTGCAATACAGCAAGAAACATGAGCATGCCCAGAAAAAAAGAACTGTGTTTCTTACTCATACGGACCATATCCAGTTAAACTCTGCTTATGAAACTGTAACAAACCACAGCATCTCTTAAAAAAATGCTCATTCATTTATATTGAAAAACGTGTTGGGTTCGTGAACTGTGTAAATTCATTTGAGCCGAAAAATCACTGTGTTTAACGGAAATGAACTCTTGCTTGTAGGAAGACACAGAGGCTTTGATTTCACTGCGTTTCTTAATGGAAATTCAGACCAGTGTTCTCATCCATGAAACATACTCTGTTTTAACGCAAGAAGCATGCTCTTCTTTCCAGCGTTTCCAATATAGGAAGAAACATGAGCATGCCCAGAAAAAAAGAACAGTGTTTCCTACTCATACGGACCATATCTAGTTGAACAATGCTTAAGAAACTGTAACAAACCACAGCATGTGTTACATAGATGCTCTTTAGTTAATAGTGAAAAAAGTATTGGTTTCATGAACAGTGTAAATTCATTTGAGCCGAAAACTCACTGGGTTTACCGGAAATGAACTCTTGCTTGTAGGAAGACTCAGAGGCTTTGGTTTCACTCTGTTTGTGAAGGGAAATTCAGACCAGAGTTCTCATCCATGAAACACACTCTGTTTTAACACAAGAAGCATCCTTTTCTGTCCAGAATCTGCAATACAGCAAGAAATATAAGCATGTCCAGAAGAAATGAACTGTGTTTCCTACACATACGGACTGTATCTGGTTGAACTCTGATTATGAAACTGTAACAATCTACAGCATCTCTTACATAGATGCTATTTAGTTAATAGTGAAAAACGTGTTGGGTTCGTGAACTTTGTAAATTCATTTGAGCCAAAAAATCTCTGTGCTTACAGGAAATAATCTCTTGCTTGTAGGAAGACCCAGAGCCTTTGGTTTAACTCCGTTTCTAATGGAAAATTCAGACCGGTGTTCTCATCGATGAAACATGCCCTGTTTTAACGCAAGATGCATGGTCTTCTTTCCAGCGTCTGCAATACAGCAAGAAACATGAGCATGCCCAGAAAAAAAGAACCCCGTTTCTACTCATATGGACCATATCCAGTTACACTCTGCTTATGAAACTGTAACAAACCACAGCATCTCTAACAAAAATGCTCTTTCATTAATACTGAAAAACGTGTTGGGTTCGTGAAATGTGTAAATTCATTTGAGCCGAAAAATCACTCGGTTTACCGGAAATGTACTCTTGCTTATAGGAAGACATACAGGCTTTGGTTTAACTCCGTTTGTGAAGGGAAATTCAGACCAGCGTTCTCATCCAGGAAACACACTCTGTTATAACACAAGAAGCATCCTCTTCTGTCCATAATCTGCAATACAGCAAGAAATATGAGCTGTAGAGAAAAAAAAGAACTGTGTTTCCTACTCATACGGACCATATCTTGTTGAACTCTGATTTGGATATTGTAACAATCCACAGCATCTCTTACAAAAATGGTCTTTCATTTATAGTGAAAAACGTGTTGGGTTCGTGAACTGTGTAAATTCATTTGAGCAGAAAAATCACTGGGTTTACCGGAAATGAACTCTTGCTTGTAGGAAGACACAGAGGCTTTGATTTCACTCCGTTTCTGAAGGAAAATTTAGACCAGTGTTCTCATCCATGAAACATACTCTGTTTTAACGCAAGAAGCATGCTCTTCTTTCCAGCATCTGCAATACAGCAAGAAACATGAGCATGCCCAGAAAAAAGAACTGTGTTTCTACTCATACGGACCATATCCAGTTACACTCTGCTTATGAAACTGTAACAAACCACAGCATCTCTTACAAAAATGCTCTTTCATTTATACTGAAAAACGTGTTGGGTTCGTGAACTGTGTAAATTCATTTGAGCCGAAAAATCACTGGGTTTACCGGAAATGAACTCTTGCTTGAAGGAAGACACAGACGCTTTGGTTTCACTCCGTTTGTGAAGGGAAATTCAGACCAGAGTTCTCATCCATGAAACACACTCTGTTTTAACGCAAGAAGCATGCTCTTCTTTCCAGCATCTCTAATACATCAAGAAACATGAGCATGCCCAGAAAAATGAACTGGGTTTCCTACTCATACGGACCATATCTAGTTGAACTCTGCTCATTAAACTGTAACAAACCACTGCATATCTTACATAGATGCTGTTTAGTTAACAGTGAAAATCGTGTTGGGTTCGTGAACTGTGTAAATACATTTGAGCCGAAAAATCACTGGGTTTACCGGAAATGAACTCTTGTTTGTAGGAAGACACAGAGGCTTTGATTTCACTCCGTTTCTGAAGGAAAATTCCGACCAGTGTTCTCATCCATGAAACATACTCTGTTTTAACGCAAGAAGAATGCTCTTCTTTCAAACGTCCCCTATACAGCAAGAAACATGAGCATGCCCAGAAAAAAAGAACTGTGTTTCCTACTCATAGGTACCATATCTAGTTGAACTCTTGTCATGAAACTATAACAAAACACAGCATCTCTTACATAGATGCTGTTTAGTTAATAGTGAAATCATGTTGGGTTCGTGAACTGTGTAAATATATTTGAGTCAAAAAATCACTAGGTTTACAGGAAATGACCTCTTGCTTGTAGGAAGACAAAGAGCCTTTGGTTTAACTCCATTTCTGAAGGGAAATTCAGACCAGTGTTCTCATCCATGAAACACCCTCTGTTTTAACGCAAGAAGCATCCTCTTCTGTCCAGAATCTGCAAAACAGCAAGAAATATGAGCTGTCCAGAAAAAATGAACTGTGTTTCCTACTCATACGGACCATATCTGGTTGAACTCTGATTATGAAACTGTAACAAACTACAGCATCTCTTACAAAGATGCTATTTAGTTAATAGTGAAAAACGTGTTGGGTTCGTGAACTTTGTAAATTCATTTGAGCCAAAAAATCTCTGTGCTTACAGGAAATAATCTCTTGCTTGTAGGAAGACACAGAGACTTTGGTTTAACTCCGATTCTGATGGAAAATTCAGACCGTTGTTCTAATCGATGAAACATACCCTGTTTTAACGCAAGAAGCATGCTCTTCTTTCCAGCGTCTGCAATACAGCAAGAAACATGAGCATGCCCAGAAAAAAAGAACTGTGTTTCTTACTCATACGGACCATATCCAGTTAAACTCTGCTTATGAAACTGTAACAAACCACAGCATCTCTTAAAAAAATGCTCATTCATTTATATTGAAAAACGTGTTGGGTTCGTGAACTGTGTAAATTCATTTGAGCCGAAAAATAACTGTGTTTAACGGAAATGAACTCTTGCTTGTAGGAAGACACAGAGGCTTTGATTTCACTGCGTTTCTTAATGGAAATTCAGACCAGTGTTCTCATCCATGAAACATACTCTGTTTTAACGCAAGAAGCATGCTCTTCTTTCCAGCGTTTCCAATATAGGAAGAAACATGAGCATGCCCAGAAAAAAAGAACAGTGTTTCCTACTCATACGGACCATATCTAGTTGAACAATGCTTAAGAAACTGTAACAAACCACAGCATGTGTTACATAGATGCTCTTTAGTTAATAGTGAAAAAAGTATTGGTTTCATGAACAGTGTAAATTCATTTGAGCCGAAAACTCACTGGGTTTACCGGAAATGAACTCTTGCTTGTAGGAAGACTCAGAGGCTTTGGTTTCACTCTGTTTGTGAAGGGAAATTCAGACCAGAGTTCTCATCCATGAAACACACTCTGTTTTACCACAAGAAGCATCCTCTTCTGTCCAGAATCTGCAATACAGCAAGAAATATAAGCATGTCCAGAAGAAATGAACTGTGTTTCCTACACATACGGACTGTATCTGGTTGAACTCTGATTATGAAACTGTAACAATCTACAGCATCTCTTACATAGATGCTATTTAGTTAATAGTGAAAAACGTGTTGGGTTCGTGAACTTTGTAAATTCATTTGAGCCAAAAAATCTCTGTGCTTACAGGAAATAATCTCTTGCTTGTAGGAAGACCCAGAGCCTTTGGTTTAACTCCGTTTCTAATGGAAAATTCAGACCGGTGTTCTCATCGATGAAACATGCCCTGTTTTAACGCAAGATGCATGGTCTTCTTTCCAGCGTCTGCAATACAGCAAGAAACATGAGCATGCCCAGAAAAAAAGAACCCCGTTTCTACTCATATGGACCATATCCAGTTACACTCTGCTTATGAAACTGTAACAAACCACAGCATCTCTAACAAAAATGCTCTTTCATTAATACTGAAAAACGTGTTGGGTTCGTGAAATGTGTAAATTCATTTGAGCCGAAAAATCACTCGGTTTACCGGAAATGTACTCTTGCTTATAGGAAGACATACAGGCTTTGGTTTAACTCCGTTTGTGAAGGGAAATTCAGACCAGCGTTCTCATCCAGGAAACACACTCTGTTATAACACAAGAAGCATCCTCTTCTGTCCATAATCTGCAATACAGCAAGAAATATGAGCTGTAGAGAAAAAAATGAACTGTGTTTCCTACTCATACGGACCATATCTTGTTGAACTCTGATTTGGATATTGTAACAATCCACAGCATCTCTTACAAAAATGGTCTTTCATTTATAGTGAAAAACGTGTTGGGTTCGTGAACTGTGTAAATTCATTTGAGCAGAAAAATCACTGGGTTTACCGGAAATGAACTCTTGCTTGTAGGAAGACACAGAGGCTTTGATTTCACTCCGTTTCTGAAGGAAAATTTAGACCAGTGTTCTCATCCATGAAACATACTCTGTTTTAACGCAAGAAGAATGCTCTTCTTTCAAGTGTCTATAATACAGCAAGAAACATGAGCATGCCCAGAAAAAAAGAACTGTGTTTCCTACTCATACGGACCATATCTAGTTGAACACTGCTTATGAAACTGTAACAAACCACAGCATCTCTTACAAAAATGCTCTTTCATTAATAGTGAAAAACGTGTTGGGTTCGTGAACTGTGTAAATTCATTTGAGCCGAAAAATCACTGGGTTTACCAGAAATGAACTCTTGCTTGTAGGAAGACACATAGGCTTGGTTTAACTCCGTGTGTGATGGGAAATTCAGACCAGAGTTCTCATCCATGAAACACACTCTGTTTTCATGCAAGAAGCATGCTCTTCTTTCCAGCATTTCTAATACAGCCAGAAACATGAGCATGCCCAGAAAAAAAGAACTGCGTTTCCTACTCATACGGACCATATCTAGTTGAACACTGCTTATGAAACTGTAACAAACCACAGCATGTGTTACATAGATGCTCTTTAGTTAATAGTGAAAAAAGTATTGAGTTCATGAACTGTGTAAATTCATTTGAGCCGAAAAATCACTGGGTTTACCGGAAATGAACTCTTGTTTGTAGGAAGACACAGAGGCTTTGATTTCGCTCCGTTTCTGAAGGAAAATTCCGACCAGTGTTCTCATCCATGAAACATACTCTGTTTTAACGCAAGAAGAATGCTCTTCTTTCAAACGTCCACTATACAGCAAGAAACATGAGCATGCCCAGAAAAAAAGAACTGTGTTTCCTACTCATAGGTACCATATCTAGTTGAACTCTTGTCATGAAACTATAACAAAACACAGCATCTCTTACATAGATGCTGTTTAGTTAATAGTGAAATCATGTTGGGTTCGTGAACTGTGTAAATACATTTGAGTCAAAAAATCACTAGGTTTACAGGAAATGACCTCTTGCTTGTAGGAAGACAAAGAGCCTTTGGTTTAACTCCATTTCTGAAGGGAAATTCAGACCAGTGTTCTCATCCATGAAACACCCTCTGTTTTAACGCAAGAAGCATCCTCTTCTGTCCAGAATCTGCAAAACAGCAAGAAATATGAGCTGTCCAGAAAAAATGAACTGTGTTTCCTACTCATACGGACCTTATCTGGTTGAACTCTGATTATGAAACTGTAACAAACTACAGCATCTCTTACAAAGATGCTATTTAGTTAATAGTGAAAAACGTGTTGGGTTCGTGAACTTTGTAAATTCATTTGAGCCAAAAAATCTCTGTGCTTAGAGGAAATAATCTCTTGCTTGTAGGAAGACACAGAGACTTTGGTTTAACTCCGATTCTGATGGAAAATTCAGACCGTTGTTCTAATCGATGAAACATACCCTGTTTTAACGCAAGAAGCATGCTCTTCTTTCCAGCGTCTGCAATACAGCAAGAAACATGAGCATGCCCAGAAAAAAAGAACTGTGTTTCTTACTCATACGGACCATATCCAGTTAAACTCTGCTTATGAAACTGTAACAAACCACAGCATCTCTTAAAAAAATGCTCATTCATTTATATTGAAAAACGTGTTGGGTTCGTGAACTGTGTAAATTCATTTGAGCCGAAAAATCACTGTGTTTAACGGAAATGAACTCTTGCTTGTAGGAAGACACAGAGGCTTTGATTTCACTGCGTTTCTTAATGAAAATTCAGACCAGTGTTCTCATCCATGAAACATACTCTGTTTTAACGCAAGAAGCATGCTCTTCTTTCCAGCGTTTCCAATATAGGAAGAAACATGAGCATGCCCAGAAAAAAAGAACAGTGTTTCCTACTCATACGGACCATATCTAGTTGAACAATGCTTATGAAACTGTAACAAACCACAGCATGTGTTACATAGATGCTCTTTAGTTAATAGTGAAAAAAGTATTGGGTTCATGAACAGTGTAAATTCATTTGAGACAAAAAATCACTGAGTTTACCGGAAATGAACTCTTGCTTGTAGGAAGACTCAGAGGCTTTGGTTTCACTCTGTGTGTGAAGGGAAATTCAGACCAGAGTTCTCATCCATGAAACACACTCTGTTTTAACACAAGAAGCATCCTCTTCTGTCCAGAATCTGCAATACAGCAAGAAATATAAGCATGTCCAGAAGAAATGAACTGTGTTTCCTACACAGACGGACCATATATGGTTGAACTCTGATTATGAAACTGTAACAAACTACAGCATCTCTTACATAGATGCTATTTAGTTAATAGTGAAAAACGTGTTGGGTTCGTGAACTTTGTAAATTCATTTGAGCCAAAAAATCTCTGTGCTTACAGGAAATAATCTCTTGCTTGTAGGAAGACCCAGAGCCTTTGGTTTAACTCCGTTTCCAATGGAAAATTCAGACCGGTGTTCTCATCGATGAAACATGCCCTGTTTTAACGCAAGATGCATGGTCTTCTTTCCAGCGTCTGCAATACAGCAAGAAACATGAGCATGCCCAGAAAAAAAGAACCCCGTTTCTACTCATACGGACCATATCCAGTTACACTCTGCTTATGAAACTGTAACAAACCACAGCATCTCTAACAAAAATGCTCTTTCATTTATACTGAAAAACGTGTTGGGTTCGTGAAATGTGTAAATTCATTTGAGCCGAAAAATCACTCGGTTTACCGGAAATGAACTCTTGCTTATAGGAAGACATATAGGCTTTGGTTTAACTCCGTTTGTGAAGGGAAATTCCGACCAGCGTTCTCATCCAGGAAACACACTCTGTTATAACACAAGAAGCATCCTCTTCTGTCCATAATCTGCAATACAGCAAGAAATATGAGCTGTACAGAAAAAAATGAACTGTGTTTCCTACTCATACGGACCATATCTTGTTGAACTCTGATTTGGATATTGTAACAATCCACAGCATCTCTTACAAAATTGGTCTTTCATTTATAGTGAAAAACGTGTTGGGTTCGTGAACTGTGTAAATTCATTTGAGCCGAAAAATCACTGTGTTTAACGGAAATGAACTCTTGCTTGTAGGAAGACACAGAGGCTTTGATTTCACTGCGTTTCTTAATGAAAATTCAGACCAGTGTTCTCATCCATGAAACATACTCTGTTTTAACGCAAGAAGCATGCTCTTCTTTCCAGCGTTTCCAATATAGGAAGAAACATGAGCATGCCCAGAAAAAAAGAACAGTGTTTCCTACTCATACGGACCATATCTAGTTGAACAATGCTTATGAAACTGTAACAAACCACAGCATGTGTTACATAGATGCTCTTTAGTTAATAGTGAAAAAAGTATTGGGTTCATGAACAGTGTAAATTCATTTGAGACGAAAAATCACTGGGTTTACCGGAAATGAACTCTTGCTTGTAGGAAGACTCAGAGGCTTTGGTTTCACTCTGTTTGTGAAGGGAAATTCAGACCAGAGTTCTCATCCATGAAACACACTCTGTTTTAACACAAGAAGCATCCTCTTCTGTCCAGAATCTGCAATACAGCAAGAAATATAAGCATGTCCAGAAGAAATGAACTGTGTTTCCTACACATACGGACCATATCTGGTTGAACTCTGATTATGAAACTGTAACAAACTACAGCATCTCTTACATAGATGCTATTTAGTTAATAGTGAAAAACGTGTAGGGTTCGTGAACTTTGTAAATTCATTTGAGCCAAAAAATCTCTGTGCTTACAGGAAATAATCTCTTGCTTGTAGGAAGACCCAGAGCCTTTGGTTTAACTCCGTTTCTAATGGAAAATTCAGACCGGTGTTCTCATCGATGAAACATGCCCTGTTTTAACGCAAGATGCATGGTCTTCTTTCCAGCGTCTGCAATACAGCAAGAAACATGAGCATGCCCAGAAAAAAAGAACCCCGTTTCTACTCATACGGACCATATCCAGTTACACTCTGCTTATGAAACTGTAACAAACCACAGCATCTCTAACAAAAATGCTCTTTCATTTATACTGAAAAACGTGTTGGGTTCGTGAAATGTGTAAATTCATTTGAGCCGAAAAATCACTCGGTTTACCGGAAATGAACTCTTGCTTATAGGAAGACATATAGGCTTTGGTTTAACTCCGTTTGTGAAGGGAAATTCAGACCAGCGTTCTCATCCAGGAAACATACTCTGTTTTAACGCAAGAAGAATGCTCTTCTTTCAAGTGTCTATAATACAGCAAGAAACATGAGCATGCCCAGAAAAAAAGAACTGTGCTTCCTACTCATACGGACCATATCTAGTTGAACACTGCTTATGAAACTGTAACAAACCACAGCATCTCTTACAAAAATGCTCTTTCATTAATAGTGAAAAACGTGTTGGGTTCGTGAACTGTGTAAATTCATTTGAGCCGAAAAATCACTGGGTTTACCGGAAATGAACACTTGCTTGTAGGAAGACACATAGGCTTTGCTTTAACTCCATTTGTGATGGGAAATTCAGACCAGAGTTCTCATCCTTGAAACACACTCTGTTTTAATGCAAGAAGCATGCTCTTCTTTCCAGCATCTCTAAACAGCAAGAAACATGAGCATGCCCAGAAAAAAAGAACTGCGTTTCCTACTCATACGGACCATATCTAGTTGAACACTGCTTATGAAACTGTAACAAACCACAGCATGTGTTACATAGAAGCTCTTTAGTTAATAGTGAAAAAAGTATTGTGTTCATGAACTGTGTAAATTCATTTGAGCCGAAAAATCACTGTGTTTACCGGAAATGAACTCTTGCTTGTAGGAAGACACAAAGGCTTTGGTTTGACTCTGTTTGTGAAGGGAAATTCAGACCAGAGTTCTCATCCATGAAACACACTCTGATTTAACGCAAGAAGCATGCTCTTCTTTCCAGCATATCTAATACAGCAAGAAACATGAGCATGCCCAGAAAAAATGAACTGCGTTTCCTACTCATACGGACCATATCTAGTTGAACTCTGCTCATTAAACTGTAACAAACCACTGCATATCTTACATAGATGCTGTTTAGTTAACAGTGAAAATCGTGTTGGGTTCGTGAACTGTGTAAATACATTTGAGCCGAAAAATCACTGGGTTTACCGGAAATGAACTCTTGCTTGTAGGAAGACACAGAGGCTTTGATTTCACTCCGTTTCTGAAGGAAAATTCCGACCAGTGTTCTCATCCATGAAACATACTCTGTTTTAACGCAAGAAGAATGCTCTTCTTTCAAACGTCCCCTATACAGCAAGAAACATGAGCATGCCCAGAAAAAAAGAACTGTGTTTCCTACTCATAGGTACCATATCTAGTTGAACTCTTGTCATGAAACTATAACAAAACACAGCATCTCTTACATAGATGCTGTTTAGTTAATAGTGAAATCATGTTGGGTTCGTGAACTGTGTAAATACATTTGAGTCAAAAAATCACTATGTTTACAGGAAATGACCTCTTGCTTGTAGGAAGACAAAGAGCCTTTGGTTTAACTCCATTTCTGAAGGGAAATTCAGACCAGTGTTCTCATCCATGAAACACCCTCTGTTTTAACGCAAGAAGCATCCTCTTCTGTCCAGAATCTGCAAAACAGCAAGAAATATGAGCTGTCCAGAAAAAATGAACTGTGTTTCCTACTCATACGGACCATATCTGGTTGAACTCTGATTATGAAACTGTAACAAACTACAGCAACTCTTACGAAGATGCTATTTAGTTAATAGTGAAAAACGTGTTGGGTTCGTGAACTTTGTAAATTCATTTGAGCCAAAAAATCTCTGTGCTTACAGGAAATAATCTCTTGCTTGTAGGAAGACACAGAGACTTTGGTTTAACTCCGATTCTGATGGAAAATTCAGACCGTTGTTCTAATCGATGAAACATACCCTGTTTTAACGCAAGAAGCATGCTCTTCTTTCCAGCGTCTGCAATACAGCAAGAAACATGAGCATGTCCAGAAAAAAAGAACTGTGTTTCTTACTCATACGGACCATATCCAGTTAAACTCTGCTTATGAAACTGTAACAAACCACAGCATGTGTTACATAGATGCTCTTTAGTTAATAGTGAAAAAAGTATTGGGTTCATGAACAGTGTAAATTCATTTGAGACGAAAAATCACTGGTTTTACCGGAAATGAACTCTTGCTTGTAGGAAGACTCAGAGGCTTTGGTTTCACTCTGTTTGTGAAGGGAAATTCAGACCAGAGTTCTCATCCATGAAACACACTCTGTTTTAACACAAGAAGCATCCTCTTCTGTCCAGAATCTGCAATACAGCAAGAAATATAAGCATGTCCAGAAGAAATGAACTGTGTTTCCTACACATACGGACCATATCTTGTTGAACTCTGATTATGAAACTGTAACAAACTACAGCATCTCTTACATAGATGCTATTTAGTTAATAGTGAAAAACGTGTTGGGTTCGTGAACTTTGTAAATTCATTTGAGCCAAAAAATCTCTGTGCTTACAGGAAATAATCTCTTGCTTGTAGGAAGACCCAGAGCCTTTGGTTTAACTCCGTTTCTAATGGAAAATTCAGACCGGTGTTCTCATCGATGAAACATGCCCTGTTTTAACGCAAGATGCATGGTCTTCTTTCCAGCGTCTGCAATACAGCAAGAAACATGAGCATGCCCAGAAAAAAAGAACCCCGTTTCTACTCATACGGACCATATCCAGTTACACTCTGCTTATGAAACTGTAACAAACCACAGCATCTCTAACAAAAATGCTCTTTCATTTATACTGAAAAACGTGTTGGGTTCGTGAAATGTGTAAATTCATTTGAGCAGAAAAATCACTCGGTTTACCGGAAATGAACTCTTGCTTATAGGAAGACATATAGGCTTTGGTTTAACTCCGTTTGTGAAGGGAAATTCAGACCAGCGTTCTCATCCAGGAAACACACTCTGTTATAACACAAGAAGCATCCTCTTCTGTCCATAATCTGCAATACAGCAAGAAATATGAGCTGTACAGAAAAAAATGAACTGTGTTTCCTACTCATATGGACCATATCTTGTTGAACTCTGATTTGGATATTGTAACAATCCACAGCATCTCTTACAAAAATGGTCTTTCATTTATAGTGAAAAACGTGTTGGGTTCGTGAATTGTGTAAATTCATTTGAGCCGAAAAATCACTGGGTTTACCGGAAATGAACTCTTGCTTGTAGGAAGACACAGAGGCTTTGATTTCACTCCGTTTCTGAAGGAAAATTTAGACCAGTGTTCTCATCCATGAAACATACTCTGTTTTAACGCAGGAAGAATGCTCTTCTTTCAAGTGTCTATAATACAGCAAGAAACATGAGCATGCCCAGAAAAAAAGAACTGTGTTTCCTACTCATACGGACCATATCTAGTTGAACACTACTTATGAAACTGTAACAAACCACAGCATCTCTTACAAAAATGCTCTTTCATTAATAGTGAAAAACGTGTTGGGTTCGTGAACTGTGTAAATTCATTTGAGCCGAAAAATCACTGGGTTTACCGGAAATGAACACTTGCTTGTAGGAAGACACATAGGCTTTGCTTTAACTCCGTTTGTGATGGGAAATTCAGACCAGAGTTCTCATCCTTGAAACACACTCTGTTTTAATGCAAGAAGCATGCTCTTCTTTCCAGCATCTCTAAACAGCAAGAAACATGAGCATGCCCAGAAAAAAAGAACTGCGTTTCCTACTCATACGGACCATATCTAGTTGAACACTGCTTATGAAACTGTAACAAACCACAGCATGTGTTACATAGATGCTCTTTAGTTAATAGTGAAAAAAGTATTGAGTTCATGAACTGTGTAAATTCATTTGAGCCTAAAAATCACTGTGTTTAACGGAAATGTACTCTTGCTTGTAGGAAGACACAGAGGCTTTGGTTTCACTGCGTTTCTTAATGAAAATTCAGACCAGTGTTCTCATCCATGAAACATACTCTGTTCTAACGCAAGAAGAATGCTCTTCTTTCAAGCGTCTGCAATACAGCAAGAAACATGAGCATGCCCAGAAAAAAAGAACTGTGCTTCCTACTCATACGGACCATATCCAGTTAAACTCTGCTTATGAAACTGTAACAAACCACAGCATCTCTTACAAAAATGCTCTTTCATTTATAGTGAAAAACGTGTTGGGTTCGTGAACTGTGTAAATTCATTTGAGCCGAAAAATCACTGTGTTTAACGGAAATGAACTCTTGCTTGTAGGAAGACACAGAGGCTTTGGTTTCACTGCGTTTCTTAATGAAAATTCAGACCAGTGTTCTCATCCATGAAACATACTCTGTTTTAACGCAAGAAGCATCCTCTTCTGTCCAGAATCAGCAATACAGCAAGAAATATGAGCATGTCCCGAAAAAATGAACTGTGTTTCCTACTCATATGGACCATATCTGGTTGAACTCTGATTATGAAACTGTAACAAACTACAGCATCTCTTACATAGATGCTATTTACTTAATAGTGAAAAACGAGTTGGGTTCCTGAACTGTGTAAATTCATTTGAGCTGAATAATCACTGGGTTTACTGGAAATGAACTCTTGCTTGTAGGAAGACACAGAGGCTTTGGTTTAACTCCGTTTGTGAAGGGAAATTCAGACCAGAGTTCTCATCCATGAAACACACTCGGTTTTAATGCAAGAAGCATGCTCTTCTTTCCAGCATATCTAATACAGCCAGAAACATGAGCATGCCCAGAAAAAAAGAACTGTGTTTCCTACTCATATGGACCATATCTAGTTGAACACTGCTTATGAAACTTTAACAAACAACAGCATGTGTTACATAGATGCTCTTTAGTTAATACTGAAAAAAGTATTGTGTTCATGAACTGTGTAAATTCATTTGAGCAGAAAAATCTCTGTGTTTACCGGAAATGAACTCTTGCTTGTAGGAAGACACAGAGGCTTTAGTTTCACTCCGTTTGTGAAGGGAAATTCAGACCAGAGTTCTCATCCATGAAACACACTCTGTTTTAACGCAAGAAGCATGCTCTTTTTCCAGCATCTCTAATACAGCAAAAAACATGAGCATGCCCAGAAAAAAAGAACTGCGTTTCCTACTCATACTGACCATATCTAGTTGAACTCTGCTCATTAAACTGTAACAAACCACTGCATCTCTTACTTAGATGCTGTTTAGTTAATAGTGACAATCGTGTTGGGTTCGTGAACTTTTTAAATACATGTGAGCTGAAAAATCACTGGGTTTACCAGAAATGAACTCTTGCTTGTGGGAAGACAAAGAGCCTTTGGTTTAACACCATTTCTGAAGGGAAATTCAGACCGGTGTTCTCATCCATGAAACACCCTCTGTTTTCACGCAAGAAGCATCCTCTTTTGTCCAGAATCTGCAATACATCAAGAAATATGAGCATGTCCAGAAAAATGAACTGTGTTCCCTACTCATATGGACCATATCTGGTTGAACTCTGATTAGGAAACTGTAACAAACTACAGCATCTCTTACATAGATGCTATTTAGTTAATAGTGAAAAACGTGTTGGGTTCATGAACTTTGTGAATTCATTTGAGCCGAAAAATCACTGGGCTTACAGGATATGAACTCTTGCTAGTAGGAAGACACAGAGCCTAAGGTTTAACTCGGTTTCTGATGGAAAATTCAGACTGTGGTTCTCATCGATGAAACATACCCTGTTTTAACCCAAGAAGCATGCTCTTCTTTCCAGCGTCTTCAATACAGCAAGAAACATGAGCATGACCAGAAAAAAAGAACTGTGTTTCTATTCATAGGGACCATATCCAGTTAAACTCTGCTTATGAAACTGTAACAAACCACAGCATCTCTTACAAAAATGCTATTTCATTTATAGTGAAAAACGTGTTGGGTTCGTGAACTGTGTAAATTCATTTGAGCCGAAAAATCACTTTGTTTAACGGAAATGAACTCTTGCTTGTAGGAAGACACAGAGGCTTTGGTTTCACTCCGTTTCTGAAGTAAAATTCAGACCAGTGTTCTCATCCATGAAACATACTATGTTTAACGCAAGAAGAATGCTCTTCTTTCAAGCGTCTCCAATACAGCAAGAAACATGAGCATGCCCAGAAAAAAGAACTGTGTTTCCTACTCATACGGACCATATCTAGTTGAACACTGCTTATGAAACTGTAACAAACCACAGCATGTGTTACATAGATGCTCTTTAGTTAATAGTGAAAAAAGTATTGAGTTCATGAACTGTGTAAATTCATTTGAGCCGAAGAATCACTGGGTTTACCGGAAATGAACTCTTGCTTGTAGAAAGACTCAGAGGCTTTGCGTTCACTCTGTTTGTGAAGGGAAATTCAGACCAGAGTTCTCATCCATGAAACACACTCTGTTTTAACATAAGAAGCATCCTCTTCTGTCCAGAATCTGTAATACAGCAAGAAATATAAGCATGTCCAGAAGAAATGAACTGTGTTTCCTACACAGACGGACCATATCTGGTTGAACTCTGATTATGAAACAGTAACAAACTATAGCATCTCTTGCATAGATGCTATTTAGTTAATAGTGAAAAACTTGTTGGGTTCATGAACTTTGTAAATTCATTTGAGCCAAAAAATCTCTGTGCTTACAGGAAATAATCTCTTGCTTGTAGGAAGACCCAGAGCCTTTGGTTTAACTCCGTTTCTGATGGAAAATTCAGACCGGTGTTCTCATTGATGAAACATACCGTGTTTTAACGCAAGAAGCATGCTCTTCTTTCCAGCGTCTGCAATACAGCAAGAAACATGAGCATGCCCAGAAACAAAGAACTGTGTTTCTACTCATACGGACCATATCCAGTTAAACTCTGCTAATGAAACTGTAACAAACCACAGCATCTCTTACAAAAATGCTCTTTCATTTATAGTGAAAAACGAGTTGGGTTCGTGAACTGTGTAAATTCATTTGAGCCGAAATATCACTGTGTTTAACGGAAATGAACTCTTGCTTGTAGGAAGACACAGAGGCTTTGGTTTCACTGCATTTCTTAATGAAAATTCAGACCAGTGTTCTCATCCATGAAACATACTTTGTTTTAACGCAAGAAGCATGCTCTTCTTTCCAGCATCTCTAATACAGCAAGAAACATGAGCATGCCCAGAAAAAATGAACTGCTTTTCCTACTCATACGGACCATATCTAGTTGAACTCTGCTCATTAAACTGTAACAAACCACTGCATCTCTTACATAGATGCTGTTTAGTTAATAGTGAAAGTCGTGTTGGGTTCGTGAACTGTGTAAATACATGTGAGCCAAAAAATCACTGGGTTTACTGGAAATGAACTCTTGCTTGTAGGAAGACAAAGAGCCTTTGGTTTAACACCATTTCTGAAGGGAAATTCAGACCAGTGTTCTCATCCATGAATCACACTCTGTTTTAACGCAAGAAGCGTCCTCTTCTGTCCAGAATCTGCAATACAGCAAGAAATATGAACATGTCCCGAAAAAATGAACTGTGTTTCCTACTCATATGGACCATATCTGGTTGAACTCTGATTATGAAACTGTAACAAACTACAGCATCTCTTACATAGATGCTATTTACTTAATAGTAAAAAACGTGTTGGGTTCCTGAACTGTGTAAATTTATTTGAGCTGAATAATCACTGGGTTTACCGGAAATGAACTCTTGCTTGTAGGAAGACACAGAGGCTTTGGTTTAACTCCGTTTGTGAAGGGAAATTCAGACCAGAGTTCTCATCCATGAAACACACTCGGTTTTAATGCAAGAAGCATGCTCTTCTTTCCAGCATCTCTAATACAGCCAGAAACATGAGCATGCCCAGAAAAAAAGAACTGTGTTTCCTACTCATATGGACCATATCTAGTTGAACACTGCTTATGAAACTGTAACAAACCACAGCATGTGTTACATAGATGCTCTTTAGTTAATAGTGAAAAAAGTATTGTGTTCATGAACTGTGTAAATTCATTTGAGCAGAAAAATCTCTGTGTTTACCGGAAATGAACTCTTGCTTGTAGGAAGACACAGAGGCTTTAGTTTCACTCCGTTTGTGAAGGGAAATTCAGACCAGAGTTCTCATCCATGAAACACACTCTGTTTTAACGCAAGAAGCATGCTCTTCTTTCCAGCATCTCTAATACAGCAAAAAACATGAGCATGCCCAGAAAAAAAGAACTGCGTTTCCTACTCATACTGACCATATCTAGTTGAACTCTGCTCATTAAACTGTAACAAACCACTGCATCTCTTACATAGATGCTGTTTAGTTAATAGTGACAATCGTGTTGGGTTCGTGAACTTTTTAAATACATGTGAGGCGAAAAATCACTGGGTTTACCGGAAATGAACTCTTGCTTGTAGGAAGACAAAGAGCCTTTGGTTTAACACCATTTCTGAAGGGAAATTCAGACCAGTGTTCTCATCCATGAAACACACTCTGTTTAACGCAAGAAGCATCCTCTTCTGTCCATAATCTGCAATACAGCAAGAAACATGAGCTGTACAGAAAAAAATGAACTGTGTTTCCTACTCATACGGACCATATCTTGTTGAACTCTGATTTGGATATTGTAACAATCCACAGCATCTCTTACAAAAATGGTCTTTCATTTATAGTGAAAAACGTGTTGGGTTCGTGAACTGTGTAAATTCATTTGAGCCGAAAAATCACTGGGTTTACCGGAAATGAACTCTTGCTTGTAGGAAGACACAGAGGCTTTGATTTCACTCCGTTTCTGAAGGAAAATTTAGACCAGTGTTCTCATCCATGAAACATACTCTGTTTTAACGCAAGAAGAATGATCTTCTTTCAAGTGTCTATAATACAGCAAGAAACATGAGCATGCCCAGAAAAAAAGAACTGTGTTTCCTACTCATACGGACCATATCTAGTTGAACACTGCTTATGAAACTGTAACAAACCACAGCATGTGTTACATAGATGCTCTTTAGTTAATAGTGAAAAAAGTATTGAGTTCATGAACTGTGTAAATTCATTTGAGCCGAAAAATCACTGGGTTTACCGGAAATGAACTCTTGTTTGTAGGAAGACACAGAGGCTTTGATTTCACTCCGTTTCTGAAGGAAAATTCCGACCAGTGTTCTCATCCATGAAACATACTCTGTTTTAACGCAAGAAGAATGCTCTTCTTTCAAACGTCCCCTATACAGCAAGAAACATGAGCATGCCCAGAAAAAAAGAACTGTGTTTCCTACTCATAGGTACCATATCTAGTTGAACTCTTGTCATGAAACTATAACAAAACACAGCATCTCTTACATAGATGCTGTTTAGTTAATAGTGAAATCATGTTGGGTTCGTGAACTGTGTAAATACATTTGAGTCAAAAAATCACTAGGTTTACAGGAAATGACCTCTTGCTTGTAGGAAGACAAAGAGCCTTTGGTTTAACTCCATTTCTGAAGGGAAATTCAGACCAGTGTTCTCATCCATGAATCACACTCTGTTTTAACGCAAGAAGCGTCCTCTTCTGTCCAGAATCTGCAATACAGCAAGAAATATGAACATGTCCCGAAAAAATGAACTGTGTTTCCTACTCATATGGACCATATCTGGTTGAACTCTGATTATGAAACTGTAACAAACTACAGCATCTCTTACATAGATGCTATTTACTTAATAGTAAAAAACGTGTTGGGTTCCTGAACTGTGTAAATTTATTTGAGCTGAATAATCACTGGGTTTACCGGAAATGAACTCTTGCTTGTAGGAAGACACAGAGGCTTTGGTTTAACTCCGTTTGTGAAGGGAAATTCAGACCAGAGTTCTCATCCATGAAACACACTCGGTTTTAATGCAAGAAGCATGCTCTTCTTTCCAGCATCTCTAATACAGCCAGAAACATGAGCATGCCCAGAAAAAAAGAACTGTGTTTCCTACTCATATGGACCATATCTAGTTGAACACTGCTTATGAAACTGTAACAAACCACAGCATGTGTTACATAGATGCTCTTTAGTTAATAGTGAAAAAAGTATTGTGTTCATGAACTGTGTAAATTCATTTGAGCAGAAAAATCTCTGTGTTTACCGGAAATGAACTCTTGCTTGTAGGAAGACACAGAGGCTTTAGTTTCACTCAGTTTGTGAAGGGAAATTCAGACCAGAGTTCTCATCCATGAAACACACTCTGTTTTAACGCAAGAAGCATGCTCTTCTTTCCAGCATCTCTAATACAGCAAAAAACATGAGCATGCCCAGAAAAAAAGAACTGCGTTTCCTACTCATACTGACCATATCTAGTTGAACTCTGCTCATTAAACTGTAACAAACCACTGCATCTCTTACATAGATGCTGTTTAGTTAATAGTGACAATCGTGTTGGGTTCGTGAACTTTTTAAATACATGTGAGGCGAAAAATCACTGGGTTTACCGGAAATGAACTCTTGCTTGTAGGAAGACAAAGAGCCTTTGGTTTAACACCATTTCTGAAGGGAAATTCAGACCAGTGTTCTCATCCATGAAACACACTCTGTTTAACGCAAGAAGCATCCTCTTCTGTCCATAATCTGCAATACAGCAAGAAACATGAGCTGTACAGAAAAAAATGAACTGTGTTTCCTACTCATACGGACCATATCTTGTTGAACTCTGATTTGGATATTGTAACAATCCACAGCATCTCTTACAAAAATGGTCTTTCATTTATAGTGAAAAACGTGTTGGGTTCGTGAACTGTGTAAATTCATTTGAGCCGAAAAATCACTGGGTTTACCGGAAATGAACTCTTGCTTGTAGGAAGACACAGAGGCTTTGATTTCACTCCGTTTCTGAAGGAAAATTTAGACCAGTGTTCTCATCCATGAAACATACTCTGTTTTAACGCAAGAAGAATGATCTTCTTTCAAGTGTCTATAATACAGCAAGAAACATGAGCATGCCCAGAAAAAAAGAACTGTGTTTCCTACTCATACGGACCATATCTAGTTGAACACTGCTTATGAAACTGTAACAAACCACAGCATGTGTTACATAGATGCTCTTTAGTTAATAGTGAAAAAAGTATTGAGTTCATGAACTGTGTAAATTCATTTGAGCCGAAAAATCACTGGGTTTACCGGAAATGAACTCTTGTTTGTAGGAAGACACAGAGGCTTTGATTTCACTCCGTTTCTGAAGGAAAATTCCGACCAGTGTTCTCATCCATGAAACATACTCTGTTTTAACGCAAGAAGAATGCTCTTCTTTCAAACGTCCCCTATACAGCAAGAAACATGAGCATGCCCAGAAAAAAAGAACTGTGTTTCCTACTCATAGGTACCATATCTAGTTGAACTCTTGTCATGAAACTATAACAAAACACAGCATCTCTTACATAGATGCTGTTTAGTTAATAGTGAAATCATGTTGGGTTCGTGAACTGTGTAAATACATTTGAGTCAAAAAATCACTAGGTTTACAGGAAATGACCTCTTGCTTGTAGGAAGACAAAGAGCCTTTGGTTTAACTCCATTTCTGAAGGGAAATTCAGACCAGTGTTCTCATCCATGAAACACCCTCTGTTTTAACGCAAGAAGCATCCTCTTCTGTCCAGAATCTGCAAAACAGCAAGAAATATGAGCTGTCCAGAAAAAATGAACTGTGTTTCCTACTCATACGGACCATATCTGGTTGAACTCTGATTATGAAACTGTAACAAACTACAGCATCTCTTACAAAGATGCTATTTAGTTAATAGTGAAAAACGTGTTGGGTTCGTGAACTTTGTAAATTCATTTGAGCCAAAAAATCTCTGTGCTTACAGGAAATAATCTCTTGCTTGTAGGAAGACCCAGAGCCTTTGGTTTAACTCCGTTTCTAATGGAAAATTCAGTCCGGTTTTCTCATCGATGAAACATGCCCTGTTTTAACGCAAGATGCATGGTCTTCTTTCCAGCGTCTGCAATACAGCAAGAAATATGAGCATGCCCAGAAAAAAAGAACTGTGTTTCTTACTCATACGGACCATATCCAGTTAAACTCTGCTTATGAAACTGTAACAAACCACAGCATCTCTTAAAAAAATGCTCATTCATTTATATTGAAAAACGTGTTGGGTTCCTGAACTGTGTAAATTCATTTGAGCCGAAAAAATCACTGTGTTTAAGGGAAATGAACTCTTGCTTGTAGGAATACACAGAGGCTTTGATTTCACTGCGTTTCTTAATGAAAATTCAGACCAGTGTTCTCATCCATGAAACATACTCTGTTTTAACGCAAGAAGCATGCTCTTCTTTCCAGCGTTTCCAATATAGGAAGAAACATGAGCATGCCCAGAAAAAAAGAACAGTGTTTCCTACTCATACGGACCATATCTAGTTGAACAATGCTTATGAAACTGTAACAAACCACAGCATGTGTTACATAGATGCTCTTTAGTTAATAGTGAAAAAAGTATTGGGTTCATGAACAGTGTAAATTCATTTGAGACGAAAAATCACTGGGTTTACCGGGAATGAACTCTTGCTTGTAGGAAGACTCAGAGGCTTTGGTTTCACTCTGTTTGTGAAGGGAAATTCAGACCAGAGTTCTCATCCATGAAACACACTCTGTTTTAACACAAGAAGCATCCTCTTCTGTCCAGAATCTGCAATACAGCAAGAAATATAAGCATGTCCAGAAGAAATGAACTGTGTTTCCTACACATACGGACCATATCTGGTTGTACTCTGATTATGAAACTGTAACAAACTACAGCATCTCTTACATAGATGCTATTTAGTTAATAGTGAAAAACGTGTTGGGTTCGTGAACTTTGTAAATTCATTTGAGCCAAAAAATCTCTGTGCTTACAGGAAATAATCTCTTGCTTGTAGGAAGACCCAGAGCCTTTGGTTTAACTCCGTTTCTAATGGAAAATTCAGTCCGGTTTTCTCATCGATGAAACATGCCCTGTTTTAACGCAAGATGCATGGTCTTCTTTCCAGCGTCTGCAATACAGCAAGAAATATGAGCATGCCCAGAAAAAAAGAACCCCGTTTCTACTCATACGGACCATATCCAGTTACACTCTGCTTATGAAACTGTAACAAACCACAGCATCTCTAACAAAAATGCTCTTTCATTTATACTGAAAAACGTGTTGGGTTCGTGAAATGTGTAAATTCATTTGAGCCGAAAAATCACTCGGTTTACCGGAAATGAACTCTTGCTTATAGGAAGACATATAGGCTTTGGTTTAACTCCGTTTGTGAATGGAAATTCAGACCAGCGTTCTCATCCAGGAAACACACTCTGTTATAACACAAGAAGCATCCTCTTCTGTCCATAATCTGCAATACAGCAAGAAATATGAGCTGTACAGAAAAAAATGAACTGTGTTTCCTACTCATACGGACCATATCTTGTTGAACTCTGATTTGGATATTGTAACAATCCAAAGCATCTCTTACAAAAATGGTCTTTCATTTATAGTGAAAAACGTGTTGGGTTCGTGAACTGTGTAAATTCATTTGAGCCGAAAAATCACTGTGTTTAACGGAAATGAACTCTTGCTTGTAGGAAGACACAGAGGCTTTGGTTTCACTGCGTTTCTTAATGAAAATTCAGACCAGTGTTCTCATCCATGAAACATACTCTGTTTTAACGCAAGAAGCATGCTCTTCTTTCCAGCGTCTGCAATACAGCCAGAAACGTGAGCATGCCCAGAAAAAAAGAACTGTGTTTCCTACTCATATGGACCATATCTAGTTGAACACTGCTTATGAAACTGTAACAAACCACAGCACGTGTTACATAGAAGCTCTTTAGTTAATAGTGAAAAAAGTATTGTGTTCATGAACTGTGTAAATTCATTTGAGCCGAAAAATCACTGTGTTTACCGGAAATGAACTCTTGCTTGTAGGAAGACTAAGAGGCGTTGGTTTCACTCCGTTTGTGAAGGGAAATTCAGACCAGAGTTGTCATCCATGAAACACACTGTGTTTTAGCGCAAGAAGCATCCTCTTCTGTCCAGAATCTGTAATACAGCAAGAAATATAAGCATGTCCAGAAGAAATGAACTGTGTTTCCTACACATACGGACCATATCTGGTTGAACTCTGATTATGAAACTGTAACAAACTACAGCATCTCTTACATAGATGCTATTTAGTTAATAGTGAAAAAAGTGTTGGGTTCAGGAACTTTGTAAATTCATTTGAGCCAAAAAATCTCTGTGCTTACAGGAAATAATCTCTTGCTTGTAGGAAGACCCAGAGCCTTTGGTTTAACTCCGTTTCTGATGGAAAATTCAGACCGGTGTTCTCAACGATGAAACATATGCTGTTTTAACGCAAGAAGCATGGTCTTCTTTCCAGCGTCTGCAATACAGCAAGAAACATGAGCATGCCCAGAAAAAAAGAACTGTGTTTCTACTCATACGGACCATATCCAGTTAAACTCTGCTTATGAAACTGTAAGAAACCACAGCATCTCTTACAAAAATGCTCTTTCATTAATAGTGAAAAACGTGTTGGGTTCGTGAACTGTGTAAATTCATTTGAGCCGAAAAATCACTGTGTTTACCGGAAATGAACTCTTGCTTGTAGGAGGACACAAAGGCTTTGGTTTGACTCCGTTTGTGAAGGGAAATTCAGACCAGAGTTCTCATCCATGAAACACACTCTGTTTTAACGCAAGAAGCATGCTCTTCTTACCAGCATATCTAATACAGCAAGAAACATGAGCATGCCCAGAAAAAATGAACTGTGTTTCCTAATCATACGGACCATATCTAGTTGAACTCTGCTCATTAAAGTGTAACAAACCACTGCATATCTTACATAGATGCTGTTTAGTTAACAGTGAAAATCGTGTTGGGTTCGTGAACTGTGTAAATACATTTAGCCGAAAAATCACTGGGTTTACCGGAAATGAACTCTTGCTTGTAGGAAGACAAAGAGCCTTTGGTTTAACACCATTTCTGAAGGGAAATTCAGACCAGTGTTCTCATCCATGAAACACCCTCTGTTTTAACGCAAGAAGCATCCTCTTTTGTCAAGAATCTGCAATACATCAAGAAATATGAGCATGTCCAGAAAAAATGAACTGTGTTTCCTACTCATATGGACCATATCTGGTTGAACTCTGATTAGGAAACTGTAACAAACTACAGCATCTCTTACATAGATGCTATTTAGTTAATAGTGAAAAAGGTGTTGGGTTCGTGAACTTTGTGAATTCATTTGAGCCGAAAAATCACTGGGCTTACAGGATATGAACTCTTGCTAGTAGGAAGACACAGAGCCTAAGGTTTAACTCGGTTTCTGATGGAAAATTCAGACTGTGGTTCTCATCGATGAAACATACCCTGTTTTAACCCAAGAAGCATGCTCTTCTTTCCAGCGTCTTCAATACAGCAAGAAACATGAGCATGACCAGAAAAAAAGAACTGTGTTTCTATTCATAGGGACCATATCCAGTTAAACTCTGCTTATGAAACTGTAACAAACCACAGCATCTCTTACAAAAATGCTATTTCATTTATAGTGAAAAACGTGTTGGGTTCGTGAACTGTGTAAATTCATTTGAGCCGAAAAATCACTGTGTTTAACGGAAATGAACTCTTGCTTGTAGGAAGACACAGAGGCTTTGGTTTCACTCCGTTTCTGAAGTAAAATTCAGACCAGTGTTCTCATCCATGAAACATACTATGTTTAACGCAAGAAGAATGCTCTTCTTTCAAGCGTCTCCAATACAGCAAGAAACATGAGCATGCCCAGAAAAAAGAACTGTGTTTCCTACTCATACGGACCATATCTAGTTGAACACTGCTTATGAAACTGTAACAAACCACAGCATGTGTTACATAGATGCTCTTTAGTTAATAGTGAAAAAAGTATTGGGTTCATGAACAGTGTAAATTCATTTGAGCCAAAAAATCACTGGGTTTACCGGAAATGAACTCTTGCTTGTAGGAAGACTAAGAGGCGTTGGTTTCACTCCGTTTGTGAAGGGAAATTCAGACCAGAGTTGTCATCCATGAAACACACTGTGTTTTAGCGCAAGAAGCATCCTCTTCTGTCCAGAATCTGTAATACAGCAAGAAATATAAGCATGTCCAGAAGAAATGAACTGTGTTTCCTACATATACGGACCATATCTGGTTGAACTCTGATTATGAAACTGTAACAAACTACAGCATCTCTTACATAGATGCTATTTAGTTAATAGTGAAAAAAGTGTTGGGTTCAGGAACTTTGTAAATTCATTTGAGCCAAAAAATCTCTGTGCTTACTGGAAATAATCTCTTGCTTGTAGGAAGACCCAGAGCCTTTGGTTTAACTCCGCTTCTGATGGAAAATTCAGACCAGTGTTCTCAACGATGAAACATATGCTGTTTTAACGCAAGAAGCATGGTCTTCTTTCCAGCGTCTGCAATACAGCAAGAAACATGAGCATGCCCAGAAAAAAAGAACTGTGTTTCTACTCATACGGACCATATCCAGTTAAACTCTGCTTATGAAACTGTAAGAAACCACAGCATCTCTTACAAAAATGCTCTTTCATTAATAGTGAAAAACGTGTTGGGTTCGTGAACTGTGTAAATTCATTTGAGCCGAAAAATCACTGTGTTTACCGGAAATGAACTCTTGTTGTAGGAAGACACAAAGGCTTTGGTTTGACTCCGTTTGTGAAGGGAAATTCAGACCAGAGTTCTCATCCATGAAACACACTCTGTTTTAACGCAAGAAGCATGCTCTTCTTACCAGCATATCTAATACAGCAAGAAACATGAGCATGCCCAGAAAAAATGAACTGTGTTTCCTAATCATACGGACCATATCTAGTTGAACTCTGCTCATTAAACTGTAACAAACCACTGCATATCTTACATAGATGCTGTTTAGTTAACAGTGAAAATCGTGTTGGGTTCGTGAACTGTGTAAATACATTTAGCCGAAAAATCACTGGGTTTACCGGAAATGAACTCTTGCTTGTAGGAAGACAAAGAGCCTTTGGTTTAACACCATTTCTGAAGGGAAATTCAGACCAGTGTTCTCATCCATGAAACACCCTCTGTTTTAACGCAAGAAGCATCCTCTTTTGTCCAGAATCTGCAATAGAGCAAGAAATATGAGCATGTCCAGAAAAAATGAACTGTGTTTCCTACTCATACGGACCATATGTGGTTGAACTCTGATTATGAAACTGTAAAAAAATACAGCATCTCTTACATAGATGCTATTTAGTTAATAGTGAAAAACATGTTGGGTTCATGAACTGTGTAAATCATTTGAGCCGAATAATCACTGGGCTTACCGGAAATGAACTCTTGCTTGTAGGAAGACCCAGAGCCTTTGGTTTAACTCCGTTTCTGATGGAAAATTCAGACCGGTGTTCTCATCGATGAAACATACGCTGTTTTAACGCAAGAAGCATGCTCTTCTTTCCAGCGTCTGCAATACAGCAAGAAACATGAGCATGCCCAGAAAAAAAGAACTGTGTTTCTACTCATACGGACCATATCCAGTTAAACTCAGCTTATGAAACTGTAAGAAACCAGAGCATCTCTTACAAGAATGCTCTTACATTTATAGTGAAAAACGTGTTGGGTTCGTGAACTGTGTAAATTCATTTGAGCCGAAAAATCACTGGGTTTACCGGAAATGAACTCTTACTTGAAGGAAGACACAGAGGCTTTGATTTCACTCTGTTTCTGAAGGAAAATTCAGACCAGTGTTCTCATCCATGAAACATACTCTGTTTTAACGCAAGAAGAATGCTCTTCTTTCAAGCGTCTGCAATACAGCAAGAAACATGAGCATGCCCAGAAAAAAAGAACTGTGCTTCCTACTCATACGGACCATATCTAGTTGAACACTGCTTATGAAACTGTAACAAACCACAGCCTGTGTTACATAGATGCTCTTTAGTTAATAGTGAAAAAAGTATTGAGTTCATGAACTGTGTAAATTCATTTGAGCCGAAAAATCACTGGGTTTACCGGAAATGAACTCTTGCTTGTAGAAAGACTCAGAGGCTTTGCGTTCACTCTGTTTGTGAAGGGAAATTCAGACCAGAGTTCTCATCCATGAAACACACTCTGTTTAAACATAAGAAGCATCCTCTTCTGTCCAGAATCTGTAATACAGCAAGAAATATAAGCATGTCCAGAAGAAATGAACTGTGTTTCCTACACAGACGGACCATATCTGGTTGAACTCTGATTATGAAACAGTAACAAACTACAGCATCTCTTGCATAGATGCTTTTTAGTTAATAGTGAAAAACTTGTTGGGTTCATGAACTTTGTAAATTCATTTGAGCCAAAAAATCTCTGTGCTTACAGGAAATAATCTCTTGCTTGTAGGAAGACCCAGAGCCTTTGGTTTAACTCCGTTTCTGATGGAAAATTCAGACCGGTGTTCTCATCGATGAAACATACCGTGTTTTAACACAAGAAGCATGCTCTTCTTTCCAGCGTCTGCAATACAGCAAGAAACATGAGCATGCCCAGAAACAAAGAACTGTGTTTCTACTCATACGGACCATATCCAGTTAAACTCTGCTTATGAAACTGTAACAAACCACAGCATCTCTTACAAAAATGCTCTTTCATTTATAGTGAAAAACTTGTTGGGTTCGTGAACTGTGTAAATTCATTTGAGCCAAAAAATCACTGTGTTTAACGGAAATGAACTCTTGCTTGAAGGAAGACACAGAGGCTTTGGTTTCACTGCATTTCTTAATGAAAATTCAGACCAGTGTTCTCATCCATGAAACATACTCTGTTATAACGCAAGAAGCATGCTCTTCTTTCCAGCATCTCTAATACAGCAAGAAACATGAGCATGCCCAGAAAAAATGAACTGCGTTTCCTACTCATACGGACCATATCTAGTTGAACTCTGCTCATTAAACTGTAACAAACCACTGCATCTCTTACATAGATGCTGTTTAGTTAATAGTGAAAGTCGTGTTGGGTTCGTGAACTGTGTAAATACATGTGAGGCAAAAAATCACTGGGTTTACCGGAAATGAACTCTTGCTTGTAGGAAGACAAAGAGCCTTTGGTTTAACACCATTTCTGAAGGGAAATTCAGACCAGTGTTCTCATCCATGAAACACACTCTGTTTTAACGCAAGAAGCGTCCTCTTCTGTCCAGAATCTGCAATACAGGAAGAAATATGAGCATGTCCCGAAAAAATGAACTGTGTTTCCTACTCATATGGACCATATCTGGTTGAACTCTGATTATGAAACTGTAACAAACTACAGCATCTCTTACATAGATGCTATTTACTTAATAGTGAAAAACGTGTTGGGTTCCTGAACTGTGTAAATTTATTTGAGCTGAATAATCACTGGGTTTACCGGAAATGAACTCTTGCTTGTAGTAAGACACAGAATCTTTAGTTTCACTCCGTTTGTGAAGGGAAATTCAGACCAGAGTTCTCATCCATGAAACACACTCTGTTTTAACGCAAGAAGCATGCTCTTCTTTCCAGCATCTCTAATACAGCAAAAAACATGAGCATGCCCAGAAAAAAAGAACTGTGTTTCCTACTCATACTGACCATATCTAGTTGAACTCTGCTCATTAAACTGTAACAAACCACTGCATCTCTTACATAGATGCTGTTTAGTTAATAGTGACAATCGTGTTGGGTTCGTGAACTTTTTAAATACATGTGAGCCGAAAAATCACTGGGTTTACCGGAAATGAACTCTTGCTTGTAGGAAGACAAAGAGCCTTTGGTTTAACACCATTTCTGAAGGGAAATTCAGACCAGTGTTCTCATCCATGAAACACACTCTGTTTAACGCAAGAAGCATCCTCTTCTGTCCAGAATCTGCAATACAGCAAGAAATATGAGCATGTCCCAAAAAAATGAACTGTGTTTCCTACTCATATGGACCATATCTGGTTGAACTCTGATTATGAAACTGTAACAAACTACAGCATCTCTTACATAGATGCTATTTAGTTAATAGTGAAAAACGTGTTGGGTTCATGATCTTTGTAAATTCATTTGAGCCAAAAAATCTCTGTGCTTACAGGAAATAATCTCTTCTTGTAGGAAGACCCAGAGGATTTGGTTTAACTCCGTTTCTGAGGAAAATTCAGACCGGTGTTCTCATCGATGAAACATACCCTGTTTTAACGCATGAAGCATGCTCTTCTTTCCAGCGTCTGCAATACAGCAAAAAACATGAGCATGCCCAGAAACAAAGAACTGTGTTTCTACTCATACGGACCATATCCAGTTAAACTCTGCTTATGAAACTGTAACAAACCACAGCATCTCTTACAAAAATGCTCTTTCATTTATAGTGAAAAACGTGTTGGGTTCGTGAACTGTGTAAATTCATTTGAGCCGAAAAATCACTGGGTTTACCTGAAATGAACTCTTGCTTGTAGGAAGACACAGAGGCTTTGGTTTCACTCCGTTTGTGAAGGGAAATTCAGACCAGAGTTCTCATCCATGAAACACACTCTGTATTAACGCAAGAAGCATGCTCTTCTTTCCACCATCTCTAATACAGCAAGAAACATGAGCATGCCCAGAAAAAATGAACTGCGTTTCCTACTCATACGGACCATATCTAGTTGAACTCTGCTCATTAAACTGTAACAAACTACTGCATCTCTTACATAGATGCTGTTTAGTTAATAGTGAAAGTCGTGTTGGGTTCGTGAACTGTGTAAATACATGTGAGCCGAAAAATCACTGGGTTTACCAGAAATGAACTCTTGCTTGTCTGAAGACCAAGAGCCTCTGGTTTAACACCATTTCTGAAGGGAAATTCAGACCAGTGTTCTCATCCATGAAACACCCTCTGTTTTCACGCAAGAAGCATCCTCTTTTGTCCAGAATCTGCAATACATCAAGAAATATGAGCATGTCCAGAAAAATGAACTGTGTTCCCTACTCATATGGACCATATCTGGTTGAACTCTGATTAGGAAACTGTAACAAACTACAGCATCTCTTACATAGATGCTATTTAGTTAATAGTGAAAAACGTGTTGGGTTCGTGAACTGTGTGAATTCATTTGAGCCGAAAAATCACTGGGCTTACAGGAAATGAACTCTTGCTTGTAGGAAGACAAAGAGCCTTTGGTTTAACACCATTTCTGAAGGGAAATTCAGACCAGTGTTCTCATCCATGAAACAAACTCTGTTTAACGCAAGAAGCATCCTCTTCTTTCCAGAATCTGCAATACAGCAAGAAATATGAGCATGTCCCGAAAAAATGAACTGTGTTTCCTACTCATATGGACCATATCTGGTTGAACTCTGATTATGAAACTGTAACAAACTACAGCATCTCTTACATAGATGCTATTTACTAAATAGTGAAAAACGTGTTGGGTTCCTGAACTGTGTAAATTCATTTGAGCTGAATAATCACTGGTTTTACCGGAAATGAACTCTTGCTTGTAGGAAGATACAGAGGCTTTGGTTTAACTCCGTTTGTGAAGGGAAATTCAGACCAGAG
This sequence comes from Onychomys leucogaster, assembly GCA_949786385.1. NCBI lineage: Eukaryota > Metazoa > Chordata > Mammalia > Rodentia > Cricetidae > Onychomys > Onychomys leucogaster. The sequence continues at coordinate 209,308 of CATKUP010000070.1, forward strand.
TTCTCATCCATGAAACACACTCGGTTTTAATGCAGGAAGCATGCTCTTCTTTCCAGCATCTCTAATACAGCCAGAAACATGAGCATGCCCAGAAAAAAAGAACTGTGTTTCCTACTCATATGGACCATATCTAGTTGAACACTGCTTATGAAACTGTAACAAACCACAGCATGTGTTACATAGATGCTCTTTAGTTAATAGTGAAAAAAGTATTGTGTTCATGAACTGTGTAAAATCATTTGAGCAGAAAAATCTCTGTGTTTACCGGAAATGAACTCTTGCTTGTAGGAAGACACAGAGGCTTTAGTTTCACTCCGTTTGTGAAGGGAAATTCAGACCAGAGTTCTCATCCATGAAACACACTCTGTTTTAACGCAAGAAGCATGCTCTTCTTTCCATCATCTCTAATACAGCAAAAAACATGAGCATGCCCAGAAAAAAAGAACTGCGTTTCCTACTCATACTGACCATATCTAGTTGAACTCTGCTCATTAAACTGTAACAAACCACTGCATCTCTTACATAGATGCTGTTTAGTTAATAGTGAAAAACGTGTTGGGTTCGTGAACTGTGTGAATTCATTTGAGCCGAAAAATCACTGGGCTTACAGGAAATGAACTCTTGCTTGTAGGAAGACACAGAGCCTAAGGTTTAACTCCGTTTCTGAAGGAAAATTCAGACCGTGGTTCTCATCGATGAAACATACCCTGTTTTAACGCAAGAAGCATGCTCTTCTTTCCAGCGTCTTCAATACAGCAAGAAACATGAGCATGACCAGAAAAAAAGAACTGTATTTCTATTCATAGGGACCATATCCAGTTAAACTCTGCTTATGAAACTGTAACAAACCACCGCATCTCTAACAAAAATGCTCTTTAATTTATAGTGAAATACGTGTTGGGTTCGTGAACTGTGTAAATTCATTTGAGCCGAAAAATCCCCGGGTTTACCGGAAATGAACTCTTGCTTGTAGGAAGACTCAGAGGCTTTGGTTTCACTCCGTTTGTGAAGGGAAATTCAGACCAGAGTTCTCATCCATGAAACACACTCTGTTTTAACGCAAGAAGCATCCTCTTCTTTCCAGCGTCTGCAATACAGCAAGTAACATGAGCATGCCCAGAAAAAAAGAACTGTGTTTCTTACTCATACGAACCATATCCAGTTAAACTCTGCTTATGAAACTGTAACAAACCACAGCATGTCTTAAAAAAATGCTCATTCATTTATAGTGAAAAACGTGTTGGGTTCGTGAACTGTGTAAATTCATTTGAGCCGAAAAATCACTGTGTTTAACGGAAATGAACTCTTGCTTGTAGGAAGACACAGAGGCTTTGGTTTCACTGCGTTTCTTAATGAAAATTCAGACCAGTGTTCTCATCCATGAAACATACTCTGTTTTAACGCAAGAAGCATGCTCTTCTTTCCAGCGTTTCCAATACAGCAAGAAACATGAGCATGCCCAGAAAAAAAGAACAGTGTTTCCTACTCATACGGACCATATCTAGTTGAACAATGCTCATGAAACTGTAACAAACCACAGCATGTGTTACATAGATGCTCTTTAGTTAATAGTGAAAAAAGTATTGGGTTCTGAACTGTGTAAATTCATTTGAGCCGAAAAATCACTGGGTTTACCAGAAATGAACTCTTGCTTGTAGGAAGACTCAGAGGCTTTGGTTTCACTCTGTTTGTGAAGGGAAATTCAGACCAGAGTTCTCATCCATGAAACACACTCTGTTTTAACACAAGAGGCATCCTCTTCTGTCCAGAATCTGCGATACAGCAAGAAATATAAGCATGTCCAGAAGAAATGAACAGTGTTTACTACAAATACGGACCATATCTGGTTGAACTCTGATTATGAAACAGTAACAAACTACAGCATCTCTTACATAGATGCTATTTAGTTAATAGTGAAAAACGTGTTGGGTTCATGATCTTTGTAAATTCATTTGAGCCAAAAAATCTCTGTGCTTACAGGAAATAATCTCTTCTTGTAGGAAGACCCAGAGTCTTTGGTTTAACTCCGTTTCTGAAGGAAAATTCAGACCGGTGTTCTCAACGATGAAACATACCCTGTTTTAACGGATGAAGATTGCTCTTCTTTCCTGCGTCTGCAATACAGCAAAAAACATGAGCATGCCCAGAAACAAAGAACTGTGTTTCTACTCATACGGATCATATCCAGTTAAACTCTGCTTATGAAACTGTAACAAACCACAGCATCTCTTACAAAAATGCTCTTTCATTTATAGTGAAAAACGTGTTGGGTTCGTGAACTGTGTAAATTCATTTGAGCCGAAAAATCACTGGGTTTACCTGAAATGAACTCTTGCTTGTAGGAAGACACAGAGGCTTTGGTTTCACTCCGTTTGTGAAGGGAAATTCAGACCAGAGTTCTCATCCATGAAACACACTCTGTATTAACGCAAGAAGCATGCTCTTCTTTCCAGCATCTCTAATACAGCAAGAAACATGACCATGCCTAGAAAAAATCAACTGCGTTTCCTACTCATACGGACCATATCTAGTTGAACTCTGCTCATTAAACTGTAACAAACCACTGCATCTCTTACATAGATGCTGTTTAGTTAATAGTGAAAGTCGTGTTGGGTTCGTGAACTGTGTAAATACATGTGAGCCGAAAAATCACTGGGTTTACCAGAAATGAACTCTTGCTTGTCTGAAGACAAAGAGCCTTTGGTTTAACACCATTTCTGAAGGGAAATTCAGACCAGTGTTCTCATCCATGAAACACACTCTGTTTAACGCAAGAAGCATCCTCTTCTGTCCAGAATCTGCAATACAGCAAGAAATATGAGCATGTCCCGAAAAAATGAACTGTGTTTCCTACTCATATGGACCATATCTGGTTGAACTCTGATTATGAAACTGTAACAAACTACAGCATCTCTTACATAGATGCTATTTACTAAATAGTGAAAAACGTGTTGGGTTCCTGAACTGTGTAAATTCATTTGAGCTGAATAATCACTGGGTTTACCGGAAATGAACTCTTGCTTGTAGGAAGACAAAGAGGCTTTGGTTTAACTCCGTTTTTGAAGGGAAATTCAGACCAGAGTTCTCATCCATGAAACACACTCGGTTTTAATGCAAGAAGCATGCTCTTCTTTCCAGCATCTCTAATACAGCCAGAAACATGAGCATGCCCAGAAAAAAAGAACTGTGTTTCCTACTCATATGGACCATATCTAGTTGAACACTGCTTATGAAACTGTAACAAACCACAGCATGTGTTACATAGATGCTCTTTAGTTAATAGTGAAAAAAGTATTGTGTTCATGAACTGTGTAAATTCATTTGAGCAGAAAAATCTCTGTGTTTACTGGAAATGAACTCTTGCTTGTAGGAAGACACAGAGGCTTTAGTTTCACTCCGTTTGTGAAGGGAAATTCAGACCAGAGTTCTCATCCATGAAACACACTCTGTTTTAACGCAAGAAGCATGCTCTTCTTTCCATCATCTCTAATACAGCAAAAAACATGAGCATGCCCAGAAAAAAAGAACTGCGTTTCCTACTCATACTTACCATATCTAGTTGAACTCTGCTCATTAAACTGTAACAAACCACTGCATCTCTTACATAGATGCTGTTTAGTTAATAGTGAAAAACGTGTTGGGTTTGTGAACTGTGTGAATTCATTTGAGTCGAAAAATCACTGGGCTTACAGGAAATGAACTCTTGCTTGTAGGAAGACACAGAGCCTAAGGTTTAACTCCGTTTCTGATGGAAAATTCAGACCGTGGTTCTCATCGATGAAACATACCCTGTTTTTACGCAAGAAGCATGCTCTTCTTTCCAGCATCTTCAATACAGCAAGAAACATGAGCATGACCAGAAAAAAAGAACTGTGTTTCTATTCATAGGGACCATATCCAGTTAAACTCTGCTTATGAAACTGTAAAAAAACCACCGCATCTCTTACAAAAATGCTCTTTAATTTATAGTGAAAAACGTGTTGGGTTCGTGAACTGTGTAAATTCATTTGAGCCGAAAATTCACCGGGTTTACCGGAAATGAACTCTTGCTATAGGAAGACTCAGAGGCTTTGGTTTCACTCCATTTGTGAAGGGAAATTCAGACCAGAGTTCTCATCCATGAAACACACTCTGTTTTAACGAAAGAAGCATCCTCTTCTTTCCAGCGTCTGCAATACAGCAAGTAACATGAGCATGCCCAGAAAAAAAGAACTGTGTTTCTTACTCATACGAACCATATCCAGTTAAACTCTGCTTATGAAACTGTAACAAACCACAGCATGTCTTAAAAAAATGCTCATTCATTTATAGTGAAAAACGTGTTGGGTTTGTGAACTGTGTAAATTCATTTGAGCCGAAAAATCACTGTGTTTAACGGAAATGAACTCTTGCTTGTAGGAAGACACAGAGGCTTTGGTTTCACTGCGTTTCTTAATGAAAATTCAAACCAGTGATCTCATCCATGAAACATACCCTGTTTTAACGCAAGAAGCATGCTCTTCTTTCCAGCGTCTTCAATACAGCAAGAAACATGAGCATGCCCAGAAAAAAAGAACAGTGTTTCCTACTCATACGGACCATATCTAGTTGAACAATGCTTATGAAACTGTAACAAACCACAGCATGTGTTACATAGATGCTCTTTAGTTAATAGTGAAAAAAGTATTGGGTTCTGAACTGTGTAAATTCATTTGAGCCGAAAAATCACTGGGTTTACCAGAAATGAACTCTTGCTTGTAGGAAGACTCAGAGGCTTTGGTTTCACTCTGATTGTGAAGGGAAATTCAGACCAGAGTTCTCATCCATGAAACACACTCTGTTTTAACACAAGAGGCATCCTCTTCTGTCCAGAATCTGCGATACAGCAAGAAATATAAGCATGTCCAGAAGAAATGAACAGTGTTTACTACAAATAAGGCCCATATCTGGTTGAACTCTGATTATGAAACAGTAACAAACTACAGCATCTCTTACATAGATGCTATTTAGTTAATAGTGAAAAACGTGTTGGGTTCATGATCTTTGTAAATTCATTTGAGCCAAAAAATCTCTGTGCTTACAGGAAATAATCTCTTCTTGTAGGAAGACCCAGAGGCTTTGGTTTAACTCCGTTTCTGAAGGAAAATTCAGACCGGTGTTCTCATCGATGAAACATACCCTGTTTTAAAGCATGAAGCATGCTCTTCTTTCCAGCGTCTGCAATACAGCAAAAAACATGAGCATGCCCAGAAACAAAGAACTGTGTTTCTACTCATACGGACCATATCCAGTTAAACTCTGCTTATGAAACTGTAACAAACCACAGCATCTCTTACAAAAATGCTCTTTCATTTATAGTGAAAAACGTGTTGGGTTCGTGAACTGTGTAAATTCATTTGAGCCGAAAAATCACTGGGTTTACCTGAAATGAACTCTTGCTTGTAGGAAGACACAGAGGCTTTGGTTTCACTCCGTTTGTGAAGGGAAATTCAGACCAGAGTTCTCATCCATGAAACACACTCTGTATTAACGCAAGAAGCATGCTCTTCTTTCCAGCATCTCTAATACAGCAAGAAACATAAGCATGCCCAGAAAAAAACAACTGCGTTTCCTACTCATACGGACCATATCTAGTTGAACTCTGCTCATTAAACTGTAACAAACCACTGCATCTCTTACATAGATGCTGTTTAGTTAATAGTGAAAGTCGTGTTGGGTTCGTGAACTGTGTAAATACATGTGAGCCGAAAAATCACTGGGTTTACCAGAAATGAACTCTTGCTTGTCTGAAGACAAAGAGCCTTTGGTTTAACACCATTTCTGAAGGGAAATTCAGACCAGTGTTCTCATCCATGAAACACCCTCTGTTTTCACGCAAGAAGCATCCTCTTTTGTCCAGAATCTGCAATACATCAAGAAATATGAGCATGTCCAGAAAAATGAACTGTGTTCCCTACTGATATGGACCATATCTGGTTGATCTCTGATTAGGAAACTGTAACAAACTACAGCATCTCTTACATAGATGCTATTTAGTTAATAGTGAAAAACGTGTTGGGTTCGTGAACTGTGTGAATTCATTTGAGCCGAAAAATCACTGGGCTTAAAGGAAATGAACTCTTGCTAGTAGGAAGACACAGAGCCTAAGGTTTAACTCCATTTCTGAAGAAAATTCAGACCGGTGTTCTCATCCATGAAACATACTCGGTTTTAACGCAAGAAGCATGCTCTCCTTTCTAGCGTCTGCAATACAGCAAGTAACATGAGCATGCCCAGAAAAAAAGAACTGTGTTTCTTACTCATACGAACCATATCCAGTTACACTCTGCTTATGAAACTGTAACAAACCACAGCATGTCTTAAAAAAATGCTCATTCATTTATAGTGAAAAACGCGTTGGGTTCGTGAACTGTGTAAATTCATTTGAGCTGAAAAATCACTGGGTTTAACGGAAATGAACTCTTGCTTGTAGGAAGACACAGAGGCTTTGGTTTCACTGCGTTTCTTAATGAAAATTCAGACCAGTGTTCTCATCGATTAAACATACCCTGTTTTAACTCAAGAAGCATGCTCTTCTTTCCAGCGTCTGCAATACAGCAAGAAACATGAGCATGCCCAGAAAAAAAGAACTGTGTTTCTACTCATACGGACCATATCCAGTTAAACTCTGCTTATGAAACTGTAACAAACCACAGCATCTATTACAAAAATGCTCTTTCATTTATAGTGAAAAACGTGTTGGATTCGTGATCTGCGTAAATTCATTTGAGCCGAGAAATCAATGGGTTTACCGGAAATGAACTCTTGCTTGAAGGAAGACACAGAGCCTTTGGTTTCACTCCGTTTCTGAAGGAAAATTCAGACCAGTGTTCTCATCCATGAAACATACTCAGTTTTAACGCAAGAAGAATGCTCTTCTTTCAAGCGTCTGCAATACAGCAAGAAACATGAGCATGCCCAGAAAAAAAGAACTGTGTTTCTTACTCATATGGACCATATCCACTTAAACTCTGCTTATGAAACTGTAACAAACCAAAGCATCTCTTACAAAAATGCTCTTTCATTTATAGTGAAAAACGTGTTGGGTTCGTGAACTGTGTAAATTCATTTGAGCCGAAAAATCACTGGGTTTACCAGAAATGAACTCTTGCTTGTAGGAAGACACAGAGGCTTTGGTTTCACTCCGTTTGTGAAGGGAAATTCAGACCAGAGTTCTCATCCATGAAACACACTCTGTTTTAACGCAAGAAGCATGCTCTTCTTTCCAGCATCTCTAATACAGCAAGAAACATGAGCATGCCCAGAAAAAATGAACTGCGTTTCCTACTCATACGGACCATATCTAGTTGAACTCTGCTCATTAAACTGTAACAAACCACTGCATCTCTTACATAGATGCTGTTTAGTTAATAGTGAAAGTCGTGTTGGGTTCGTGATCTGCGTAAATTCATTTGAGCCGAATAATCACTGGGCTTACCGGAAATGAACTCTTGCTTGTAGGAAGACCCAGAGCCTTTGGTTTAACTCCGTTTCTGATGGAAAATTCAGACCGGTGTTCTCATCGATGAAACATACGCTGTATTAACGCAAGAAGCATGCTCTTCTTTCCAGAGTCTGCAATACAGCAAGAAACATGAGCATGCCCAGAAAAAAAGAACTGTGTTTCTACTCATACGGACCATATCCAGTTAAACTCTGCTTATGAAACTGTAAGAAACCAGAGCATCTCTTACAAGAATGCTCTTTCAATTATAGTGAAAAACGTGTTGGGTTCGTGAACTGTGTAAATTCATTTGAGCCGAAAAATCACTGGGTTTACCGGAAATGAACCCTTACTTGAAGGAAGACACAGAGGCTTTGGTTTCACTCTGTTTCTGAAGGAAAATTCAGACCAGTGTTCTCATCCATGAAACATACTCTGTTTTAACGCAAGAAGAATGCTCTTCTTTCAAGCGTCTGCAATACAGCAAGAAACATGAGCATGCCCAGAAAAAAAGAACTGTGCTTCCTACTCATACGGACCATATCTAGTTGAACACTGCTTATGAAACTGTAACAAACCACAGCCTGTGTTACATAGATGCTCTTTAGTTAATAGTGAAAAAAGTATTGAGTTCATGAACTGTGTAAATTCATTTGAGCCGAAAAATCACTGGGTTTACCGGAAATGAACTCTTGCTTGTAGAAAGACTCAGAGGCTTTGCGTTCACTCTGTTTGTGAAGGGAAATTCAGACCAGAGTTCTCATCCATGAAACACACTCTGTTTTAACATAAGAAGCATCCTCTTCTGTCCAGAATCTGTAATACAGCAAGAAATATAAGCATGTCCAGAAGAAATGAACTGTGTTTCCTACACAGACGGACCATATCTGGTTGAACTCTGATTATGAAACAGTAACAAACTACAGCATCTCTTGCATAGATGCTATTTAGTTAATAGTGAAAAACTTGTTGGGTTCATGAACTTTGTAAATTCATTTGAGCCAAAAAATCTCTGTGCTTACAGGAAATAATCTCTTGCTTGTAGGAAGACCCAGAGCCTTTGGTTTAACTCCGTTTCTGATGGAAAATTCAGACCGGTGTTCTCATCGATGAAACATACCGTGTTTTAACGCAAGAAGCATGCTCTTCTTTCCAGCGTCTGCAATACAGCAAGAAACATGAGCATGCCCAGAAACAAAGAACTGTGTTTCTACTCATACGGACCATATCCAGTTAAACTCTGCTTATGAAACTGTAAGAAACCACAGCATCTCTTACAAAAATGCTCTTTCATTTATAGTGAAAAACGTGTTGGGTTCGTGAACTGTGTAAATTCATTTGAGCCGAAAAATCACTGGGTTTACCAGAAATGAACTCTTGCTTGTAGGAAGACTCAGAGGCTTTGGTTTCACTCTGTTTGTGAAGGGAAATTCAGACCAGAGTTCTCATCCATGAAACACACTCTGTTTTAACACAAGAGGCATCCTCTTCTGTCCAGAATCTGCGATACAGCAAGAAATATAAGCATGTCCAGAAGAAATGAACAGTGTTTACTACAAATAAGGCCCATATCTGGTTGAACTCTGATTATGAAACAGTAACAAACTACAGCATCTCTTACATAGATGCTATTTAGTTAATAGTGAAAAACGTGTTGGGTTCATGATCTTTGTAAATTCATTTGAGCCAAAAAATCTCTGTGCTTACAGGAAATAATCTCTTCTTGTAGGAAGACCCAGAGGCTTTGGTTTAACTCCGTTTCTGAAGGAAAATTCAGACCGGTGTTCTCATCGATGAAACACACTCTGTATTAACGCAAGAAGCATGCTCTTCTTTCCAGCATCTCTAATACAGCAAGAAACATGAGCATGCCCAGAAAAAATGAACTGCGTTTCCTACTCATACGGACCATATCTAGTTGAACTCTGCTCATTAAACTGTAACAAACCACTGCATCTCTTACAGAGATGCTGTTTAGTTAATAGTGAAAGTCGTGTTGGGTTCGTGAACTGTGTAAATACATGTGAGCCGAAAAATCACTGGGTTTACCAGAAATGAACTCTTGCTTGTCTGAAGACAAAGAGCCTTGGTTTAACACCATTTCTGAAGGGAAATACAGACCAGTGTTCTCATCCATGAAACACCCTCTGTTTTCACGCAAGAAGCATCCTCTTTGTCCAGAATCTGCAATACATCAAGAAATATGAGCATGTCCAGAAAAATGAACTGTTTTCCCTACTCATATGGACCATATCTGGTTGAACTCTGATTAGGAAACTGTAACAAACTACAGCATCTCTTACATAGATGCTATTTAGTTAATAGTGAAAAACGTGTTGGGTTCGTGAACTGTGTGAATTCATTTGAGCCGAAAAATCACTGGGCTTACAGGAAATGAACTCTTGCTAGTAGGAAGACACAGAGCCTAAGGTTTAACTCCATTTCTGAAGAAAATTCAGACCGGTGTTCTCATCCATGAAACATACTCGGTTTTAATGCAAGAAGCATGCTCTCCTTTCTAGCATCTGCAATACAGCAAGTAACATGAGCATGCCCGGAAAAAAAGAACTGTGTTTCTTACTCATACGAACCATATCCAGTTACACTCTGCTTATGAAACTGTAACAAACCACAGCATGTCTTAAAAAAATGCTCATTCATTTATAGTGAAAAACGCGTTGGGTTCGTGAACTGTGTAAATTCATTTGAGCCGAAAAATCACTGGGTTTAACGGAAATGAACTCTTGCTTGTAGGAAGACACAGAGGCTTTGGTTTCACTGCGTTTCTTAATGAAAATTCAGACCAGTGTTCTCATCCATGAAACATACTCTGTTTTAACGCAAGAAGCATGCTCTTCTTTCCAGCGTTTCCAATACAGCAAGAAATATGAGCATGCCCAGAAAAAAACAACAGTGTTTCCTACTCATACGGACCATATCTAGTTGAACAATGCTTATGAAACTGTAACAAACCACAGCATGTGTTACATAGATGCTCTTTAGTTAATAGTGAAAAAAGTATTGGGTTCTGAACTGTGTAAATTCATTTGAGCCGAAAAATCACTGGATTTACCGGAAATGAACTCTTGCTTGTTTGAAGACTCAGAGGCTTTGGTTTCACTCTGTTTGCGAAGGGAAATTCAGACCAGAGTTCTCATCCATGAAACACACTCTGTTTTAACACAAGAAGCATCCTCTTCTGTCCAGAATCTGCGATAGAGCAAGAAATATAAGCATGTCCAGAAGAAATGAACTGTGTTTCCTACACATACGGACCATATCTAGTTGAACTCTAATTATGAAACAGTAACAAACTACAGCATCTCTTACATAGATGCTATTTAGTTAATAGTGAAAAACGTGTTGGGTTCGTGAACTGTGTAAATTCATTTGAGCCGAAAAATCCTTGGGCTTACAGGAAATGAACTCTTGCTTGTAGGAAGACACAGACCCTAAGGCTTAACTCCGTTTCTGATGGAAAATTCAGACCGGTGTTCTCATCGATTAAACATACCCTGTTTTAACGCAAGAAGCATGCTCTTCTTTCCAGCGTCTGCAATACAGCAAGAAACATGAGCATGCCCAGAAAAAAAGAACTGTGTTTCTACTCATACGGACCATATCCAGTTAAACTCTGCTTATGAAACTGTAACAAACCACAGCATCTATTACAAAAATGCTCTTTCATTTATAGTGAAAAACGTGTTGGGTTCGTGATCTGCGTAAATTCATTTGAGCTGAAAAATCAATGGGTTTACCGGAAATGAACTCTTGCTTGAAGGAAGACACAGAGCCTTTGGTTTCACTCCGTTTCTGAAGGAAAATTCAGACCAGTGTTCTCATCCATGAAACATACTCAGTTTTAACGCAAGAAGAATGCTCTTCTTTCAAGCGTCTGCAATACAGCAAGAAACATGAGCATGCCCAGAAAAAAAGAACTGTGTTTCTTACTCATATGGACCATATCCACTTAAACTCTGCTTATGAAACTGTAACAAACCAAAGCATCTCTTACAAAAATGCTCTTTCATTTATAGTGAAAAACGTGTTGGGTTCGTGAACTGTGTAAATTCATTTGAGCCGAAAAATCACTGGGTTTACCAGAAATGAACTCTTGCTTGTAGGAAGACACAGAGGCTTTGGTTTCACTCCGTTTGTGAAGGGAAATTCAGACCAGAGTTCTCATCCATGAAACACACTCTGTTTTAACGCAAGAAGCATGCTCTTCTTTCCAGCATCTCTAATACAGCAAGAAACATGAGCATGCCCAGAAAAAATGAACTGCGTTTCCTACTCATACGGACCATATCTAGTTGAACTCTGCTCATTAAACTGTAACAAACCACTGCATCTCTTACATAGATGCTGTTTAGTTAATAGTGAAAGTCGTGTTGGGTTCGTGATCTGCGTAAATTCATTTGAGCCGAATAATCACTGGGCTTACCGGAAATGAACTCTTGCTTGTAGGAAGACCCAGAGCCTTTGGTTTAACTCCGTTTCTGATGGAAAATTCAGACCGGTGTTCTCATCGATGAAACATACGCTGTTTTAACGCAAGAAGCATGCTCTTCTTTCCAGAGTCTGCAATACAGCAAGAAACATGAGCATGCCCAGAAAAAAAGAACTGTGTTTCTACTCATACGGACCATATCCAGTTAAACTCTGCTTATGAAACTGTAAGAAACCAGAGCATCTCTTACAAGAATGCTCTTTCAATTATAGTGAAAAACGTGTTGGGTTCGTGAACTGTGTAAATTCATTTGAGCCGAAAAATCACTGGGTTTACCGGAAATGAACCCTTACTTGAAGGAAGACACAGAGGCTTTGGTTTCACTCTGTTTCTGAAGGAAAATTCAGACCAGTGTTCTCATCCATGAAACATACTCTGTTTTAACGCAAGAAGAATGCTCTTCTTTCAAGCGTCTGCAATACAGCAAGAAACATGAGCATGCCCAGAAAAAAAGAACTGTGCTTCCTACTCATACGGACCATATCTAGTTGAACACTGCTTATGAAACTGTAACAAACCACAGCCTGTGTTACATAGATGCTCTTTAGTTAATAGTGAAAAAAGTATTGAGTTCATGAACTGTGTAAATTCATTTGAGCCGAAAAATCACTGGGTTTACCGGAAATGAACTCTTGCTTGTAGAAAGACTCAGAGGCTTTGCGTTCACTCTGTTTGTGAAGGGAAATTCAGACCAGAGTTCTCATCCATGAAACACACTCTGTTTTAACATAAGAAGCATCCTCTTCTGTCCAGAATCTGTAATACAGCAAGAAATATAAGCATGTCCAGAAGAAATGAACTGTGTTTCCTACACAGACGGACCATATCTGGTTGAACTCTGATTATGAAACAGTAACAAACTACAGCATCTCTTGCATAGATGCTATTTAGTTAATAGTGAAAAACTTGTTGGGTTCATGAACTTTGTAAATTCATTTGAGCCAAAAAATCTCTGTGCTTACAGGAAATAATCTCTTGCTTGTAGGAAGACCCAGAGCCTTTGGTTTAACTCCGTTTCTGATGGAAAATTCAGACCGGTGTTCTCATCGATGAAACATACCGTGTTTTAACGCAAGAAGCATGCTCTTCTTTCCAGCGTCTGCAATACAGCAAGAAACATGAGCATGCCCAGAAACAAAGAACTGTGTTTCTACTCATACGGACCATATCCAGTTAAACTCTGCTTATGAAACTGTAAGAAACCACAGCATCTCTTACAAAAATGCTCTTTCATTTATAGTGAAAAACGTGTTGGGTTCGTGAACTGTGTAAATTCATTTGAGCCGAAAAATCACTGGGTTTACCAGAAATGAACTCTTGCTTGTAGGAAGACTCAGAGGCTTTGGTTTCACTCTGTTTGTGAAGGGAAATTCAGACCTGAGTTCTCATCCATGAAACACACTCTGTTTTAACACAAGAGGCATCCTCTTCTGTCCAGAATCTGCGATACAGCAAGAAATATAAGCATGTCCAGAAGAAATGAACAGTGTTTACTACAAATAAGGCCCATATCTGGTAGAACTCTGATTATGAAACAGTAACAAACTACAGCATCTCTTACATAGATGCTATTTAGTTAATAGTGAAAAACGTGTTGGGTTCATGATCTTTGTAAATTCATTTGAGCCAAAAAATCTCTGTGCTTACAGGAAATAATCTCTTCTTGTAGGAAGACCCAGAGGCTTTGGTTTAACTCCGTTTCTGAAGGAAAATTCAGACCAGTGTTCTCATCCATGAAACACACTCTGTATTAACGCAAGAAGCATGCTCTTCTTTCCAGCATCTCTAATACAGCAAGAAACATGAGCATGCCCAGAAAAAATGAACTGCGTTTCCTACTCATACGGACCATATCTAGTTGAACTCTGCTCATTAAACTGTAACAAACCACTGCATCTCTTACAGAGATGCTGTTTAGTTAATAGTGAAAGTCGTGTTGGGTTCGTGAACTGTGTAAATACATGTGAGCCGAAAAATCACTGGGTTTACCAGAAATGAACTCTTGCTTGTCTGAAGACAAAGAGCCTTGGTTTAACACCATTTCTGAAGGGAAATACAGACCAGTGTTCTCATCCATGAAACACCCTCTGTTTTCACGCAAGAAGCATCCTCTTTTGTCCAGAATCTGCAATACATCAAGAAATATGAGCATGTCCAGAAAAATGAACTGTTTTCCCTACTCATATGGACCATATCTGGTTGAACTCTGATTAGGAAACTGTAACAAACTACAGCATCTCTTACATAGATGCTATTTAGTTAATAGTGAAAAACGTGTTGGGTTCGTGAACTGTGTGAATTCATTTGAGCCGAAAAATCACTGGGCTTACAGGAAATGAACTCTTGCTAGTAGGAAGACACAGAGCCTAAGGTTTAACTCCATTTCTGAAGAAAATTCAGACCGGTGTTCTCATCCATGAAACATACTCGGTTTTAACGCAAGAAGCATGCTCTCCTTTCTAGCATCTGCAATACAGCAAGTAACATGAGCATGCCCGGAAAAAAAGAACTGTGTTTCTTACTCATACGAACCATATCCAGTTACACTCTGCTTATGAAACTGTAACAAACCACAGCATGTCTTAAAAAAATGCTCATTCATTTATAGTGAAAAACGCGTTGGGTTCGTGAACTGTGTAAATTCATTTGAGCCGAAAAAGCACTGGGTTTAACGGAAATGAACTCTTGCTTGTAGGAAGACACAGAGGCTTTGGTTTCACTGCGTTTCTTAATGAAAATTCAGACCAGTGTTCTCATCCATGAAACATACTCTGTTTTAACGCAAGAAGCATGCTCTTCTTTCCAGCGTTTCCAATACAGCAAGAAATATGAGCATGCCCAGAAAAAAACAACAGTGTTTCCTACTCATACGGACCATATCTAGTTGAACAATGCTTATGAAACTGTAACAAACCACAGCATGTGTTACATAGATGCTCTTTAGTTAATAGTGAAAAAAGTATTGGGTTCTGAACTGTGTAAATTCATTTGAGCCGAAAAATCACTGGGTTTACCGGAAATGAACTCTTGCTTGTTTGAAGACTCAGAGGCTTTGGTTTCACTCTGTTTGCGAAGGGAAATTCAGACCAGAGTTCTCATCCATGAAACACACTCTGTTTTAACACAAGAAGCATCCTCTTCTGTCCAGAATCTGCGATAGAGCAAGAAATATAAGCATGTCCAGAAGAAATGAACTGTGTTTCCTACACATACGGACCATATCTAGTTGAACTCTAATTATGAAACAGTAACAAACTACAGCATCTCTTACATAGATGCTATTTAGTTAATAGTGAAAAACGTGTTGGGTTCGTGAACTGTGTAAATTCATTTGAGCCGAAAAATCCTTGGGCTTACAGGAAATGAACTCTTGCTTGTAGGAAGACACAGACCCTAAGGCTTAACTCCGTTTCTGATGGAAAATTCAGACCGGTGTTCTCATCGATTAAACATACCCTGTTTTAACGCGAGAAGCATGCTCTTCTTTCCAGCGTCTGCAATACAGCAAGAAACATGAGCATGCCCAGAAAAAAAGAACTGTGTTTCTACTCATACGGACCATATCCAGTTAAACTCTGCTTATGAAACTGTAACAAACCACAGCATCTATTACAAAAATGCTCTTTCATTTATAGTGAAAAACGTGTTGGGTTCGTGATCTGCGTAAATTCATTTGAGCCGAAAAATCAATGGGTTTACCGGAAATGAACTCTTGCTTGAAGGAAGACACAGAGCCTTTGGTTTCACTCCGTTTCTGAAGGAAAATTCAGACCAGTGTTCTCATCCATGAAACATACTCAGTTTTAACGCAAGAAGAATGCTCTTCTTTCAAGCGTCTGCAATACAGCAAGAAACATGAGCATGCCCAGAAAAAAAGAACTGTGTTTCTTACTCATATGGACCATATCCACTTAAACTCTGCTTATGAAAATGTAACAAACCAAAGCATCTCTTACAAAAATGCTCTTTCATTTATAGTGAAAAACGTGTTGGGTTCGTGAACTGTGTAAATTCATTTGAGCCGAAAAATCACTGGGTTTACCAGAAATGAACTCTTGCTTGTAGGAAGACACAGAGGCTTTGGTTTCACTCCGTTTGTGAAGGGAAATTCAGACCAGAGTTCTCATCCATGAAACACACTCTGTTTTAACGCAAGAAGCATGCTCTTCTTTCCAGCATCTCTAATACAGCAAGAAACATGAGCATGCCCAGAAAAAATGAACTGCGTTTCCTACTCATACGGACCATATCTAGTTGAACTCTGCTCATTAAACTGTAACAAACCACTGCATCTCTTACATAGATGCTGTTTAGTTAATAGTGAAAGTCGTGTTGGGTTCGTGATCTGCGTAAATTCATTTGAGCCGAATAATCACTGGGCTTACCGGAAATGAACTCTTGCTTGTAGGAAGACCCAGAGCCTTTGGTTTAACTCCGTTTCTGATGGAAAATTCAGACCGGTGTTCTCATCGATGAAACATACGCTGTTTTAACGCAAGAAGCATGCTCTTCTTTCCAGAGTCTGCAATACAGCAAGAAACATGAGCATGCCTAGAAAAAAAGAACTGTGTTTCTACTCATACGGACCATATCCAGTTAAACTCTGCTTATGAAACTGTAAGAAACCAGAGCATCTCTTACAAGAATGCTCTTTCAATTATAGTGAAAAACGTGTTGGGTTCGTGAACTGTGTAAATTCATTTGAGCCGAAAAATCACTGGGTTTACCGGAAATGAACCCTTACTTGAAGGAAGACACAGAGGCTTTGGTTTCACTCTGTTTCTGAAGGAAAATTCAGACCAGTGTTCTCATCCATGAAACATACTCTGTTTTAACGCAAGAAGAATGCTCTTCTTTCAAGCGTCTGCAATACAGCAAGAAACATGAGCATGCCCAGAAAAAAAGAACTGTGCTTCCTACTCATACGGACCATATCTAGTTGAACACTGCTTATGAAACTGTAACAAACCACAGCCTGTGTTACATAGATGCTCTTTAGTTAATAGTGAAAAAAGTATTGAGTTCATGAACTGTGTAAATTCATTTGAGCCGAAAAATCACTGGGTTTACCGGAAATGAACTCTTGCTTGTAGAAAGACTCAGAGGCTTTGCGTTCACTCTGTTTGTGAAGGGAAATTCAGACCAGAGTTCTCATCCATGAAACACACTCTGTTTTAACATAAGAAGCATCCTCTTCTGTCCAGAATCTGTAATACAGCAAGAAATATAAGCATGTCCAGAAGAAATGAACTGTGTTTCCTACACAGACGGACCATATCTGGTTGAACTCTGATTATGAAACAGTAACAAACTACAGCATCTCTTGCATAGATGCTATTTAGTTAATAGTGAAAAACTTGTTGGGTTCATGAACTTTGTAAATTCATTTGAGCCAAAAAATCTCTGTGCTTACAGGAAATAATCTCTTGCTTGTAGGAAGACCCAGAGCCTTTGGTTTAACTCCGTTTCTGATGGAAAATTCAGACCGGTGTTCTCATCGATGAAACATACCGTGTTTTAACGCAAGAAGCATGCTCTTCTTTCCAGCGTCTGCAATACAGCAAGAAACATGAGCATGCCCAGAAACAAAGAACTGTGTTTCTACTCATACGGACCATATCCAGTTAAACTCTGCTTATGAAACTGTAAGAAACCACAGCATCTCTTACAAAAATGCTCTTTCATTTATAGTGAAAAACGTGTTGGGTTCGTGAACTGTGTAAATTCATTTGAGCCGAAAAATCACTGGGTTTACCAGAAATGAACTCTTGCTTGTAGGAAGACTCAGAGGCTTTGGTTTCACTCTGTTTGTGAAGGGAAATTCAGACCTGAGTTCTCATCCATGAAACACACTCTGTTTTAACACAAGAGGCATCCTCTTCTGTCCAGAATCTGCGATACAGCAAGAAATATAAGCATGTCCAGAAGAAATGAACAGTGTTTACTACAAATAAGGCCCATATCTGGTTGAACTCTGATTATGAAACAGTAACAAACTACAGCATCTCTTACATAGATGCTATTTAGTTAATAGTGAAAAACGTGTTGGGTTCATGATCTTTGTAAATTCATTTGAGCCAAAAAATCTCTGTGCTTACAGGAAATAATCTCTTCTTGTAGGAAGACCCAGAGGCTTTGGTTTAACTCCGTTTCTGAAGGAAAATTCAGACCGGTGTTCTCATCGATGAAACACACTCTGTATTAACGCAAGAAGCATGCTCTTCTTTCCAGCATCTCTAATACAGCAAGAAACATGAGCATGCCCAGAAAAAATGAACTGCGTTTCCTACTCATACGGACCATATCTAGTTGAACTCTGCTCATTAAACTGTAACAAACCACTGCATCTCTTACAGAGATGCTGTTTAGTTAATAGTGAAAGTCGTGTTTGGTTCGTGAACTGTGTAAATACATGTGAGCCGAAAAATCACTGGGTTTACCAGAAATGAACTCTTGCTTGTCTGAAGACAAAGAGCCTTGGTTTAACACCATTTCTGAAGGGAAATACAGACCAGTGTTCTCATCCATGAAACACCCTCTGTTTTCACGCAAGAAGCATCCTCTTTTGTCCAGAATCTGCAATACATCAAGAAATATGAGCATGTCCAGAAAAATGAACTGTTTTCCCTACTCATATGGACCATATCTGGTTGAACTCTGATTAGGAAACTGTAACAAACTACAGCATCTCTTACATAGATGCTATTTAGTTAATAGTGAAAAACGTGTTGGGTTCGTGAACTGTGTGAATTCATTTGAGCCGAAAAATCACTGGGCTTACAGGAAATGAACTCTTGCTAGTAGGAAGACACAGAGCCTAAGGTTTAACTCCATTTCTGAAGAAAATTCAGACCGGTGTTCTCATCCATGAAACATACTCGGTTTTAACGCAAGAAGCATGCTCTCCTTTCTAGCATCTGCAATACAGCAAGTAACATGAGCATGCCCAGAAAAAAAGAACTGTGTTTCTTACTCATACGAACCATATCCAGTTACACTCTGCTTATGAAACTGTAACAAACCACAGCATGTCTTAAAAAAATGCTCATTCATTTATAGTGAAAAACGCGTTGGGTTCGTGAACTGTGTAAATTCATTTGAGCCGAAAAATCACTGGGTTTAACGGAAATGAACTCTTGCTTGTAGGAAGACACAGAGGCTTTGGTTTCACTGCGTTTCTTAATGAAAATTCAGACCAGTGTTCTCATCCATGAAACATACTCTGTTTTAACGCAAGAAGCATGCTCTTCTTTCCAGCGTTTCCAATACAGCAAGAAATATGAGCATGCCCAGAAAAAAACAACAGTGTTTCCTACTCATACGGACCATATCTAGTTGAACAATGCTTATGAAACTGTAACAAACCACAGCATGTGTTACATAGATGCTCTTTAGTTAATAGTGAAAAAAGTATTGGGTTCTGAACTGTGTAAATTCATTTGAGCCGAAAAATCACTGGGTTTACCGGAAATGAACTCTTGCTTGTTTGAAGACTCAGAGGCTTTGGTTTCACTCTGTTTGCGAAGGGAAATTCAGACCAGAGTTCTCATCCATGAAACACACTCTGTTTTAACACAAGAAGCATCCTCTTCTGTCCAGAATCTGCGATAGAGCAAGAAATATAAGCATGTCCAGAAGAAATGAACTGTGTTTCCTACACATACGGACCATATCTAGTTGAACTCTAATTATGAAACAGTAACAAACTACAGCATCTCTTACATAGATGCTATTTAGTTAATAGTGAAAAACGTGTTGGGTTCGTGAACTGTGTAAATTCATTTGAGCCGAAAAATCCTTGGGCTTACAGGAAATGAACTCTTGCTTGTAGGAAGACACAGACCCTAAGGCTTAACTCCGTTTCTGATGGAAAATTCAGACCAGTGTTCTCATCCATGTAACATACTCTGTTTTAACGCGAGAAGCATGCTCTTCTTTCCAGCGTCTCCAATACAGCAAGAAACATGAGCATGCTCAGAAAATAAGAACTCTGTTTCCAACTGATACGGACATTATCTAGTTGAACTCTGCTTATGAAACTGTAACAAAGCACTGCATCTCTTACATAGATGCTGTTTAGTTAATTGTGAAAATCGTGTTGGGTTCGTGAACTGTGAAAATTCATTTGAGCCGAGTAATCACTGGACTTACCGGAAATGAACTCTTGTTTGTAGGAAGACACAGAGCATTTGCTTTAACTCTGTTTCTGATGGAAAATTCATACCGGTGTTCTCATCCATGATACATACTCTGTTTTAACGCAAGAAGCATGCTCTTCTTTCCAGTGTATCCAATACAGCAAGAACATGAGCATGCCCAGAAAAAAAGAACTGTGTTTCTTACTCATACGGACCATATCCACTTAAACTCTGTTTATGAAACTGTAACAAACCACAGCATGTGTTACATAGATGCTCTTTAGTTAATAGTGAAAAAAGTATTGGGTTCATGAACTGTGTAAATTCATTTGAGCCGAAAAATCACTGGGTTTACCGGAAATGAACTCTTGCTTGAAGGAAGACAAAGAGCCTTTGGTTTAACTCCTTTTCTGAAAGGAAATGCAGACCAGTGTTCTCATCCATGAAACACCATCTGTTTTAACGCAAGAAGAATCCTCTTCTGTCCAGAATCTGCAATACAGCAAGAAATATGAGCATGTCCCGAAAAAATGAACTGTGTTTCCTACTCATACGGACCATATCTGGTTGAACTCTGATTATGAAACTGTAACAAACTACAGCATCTCTTACATAGATGCTATTTAGTTAATAGTGAAAAACGTGTTGGGTTCCTGAACTGTGTAAAATCATTTGAGCCGAATAATCACTGGGCTTACCAGAAATGAACTCTTGCTTGTAGGAAGACACAGAGCCTTTCGTTTAACTCCGTTTCTGAAGGAAAATTTAGATCGGAGTTCTCATCCATGAAACATACTCGGTTTTAATGCAACAAGCATGCTCTTCTTTCCAGCGTCTGCAATAGAGCAAGAAATATGAGCATGCCCAGAAAAAAAGAACTGTGTTTCTTACTCATATGGACCATATCCACTTAAACTCTGCTTATGAAACTGTAACAAACCACAGCATCTCTTACAAAAATGCTCTTTCATTTATAGTAAAAAACGTGTTGGGTTCGTGAACTGTGTAAATTCATTTGAGCCGAAAAATCACTGGGTTTACCGGAAATGAACTCTTGCTTGTAGGAAGACACAGAGGCTTTGGTTTTACTCGGTTTGTGAAGGGAAATTCAGGCCATAGTTCTCGTCCATGAAACACACTCTGTTTTAACGCAAGAAGCATGCTCTTCTTTCCAGCATCTCTAATACAGCAAGAAACATGAGCATGCCCAGAAAAAAAGAACTGCGTTTCCTACTCATACTGACCATATCTAGTTGAACTCTGCTCATTAAACTGTAACAAACCACTGCATCTCTTACATAGATGCTGTTTAGTTAATAGTGAAAATCGTGTTGGGTTCGTGAACTGTGTAAATACATGTGAGCCGAAAAATCACTGGGTTTACCGGAAATGAACTCTTGCTTGTAGGAAGACAAAGAGCCTTTGGTTTAACACCATTTCTGAAGGGAAATTCAGACCAGTGTTCTCATCCATGAAACACCCTCTGTTTTCACGCAAGAAGCATCCTCTTTTGTCCAGAATCTGCAATACAGCAAGAAAAATGAGCATGTCCAGAAAAATGAACTGTGTTCCCTACTCATATGGACCATATCTGGTTGAACTCTGATTAGGAAGCTGTAACAAACTACAGCATCTCTTACATAGATGCTATTTAGTTAATAGTGAAAAACGTGTTGGGTTCGTGGACTGTGTAAATTCATTTGAGCCGAAAAATCCTTGGGCTTACAGGAAATGAACTCTTGCTTGTAGGAAGACACAGAGCCTAAGGTTTAACTCTGTTTCTGATGGAAAATTCAGACTGGTGTTCTCATCGATGAAACGTACCCTGTTTTAACGCAAGAAGCATGCTCTTCTTTCAAGCGTCTTCAATACAGCAAGAAACATGAGCATGCCCAGAAAAAAAGAACTGCGTTTCCTACTCATACTGACCATATCTAGTTGAACTCTGCTCATTAAACTGTAACAAACCACTGCATCTATTACATAGATGCTGTTTAGTTAATAGTGAAAATCATGTTGGGTTCATGAACTGTGTAAATACATGTGAGCTGAAAAATCACTGGGTTTACCAGAAATGAACTCTTGCTTGTAGGAAGACAAAGAGCCTTTGGTTTAACACCATTTCTGAAGGGAAATTCAGACCAGTGTTCTCATCCATGAAACACCCTCTCTTTTCACGCAAGAAGCATCATCTTTTGTCCAGTATCTGCAATACAGCAAGAAAAATGAGCATGTCCAGAAAAAAGGAACTGTGTTCCCTACTCATATGGACCATATCTGGTTGAACTCTGATTAGGAAGCTGTAACAAACTACAGCATCTCTTACATAGATGCTATTTAGTTAATAGTCAAAAACGTGTTGGGTTCTTGAACTGTGTAAATTCATTTGAGCCGAAAAATCCTTGGGCTTACAGGAAATGAACTCTTGCTTGTAGGAAGACACAGAGCCTAAGGTTTAACTCCGTTTCTTATGGAAAATTCAGACCGGTGTTCTCATCGATGAAACGTACCCTCTTTTAACGCAAGAAGTATGCTCTTCTTTCCAGCATCTTCAATACAGCAAGAAACATGAGCATGACCAGAAAAAAAGAACTGTGTTTCTATTCATAGGGACCATATCCAGTTAAACTCTGCTTATGAAACTGTAACAAACCACAGCATCTCTTACAAAAATGCTCTTTCATTTATAGTGAAAAACGTGTTGGGTTCGTGAACTGTGTAAATTCATTTGAGCCGAAAAATCACTGGGTTTACCGGAAATGAACTCTTGCTTGTAGGAAGACACAGAGGCTTTGGTTTCACTCCATTTCTGAAGTAAAATTCAGACCAGTGTTCTCATCCATGAAACATACTATGTTTTAACGCAAGAAGAATGCTCTTCTTTCAAGTGTCTCCAATACAGCAAGAAACATGAGCATGCCCAGAAAAAAGAACTGTGTTTCCTACTCATACGGACCATATCTAGTTGAACACTGCTTATGAAACTATAACAAACCACAGCATGTGTTACATAGATGCTCTTTAGTTAATAGTGAAAAAAGTATTGGGTTCATGAACAGTGTAAATTCATTTGAGCCAAAAAATCACTGGGTTTACCGGAAATGAACTCTTGCTTGTAGGAAGACTCAGAGGCTTTGGTTTCACTCCGTTTGTAAAGGGAAATTCAGACCAGAGTTTTCATCCATGAAACACACTGTGTTTTAGTGCAAGACGCATCCTCTTCTGTCCAGAATCTGCAATACAGCAAGAAATATGAGCATGTCCAGAATAAATGAATTGTGTTTCCTACACATACGGACCATATCTGGTTGAATTCTGATTATGAAACTGTAACAAACTACAGCATCTCTTACATAGATGCTGTTTAGTTAATTGTGAAAATCGTGTTGGGTTCGTGAACTGTGAAAATTCATTTGAGCCGAGTAATCACTGGACTTACCGGAAATGAACTCTTGTTTGTAGGAAGACACAGAGCATTTGCTTTAACTCTGTTTCTGATGGAAAATTCATACCGGTGTTCTCATCCATGATACATACTCTGTTTTAACGCAAGAAGCATGCTCTTCTTTCCAGTGTATCCAATACAGCAAGAACATGAGCATGCCCAGAAAAAAAGAACTGTGTTTCTTACTCATACAGACCATATCCACTTAAACTCTGTTTATGAAACTGTAACAAACCACAGCATGTGTTACATAGATGCTCTTTAGTTAATAGTGAAAAAAGTATTGGGTTCATGAACTGTGTAAATTCATTTGAGCCGAAAAATCACTGGGTTTACCGGAAATGAACTCTTGCTTGAAGGAAGACAAAGAGCCTTTGGTTTAACTCCTTTTCTGAAAGGAAATGCAGGCCAGTGTTTTCATCCATGAAACACCATCTGTTTTAACGCAAGAAGAATCCTCTTCTGTCCAGAATCTGCAATACAGCACAAAATATGACCTGTCCAGGAAAAATGAACTGTGTTTCCTACTAATACGGACTATATCTGGTTGAACTCTGATTAGGAAACTGTATCAAACTACAGTATCTCTTACATAGATGCTATTTAGTTAATAGTGAAAAACGTGTTGTGTTCCTGAACTGTGTAAATTCATTTGAGCCGAAAAATCTCTTGGCTTACCGGAAATGAAGTCTTGCTTGTAGGAAGACACAGAGCCTTTGGTTTAACTCTGATAATGATGGAAAATTCAGACCGGTGTTCTCATCCATGAAACATACTCTGTTTTAACGCAAGAAGCATGCTCTTCTTTCCAGCGTCTCCAATACAGCAAGAAAAATGAGCATGCCCAGAAAAAAACAACAGTGTTTCCTACTCATACGAACCATATCTAGTTGAACACAACTCATGAAACTGTAACAAACCACAGCATGTGTTACATAGGTGCTCTTTAGTTAATAGTGAAAAAAGTATTGGGTTGATGAACTATGTAAATTCATTTGAGCAGAAAAATCACTGGGTTTACCGGAAATGAACTCTTGCTTGTAGGAAGACTCAGAGGCTTTGGTTTCACTCCGTTTGTGAAGGGAAATTCAGACGAGAGTTCTCATCCATGAAACACACTCTGTTTTAACGCAAGAAGCATGGTCTTCTTTCCAGCGTCTCCAATACAGCAAGAAAAATGAGCATGCCCAGAAAAATACAACAGTGTTTCCCTCTCATACGAACCATATCTAGTTGAACACAACTCATGAAACTGTAACAAACCACAGCATGTGTTACATAGGTGCTCTTTAGTTAATAGTGAAAAAAGTATTGGGTTGATGAACTATGTAAATTCATTTGAGCAGAAAAATCACTGGGTTTACCGGAAATGAACTCTTGCTTGTAGGAAGACTCAGAGGCTTTGGTTTCACTCCGTTTGTGAAGGGAAATTCAGACCAGAGTTCTCATCCATGAAACACACTCTGTTTTAACGCAAGAAGCATGGTCTTCTTTCCAGCGTCTCCAATACAGCAAGAAACATGAGCATGCCCAGAAAAAAAGAAGTCCGTTTCCTACTCATACGGATCATATCTAATTGAACTTTGTTCATTAAACTGTAACAAACCACTTCATCTCTTACATAGATGCTCTTTAGTTAATAGTGAAAAACGTGTTGGGTTCGTGAACTGTGTAAATTCATTTCAGCCGAAAAATCACTGGGCTTACCGGAAATGAACTCTTGTTTGTAGTAAGACACAGAGGCTTTGGTTTAACTCTGTTTCTGATGGAAAATTAAGACCCCTTTCTCATCCATGAATCATACTCTGTTTTAACGCAAGGAGCATGCTCTTCTTACCAGCGTCTCCAATACAGCAAGAAACATGAGCATGCCCAGAAAAAAAGAACTGTGTTTAATACTCATACGTACCATATATAGTTGGACACTGCTTATGAAACTGTAACAAACCACAGCATGTGTTACATAGATGCTCTTTAGTTAATAGTGAATAAAGTATTGGGTTCATGAACTGTGTAAATACATTTGAGCCGAAAAATCACGGGGTTTACCGGAAATGAACTCTTGCATGTAGGAAGAGAGGGAGGCTTTGGTTTCACTCCGTTTCTGAAGGAAAATTCAGACCAGTGTCCTCATCCATGAAACACCGTCTGTGTTAACGCAAGAAGCATCCTTTCTATCTAGAGTCTGCAATACAGCAAGAAACATGAGCATACCCAGAAAAAATGAACTGAGTTTCCTACTCACACGGACCATATCTAGTTGAACTCTGCTCATTAAACTGTAACAAACCACAGCCTCTCTTACATAGATGCTGTTTTGTTAATAGTGAAATTCGTGTTCGGTTCGTGAACTGTGTAAAATCATTTGAGCCAAAAAATCACAGGGTTTACCGGAAATGAACTCTTGCTTGTAGGAAGACAAAGAGCCTTTGGTTTAACTCCGTTTGTGAAGGGAAATTCAGACCAGTGTTCTCATCCATGAAACACCCTCTGTTTTAACGCAAGAGGCATCCTCTTCTGTCCAGAATCTGCAATACAGCAAGAAATATGAGCATGTCCAGAAAAAGTGTACTGTGTTTCCTACTCATACGGACCATATCTAGTTGAACTCTGATTATGAAACTGTAACAAACTACAGCATCTCTTACATAGATGCTATTTACTTAATAGTGAAAAACGTGTTGTGTTCCTGAACTGTGTAAATTCATTTGAGCCGAAAAATCTCTTGGCTTACCGGAAATGAACTCTTGCTTCTAGGAAGACACAGAGCCTTTGGTTTAACTCTGATAATGATGGAAAATTCAGACCGGTGTTCTCATCCATGAAACATACTCTGTTTTAACGCAAGAAGCATGCTCTTCTTTCCAGCGTCTCCAATACAGCAAGAAAAATGAGCATGCCCAGAAAAAAACAACAGTGTTTCCTACTCATACGAACCATATCTAGTTGAACACAACTCATGAAACTGTAACAAACCACAGCATGTGTTACATAGGTGCTCTTTAGTTAATAGTGAAAAAAGTAATGGGTTGATGAACTATGTAAATTCATTTGAGCAGAAAAATCACTGGGTTTACCGGAAATGAACTGTTGCTTGTAGGAAGTCTCAGAGGCTTTGGTTTCACTCCGTTTGTGAAGGGAAATTCAGACGAGAGTTCTCATCCATGAAACACACTCTGTTTTAACGCAAGAAGCATGGTCTTCTTTCCAGCGTCTCCAATACAGCAAGAAAAATGAGCATGCCCAGAAAAAAACAACAGTGTTTCCTACTCATACGAACCATATCTAGTTGAACACAACTCATGAAACTGTAACAAACCACAGCATGTGTTACATAGGTGCTCTTTAGTTAATAGTGAAAAAAGTATTGGGTTGATGAACTATGTAAATTCATTTGAGCAGAAAATTCACTGGGTTTACCGGAAATGAACTCTTGCTTGTAGGAAGACTCAGAGGCTTTGGTTTCACTCCGTTTGTGAAGGGAAATTCAGACCAGAGTTCTCATCCATGAAACACACTATGTTTTAACGCAAGAAGCATGGTCTTCTTTCCAGCGTCTCCAATACAGCAAGAAACATGAGCATGCCCAGAAAAAAAGAACTGTGTTTCCTACTCATACGGATCATATCTAGTTGAACTTTGTTCATTAAACTGTAACAAACCACTTCATCTCTTACATACATGCTCTTTAGTTAATAGTGAAAAACATGTTGGGTTCGTGAACTGTGTAAATTCATTTCAGCCGAAAAATCACTGGGCTTACCGGAAATGAACTCTTGTTTGTAGTAAGACACAGAGGCTTTGGTTTAACTCTGTTTCTGATGGAAAATTAAGACCCCTTTCTCATCCATGAATCATACTCTGTTTTAACGCAAGCAGCATGCTCTTCTTACCAGCGTCTCCAATACAGCAAGAAACATGAGCATGCCCAGAAAAAAAGAACTGTGTTTCCTACTCATACGGACCATATATAGTTGAACACTGCTTATGAAACTGTAACAAACCACAGCATGTGTTACATAGATGCTCTTTAGTTAATAGTGAATAAAGTATTGGGTTCATGAACTGTGTAAATACATTTGAGCCGAAAAATCACGGGGTTTACCGGAAATGAACTCTTGCATGTAGGAAGACAGGGAGGCTTTGGTTTCACTCCGTTTCTGAAGGAAAATTCAGACCAGTGTTCTCATCCATGAAACACCGTCTGTGTTAACGCAAGAAGCATCCTTTCTCTCTAGAGTCTGCAATACAGCAAGAAACATGAGCATACCCAGAAAAAAAGAACTGAGTTTCCTACTCATACAGACCATATCTAGTAGAACTCTGATTATGAAACTGTAACAAACTACAGCATCTCTTACATAGATGCTGTTTAGTTAATTGTGAAAATAGTGTTGGGTTCGTGAACTGTGTAAATTCATTTGAGCCAAAAAATCACTGGGTTTACCAGAAATTAACTCTTGCTTGTAGGAAGACAAATTCCTTTGGTTTAACTCCATTTCTGAAGGGAAATTCAGACCAGTGTTCTCATCCATGAAACACGCTCTGATTTAACGCAAGAAGCATCCTCTTCTGTCCAGAATCTGCAATATATCAAGAAATATGAGCATGTCCAGAAGAAAAGAACTGTGTTTCCTACACATACGGACCATATCTGGTTGAACTCTAATTATGAAACAGTAACAAACTACAGCATCTCTTACATAGATGCTATTTAGTTAATAGTGAAAAACGTGTTGGGTTCGTGAACTGTGTAAATTCATTTGAGCCGAAAAATCCTTGGGCTTACAGGAAAAGAACTCTTGCTTGTAGGAAGACACAGAGCCTCAGGCTTAACTCCGTTTCTGATGGAAAATTCAGACCCGTGTTCTCATCGATGAAACATACCCTGTTTTAACGCAAGAAGCATGCTCTTCTTTCCAGCGTCTGCAATACAGCAAGAAATATGAGCATGTCCAGAAAAAATGTACTGTGTTTCCTACTCATACGGACCATATCTAGTTGAACTCTGATTATGAAACTGTAACAAACTACAGCATCTCTTACATAGATGCTATTTAGTTAAGAGTGAAAAACGTGTTGTGTTCCTGAACTGTGTAAATTCATTTGAGCCGAAAAATCTCTTGGCTTACCGGAAATGAAGTCTTGCTTGTAGGAAGACACAGAGCCTTTGGTTTAACTCTGATAATGATGGAAAATTCAGACCGGTGTTCTCATCCATGAAACATACTCTGTTTTAATGCAAGAAGCATGCTCTTCTTTCCAGCGTCTCCAATACAGCAAGAAAAATGAGCATGCCCAGAAAAAAACAACAGTGTTTCCTACTCATACGAACCATATCTAGTTGAACACAACTCATGAAACTGTAACAAACCACAGCATGTGTTACATAGGTGCTCTTTAGTTAATAGTGAAAAAAGTATTGGGTTGATGAACTATGTAAATTCATTTGAGCAGAAAAATCACTGGGTTTACCGGAAATGAACTGTTGCTTGTAGGAAGTCTCAGAGGCTTTGGTTTCACTCCGTTTCTGAAGGAAAATTCAGACCAGAGTTCTCATCCATGAAACATACTCTGTTTTAACGCAAGAAGCATGCTCTTCTTTCCAGCGTCTCCAATACAGCAAGAAACATGAGCATGCCCAGAAAAAAAGAACTGTGTTTCCTACTCATACGGACCATATATAGTTGAACACTGCTTATGAAACTGTAACAAACCACAGCATGTGTTACATAGATGCTCTTTAGTTAATAGTGAATAAAGTATTGGGTTCATGAACTGTGTAAATACATTTGAGCCGAAAAATCACGGGGTTTACCGGAAATGAACTCTTGCATGTAGGAAGACAGGGAGGCTTTGGTTTCACTCCGTTTCTGAAGGAAAATTCAGACCAGTGTTCTCATCCATGAAACACCGTCTGTGTTAACGCAAGAAGCATCCTTTCTCTCTAGAGTCTGCAATACAGCAAGAAACATGAGCATACCCAGAAAAAAAGAACTGAGTTTCCTACTCATACAGACCATATCTAGTTGAACTCTGATTATGAAACTGTAACAAACTACAGCATCTCTTACATAGATGCTGTTTAGTTAATTGTGAAAATAGTGTTGGGTTCGTGAACTGTGTAAATTCATTTGAGCCAAAAAATCACTGGGTTTACCAGAAATTAACTCTTGCTTGTAGGAAGACAAATTCCTTTGGTTTAACTCCATTTCTGAAGGGAAATTCAGACCAGTGTTCTCATCCATGAAACACGCTCTGATTTAACGCAAGAAGCATCCTCTTCTGTCCAGAATCTGCAATATATCAAGAAATATGAGCATGTCCAGAAGAAAAGAACTGTGTTTCCTACACATACGGACCATATCTGGTTGAACTCTAATTATGAAACAGTAACAAACTACAGCATCTCTTACATAGATGCTATTTAGTTAATAGTGAAAAACGTGTTGGGTTCGTGAACTGTGTAAATTCATTTGAGCCGAAAAATCCTTGGGCTTACAGGAAAAGAACTCTTGCTTGTAGGAAGACACAGAGCCTCAGGCTTAACTCCGTTTCTGATGGAAAATTCAGACCCGTGTTCTCATCGATGAAACATACCCTGTTTTAACGCAAGAAGCATGCTCTTCTTTCCAGCGTCTGCAATACAGCAAGAAATATGAGCATGTCCAGAAAAAATGTACTGTGTTTCCTACTCATACGGACCATATCTAGTTGAACTCTGATTATGAAACTGTAACAAACTACAGCATCTCTTACATAGATGCTATTTAGTTAATAGTGAAAAACGTGTTGTGTTCCTGAACTGTGTAAATTCATTTGAGCCGAAAAATCTCTTGGCTTACCGGAAATGAAGTCTTGCTTGTAGGAAGACACAGAGCCTTTGGTTTAACTCTGATAATGATGGAAAATTCAGACCGGTGTTCTCATCCATGAAACATACTCTGTTTTAACGCAAGAAGCATGCTCTTCTTTCCAGCGTCTCCAATACAGCAAGAAAAATGAGCATGCCCAGAAAAAAACAACAGTGTTTCCTACTCATACGAACCATATCTAGTTGAACACAACTCATGAAACTGTAACAAACCACAGCATGTGTTACATAGGTGCTCTTTAGTTAATAGTGAAAAAAGTATTGGGTTGATGAACTATGTAAATTCATTTGAGCAGAAAAATCACTGGGTTTACCGGAAATGAACTCTTGCTTGTAGGAAGTCTCAGAGGCTTTGGTTTCACTCCGTTTCTGAAGGGAAATTCAGACCAGAGTTCTCATCCATGAAACATACTATGTTTTAACGCAAGAAGCATGCTCTTCTTTCCAGCGTCTCCAATACAGCAAGAAACATGAGCATGCCCAGAAAAAAAGAACTGTGTTTCCTACTCATACGGACCATATATAGTTGAACACTGCTTATGAAACTGTAACAAACCACAGCATGTGTTACATAGATGCTCTTTAGTTAATAGTGAATAAAGTATTGGGTTCATGAACTGTGTAAATACATTTGAGCCGAAAAATCACGGGGTTTACCGGAAATGAACTCTTGCATGTAGGAAGACAGGGAGGCTTTGGTTTCACTCCGTTTCTGAAGGAAAATTCAGACCAGTGTTCTCATCCATGAAACACCGTCTGTGTTAACGCAAGAAGCATCCTTTCTCTCTAGAGTCTGCAATACAGCAAGAAACATGAGCATACCCAGAAAAAAAGAACTGAGTTTCCTACTCATACAGACCATATCTAGTTGAACTCTGATTATGAAACTGTAACAAACTACAGCATCTCTTACATAGATGCTGTTTAGTTAATTGTGAAAATAGTGTTGGGTTCGTGAACTGTGTAAATTCATTTGAGCCAAAAAATCACTGGGTTTACCAGAAATTAACTCTTGCTTGTAGGAAGACAAATTCCTTTGGTTTAACTCCATTTCTGAAGGGAAATTCAGACCAGTGTTCTCATCCATGAAACACGCTCTGATTTAACGCAAGAAGCATCCTCTTCTGTCCAGAATCTGCAATATATCAAGAAATATGAGCATGTCCAGAAGAAAAGAACTGTGTTTCCTACACATACGGACCATATCTGGTTGAACTCTAATTATGAAACAGTAACAAACTACAGCATCTCTTACATAGATGCTATTTAGTTAATAGTGAAAAACGTGTTGGGTTCGTGAACTGTGTAAATTCATTTGAGCCGAAAAATCCTTGGGCTTACAGGAAAAGAACTCTTGCTTGTAGGAAGACACAGAGCCTCAGGCTTAACTCCGTTTCTGATGGAAAATTCAGACCCGTGTTCTCATCGATGAAACATACCCTGTTTTAACGCAAGAAGCATGCTCTTCTTTCCAGCGTCTGCAATACAGCAAGAAATATGAGCATGTCCAGAAAAAATGTACTGTGTTTCCTACTCATACGGACCATATCTAGTTGAACTCTGATTATGAAACTGTAACAAACTACAGCATCTCTTACATAGATGCTATTTAGTTAATAGTGAAAAACGTGTTGTGTTCCTGAACTGTGTAAATTCATTTGAGCCGAAAAATCTCTTGGCTTACCGGAAATGAAGTCTTGCTTGTAGGAAGACACAGAGCCTTTGGTTTAACTCTGATAATGATGGAAAATTCAGACCGGTGTTCTCATCCATGAAACATACTCTGTTTTAACGCAAGAAGCATGCTCTTCTTTCCAGCGTCTCCAATACAGCAAGAAAAATGAGCATGCCCAGAAAAAAACAACAGTGTTTCCTACTCATACGAACCATATCTAGTTGAACACAACTCATGAAACTGTAACAAACCACAGCATGTGTTACATAGGTGCTCTTTAGTTAATAGTGAAAAAAGTATTGGGTTGATGAACTATGTAAATTCATTTGAGCAGAAAAATCACTGGGTTTACCGGAAATGAACTCTTGCTTGTAGGAAGTCTCAGAGGCTTTGGTTTCACTCCGTTTCTGAAGGGAAATTCAGACCAGAGTTCTCATCCATGAAACATACTATGTTTTAACGCAAGAAGCATGCTCTTCTTTCCAGCGTCTCCAATACAGCAAGAAACATGAGCATGCCCAGAAAAAAAGAACTGTGTTTCCTACTCATACGGACCATATATAGTTGAACACTGCTTATGAAACTGTAACAAACCACAGCATGTGTTACATAGATGCTCTTTAGTTAATAGTGAATAAAGTATTGGGTTCATGAACTGTGTAAATACATTTGAGCCGAAAAATCACGGGGTTTACCGGAAATGAACTCTTGCATGTAGGAAGACAGGGAGGCTTTGGTTTCACTCCGTTTCTGAAGGAAAATTCAGACCAGTGTTCTCATCCATGAAACACCGTCTGTGTTAACGCAAGAAGCATCCTTTCTCTCTAGAGTCTGCAATACAGCAAGAAACATGAGCATACCCAGAAAAAAAGAACTGAGTTTCCTACTCATACAGACCATATCTAGTTGAACTCTGATTATGAAACTGTAACAAACTACAGCATCTCTTACATAGATGCTGTTTAGTTAATTGTGAAAATAGTGTTGGGTTCGTGAACTGTGTAAATTCATTTGAGCCAAAAAATCACTGGGTTTACCAGAAATTAACTCTTGCTTGTAGGAAGACAAATTCCTTTGGTTTAACTCCATTTCTGAAGGGAAATTCAGACCAGTGTTCTCATCCATGAAACACGCTCTGATTTAACGCAAGAAGCATCCTCTTCTGTCCAGAATCTGCAATATATCAAGAAATATGAGCATGTCCAGAAGAAAAGAACTGTGTTTCCTACACATACGGACCATATCTGGTTGAACTCTAATTATGAAACAGTAACAAACTACAGCATCTCTTACATAGATGCTATTTAGTTAATAGTGAAAAACGTGTTGGGTTCGTGAACTGTGTAAATTCATTTGAGCCGAAAAATCCTTGGGCTTACAGGAAAAGAACTCTTGCTTGTAGGAAGACACAGAGCCTCAGGCTTAACTCCGTTTCTGATGGAAAATTCAGACCCGTGTTCTCATCGATGAAACATACCCTGTTTTAACGCAAGAAGCATGCTCTTCTTTCCAGCGTCTGCAATACAGCAAGAAATATGAGCATGTCCAGAAAAAATGTACTGTGTTTCCTACTCATACGGACCATATCTAGTTGAACTCTGATTATGAAACTGTAACAAACTACAGCATCTCTTACATAGATGCTATTTAGTTAATAGTGAAAAACGTGTTGTGTTCCTGAACTGTGTAAATTCATTTGAGCCGAAAAATCTCTTGGCTTACCGGAAATGAAGTCTTGCTTGTAGGAAGACACAGAGCCTTTGGTTTAACTCTGATAATGATGGAAAATTCAGACCGGTGTTCTCATACATGAAACATACTCTGTTTTAATGCAAGAAGCATGCTCTTCTTTCCAGCGTCTCCAATACAGCAAGAAAAATGAGCATGCCCAGAAAAAAACAACAGTGTTTCCTACTCATACGAACCATATCTAGTTGAACACAACTCATGAAACTGTAACAAACCACAGCATGTGTTACATAGGTGCTCTTTAGTTAATAGTGAAAAAAGTATTGGGTTGATGATTTATGTAAATTCATTTGAGCAGAAAAATCACTGGGTTTACCGGAAATGAACTCTTGCTTGTAGGAAGTCTCAGAGGCTTTGGTTTCACTCCGTTTCTGAAGGGAAATTCAGACCAGAGTTCTCATCCATGAAACATACTATGTTTTAACGCAAGAAGAATGCTCTTCTTTCAAGCGTCTCCAATACAGCAAGAAACATGAGCATGCCCAGAAAAAAGAACTGTGTTTCCTACTCATACGGACCATATCTAGTTGAACAATGCTTATGAAACTGTAACAAACCACAGCATGTGTTACATAGATGCTCTTTAATTAATAGTGAAAAAAGTATTGGGTTCATGAACAGTGTAAATTCATTTGAGCCAAAAAATCACTGGGTTTACCGGAAATGAACTCTTGCTTGTAGGAAGACTCAGAGGTTTTGGTTTCACTCCGTTTGTGAAGGGAAATTCAGACCAGAGTTGTCATCCATGAAACACACTGTGTTTTAGCGCAAGAAGCATCCTCTTCTGTCTAGAATCTACAATACAGCAAGAAATATGAGCATGTCCAGAATAAATGAATTGTGTTTCTTACTCATACGGACCATATCCACTTAAACTCTGTTTATGAAACTGTAACAAACCACAGCATGTGTTACATAGATGCTCTTTAGTTAATAGTGAAAAAAGTATTGGGTTCATGAACTGTGTAAATTCATTTGAGCCGAAAAATCACTGGGTTTACCGGAAATGAACTCTTGCTTGAAGGAAGGCAAAGAGCCTTTGGTTTAACTCCTTTTCTGAAAGGAAATGCAGACCAGTGTTCTCATCCATGAAACACCATCTGTTTTAACGCAAGAAGAATCCTCTTCTGTCCAGAATCTGCAATACAGCACAAAATATGACCTGTCCAGGAAAAATGAACTGTGTTTCCTACTAATACGGACTATATCTGGTTGAACTCTGATTAGGAAATTGTATCAAACTACAGTATCTCTTATAGATGCTATTTAGTTAATAGTGAAAAACGTGTTGTGTTCCTGAACTGTGTAAATTCATTTGAGCCGAAAAATCTCTTGGCTTACCGGAAATGAACTCTTGCTTGTAGGAAGACACAGAACCTTTGGTTTAACTCTGATAATGATGGAAAATTCAGACCGCTGTTCTCATCCATGAAACATACTCTGTTTTAACGCAAGAAGCATGCTCTTCTTTCCAGCGTCTCCAATACAGCAAGAAAAATGAGCATGCCCAGAAAAAAACAACAGTGTTTCCTACTCATACGAACCATATCTAGTTGAACACAACTCATTAAACTGTAGCAAACCACTGCCTCTCTTACATAGATGCTGTTTAGTTAATAGTGAAATTCGTGTTCGGTTCGTGAACTGTGTAAATTCATTTCAGCCGAAAAATCACAGGGTTTACCGGAAATGAACTCTTGTTTGTAGTAAGACACAGAGGCATTGGTTTAACTCTGTTTCTGATGGAAAATTCAGAAGCCTTTCTCATCCATGAAACACGCTCTGATTTAACGCAAGAAGCATCCTCTTCTGTCCAGAATCTGCAATATATCAAGAAATATGAGCATGCCCAGAAATAAAGAACTGTGTTTCCTACTCATACGGACCATATATAGTTTAACACTGCTTATGAAACTGTAACAAACCACAGCATCTCTTACATAGATGCTCTTTAGTTAATAGTGAATAAAGTATTGGGTTCATGAACTGTGTAAATACATTTGAGCCGAGTAATCACTGGACTTACCGGAATTGAACTCTTGTTTGTAGGAAGACACAGAGCCTTTGCTTTAACTCCATGTCTGATGGAAAATTCAGACCAGTGTTCTCATCGATGAAACATACTCTGTTTTAACGCAAGAAGCATGCTCTTCTTTCCAGTGTCTCCAATACAGCAAGAAACATGAGCATGCCCAGAAAAAAAAGAACTGTGTTTCTTACTCATACGGACCATATCCACTTAAACTCTGCTTATGAAACTGTAACAAACCACAGCATCTCTTTCAAAAATACTCTTTCATTTATAGTGAAAAACGTGTTGGGTTCGTGAATTGTGTAAATTCATTTGAGCCAAAAAATCACTGGGTTTCCCGGAAAAGAACTCTTGCTTGTAGGAAGACACATAGGCTTTGGTTTAACTCCGTTTGTGAAGGGAAATTCAGTCCAGAGTTCTCATCCATGAAACACACTCTGTTTTAACGCAAGAAGCATGCTCTTCTGTCCAGCATCTCGAATACAGCAAGAAACATGAGCATGCCCAGAAAAAAAGAACAGTGTTTCCTACACATACGGACCATATATAGTTGAACACTTCTTATGAAACTGTAACAAACCAAAGCATGTGTTACATAGATGCTCTTTAGTTAATAGTGAAAAAAGTATTGGGTTCATGAACTGTGTAAATTCATTTGAGCCGAAAAATCACTGGGTTTACTGGAAATGAACTCTTGCTTGTAGGAAGACACAGAGGCTTTGGTTTCACTCCGTTTGTGAAGGGAAATTCAGACCAGTGTTCTCATCCATGAAACACACTCTGTTTTAATGCAAGAAGCATGCTCTTCTTTCCAGCATCTGTAATACAGCAAGAAACATGAGCATGCCCAGAAAAAAAGAACTGCGTTTCCTACTCATACGGACCATATCTAGTTGAACTCTGCTCATTAAACTGTAACAAAACACTGCATCTCTTACATAGATGCTGTTTAGGTAATAGTGAAAATCGTGTTGGGTTCGTGAACTGTGTAAATACATTTGAGCCGAAAAGTCACTGGGTTTACCGGAAATGAACTCTTGCTTTTAGGAAGACACAGAGCCTTTGGTTTAACACCATTTCTGAAGGGAAATTCAGACCAGTGTTCTCATCCAGGAAACACCCTCTGTTTTAACGCAAGAAGCATCCTCTTCTTTCCAGAGTCCACAAAACAGCAAGAAATATGAGCTGTCCAGAAAAAATGAACTGTGTTTCCTACTCATACAAACCATATCTTGTTGAACACTGCTTATGAAACTGTAACAAACCACAGCATCTCTTACAAAAATGCTCTTTCATTTATAGTGAAAAACGTGTTGGGTTCGTGAACTGTGTAAATTCATTTGAGCCGAAAAATCACAGGGCTTACCGGAAATGAACACTTGCTTGTAGGAAGACACAGAGGCTTTGGTTTCACTCCGTTTGTGAAGGGAAATTCAGACCAGAGTTCTCATCCATGAAACACACTGTGTTTTAGTGCAAGAAGCATCCTCTTCTGTCCAGAATCTGCAATACATCAAGAAATATGAGCATGTCCAGAAAATATGAACTGTGTTTCCTACTCATACGGACCATATCCACTTAAACTCTGCTTATGAAACTGTAACTAACCACAGCATCTCTTACAAAAATGCTCTTTCATTTATAGTGAAAAACGTGTTGGGTTCGTGAATTGTGTAAATTCATTTGAGCCGAAAAAACTGGGTTTCCCGGAAAAGAACTCTTGCTTGTAGGAAGACACATAGGCTTTAGTTTAACTCCGTTTGTGAAGGCAAATTCAGTCCAGAGTTCTCATCCATGAAACACACTCTGTTTTAACGCAAGAAGCATGCTCTTCTGTCCAGCATCTCGAATACAGCAAGAAACATGAGCATGCCCAGAAAAAAAGAACTGCGTTTCCTACTCATACGGACCATATCTAGTTGAACTCTGCTCATTAAACTCTAACAAAACACTGCATCTCTTACATAGATGCTATTTAGTTAATAGTGAAAAACGTGTTGGGTTCGTGAACTGTGAAAATTCATTTGAGCTGAGTAATCACTGGACTTACCGGAAATGAACTCTTGCTTTTAGGAAGACACAGAGCTTTTGGTTTAACACCATTTCTGAAGGGAAATTCAGACCAGTGTTCTCATCCATGAAACATACTCTGTTTTAACGCAAGAAGCATGCTCTTCTTTCCAGTGTCTCCAATACAGCAAGAAAAATGAGCATGCCCAGAAAAAAACAACAGTGTTTCCTACTCATACGAACCATATCTAGTTGAACACAACTCATGAAACTGTAACAAACCACAGCATGTGTTACATAGGTGCTCTTTAGTTAATAGGGAAAAAAGTAATGGGTTGATGAACTATGTAAATTCATTTGAGCAGAAAAATCACTGGGTTTACCGGAAATGAACTGTTGCTTGTAGGAAGTCTCAGAGGCTTTGGTTTCACTCCGTTTGTGAAGGGAAATTCAGACGAGAGTTCTCATCCATGAAACACACTCTGTTTTAACGCAAGAAGCATGGTCTTCTTTCCAGCGTCTCCAATACAGCAAGAAAAATGAGCATGCCCAGAAAAAAAAAACAGTGTTTCCTACTCATACGAACCATATCTAGTTGAACACAACTCATGAAACTGTAACAAACCACAGCATGTGTTACATAGGTGCTCTTTAGTTAATAGTGAAAAAAGTATTGGGTTGATGAACTATGTAAATTCATTTGAGCAGAAAATTCACTGGGTTTACCGGAAATGAACTCTTGCTTGTAGGAAGACTCAGAGGCTTTGGTTTCACTCCGTTTGTGAAGGGAAATTCAGACCAGAGTTCTCATCCATGAAACACACTATGTTTTAACGCAAGAAGCATGGTCTTCTTTCCAGCGTCTCCAATACAGCAAGAAACATGAGCATGCCCAGAAAAAAAGAACTGTGTTTCCTACTCATACGGATCATATCTAGTTGAACTTTGTTCATTAAACTGTAACAAACCACTTCATCTCTTACATACATGCTCTTTAGTTAATAGTGAAAAACATGTTGGGTTCGTGAACTGTGTAAATTCATTTCAGCCGAAAAATCACTGGGCTTACCGGAAATGAACTCTTGTTTGTAGTAAGACACAGAGGCTTTGGTTTAACTCTGTTTCTGATGGAAAATTAAGACCCCTTTCTCATCCATGAATCATACTCTGTTTTAACGCAAGCAGCATGCTCTTCTTACCAGCGTCTCCAATACAGCAAGAAACATGAGCATGCCCAGAAAAAATGAACTGTGTTTCTTACTCATACGGACCATATCCACTTAAACTCTGCTTATGAAACTGTAACAAACCACAGCATCTCTTACAAAAATGCTCTTTCATTTATAGTGAAAAACGTGTTGGGTTCGTGAATTGTGTAAATTCATCTGAGCCGAAAAATCACTGGGTTTTCCGGAAAAGAAATCTTGCTTGTAGGAAGACACATAGACTTTGGTTTAACTCCGTTTGTGAAGGCAAATTCAGTCCAGAGTTCTCATACATGAAACACACTCTGTTTTAGCGCAAGAAGCATCCTCTTCTGTCCAGAATCTGCAATATATCAAGAAATATGAGCATGTCCAGAAGAAAAGAACTGTGTTTCCTACACATACGGACCATATCTGGTTGAACTCTAATTATGAAACAGTAACAAACTACAGCATCTCTTACATAGATGCTATTTAGTTAATAGTGAAAAACGTGTTGGGTTCGTGAACTGTGTAAATTCATTTGAGCCGAAAAATCCTTGGGCTTACAGGAAAAGAACTCTTGCTTGTAGGAAGACACAGAGCCTCAGGCTTAACTCCTTTTCTGATGGAAAATTCAGACCCGTGTTCTCATCGATGAAACATACCCTGTTTTAACGCAAGAAGCATGCTCTTCTTTCCAGCGTCTGCAATACAGCAAGAAACATGAGCATGCCCAGAAAAAAAGAACTGTGTTTCTACTCATACGGACCATATCCAGTTAAACTCTGCTTATGAAACTGTAAGAAACCACAGCATCTCTTACAAAAATGCTCTTTCATTTATAGTGAAAAACGTGTTGGGTTCGTGAACTGTGTAAATTCATTTGAGCCGAAAAATCACTGGGTTTACCGGAAAAGAACTGTTGCTTGTAGGAAGACACAGAGGCTTTGGTTTCACTCCGTTTGTGAAGGGAAATTCAGACCAGTGTTCTCATCCATGAAACACACTCTGTTTTAACGCAAGAAGCATGCTCTTCTTTCCAGCATCTCTAATACAGCAAGAAACATGAGCATGCCCCGAAAAAATGAACTGCGTTTCCTACTCATACGGACCATATCTAGTTGAACTCTGCTCATTAAACTGTAACAAACCACTGCATCTCTTACATAGATGCTGTTTAGTTAATAGTGAAAATCGTGTTGGGTTCGTGAACTGTGTAAATGCATGTGAGCCGAAAAATCACTGGGTTTACCGGAAATTAACTCTTGCTTGTAGGAAGACAAAGAGCCTTTGGTTTAACACCATTTCTGAAGGGAAATTCAGACCAGTGTTCTCATCCATGAAACACCCTCTGTTTTCACGCAAGAAGCATCCTCTTTTGTCCAGAATCTGGAATACAGCAAGAAAAATGAGCATATCCAGAAAAATGAACTGTGTTCCCTACTCATATGGACCATATCTGGTTGAACTCTGATTAGGAAGCTGTAACAAACTACAGCATCTCTTACATAGATGCTATTTAGTTAATAGTCAAAAACGTGTTGGGTTCGTGAACTGTGTAAATTCATTTGAGCCGAAAAATCCTTGGGCTTACAGGAAATGAACTCTTGCTTTTAGGAAGACACAGAGCCTAAGGTTTAACTCCGTTTCTGATGGAAAATTCAGACCGGTGTTCTCATCGATGAAACGTACCCTCTTTTAACGCAAGAAGTATGCTCTTCTTTCCA
Source organism: Onychomys leucogaster (assembly GCA_949786385.1). NCBI lineage: Eukaryota > Metazoa > Chordata > Mammalia > Rodentia > Cricetidae > Onychomys > Onychomys leucogaster. Next base: position 250,117 of record CATKUP010000070.1, read on the forward strand.
GCGTCTTCAATACAGCAAGAAACATGAGCATGACCAGAAAAAAAGAACTGTGTTTCTATTCATAGGGACCATATCCAGTTAAACTCTGCTTATGAAACTGTAACAAACCACAGCATCTCTTACAAAAATGCTCTTTCATTTATAGTGAAAAACGTGTTGGGTTCGTGAACTGTGTAAATTCATTTGAGCCGAAAAATCACTGGGTTTAACGGAAATGAACTCTTGCTTGTAGGAAGACACAGATGCTTTGGTTTCACTCCGTTTCTGAAGTAAAATTCAGACCAGTGTTCTCATCCATGAAACATACTATGTTTTAACGAAAGAAGAATGCTCTTCTTTCAAGCGTCTCCAATACAGCAAGAAACATGAGCATGCCCAGAAAAAAGAACTGTGTTTCCTACTCATACGGACCATATCCACTTAAACTCTGTTTATGAAACTGTAACAAACCACAGCATGTGTTACATAGATGCTCTTTAGTTAATAGTGAAAAAAGTATTGGGTTCATGAACTGTGTAAATTCATTTGAGCCGAAAAATCACTGGGTTTACCGGAAATGAACTCTTGCTTGAAGGAAGACAAAGAGCCTTTGGTTTAACTCCTTTTCTGAAAGGAAATGCAGACCAGTGTTCTCATCCATGAAACACCATCTGTTTTAACGCAAGAAGAATCCTCTTCTGTCCAGAATCTGCAATACAGCACAAAATATGACCTGTCCAGGAAAAATGAACTGTGTTTCCTACTAATACGGACTATATCTGGTTGAACTCTGATTAGGAAACTGTATCAAACTACAGTATCTCTTACTTAGATGCTATTTAGTTAATAGTGAAAAACGTGTTGTGTTCCTGAACTGTGTAAATTCATTTGAGCCGAAAAATCTCTTGGCTTACCGGAAATGAACTCTTGCTTGTAGGAAGACACAGAACCTTTGGTTTAACTCCGTTTCTGATGGAAAACACAGACTGGTGTTCTCATCCATGAAACATACTCTGTTTTAACGCAAGAAGCATGCTCTTCTTTCCAGCGTCTCCAATACAGCAAGAAAAATGAGCATGCCCAGAAAAAAACAACAGTGTTTCCTACTCATACGAACCATATCTAGTTGAACACAACTCATGAAACTGTAACAAACCACAGCATGTGTTACATAGGTGCTCTTTAGTTAATAGTGAAAAACGTGTTGGGTTCGTGAACTGTGTAAATTCATTTCAGCCGAAAAATCACTGGGCTTACAGGAAATGAACTCTTGTTTGTAGTAAGACACAGAGGCATTGGTTTAACTCTGTTTCTGATGGAAAATTCAGACCCCTTTCTCATCCATGAAACATACTCTGTTTTAACGCAAGGAGCATGCTCTTCTTACCAGCGTCTCCAATACAGCAAGAAACATGAGCATGCCCAGAAATAAAGAACTGTGTTTCCTACTCATACGGACCATATATAGTTGAACACTGCTTATGAAACTGTAACAAACCACAGCATGTGTTACATAGATGCTCTTTAGTTAATAGTGAATAAAGTATTGGGTTCATGAACTGTGTAAATACATTTGAGCCGAAAAATCACGGGGTTTACCGGAAATGAACTCTTGCATGTAGGAAGACAGGGAGGCTTTGGTTTCACTCCGTTTCTGAAGGAAAATTCAGACCAGTGTTCTCATCCATGAAACACCGTATGTGTTAACGCAAGAAGCATCCTTTCTCTCTAGAGTCTGCAATACAGCAAGAAACATGAGCATACTAAGAAAATAGAACTGAGTTTCCTACTCATACGGACCATATCTAGTTGAACTCTGCTCATTAAACTGTAACAAACCAATGCCTCTCTTACATAGATGCTGTTTAGTTAATAGTGAAATTCGTGTTCGGTTCGTGAACTGTGTAAATTCATTTGAGCCAAAAAATCACAGGGTTTACCGGAAATGAACTCTTGCTTGTAGGAAGACAAAGAGCCTTTGGTTTAACTCCGTTTGTGAAGGGAAATTCAGACCAGAGTTCTCATCCATGAAACACACTGTGTTTTAGTGCAAGAAGCATCCTCTTCTGTCCAGAATCTGCAATACAGCAAGAAATATGAGCATGTCCAGAAAATATGAACTGTGTTTCCTACTCATACGGACCATATCCACTTAAACTCTGCTTATGAAACTGTAACAAACCACAGCATCTCTTACAAAAATGCTCTTTCATTTATAGTGAAAAACGTGTTGGGTTCGTGAATTGTGTAAATTCATTTGAGCCGAAAAATCACTGGGTTTCCTGGAAAAGAACTCTTGCTTGTAGGAAGACACATAGGCTTTAGTTTAACTCCTTTTGTGAAGGCAAATTCAGTCCAGAGTTCTCATCCATGAAACACACTCTGTTTTAACGCAAGAAGCATGCTCTTCTGTCCAGCATCTCGAATACAGCAAGAAACATGAGCATGCCCAGAAAAAAAGAACTGCGTTTCCTACTCATACGGACCATATCTAGTTGAACTCTGCTCATTAAACTCTAACAAAACACTGCATCTCTTACATAGATGCTGTTTAGATAATAGTGAAAATCGTGTTGGGTTCGTGAACTATGTAAATACATTTGAGTCGAAAAGTCAATGGGTTTACCGGAAATGAACTCTTGCTTTTAGGAAGACACAGAGCCTTTGGTTTAACACCATTTCTGAAGGGAAATTCAGTCCAGTGTTCTCATCCATGAAACACCCTCTGTTTGAACGCAAGAAGCATCCTCTTCTGTCCAGAATCTGCAATACAGCAAGAAACATGAGCCTGACCAGAAAAAAAGAACTGTGTTTCTACTCATACGGACCATATCTGGTTGAACTCTGATTATGAAACTGTAACAAACTACAGCATCTCTTACATAGATGCTATTTAGTTAATAGTGAAAAACGTGTTGGGTTCGTGAACTGTGAAAATTCATTTGAGCCGAGTAATCACTGGACTTACCGGAATTGAACTCTTGTTTGTAGGAAGACACAGAGCCTTTGCTTTAACTCCATGTCTGATGGAAAATTCAGACCAGTGTTCTCATCAATGAAACATACTCTGTTTTAACGCAAGAAGCATGCTCTTCTTTCCAGTGTCTCCAATACAGCAAGAAACATGAGCATGCCCAGAAAAAAAGTACTGTGTTTCTTATTCATACGGACCATATCCACTTAAACTCTGCTTATGAAACTGTAACAAACCACAGCATCTCTTACAAAAATGCTCTTTCATTTATAGTGAAAAACGTGTTGGGTTCGTGAATTGTGTAAATTCATCTGAGCCGAAAAATCACTGGGTTTCCCGGAAAAGAAATCTTGCTTGTAGGAAGACACATAGGCTTTGGTTTAACTCCGTTTGTGAAGGCAAATTCAGTCCAGAGTTCTCATACATGAAACACACTCTGTTTTAGCGCAAGAAGCATCCTCTTCTGTCCAGAATCTGCAATACAGCAAGAAATATGAGCTGTCCAGAAAAATGAACTGTGTTTCCTACACATACGGACCATATATAGTTGAACACTTCTTATGAAATTGTAACAAACCACAGCATGTGTTACATAGATGCTCTTTAATTACTAGTGAAAAAATTATTGGGTTCATGAACTGTGTAAATTCATTTGAGCCGAAAAATCACTGGGTTTACTGGAAATGAACTCTTGCTTTTGGAAGACACAGAGGCTTTGGTTTCACTCCGTTTGTGAAGTGAAATTCAGACAGTGTTCTCATCCATGAAACACACTCTGTTTTAATGCAAGAAGCATGCTCTTCTTTCCAGCATCTCTAATACAGCAAGAAACATGAGCATGCCCAGAAAAAAAGAACTGCGTTTCCTACTCATACGGACCATATCTAGTTGAACTCTGCTCATTAAACTGTAACAAAACACTGCATCTCTTACATAGATGCTGTTTAGATAATAGTGAAAATCGTGTTGGGTTCGTGAACTGTGTAAATACATTTGAGCCGAAAAGTCACTGGGTTTACCGGAAATGAACTCTTGCTTTTAGGAAGACAAAGAGCCTTTGGTTTAACACCATTTCTGAAGGGAAATTCAGACCAGTGTTCTCATCGATGAAACACCCTCTGTTTTAACGCAAGAAGCATCCTCTTCTTTCCAGAGTCCACAAAACAGCAAGAAATATGAGCTGTCCAGAAAAAATGAACTGTGTTTCCTACTCATACGGACCATATCTTGTTGAACACTGCTTATGAAACTGTAACAAACCACAGCATCTATTACAAAAATGCTCTTTCATTTATAGTGAAAAACGTGTTGGGTTCATGAACTGTGTAAACTCATTTGAGCCGAAAAATCACAGGGCTTACCGGAAACGAACTCTTGCTTGTAGGAAGACACAGAGGCTTTGGTTTCACTCCGTTCGTGAAGGGAAATTCAGACCAGAGTTCTCATCCATGAAACACACTGTGTTTTAGCGCAAGAAGCATCCTCTTCTGTCCAGAATCTGCAATAAAGCAAGATATAAGAACATGTCCAGAAAAAATGAACTGTGTTTCCTACTCATACGGACCATATCTGGTTGAACTCTGATTATGAAACTGTAACAAACTACAGCATCACTTACATAGATGCTCTTTAGTTAATTGTGAAAATCTTGTTGGGTTTGTGAACTGTGTAAAATCCTTTGAGCCAAAAAATCACTGGGTTCTACAGAAATGAACTCTTGCTTGTAGGAAGACACAGAGCCTTTTGTTTAACTCCGTTTCTGAAGGAAAATTCAGTCCGCTGTTCTCATCCATGAAACATACTCGGTTTTAACGCTAGAAGCATGCTCTTGTTTCCAGCGTCTCCAATACAGTAAGAAACATGAGCATGCCCAGAATAAAAGAACTGTGTTTCTTACTCATACGGACCATATCCACTTAAACTCTGCTTATGAAACTGTAACAAACCACAGCATCTCTTACAAAAATGCTCTTTCATTTATAGTGAAAAACGTGTTGGGTTCGTGAACTGTGTAAATTCATTTGAGCTGAAAAATCACTGGGTTTACCGGAAATGAACTCTTGCTTGTAGGAAGACACATAGGCTTTGGTTTAACTCCGTTTGTGAAGGGAAATTCAGACCAGAGTTCTCAAACATGAAACGCACTCTGTTTTAGCGCAAGAAGCATCCTCTTCTGTCCAGAATCTGCAATACAGCAAGAAATATGAGCTGTCCAGAAAAATGAACTGTGTTTCCTACTCATACGGACCATATCTGGTTGAACTCTGATTATGAAACTGTAACAAACTACAGCATCACTTACATAGATGCTATTTAGTTAATAGTGAAAAACGTGTTGGGTTCGTGAACTGTGTAAATTCATTTGAGCCAAATAATCACTGAGCTTACCGGAAAAGAACTCTTGCTTGTAGGAAGACACAGAGCCTTTGTTTTAACTCTGTTTCTGAAGGAAAATTCAGACCGGTGTTCTCATCCATGAAATATACTCGGTTTTAACGCTAGAAGCATGCTCTTGTTTCCAGCGCCTCCAATACAGTAAGAAACATGAGCATGCCCAGAAAAAAAGAACTGTGTTTCTTACTCATAAGGACCATATCCACTTAAACTCTGCTTATGAAACTGTAACAAACCACAGCATCTCTTACGAAAAATGCTCTTTCATTTATAGTGAAAAACGTGTTGGGTTCGTGAACTGTGTAAATTCATTTGAGCCGAAAAATCACTGGGTTTACCGGAAATGAACTCTTGCTTGTAGGAAGACACAGAGGCTTTGGATTCACTGCGATTCTGAAGGAAAATTCAGACCAGTGTTCTCATCCATGAAACACACTCTGTTTTAACGCAAGAAGCATGCTCTTCTTTCCAGCATCTCTAATACAGCAAGAAACATGAGCATGCCCAGAAAAAATGAACTGCGTTTCCTACTCATACGGACCATATCTAGTTGAACTCTGCTCATTAAACTGTAACAAACCACTGCATCTCTTACATAGATGCTGTTTAGTTAATAGTGAAAATCGTGTTGGGTTCGTGAACTGTGTAAATGCATGTGAGCCGAAAAATCACTGGGTTTACCGGAAATTAACTCTTGCTTGTAGGAAGACAAAGAGCCTTTGGTTTAACACCATTTCTGAAGGGAAATTCAGACCAGTGTTCTCATCCATGAAACACCCTCTGTTTTCACGCAAGAAGCATCCTCTTTTGTCCAGAATCTGCAATACAGCAAGAAAAATGAGCATATCCAGAAAAATGAACTGTGTTCCCTACTCATATGGACCATATCTGGTTGAACTCTGATTAGGAAGCTGTAACAAACTACAGCATCTCTTACATAGATGCTATTTAGTTAATAGTCAAAAACGTGTTGGGTTCGTGAACTGTGTAAATTCATTTGAGCCGAAAAATCCTTGGGCTTACAGGAAATGAACTCTTGCTTGTAGGAAGGCACAGAGCCTAAGGTTTAACTCCGTTTCTGATGGAAAATTCAGACCGGTGTTCTCATCGATGAAACGTACCCTCTTTTAACGCAAGAAGTATGCTCTTCTTTCCAGCGTCTTCAATACAGCAAGAAACATGAGCATGACCAGAAAAAAAGAACTGTGTTTCTATTCATAGGGACCATATCCAGTTAAACTCTGCTTATGAAACTGTAACAAACCACAGCATCTCTTACAAAAATGCTCTTTCATTTATAGTGAAAAACGTGTTGGGTTCGTGAACTGTGTAAATTCATTTGAGCCGAAAAATCACTGGGTTTAACGGAAATGAACTCTTGCTTTTAGGAAGACAAAGAGCCTTTGGTTTAACACCATTTCTGAAGGGAAATTCAGACCAGTGTTCTCATCCATGAAACACCCTCTGTTTTAACGCAAGAAGCATCCTCTTCTTTCCAGAGTCCACAAAACAGCAAGAAATATGAGCTGTCCAGAAAAAATCAACTGTGTTTCCTACTCATACGGACCATATCTTGTTGAACACTGCTTATGAAACTGTAACAAACCACAGCATCTATTACAAAAATGCTCTTTCATTTATAGTGAAAAACGTGTTGGGTTCATGAACTGTGTAAACTCATTTGAGCCGAAAAATCACAGGGCTTACCGGAAACGAACTCTTGCTTGTAGGAAGACACAGAGGCTTTGGTTTCACTCCGTTCGTGAAGGGAAATTCAGACCAGAGTTCTCATCCATGAAACACACTGTGTTTTAGCGCAAGAAGCATCCTCTTCTGTCCAGAATCTGCAATAAAGCAAGATATAAGAACATGTCCAGAAAAAATGAACTGTGTTTCCTACTCATACGGACCATATCTGGTTGAACTCTGATTATGAAACTGTAACAAACTACAGCATCACTTACATAGATGCTCTTTAGTTAATTGTGAAAATCTTGTTGGGTTTGTGAACTGTGTAAAATCCTTTGAGCCAAAAAATCACTGGGTTTTACAGAAATGAACTCTTGCTTGTAGGAAGACACAGAGCCTTTTGTTTAACTCCGTTTCTGAAGGAAAATTCAGTCCGCTGTTCTCATCCATGAAACATACTCGGTTTTAACGCTAGAAGCATGCTCTTGTTTCCAGCGTCTCCAATACAGTAAGAAACATGAGCATGCCCAGAATAAAAGAACTGTGTTTCTTACTCATACGGACCATATCCACTTAAACTCTGCTTATGAAACTGTAACAAACCACAGCATCTCTTACAAAAATGCTCTTTCATTTATAGTGAAAAACGTGTTGGGTTCGTGAACTGTGTAAATTCATTTGAGCCGAAAAATCACTGGGTTTACCGGAAATGAACTCTTGCTTGTAGGAAGACACATAGGCTTTGGTTTAACTCCGTTTGTGAAGGGAAATTCAGACCAGAGTTCTCAAACATGAAACGCACTCTGTTTTAGCGCAAGAAGCATCCTCTTCTGTCCAGAATCTGCAATACAGCAAGAAATATGAGCTGTCCAGAAAAATGAACTGTGTTTCCTACTCATACGGACCATATCTGGTTGAACTCTGATTATGAAACTGTAACAAACTACAGCATCACTTACATAGATGCTATTTAGTTAATAGTGAAAAACGTGTTGGGTTCGTGAACTGTGTAAATTCATTTGAGCCAAATAATCACTGAGCTTACCGGAAATGAACTCTTGCTTGTAGGAAGACACAGAGCCTTTGTTTTAACTCTGTTTCTGAAGGAAAATTCAGACCGGTGCTCTCATCCATGAAATATACTCGGTTTTAACGCTAGAAGCATGCTCTTGTTTCCAGCGCCTCCAATACAGTAAGAAACATGAGCATGCCCAGAAAAAAAGAACTGTGTTTCTTACTCATAAGGACCATATCCACTTAAACTCTGCTTATGAAACTGTAACAAACCACAGCATCTCTTACGAAAAATGCTCTTTCATTTATAGTGAAAAACGTGTTGGGTTCGTGAACTGTGTAAATTCATTTGAGCCGAAAAATCACTGGGTTTACCGGAAATGAACTCTTGCTTGTAGGAAGACACAGAGGCTTTGGATTCACTGCGTTTCTGAAGGAAAATTCAGATCTGTTTTAACGCAAGAAGCATGCTCTTCTTTCCAGCATCTCTAATACAGCAAGAAACATGAGCATGCCCAGAAAAAAAGAACTGCGTTTCCTACTCATACGGACCATATCTAGTTGAACTCTGCTCATTAAACTGTAACAAACCACTGCATCTCTTACAAAACATGTTGGGTTAGTGACCTTTGTAAATTCATTTGAGCCGAAAAATCACTGGGTTTACCGGAAATGAACTCTTGCTTGTAGGAAGACACAGAGCCTTTGGATTCACTGTGTTTCTGGAGGAAAATTCAGACCAGTGTTCTCATCCATGAAACATACTCTATTTCAACGCAAGAAGCATCCTCTTCTGTCCAGAATCTGCAATACATCAAGAAATATGAGCATGTCCAGAAAAAATGAACTGTGTTTCCTACTCATATGGACCATATATGGTTGAACTCTGATTATGAAACTGTAACAAACTACAGCATCTCTTACATAGATGCTATTTAGTTAATAGTGAAAAACGTGTTGGGTTCGTGAACTGTGACAATTCATTTGAGCCGAGTAATCACTGGACTTACCGGAAATGAACTCTTGTTTGCAGGAAGACACAGAGCCTTTGCTTTAACTCCGTTTCTGATGGAAAATTCAGACCAGTGTTCTCATCCCTGAAACACCCTCTGTTTTAACGCAAGAAGCATCCTCTTCTTTCCAGATTCCACAATACAGCAAAAATTATGAGCATGTCCAGAAAGAAAGAACTGTGTTTCCTACTAATACGGACCATATCTAGTTGAACTCTGCTTATGAAACTGTAACAAACCACAGCATCTCTTGCATAGATTCTCTTTAGTTAATTGTGAAAAACATGTTGGGTTCGTGAACTGCTAAATTCATTTGAGCCGAAAAATCACTGGGTTTACCGGAAATGAACTCTTGCTTGTAGGAAGACACAGAGCCTTTGGTTTAACTCTGTTTCTGATGGAAAATTCAGACCGGTGTTCTCATCTATGAAATGTTGTAGTGGGTAGCCATCCCAGCATTGGCCTGGAAGTTCCAACCCCCACTGAGGCTTCGGTAATGGTCACGCCCAGAAGGCGGGGCAGAGGAGGAAGCGGAAGATGAGGATCTTGAAGAGCTCTGTCTCTTGGTTCCTGGACTCTGGACGCTGGAGGTAGACTGAGCAGAGTTCTCCAGAGAACACCGCCAGACTGCGCTATACCCTTGCCAGACCCTGTAACCTACCTCTTCATTTGTAAGTTACCCCACAAAATAAACCTCCCTTTTAACTACGTGGAGTGGCCTTAATAATTTAACCAATATCTGGCGCCCAACGTGGGGCAAATTCTAAAGGCCTAGGCGGCTCCCTCCCTTAGCCTCCTTCCCGGCTGGCGGGTACCTAAAACCGCCTGCAAAGTTCCATTTAACCAGGGGACACCTACACGGTTCCATTCCCGAAAAAGGGAGCAGCTAGTCCAGTCTCAGTTCCCTAGCTTATCCCCCAGACCAGTGAAAACCGCTGTGAGTGAGATCTTCCCACTCCTCCGAGTGCCGTTTCCCCGCCATCTTGGCTCCTGCCTTCAGCTGCCGCCAGCCAAGGTCGCCAGCAGGCCCTGCTTTGGAGCTATACCAACGCCTCCTGCTGGCTGAAAAGTGCTATTGCACCCCCGAAAACCACGGAAAGGTAAGCTTCTTTCAAGTAAAAGTACTTGATAATTTTACACCTTAAAACTGACTAACAAATTTTGAGTAATTCTTGTAATATGGCTGACAACATTACCTCACAAGAATTTAATAACCTTTTTGCCTGTATGCTGAATGACATTTTCCTGGAAATATACGACCTCCCTAAGACATATCTGGCCTGACCATTTTGACATTCATTGTAATAATTCACACAGTGTTCAAACACTGGTTTAATAATAAGAACAAAGATGAGTCATTATTGGGACTGATACAGGCTTTGAAAGATAACAATGAAGGCTTACAGAAAAAGATTCTGTCTATGGAATCTGCTAACCAGGATTTACAGGCTTTAAAAGTTAGCAATGAAAGCTTACAGAAAAAGATTCTGTCTATGGAATCTGCTGACCAGGACTTACATAAAAAGATTCTCTTTCTGGAATCTGCTAACCAGGAATTACAGGTTTTAAAAGATAGCAATGAAGGCCTACAGAAAAAGATTCTCTTTCTGGAATCTGCTAACCAGGATTTACAGGCTTTAAAAGTTAGCAATGAAGGCTTACAGAAAAAGATTCTTTCTCTGGAATCTGCTGGCCAGGACTTACATAAAAAGATTCTCTCTCTGGAATCTGCTAACCAGAATTTACAAAACAAGCTTGTACCCAAAATTGCTTTTATTGATAATAAATATGAGTATTTAATGGATAGAACACTAACTCTCCAGAGTGAAGTTGTAGCTACTCAGACAATATATAAGGAAGAAAAATTATCATTACTTGATAAGATAAGGTCCATGGAATCATGTGTTTCAGAAGAACATAAAAACTTGCATGATTCCATGAAAAATCTGGAATCCCTTACAAGAGAAGAGGTTTACTCCCTGGAACAGACCCTAGGTGCTCGTTTACAAGCCCTGGAGGAAACTCTAAATAAACATGACAAGGGACCTAATAAGCAGAAGGGCAAGACCATACAGGTTGTAACATCTCCAAATGGCTCTCATACAATGGCTTATCCTGTTATCATCCATGAGAAGCCAGCAGATGACACACACCCCGAGCCATATACGACATATACATTACAACCAATTTCAACAAGGGACTTTAAAAATATAAAGGAAGCAGTAGTTACATATGGGATACACTCCACATATGTAAAACAGATGTTAAATTCGTGGTCTACCTCACATAGAATCATTCCAGATGACTGGTATCAGTTAATTTCAGCTGTTCTAGAATATAGCCAGCAGTTACAGTGGAAAAGCTGGTTGAGAGAAGAGGCAAGAAATTTAGAACAACAAGGTAAACTCAGAGGTTTTGAGATCTCCCAAGATCAAATACTTGGTGAGGGATGTTTCGCTGACAGGAATGTACAAGCCATTTATGACGAGCATACAATATCCCTATGCCGTACAGCAGCTCTAAATGCTTGGGAAAAAATTCCAGAACCTGGAAAAGCAACTGAGGTATACACAAAGATATTTCAGGGACCACATGAACCCTTCACTGATTTTTTACAAAGGCTGAACACAGCTATAACAAAAGCTGTATCAGATAAAGAATTAAGAAAAGTATTAACTGAGTCCTTGGCATTCGACAATGCTAATGCAGAATGCAAAAGAATACTTACACCATTAAAGATCAGATCAGCTCCTTTGGAAGAATGGATTCAGTATACTAATAGTGTTGAATCTCTTAACTACAGTAATGAGGCTTGGATAGGAGAGACAAATCCCAGAGGTGTAAGAAGGCCCCGTGGTACCAAATGTTTTAAATGTGGTACACCAGGTCATATAAGTAAAAACTGTACATGGGGTAATCCTAGAAGTAATACTCCTTCTAGGAATAGCCTAAACAGAAGACCCCAACCACCTCCTGGATTATGTAGAAGATGTGGCTAAGGCCGACATTGGACCAGTGAGTGCAGATCAAAAATAGATATACGAGGCAACCCTTTAGTAGCGGGAAACGCCTCAGGGGGCCTCTTGCAGGCCCCCAAATCAAATGTGGTAAGAACATTCCCAGCCACTGTGGAAGACATTCCTCTCCAGGACAACTGAATAAACCAATGTCTAATGTAAAAACTGATACTGCAATGGATGATAAAACAGCTCTGATAGATGAATCACAGTTTACAAAGAACACAATAAAACAAATATTTTGGCAGACTTCCATAAATGAACAAAGGCCAAAGCTTAGAATTCGAATTAATGGCTTGGTTCTGGAGGGCCTGGTAGACACAGGTGCGGATGTGACTGTAATTTCACCAAAATCATGGCATCCAAATTGGCCTCTTCAAGAGGTAGATGTCCAACTTTTAGGAATTGGCACCCTATCTCAGATAAAACAGAGTTCGAGATGGGTTGAATGCATAGGGCCAGAAGGACAGAGAGGAAGGCTGAAGCCATATGTAGCAAATGTAGCAGTAAATCTATGGGGCCGAGATCTGTTACAACAGTGGAATACCCAGATTAAAATTCCTACACTCTCAGAAAAGGAATACAGGCCAATGCATGTTTCTAGGAATAATATCATAAAATGCTATAAAAAACAGTCACCAACCATTCAGGCTGTACACAAACAGAGCACAACTGCTGTTGAACTCTCAGAAGTACCAACTGCCTTACCTTTAAAATGGCTAACTAATAAACCTGTCTGGGTTGGACAGTGGCCTTTGACAAAAGAGAAGCTACAAGCTTTAGAACAGCTGGTTCAAGAGCAGTTAAATGCTCAAAACATTGAAGAATCTACCAGCCCTTGGAATTCTCCTGTATTTGTTATTAAAAAAAAGTCTGGTAATTGGAGAATGCTGACAGATCTGAGAGCTATTAAAAAAGTAATTCAGCCAATGGGCTCCCTACAGACTGGGATGCCCTTGCCCTCTCTGCTACCCAAAGAATGGCCTATAATAGTTATTGACTTAAAAGACTGTTTCTTTACCATACCCTTACAAGAAAATGATAGAGAAAAATTTGCCTTCACAGTTCCTAATTATAACAATTCTCAGCCAGTCAAGAGATATCAATGGAAGGTCCTCCCACAGGGAATGTTAAACAGCCCTACCTTATGTCAATACTTTGTGCAAAAACCATTGGAGTTAATTCGTGTAAAGTTTCCACAATCCATAATTTATCACTATATGGATGATATCCTATTAGCAGATCCAAAGATAGACACATTAGAAAGCATGTTTGAAGAAGTAAAAAAAGTTTTGCCTCGCTGGGGACTGCAAATTGCTCCTGAAAAAATACAAAGAGGAGATTCTATTAATTACTTAGGATATAAGATAGAGATACAAAAAATTAGACCCCAAAAGGTACAACTGAGGAGAGATCGATTAAAGACTCTTAATGATTTTCAAAAGTTGTTAGGAAGCATTTCCAACTTATTGGGTATCATGGGAATACCCAAAGATGGACTACAAAATTTGGCTAATACTCTAGAAGGGGACAAAGAATTAAATAGTCCAAGAGAATTATCAGCCGAAGCTGAGAAGGAATTGGCTCTAGTAGAAAAGACAATTCGAGAAGCACATGTGGATCGTGTGGATCCAGAACTTAAATGTATTCTTGTCATATTCCCCTCCAGACATTCCCCCACAGGTATTTTGATGCAGAGGGAAGATATTATATTGGAATGGATATTCCTACCACGTAAACCAAATAAGAAATTAAAGACTTATATAGAAAAGATCTCTGATTTGATTCAAAAAGGTAAATTAAGACTTCGTCAGTTGACAGGAATGGACCCAGCAGAAATTGTAGTACCTTTAACTAATGAGGAAATTTCGTCACTATGGAAAGATAATGAATACTGGCAGAGAGCCTGCAGTAACTTTTTGGGAGAGATTAACAACCATTATCCCAAAAGCAAGAGAATAGAATTCATAAAGAAGACTGAATGGGTCCTTCCTCACATTGTACGACACAAGCCAATTTCTGGAGTCCTCACATTCTATACAGATGCAAATAAATCAGGGAAAGCAGGATACAAATCAGGAGACTTAAGTAAAGTAGTACAAAGTCCATACAGCTCTGTACAAAAGGCAGAACTGTATGCCGTTCTTATGGTACTGATGGACTTCACAGAACCCCTCAATATAGTCACTGACTCTCAATATGCAGAGAGAGTTGTTTTACACATTGAAACTGCTGAATTTATTCCTGATAATACAGAATTAACTTCATTATTCATACAATTGCAGGAAATCATCAGAAAAAGGGAACATCCTATATATATAACACATATCAGATCCCATACAGGTCTGCCAGGACCTCTAGCACAAGGTAATGATGAGATTGATCAGTTACTAATAGGTAATGTGCTAGAAGCCTCAGAATTTCATAAGAAACACCATGTAAATAGCAAAGGTTTGAAGAAGGATTTCTCCATTACTTGGCAACAAGCTAAGGATATTGTGAAAAAATGTCCTACTTGTTCCTTCTATAACCAAACTCCATTACCTGCAGGAAGCAATCCAAAGGGTATACAAAGAAATGAAATTTGGCAGATGGATGTGTTTCATTTTGCAGAATTTGGAAGATTAAAGTATGTACACCATACCATTGACACCTATTCAGGATTTCAGTGGGCAACTCCTATGAGTTCTGAAAAGGCTGATTCTGTGATTACACACCTATTAGAAGTTATGGCCATCATGGGAATACCTGTACAAATTAAGACAGAAAATGCCCCAGCATATGTCTCCAATAAAATGAAACAGTTCTTTGCTTATTACAATATAAAGCATGTTACAGGTATACCACACAATCCCACAGGCCAAGCAGTCATAGAAAGATCCAATCGAACTTTAAAGGATATGCTAAATAAACAGCAACAGGTAACAATGACTCCTAGAAATAGATTGCATAGTGCTTTATTAACCTTGAATTTTCTCAATGCTGATGAGAAAGGAACAACAGCTGCAGAGAGACATTGGACGACAGACAAAACTCCTGAGCTAAACCAACCGGTTTATTTCAAAGATGTGTTGACCTCAGAATGGAAACCTGGATATGTCCTACGTTGGGGAAGGGGTTTTGCTTTTGTTTCCACAGGAGAAGAAAAGCTATGGATACCAACAAAATTAATAAAAATTCGATTCGAACAGGAGAAACCCCTTGATGAGGAGAAGTAAAAGATCATCCACCAATGTGACATCTCTTCAGGTTGTAAGAAAAATTTAACAATCAAAGGTTGGGGTAGGGTTCTGTTTTTGTCTTTCCAGGATAATGGAAATACCCATCTTCCAGAAATCATAAGGCCTTGGATATCCAGATGTTTACAGCAGAAAGAAAGAATCTATTGGTACCAATCTACACAGGGTAAGATATCACTGTCTAACATCTATATCTCTATCAATCTAGAATAGTTGTGGTTCCAATTTAATTATAAACCAAGCTGGCTTTGGAGATGGAACTGGCTCACTCCTTCTCTAAACCCAAGCATACTGATAAAAGAAAAGGTTGAGAGATTCTTCAGTCCCATATCAGAAGAGCCCTCTGGTGTGAGACAGAAGGAAACCAATTATAAGGGACCATTATCTTCAAGATTCTAATTCTCTCCATGCTTACTCTTGATTTCTTGGACATCTTTAAATCCAAACCTTCCATTCTGATAAAAAAAATAAGTTTTTTCCAATAGCAATCTCTGAAGTCTCCAGAAGGAAGATGGAGCCCCAACAACAACAACTCTACCCAATCCAGAATGATGCCATGGTAATCATCATCATATTACACTTCTTGCCAAAATTTCAGACAATCTTACCCATTACTCTGAGAGTTGCTGCAGAATCTACAGTTAGTCTAACTGAGATTTAACTATCTGAGCTTTCTCACAATACCCAACAGAGATACCATCGCTTCCTAAACAGCAGGAAGCAATTCTAAGAAAACTACGCCCCTTCTCCCTAAGGTTTCATATTTCTCAGGGTTATGGATAATGGTTCTAGGGTTGGGGGTGGAAGAAACTGTTAAACTCAGTACTCTCCTTAAGGAAAGAAAATATGTCTCAAAAAAAAAAAGGGAAAAGAAGAAATGGAATGGATAGGTATAAGGTATTATGGTAGACTGTCATATACATTAGTAAACAAATTTAGTAATATACCAGCCTTTGCACTGTTATGAATTCTTATATGTTGATACAAATATAAACTTTTTACATTCCTATTTAAGATAATTTGTATATTGATACAAATACAGAACTATGTTTGTTATATTGTACATATATTTTTACTCTTATGTGAAATATTTGTATATTGATACAAATGTGAATTTATATCTGTCATACTGTATGTATGTTCTACTTCTGTTTAAGATATTCTGTATACTGATATAGATTTAGGATTATTATCATATTGCATATTGCACTATACATTCCTACCTCTGTTAAAGATATTTTGTGTATTGTCACAATTTAAACTCATTGTCCTTTTACTGTGCATTTGCTTACAGACTGTTTGCCTTATTTAAAGGAAGCTTAGTCCTTAGGTTGTTTAGGTAGACAAGACTTACATAGTTATTGTCATCTATGCTTGTCATCTCTATAATTATGTTAGTTAGGTCATCCAGATTAATAAATACATAGGTCAGATGGACAGGTAATCTTCAAACACTTCATGGACCTAGAGAACATGGCATTTAAATAACTTACAATTCTCTTGACGTGAGACACAATTGCTCCTGGCAGCACCAATTTGTTCCCGAGAGAATGTTGGGCTTCTAAGACATTTCCATTTGGAAGTTTGTCTTCTTGGCACAAAATGGCCTACTGGGCAAAGAACTGCCCTTGCCTCAACTGCTGACAGTACAAATGCTGTCCTTTCTGGACAAGCGGGACACAAGGAAAGCGACCACTATACTTTGCCAAGACAGGGTAAGATGGTCTTTCAGAATTCCTGCTTCTGAAAATGGTCTGTCAGATACTCTAGGCCTGTAGCCAATTTGAATGCACCAACGATGCTGATAAACATTAGGTGACTGTCCAGGCTGCTAGCTGTCTCTGTCTACTCTTGCAAGACTCCCAAAAGTTGCTTGCATCCTTCTCCCATTTCTCAGGTATTATTATATTCCTTCTCAGGTCTTTGATGAGGTTGGAGATTAGCAGTTATAGTTACAACTTAGTATATATACATATATAATATCTTAGATAGGATATATTAAGTATTAGACTCAGGTTCTTTAGGATAGGACACCTTTTGGAATGATCTTTGTAACACGCCACCTACCCATGCCCTAGACTTCCCTGGATTTTACTATGTGTTTTTTGCTTGATATTGTTTGTACTTATTGTAATTCCAACTTATCTAGGTCATTATCCCTCATTACTCCTAGACAATATTTGATAAGCATCTCTTTGTATATAGTCTTGTATTAGGTTAGAGCTTTCTTATTTAGACAAAAGGGGGAGATGTAGTGGGTAGCCATCCCAGCATTGGCCTGGAAGTTCCAACCCCCACTGAGGCTTCGGTAATGGTCACGCCCAGAAGGCGGGGCAGAGGAGGAAGCGGAAGACGAGGATCGGGAAGAGCTCTGTCTCTTGGTTCCCGGACTCTGGACGCTGGAGGTAGACCGAGCAGAGTTCTCCAGAGAACACCGCCGGACTGCGCTATACCCTTGCCAGATCCTGTAACCTACCTCTTCATTTGTAAGTTACCCCACAAAATAAACCTCCCTTTTAACTACGTGGAGTGGCCTTAATAATTTAACCAATAAAACATACTCTGTTTTAACGAAAGAAGCATGTTCTTCTTTCCAGCATCTCTAATCCAGCAAGAAACATGAGCGTGCCCAGAAAAAAAGAACTGTGTTTCATACTCACAGGGACCATATCTACTTGAACTCTGCTCATTAAACTGTAACAAAACAGAGAATCTCTTACATAGATGCTCTTTATTTAATAGTGAAAAACGTGTTGGGTTCGTGAACTGTGTAAATTCATTTGAGCCGAAAAATCACTGGGTATACCGGAAATAAACTCTTGCTTGTAGGAAGACACAGAGCCTTTGGTTTAACTCCGTTTCTGATGGAAAATTCAGACCAGTGTTCTCATCCATGAAACATACTCTGTTTTTACGCCGGAAGCATTCCCTTCTTTCCAGCGTCTCCAATACAGCAAGAAACATGAGCATGCCCAGACAAAAAGAACTGTGTTTCCAACTGATACGGACATTATCAGGTTTAACTCTGCTTATGAAACTGTAACAAACCACAGCATGTGTTACATAGTTGCTCTTTAGTTAATAGTGAAAGACGTGTTGGGTTCATGAACTGTGTAAATTCATTTGAGCCGAAAAATCACTGGATTTACCGCAAATGAACTCTTGCTTGTAGGAAGACACATAGGCTTTGGTTTAACTCCGTTTGTGAAGGGAAATTCAGACCAGAGTTCTCTTCCATGAAACACACTCTGTTTTAACGCAAGAAGCATGCTCTTCTGTCCAGCATCTCTAATACAGCAAGAAACATGAGCATGCCCAGCAAAAAAAGAACTGTGTTTCCTACTCACATGAACCATGTCTAGTTGAACTCTGCTAATTAAACTGTAACAAAGCACAGCATCTCTTACATAGATGCTGTTTAGTTAATAGTGAAAATCGTGTTGGGTTCGTGAAATGTGCAAATTCATTTGAGCCGAAAAATCACTGGGTTTACCGGAAATGAACTCTTGCTTGTAGGAAGACACAGAGCCTTTGCTTTAACTCCGTTTCTCATGGAAAATTCAGACCAGTGTTCTCATCCATGAAACACACTCTGTTTTAAAGCAAGAAGCATGCTCTTCTTTCCAGCATCTCTAATACAGCAAGAAACATGAGCATGCCCAGAAAAAAAGAACTGCGTTTCCTACTCATACAGACCATATCTAGTTGAACTCTGCTCATTAAACTGTAACAAACCACTGCATCTCTTACATAGATGCTGTTGAGGTAATAGTGAAAATCGTGTTGGGTTCGTGAACTGTGTAAATACATTTGAGCCGAAAAGTCACTGGGTTTACCGGAAATGAACCCTTGCTTATAGGAAGACACAGAGGCTTTGCTTTCACTCCGTTTCTGACCGAAAATTCAGACCAGTGTTCTCATCCATGAAACATACTCTGTTTTAACGCAAGAAGCAAGCTCTTGTTTCCAGCGTCTGCAATACAGCAAGAAACATGAGCATGCCCAGAAAAAAAGAACATTGTTTCTTACTCATATGGACCATATCCAGTTATACCCTGCTTATGAAACTGTAGCAAACCACAGCATCACTTACAAAAATGCTCTTTCATTTATAGTGAAAAACGTGTTGGGTTCGTGAACTGTGTAAATTCATTTGAGCCGAAAAATCACTGGGTATACCGGAAATGAACTCTTGCTTGTAGGAAGACACAGAGCCTTTGGTTTAACTCCGTTTCTGATGGAAAATTCAGACCGGTGTTCTCATCCATGAAACATACTCTGTTTTTACACAGGAAGCATTCCCTTCTTTCCAGCGTCTCCAATACAGCAAGAAACATGAGCCTGCCCAGAAAAAAAGAACTGAGTTTCCAACTGATAAAGACATTATCAGGTTGAACTCTGCTTATGAAACTGTAACAAACCACAGCATGTGTTACAGAGATGCTCTTTAGTTAATAGTGAAAGACGAGTTGGGTTCATGAACTGTGTAAATTCATTTGAGCCGAAAAATCACTGGATTTACCGGAAATGAACTCTGGCTTGTAGGAAGACACAGAGGCTTTGGTTTAAATCCGTTTGTGAAGGAAAATTCAGACTAGTGTTCTCATCCATGAAACACCCTCTGTTTTAATGCAAGAAGCATCGTCTTCTTTCCAGAGTCTGCAATACAGCAAGAAACATGAGCATGCCCAGAAATAAAGAACTGTGTTTCCTACTCATACAGACCATATCTAGTTGAACTCTGCTCATTAAACTGTAACAAACCACTGCCTCTCTTACATAGATACGGTTTAGTTAATTGTGAAAAACGTGTTTGGTTCGTGAACTGTGTAAATTCATTTGAGCCGAAAAATTACTGGGCTACTGGAAATGAACTCTTGCTTGTAGGAAGACACAGAGCCTTTGGTTTATCTCCATTTCTGATGGAAAATTCAGACCGGTGTTCTCATCCAAGAAATATACTCTGTTTTAACACAAGAAACATGTTCTTCTTTCCAGCGTCACCAATACAGCAAGAAACATGAGCATGCACAGAAAAAAAGAACTGTGTTTCTTACTCATACAGACCATATCCAGTTAAACTCTGCTTATGAAACTGTAACAAACCACAGCATCTATTACAAAAATGCTCTTTCATTTATAGTGAAAAACGTGTTTTGTTCGTGAACTGTGTAAATTCATTTGAGCCTAAAAATCACTGGGTTTACCGGAAATGAACTCTTGCTAGTAGGAAGACAAGAAGCCTTTGGTTTAACTCCGTTTGTGAAGGGAAATTCAGACCAGTGTTTTCATCCATGAAACACCCTCTGTTTTAACGCAAGAAGCATCCTCTTCTGTCCAGATTCTGCAATAGAGCAAGAAATATGAGCATGTACAGAAAAAATGAACTGTGTTTCCTACTCATACGGACCATATCTAGTTGAACTCTGATTATGAAACTGTAAAAAAATACAGGATCTCTTACATAGATGCTATTTAGTTAATAGTGAAAAACGTGTTGGGTTCGTGAACTTTGTAAATTCATTTGAGCCAAAAAATCCCTGGGCAAACCGGAAATGAACTCTTGCTTGTAGGAAGACACAGAGGCTTTTGTTTAACTCCTTTTGTGAAGGGAAATTCAGACCAGTGTTCTCATCCATGAAACATACTCTGTTTTAATGCAAGAAACATGCTTTCTTTCCAGTGTCTCCAATACAGCAAGAAACATGAGCACACCCAGAAAAAAAGAACTGTGTTTCCAACTCATATGGACCATATCCAGGCAAACTCTGCTTATGAAACTGTAACAAACCACACAATCTCTTACAAAAATGCTCTTTCATTTGTAGTGAAAAACCTGTTGGGTTCGTGAACTGTGTAAATTCATTTGAGCCGAAAAATCCCTGGGTTTACCTGAAATGAACTCTTGCTTGTAGGAAGACAAAGAGCCTTTGGTTTAACTCCATTTCTGAAGGGAAATTCAGACAAGTGTTCTCATCCATGAAACACCCTCTGTTTTAACAAAAGAAGCATCCTCTTCTTTCCAGAATCTGCAATACAGCAAGAAATATGAGCATGCCCCGAAAAAATGAACTGTGTTTCCTACTCATACGGACCATATCTAGTTGAACTCTGCTGTTTAAACTGTAACAAACCACAGCATCTCTTACATATATGATCTTTAGTTAATAGTGAAAATTGTGTTGGGTTCGTGAACTGTGTAAATTCATTTGAGTCGAAAAATCACTGGGTTTACCGGAAATGAACTCTTGCTTGTACGAAGACACACAGCCTTTGGTTTAACTCCGTTTCTGATGGAAAATTCAAACCGGTGTTCTCATCCATGAAAAATACTCTGTTTTAACGCAAGAAGCATGCTCTTCTTTCCACCGTCTAAATACAGCAAGAAATATGAGCATGTCCAGAAAAAAAGAACTGTGTTTCCAACTCTATACGGACCATATCTAGTTGAACTCTGCTTATGAAATTGTAACAAAACACAGCATCTCTTACATAGATGCTCTTTAGTTAATATTGAAAATCGCGTTGAGTTAGTGAACTGTGTAAATTCATTTGAGCTGAAAAATCACTGGGTATACCAGAAATGAACTCTTTCTTGTAGGAAGACCCAGGGTTTGGTTTAACTCCGTTTGTGAAGGGTAATACAGACCAGTGTTCTCATCCATGAAACACCTCTGTTTTAACACAAGAAGCATCCTCTTCTTTCCAGAGTTTGCAATACAGCAAGAAATATGAGCATGTCCAGAAAAAAAGAACAGTGTTTCCTACTCATATGGACCATATCTGGTTGAACAGTGCTTATGAAACTGTAACAAACCACAGCAACTCTTATATATATGATCTTTTGTTTATAGTGAAATACATGTTGGGTTCGTGAACTGTGTAAATTCATTTGAGCCGAAAAATCAGTGGGTGTACCGGAAATGAACTCTTGCTTGTAGGAAGACAAGGAGCCTTTGGTTTAATTCTGTTTGTGAACGGAAATTCAGACCAGTGTTCTCATCCATGAAACACCCTCTGTTTTAACGCAAGAAGCATCCTCTTCTTTCCAGAGTCCACAAAACAGCAAGAAATATGAGCTGTCCAGAAAAAATGAACTGTGTTTCCTACTCATACGGACCCTATCTTGTTGAACACTGCTTATGAAACTGTAACAAACCACAGCATCTATTACAAAAATGCTCTTTCATTTATAGTGAAAAACGTGTTGGGTTCATGAACTGTGTAAACTCATTTGAGCCGAAAAATCACAGGGCTTACCGGAAACGAACTCTTGCTTGTAGGAAGACACAGAGGCTTTGGTTTCACTCCGTTCGTGAAGGGAAATTCAGACCAGAGTTCTCATCCATGAAACACACTGTGTTTTAGCGCAAGAAGCATCCTCTTCTGTCCAGAATCTGCAATAAAGCAAGATATAAGAACATGTCCAGAAAAAATGAACTGTGTTTCCTACTCATACGGACCATATCTGGTTGAACTCTGATTATGAAACTGTAACAAACTACAGCATCACTTACATAGATGCTCTTTAGTTAATTGTGAAAATCTTGTTGGGTTTGTGAACTGTGTAAAATCCTTTGAGCCAAAAAATCACTGGGTTCTACAGAAATGAACTCTTGCTTGTAGGAAGACACAGAGCCTTTTGTTTAACTCCGTTTCTGAAGGAAAATTCAGTCCGCTGTTCTCATCCATGAAACATACTCGGTTTTAACGCTAGAAGCATGCTCTTGTTTCCAGCGTCTCCAATACAGTAAGAAACATGAGCATGCCCAGAATAAAAGAACTGTGTTTCTTACTCATACGGACCATATCCACTTAAACTCTGCTTATGAAACTGTAACAAACCACAGCATCTCTTACAAAAATGCTCTTTCATTTATAGTGAAAAACGTGTTGGGTTCGTGAACTGTGTAAATTCATTTGAGCTGAAAAATCACTGGGTTTACCGGAAATGAACTCTTGCTTGTAGGAAGACACATAGGCTTTGGTTTAACTCCGTTTGTGAAGGGAAATTCAGACCAGAGTTCTCAAACATGAAACGCACTCTGTTTTAGCGCAAGAAGCATCCTCTTCTGTCCAGAATCTGCAATACAGCAAGAAATATGAGCTGTCCAGAAAAATGAACTGTGTTTCCTACTCATACGGACCATATCTGGTTGAACTCTGATTATGAAACTGTAACAAACTACAGCATCACTTACATAGATGCTATTTAGTTAATAGTGAAAAACGTGTTGGGTTCGTGAACTGTGTAAATTCATTTGAGCCAAATAATCACTGAGCTTACCGGAAAAGAACTCTTGCTTGTAGGAAGACACAGAGCCTTTGTTTTAACTCTGTTTCTGAAGGTAAATTCAGACCGGTGTTCTCATCCATGAAATATACTCGGTTTTAACGCTAGAAGCATGCTCTTGTTTCCAGCGCCTCCAATACAGTAAGAAACATGAGCATGCCCAGAAAAAAAGAACTGTGTTTCTTACTCATAAGGACCATATCCACTTAAACTCTGCTTATGAAACTGTAACAAACCACAGCATCTCTTACGAAAAATGCTAGTTCATTTATAGTGAAAAACGTGTTGGGTTCGTGAACTGTGTAAATTCATTTGAGCCGAAAAATCACTGGGTTTACCGGAAATGAACTCTTGCTTGTAGGAAGACACAGAGGCTTTGGATTCACTGCGATTCTGAAGGAAAATTCAGACCAGTGTTCTCATCCATGAAACACACTCTGTTTTAACGCAAGAAGCATGCTCTTCTTTCCAGCATCTCTAATACAGCAAGAAACATGAGCATGCCCAGAAAAAATGAACTGCGTTTCCTACTCATACGGACCATATCTAGTTGAACTCTGCTCATTAAACTGTAACAAACCACTGCATCTCTTACATAGATGCTGTTTAGTTAATAGTGAAAATCGTGTTGGGTTCGTGAACTGTGTAAATGCATGTGAGCCGAAAAATCACTGGGTTTACCGGAAATTAACTCTTGCTTGTAGGAAGACAAAGAGCCTTTGGTTTAACACCATTTCTGAAGGGAAATTCAGACCAGTGTTCTCATCCATGAAACACCCTCTGTTTTCACGCAAGAAGCATCCTCTTTTGTCCAGAATCTGCAATACAGCAAGAAAAATGAGCATATCCAGAAAAATGAACTGTGTTCCCTACTCATATGGACCATATCTGGTTGAACTCTGATTAGGAAGCTGTAACAAACTACAGCATCTCTTACATAGATGCTATTTAGTTAATAGTCAAAAACGTGTTGGGTTCGTGAACTGTGTAAATTCATTTGAGCCGAAAAATCCTTGGGCTTACAGGAAATGAACTCTTGCTTGTAGGAAGGCACAGAGCCTAAGGTTTAACTCCGTTTCTGATGGAAAATTCAGACCGGTGTTCTCATCGATGAAACGTACCCTCTTTTAACGCAAGAAGTATGCTCTTCTTTCCAGCGTCTTCAATACAGCAAGAAACATGAGCATGACCAGAAAAAAAGAACTGTGTTTCTATTCATAGGGACCATATCCAGTTAAACTCTGCTTATGAAACTGTAACAAACCACAGCATCTCTTACAAAAATGCTCTTTCATTTATAGTGAAAAACGTGTTGGGTTCGTGAACTGTGTAAATTCATTTGAGCCGAAAAATCACTGGGTTTAACGGAAATGAACTCTTGCTTTTAGGAAGACAAAGAGCCTTTGGTTTAACACCATTTCTGAAGGGAAATTCAGACCAGTGTTCTCATCCATGAAACACCCTCTGTTTTAACGCAAGAAGCATCCTCTTCTTTCCAGAGTCCACAAAACAGCAAGAAATATGAGCTGTCCAGAAAAAATCAACTGTGTTTCCTACTCATACGGACCATATCTTGTTGAACACTGCTTATGAAACTGTAACAAACCACAGCATCTATTACAAAAATGCTCTTTCATTTATAGTGAAAAACGTGTTGGGTTCATGAACTGTGTAAACTCATTTGAGCCGAAAAATCACAGGGCTTACCGGAAACGAACTCTTGCTTGTAGGAAGACACAGAGGCTTTGGTTTCACTCCGTTCGTGAAGGGAAATTCAGACCAGAGTTCTCATCCATGAAACACACTGTGTTTTAGCGCAAGAAGCATCCTCTTCTGTCCAGAATCTGCAATAAAGCAAGATATAAGAACATGTCCAGAAAAAATGAACTGTGTTTCCTACTCATACGGACCATATCTGGTTGAACTCTGATTATGAAACTGTAACAAACTACAGCATCACTTACATAGATGCTCTTTAGTTAATTGTGAAAATCTTGTTGGGTTTGTGAACTGTGTAAAATCCTTTGAGCCAAAAAATCACTGGGTTTTACAGAAATGAACTCTTGCTTGTAGGAAGACACAGAGCCTTTTGTTTAACTCCGTTTCTGAAGGAAAATTCAGTCCGCTGTTCTCATCCATGAAACATACTCGGTTTTAACGCTAGAAGCATGCTCTTGTTTCCAGCGTCTCCAATACAGTAAGAAACATGAGCATGCCCAGAATAAAAGAACTGTGTTTCTTACTCATACGGACCATATCCACTTAAACTCTGCTTATGAAACTGTAACAAACCACAGCATCTCTTACAAAAATGCTCTTTCATTTATAGTGAAAAACGTGTTGGGTTCGTGAACTGTGTAAATTCATTTGAGCCGAAAAATCACTGGGTTTACCGGAAATGAACTCTTGCTTGTAGGAAGACACATAGGCTTTGGTTTAACTCCGTTTGTGAAGGGAAATTCAGACCAGAGTTCTCAAACATGAAACGCACTCTGTTTTAGCGCAAGAAGCATCCTCTTCTGTCCAGAATCTGCAATACAGCAAGAAATATGAGCTGTCCAGAAAAATGAACTGTGTTTCCTACTCATACGGACCATATCTGGTTGAACTCTGATTATGAAACTGTAACAAACTACAGCATCACTTACATAGATGCTATTTAGTTAATAGTGAAAAACGTGTTGGGTTCGTGAACTGTGTAAATTCATTTGAGCCAAATAATCACTGAGCTTACCGGAAATGAACTCTTGCTTGTAGGAAGACACAGAGCCTTTGTTTTAACTCTGTTTCTGAAGGAAAATTCAGACCGGTGCTCTCATCCATGAAATATACTCGGTTTTAACGCTAGAAGCATGCTCTTGTTTCCAGCGCCTCCAATACAGTAAGAAACATGAGCATGCCCAGAAAAAAAGAACTGTGTTTCTTACTCATAAGGACCATATCCACTTAAACTCTGCTTATGAAACTGTAACAAACCACAGCATCTCTTACGAAAAATGCTCTTTCATTTATAGTGAAAAACGTGTTGGGTTCGTGAACTGTGTAAATTCATTTGAGCCGAAAAATCACTGGGTTTACCGGAAATGAACTCTTGCTTGTAGGAAGACACAGAGGCTTTGGATTCACTGCGTTTCTGAAGGAAAATTCAGATCTGTTTTAACGCAAGAAGCATGCTCTTCTTTCCAGCATCTCTAATACAGCAAGAAACATGAGCATGCCCAGAAAAAAAGAACTGCGTTTCCTACTCATACGGACCATATCTAGTTGAACTCTGCTCATTAAACTGTAACAAACCACTGCATCTCTTACAAAACATGTTGGGTTAGTGACCTTTGTAAATTCATTTGAGCCGAAAAATCACTGGGTTTACCGGAAATGAACTCTTGCTTGTAGGAAGACACAGAGCCTTTGGATTCACTGTGTTTCTGGAGGAAAATTCAGACCAGTGTTCTCATCCATGAAACATACTCTATTTCAACGCAAGAAGCATCCTCTTCTGTCCAGAATCTGCAATACATCAAGAAATATGAGCATGTCCAGAAAAAATGAACTGTGTTTCCTACTCATATGGACCATATATGGTTGAACTCTGATTATGAAACTGTAACAAACTACAGCATCTCTTACATAGATGCTATTTAGTTAATAGTGAAAAACGTGTTGGGTTCGTGAACTGTGACAATTCATTTGAGCCGAGTAATCACTGGACTTACCGGAAATGAACTCTTGTTTGCAGGAAGACACAGAGCCTTTGCTTTAACTCCGTTTCTGATGGAAAATTCAGACCGGTGTTCTCATCCATGAAACATACTCTGTTTTAGCGCAAGAAGCATGCTCTTCTTTCCAGCGTTTCCACTACAGCAAGAAACATGAGCATTCCCAGAAAAAATGAACTGTGTTTCTACTCATACGGACCATATCCAGTTAAACTCTGCTTTTGAAATTGTAACAAACCACAGCATCTCTTACAAAAATGCTCTTTCATTTATAGTGAAAATCGTTTTGGGTTCGTGAACTTTGTAAATTCATTTCAGCCGAAAAATCACTTGGTTTACCGTAAATGAACTCTTGCTTGTAGAAAGACATAGAGTCTTTGTTTTAACTCCGTTTCTGAAGGAAAATTCAGACCAGTGTTCTCATCCCTGAAACACCCTCTGTTTTAACGCAAGAAGCATCCTCTTCTTTCCAGATTCCACAATACAGCAAAAATTATGAGCATGTCCAGAAAGAAAGAACTGTGTTTCCTACTAATACGGACCATATCTAGTTGAACTCTGCTTATGAAACTGTAACAAACCACAGCATCTCTTGCATAGATTCTCTTTAGTTAATTGTGAAAAACATGTTGGGTTCGTGAACTGCTAAATTCATTTGAGCCGAAAAATCACTGGGTTTACCGGAAATGAACTCTTGCTTGTAGGAAGACACAGAGCCTTTGGTTTAACTCTGTTTCTGATGGAAAATTCAGACCGGTGTTCTCATCTATGAAATGTTGTAGTGGGTAGCCATCCCAGCATTGGCCTGGAAGTTCCAACCCCCACTGAGGCTTCGGTAATGGTCACGCCCAGAAGGCGGGGCAGAGGAGGAAGCGGAAGATGAGGATCTTGAAGAGCTCTGTCTCTTGGTTCCTGGACTCTGGACGCTGGAGGTAGACTGAGCAGAGTTCTCCAGAGAACACCGCCAGACTGCGCTATACCCTTGCCAGACCCTGTAACCTACCTCTTCATTTGTAAGTTACCCCACAAAATAAACCTCCCTTTTAACTACGTGGAGTGGCCTTAATAATTTAACCAATATCTGGCGCCCAACGTGGGGCAAATTCTAAAGGCCTAGGCGGCTCCCTCCCTTAGCCTCCTTCCCGGCTGGCGGGTACCTAAAACCGCCTGCAAAGTTCCATTTAACCAGGGGACACCTACACGGTTCCATTCCCGAAAAAGGGAGCAGCTAGTCCAGTCTCAGTTCCCTAGCTTATCCCCCAGACCAGTGAAAACCGCTGTGAGTGAGATCTTCCCACTCCTCCGAGTGCCGTTTCCCCGCCATCTTGGCTCCTGCCTTCAGCTGCCGCCAGCCAAGGTCGCCAGCAGGCCCTGCTTTGGAGCTATACCAACGCCTCCTGCTGGCTGAAAAGTGCTATTGCACCCCCGAAAACCACGGAAAGGTAAGCTTCTTTCAAGTAAAAGTACTTGATAATTTTACACCTTAAAACTGACTAACAAATTTTGAGTAATTCTTGTAATATGGCTGACAACATTACCTCACAAGAATTTAATAACCTTTTTGCCTGTATGCTGAATGACATTTTCCTGGAAATATACGACCTCCCTAAGACATATCTGGCCTGACCATTTTGACATTCATTGTAATAATTCACACAGTGTTCAAACACTGGTTTAATAATAAGAACAAAGATGAGTCATTATTGGGACTGATACAGGCTTTGAAAGATAACAATGAAGGCTTACAGAAAAAGATTCTGTCTATGGAATCTGCTAACCAGGATTTACAGGCTTTAAAAGTTAGCAATGAAAGCTTACAGAAAAAGATTCTGTCTATGGAATCTGCTGACCAGGACTTACATAAAAAGATTCTCTTTCTGGAATCTGCTAACCAGGAATTACAGGTTTTAAAAGATAGCAATGAAGGCCTACAGAAAAAGATTCTCTTTCTGGAATCTGCTAACCAGGATTTACAGGCTTTAAAAGTTAGCAATGAAGGCTTACAGAAAAAGATTCTTTCTCTGGAATCTGCTGGCCAGGACTTACATAAAAAGATTCTCTCTCTGGAATCTGCTAACCAGAATTTACAAAACAAGCTTGTACCCAAAATTGCTTTTATTGATAATAAATATGAGTATTTAATGGATAGAACACTAACTCTCCAGAGTGAAGTTGTAGCTACTCAGACAATATATAAGGAAGAAAAATTATCATTACTTGATAAGATAAGGTCCATGGAATCATGTGTTTCAGAAGAACATAAAAACTTGCATGATTCCATGAAAAATCTGGAATCCCTTACAAGAGAAGAGGTTTACTCCCTGGAACAGACCCTAGGTGCTCGTTTACAAGCCCTGGAGGAAACTCTAAATAAACATGACAAGGGACCTAATAAGCAGAAGGGCAAGACCATACAGGTTGTAACATCTCCAAATGGCTCTCATACAATGGCTTATCCTGTTATCATCCATGAGAAGCCAGCAGATGACACACACCCCGAGCCATATACGACATATACATTACAACCAATTTCAACAAGGGACTTTAAAAATATAAAGGAAGCAGTAGTTACATATGGGATACACTCCACATATGTAAAACAGATGTTAAATTCGTGGTCTACCTCACATAGAATCATTCCAGATGACTGGTATCAGTTAATTTCAGCTGTTCTAGAATATAGCCAGCAGTTACAGTGGAAAAGCTGGTTGAGAGAAGAGGCAAGAAATTTAGAACAACAAGGTAAACTCAGAGGTTTTGAGATCTCCCAAGATCAAATACTTGGTGAGGGATGTTTCGCTGACAGGAATGTACAAGCCATTTATGACGAGCATACAATATCCCTATGCCGTACAGCAGCTCTAAATGCTTGGGAAAAAATTCCAGAACCTGGAAAAGCAACTGAGGTATACACAAAGATATTTCAGGGACCACATGAACCCTTCACTGATTTTTTACAAAGGCTGAACACAGCTATAACAAAAGCTGTATCAGATAAAGAATTAAGAAAAGTATTAACTGAGTCCTTGGCATTCGACAATGCTAATGCAGAATGCAAAAGAATACTTACACCATTAAAGATCAGATCAGCTCCTTTGGAAGAATGGATTCAGTATACTAATAGTGTTGAATCTCTTAACTACAGTAATGAGGCTTGGATAGGAGAGACAAATCCCAGAGGTGTAAGAAGGCCCCGTGGTACCAAATGTTTTAAATGTGGTACACCAGGTCATATAAGTAAAAACTGTACATGGGGTAATCCTAGAAGTAATACTCCTTCTAGGAATAGCCTAAACAGAAGACCCCAACCACCTCCTGGATTATGTAGAAGATGTGGCTAAGGCCGACATTGGACCAGTGAGTGCAGATCAAAAATAGATATACGAGGCAACCCTTTAGTAGCGGGAAACGCCTCAGGGGGCCTCTTGCAGGCCCCCAAATCAAATGTGGTAAGAACATTCCCAGCCACTGTGGAAGACATTCCTCTCCAGGACAACTGAATAAACCAATGTCTAATGTAAAAACTGATACTGCAATGGATGATAAAACAGCTCTGATAGATGAATCACAGTTTACAAAGAACACAATAAAACAAATATTTTGGCAGACTTCCATAAATGAACAAAGGCCAAAGCTTAGAATTCGAATTAATGGCTTGGTTCTGGAGGGCCTGGTAGACACAGGTGCGGATGTGACTGTAATTTCACCAAAATCATGGCATCCAAATTGGCCTCTTCAAGAGGTAGATGTCCAACTTTTAGGAATTGGCACCCTATCTCAGATAAAACAGAGTTCGAGATGGGTTGAATGCATAGGGCCAGAAGGACAGAGAGGAAGGCTGAAGCCATATGTAGCAAATGTAGCAGTAAATCTATGGGGCCGAGATCTGTTACAACAGTGGAATACCCAGATTAAAATTCCTACACTCTCAGAAAAGGAATACAGGCCAATGCATGTTTCTAGGAATAATATCATAAAATGCTATAAAAAACAGTCACCAACCATTCAGGCTGTACACAAACAGAGCACAACTGCTGTTGAACTCTCAGAAGTACCAACTGCCTTACCTTTAAAATGGCTAACTAATAAACCTGTCTGGGTTGGACAGTGGCCTTTGACAAAAGAGAAGCTACAAGCTTTAGAACAGCTGGTTCAAGAGCAGTTAAATGCTCAAAACATTGAAGAATCTACCAGCCCTTGGAATTCTCCTGTATTTGTTATTAAAAAAAAGTCTGGTAATTGGAGAATGCTGACAGATCTGAGAGCTATTAAAAAAGTAATTCAGCCAATGGGCTCCCTACAGACTGGGATGCCCTTGCCCTCTCTGCTACCCAAAGAATGGCCTATAATAGTTATTGACTTAAAAGACTGTTTCTTTACCATACCCTTACAAGAAAATGATAGAGAAAAATTTGCCTTCACAGTTCCTAATTATAACAATTCTCAGCCAGTCAAGAGATATCAATGGAAGGTCCTCCCACAGGGAATGTTAAACAGCCCTACCTTATGTCAATACTTTGTGCAAAAACCATTGGAGTTAATTCGTGTAAAGTTTCCACAATCCATAATTTATCACTATATGGATGATATCCTATTAGCAGATCCAAAGATAGACACATTAGAAAGCATGTTTGAAGAAGTAAAAAAAGTTTTGCCTCGCTGGGGACTGCAAATTGCTCCTGAAAAAATACAAAGAGGAGATTCTATTAATTACTTAGGATATAAGATAGAGATACAAAAAATTAGACCCCAAAAGGTACAACTGAGGAGAGATCGATTAAAGACTCTTAATGATTTTCAAAAGTTGTTAGGAAGCATTTCCAACTTATTGGGTATCATGGGAATACCCAAAGATGGACTACAAAATTTGGCTAATACTCTAGAAGGGGACAAAGAATTAAATAGTCCAAGAGAATTATCAGCCGAAGCTGAGAAGGAATTGGCTCTAGTAGAAAAGACAATTCGAGAAGCACATGTGGATCGTGTGGATCCAGAACTTAAATGTATTCTTGTCATATTCCCCTCCAGACATTCCCCCACAGGTATTTTGATGCAGAGGGAAGATATTATATTGGAATGGATATTCCTACCACGTAAACCAAATAAGAAATTAAAGACTTATATAGAAAAGATCTCTGATTTGATTCAAAAAGGTAAATTAAGACTTCGTCAGTTGACAGGAATGGACCCAGCAGAAATTGTAGTACCTTTAACTAATGAGGAAATTTCGTCACTATGGAAAGATAATGAATACTGGCAGAGAGCCTGCAGTAACTTTTTGGGAGAGATTAACAACCATTATCCCAAAAGCAAGAGAATAGAATTCATAAAGAAGACTGAATGGGTCCTTCCTCACATTGTACGACACAAGCCAATTTCTGGAGTCCTCACATTCTATACAGATGCAAATAAATCAGGGAAAGCAGGATACAAATCAGGAGACTTAAGTAAAGTAGTACAAAGTCCATACAGCTCTGTACAAAAGGCAGAACTGTATGCCGTTCTTATGGTACTGATGGACTTCACAGAACCCCTCAATATAGTCACTGACTCTCAATATGCAGAGAGAGTTGTTTTACACATTGAAACTGCTGAATTTATTCCTGATAATACAGAATTAACTTCATTATTCATACAATTGCAGGAAATCATCAGAAAAAGGGAACATCCTATATATATAACACATATCAGATCCCATACAGGTCTGCCAGGACCTCTAGCACAAGGTAATGATGAGATTGATCAGTTACTAATAGGTAATGTGCTAGAAGCCTCAGAATTTCATAAGAAACACCATGTAAATAGCAAAGGTTTGAAGAAGGATTTCTCCATTACTTGGCAACAAGCTAAGGATATTGTGAAAAAATGTCCTACTTGTTCCTTCTATAACCAAACTCCATTACCTGCAGGAAGCAATCCAAAGGGTATACAAAGAAATGAAATTTGGCAGATGGATGTGTTTCATTTTGCAGAATTTGGAAGATTAAAGTATGTACACCATACCATTGACACCTATTCAGGATTTCAGTGGGCAACTCCTATGAGTTCTGAAAAGGCTGATTCTGTGATTACACACCTATTAGAAGTTATGGCCATCATGGGAATACCTGTACAAATTAAGACAGACAATGCCCCAGCATATGTCTCCAATAAAATGAAACAGTTCTTTGCTTATTACAATATAAAGCATGTTACAGGTATACCACACAATCCCACAGGCCAAGCAGTCATAGAAAGATCCAATCGAACTTTAAAGGATATGCTAAATAAACAGCAACAGGTAACAATGACTCCTAGAAATAGATTGCATAGTGCTTTATTAACCTTGAATTTTCTCAATGCTGATGAGAAAGGAACAACAGCTGCAGAGAGACATTGGACGACAGACAAAACTCCTGAGCTAAACCAACCGGTTTATTTCAAAGATGTGTTGACCTCAGAATGGAAACCTGGATATGTCCTACGTTGGGGAAGGGGTTTTGCTTTTGTTTCCACAGGAGAAGAAAAGCTATGGATACCAACAAAATTAATAAAAATTCGATTCGAACAGGAGAAACCCCTTGATGAGGAGAAGTAAAAGATCATCCACCAATGTGACATCTCTTCAGGTTGTAAGAAAAATTTAACAATCAAAGGTTGGGGTAGGGTTCTGTTTTTGTCTTTCCAGGATAATGGAAATACCCATCTTCCAGAAATCATAAGGCCTTGGATATCCAGATGTTTACAGCAGAAAGAAAGAATCTATTGGTACCAATCTACACAGGGTAAGATATCACTGTCTAACATCTATATCTCTATCAATCTAGAATAGTTGTGGTTCCAATTTAATTATAAACCAAGCTGGCTTTGGAGATGGAACTGGCTCACTCCTTCTCTAAACCCAAGCATACTGATAAAAGAAAAGGTTGAGAGATTCTTCAGTCCCATATCAGAAGAGCCCTCTGGTGTGAGACAGAAGGAAACCAATTATAAGGGACCATTATCTTCAAGATTCTAATTCTCTCCATGCTTACTCTTGATTTCTTGGACATCTTTAAATCCAAACCTTCCATTCTGATAAAAAAAATAAGTTTTTTCCAATAGCAATCTCTGAAGTCTCCAGAAGGAAGATGGAGCCCCAACAACAACAACTCTACCCAATCCAGAATGATGCCATGGTAATCATCATCATATTACACTTCTTGCCAAAATTTCAGACAATCTTACCCATTACTCTGAGAGTTGCTGCAGAATCTACAGTTAGTCTAACTGAGATTTAACTATCTGAGCTTTCTCACAATACCCAACAGAGATACCATCGCTTCCTAAACAGCAGGAAGCAATTCTAAGAAAACTACGCCCCTTCTCCCTAAGGTTTCATATTTCTCAGGGTTATGGATAATGGTTCTAGGGTTGGGGGTGGAAGAAACTGTTAAACTCAGTACTCTCCTTAAGGAAAGAAAATATGTCTCAAAAAAAAAAGGGAAAAGAAGAAATGGAATGGATAGGTATAAGGTATTATGGTAGACTGTCATATACATTAGTAAACAAATTTAGTAATATACCAGCCTTTGCACTGTTATGAATTCTTATATGTTGATACAAATATAAACTTTTTACATTCCTATTTAAGATAATTTGTATATTGATACAAATACAGAACTATGTTTGTTATATTGTACATATATTTTTACTCTTATGTGAAATATTTGTATATTGATACAAATGTGAATTTATATCTGTCATACTGTATGTATGTTCTACTTCTGTTTAAGATATTCTGTATACTGATATAGATTTAGGATTATTATCATATTGCATATTGCACTATACATTCCTACCTCTGTTAAAGATATTTTGTGTATTGTCACAATTTAAACTCATTGTCCTTTTACTGTGCATTTGCTTACAGACTGTTTGCCTTATTTAAAGGAAGCTTAGTCCTTAGGTTGTTTAGGTAGACAAGACTTACATAGTTATTGTCATCTATGCTTGTCATCTCTATAATTATGTTAGTTAGGTCATCCAGATTAATAAATACATAGGTCAGATGGACAGGTAATCTTCAAACACTTCATGGACCTAGAGAACATGGCATTTAAATAACTTACAATTCTGTTGACGTGAGACACAATTGCTCCTGGCAGCACCAATTTGTTCCCGAGAGAATGTTGGGCTTCTAAGACATTTCCATTTGGAAGTTTGTCTTCTTGGCACAAAATGGCCTACTGGGCAAAGAACTGCCCTTGCCTCAACTGCTGACAGTACAAATGCTGTCCTTTCTGGACAAGCGGGACACAAGGAAAGCGACCACTATACTTTGCCAAGACAGGGTAAGATGGTCTTTCAGAATTCCTGCTTCTGAAAATGGTCTGTCAGATACTCTAGGCCTGTAGCCAATTTGAATGCACCAACGATGCTGATAAACATTAGGTGACTGTCCAGGCTGCTAGCTGTCTCTGTCTACTCTTGCAAGACTCCCAAAAGTTGCTTGCATCCTTCTCCCATTTCTCAGGTATTATTATATTCCTTCTCAGGTCTTTGATGAGGTTGGAGATTAGCAGTTATAGTTACAACTTAGTATATATACATATATAATATCTTAGATAGGATATATTAAGTATTAGACTCAGGTTCTTTAGGATAGGACACCTTTTGGAATGATCTTTGTAACACGCCACCTACCCATGCCCTAGACTTCCCTGGATTTTACTATGTGTTTTTTGCTTGATATTGTTTGTACTTATTGTAATTCCAACTTATCTAGGTCATTATCCCTCATTACTCCTAGACAATATTTGATAAGCATCTCTTTGTATATAGTCTTGTATTAGGTTAGAGCTTTCTTATTTAGACAAAAGGGGGAGATGTAGTGGGTAGCCATCCCAGCATTGGCCTGGAAGTTCCAACCCCCACTGAGGCTTCGGTAATGGTCACGCCCAGAAGGCGGGGCAGAGGAGGAAGCGGAAGACGAGGATCGGGAAGAGCTCTGTCTCTTGGTTCCCGGACTCTGGACGCTGGAGGTAGACCGAGCAGAGTTCTCCAGAGAACACCGCCGGACTGCGCTATACCCTTGCCAGATCCTGTAACCTACCTCTTCATTTGTAAGTTACCCCACAAAATAAACCTCCCTTTTAACTACGTGGAGTGGCCTTAATAATTTAACCAATAAAACATACTCTGTTTTAACGAAAGAAGCATGTTCTTCTTTCCAGCATCTCTAATCCAGCAAGAAACATGAGCGTGCCCAGAAAAAAAGAACTGTGTTTCATACTCACAGGGACCATATCTACTTGAACTCTGCTCATTAAACTGTAACAAAACAGAGAATCTCTTACATAGATGCTCTTTATTTAATAGTGAAAAACGTGTTGGGTTCGTGAACTGTGTAAATTCATTTGAGCCGAAAAATCACTGGGTATACCGGAAATAAACTCTTGCTTGTAGGAAGACACAGAGCCTTTGGTTTAACTCCGTTTCTGATGGAAAATTCAGACCAGTGTTCTCATCCATGAAACATACTCTGTTTTTACGCCGGAAGCATTCCCTTCTTTCCAGCGTCTCCAATACAGCAAGAAACATGAGCATGCCCAGACAAAAAGAACTGTGTTTCCAACTGATACGGACATTATCAGGTTTAACTCTGCTTATGAAACTGTAACAAACCACAGCATGTGTTACATAGTTGCTCTTTAGTTAATAGTGAAAGACGTGTTGGGTTCATGAACTGTGTAAATTCATTTGAGCCGAAAAATCACTGGATTTACCGCAAATGAACTCTTGCTTGTAGGAAGACACATAGGCTTTGGTTTAACTCCGTTTGTGAAGGGAAATTCAGACCAGAGTTCTCTTCCATGAAACACACTCTGTTTTAACGCAAGAAGCATGCTCTTCTGTCCAGCATCTCTAATACAGCAAGAAACATGAGCATGCCCAGCAAAAAAAGAACTGTGTTTCCTACTCACATGAACCATGTCTAGTTGAACTCTGCTAATTAAACTGTAACAAAGCACAGCATCTCTTACATAGATGCTGTTTAGTTAATAGTGAAAATCGTGTTGGGTTCGTGAAATGTGCAAATTCATTTGAGCCGAAAAATCACTGGGTTTACCGGAAATGAACTCTTGCTTGTAGGAAGACACAGAGCCTTTGCTTTAACTCCGTTTCTCATGGAAAATTCAGACCAGTGTTCTCATCCATGAAACACACTCTGTTTTAAAGCAAGAAGCATGCTCTTCTTTCCAGCATCTCTAATACAGCAAGAAACATGAGCATGCCCAGAAAAAAAGAACTGCGTTTCCTACTCATACAGACCATATCTAGTTGAACTCTGCTCATTAAACTGTAACAAACCACTGCATCTCTTACATAGATGCTGTTGAGGTAATAGTGAAAATCGTGTTGGGTTCGTGAACTGTGTAAATACATTTGAGCCGAAAAGTCACTGGGTTTACCGGAAATGAACCCTTGCTTATAGGAAGACACAGAGGCTTTGCTTTCACTCCGTTTCTGACCGAAAATTCAGACCAGTGTTCTCATCCATGAAACATACTCTGTTTTAACGCAAGAAGCAAGCTCTTGTTTCCAGCGTCTGCAATACAGCAAGAAACATGAGCATGCCCAGAAAAAAAGAACATTGTTTCTTACTCATATGGACCATATCCAGTTATACCCTGCTTATGAAACTGTAGCAAACCACAGCATCACTTACAAAAATGCTCTTTCATTTATAGTGAAAAACGTGTTGGGTTCGTGAACTGTGTAAATTCATTTGAGCCGAAAAATCACTGGGTATACCGGAAATGAACTCTTGCTTGTAGGAAGACACAGAGCCTTTGGTTTAACTCCGTTTCTGATGGAAAATTCAGACCGGTGTTCTCATCCATGAAACATACTCTGTTTTTACACAGGAAGCATTCCCTTCTTTCCAGCGTCTCCAATACAGCAAGAAACATGAGCCTGCCCAGAAAAAAAGAACTGAGTTTCCAACTGATAAAGACATTATCAGGTTGAACTCTGCTTATGAAACTGTAACAAACCACAGCATGTGTTACAGAGATGCTCTTTAGTTAATAGTGAAAGACGAGTTGGGTTCATGAACTGTGTAAATTCATTTGAGCCGAAAAATCACTGGATTTACCGGAAATGAACTCTGGCTTGTAGGAAGACACAGAGGCTTTGGTTTAAATCCGTTTGTGAAGGAAAATTCAGACTAGTGTTCTCATCCATGAAACACCCTCTGTTTTAATGCAAGAAGCATCGTCTTCTTTCCAGAGTCTGCAATACAGCAAGAAACATGAGCATGCCCAGAAATAAAGAACTGTGTTTCCTACTCATACAGACCATATCTAGTTGAACTCTGCTCATTAAACTGTAACAAACCACTGCCTCTCTTACATAGATACGGTTTAGTTAATTGTGAAAAACGTGTTTGGTTCGTGAACTGTGTAAATTCATTTGAGCTGAAAAATTACTGGGCTACTGGAAATGAACTCTTGCTTGTAGGAAGACACAGAGCCTTTGGTTTATCTCCATTTCTGATGGAAAATTCAGACCGGTGTTCTCATCCAAGAAATATACTCTGTTTTAACACAAGAAACATGTTCTTCTTTCCAGCGTCAGCAATACAGCAAGAAACATGAGCATGCACAGAAAAAAAGAACTGTGTTTCTTACTCATACAGACCATATCCAGTTAAACTCTGCTTATGAAACTGTAACAAACCACAGCATCTATTACAAAAATGCTCTTTCATTTATAGTGAAAAACGTGTTTTGTTCGTGAACTGTGTAAATTCATTTGAGCCTAAAAATCACTGGGTTTACCGGAAATGAACTCTTGCTAGTAGGAAGACAAGAAGCCTTTGGTTTAACTCCGTTTGTGAAGGGAAATTCAGACCAGTGTTTTCATCCATGAAACACCCTCTGTTTTAACGCAAGAAGCATCCTCTTCTGTCCAGATTCTGCAATAGAGCAAGAAATATGAGCATGTACAGAAAAAATGAACTGTGTTTCCTACTCATACGGACCATATCTAGTTGAACTCTGATTATGAAACTGTAAAAAAATACAGGATCTCTTACATAGATGCTATTTAGTTAATAGTGAAAAACGTGTTGGGTTCGTGAACTTTGTAAATTCATTTGAGCCAAAAAATCCCTGGGCAAACCGGAAATGAACTCTTGCTTGTAGGAAGACACAGAGGCTTTTGTTTAACTCCTTTTGTGAAGGGAAATTCAGACCAGTGTTCTCATCCATGAAACATACTCTGTTTTAATGCAAGAAACATGCTTTCTTTCCAGTGTCTCCAATACAGCAAGAAACATGAGCACACCCAGAAAAAAAGAACTGTGTTTCCAACTCATATGGACCATATCCAGGCAAACTCTGCTTATGAAACTGTAACAAACCACACAATCTCTTACAAAAATGCTCTTTCATTTGTAGTGAAAAACCTGTTGGGTTCGTGAACTGTGTAAATTCATTTGAGCCGAAAAATCCCTGGGTTTACCTGAAATGAACTCTTGCTTGTAGGAAGACAAAGAGCCTTTGGTTTAACTCCATTTCTGAAGGGAAATTCAGACAAGTGTTCTCATCCATGAAACACCCTCTGTTTTAACAAAAGAAGCATCCTCTTCTTTCCAGAATCTGCAATACAGCAAGAAATATGAGCATGCCCCGAAAAAATGAACTGTGTTTCCTACTCATACGGACCATATCTAGTTGAACTCTGCTGTTTAAACTGTAACAAACCACAGCATCTCTTACATATATGATCTTTAGTTAATAGTGAAAATTGTGTTGGGTTCGTGAACTGTGTAAATTCATTTGAGTCGAAAAATCACTGGGTTTACCGGAAATGAACTCTTGCTTGTAGGAAGACACACAGCCTTTGGTTTAACTCCGTTTCTGATGGAAAATTCAAACCGGTGTTCTCATCCATGAAAAATACTCTGTTTTAACGCAAGAAGCATGCTCTTCTTTCCACCGTCTAAATACAGCAAGAAATATGAGCATGTCCAGAAAAAAAGAACTGTGTTTCCAACTCTATACGGACCATATCTAGTTGAACTCTGCTTATGAAATTGTAACAAAACACAGCATCTCTTACATAGATGCTCTTTAGTTAATATTGAAAATCGCGTTGAGTTAGTGAACTGTGTAAATTCATTTGAGCTGAAAAATCACTGGGTATACCAGAAATGAACTCTTTCTTGTAGGAAGACCCAGGGTTTGGTTTAACTCCGTTTGTGAAGGGTAATACAGACCAGTGTTCTCATCCATGAAACACCTCTGTTTTAACACAAGAAGCATCCTCTTCTTTCCAGAGTTTGCAATACAGCAAGAAATATGAGCATGTCCAGAAAAAAAGAACAGTGTTTCCTACTCATATGGACCATATCTGGTTGAACAGTGCTTATGAAACTGTAACAAACCACAGCAACTCTTATATATATGATCTTTTGTTTATAGTGAAATACATGTTGGGTTCGTGAACTGTGTAAATTCATTTGAGCCGAAAAATCAGTGGGTGTACCGGAAATGAACTCTTGCTTGTAGGAAGACAAGGAGCCTTTGGTTTAATTCTGTTTGTGAACGGAAATTCAGACCAGTGTTGTCATCCATGAAACACCCTCTGTTTTAACGCAGGAGTCATCCTCTTCTTTCCAGAGTCTGCAATACAGCAAGAAATATGAGCATGTCCAGAAAAAAAGAACTGTGTTTCCTACTCATACGGATCATATCTAGTTGAACACTGCTTATGAAACTGTAACAAACCACAGCATCTCTTACATAGATGCTCTTTAGTTAATAGTGAAAAACGTGTTGTGTTCGTGAACTGTGTAAATTTATTTGAGCCGAAAAATCACTGGGTTTACCAGAAATGAACTCTTGCTTGTAGGATGACAAAGAGCCTTTGGTTTAACTCAGTTTGTGAAGAGAAATTCAGACCAGAGTTCTCATCCATGAAACACCCTCTGTTTTAACGCAAGAAGCATCCTCTTCTGTCCAGAATCTGCAATAGAGCAAGAAATATGAGCATGTCCAGAAAAAATGAACAGTTTTCCTACTCATACGGTCCATATCTAGTTGAACTCTGACTATGAAACTGTAACAAACTACAGCATCTCTTACATAGGTGCTCTTTAGTTAATACTGAAAAACCTGTTTGGTTCGTAAAGTGTGTAAATTCATTTGAGCCGAAAAATCACTGGGTTTACCAGAAATGAACTCTTGCTTGTAGGAAGACACAGAGCCTTTGGTTTAACTCCGTTTCTGATGGAAAATTCAACACGGTGTTCTCATCCATGAAAAATATTCCCTTTTAACGCAAGAAGCATCCTCTTCTTTCCAGAGTTTGGTATACAGCAAGAATTATGAGCATGTTCAGAAAAAAAGAACAGTGTTTCCTACTCATATGGACCATATCTAGTTGAACTCGGATTATGAAACTGTAACAAACCACAGCATCTCTTACATAGATGCTCTTTAGTTAATAGTGAAAAACGTATTGGTATCATGAACTGTGTAAATTCATTTGAGACTAAAAATCACTGGGTTTACCGGAAATGAACTCTGGCTTGTAGGAAGACACAGAGGCTTTGGTTTCACTCCGTTTGTGAAGGGAAATTCAGACTGGAGTTCTCATCCATAAAACACACTCTGTTTTAACGCAACAAGCATGCTCTTCTTTCCAGCATCTCTAATACAGCCAGAAACATGACCATGCCCCGAAAAAAAGAACTGTGTTTCCTACTCATACGGACCATATCTAGTTGAACTCTGCTGATTAAACTGTAACAAACCACAGCATCTCTTACATATATGATCTTTAGTTAATAGTGAAAATTGTGTTGGGTTCGTGAACTGTGTAAATTCATTTGAGCTGAAAAATCACTGGGTTTACCGGAAATGAACCCTTGCTTGTAGGAAGACACAGAGCCTTTGGTTTAACTCTGTTTCTGATGGAAAATTCAAACCGGTGTTCTCATCCATGAAAAATACTCTGTTTTAACGCAAGAAGCATGCTCTTCTTTCCACCGTCTAAATACAGCAAGAAATATGAGCATGTCCAGAAAAAAAGAACAGTGTTTCCTACTCATACGGACCATATCTAGTTGAACTCTGCTTATGAAACTGTAACAAACCACAGCATCTCTTACATAGATGCTCTTTCATTTATAGTGAAAAACTTGTTGGGTTCGTGAACTGTGTAAATTCAATTGAGCCGAAAAATCACTGGGTGTACCGGAAATGAACTCTTGCTTGTAGGAAGACACAGAGCCTTTGGTTTAACTCCGTTTCTGATGGAAAATTCAGACCGGTGTTCTCATCCATGAAACATACTCTGTTTTAACGCAAGAAGCATGCTCCTCTTTCCAGAGTCCACAATACAGCAAGAAATATGAGCATGTCCAGAAAAAAAGAACTGTGTTTCCAACTCATATGGACCATATCTAGTTGAACTCTGATTATGAAACTGTAACAAACCACAGCATCTCTTACATAGATGCTCTTTAGTTAATAGTAAAATCGTATTGGGTTCTTGAACTGCGTAAATTCATTTGAGCCGAAAAATCACTGGGTTTACCGGAAATGAACTCTTGCTTGTAAGAAGACACAGAGGCTTTGGTTTCACTCCGCTTCTGAAGGGAAATTCAGATCAGAGTTCTCATCCATGAAACACACTCTGTTTTCATGCAAGAAACATGCTCTTCTTTCCAGAATCTCTAATACAGCAATAAACATGAGCATGCCCAGTAAAACAGAACTATGTTTCCTACTCATACAGACCATATCTAGTTGAACTCTGCTCATTAAACTGTAACAAACTACAGCATCTCTTACATAGATGCTCTTTAGTTAATAGTGAAAATCGTGTTGGGTTCGTGAACTGTGTAAATTCAATTGAGCCGAAAAATCACTGGGCTTACCGGAAATGAACTCTTGCTTGTAGGAAGACACAGAGCCTTTGGTTTAACTCCATTTCTGATGGAAAATACAGACCGGTGTTCTCATCCATGAAACATACTCTGTTTTAACAAAAGAAGCATGCTCTTCTTTCCAGAATCTGCAATACAGCAAGAAATATGACCATGTCCAGAAAAAATGAACTGTGTTTCCTACTCATATGGACCATACATAGTTGAACTCTGATTATGAAACTGTAACAAACCACAGCATGTCTTACATAGATGCTCTTTAGTTAATAGTGAAAATCGTATTGGGTCATGAACTGTATAAATTCATTTGAGCCGAAAAACCCCTGGGTTTACCGGAAATGAACTCTTGCTTATAGGAAGACTCAGAGGCGTTGGTTTAACTCCGTTTGTGAACAGAAATTCAGACCAGTGTTCTCATCCATGAAACACCCTCTGTTTTAACGCAAGAAGCATCCTCCTCTGTCCAGAATCTGCAATAGAGCAAGAAATAGGAGCATGTCCAGAATAAATGAACTGTGTTTCCTACTCATGCGGACCATATCTATTTGAACTATGATTATGAAACTTTAACAAACTACAGCATCTATTATATAGATGCTCTTTAGTTAATAGGGAAAAACATGTTGGGTTCATGAGCTGTGTAAATTCATTTGAGCTGAAAAATCACTGGGTATACCAGAAATGAACTCTTGCTTGAAGGAAGAAACAGAATCTTTGGTTTAACTCCGATTCTGATGGAAAATTCATACCGGTGTTGTCATCCATGAAACATACTCTGTTTTAACGCCAGAAGCATGCTCTTCTCTCCAGCGTTTCCAATACAGCAAGAAACATGAGCATGCCCAGAAAAAAAGAACTGTGTTTCTTACTCATATGGACTATATCCAGTTGAACGGGGCTTATGAAACTGTAACAAACCGCAGCATCTCTTACATAGATGCTCTTTAGTTAATAGTGAAAAACGTGTTGTGTTCATGAACTGTGTAAATTCATTTGAGCCGAAAAATCACTGGGTTTACCAGAAATGAACTCTTGCTTGTACGTAGACACAGAGGCTTTGGTTTCACTCCGTTTCTGAAGGGAATTTCAGACCAGTGTTCTCATCCATGAAACACACTCTGTTTTAACGCAAGAAGCATGCTCTTCTGTCCAGCATCTCTAATACAGCAGGAAATATGAGCATGCCCAGAAAAAAAGACCTAAATTTCCTACTCTTACGGACCATATCAAGTTGAACTCTACTCATTAAATTGTAACAA
Source organism: Onychomys leucogaster (assembly GCA_949786385.1). Taxonomy (NCBI): domain Eukaryota; kingdom Metazoa; phylum Chordata; class Mammalia; order Rodentia; family Cricetidae; genus Onychomys; species Onychomys leucogaster. The sequence goes on from CATKUP010000070.1 coordinate 294,626, forward strand.
AACAAAGCATCTCTTACATAGATGCTCTTTAGTTAATAGTGAAAATCGTGTTGGTTTCGTGAACTGTGTAAATTCATTTGAGCCGAAAAATCACTGGGTTTTCCGGAAATGAACGCTTGCTTGTAGGAAGACAAAGAGCCTTTGGTTTAATTCCGTTTGTGAAGGGAAATTCAGACCAGAGTTCTCATCCATGAAACACCCTCTGTTTTAACGCAAGAAGCATCCTCTTCTGTCCAGAATATGCAATACAGCAAGAAATATGAGCATGTCCAGAAAAAATGAACTGTGTTTCCTACTCATACGGACCATATCTAGTTGAACTCTTACTATGAAACTGAAACAAACTACAGCATCTCTTACATAGATGATCTTTAGTTAATACTGAAAAACCTGTTTGGTTCGTAAACTGTGTAAATTCATTTGAGCCGAAAAATCACTGGAATTACTGGAAATGAACTCTTGCTTGTAGGAAGACACAGAGCCTTTGGTTTAACACCGTTTCTGACGGAAAATTCAAACCGGTGTTCTCATCCATGAAAAATACTCTGTTTTAACGCAAGAAGCATCCTCTTCTTTCCAGAGTTTGGTATACAGCAAGAAATATGAGCATGTCCAGAAAAAAACAACAGTGTTTCCTACTCATATGGACCATATCTAGTTGAACTCTGCTGATTAAACTGTAACAAACCACAGCATCTCTTACATATATGATCTTTAGTTAATAGTGAAAATTGTGTTGGGTTCGTGAACTGTGTAAATTCATTTGAGCCGAAAAATCACTGGGTGTACCAGAAATGAACTCTTGCTTGTAGGAAGACACAGAGCCTTTGGTTTAACTCCGTTTCTGATGGAAAATTCAAACCGGTGTTCTCATCCATGAAAAATACTCTGTTTTAACGTAAGAAGCATCCTCTCCTGTCCAGAGTCTGCAATACAGCAAGAAATATGAGCATGTCCAGAAAAAAAGAACTGTGTTTCCAACTCTATACGGACCATATCTAGTTGAACTCTGCTTATGAAATTGTAACAAAACACAGCATCTCTTACATAGATGCTCTTTAGTTAATATTGAAAATCGCGTTGAGTTAGTGAACTGTGTAAATTCATTTGAGCTGAAAAATCACTGGGTATACCAGAAATGAACTCTTTCTTGTAGGAAGACCCAGGGTTTGGTTTAACTCCGTTTGTGAAGGGTAATACAGACCAGTGTTCTCATCCATGAAACACCTCTGTTTTAACACAAGAAGCATCCTCTTCTTTCCAGAGTTTGCAATACAGCAAGAAATATGAGCATGTCCAGAAAAAAAGAACAGTGTTTCCTACTCATATGGACCATATCTGGTTGAACAGTGCTTATGAAACTGTAACAAACCACAGCAACTCTTATATATATGATCTTTTGTTTATAGTGAAATACATGTTGGGTTCGTGAACTGTGTAAATTCATTTGAGCCGAAAAATCAGTGGGTGTACCGGAAATGAACTCTTGCTTGTAGGAAGACAAGGAGCCTTTGGTTTAATTCTGTTTGTGAACGGAAATTCAGACCAGTGTTGTCATCCATGAAACACCCTCTGTTTTAACGCAGGAGTCATCCTCTTCTTTCCAGAGTCTGCAATACAGCAAGAAATATGAGCATGTCCAGAAAAAAAGAACTGTGTTTCCTACTCATACGGATCATATCTAGTTGAACACTGCTTATGAAACTGTAACAAACCACAGCATCTCTTACATAGATGCTCTTTAGTTAATAGTGAAAAACGTGTTGTGTTCGTGAACTGTGTAAATTTATTTGAGCCGAAAAATCACTGGGTTTACCAGAAATGAACTCTTGCTTGTAGGATGACAAAGAGCCTTTGGTTTAACTCAGTTTGTGAAGAGAAATTCAGACCAGAGTTCTCATCCATGAAACACCCTCTGTTTTAACGCAAGAAGCATCCTCTTCTGTCCAGAATCTGCAATAGAGCAAGAAATATGAGCATGTCCAGAAAAAATGAACAGTTTTCCTACTCATACGGTCCATATCTAGTTGAACTCTGACTATGAAACTGTAACAAACTACAGCATCTCTTACATAGGTGCTCTTTAGTTAATACTGAAAAACCTGTTTGGTTCGTAAAGTGTGTAAATTCATTTGAGCCGAAAAATCACTGGGTTTACCAGAAATGAACTCTTGCTTGTAGGAAGACACAGAGCCTTTGGTTTAACTCCGTTTCTGATGGAAAATTCAACACGGTGTTCTCATCCATGAAAAATATTCCCTTTTAACGCAAGAAGCATCCTCTTCTTTCCAGAGTTTGGTATACAGCAAGAATTATGAGCATGTTCAGAAAAAAAGAACAGTGTTTCCTACTCATATGGACCATATCTAGTTGAACTCGGATTATGAAACTGTAACAAACCACAGCATCTCTTACATAGATGCTCTTTAGTTAATAGTGAAAAACGTATTGGTATCATGAACTGTGTAAATTCATTTGAGACTAAAAATCACTGGGTTTACCGGAAATGAACTCTGGCTTGTAGGAAGACACAGAGGCTTTGGTTTCACTCCGTTTGTGAAGGGAAATTCAGACTGGAGTTCTCATCCATAAAACACACTCTGTTTTAACGCAACAAGCATGCTCTTCTTTCCAGCATCTCTAATACAGCCAGAAACATGACCATGCCCCGAAAAAAAGAACTGTGTTTCCTACTCATACGGACCATATCTAGTTGAACTCTGCTGATTAAACTGTAACAAACCACAGCATCTCTTACATATATGATCTTTAGTTAATAGTGAAAATTGTGTTGGGTTCGTGAACTGTGTAAATTCATTTGAGCTGAAAAATCACTGGGTTTACCGGAAATGAACCCTTGCTTGTAGGAAGACACAGAGCCTTTGGTTTAACTCTGTTTCTGATGGAAAATTCAAACCGGTGTTCTCATCCATGAAAAATACTCTGTTTTAACGCAAGAAGCATGCTCTTCTTTCCACCGTCTAAATACAGCAAGAAATATGAGCATGTCCAGAAAAAAAGAACAGTGTTTCCTACTCATACGGACCATATCTAGTTGAACTCTGCTTATGAAACTGTAACAAACCACAGCATCTCTTACATAGATGCTCTTTCATTTATAGTGAAAAACTTGTTGGGTTCGTGAACTGTGTAAATTCAATTGAGCCGAAAAATCACTGGGTGTACCGGAAATGAACTCTTGCTTGTAGGAAGACACAGAGCCTTTGGTTTAACTCCGTTTCTGATGGAAAATTCAGACCGGTGTTCTCATCCATGAAACATACTCTGTTTTAACGCAAGAAGCATGCTCCTCTTTCCAGAGTCCACAATACAGCAAGAAATATGAGCATGTCCAGAAAAAAAGAACTGTGTTTCCAACTCATATGGACCATATCTAGTTGAACTCTGATTATGAAACTGTAACAAACCACAGCATCTCTTACATAGATGCTCTTTAGTTAATAGTAAAATCGTATTGGGTTCTTGAACTGCGTAAATTCATTTGAGCCAAAAAATCACTGGGTTTACCGGAAATGAACTCTTGCTTGTAAGAAGACACAGAGGCTTTGGTTTCACTCCGTTTCTGAAGGGAAATTCAGATCAGAGTTCTCATCCATGAAACACACTCTGTTTTCATGCAAGAAACATGCTCTTCTTTCCAGAATCTCTAATACAGCAATAAACATGAGCATGCCCAGTAAAACAGAACTATGTTTCCTACTCATACAGACCATATCTAGTTGAACTCTGCTCATTAAACTGTAACAAACTACAGCATCTCTTACATAGATGCTCTTTAGTTAATAGTGAAAATCGTGTTGGGTTCGTGAACTGTGTAAATTCAATTGAGCCGAAAAATCACTGGGCTTACCGGAAATGAACTCTTGCTTGTAGGAAGACACAGAGCCTTTGGTTTAACTCCATTTCTGATGGAAAATACAGACCGGTGTTCTCATCCATGAAACATACTCTGTTTTAACAAAAGAAGCATGCTCTTCTTTCCAGAATCTGCAATACAGCAAGAAATATGACCATGTCCAGAAAAAATGAACTGTGTTTCCTACTCATATGGACCATACATAGTTGAACTCTGATTATGAAACTGTAACAAACCACAGCATGTCTTACATAGATGCTCTTTAGTTAATAGTGAAAATCGTATTGGGTCATGAACTGTATAAATTCATTTGAGCCGAAAAACCCCTGGGTTTACCGGAAATGAACTCTTGCTTATAGGAAGACTCAGAGGCGTTGGTTTAACTCCGTTTGTGAACAGAAATTCAGACCAGTGTTCTCATCCATGAAACACCCTCTGTTTTAACGCAAGAAGCATCCTCCTCTGTCCAGAATCTGCAATAGAGCAAGAAATAGGAGCATGTCCAGAATAAATGAACTGTGTTTCCTACTCATGCGGACCATATCTATTTGAACTATGATTATGAAACTTTAACAAACTACAGCATCTATTATATAGATGCTCTTTAGTTAATAGGGAAAAACATGTTGGGTTCATGAGCTGTGTAAATTCATTTGAGCTGAAAAATCACTGGGTATACCAGAAATGAACTCTTGCTTGAAGGAAGAAACAGAATCTTTGGTTTAACTCCGATTCTGATGGAAAATTCATACCGGTGTTGTCATCCATGAAACATACTCTGTTTTAACGCCAGAAGCATGCTCTTCTCTCCAGCGTTTCCAATACAGCAAGAAACATGAGCATGCCCAGAAAAAAAGAACTGTGTTTCTTACTCATATGGACTATATCCAGTTGAACGGGGCTTATGAAACTGTAACAAACCGCAGCATCTCTTACATAGATGCTCTTTAGTTAATAGTGAAAAACGTGTTGTGTTCATGAACTGTGTAAATTCATTTGAGCCGAAAAATCACTGGGTTTACCAGAAATGAACTCTTGCTTGTACGTAGACACAGAGGCTTTGGTTTCACTCCGTTTCTGAAGGGAATTTCAGACCAGTGTTCTCATCCATGAAACACACTCTGTTTTAACGCAAGAAGCATGCTCTTCTGTCCAGCATCTCTAGTACAGCAGGAAATATGAGCATGCCCAGAAAAAAAGACCTAAATTTCCTACTCTTACGGACCATATCAAGTTGAACTCTACTCATTAAATTGTAACAAAACAAAGCATCTCTTACATAGATGCTCTTTAGTTAATAGTGAAAATCGTGTTGGTTTCGTGAACTGTGTAAATTCATTTGAGCCGAAAAATCACTGGGTTTTCCGGAAATGAACGCTTGCTTGTAGGAAGACAAAGAGCCTTTGGTTTAATTCCGTTTGTGAAGGGAAATTCAGACCAGAGTTCTCATCCATGAAACACCCTCTGTTTTAACGCAAGAAGCATCCTCTTCTGTCCAGAATATGCAATACAGCAAGAAATATGAGCATGTCCAGAAAAAATGAACTGTGTTTCCTACTCATACGGAACATATCTAGTTGAACTCTTACTATGAAACTGAAACAAACTACAGCATCTCTTACATAGATGATCTTTAGTTAATACTGAAAAACCTGTTTGGTTCGTAAACTGTGTAAATTCATTTGAGCCGAAAAATCACTGGAATTACTGGAAATGAACTCTTGCTTGTAGGAAGACACAGAGCCTTTGGTTTAACACCGTTTCTGACGGAAAATTCAAACCGGTGTTCTCATCCATGAAAAATACTCTGTTTTAACGCAAGAAGCATCCTCTTCTTTCCAGAGTTTGGTATACAGCAAGAAATATGAGCATGTCCAGAAAAAAACAACAGTGTTTCCTACTCATATGGACCATATCTAGTTGAACTCTGCTGATTAAACTGTAACAAACCACAGCATCTCTTACATATATGATCTTTAGTTAATAGTGAAAATTGTGTTGGGTTCGTGAACTGTGTAAATTCATTTGAGCCGAAAAATCACTGGGTGTACCAGAAATGAACTCTTGCTTGTAGGAAGACACAGAGCCTTTGGTTTAACTCCGTTTCTGATGGAAAATTCAAACCGGTGTTCTCATCCATGAAAAATACTCTGTTTTAACGTAAGAAGCATCCTCTCCTGTCCAGAGTCTGCAATACAGCAAGAAATATGAGCATGTCCAGAAAAAAAGAACTGTGTTTCCAACTCATACAGACCATATCTAGTTGAACTCTGCTTATGAAATTGTAACAAACCACAGCATCTCTTACATAGATGCTCTTTAGTTAATATTCAAAATCGCGTTGAGTTAGTGAACTGTGTAAAATTCATTTGAGCTGAAAAATCACTGGGTATACCAGAAATGAACTCTTTCTTGTAGGAAGACCCAGGGTTTGGTTTAACTCCGTTTGTGAGGGGAAATTCAGACCAGTGTTCACATCCATGAAACACCCTCTGTTTTAACGTAAGAAGCATCCTCTTCTTTCCAGAGTTTGCAATACAGCAAGAAATATGAGCATGTCTAGAAAAAATGAACTGTGTTTCCTACTCATACGGACCGTATCTAGTTGAACTCTGCTTATGAAACTGTAACAAACCACAGCATCTCTTACATATATGCTCTTTCGTTTATAGTGAAAAACATGTTGGGTTTGTGAACTGTGTAAATTCATTTGAGCTGAAAAATCACTGGGTGTACCGGAAATGAACTCTTGCTTGTAGGAAGACAAGGAGCCTTTGGTTTAACTCCGTATGTGAATGGAAATTCAGACCAGTGTTCTCATTCATGAAACACCCTCTGTTTTAACGCAAGAAGCATCCTCTTCTTTCCAGATTCCACAATACAGAAAGAAATATGAGCATGTCCAGAAAAAAAGAACAGTGTTTCCTACTCATATGGACCATATCTAGTTGAACTCTGCTTATGAAACTGTACCAAACCACAGCATCTCCTACATAGATGCTCTTTAGTTAATAGTGAAAAACATGTTGGTTTCCTGAACTGTGTAAATTCATTTGAGTCGAAAAATCAGTGGGTTTACCGGAAATGAACTCTTGCTTGCAGAAAGACACAGATACTTTGATTTAACTCTGTTTGTGAAGGGAAATTCAGACCAGTGTTCTCATCCATGAAACACCCTCTGTTTTAACGCAAGAAGCATCCTCGTCTTTCCAGAGTCTGCAATACAGCAAGAAATATGAGCATGTCCAGAAAAAATGAACTGTGTTTCCTACTCATACAGACCATTTCTAGTTGAACTCTGCTTATGAAACTGTAACAAACCACAGCATCTCTTACATAGATGCTCTTTAGTTAATAGTAAAATCGTATTGGGTTCTTGAACTGTGTAAATTCATTTGAGCCGAAAAATCACTGGGTTTACCGGAAATGAACTCTTGCTTGTAGGAAGACACAGAGGCTTTGGTTTCACTCTGTTTCTGAAGGGTAATTCAGACCAGAGTTCTCATCCATGAAACACACTCTGTTTTCATGCAAGAAACATGCTCTTCTTTCCAGAATCTCTAATACAGCAATAAACATGAGCATGCCCAGTAAAACAGAACTATGTTTCCTACTCATACAGACCATATCTAGTTGAACTCTGCTCATTAAACTGTAACAAACCACAGCATCTCTTACATAGATGCTCTTTAGTTAATAGTGAAAATCGTGTTGGGTTCGTGAACTGTGTAAATTCAATTGAGCCGAAAAATCACTGGGCTTACCGGAAATGAACTCTTGCTTGTAGGAAGACACAGAGCCTTTGGTTTAACTCCATTTCTGATGGAAAATACAGTCCGGTGTTCTCATCCATGAAACATACTCTGTTTTAACAAAAGAAGCATGCTCTTCTTTCCAGAATCTGCAATACAGCAAGAAATATGACCATGTCCAGAAAAAATGAACTGTGTTTCCTACTCATGCGGACCATATCTATTTGAACTATGATTATGAAACTTTAACAAACTACAGCATCTATTACATAGATGCTCTTTAGTTAATAGGGAAAAACATGTTGGGTTCGTGAGCTGTGTAAATTCATTTGAGCTGAAAAATCACTGGGTATACCAGAAATGAACTCTTGCTTGAAGGAAGAAACAGAATCTTTGTTTTAACTCCGTTTCTGATGGAAAATTCATACCGGTGTTCTCATCCATGAAACATACTCTGTTTTAACGCCAGAAGCATGCTCTTCTCTCCAGCGTTTCCAATACAGCAAGAAACATGAGCATGCCCATAAAAAAAGAACTGTGTTTCTTACTCATATGGACTATATCCAGTTGAACGGGGCTTATGAAACTGTAACAAACCGTAGCATCTCTTACATAGATGCTCTTTAGTTAATAGTGAAAAACGTGTTGTGTTCATGAACTGTGTAAATTCATTTGAGCCAAAAAATCACTGGGTTTACCAGAAATGAACTCTTGCTTGTACGTAGACACAGAGGCTTTGGTTTCACTCCGTTTCTGAAGGGAATTTCAGACCAGTGTTCTCATCCATGAAACACACTCTGTTTTAACGCAAGAAGCATGCTCTTCTTTCCAGCATCTCTAATACAGCAGGAAATATGAGCATGCCCAGAAAAAAAGACCTAAATTTCCTACTCATATGGACCATATCAAGTTGAACTCTACTCATTAAATTGTAACAAACCAAAGCATCTCTTACATAGATGCTCTTTAGTTAATAGTGAAAATCGTGTTGGGTTCGTGAACTGTGTAAATTCATTTGAGCCGAAAAATCACTGGGTTTTCCGGAAATGAACGCTTGCTTGTAGGAAGACAAAGAGCCTTTGGTTTAATTCCGTTTGTGAAGGGAAATTCAGACCAGAGTTCTCATCCATGAAACACCCTCTGTTTTAACGCAAGAAGCATCCTCTTCTGTCCAGAATATGCAATACAGCAAGAAATATGAGCATGTCCAGAAAAAATGAACTGTGTTTCCTACTCATACGGACCATATCTAGTTGAACTCTGACTATGAAACTGAAACAAACTACAGCATCTCTTACATAGATGATCTTTAGTTAATACTGAAAAACCTGTTTGGTTCGTAAACTGTGTAAATTCATTTGAGCCGAAAAATCACTGGGTTTACCGGAAATGAACTCTTGCTTGTAGGAAGACACAGAGGCTTTGGTTTCACTCTGTTTCTGAAGGGTAATTCAGACCAGAGTTCTCATCCATGAAACACACTCTGTTTTCATGCAAGAAACATGCTCTTCTTTCCAGAATCTCTAATACAGCAATAAACATGAGCATGCCCAGTAAAACAGAACTATGTTTCCTACTCATACAGACCATATCTAGTTGAACTCTACTCATTAAACTGTAACAAACCTCAGCATCTCTTACATAGATGCTCTTTAGTTAATAGTGAAAATCGTGTTGGGTTCGTGAACTGTGTAAATTCAATTGAGCCGAAAAATCACTGGGCTTACCGGAAATGAACTCTTGCTTGTAGGAAGACACAGAGCCTTTGGTTTAACTCCATTTCTGATGGAAAATACAGTCCGGTGTTCTCATCCATGAAACATACTCTGTTTTAACAAAAGAAGCATGCTCTTCTTTCCAGAATCTGCAATACAGCAAGAAATATGACCATGTCCAGAAAAAATGAACTGTGTTTCCTACTCATGCGGACCATATCTATTTGAACTATGATTATGAAACTTTAACAAACTACAGCATCTATTACATAGATGCTCTTTAGTTAATAGGGAAAAACATGTTGGGTTCGTGAGCTGTGTAAATTCATTTGAGCTGAAAAATCACTGGGTATACCAGAAATGAACTCTTGCTTGAAGGAAGAAACAGAATCTTTGGTTTAACTCCGTTTCTGATGGAAAATTCATACCGGTGTTCTCATCCATGAAACATACTCTGTTTTAACGCCAGAAGCATCCTCTTCTTTCCAGATTCCACAATACAGAAAGAAATATGAGCATGTCCAGAAAAAAAGAACAGTGTTTCCTACTCATATGGACCATATCTAGTTGAACTCTGCTTATGAAACTGTACCAAACCACAGCATCTCTTACATAGATGCTCTTTAGTTAATAGTGAAAAACATGTTGGTTTCCTGAACTGTGTAAATTCATTTGAGTCGAAAAATCAGTGGGTTTACCGGAAATGAACTCTTGCTTGCAGAAAGACACAGATACTTTGATTTAACTCTGTTTGTGAAGGGAAATTCAGACCAGTGTTCTCATCCATGAAACACCCTCTGTTTTAACGCAAGCATCATCCTCGTCTTTCCAGAGTCTGCAATACAGCAAGAAATATGAGATGTCCAGAAAAAATGAACTGTGTTTCCTACTCATACAGACCATTTCTAGTTGAACTCTGCTTATGAAACTGTAACAAACCACAGATTCTCTTACATAGATGCTCTTTAGTTAATAGTAAAATCGTATTGGGTTCTTGAACTGTGTAAATTGATTTGAGCCGAAAAATCACTGGGTTTACCGGAAATGAACTCTTGCTTGTAGGAAGACACAGAGGCTTTGGTTTCACTCTGTTTCTGAAGGGTAATTCAGACCAGAGTTCTCATCCATGAAACACACTCTGTTTTCATGCAAGAAGCATGCTCTTCTTTCCAGCATCTCTAATACAGCACGAAACATGAGCATGTCCAGAAAAGAGGAACTCTGTTTCCTACTCATATGGACCATAACTTGTTGTACTCTGATTATGAAACTGTAACAACCTATAGCATCTCTTACATAGATGCTATTTAGTTAATAGTGAAAAACGTGTTGGGTTCGTAAACTGTGTAAATCCATTTGAGCCGAAAAATCACTGGGTTTACCGGAAATGAACTCTTGCTTGTAGAAAGACACAGAGAATTTGATTTAACTCCGTTTCTAAAGGAAAATTCAGACCGGTGTTCTCATCCATGAAACACCCTCTGATTTAACGCAAGAATTATCCTCTTGTTTCCAGAGTCTGCAATACAGCAAGAAATATGAGCATGTCCAGAAAAAAAGAACTGGGTTTCCTACTCATATGGACCATATCTAGTTGAACTCTGCTTATGAAACTGTAACAAACCACAGCATCTCTTACATAGATGCTCTTTAGTTAATAGTGAAAAACGTATTGGGATCATGAACTGTGTAAATTCATTTGAGCTGAAAAATCACTGGGTTTACTGGAAATGAACTCTTGCTTGTAGGAAGACACAGAGGCTTTGGTTTCACTCCGTTTCTGAAGGAAAATTCATACCAGAGTTCTCATCCATGAAACACACTCTGTTTTAACGCAAGAAGCATGCTCTTATCTCCAGAGTCTCCAATACAACAAGAAACATGAGCATGCCCAGAAAAAAAGAACTGTGTTTCTTACTCATATGGACTATATCCAGTTGAACGCTGCTTATGAAACTGAAACAAACCACAGCATCTCTTACATAGATGCTCTTTAGTTAATACTGAAAAACGTGTTTGGTTCGTGAAATGTGTAAATTCATTTGAGCCGAAAAATCACTGGAATTACCAGAAATGAACTCCTGCTTATAGGAAGATACAGAGCCTTTGGTTTAACTCCGTTTCTGATGTAAAATTCAAACCGGTGTTCTCATCCATGAAAAATACTCTGTTTTAACGTAAGAAGCATCCTCTCCTGTCCAGAATCTGCAATACAGCAAGAAATATGAGCATGTCCAGAAAAAAGAACTGTTTTTCCAACTCATACGGACCATATCTAGTTGAACTCTGCTTATGAAACTGTAACAAACTACAGCATCTCTTACATAGATGCTCTTTAGTTAATAGTGAAAAACGTGTTGGGTTCGTGAACTGTGTAAATTCATTTGAGGCGAAAAATCACTGGGCTTACTGGAAATGAACTCTTGCTCGTAGGAAGAAACAGAGCCTTTGTTTACCTCTGTTTCTGATGGAAAATTCAGACCAGTGTTCTCATCCATGAAACATACTTTGTTTTAACGCAAGAAGCATGCTCTTCTTTCAAGCGTCTCCAATACAGCAAGAAACATAAGCATGCCCAGAAAAAAAGAACTGTGTTTCCTAACTCATATGGACCATATCTAGTTGAAAACTGACTATGAAACTGTAACAAACCACAGCATCTCTTACAAAAATGCTCTTTCATTTATAGTGAAAAATGTGTTGGGTTCGTGAACTGTGCAAATTCATTTGAGCCGAAAAATCACTGGGTTTACCCGAAATGAACTCTTGCTTGTAGGAAGACTCAGAGGCGTTGGTTTAACTCCGTTTGTGAAGGGAAATTCAGACCAGTGTTCTCATCCATGAAACACCCTCTGTTTTAACGCAAGAAGCATCCTCTTCTCTCCAGAATCTGCAATACAGCAAGAAATATGAGCATGTCCAGAAAAAATGAATTGTATTTCCTACTCATACAAACCATAACTAGTTGAACTCTGATTATGAAACTGTAACAAACCACAGCATCTCTTACATAGATGCTCTTTAGTTAATACTGAAAAACGTGGTTGGTTCGTGAACTGTGTAAATTCATTTGAGCCGAATATCACTGGAAGTACCGGAAATGAACTCCTGCTTGTGGGAAGATACAGAGCCTTTGGTTTAACTCCGTTTCTGAATGAAAATTCAAACCAGTGTTCTCATCCATGAAACATACTCTGTTTTAACGCAAGAAGCATGCTCTTCTTTCCAGAATATGCAATACAGCAAGAAATATGAGCATGTCCAGAAAAAATGAACTGTGTTTCCTACTCGTGCGGACCATATCTAGTTGAAATCTGATTATGAAACTGTAACAAACCACAGCATCTCTTACATAGATGCTCTTTAGTTAATAGTGAAAAATATGTTGGTTTCCTGAACAGTGTAAATTCATTTGAGTCGAAAAATCAGTGGGTTTACCGGAAATGAACTCTTGCTTGCAGAAAGACACAGATACTTTGATTTAACTCTGTTTGTGAAGGGAAATTCAGACCAGTGTTCTCATCCATGAAACACCCTCTGTTTTAACGCAAGCATCATCCTCGTCTTTCCAGAGTCTGCAATACAGCAAGAAATATGAGCATGTCCAGAAAAAATGAACTGTGTTTCCTACTCATACAGACCATTTCTAGTTGAACTCTGCTTATGAAACTGTAACAAACCACAGCATCTCTTACATAGATGCTCTTTAGTTAATAGTAAAATCGTATTGGGTTCTTGAACTGTGTAAATTGATTTGAGCCGAAAAATCACTGGGTTTACCGGAAATGAACTCTTGCTTGTAGGAAGACACAGAGGCTTTGGTTTCACTCTGTTTCTGAAGGGTAATTCAGACCAGAGTTCTCATCCATGAAACACACTCTGTTTTCATGCAAGAAGCATGCTCTTCTTTCCAGCATCTCTAATACAGCACGAAACATGAGCATGTCCAGAAAAGAGGAACTCTGTTTCCTACTCATATGGACCATAACTAGTTGTACTCTGATTATGAAACTGTAACAACCTATAGCATCTCTTACATAGATGCTATTTAGTTAATAGTGAAAAACGTGTTGGGTTCGTAAACTGTGTAAATCCATTTGAGCCGAAAAATCACTGGGTTTACCGGAAATGAACTCTTGCTTGTAGAAAGACACAGAGAATTTGATTTAACTCCGTTTCTAAAGGAAAATTCAGACCGGTGTTCTCATCCATGAAACACCCTCTGATTTAACGCAAGAATTATCCTCTTGTTTCCAGAGTCTGCAATACAGCAAGAAATATGAGCATGTCCAGAAAAAAAGAACTGGGTTTCCTACTCATATGGACCATATCTAGTTGAACTCTGCTTATGAAACTGTAACAATCCACAGCATCTCTTACATAGATGCTCTTTAGTTAATAGTGAAAAACGTATTGGGATCATGAACTGTGTAAATTCATTTGAGCTGAAAAATCACTGGGTTTACTGGAAATGAACTCTTGCTTGTAGGAAGACACAGAGGCTTTGGTTTCACTCCGTTTCTGAAGGAAAATTCATACCAGAGTTCTCATCCATGAAACACACTCTGTTTTAACGCAAGAAGCATGCTCTTATCTCTAGAGTCTCCAATACAACAAGAAACATGAGCATGCCCAGAAAAAAAGAACTGTGTTTCTTACTCATATGGACTATATCCAGTTGAACGCTGCTTATGAAACTGAAACAAACCACAGCATCTCTTACATAGATGCTCTTTAGTTAATACTGAAAAACGTGTTTGGTTCGTGAAATGTGTAAATTCATTTGAGCCGAAAAATCACGGGAATTACCGGAAATGAACTCCTGCTTATAGGAAGATACAGAGCCTTTGGTTTAACTCCGTTTCTGATGTAAAATTCAAACCGGTGTTCTCATCCATGAAAAATACTCTGTTTTAACGTAAGAAGCATCCTCTCCTGTCCAGAATCTGCAATACAGCAAGAAATATGAGCATGTCCAGAAAAAAGAACTGTTTTTCCAACTCATACGGACCATATCTAGTTGAACTCTGCTTATGAAACTGTAACAAACTACAGCATCTCTTACATAGATGCTCTTTAGTTAATAGTGAAAAACGTGTTGGGTTCGTGAACTGTGTAAATTCATTTGAGGCGAAAAATCACTGGGCTTACTGGAAATGAACTCTTGCTCGTAGGAAGAAACAGAGCCTTTGTTTACCTCCGTTTCTGATGGAAAATTCAGACCAGTGTTCTCATCCATGAAACATACTTTGTTTTAACGCAAGAAGCATGCTCTTCTTTCAAGCGTCTCCAATACAGCAAGAAACATAAGCATGCCCAGAAAAAAAGAACTGTGTTTCCTAACTCATATGGACCATATCTAGTTGAAAACTGACTATGAAACTGTAACAAACCACAGCATCTCTTACAAAAATGCTCTTTCATTTATAGTGAAAAATGTGTTGGGTTCGTGAACTGTGCAAATTCATTTGAGCCGAAAAATCACTGGGTTTACCGGAAATGAACTCTTCCTTGTAGTAAGATACAGAGGCTTTGGTTTAACTCCGTTTGTGAATGGAAATTCAGAACAGTGTTGTCATCCATGAAACACCCTCTGTTTTAACGCAAGAAGCATCCTCTTCTTTCCAGAGTCTGCAATACAGCAAGAAATATGAGCATGTCCAGAAAAAAGAACTGTGTTTCCTACTCATACGGACCATATCTAGTTGAACTCTGCTTATGACACTGTTTCAAACCCCAGCATCTCTTACATAGATGCTCTTTAGTTAATAGTGAAAAACGTATTGTGTTCGTGAACTGTGTAAATTCATTTGAGGCGAAAAATCACTGGGCTTACCCAAAATGAACTCTTGCTTGTAGCAAGAAACAGAGCCTTTGGTTTAACTCCGTTTCTGATGGAAAATTCAGACCAGTGTTCTCATCCATGAAACATACTTTGTTTTAACGCAAGAAGCATGCTCTTCTTTCTTGCGACTCCAATACAGCAAGAAACATGAGCATGCCCAGAAAAAAAGAACTGTGTGTCTTACTCATATGGACTATATCCATTTAAACTCTGCTTATGAAACTGTAACAAACCACAGCATCTCTTAAAAATGCTCTTTCATTTATAGTGAGAAACATGTTGGGTTTGTGAACTGTGTAAATTCATTTGAGCCGAAAAACCCCTGGGTTTACCCGAAATGAACTCTTGCTTGTAGGAAGACTCAGAGGCGTTGGTTTAACTCCGTTTGTGAAGGGAAATTCAGACCAGTGTTCTCATCCATGAAACACCCTCTGTTTTAACGCAAGAAGCATCCTCTTCTCTCCAGAATCTGCAATACAGCAAGAAATATGAGCATGTCCAGAAAAAATGAATTGTGTTTCCTACTCATACAAACCATAACTAGTTGAACTCTGATTATGAAACTGTAACAAACCACAGCATCTCTTACATAGATGCTCTTTAGTTAATACTGAAAAACGTGGTTGGTTCGTGAACTGTGTAAATTCAT
Source organism: Onychomys leucogaster (assembly GCA_949786385.1). Lineage (NCBI taxonomy): Eukaryota > Metazoa > Chordata > Mammalia > Rodentia > Cricetidae > Onychomys > Onychomys leucogaster. The sequence continues at coordinate 310,464 of CATKUP010000070.1, forward strand.
TTGAGCCGAATATCACTGGAAGTACCGGAAATGAACTCCTGCTTGTGGGAAGATACAGAGCCTTTGGTTTAACTCCGTTTCTGAATGAAAATTCAAACCAGTGTTCTCATCCATGAAACATACTCTGTTTTAACGCAAGAAGCATGCTCTTCTTTCCAAATATGCAATACAGCAAGAAATATGAGCATGTCCAGAAAAAATGAACTGTGTTTCCTACTCATGCGGACCATATCTAGTTGAACTCTGATTATGAAACTGTAACAAACTACAGCATCTATTACACAGATGCTCTTTAGTTAATAGGGAAAAACGTGTTGGGTTCGTGACCTGTGTAAATTCATTTGAGCTGAAAAATCACTGGGTATACCAGAAATGAACTCTTGCTTGTAGGAAGAAACAGAGCCTTTGGTTTAACTCCGTTTCTGATGGAAAATTCATACCGGTGTTCTCATCCATGAAACATACTCTGTTTTAACCCCAGAAGCATGCTCTTCTCTCCAGCGTCTCCAATACAGCAAGAAACATGAGCATGCCCAGAAAAAAAGAACTGTGTTTCTTACTCACATGGACTATATCAAGTTGAACGCTCCTTTGAAACTGTAACAAACCACAGCATCTCTTACATAGATGCTCTTTAGTTAATACTGAAAAACGTGTTTGGATCGTGAACTGTGTAAATTCATTTGAGCCGAAAAATCACTGGAATTACCGGAAATGAACTCTTGCTTGTAGGAAGATACAGAGCCTTTGGTTTAACTCCGTTTCTGATGGAAAATTCAAACCGGTGTTCTCATCCATGAAAAATACTCTGTTTTAACGTAAGAAGCATCCTCTCCTGTCCAGAATCTGCAATACAGCAAGAAATATGAGCATATCTAGAAAAAATGAACTGTGTTTCCTACTCATACGGACCATATCTAGTTGAACTCTGATTATGAAACTGTAACAAACTTCAGCATCTCTTACATAGATGCTCTTTAGTTAATAGCGAAAAACGTGTTGGGTTCGTGAACTGTGTAAATTCATTTGATCCGAAAAATCACTGGGTTTACCGGAAATGAACTCTTGCTTTTAGAAAGACACAGAGATTTTGGTTTAACTCCGTTTCTGAAGGAAAATTCAGACCAGTGTTCTCATCCATGAAACACCCTCTGTTTTAACGCAAGAAGCATCCTCTTCTTTCCAGATTCCACAATACAGAAAGAAATATGAGCATGTCCAGAAAAAAAGAACAGTGTTTCCTAATCATACGGACCATATTTAGTTGAACTCTGCTTATGAAACTGTAACAAACCACAGCATCTCTTACATAGATGCTCTTTAGTTAATAGTGAAAAATATGTTGGTTTCCTGAACAGTGTAAATTCATTTGAGTCGAAAAATCAGTGGGTTTACCGGAAATGAACTCTTGCTTGCAGAAAGACACAGATACTTTGATTTAACTCTGTTTGTGAAGGGAAATTCAGACCAGTGTTCTCATCCATGAAACACCCTCTGTTTTAACGCAAGCATCATCCTCGTCTTTCCAGAGTCTGCAATACAGCAAGAAATATGAGCATGTCCAGAAAAAATGAACTGTGTTTCCTACTCATACAGACCATTTCTAGTTGAACTCTGCTTATGAAACTGTAACAAACCACAGATTCTCTTACATAGATGCTCTTTAGTTAATAGTAAAATCGTATTGGGTTCTTGAACTGTGTAAATTGATTTGAGCCGAAAAATCACTGGGTTTACCGGAAATGAACTCTTGCTTGTAGGAAGACACAGAGGCTTTGGTTTCACTCTGTTTCTGAAGGGTAATTCAGACCAGAGTTCTCATCCATGAAACACACTCTGTTTTAATGCAAGAACCATGCTCTTCTTTCCAGCATCTCTAATGCAGCAAGAAACATGAGCATGCCCAGAAAAACAGAACTATGTTTCCTAATCATACAGACCATATCTAGTTGAACTCTGCTCATTAAACTGTAACAAACCACAGCATCTCTTACATAGATGCTCTTTAGTTAATAGTGAAAATCGTGTTGTGTTCGTGAACTGTGTAAATTCATTTGAGCCGAAAAATCACTGGGTTTACCGGAAATGAACTCTTGCTTGGAGGAAGACAAAGAGCCTTTGGTTTAACTCCGTTTGTGAAGGGAAATTCAGATCAGTGTTCTCATCCATGAAACACCCTCTGTTTTAACGCAAGAAGCATTCTCCTCTGTCCAGAATCTGCAATAGAGCAAGAAATAGGAGTATGTCCAGAAAAAATGAACTGTGTTTCCTAATCATGCGGACCATATCTAGTTGAACTCTGATTATGAAACTGTAACAAACTACAGCATCTATTACATAGATGCTCTATAGTTAATAGGGAAAAACGTGTTGGGTTTGTGAGCTGTGTAAATTAATTTGAGCTGAAAAATCACTGGGCATACCAGAAATGAACTCTTGCTTGTAGGAAGAAAAAGAGCCTTTGGTTTAACTCCGTTTGTGAAGGGAAATTCAGACCAGAGTTCTCATCCATGAAACACCCTCTGTTTTAACGCAAGAAGCATCCTCTTCTGTCCTGAATCTGCAATAGAGCAAGAAATATGAGCATGTCCGGAAAAAATGAACTGTGTTTCCTACTCATATGGACCATATCTAGTTGAACTCTGATTATGAAACTGTAACAAACCACAGCATCTCTTACATAGATGCTCTTTAGTTAATAGTGAAAATCGTATTGGGTTCATGAACTGTGTAAATACATTTGAGCCGAAAAACCCCTGGGTTTACCGGAAATGAACACTTGCTTCTAGGAAGACTCAGAGGCGTTGGTTTAACTCCGTTTGTGAACGGAAATTCAGACCAGTGTTCTCATCCATGAAACACCCTCTGTTTTAACCCAAGAAGCATCCTCTTCTGTCCAGAATCTGCAATACAGCAAGAAATATGAGCATGTCCAGAAAAGAGGAACTCTGTTTCCTACTCATATGGACCATAACTAGTTGTACTCTGATTATGAAACTGTAACAACCTATAGCATCTCTTACATAGATGCTATTTAGTTAATAGTGAAAAACGTGTTGGGTTCGTAAACTGTGTAAATCCATTTGAGCCGAAAAATCACTGGGTTTACCGGAAATGAACTCTTGCTTGTAGAAAGACACAGAGAATTTGATTTAACTCCGTTTCTAAAGGAAAATTCAGACCGGTGTTCTCATCCATGAAACACCCTCTGATTTAACGCAAGAATTATCCTCTTGTTTCCAGAGTCTGCAATACAGCAAGAAATATGAGCATGTCCAGAAAAAAAGAACTGGGTTTCCTACTCATATGGACCATATCTAGTTGAACTCTGCTTATGAAACTGTAACAATCCACAGCATCTCTTACATAGATGCTCTTTAGTTAATAGTGAAAAACGTATTGGGATCATGAACTGTGTAAATTCATTTGAGCTGAAAAATCACTGGGTTTACTGGAAATGAACTCTTGCTTGTAGGAAGACACAGAGGCTTTGGTTTCACTCCGTTTCTGAAGGAAAATTCATACCAGAGTTCTCATCCATGAAACACACTCTGTTTTAACGCAAGAAGCATGCTCTTATCTCTAGAGTCTCCAATACAACAAGAAACATGAGCATGCCCAGAAAAAAAGAACTGTGTTTCTTACTCATATGGACTATATCCAGTTGAACGCTGCTTATGAAACTGAAACAAACCACAGCATCTCTTACATAGATGCTCTTTAGTTAATACTGAAAAACGTGTTTGGTTCGTGAAATGTGTAAATTCATTTGAGCCGAAAAATCACGGGAATTACCGGAAATGAACTCCTGCTTATAGGAAGATACAGAGCCTTTGGTTTAACTCCGTTTCTGATGTAAAATTCAAACCGGTGTTCTCATCCATGAAAAATACTCTGTTTTAACGTAAGAAGCATCCTCTCCTGTCCAGAATCTGCAATACAGCAAGAAATATGAGCATGTCCAGAAAAAAGAACTGTTTTTCCAACTCATACGGACCATATCTAGTTGAACTCTGCTTATGAAACTGTAACAAACTACAGCATCTCTTACATAGATGCTCTTTAGTTAATAGTGAAAAACGTGTTGGGTTCGTGAACTGTGTAAATTCATTTGAGGCGAAAAATCACTGGGCTTACTGGAAATGAACTCTTGCTCGTAGGAAGAAACAGAGCCTTTGTTTACCTCCGTTTCTGATGGAAAATTCAGACCAGTGTTCTCATCCATGAAACATACTTTGTTTTAACGCAAGAAGCATGCTCTTCTTTCAAGCGTCTCCAATACAGCAAGAAACATAAGCATGCCCAGAAAAAAAGAACTGTGTTTCCTAACTCATATGGACCATATCTAGTTGAAAACTGACTATGAAACTGTAACAAACCACAGCATCTCTTACAAAAATGCTCTTTCATTTATAGTGAAAAATGTGTTGGGTTCGTGAACTGTGCAAATTCATTTGAGCCGAAAAATCACTGGGTTTACCGGAAATGAACTCTTCCTTGTAGTAAGATACAGAGGCTTTGGTTTAACTCCGTTTGTGAATGGAAATTCAGAACAGTGTTGTCATCCATGAAACACCCTCTGTTTTAACGCAAGAAGCATCCTCTTCTTTCCAGAGTCTGCAATACAGCAAGAAATATGAGCATGTCCAGAAAAAAGAACTGTGTTTCCTACTCATACGGACCATATCTAGTTGAACTCTGCTTATGACACTGTTTCAAACCCCAGCATCTCTTACATAGATGCTCTTTAGTTAATAGTGAAAAACGTATTGTGTTCGTGAACTGTGTAAATTCATTTGAGGCGAAAAATCACTGGGCTTACCCAAAATGAACTCTTGCTTGTAGCAAGAAACAGAGCCTTTGGTTTAACTCCGTTTCTGATGGAAAATTCAGACCAGTGTTCTCATCCATGAAACATACTTTGTTTTAACGCAAGAAGCATGCTCTTCTTTCTTGCGACTCCAATACAGCAAGAAACATGAGCATGCCCAGAAAAAAAGAACTGTGTGTCTTACTCATATGGACTATATCCATTTAAACTCTGCTTATGAAACTGTAACAAACCACAGCATCTCTTAAAAATGCTCTTTCATTTATAGTGAGAAACATGTTGGGTTTGTGAACTGTGTAAATTCATTTGAGCCGAAAAACCCCTGGGTTTACCCGAAATGAACTCTTGCTTGTAGGAAGACTCAGAGGCGTTGGTTTAACTCCGTTTGTGAAGGGAAATTCAGACCAGTGTTCTCATCCATGAAACACCCTCTGTTTTAACGCAAGAAGCATCCTCTTCTCTCCAGAATCTGCAATACAGCAAGAAATATGAGCATGTCCAGAAAAAATGAATTGTGTTTCCTACTCATACAAACCATAACTAGTTGAACTCTGATTATGAAACTGTAACAAACCACAGCATCTCTTACATAGATGCTCTTTAGTTAATACTGAAAAACGTGGTTGGTTCGTGAACTGTGTAAATTCATTTGAGCCGAATATCACTGGAAGTACCGGAAATGAACTCCTGCTTGTGGGAAGATACAGAGCCTTTGGTTTAACTCCGTTTCTGAATGAAAATTCAAACCAGTGTTCTCATCCATGAAACATACTCTGTTTTAACGCAAGAAGCATGCTCTTCTTTCCAAATATGCAATACAGCAAGAAATATGAGCATGTCCAGAAAAAATGAACTGTGTTTCCTACTCATGCGGACCATATCTAGTTGAACTCTGATTATGAAACTGTAACAAACTACAGCATCTATTACACAGATGCTCTTTAGTTAATAGGGAAAAACGTGTTGGGTTCGTGACCTGTGTAAATTCATTTGAGCTGAAAAATCACTGGGTATACCAGAAATGAACTCTTGCTTGTAGGAAGAAACAGAGCCTTTGGTTTAACTCCGTTTCTGATGGAAAATTCATACCGGTGTTCTCATCCATGAAACATACTCTGTTTAACCCCAGAAGCATGCTCTTCTCTCCAGCGTCTCCAATACAGCAAGAAACATGAGCATGCCCAGAAAAAAAGAACTGTGTTTCTTACTCACATGGACTATATCAAGTTGAACGCTCCTTTGAAACTGTAACAAACCACAGCATCTCTTACATAGATGCTCTTTAGTTAATACTGAAAAACGTGTTTGGATCGTGAACTGTGTAAATTCATTTGAGCCGAAAAATCACTGGAATTACCGGAAATGAACTCTTGCTTGTAGGAAGATACAGAGCCTTTGGTTTAACTCCGTTTCTGATGGAAAATTCAAACCGGTGTTCTCATCCATGAAAAATACTCTGTTTTAACGTAAGAAGCATCCTCTCCTGTCCAGAATCTGCAATACAGCAAGAAATATGAGCATATCTAGAAAAAATGAACTGTGTTTCCTACTCATACGGACCATATCTAGTTGAACTCTGATTATGAAACTGTAACAAACTTCAGCATCTCTTACATAGATGCTCTTTAGTTAATAGCGAAAAACGTGTTGGGTTCGTGAACTGTGTAAATTCATTTGATCCGAAAAATCACTGGGTTTACCGGAAATGAACTCTTGCTTTTAGAAAGACACAGAGATTTTGGTTTAACTCCGTTTCTGAAGGAAAATTCAGACCAGTGTTCTCATCCATGAAACACCCTCTGTTTTAACGCAAGAAGCATCCTCTTCTTTCCAGATTCCACAATACAGAAAGAAATATGAGCATGTCCAGAAAAAAAGAACAGTGTTTCCTAATCATACGGACCATATTTAGTTGAACTCTGCTTATGAAACTGTAACAAACCACAGCATCTCTTACATAGATGCTCTTTAGTTAATAGTGAAAAATATGTTGGTTTCCTGAACAGTGTAAATTCATTTGAGTCGAAAAATCAGTGGGTTTACCGGAAATGAACTCTTGCTTGCAGAAAGACACAGATACTTTGATTTAACTCTGTTTGTGAAGGGAAATTCAGACCAGTGTTCTCATCCATGAAACACCCTCTGTTTTAACGCAAGCATCATCCTCGTCTTTCCAGAGTCTGCAATACAGCAAGAAATATGAGCATGTCCAGAAAAAATGAACTGTGTTTCCTACTCATACAGACCATTTCTAGTTGAACTCTGCTTATGAAACTGTAACAAACCACAGATTCTCTTACATAGATGCTCTTTAGTTAATAGTAAAATCGTATTGGGTTCTTGAACTGTGTAAATTGATTTGAGCCGAAAAATCACTGGGTTTACCGGAAATGAACTCTTGCTTGTAGGAAGACACAGAGGCTTTGGTTTCACTCTGTTTCTGAAGGGTAATTCAGACCAGAGTTCTCATCCATGAAACACACTCTGTTTTAATGCAAGAACCATGCTCTTCTTTCCAGCATCTCTAATGCAGCAAGAAACATGAGCATGCCCAGAAAAACAGAACTATGTTTCCTAATCATACAGACCATATCTAGTTGAACTCTGCTCATTAAACTGTAACAAACCACAGCATCTCTTACATAGATGCTCTTTAGTTAATAGTGAAAATCGTGTTGTGTTCGTGAACTGTGTAAATTCATTTGAGCCGAAAAATCACTGGGTTTACCGGAAATGAACTCTTGCTTGGAGGAAGACAAAGAGCCTTTGGTTTAACTCCGTTTGTGAAGGGAAATTCAGATCAGTGTTCTCATCCATGAAACACCCTCTGTTTTAACGCAAGAAGCATTCTCCTCTGTCCAGAATCTGCAATAGAGCAAGAAATAGGAGTATGTCCAGAAAAAATGAACTGTGTTTCCTAATCATGCGGACCATATCTAGTTGAACTCTGATTATGAAACTGTAACAAACTACAGCATCTATTACATAGATGCTCTATAGTTAATAGGGAAAAACGTGTTGGGTTTGTGAGCTGTGTAAATTAATTTGAGCTGAAAAATCACTGGGCATACCAGAAATGAACTCTTGCTTGTAGGAAGAAAAAGAGCCTTTGGTTTAACTCCGTTTGTGAAGGGAAATTCAGACCAGAGTTCTCATCCATGAAACACCCTCTGTTTTAACGCAAGAAGCATCCTCTTCTGTCCTGAATCTGCAATAGAGCAAGAAATATGAGCATGTCCGGAAAAAATGAACTGTGTTTCCTACTCATATGGACCATATCTAGTTGAACTCTGATTATGAAACTGTAACAAACCACAGCATCTCTTACATAGATGCTCTTTAGTTAATAGTGAAAATCGTATTGGGTTCATGAACTGTGTAAATACATTTGAGCCGAAAAACCCCTGGGTTTACCGGAAATGAACACTTGCTTCTAGGAAGACTCAGAGGCGTTGGTTTAACTCCGTTTGTGAACGGAAATTCAGACCAGTGTTCTCATCCATGAAACACCCTCTGTTTTAACCCAAGAAGCATCCTCTTCTGTCCAGAATCTGCAATACAGCAAGAAATATGAGCATGTCCAGAAAAAAGGAACTCTGTTTCCTACTCATACGGACCATAACTAGTTGAACTCTGATTATGAAACTGTAACAACCTATAGCATCTCTTACATAGATGCTATTTAGTTAATAGTGAAAAACGTGTTGGGTTCGTAAACTGTGTAAATCCATTTGAGCCGAAAAATCACTGGGTTTACCGGAAATGAACTCTTGCTTGTAGAAAGACACAGAGACTTTGATTTAACTCCATTTCTAAAGGAAAATTCAGACCGGTGTTCTCATCCATGAAACACCCTCTGTTTTAACGCAAGAATTATCCTCTTGTTTCCAGAGTCTGCAATACAGCAAGAAATATGAGCATGTCCAGAAAAAAAGAACTGGGTTTCCTACTCATATGGACCATATCTAGTTGAACTCTGCTTATGAAACTGTAACAAACCACAGCATCTCTTACATAGATGCTCTTTAGTTAATAGTGAAAAACGTATTGGGATCATGAACTGTGTAAATTCATTTGAGCTGAAAAATCACTGGGTTTACTGGAAATGAACTCTTGCTTGTAGGAAGACACAGAGGCTTTGGTTTCACTCCGTTTCTGAAGGAAAATTCATACCAGAGTTCTCATCCATGAAACACACTCTGTTTTAACACAAGAAGCATGCTCTTATCTCCAGAGTCTCCAATACAACAAGAAACATGAGCATGCCCAGAAAAAAAGAACTGTGTTTCTTAATCATATGGACTATATCCAGTTGAACGCTGCTTATGAAACTGTAACAAACCACAGCATCTCTTACATAGATGCTCTTTAGTTAATACTGAAAAACGTGTTTGGTTCGTGAACTGTGTAAATTCATTTGAGCCGAAAAATCACTGGAATTACCGGAAATGAACTCCTGCTTATAGGAAGATACAGAGCCTTTGGTTTAACTCCGTTTCTGATGGAAAATTCAAACCGGTGTTCTCATCCATGAAAAATACTCTGTTTTAACGTAAGAAGCATCCTCTCCTGTCCAGAATCTGCAATACAGCAAGAAATATGAGCATGTCCAGAAAAAAGAACTGTTTTTCCAACTCATACGGACCATATCTAGTTGAACTCTGCTTATGAAACTGTAACAAACTACAGCATCTCTTACATAGATGCTCTTTAGTTAATAGTGAAAAACGTGTTGGGTTCGTGAACTGTGTAAATTCATTTGAGGCGAAAAATCACTGGGCTTACCCAAAATGAACTCTTGCTTGTAGCAAGAAACAGAGCCTTTGGTTTAACTCCGTTTCTGATGGAAAATTCAGACCAGTGTTCTCATCCATGAAACATACTTTGTTTTAACGCAAGAAGCATGCTCTTCTTTCCTGCGTCTCCAATACAGCAAGAAACATGAGCATGCCCAGAAAAAAAGAACTGTGTGTCTTACTCATATGGACTATATCCATTTAAACTCTGCTTATGAAAGTGTAACAAACCACAGCATCTCTTAAAAATGCTCTTTCATTTATAGTGAGAAACATGTTGGGTTTGTGAACTGTGTAAAATCATTTGAGCCGAAAAACCCCTGGGTTTACCCGAAATGAACTCTGGCTTGTAGGAAGACTCAGAGGCGTTGGTTTAACTCCGTTTGTGAAGGGAAATTCAGACCAGTGTTCTCATCCATGAAACACACTCTGTTTTAATGCAAGAACCATGCTCTTCTTTCCAGCATCTCTAATGCAGCAAGAAACATGAGCATGCCCAGAAAAACAGAACTATGTTTCCTATTCATACAGACCATATCTAGTTGAACTCTGCTCATTAAAGTGTAACAAACCACAGCATCTCTTACATAGATGCTCTTTAGTTAATAGTGAAAATCGTGTTGGGTTCGTGAACTGTTTAAATTCATTTGAGCCGAAAAATCACTGGAATTACCGGAAATGAACTCTTGCTTGTAGGAAGAAACAGAGCCTTTGGTTTAACTCCGTTTCTGATGGAAAATTCATACCGGTGTTCTCATCCATGAAACATACTCTGTTTTATCCCCAGGAGCATGCTCTTCTCTCCAGCGTCTCCAATACAGCAAGAAACATGAGCATGCCCAGAAAAAAAGAACTGTGTTTCTTACTCACATGGACTATATCAAGTTGAACGCTCCTTTGAAACTGTAACAAACCACAGCATCTCTTACATAGATGCTCTTTAGTTAATACTGAAAAACGTGTTTGGATCGTGAACTGTGTAAATTCATTTGAGCCGAAAAATCACTGGGATTACCGGAAATGAACTCTTGCTTGTAGGAAGACACAGAGCCTTCGGTTTAACTCCGTTTCTCATGGAAAATTCAAACCGGTGTTCTCATCCATGAAAAATACTCTGTTTTAACGTAAGAAGCATCCTCTCCTGTCCAGAATCTGCAATACAGCAAGAAATATGAGCATGTCCAGAAAAAAAGAAGTGTTTCCTAATCATACGGACCATATCTAGTTGAACTCTGCTTATGAAACTGTAACAAACCACAGCATCTCTTACATAGATGCTCTTTAGTTAATAGTGAAAAACATGTTGGTTTCCTGAACAGTGTAAATTCATTTGAGTCGAAAAATCAGTGGGTTTACCGGAAATGAACTCTTGCTTGCAGAAAGACACAGATACTATGATTTAACTCTGTTTGTGAAGGGAAATTCAGACCAGTGTTCTCATCCATGAAACACCCTCTGTTTTAACGCAAGCATCATCCTCGTCTTTCCAGAGTCTGCAATACAGCAAGAAATATGAGCATGTCCAGAAAAAATGAACTGTGTTTCCTACTCATACAGACCATTTCTAGTTGAACTCTGCTTATGAAACTGTAACAAACCACAGATTCTCTTACATAGATGCTCTTTAGTTAATAGTAAAATCGTATTGGGTTCTTGAACTGTGTAAATTCATTTGAGCCGAAAAATCACTGGGTTTACCAGAAATGAACTCTTGCTTGTAGGAAGACACAGAGGCTTTGGTTTCAATCTGTTTCTGAAGGGTAATTCAGACCAGAGTTCTCATCCATGAAACACACTCTGTTTTAATGCAAGAACCATGCTCTTCTTTCCAGCATCTCTAATGCAGCAAGAAACATGAGCATGCCCAGAAAAACAGAACTATGTTTCCTATTCATACAGACCATATCTAGTTGAACTCTGCTCATTAAAGTGTAACAAACCACAGCATCTCTTACATAGATGCTCTTTAGTTAATAGTGAAAATCGTGTTGGGTTCGTGAACTGTGTAAATTCATTTGAGCCGAAAAATCACTGGAATTACCGGAAATGAACTCTTGCTTATAGGAAGAAACAGAGCCTTTGGTTTAACTCCGTTTCTGATGGAAAATTCATACCGGTGTTCTCATCCATGAAACATACTCTGTTTTAACCCCAGGAGCATGCTCTTCTCTCCAGCGTCTCCAATACAGCAAGAAACATGAGCATGCCCAGAAAAAAAGAACTGTGTTTCTTACTCACATGGACTATATCAAGTTGAACGCTCCTTTGAAACTGTAACAAACCACAGCATCTCTTACATAGATGCTCTTTAGTTGATACTGAAAAACGTGTTTGGATCGTGAACTTTGTAAATTCATTTGAGCCGAAAAATCACTGGGATTACCGGAAATGAACTCTTGCTTGTAGGAAGACACAGAGCCTTCGGTTTAACTCCGTTTCTCAAGGAAAATTCAAACCGGTGTTCTCATCCATGAAAAATACTCTGTTTTAACGTAAGAAGCATCCTCTCCTGTCCAGAATCTGCAATACAGCAAGAAATATGAGCATATCTAGAAAAAATGAACTGTGTTTCCTACTCATACGGACCATATCTAGTTGAACTCTGATTATGAAACTGTAACAAACTTCAGCATCTCTTACATAGATGCTCTTTAGTTAATAGTGAAAAACGTGTTGGGTTCGTGAACTGTGTAAATTCATTTGATCCGAAAAATCACTGGGTTTACCGGAAATGAACTCTTGCTTTTAGAAAGACACAGAGATTTTGGTTTAACTCCGTTTCTGAAGGAAAATTCAGACCAGTGTTCTCATCCATGAAACACCCTCTGTTTTAACGCAAGAAGCATCCTCTTCTTTCCAGATTCCACAATACAGAAAGAAATATGAGCATGTCCAGAAAAAAAGAACAGTGTTTCCTAATCATACGGACCATATCTAGTTGAACTCTGCTTATGAAACTGTAACAAACCACAGCATCTCTTACATAGATGCTCTTTAGTTAATAGTGAAAAACATGTTGGTTTCCTGAACAGTGTAAATTCATTTGAGTCGAAAAATCAGTGGGTTTACCGGAAATGAACTCTTGCTTGCAGAAAGACACAGATACTTTGATTTAACTCTGTTTGTGAAGGGAAATTCAGACCAGTGTTCTCATCCATGAAACACCCTCTGTTTTAACGCAAGCATCATCCTCGTCTTTCCAGAGTCTGCAATACAGCAAGAAATATGAGCATGTCCAGAAAAAATGAACTGTGTTTCCTACTCATACAGACCATTTCTAGTTGAACTCTGCTTATGAAACTGTAACAAACCACAGATTCTCTTACATAGATGCTCTTTAGTTAATAGTAAAATCGTATTGGGTTCTTGAACTGTGTAAATTCATTTGAGCCGAAAAATCACTGGGTTTACCAGAAATGAACTCTTGCTTGTAGGAAGACACAGAGGCTTTGGTTTCAATCTGTTTCTGAAGGGTAATTCAGACCAGAGTTCTCATCCATGAAACACACTCTGTTTTAATGCAAGAACCATGCTCTTCTTTCCAGCATCTCTAATGCAGCAAGAAACATGAGCATGCCCAGAAAAACAGAACTATGTTTCCTATTCATACAGACCATATCTAGTTGAACTCTGCTCATTAAACTGTAACAAACCACAGCATCTCTTACATAGATGCTCTTTAGTTAATAGTGAAAATCGTGTTGGGTTCGTGAACTGTGTAAATTCATTTGAGCCGAAAAATCACTGGAATTACCGGAAATGAACTCTTGCTTGTAGGAAGAAACAGAGCCTTTGGTTTAACTCCGTTTCTGATGGAAAATTCATACCGGTGTTCTCATCCATGAAACATACTCTGTTTTAACCCCAGGAGCATGCTCTTCTCTCCAGCGTCTCCAATACAGCAAGAAACATGAGCATGCCCAGAAAAAAAGAACTGTGTTTCTTACTCACATGGACTATATCAAGTTGAACGCTCCTTTGAAACTGTAACAAACCACAGCATCTCTTACACAGATGCTCTTTAGTTAATACTGAAAAACGTGTTTGGATCGTGAACTGTGTAAATTCATTTGAGCCGAAAAATCACTGGGATTACCGGAAATGAACTCTTGCTTGTAGGAAGACACAGAGCCTTCGGTTTAACTCCGTTTCTGATGGAAAATTCAAACCGGTGTTCTCATCCATGAAAAATACTCTGTTTTAACGTAAGAAGCATCCTCTCCTGTCCAGAATCTGCAATACAGCAAGAAATATGAGCATATCTAGAAAAAATGAACTGTGTTTCCTACTCATACGGACCATATCTAGTTGAACTCTGATTATGAAACTGTAACAAACTTCAGCATCTCTTACATAGATGCTCTTTAGTTAATAGCGAAAAACGTGTTGAGTTCGTGAACTGTGTAAATTCATTTGATCCGAAAAATCACTGGGTTTACCGGAAATGAACTCTTGCTTTTAGAAAGACACAGAGATTTTGGTTTAACTCCGTTTCTGAAGGAAAATTCAGACCAGTGTTCTCATCCATGAAACACCCTCTGTTTTAACGCAAGAAGCATCCTCTTCTTTCCAGATTCCACAATACAGAAAGAAATATGAGCATGTCCAGAAAAAAAGAACAGTGTTTCCTAATCATACGGACCATATCTAGTTGAACTCTGCTTATGAAACTGTAACAAACCACAGCATCTCTTAAAAATGCTCTTTCATTTATAGTGAGAAACATGTTGGGTTTGTGAACTGTGTAAATTCATTTGAGCCGAAAAACCCCTGGGTTTACCCGAAATGAACTCTTGCTTGTAGGAAGACTCAGAGGCGTTGGTTTAACTCCGTTTGTGAAGGGAAATTCAGACCAGTGTTCTCATCCATTAAACACCCTCTGTTTTAACGCAAGAAGCATCCTCTTCTCTCCAGAATCTGCAATACAGCAAGAAATATGAGCATGTCCAGAAAAAATGAATTGTGTTTCCTACTCATACAAACCATAACTAGTTGAACTCTGATTATGAAACTGTAACAAACCACAGCATCTCTTACATAGATGCTCTTTAGTTAATACTGAAAAACGTGGTTGGTTCGTGAACTGTGTAAATTCATTTGAGCCGAATATCACTGGAAGTACCGGAAATGAACTCCTGCTTGTGGGAAGATACAGAGCCTTTGGTTTAACTCTGTTTCTGAATGAAAATTCAAACCAGTGTTCTCATCCATGAAACATACTCTGTTTTAACGCAAGAAGCATGCTCTTCTTTCCAGAATATGCAATACAGCAAGAAATATGAGCATGTCCAGAAAAAATGAACTGTGTTTCCTACTCATGCGGACCATATCTAGTTGAACTCTGATTATGAAACTGTAACAAACTACAGCATCTATTACACAGATGCTCTTTAGTTAATAGGGAAAAACGTGTTGGGTTCGTGACCTGTGTAAATTCATTTGAGCTGAAAAATCACTGGGTATACCAGAAATGAACTCTTGCTTGTAGGAAGAAACAGAGCCTTTGGTTTAACTCCGTTTCTGATGGAAAATTCATACCGGTGTTCTCATCCATGAAACATACTCTGTTTTAACCCCAGAAGCATGCTCTTCTCTCCAGCGTCTCCAATACAGCAAGAAACATGAGCATGCCCAGAAAAAAAGAACTGTGTTTCTTACTCACATGGACTATATCAAGTTGAACGCTCCTTTGAAACTGTAACAAACCACAGCATCTCTTACATAGATGCTCTTTAGTTAATACTGAAAAACGTGTTTGGATCGTGAACTGTGTAAATTCATTTGAGCCGAAAAATCACTGGAATTACCGGAAATGAACTCTTGCTTGTAGTAAGATACAGAGGCTTTGGTTTAACTCCGTTTGTGAATGGAAATTCAGAACAGTGTTGTCATCCATGAAACACCCTCTGTTTTAACGCAAGAAGCATCCTCTTCTTTCCAGAGTCTGCAATACAGCAAGAAATATGAGCATGTCTAGAAAAAAAGAACTGTGTTTCCTACTCATACGGACCATATCTAGTTGAACTCTGCTTATGACACTGTTTCAAACCCCAGCATCTCTTACATAGATGCTCTTTAGTTAATAGTGAAAAACGTATTGTGTTCGTGAACTGTGTAAATTCATTTGAGGCGAAAAATCACTGGGCTTACACGAAATGAACTCTTGCTTGTATCAAGAAACAGAGCCTTTGGTTTAACTCCGTTTCTGATGGAAAATTCAGACCAGTGTTCTCATCCATGAAACATACTTTGTTTTAACGCAAGAAGCATGCTCTTCTTTCCTGCGTCTCCAATACAGCAAGAAACATGAGCATGCCCAGAAAAAAAGAACTGTGTGTCTTACTCATATGGACTATATCCATTTAAACTCTGCTTATGAAACTGTAACAAACCACAGATTCTCTTAAAAATGCTCTTTCATTTATAGTGAGAAACATGTTGGGTTTGTGAACTGTGTAAATTCATTTGAGCCGAAAAACCCCTGGGTTTACCGGAAATGAACTCTTGCTTATAGGAAGACTCAGAGGCGTTGGTTTAACTCCGTTTGTGAAGGGAAATTCAGACCAGTGTTCTCATCCATGAAACACCCTCTGTTTTAACGCAAGAAGCATCCTCTTCTCTCCAGAATCTGCAATACAGCAAGAAATATGAGCATGTCCAGAAAAAATGAATTGTGTTTCCTACTCATACAAACCATAACTAGTTGAACTCTGATTATGAAACTGTAACAAACCACAGCATCTCTTACATAGATGCTCTTTAGTTAATACTGAAAAACGTGGTTGGTTCGTGAACTGTGTAAATTCATTTGAGCCGAATATCACTGGAAGTACCGGAAATGAACTCCTGCTTGTGGGAAGATACAGAGCCTTTGGTTTAACTCTGTTTCTGAATGAAAATTCAAACCAGTGTTCTCATCCATGAAACATACTCTGTTTTAACGCAAGAAGCATGCTCTTCTTTCCAGAATATGCAATACAGCAAGAAATATGAGCATGTCCAGAAAAAATGA
The DNA here is from genome assembly GCA_949786385.1 of Onychomys leucogaster. Lineage (NCBI taxonomy): Eukaryota > Metazoa > Chordata > Mammalia > Rodentia > Cricetidae > Onychomys > Onychomys leucogaster. The sequence goes on from CATKUP010000070.1 coordinate 327,103, forward strand.
ACTGTGTTTCCTACTCATGCGGACCATATCTAGTTGAACTCTGATTATGAAACTGTAACAAACTACAGCATCTATTACACAGATGCTCTTTAGTTAATAGGGAAAAACGTGTTGGGTTCGTGACCTGTGTAAATTCATTTGAGCTGAAAAATCACTGGGTATACCAGAAATGAACTCTTGCTTGTAGGAAGAAACAGAGCCTTTGGTTTAACTCCGTTTCTGATGGAAAATTCATACCGGTGTTCTCATCCATGAAACATACTCTGTTTTAACCCCAGAAGCATGCTCTTCTCTCCAGCGTCTCCAATACAGCAAGAAACATGAGCATGCCCAGAAAAAAGAACTGTGTTTCTTACTCACATGGACTATATCAAGTTGAACGCTCCTTTGAAACTGTAACAAACCACAGCATCTCTTACATAGATGCTCTTTAGTTAATACTGAAAAACGTGTTTGGATCGTGAACTGTGTAAATTCATTTGAGCCGAAAAATCACTGGAATTACCGGAAATGAACTCTTGCTTGTAGTAAGATACAGAGGCTTTGGTTTAACTCCGTTTGTGAATGGAAATTCAGAACAGTGTTGTCATCCATGAAACACCCTCTGTTTTAACGCAAGAAGCATCCTCTTCTTTCCAGAGTCTGCAATACAGCAAGAAATATGAGCATGTCTAGAAAAAAAGAACTGTGTTTCCTACTCATACGGACCATATCTAGTTGAACTCTGCTTATGACACTGTTTCAAACCCCAGCATCTCTTACATAGATGCTCTTTAGTTAATAGTGAAAAACGTATTGTGTTCGTGAACTGTGTAAATTCATTTGAGGCGAAAAATCACTGGGCTTACACGAAATGAACTCTTGCTTGTAGCAAGAAACAGAGCCTTTGGTTTAACTCCGTTTCTGATGGAAAATTCAGACCAGTGTTCTCATCCATGAAACATACTTTGTTTTAACGCAAGAAGCATGCTCTTCTTTCCTGCGTCTCCAATACAGCAAGAAACATGAGCATGCCCAGAAAAAAAGAACTGTGTGTCTTACTCATATGGACTATATCCATTTAAACTCTGCTTATGAAACTGTAACAAACCACAGCATCTCTTAAAAATGCTCTTTCATTTATAGTGAGAAACATGTTGGGTTTGTGAACTGTGTAAATTCATTTGAGCCGAAAAAACCCTGGGTTTACCGGAAATGAACTCTCGCTTATAGGAAGACTCAGAGGCGTTGGTTTAACTCCGTTTGTGAAGGGAAATTCAGACCAGTGTTCTCATCCATGAAACACCCTCTGTTTTAACGCAAGAAGCATCCTCTTATCTCCAGAATCTGCAATACAGCAAGAAATATGAGCATGTCCAGAAAAAATGAATTGTGTTTCCTACTCATACAAACCATAACTAGTTGAACTCTGATTATGAAACTGTAACAAACCACAGCATCTCTTACATAGATGCTCTTTAGTTAATACTGAAAAACGTGTTTGGTTCGTGAACTGTGTAAATTCATTTGAGCCGAATATCACTGGAATTACCGGAAATGAACTCCTGCTTGTGGGAAGATACAGAGCCTTTGGTTTAACTCCGTTTCTGAATGAAAATTCAAACCGGTGTTCTCATCCATGAAACATACTCTGTTTTAACGCAAGAAGCATGCTCTTCTTTCCAGAATATGCAATACAGCAAGAAATATGAGCATGTCCAGAAAAAATGAACTGTGTTTCCTACTCATATGGACCATATCTAGTTGAACTCTGATTATGAAACTGTAACAAACCACAGCATCTCTTACATAGACGCTCTTTAGTTAATAGTGAAAATCGTATTGTGTTCATGAACTGTGTAAATTCATTTGAGCCGAAAAACCCCTGGGTTTCCCGGAAATTAACTCTTGCTTGTAGGAAGACTCAGAGGCGTTGGTTTAACTCCGTTTGTGAACGGAAATTCAGACCAGGGTTCTCATCCATGAAACACCCTCTGTTTTAACCCAAGATGCATCCTCTTCTTTCCAGAGTCTGCAATACAGCAAGAAATATGAGCATGTCCAGATAAAAAGAACTGGGTTTCCTACTCATATGGACCATATCTAGTTGAACTCTGCTTATGAAACTGCAACAAAACACAGCATCTCTTACATAGACGCTCTTTAGTTAATAGTGAAAAACGTATTGGGATCATGAACTGTGTAAATTCATTTGAGCTGAAAAATCACTGGGTTTACTGGAAATGAACTCTTGCTTGTAGGAAGACAGAGAGGCTTTGGTTTCACTCCGTTTCGGAAGGAAAATTCATACCAGAGTTCTCATCCATGAAACACACTCTGTTTTCACGTAAGAAGCATGCTCTTCTTCCCAGCATCTCTACTACAGCATGAAACATGAGCATGCCCAGAAAAAAAGAACTCTATTTCCTACTCATACGGACCATATGTAGTTGAATTCTGCTCATTAAACTGTAACAAACCACAGCATCTCTTACATAGATGCTCTTTAGTTAATAGTGAAAATCGTGTTGGCTTCGTGAACTGTGTAAATTCATTTGAGCCGAAAATTCACTGGGTTTACCGGAAATGAACTCTTGCTTGGAGGAAGACAAAGAGCCTTTCGTTTAACTGCTTTTGTCAAGGGAAATTCAGGCCAGTGTTCTCATCCATGAAACACCCTGTGTTTTAAAGCAAGAAGCATCCTCCTCTGTCCAGAATCAGCAATAGAGCAAGAAATAGGAGTATGTCCAGAAAAAATGAACTGTGTTTCCTACTCATGCAGACCATATCTAGTTGAACTCTGATTATGAAACTGTAACAAACTACAGCATCTATTACACAGATGCTCTTTAGTTAATAGGGAAAAACGTGTTGGGTTCGTGAGCTGTGTAAATTCATTTGAGCTGAAAAATCACTGGGTATACCAGAAATGAACTCTTGCTTGTAGGAAGAAACAGAGCCTTTGGTTTAACTCCGTTTCTGATGGAAAATTCATACCGGTGCTCTCATCCATGAAACATACTCTGTTTTAACCCCAGAAGCATGCTCTTCTCTCCAGCGTCTCCAATACAGCAAGAAACATGAGCATGCCCAGAAAAAAAGAACTGTGTTTCTTACTCACATGGACTATATCAAGTTGAATGCGGCTTTGAAACTGTAACAAACTTCAGCATCTCTTACATAGATGCTCTTTAGTTAATAGTGAAAAAAGGGTTGGGTTCGTGAACTGTGTAAATTCATTTGAGGTGAAAAATCACTGGGCTTACTGGAAATGAACTCTTGCTTGTAGGAAGAAACAGAGCCTTTGTTTAACTCCGTTTCTGATGGAAAATTCAGACCAGTGTTCTCATCCATGAAACATACTTTGTTTTAACGCAAGAAGCATGCTCTTCTTTCAAGCGTCTCCAATACAACAAGAAACATAAGCATGCACAGAAAAAAAGAACTGTGTTTCCTACTCATATGGACCATATCTAGTTGAAAACTGACTATGAAACTGTAACAAACCACAGCATCTCTTACAAAAATGCTCTTTCATTTATAGTGAAAAATGTGTTGGGTTCGTGAACTGTGCAAATTCATTTGAGCCGAAAAATCACTGGGTTTACCGGAAATGAACTCTTCCTTGTAGTAAGATACAGAGGCTTTGGTTTAACTCCGTTTGTGAATGGAAATTCAGAACAGTGTTGTCATCCATGAAACACCCTCTGTTTTAACGCAAGAAGCATCCTCTTCTTTCCAGAGTCTGCAATACAGCAAGAAATATGAGCATGTCCAGAAAAAAAGAACTGTGTTTCCTACTCATACGTACCATATCTAGTTGAACTCTGCTTATGACACTGTTTCAAACCCCAGCATCTCTTACATAGATGCTCTTTAGTTAATAGTGAAAAACGTATTGTGTTCGTGAACTGTGTAAATTCATTTGAGGCGAAAAATCACTGGGCTTACCCGAAATGACCTCTTGCTTGTAACAAGAAACAGAGCCTTTGGTTTAACTCCGTTTCTGATGGAAAATTCAGACCAGTGTTCTCATCCATGAAACATACTTTGTTTTAACGCAAGAAGCATGCTCTTCTTTCCTGCGTCTCCAATACAGCAAGAAACATGAGCATGCCCAGAAAAAAAGAACTGTGTGTCTTACTCATATGGACTATATCCATTTAAACTCTTCTTATGAAACTGTAACAAACCACAGCATCTCTTACATAGACGCTCTTTAGTTAATAGTGAAAATCGTATTGTGTTCATGAACTGTGTAAATTCATTTGAGCCGAAAAACCCCTGCGTTTCCCGGAAATGAACTCTTGCTTGTAGGAAGACTCAGAGGCGTTGGTTTAACTCCGATTGTGAACGGAAATTCCGACCAGTGTTCTCATCCATGAAACACCCTCTGTTTTAACCCAAGAAGCATCCTCTTCTTTCCAGAGTCTGCAATACAGCAAGAAATATGAGCATGTCCAGAAAAAAAGAACTGGGTTTCCTACTCATATGGACCATATCTAGTTGAACTCTGATTATGAAACTCTAACAAACTACAGCATCTATTACACAGATGCTCTTTAGTTAATAGGGAAAAACGTGTTGGGTTCGTGAGCTGTGTAAATTCATTTGAGCTGAAAAATCACTGGGTATACCAGAAATGAACTCTTGCTTGTAGGAAGAATCAGAGCCTTTGGTTTAACTCCGTTTCTGATGGAAAATTCATACCGGTGTTCTCATCCATGAAACATACTCTGTTTTAACCCCAGAAGCATGCTCTTCTCTCCAGCGTCTCCAATACAGCAAGAAACATGAGCATGTCCAGAAAAAAAGAACTGTGTTTCTTACTCACATGGACTATATCAAGTTGAATGCTGCTTTGAAACTGTAACAAACCACAGCAACTCTTACATAGATGCTCTTTAGTTAATACTGAAAAACGTGTTTGGATCGTGAACTGTGTAAATTCATTTGAGCCGAAAAATCACTGGAATTACCGGAAATGAACTCTTGCTTGTAGGAAGATACAGAGCCTTTGGTTTAAATCCGTTTCTGATGGAAAATTCAAACCGGTGTTCTCATCCATGAAAAATACTCTGTTTTAACGTAAGAAGCATCCTCTCCTGTCCAGAATCTGCAATACAGCAAGAAATATGAGCATGTCTAGAAAAAATGAACTGTGTTTCCTACTCATACGGACCATATCTAGTTGAACTCTGATTATGAAACTGTAACAAACTTCAGCATCTCTTACATAGATGCTCTTTAGTTAATAGCGAAAAACGTGTTGGGTTCGTGAACTGTGTAAATTCATTTGATCCGAAAAATCACTGGGTTTACCGGAAATGAACTCTTGCTTTTAGAAAGACACAGAGATTTTGGTTTAACTCCGTTTCTGAAGGAAAATTCAGACCAGTGTTCTCATTAATGAAACACCCTCTGTTTTAACGCAAGAAGCATCCTCTTCTTTCCAGATTCCACAATACAGAAAGAAATATGAGCATGTCCAGAAAAAAAGAACAGTGTTTCCTAATCATACGGACCATATCTAGTTGAACTGTGCTTATGAAACTGTAACAAACCACAGCATCTCTTACATAGATGCTCTTTAGTTAATAGTGAAAAACATGTTGGTTTCCTGAACAGTGTAAATTCATTTGAGTCGAAAAATCAGTGGGTTTACCAGAAATGAACTCTTGCTTGCAGAAAGACACAGATACTTTGATTTAACTCTGTTTGTGAAGGGAAATTCAGACCAGTGTTCTCATCCATGAAACACCCTCTGTTTTAACGCAAGCATCATCCTCGTCTTTCCAGAGTCTGCAATACAGCAAGAAATATGAGCATGTCCAGAAAAAATGAACTGTGTTTCCTACTCATACAGACCATTTCTAGTTGAACTCTGCTTATGAAACTGTAACAAACCACAGATTCTCTTACATAGATGCTCTTTAGTTAATAGTAAAATCGTATTGGGTTCTTGAACTGAGTAAATTCATTTGAGCCGAAAAATCACTGGGTTTACCGGAAATGAACTCTTGCTTGTAGGAAGACACAGAGGCTTTGGTTTCACTCTGTTTCTGAAGGGTAATTCAGACCAGAGTTCTCATCCATGAAACACACTCTGTTTTAATGCAAGAAGCATTCTCCTCTGTCCAGATTCTGCAATAGAGCAAGAAATAGGAGTATGTCCAGAAAAAATGAACTGTGTTTCCTAATCATGCGGACCATATCTAGTTGAACTCTGATTATGAAACTGTAACAAACTACAGCATCTATTACATAGATGCTCTTTAGTTAATAGGGAAAAACGTGTTGGGTTCGTGAGCTGTGTAAATTCATTTGAGCTGAAAAATCACTGGGCATACCAGAAATGAACTCTTGCTTGTAGGAAGAAAAAGAGCCTTTGTTTTAACTCCGTTTGTGAAGGGAAATTCAGACCAGAGTTCTCATCCATGAAATACCCTCTGTTTTAACACAAGAAGCATCCTCTTCTGTCCTGAATCTGCAATAGAGCAAGAAATATGAGCATGTCCAGAAAAAATGAACTGTGTTTCCTACTCATACGGACCATATCCAGTTGAACTCTGATTATGAAACTGTAACAAACTACAGCATCTCTTACATAGATGCTCTTTAGTTAATAGTGAAAAACGTGTTGGGTTTATGAACTGTGTAAATTCATTTGAGCCGAAAAATCACTGGCCTTACCGGAAATGAATTCTTGCTTGTAGGAAGACACAGAGCCTTTGGTTTAACTCCGTTTCTGATGGAAAATACAGACCGGTGTTCTCATCCATGAAACATACTCTGTTTTAACGCAAGAAGCATGCTCTCCTTTCCAGAATCTGCAATACAGCAAGAAATATGAGCATGTCCAGAAAAAAGGAATTCTGTTTCCTACTCATACGGACCATAACTAGTTGAACTCTGATTATGAAACTGTAACAACTTATAGCATCTCTTACATAGATGCTATTTAATTAATAGTGAAAAACGTGTAGGCTTCGTAAACTGTGTAAATTCATTTGAGCCGAAAAATCACTGGGTTTACCGGAAATGAACTCTTGCTTGTAGAAAGACACAGAGACTTTGGTTTAACTCCGTTTCTGAAGGAAAATTCAGACCGGTGTTCTCATCCATGAAACACCCTCTGTTTTAACGCAAGAATTATCCTCTTGTTTCCAGAGTCTGCAATACAGCAAGAAATATGAGCATGTCCAGAAAAAAAGAACTGGTTTTCCTACTCATATGGACCATATGTAGTTGAACTCTGCTTATGAAACTGTAACAAACCACAGCATCTCTTACATAGATGCTCTTTAGTTAATAGTGAAAAACGTATTGGGATCATGAACTGTGTAAATTCATTTGAGCTGAAAAATCACTGGGTTTACTGGAAATGAACTCTTGCTTGTAGGAAGACACAGAGGCTTTGGTTTCACTCCGTTTCTGAAGGAAAATTCATACCAGAGTTCTCATCCATGAAACACACTCTGTTTTAACGCAAGAAGCATGCTCTTATCTCCAGCGTCTCCAATACAACAAGAAACATGAGCATGCCCAGAAAAAAAGAACTGTGTTTCTTACTCATATGGACTATATCCAGTTGAACGCTGCTTATGAAACTGTAACAAACCACAGCATCTCTTACATAGATGCTATTTAGTTAATAGTGAAAAACGTGTCGGGATCGTGAACTGTGTAAATCATTTGAGACGAAAAATCATTGGGCTTACTAGAATTGAACTCTTGCTTGTAGGAAGACACAGGGCCTTTGGTTTAACTCCGTTTCTGATGGAAAATTCAGACCGGTGTTCTCATCCATGAAACATACTCTGTTTTAATGCAAGAAGCATGCTCTTCTTTCCAGCCTCTCCAATACAGCAAGAAATATGAGCATGCCCAGAAAAAAAGAATTGTGTTTCCTACTCATACGGACCATATCTAGTTGAACACTGCTTATGAAACTGTAACAAATCACAGCATGTGTTACATAGATGCTCTTTAGTTAATAGTGAAAAACGTGTCGGGTTCGTGAACTGTGTAAATCATTTGAGCCGAAAAATCATTGGGCTTACCGGAATTGAACTCTTGCTTGTAGGAAGACACAGAGCCTTTGGTTTAACTCTGTTTCTGATGGAAAATTCAGACCGGTGTTCTCATCCATGAAACATACTCTGTTTTAACGCAAGAAGCATGCTCTTCTTTCCAGGGTCTCCAATACAGGAAGAAACATGAGCATGCCCAGAAAAAAAGAACTGTGTTTCTTACTCATACGGACCATATCCACTTAAACTCTGCTGATGAACCTGTAACAAAAGACAGCATCTCTTACAAAAATGCCCTCTCATTTATAGTGAAAAACGTGTTGGGTTCGTGAACTGTGTAAATTCATTTCAGACGAAAAATCACTGGGTTTACCGGAAATGAACTCTTGCTTGTAGGAAGACAAAGAGCCTTTGGTTTAACTCCATTTCTGAAGGGAAATTCAGACCAGTGTTCTCATCCATGAAACACCCTCTGTTTTAACGCAAGAAGCATCCTCTTCTGTCCAGAATCTGCAATACAGCAAGAAATATGAGCATGTCCAGAAAAAATGAACTGTGTTTCCTACTCATAAGGACCATATCTGGTTGAACTCTGATTATGAAACTGTAAAAACTACAGCTTCTCTTACATAGATACTATTTAGTTAATAGTGAAAAACGTGTTGGGTTCGAGAACTGTGTAAATTCATTTGAGCCGAAAAATCATTGTGCTTACCGGAAATGAACTCTTGCTTGTAGGAAGACACAGAGGCTTTGGTTTAACTCCGTTTCTGAAGGAAAATTCAGACCGGTGTTCTCATCCATGAAACATACTCTGTTTTAACGCAAGAAGCATGCTCTTCTTTCAGGCGTCTCCAATACACCATGAAACATGAGCATGCCCAGAAAAAAAGAACTGTGTTTCCTACTCATACAGACCATATCTAGTTGAACACTGCTTATGAAACTGTAACAAATCACAGCATGTGTTACATAGATGCTCTTTAGTTAATAGTGAAAAAAGTATTGGGTTCATGAACTGTGTAAATTCATTTGAGCTGAAAAATCACTGGGTTTCCCGGAAATGAACTCTTACTTGTAGGAAGACAGAGAGGCTTTGGTTTCACTCAGTTTGTGAAGGGAAATTCAGACCAGATTTTTATCCATGAAACACACTCTGTTTTAACGCAAGAAGCATGCTCTTCTTTCCAGCATCTCTAATACAGCAAGAAACATGAGCATGCCCAGAAAAAAAGAACTGTGTTTCCTACTCATACGGACCATATCTAGTTGAACTCTGCTCATTAAACTGTAACAAACCACTGCATCTCTTACATAGATGCTGTTTAGTTAATAGTGAAAATCGTGTTGGGTTCGTGAACTGTGCAAATACAATTGAGCCGAAAAATCCCTGGGCTTACCGGAAAAGAACTCTTGCTTGTAGGAAGACACAGAGCCTTTGATTTAACTCAGTTTCTGATGGAAAATTCAGACCGGTATTCTCATCCATGAAACATACTCTGTTTTAACGCAAGAAGCATGCTCTTTTTCAAGTGTCTCCAATACAGCAAGAAACATGAGCATGCCCAGAAAAAAAGAACTGTGTTTCTTACTCATACGGACCATATCCAGTTAAACTCTGCTTATGAAACTGTAACAAACCACAGCATCTCTTACATAGATGCTGTTTAGTAAATAGTGAAAATCGTGTTGGGTTCGTGAACTGTGCAAATACAATTGAGCCGAAAATTCCCTGGGCTTACCGGAAAAGAACTCTTGCTTGTAGGAAGACACAGAGCCTTTGGTTTAACTCAGTTTCTGATGGAAAATTCAGACCGGTATTCTCATCCATGAAACATACGCTGTTTTAACGCAAGAAGCATGCTCTTCTTTCCAGCGTCTCCAATACAGCAAGAAACATGAGCATGCCCAGAAAAAAAGAACTGTGTTTCTTACTCATACGGACCATTTCCAGTTAAACTCTGCTTATGAAACTGTTACAAACCACAGCATCTCTTACAAAAATGACCTTTCATTTGTAGTGAAAAACGTGTTGGGTTCGTGAACTGTGTAAATTCATTTGAGCCGAAAAATCACTTTCTTTACCGGAAATGAAATCTTGCTTGTAGGAAGACAAAGAGCCTTTGGTTTAACTCCATTTCTGAAGGGAAATTCAGACCAGTGTTCTCATCCATGAAACACCCTCTGTTTTAACGCAAGAGGCATCCTCTTATGTCCAGAATCTGCAATACAGCAAGAAATATGAGCATGTCCAGAAAAAATGAACTGTGTTTCCTAATCATAAGGACCATATCTGGTTGAAATCTGATTATGAAACTGTAACAAACTACAGCATCTCTTACATAGATGCTATTTAGTTAATAGTGAAAAACGTGTCGGGTTCGTGAATTGTGTAAATCATTTGAGCCGAAAAATCATTGGGCTTACCGGAATTGAACTCTTCTTGTAGGAAGACACAGAGACTTTGGTTTAACTCCGTTTGTGAAGGGAAATTCAGACCAGTGTTCTCATCCATGAAACACCCTCCATTTTAACACAAGAAGCATCATCTTCTGTCCAGAATCTGCAATACAGCAAGAAATATGAGCATGTCCAGAAAAAATGAACTGTGTTTCTTACTCATACGGACCATATCCACTTAAACTCTGCTGATGAAACTGTAACAAAACACAGCATCTCTTACAAAAATGCCCTTTCATTTATAGTGAAAAACGTGTTGGGTTCGTGAACTGTGTAAATTCATTTCAGACGAAAAATCACTGGGTTTACTGGAAATGAACTCTTGCTTGTAGGAAGACAAAGAGCCTTTGGTTTAACTCCATTTCTGAAGGGAAATTCAGACCAGTGTTCTCTTCCATGAAACACCCTCTGTTTTAACGCAAGAAGCATCCTCTTCTGTCCAGAATCTGCAATACAGCGAGAAATATGAGCATGTACAGAAAAAATGAACTGTGTTTCCTACTCATGAGGACCATATCTGGTTGAACTCTGATTATGAAACTGTAACAAACTACAGAATCTCTTACATAGATGCTATTTAGTTAATAGTGAAAAACGTGTTGGGTTCGTGAACTGTGTAAATTCATTTGAGCCGAAAAATCATTGGACTTACCGGAAATGAACTCTGGCTTGTAGGAAGACACAGAGGCTTTGGTTTAAGTCCGTTTCTGATGAAAAATTCAGACCGGTGTTCTCATCCATGAAACATACTCTGTTTTAACGCAAGAAGCATGCTCTTCTTTCCAGCGTCTCCAATACAGGAAGAAACATGAGCATGCCCAGAAAAAAAGAACTGTGTTTCCTACTTATACGGACCATATCTAGTTGAACACTGCTTATGAAACTGTAACAAACCACAGCATTTGTTACATAGATGCTCTTTAGTTAATAGTGAAACAAGTATTGTGTTCATGAACTGTGTAAATTCATTTGAGCCGAAAAATCACTGGGTTTACCGGAAATGAACTCTTGCTTGTAGGTAGACACAGAGCCTTTGCTTTCACTCTGTTTCTGATGGAAAATTCAGACCGGTGTTCTCATCCATGAAACATACTCTGTTTTAACGCAAGAAGCATGCTCTTCTTTCCATGGTCTCCAATACAGGAAGAAACATGAGCATGCCCAGAAATTAAGAACTGTGTTTCTTACTCATACGGACCATATCCACTTAAACTCTGCTGATGAACCTGTAACAAAAGACAGCATCTCTTACAAAAATGCCCTCTCATTTATAGTGAAAAACGTGTTGGGTTCGTGAACTGTGTAAATTCATGTCAGACGAAAAATCACTGGGTTTACCGGAAATGAACTCTTGCTTGTAGGAAGACAAAGAGCCTTTGGTTTAACTCCATTTCTGAAGGGAAATTCAGACCAGTGTTCTCATCCATGAAACACCCTCTGTTTTAACGCAAGAAGCATCCTCTTCTGTCCAGAATCTGCAATACAGCAAGAAATATGAGCATGTCCAGAAAAAATGAACTGTGTTTCCTACTCATAAGGACGATATCTGGTTGAACTCTGATTATGAAACTGTAAAAACTACAGCATCTCTTACATAGATGCTATTTAGTTAATAGTGAAAAACGTGTTGGGTTCGAGAACTGTGTAAATTCATTTGAGCCGAAAAATCATTGGGCTTACCGGAAATGAACTCTTGCTTGTAGGAAGACACAGAGGCTTTGGTTTAACTCCGTTTCTGAAGGAAAATTCAGACCGGTGTTCTCATCCATGAAACATACTCTGTTTTAACGCAAGAAGCATGCTCTTCTTTCAGGCGTCTCCAATACACCATGAAACATGAGCATGCCCAGAAAAAAAGAACTGTGTTTCCTACTCATACAGACCATATCTAGTTGAACACTGCTTATGAAACTGTAACAAATCACAGCATGTGTTACATAGATGCTCTTCAGTTAATAGTGAAAAAAGTATTGGGTTCATGAACTGTGTAAATTCATTTGAGCTGAAATATCACTGGGTTTACCGGAAATGAACTCTTACTTGTAGGAAGACAGAGAGGGTTTGGTTTCACTCAGTTTGTGAAGGGAAATTCAGACCAGATTTTTATCCATGAAACACACTCTGTTTTAACGCAAGAAGCATGCTCTTCTTTCCAGCATCTCTAATACAGCAAGAAACATGAGCATGCCCAGAAAAAAAGAACTGTGTTTCCTACTCATACGGACCATATCTAGTTGAACTCTGCTCATTAAACTGTAACAAACCACTGCATCTCTTACATAGATGCTGTTTAGTTAATAGTGAAAATCGTGTTGGGTTCGTGAACTGTGCAAATACAATTGAGCCGAAAATTCACTGGGCTTACCGGAAAAGAACTCTTGCTTGTAGGAAGACACAGAGCCTTTGGTTTAACTCAGTTTCTGATGGAAAATTCAGACCGGTATTCTCATCCATGAAACATACTCTGTTTTAACGCAAGAAGCATGCTCTTCTTTCCAGCATCTCTAATACAGCAAGAAACATGAGCATGCCCAGAAAAAAAGAACTGTGTTTCTTACTCATACGGACCATTTCCAGTTAAACTCTGCTTATGAAACTGTAACAAACCACAGCATCTCTTACAAAAATGCCCTTTCATTTGTAGTGAAAAACGTGTTGGGTTCGTGAACTGTGTAAATTCATTTGAGCCGAAAAATCACTTTCTTTACCGGAAATGAAATCTTGCTTGTAGGAAGACAAAGAGCCTTTGGTTTAACTCCATTTCTGAAGGGAAATTCAGACCAGTGTTCTCATCCATGAAACACCCTCTGTTTTAACGCAAGAGGCATCCTCTTATGTCCAGAATCTGCAATACAGCAAGAAATATGAGCATGTCCAGAAAAAATGAACTGTGATTCCTAATCATAAGGACCATATCTGGTTGAAATCTGATTATGAAACTGTAACAACCTACAGCATCTCTTACATAGATGCTATTTAGTTAATAGTGAAAAACGTGTCGGGTTCGTGAATTGTGTAAATCATTTGAGCCGAAAAATCATTGGGCTTACCGGAATTGAACTCTTGCTTGTAGGAAGACACAGAGACTTTGGTTTAACTCCGTTTCTGATGGAAAATTCATACCGGTGTTCTAATCCATGAAACATACTCTGTTTTAACGCAAGAAGCATGCTATTCTTTCCAGGGTCTCCAATACAGGAAGAAAAATGAGCATGCCCAGAAAAAATGAACTGTGTTTCTTACTCATACGGACCATATCCACTTAAACTCTGCTGATGAAACTGTAACAAAACACAGCATCTCTTACAAAAATGCCCTTTCATTTGTAGTGAAAAACGTGTTGGGTTCGTGAACTGTGTAAATTCATTTGAGCCGAAAAATCACTTTCTTTACCGGAAATGAAATCTTGTTTGTAGGAAGACAAAGAGCCTTTGGTTTAACTCCATTTCTGAAGGGAAATTCAGACCAGTGTTCTCATCCATGAAACACCCTCTGTTTTAACGCAAGAGGCATCCTCTTATGTCCAGAATCTGCAATACAGCAAGAAATATGAGCATGTCCAGAAAAAATGAACTGTGTTTCCTAATCATAAGGACCATATCTGGTTGAACTCTGATTATGAAACTGTAACAAACTACAGAATCTCTTACATAGATGCTATTTAGTTAATAGTGAAAAACGTGTTGGGTTCGTGAACTGTGTAAATTCATTTGGGCCGAAAAATCATTGGACTTACCGGAAATGAACTCTGGCTTGTAGGAAGACACAGAGGCTTTGGTTTAAGTCCGTTTCTGATGAAAAATTCAGACCGGTGTTCTCATCCATGAAACATACTCTGTTTTAATGCAAGAAGCATGCTCGTCTTTCCAGCGTCTCCAATACAAGACGAAACATGAGCATGCCCAGAAAAAAAGAACTGTGTTTCCTACTTATACGGACCATATCTAGTTGAACATTGCTTATGAAACTGTAACAAACCACAGCATTTGTTACATAGATGCTCTTTAGTTAATAGTGAAACAAGTATTGGGTTCATGAACTGTGTAAATTCATTTGAGCCGAAAAATCACTGGGTTTACCGGAAATGAACTCTTGCTTGTAGGAAGACACAGAGCCTTTGGTTTCACTCCGTTTGTGAAGGGAAATTCAGGCCAGAGGTCTCATCCATGAAACACAATCTGTTTTAACACAAGAAGCACGCTATTCTTTCCAGCATCTCTAATACAGCAAGAAATATGAGCAAACCCAGAAAAAAAGAACTGTGTTTCCTACTCATACGGACCATATCCAGTTAAACTCTGCTTATGAAACTGTAGCAAACCACAGCATCTCTTACAAAAATGCCCTTTCATTTATAGTGAAAAACGTGTTCGGTTCGTGAACTGTGTAAATTCATTTGAGCCGAAAAATCACTGGGTTTACCGGAAATGTAATCTTGCTTGTAGGAAGACAAAGAGCCTTTGGTTTAACTCCATTTCTGAAGGGAAATTCAGACCAGTGTCCTCATCCATGAAACACCCTCTGTTTAAACGCAAGAGGCATCCTCTTCTGTCCAGAATCTGCAATACAGCAAGAAATATGAGCATGTCCAGGAAAAATGAACTGTGTTTCCTAATCATAAGGACCATATCTGGTTGAAATCTGATTATGAAACTGTAACAAACTACAGTATCTCTTACATAGATGCTATTTAGTTAATAGTGAAAAACGTGTCGGGATCGTGAACTGTGTAAATCATTTGAGACGAAAAATCATTGGGCTTACTAGAATTGAACTCTTGCTTGTAGGAAGACACAGAGACTTTGGTTTAACTCCGTTTCTGATGGAAAATTCAGACCGGTGTTGTCATCCATGAAACATACTCTGTTTTAATGCAAGAAGCATGCTCTTCTTTCCAGCGTCTCCAATACAGCAAGAAACATGAGCATGCCCAGAAAAAAAGAATTGTGTTTCCTACTCATACGGACCATATCTAGTTGAACACTGCTTATGAAACTGTAACAAATCACAGCATGTGTTACATAGATGCTCTTTAGTTAATAGTGAAAAACGTGTCGGGTTCGTGAACTGTGTAAATCATTTGAGCCGAAAAATCATTGGGCTTACCGGAATTGAACTCTTGCTTGTAGGAAGACACAGTGCCTTTGGTTTAACTCTGTTTCTGATGGAAAATTCAGACCGGTGTTCTCATGAATGAAACATACTCTGTTTTAACGCAAGAAGCATGCTCTTCTTTCCAGCGTCTCCAATACAGGAAGAAACATGAGCATGACCAGAAAAAAAGAACTGTATTTCTTACTCATACGGACCATATCCACTTAAACTCTGCTGATGAACCTGTAACAAAAGACAGCATCTCTTACAAAAATGCCCTCTCATTTATAGTGAAAAACGTGTTGGGTTCGTGAACTGTGTAAATTCATTTCAGACGAAAAATCACTGGGTTTACCGGAAATGAACTCTTGCTTGTAGGAAGACAAAGAGCCTTTGGTTTAACTCCATTTCTGAAGGAAAATTCAGACCAGTGTTCTCATACATGAAACACCCTCTGTTTTAACGCAAGAAGCATCCTCTTCTGTCCAGAATCTGCAATACAGCAAGAAATATGAGCATGTCCAGAAAAAATGAACTGTGTTTCCTACTCATAAGGACGATATCTGGTTGAACTCTGATTATGAAACTGTAAAAACTACAGCATCTCTTACATAGATGCTATTTAGTTAATAGTGAAAAACGTGTTGGGTTCGAGAACTGTGTAAATTCATTTGAGCCGAAAAATCATTGGGCTTACCGGAAATGAACTCTTGCTTGTAGGAAGACACAGAGGTTAGGTTTAACTCCGTTTCTGAAGGAAAATTCAGAACGCTGTTCTCATCCATGAAACATACTCTGTTTTAACGCAAGAAGCATGCTCTTCTTTCAGGCGTCTCCAATACACCATGAAACATGAGCATGCCCAGAAAAAAAGAACTGTGTTTCCTACTCATACAGACCATATCTAGTTGAACACTGCTTATGAAACTGTAACAAATCACAGCAAGTGTTACATAGATGCTCTTTAGTTAATAGTGAAAAAAGTATTGGGTTCATGAACTGTGTAAATTCATTTGAGCTGAAAAATCACTGGGTTTACCGGAAATGAACTCTTACTTGTAGGAAGACAGAGAGGCTTTGGTTTCACTCAGTTTGTGAAGGGAAATTCAGACCAGATTTTTATCCATGAAACACACTCTGTTTTAACGAAAGAAGCATGCTCTTCTTTCCAGCATCTCTAATACAGCAAGAAACATGAGCATGCCCAGAAAAAAAGAACTGTGTTTCCTACTCATATGGACCATATATAGTTGAACTCTGCTCATTAAACTGTAACAAACCACTGCATCTCTTACATAGATGCTGTTTAGTTAATAGTGAAAATCGTGTTGGGTTCATGAACTGTGCAAATACAATTGAGCCGAAAAATCCCTGGGCTTACCGGAAAAGAACTCTTGCTTGTAGGAAGACACAGAGCCTTTGGTTTAACTCAGTTTCTGATGGAAAATTCAGACCGGTATTCTCATCCATGAAACATACTCTGTTTTAACGCAAGAAGCATGCTCTTCTTTCCAGCGTCTCCAATACAGGAAGAAACATGAGCATGCCCAGAAAAAAAGAACTGTGTTTCTTACTCATACGGACCATATCCAGTTAAACTCTGCTTATGAAACTGTAACAAACCACAGCATCTGTTACATAGATGCTGTTTAGTTAATAGTGAAAATCGTGTTGGGTTCGTGAAATGTGCAAATACAATTGAGCCGAAAATTCCCTGGGCTTACCGGAAAAGAACTCTTGCTTGTAGGAAGACACAGAGCCTTTGGTTTAACTCAGTTTCTGATGGAAAATTCAGACCGGTATTCTCATCCATGAAACATACTCTGTTTTAACGCAAGAAGCATGCTCTTCTTTCCAGCGTCTCCAATACAGCAAGAAACATGAGCATGTCCAGAAAAAAAGAACTGTGTTTCTTACTCATACGGACCATATCCAGTTAAACTCTGCTTATGAAACTGTAACAAACCACAGCATCTCTTACAAAAATGCCCTTTCATTTATAGTGAAAAACGTGTTGGGTTCGTGAACTGTGTAAATTCATTTGAGCCGAAAAATCACTGGGTTTACCGGAAATGAAATCTTGATTGTAGGAAGACAAAGAGCCTTTGGTTTAACTCCATTTCTGAAGGGAAATTCAGACCAGTGTTCTCATCCATGAAACACCCTCTGTTTTAACGCAAGAGGCATCCTCTTCTGTCCAGAATCTGCAATAAAGCAAGAAATATGAGCATGTCCAGAAAAAATGAACTGTGTTTCCTAATCATAAGGACCATATCTGGTTGAAGTCTGATTATGAAACTGTAACAAACTACAGCATCTCTTACATAGATGCTATTTTGTTAATAGTGACAAACGTGTCGGGTTCGTGAATTGTGTAAATCATTTGCGACGAAAAATCATTGGGCTTACCGGAATTGAACTCTTGCTTGTAGGAAGACACAGAGACTTTGGTTTAACTCCGTTTCTGATGGAAAATTCATACCGGTGTTCTAATCCATGAAACATACTCTGTTTTAACGCAAGAAGCATGCTCTTCTTTCCAGGGTCTCAAATACAGGAAGAAACATGAGCATGCCCAGAAAAAAAGAACTGTGTTTCTTACTCATACGGACCATATCCACTTAAACTCTGCTGATGAAACTGTAACAAAACACAGCATCTCTTACAAAAATGCCCTTTCATTTATAGTGAAAAACGTGTTGGGTTCGTGAACTGTGTAAATTCATTTCAGACGAAAAATCACTGGGTTTACCGGAAATGAACTCTTGCTTGTAGGAAGACAAAGAGCCTTTGGTTTAACTCCATTTCTGAAGGGAAATTCAGACCAGTGTTCTCATCCATGAAACACCCTCTGTTTTAACGCAAGAAGCATCCTCTTCTGTCCAGAATCTGCAATACAGCAAGAAATATGAGCATGTCCAGAAAAAATGAACTGTGATTCCTACTCATAAGGACCATATCTGGTTGAACTCTGAATATGAAACTGTAACAAACTACAGAATCTCTTACATAGATCCTATTTAGTTAATAGTGAACAACGTGTTGGGTTCGTGAACTGTATTATGCATTTGAGCCGAAAAATCATTGGACTTACCAGAAAAGAACTCTTGCTTGTAGGAAGACACAGAGCCTTTGGTTTAACTCAGTTTCTGATGGAAAATTCAGACCGGTATTCTCATCCATGAAACATACTCTGTTTTAACGCAAGAAGCATGCTCTTCTTTCCTGTGTCTCCAATACAGCAAGAAACATGAGCATGCCTAGAAAAATGAACTGTGTTTCTTACTCATACGGACCATATCCAGTTAAACTCTGCTTATGAAACTGTAACAAACCACAGCATCTATTACAAAAATGCCCTTTCATTTATAGTGTAAAACGTGTTGGGTTCGTGAACTGTGTAAATTCATTTGAGCCGAAAAATCACTTTGTTTACCGGAAATGAACTCTTGCTTGTAGGAAGACAGAGAGGCTTTGGTTTCACTCCGTTTGTGAAGGGAAATTCAGGTCGGAGGTCTCATCCATGAAACAAAATCTGTTTTAACGCAAGAAGCACGCTATTCTTTCCAGCATCTCTAATACAGCAAGAAATATGAGCATGCCCAGAAAAAAAGAACTGTGTTTCCTACTCATACGGACCATATCTAGTTGAACTCTGCTCATTAAACTGTAACAAACCACAGCATCTCTTACATAGATGCTGTTTAGTTAATAGTAAAATCGTGTTGGGTTCGTGAACTGTGTAAATTCATTTGACCCGAAAAATCACTGGGTTTACCGGAAATGGACTCTTGCTTGTAGGAAGACAAAGAGCCTTTGGTTTAACTCCGTTTCTGAAGGGAAATTCAGACCAGTGTTCTCATCCATGAAACACCCTCTGTTTTAACGCAGAAGCATCCTCTTCTGTCCAGAATCTTCAATACAGCCAGAAATATGAGCATGTCCAGAAAAAATGAACTGTGAATCCTACTCATACGAACCATAACTGGTTGAACTCTGATTATGAAACTGTAACAAACTACAGCATCTCTTACATAGATGCTATTTAGTTAATAGTGCAAAACGTGTTGGATTCGTGAACTGTGTAAATTCATTTGAGCCGAAAAATCACTGGGTTTACCGGAAATGAACGCTTGCTTGTAGGAAGACACAGAGCCTTTGGTTTAACTCCGTTTGAGAAGGGAAATTCAGAACAGAGTTCTCATCCATGAAACACACTCTGTTTTAACGCAAGAAGCATCCTCTCTTTCCAGCATCTCTAATACAGCCAGAAACATGAGCATGCCCAGAAAAAAATAACTATGTTTCCTACTCATACGGACCATATCTAGATGAACTATTCTCATTAAACTGTAACAAACTACAGCATCTCTTACATACATGCTCTTTAGTTAATAGTGAAAAACGTGTTGGGTTCGTGAACTGTGTAAATTCATTTGAGCCAAAAAATCACTGGGCTTACCGGAAATGAACTCTTGCTTGTGGGAAGACACAGAGCCTTTGGTTTAACCCCATTTCACATGGAAAATACAGACCGGTGTTCTCATCCATGAAACACACTCTGTTTTCACGCAAGAAGCATGCTCTTCTTTCCAGCATCTCCAATACATCAAGAAACATGAGCAGGCCCAGAAAAAAAGAACTGTGTTTCCTACTAATACGGACCATATCTAGTTGAAATCTGCTTAGGAAAATGTAACAAACGACAGTATCTCTTACATAGATGCTCTTTAGTTAATAGTGAAAAACATGTTGTGTTCGTGAACTTTGTAAATTCATTTGAGCCGAAAAATCACTGGGTTAACCTGATATGAACTCTTGCTTGTGGGAAGACACAGAGCCTTTGGTTTAACTCCATTTCTCATGGAAAATACAGACCGGTGTTCTCATCCATAAAACATACTCTGTTTTAACGCAAGAAGCATGCTCTTCTTTCCAGCGTCTCCAATACAGCAAGAAACATGAGCATGCCCAGAAACAAAGAACTGTTTCTTACTCATACGGACCATATCTAGTTGAACTCTGCTCTTTAAAGTGTAACAAATCACTGCATCTCTTACATATATGCTGTTTAGTAAATATTGAAAATCGTGTTGGGTTTGTGAACTGTGTAATTTCATTTGAGCCGAAAAATCACTGGGTTTACCGGAAATTAACTCTTGCTTGTAGGAAGACAAATAGCCTTTGGTTTAAATCCGTTTGTGAAGGGAAATTCACACCAGGGTTCTCATCCATGAAACCCCCTCTGTTTTAACGCAAGAAGCATCCTCTTCTGTCCAGAATCTGTAATCCAGCAAGAAATATGAGCATGTCCAGAAAAAATGAACTGTGTTTCCTACTCATACGGACCATATCTAGTTGAACTCTGATTATGAAACTGTAACAAACCACAGCATCTCTTACAAAAATGCTCTTTCATTTATAGTGAAAAACGTGTTGGGTTCGTGTACTGTGTAAATTCATTTGAGCCAAACAGTCTCTGGGCTTACCGGAAATGAACTCTTGCTTGTAGGAAGACAGAGGGTTTTGCTTTAACTCCATTTCTGAAGGAAAATTCAGACTGTTGTTCTCATCCATGAAACAGACTCGGTTTTAACGCAAAAGCATCCTCTTCTTTCCAGCGTCTCCAATACAGCAAGAAACATGAGCATGCCCAGAAAAAAAGAACTGTGTTTCTTACTCATACGGACCATATCCAGTTAAATTCTGGTTATGAAACTGTAACAAACCACAGCATCTCTTACAAAAATGCTCTTTCATTTCTAGTGAAAAACGTGTTGGGTTCGTGAACTGTGTAAATACAATTGAGCCGAAAAATAACTTTGTTTACCGGAAATGAACTCTTGCTTGTAGGAAGACACATAGGCTTTGGTTTAACTCCATTTGTGATGGGAAATTCAGACCAGAGTTCTCATCCATGAAACACACTCTGTTTTAACGCAAGAAGCATGCTCTTCTTTCCAGCATCTCTAATAGAGCCAGAAACATGAGCATGCCCAGAAAAAAAGAACTGTGTTTCCTACTCATACGGACCATATCTACTTGAACTCTGCTCATTAAACTATAACAAACCACTGTGTCTCTTACATAGATGCTGTTTAGTTAATAGAGAAAATCATGTTTGGTTCGTGAACTGTGTAAATTAATTTGAGCCGAAAAATCACTGGGTTTATTGGAAATGAACTCTTGCTTGTAGGAAGACACAGTGCCTTTTCTTTAACTCCGTTTCTGATGGAAAATTCAGACAGGTGTTCTCATCCATGAAACATACTCCGTTTTAATGCAAGAATCATGCTCTTCTTTCCAGCGTCTCCAATACAGCAAGAAACATGAGCATGCGCAGAAAAAAAGAACTGTGTTTCCTACTCATACCGACGATATCTAGTTGAACACTGCTTATGAAACTGTAACAAACCACAGCATGTGTTACATAGATGCTCTTTAGTTAATAGTGAAAAAAGTATTGGGTTCATGAAATGTGTAAATTCATTTGAGCCGACAAATCACTGGTTTACCTGAAATGAGCTCTTGCTTGTAGGAAGACAAAGAGGCTTTAGTTTCACTCCGTTTGGGAAGGGAAATTCAGACCAGAGTTCTCATCCATGATAAACACTCTGTTTCAAGGCAAGAAGCAACCTCTTCTGTCCAGAATCTGCAATACAGCAAGAAATATGAGCATGTCCAGAAAAAAGGAACTGTGTTTCCTACTCATACAGACCATATCTGGTTGAACTCTGATTTAAAACTCTAACAAACTACTGCATCTCTTACATAGAACATGTTTAGTTAATAGTGAAAATCATGTTGGGTTCGTGAACTTTGTAAATACATTTGATCCGAAAAATCACTGGGCTTACCGGAAATGAACTCTTGCTTGTAGGAAGACACAGAGCCTTTGGTTTAACTCCGTTTCTGATGGAAAATTCAGACCAGAGTTCTCATCCATGAAACATACTCTGTTTTAATGCAAGAAGCATGCTATTCTTTCCAGCGTCTCTAATACAGCAAGAAACATGAGCATGCCCAGAAAAAAAGAACTGTGTTTCTTACTCATATGGACCATATCCAGTTAAACTCTGCTTATGAAACTTTAACAAACCACAGCATCTCTTACAAAAATGCTCTTTCATTTATAGTGAAAAAAGTGTTGGGTTCGTGAACTGTGTAAATTCAATTGAGCCGAAAAATCACTGGGTTTACCGGAAATGAACTCTTGCTTGTAGGAAGAAACATAGGCTTTGGTTTAACTCTGTTTGTTAAGGGAAATTGAGCCCAGAGTTCTCATCCATGAAACACACTCTGTTTTAACGCAAGAAGCATGCTCTTCTTTCCAGCATCTCTAATACAGCCAGAAACATGAGCATGCGCAGAAAAAAAAAACTGTGTTACCTACTCATACGGACCATATCTAGTTGAACTCTGCTCATTAAACTGTACCAAACCCCAGCATCTCTTACATAGATGCTGTTTAGTTAATAGTGAAAATCGTGTTGGGTTCGTGAACTGTGTAAATTCATTTCAGCCGAAAAATCCCTGGGTTTACCGGAAATGAACTCTTGCTTGTATGAAGACAAAGAGCCTTTGGTTTAACTCCGTTTGTGAAGGGAAATTCAGACCAGTGTTCACATCCATGAAACACCCTCTGTTTTAACGCAAGAAGCATCAGCTTCTGTCCAGAATATGAAATCCAGGAAGAAATATGTGCATATCCAGAAAAAAAGAACTGTGTTTCCTACTCATACGGACCATATCTAGTTGAACTCTGCTCATTAAACTATAACAAACCACTGTGTCTCTTACATAGATGCTGATTAGTTAATAGAGAAAATCATGTTTGGTTCGTGAACTGTGTAAATTAATTTGAGCCGAAAAATCACTGGGTTTAGTGGAAATGAACTCTTGCTTGTAGGAAGACACAGAGCCTTTGGTTTAATTCCTTTTGTGAAGGAAAAGTCAGACCGGTGTTCTCTTCCATGAAACATACTCGGTTTTAACGCAAGAAGCATGCTCTTCTTTCCAGCGTCTCCAATACAGCAAGAAACATGAGCATGTCCAGAAAAAATGAACTGTGTGTTCTACTCATACGGACCATATCTGGTTGAACTCTGATTATGAAACTGTAACAAACTACAGCATCTCTTACAGAGATGCTATTTATTTAATAGTGAAAAACCTGTTGGGTTCGTGAACTGTGTAAATTCTTTTGAGCCGAATAATCCCTGGGCTTACCGGAAATGAACTCTTGCTTGTAGGAAGACACAGAGCCTTTGGTTTAACTCTGTTTCTGATGGAAAATTCAGACTGTTGTTCTCATCCATGAAACAGACTCGGTTTTAACGCAAAAGCATCCTCTTCTTTCCAGCGTCTCCAATACAACAAGAAACATGAGCATGCCCAGAAAAAAAGAACTGTGTTTCTTACTCATACGGACCATATCCAGTTAAACTCTGGTTATGAAACTGTAACAAACCACAGCATCTCTTACAAAAATGCTCTTTCATTTCTAGTGAAAAACGTGTTGGGTTCGTGAACTGTGTAAATACAATTGAGCCGAAAAATAACTTTGTTTACCGGAAATGAACTCTTGCTTGTAGGAAGACACATAGGCTTTGGTTTAACTCCATTTGTGATGGGAAATTCAGACCAGAGTTCTCATCCATGAAACACACTCTGTTTTAACGCAAGAAGCATGCTCTTCTTTCCAGCATCTCTAATAGAGCCAGAAACATGAGCATGCCCAGAAAAAAAGAACTGTGTTTCCTACTCATACGGACCATATCTACTTGAACTCTGCTCATTAAACTATAACAAACCACTGTGTCTCTTACATAGATGCTGTTTAGTTAATAGAGAAAATCATGTTTGGTTCGTGAAATGTGTAAATTAATTTGAGCCGAAAAATCACTGGGTTTATTGGAAATGAACTCTTGCTTGTAGGAAGACACAGTGCCTTTTCTTTAACTCCGTTTCTGATGGAAAATTCAGACAGGTGTTCTCATCCATGAAACATACTCCGTTTTAATGCAAGAATCATGCTCTTCTTTCCAGCGTCTCCAATACAGCAAGAAACATGAGCATGCGCAGAAAAAAAGAACTGTGTTTCCTACTCATACCGACGATATCTAGTTGAACACTGCTTATGAAACTGTAACAAACCACAGCATGTGTTACATAGATGCTCTTTAGTTAATAGTGAAAAAAGTATTGGGTTCATGAAATGTGTAAATTCATTTGAGCCGACAAATCACTGGTTTACCTGAAATGAGCTCTTGCTTGTAGGAAGACAAAGAGGCTTTAGTTTCACTCCGTTTGGGAAGGGAAATTCAGACCAGAGTTCTCATCCATGATAAACACTCTGTTTCAAGGCAAGAAGCAACCTCTTCTGTCCAGAATCTGCAATACAGCAAGAAATATGAGCATGTCCAGAAAAAAGGAACTGTGTTTCCTACTCATACAGACCATATCTGGTTGAACTCTGATTTAAAACTCTAACAAACTACTGCATCTCTTACATAGAACATGTTTAGTTAATAGTGAAAATCATGTTGGGTTCGTGAACTTTGTAAATACATTTGATCCGAAAAATCACTGGGCTTACCGGAAATGAACTCTTGCTTGTAGGAAGACACAGAGCCTTTGGTTTAACTCCGTTTCTGATGGAAAATTCAGACCAGAGTTCTCATCCATGAAACATACTCTGTTTTAATGCAAGAAGCATGCTATTCTTTCCAGCGTCTCTAATACAGCAAGAAACATGAGCATGCCCAGAAAAAAAGAACTGTGTTTCTTACTCATATGGACCATATCCAGTTAAACTCTGCTTATGAAACTTTAACAAACCACAGCATCTCTTACAAAAATGCTCTTTCATTTATAGTGAAAAAAGTGTTGGGTTCGTGAACTGTGTAAATTCAATTGAGCCGAAAAATCACTGGGTTTACCGGAAATGAACTCTTGCTTGTAGGAAGAAACATAGGCTTTGGTTTAACTCTGTTTGTTAAGGGAAATTGAGCCCAGAGTTCTCATCCATGAAACACACTCTGTTTTAACGCAAGAAGCATGCTCTTCTTTCCAGCATCTCTAATACAGCCAGAAACATGAGCATGCGCAGAAAAAAAAAACTGTGTTACCTACTCATACGGACCATATCTAGTTGAACTCTGCTCATTAAACTGTACCAAACCCCAGCATCTCTTACATAGATGCTGTTTAGTTAATAGTGAAAATCGTGTTGGGTTCGTGAACTGTGTAAATTCATTTCAGCCGAAAAATCCCTGGGTTTACCGGAAATGAACTCTTGCTTGTATGAAGACAAAGAGCCTTTGGTTTAACTCCGTTTGTGAAGGGAAATTCAGACCAGTGTTCACATCCATGAAACACCCTCTGTTTTAACGCAAGAAGCATCAGCTTCTGTCCAGAATATGAAATCCAGGAAGAAATATGTGCATATCCAGAAAAAAAGAACTGTGTTTCCTACTCATACGGACCATATCTAGTTGAACTCTGCTCATTAAACTATAACAAACCACTGTGTCTCTTACATAGATGCTGATTAGTTAATAGAGAAAATCATGTTTGGTTCGTGAACTGTGTAAATTAATTTGAGCCGAAAAATCACTGGGTTTAGTGGAAATGAACTCTTGCTTGTAGGAAGACACAGAGCCTTTGGTTTAATTCCTTTTGTGAAGGAAAAGTCAGACCGGTGTTCTCTTCCATGAAACATACTCGGTTTTAACGCAAGAAGCATGCTCTTCTTTCCAGCGTCTCCAATACAGCAAGAAACATGAGCATGTCCAGAAAAAATGAACTGTGTGTTCTACTCATACGGACCATATCTGGTTGAACTCTGATTATGAAACTGTAACAAACTACAGCATCTCTTACAGAGATGCTATTTAGTTAATAGTGAAAAACCTGTTGGGTTCGTGAACTGTGTAAATTCTTTTGAGCCGAATAATCCCTGGGCTTACCGGAAATGAACTCTTGCTTGTAGGAAGACACAGAGCCTTTGGTTTAACTCTGTTTCTGATGGAAAATTCAGACTGTTGTTCTCATCCATGAAACAGACTCGGTTTTAACGCAAAAGCATCCTCTTCTTTCCAGCGTCTCCAATACAACAAGAAACATGAGCATGCCCAGAAAAAAAGAACTGTGTTTCTTACTCATACGGACCATATCCAGTTAAACTCTGGTTATGAAACTGTAACAAACCACAGCATCTCTTACAAAAATGCTCTTTCATTTCTAGTGAAAAACGTGTTGGGTTCGTGAACTGTGTAAATACAATTGAGCCGAAAAATAACTTTGTTTACCGGAAATGAACTCTTGCTTGTAGGAAGACACATAGGCTTTGGTTTAACTCCATTTGTGATGGGAAATTCAGACCAGAGTTCTCATCCATGAAACACACTCTGTTTTAACGCAAGAAGCATGCTCTTCTTTCCAGCATCTCTAATAGAGCCAGAAACATGAGCATGCCCAGAAAAAAAGAACTGTGTTTCCTACTCATACGGACCATATCTACTTGAACTCTGCTCATTAAACTATAACAAACCACTGTGTCTCTTACATAGATGCTGTTTAGTTAATAGAGAAAATCATGTTTGGTTCGTGAAATGTGTAAATTAATTTGAGCCGAAAAATCACTGGGTTTATTGGAAATGAACTCTTGCTTGTAGGAAGACACAGTGCCTTTTCTTTAACTCCGTTTCTGATGGAAAATTCAGACAGGTGTTCTCATCCATGAAACATACTCCGTTTTAATGCAAGAATCATGCTCTTCTTTCCAGCGTCTCCAATACAGCAAGAAACATGAGCATGCGCAGAAAAAAAGAACTGTGTTTCCTACTCATACCGACCATATCTAGTTGAACACTGCTTATGAAACTGTAACAAACCACAGCATGTGTTACATAGATGCTCTTTAGTTAATAGTGAAAAAAGTATTGGGTTCATGAAATGTGTAAATTCATTTGAGCCGACAAATCACTGGTTTACCGGAAATGAGCTCTTGCTTGTAGGAAGACAAAGAGGCTTTAGTTTCACTCCGTTTGGGAAGGGAAATTCAGACCAGAGTTCTCATCCATGATAAACACTCTGTTTCAAGGCAAGAAGCAACCTCTTCTGTCCAGAATCTGCAATACAGCAAGAAATATGAGCATGTCCAGAAAAAAGGAACTGTGTTTCCTACTCATACAGACCATATCTGGTTGAACTCTGATTTAAAACTCTAACAAACTACTGCATCTCTTACATAGAACATGTTTAGTTAATAGTGAAAATCATGTTGGGTTCGTGAACTTTGTAAATACATTTGATCCGAAAAATCACTGGGCTTACCGGAAATGAACTCTTGCTTGTAGGAAGACACAGAGCCTTTGGTTTAACTCCGTTTCTGATGGAAAATTCAGACCAGAGTTCTCATCCATGAAACATACTCTGTTTTAATGCAAGAAGCATGCTATTCTTTCCAGCGTCTCTAATACAGCAAGAAACATGAGCATGCCCAGAAAAAAAGAACTGTGTTTCTTACTCATATGGACCATATCCAGTTAAACTCTGCTTATGAAACTTTAACAAACCACAGCATCTCTTACAAAAATGCTCTTTCATTTATAGTGAAAAACGTGTTGGGTTCGTGAACTGTGTAAATTCAATTGAGCCGAAAAATCACTGGGTTTACCGGAAATGAACTCTTGCTTGTAGGAAGAAACATAGGCTTTGGTTTAACTCTGTTTGTTAAGGGAAATTGAGCCCAGAGTTCTCATCCATGAAACACACTCTGTTTTAACGCAAGAAGCATGCTCTTCTTTCCAGCATCTCTAATACAGCCAGAAACATGAGCATGCGCAGAAAAAAAAAACTGTGTTACCTACTCATACGGACCATATCTAGTTGAACTCTGCTCATTAAACTGTACCAAACCCCAGCATCTCTTACATAGATGCTGTTTAGTTAATAGTGAAAATCGTGTTGGGTTCGTGAACTGTGTAAATTCATTTCAGCCGAAAAATCCCTGGGTTTACCGGAAATGAACTCTTGCTTGTATGAAGACAAAGAGCCTTTGGTTTATCTCCGTTTGTGAAGGGAAATTCAGACCAGTGTTCACATCCATGAAACACCCTCTGTTTTAACGCAAGAAGCATCAGCTTCTGTCCAGAATATGAAATCCAGGAAGAAATATGTGCATATCCAGAAAAAATGAACTGTGTTTCCTACTCATACGTACCATATCTTGTAGAACTCTGATTATGAAACTGTTACAATCTACAGCATTTCTTACATAGATGCTCTTTAGTTAAAACGTGTTGGGTTCGTGAACTGTGTAAATTCATTTGAGCCGAAAAATCACTGGGATTACCGGAAATGAACTCTTGCTTGTAGGAAGACACAGAGCCTTCGGTTTAACTCCGTTTCTTATGGAAAATTCAGACCGGTGTTCTCATCCATGAAACATACTCTGTTTTAATGCAAGAAGCATGCTCTTCTTTCCAGCTTTTCCAATACTGCAAGAAACATGAGCAGGCCGGGAAAAAAAGAACTGTGTTTCCTACTCATACGGACCATATCTAGTTGAAATCTCCTTATGAAAATGTAACAAATGACAGCATCTCTTACATAGATGCTCTTTAGTTAATAGTGAAAAAAATGTTGTGTTTGTGAACTGTGTAAATTCATTTGAGCCGAAAAATCACTGGGTTTACCGGATATGAACTCTTGCTTGTAGGAAGACACAGAAAATTTGGTTTACTCCGATTCTGAAGGAAAATTCAGACCAGTGTTCTCATCCATGAAACATACTCTGTTTTAACGCAAGAAGCATGCTCTTTTTTCCAGCTTCTCCAATACAGCAAGAAATATGAGCATGCCCAGAAAAAAAGAACTGTGTTTCCTACTCATACGGACCATATCTAGTTGAACTCTGCTCATTAAACTATAACAAACCACTGCGTCTCTTACATAGATGCTGTTTAGTTAATAGAGAAAATCATGTTTGGTTCGTGAACTGTATAAATTAATTTGAGCCGAAAAATCACTGGGTTTAGCGGAATTGAACTCTTGCTTGTAGGAAGACACAGTGCCTTTTCTTTAACTCCGTTTCTGAAGGAAAATTCAGACAGGTGTTCTCATCCATGAAACATACTCTGTTTTAATGCAAGAATCATGCTCTTCTTTCCAGCGTCTCCAATACAGCAAGAAACATAAGCATGCGCAGAAAAAAAGAACTGTGTTTCCTCCTCATACGGACCATATCTAGTTGATCACTGCTTATGAAACTGTAACAAACCACAGCATGTGTTACATAGATGCTCTTTAGTTAATAGTGAAAAAAGTATTGGGTTCATGAAATGTGTAAATTCATTTGAGCCGACAAAAAACTGGGTTTACCGGAAATGAGCTCTTCCTTGTAGGAAGACACAGAGGCTTTGGTTTCACTCCGTTTGTGAAGGGAAATTCAGACCAGAGTTCTCATCCATGAAACACACTCTGTTTTAACGCAAGAAGCAACCTCTTCTGTCCAGAATCTGCAATACAGCAAGAAATATGAGCATGTCCAGAAAAAATGAACTGTGTTTCCTACTCATACAGGCCATATCTGGTTGAACTCTGATTATGAAACTCTAACAAACTACAGATTCTCTTACATAGATGGTATTTAGTTAATAGTGCAAAACGTGTTGGGTTCGTGAACTGTGTAAATTCATTTGAGCCGAAAAATCACTGGGCTTACCGGAAATGAACTCTTGCTTGTAGGAAGACACAGAGCCTTTGGTTTAACTCCGTTTGTGAAGGAAAAGTCAGACCAGTGTTCTCATCCATGAAACACCCTCTGTTTTAACAGAAGAAGCATCCTCTTCTGTCCAGAATCTGCAATACAGCAAGAAATATGAGTTGTCCAGAAAAAATAAACTGTGTTTTCTACTCATATGGACCATATCATGTTGAACTCTGATTATGAAACTGTAACAAACTACACCATCTCTTACATAGATGCTATTTAGTTAATAGTGAAAAACGTGTTGGGTTCGTGAACTGTGTAAATTCATTTGAGCCGAAAAATCACTGGGCTTACCGGAAATGAACTCTTGCTTGTAGGAAGACAAAGAGCCTTTGGTTTACCTCCATTGTTCATGGAAAATTCTGTCCGGTGTTCTCATCCATGAAACATACTCTGTTTTAATGCAAGAAGCATGCTCTTCTTTTCAGCGTCTCCAATACAGCAAGAAACATGAGCATGCCCAGAAAAAAAGAACTGTGTTTCTTACTCATATGGACCATATCCAGTTAAACTCTGCTTATGAAACTGTAACAAACCACAGCATCTCTTACAAAAATGCTCTTTCATTTATAGTGAAAAACGTGTTGGGTTCGTGAACTGTGTAAATTCAATTGAGCCGAAAAATCACTGGGTTTACCGGAAATGAACTCTTGCTTGTAGGAAGACACATAGGCTTTGGTTTAATTCTGTTTGTTAAGGGAAATTGAGCCCAGAGTTCTCATCCATGAAACACACTCTGTTTTATCGCAAGAAGCATGCTCTTCTTTCCAGCATCTCTAATACAGCCAGAAACATGAGCATGCGCAGAAAAAAAAAACTGTGTTACCTACTCATACGGACCATATCTAGTTGAACTCTGCTCATTAAACTGTAACAAACCCCAGCACTCTTACATAGATGCTGATTAGTTAATAGTGAAAATCGTGTTTGGTTCGTGAACTGTGTAAATTCATTTCAGCCGAAAAATCCCTGGGTTTACCGGAAATGAACTCTTGCTTGTATGAAGACAAAGAGCCTTTGGTTTAACTCCGTTTGTGAAGGGAAATTCAGACCAGTGTTCTCATCCATGAAACACCCTCTGTTTTAACGCAAGAAGCATCAGCTTCTGTCCAGAATATGAAATCCAGCAAGAAATATGTGCATATCCAGAAAAAATGAACTGTGTTTCCTACTCATACGTACCATATCTTGTAGAACTCTGATTATGAAACTGTTACAATCTACAACATTTCTTACATAGATGCTCTTTAGTTAAAGCGTGTTGGGTTCGTGAACTGTGTAAATTCATTTGAGCCGAAAATCACTGGGTTTACCGGAAATGAACTCTTGCTTGTAGGAAGACGCAGAGGCTTTGGTTTCACTCCGTTTCTGAAGGAAAATTCAGACCAGTGTTCTCATCCATGAAACACCCACTGTTTTAACGCAAGAAGTATCCTCATCTGTCCAGAATCTGCAATACAGCAAGAAATATGAGCATGTCCCGAGAAAATGAACTGTGTTTCCTACTCATATGGACCATATCTGGTTGAACTCTGATTATGAAACTGTAAAAAACTACAGCATATTTTACATAGATGCTATTTTGTTAATAGTGGAAAACATGTTGGGTTCGTGAACTGTGTAAATTCATTTGAGCCGAATAATCACTTGGCTTACCAGAAATGAACTCTTGCTTGTAGGAAGACACAGAGCATTTGCTTTAACTCCGTTTCTGATGGAAAATTCAGACTGGTGTTCTCATCCGTGAAACATACTCTGTTTTAACACAAGAAGCATCCTCTTCTTTCCAGCGTCTCCAATACAGCCAGAAACATAAGCATGCCCAGAAAAAAAGAACTGTGTTTCTACTCATACGGACCATATCCAGTTAAACTCTGCTTATGAAACTGTAACAAACCACAGCATCTCTTACAAAAATACTCTTTCATTTATAGTGAAAAACATGTTGGGTTCGTGAACTGTGTAAATTCATTTTAGCCGAAAAATCAGTGGGTTTACCAGAAATGAACTCTTGCTTGCAGGAAGACACAGAGCCTTCTGTTTAACTCCGTTTCTCATGGAAAATTCAGACCGGTGTTCTCATCCATGAAACACACTCTGTTTTAACGCATGAAGCATGCTCTTCATTCCAGCATCTCTAATACAGCCAGAAACTTGAGCATTCCCCGAAAAAAAGAACTGTGTTTCCTACTCATTCGGACCATATCTAGTTGAACTCTGCTCCTTAAACTGTAACAAACCACAGCATCTCTTACATAGATGCTGTTTGGTTAATAGTGAAAATCCTGTTGGGTCCGTGAACTGTGTAAATTCATTTGAGCCGAAAAATCACTGGGTTTACCGGAAATGAACTCTTGCTTGTAGGAAAACAAAGAGCCTTTGGTTTAACTCCGTTTGTGAAGAGAAATTCAGACCAGGGTTCTCATCCATGAAACACCCTCTGTTTTAACGCAAGAAGCATCCTCTTCTGTCCAGAATCTGCAATACAGCAAGTAATATGAGCATGTCCAGAAAAAATGAACTGTGTTTCCTCCTCATATGGACCATATCTAGTTGAACTCTGATTATGAAACTGTAACAAACTACAGCATCTCTTACATAGATGCTCTTTAGTTAAAACGTGTTGGGTTCGTGAACTGTGTAAATTCATTTGAGCCGAAAAATCACTGGGATTACCAGAAATGAACTCTTGCTTGTAGGAAGACACAGAGCCTTTGGTTTAACTCCGTTTCTCATGGAAAATTCAGACCGGTGTTCTCATCCAAAAAACATACTCTGTTTTAATGCAAGAAGCATGCTCTTCTTTCCAGTTTTTCCAATACTGCAAGAAACATGAGCAGGCCGAGAAAAAAAGAACTGTGTTTCCTACTCATACGGACCATATCTAGTTGAAATCTCCTTATGAAAATGTAACAAATGACAGCATCTCTTAAATAGATGCTCTTTAGTTAATAGTGAAAAAAGTATTGGGTTCATGAACTGTGTAAATTCATTTGAGCCGAAAAATCACTGGGTTTACCGGAAATGAACTCTTGCTTGTAGGAAGACACAGAGTGTTTGGTTTCACTCCGTTTTTAAAGGGAAATTCAGACCAGATTTCTCATCCATGAAACAAACTCCATTTTAACGCAAGCAGCATGCCCTTCTTTCCAGCATCTCTAATACAGCAAGAAACATGAGCATGCCCAGAAAAAAAGAACTGTGTTTCCTACTCATACGGACCATATCTAGTTGAACTCTGCTCATTAAACTGTAACAAACCACTGCATCTCTTACATAGATGCTGTTTAGTTAATAGTGAAAATCGTCTTGGGTTCATGAACAGTGTAAATACATTTGAGCCGAAAAATCACTGGGTTAACCGGAAATGAACTCTTGCTTGTAGGAAGACAAAGAGAATTTGGTTTAACTCCATTTCTGAAGGGAAATTCAGACCAGTGTTCTCATCCATGAAACACCCTCTGTTTTAACTGAAGAAGCATCCTCTTCTGTCCAGAATCTCCAATACAGCAAGAAATATGAGTTGTCCAGAAAAAATAAACTGTGTTTCTACTCATACGGACCATATCCAGTTAAACTCTACTTATGAAACTGTAACAAACCACAGCATCTCTTACAAAAATACTCTTTCATTTATAGTGAAAAACATGTTGGGTTCGTGAACTGTGTAAATTCATTTTAGCCGAAAAATCACTGGGTTTACCGGAAATGAACTCTTGCTTGTAGGAAGACACAGAGCCTTCGGTTTAACTCCGTTTCTCATTGAAAATTCAGACCGGTGTTCTCATCCATGAAACACACTCTGTTTTAACGCATGAAGCATGCTCTTCTTTCCAGCATCTCTAATACAGCCAGAAACTTGAGCATGCCCAGAAAAAAAGAACTGTGTTTCCTACTCATACGGACCATATCTAGTTGAACTCTGCCCCTTAAACTGTAACAAACCACAGCATCTCTTACATAGATGCTGTTTGGTTAATAGTGAAAATCGTGTTGGGTCCGTGAACTGTGTAAATTCATTTGAGCCGAAAAATCACTGGGTTTACCGGAAATGAACTCTTGCTTGTAGGAAAACAAAGAGCCTTTGGTTTAACTCCGTTTGTGAAGCGAAATTCAGACCAGTGTTCTCATCCATGAAACACCCTCTGTTTTAACGCAAGAAGCATCCTCTTCTGTCCAGAATCTGCAATACAGCAAGTAATATGAGCATGTCCATAAAAAATGAACTGTGTTTACTACTCATACAGACAATATCTGGTTGAACTCTGATTATGAAACTCTAACAAACTACAGCATCTCTTACATAGATGCTATATAGTTAATAGTGCAAAACGTGTTGGGTTCGTGAACTGTGTAAATTCATTTGAGCCGAAAAATCACTGGGCTTACCGGAAATGAGCTCTTGCTTGTAGGAAGACAAAGAGGCTTTAGTTTCACTCCGTTTGTAAAGGGAAATTCAGACCAGAGTTCTCATCCATGAAAAACACTCTGTTTCAAGGCAAGAAGCAACCTCTTCTGTCCAGAATCTGCAATAAAGCAAGAAATATGAGCATGTCCAGAAAAAAGGAACTGTGTTTCCTACTAAAACAGACCATATCTGGTTGAACTCTGATTATGAAACTCTAACAAACCACTGCATCTCTTACATAGAACATGTTTAGTTAATAGTGAAAATCATGTTGGGTTCGTGAACTTTGTAAATACATTTGAGCCGAAAAATCACTGGGCTTACCGGAAATGAACTCTTGCTTTTAGGAAGACACAGAGCCTTTGGTTTAACTCTGTTTCTGATGGAAAATTCAGACCAGAGTTCTCATCCATGAAACATACTCTGTTTTAATGCAAGAAGCATGCTATTCTTTCCAGCGTCTCCAATACAGCAAGAAACATGAGCATGCCCAGAAAAAAAGAACTGTGTTTCTTACTCATATGGACCATATCCAGTTAAACTCTGCTTATGAAACTGTAACAAACCACAGCATCTCTTCCAAAAATGCTCTTTCATTTATAGTGAAAAACGTGTTGGGTTCGTGAACTGTGTAAATTCATTTGAGCCGACAAATCACTGGGTTTACCGGAAATGAACTCTTGTTTGTAGGAAGACACATAGGCTTTGGTTTAACTCTGTTTGTTAAGGGAAATTGAGCCCAGAGTTCTCATCCATGAAACACACTCTGTTTTAATGCAAGAAACATGCTCTTCTTTCCAGCATCTCTAATACAGCCAGAAACATGAGCATGCACAGAAAAAAAAAACTGTGTTACCTACTCATAGGGACCATATCTAGTTGAACTCTGCTCATTAAACTGTAACAAACCCCAGCATCACTTACATAGATGCTGTTTAGTTAATAGTGAAAATCGTGT
This sequence comes from Onychomys leucogaster, assembly GCA_949786385.1. Classification (NCBI taxonomy): domain Eukaryota; kingdom Metazoa; phylum Chordata; class Mammalia; order Rodentia; family Cricetidae; genus Onychomys; species Onychomys leucogaster. Next base: position 362,814 of record CATKUP010000070.1, read on the forward strand.
TGGGTTCGTGAACTGTGTAAATTCATTTCAGCCGAAAAATCCCTGGGTTTACCGGAAATGAACTCTTGCTTGTATGAAGACAAAGAGCCTTTGGTTTAACTCCGTTTGTGAAGGGAAATTCAGACCAGTGTTCTCATCCATGAAACACCCTCTGTTTTAACGCAAGAAGCATCAGCTTCTGTCCAGAATATGAAATCCAGCAAGAAATATGTCCATATCCAGGAAAAATGAACTGTGTTTCCTACTCATACGTACCATATCTTGTAGAACTCTGATTATGAAACTGTTACAATCTCCAGCATTTCTTACATAGATGCTCTTTAGTTAAAACGTGTTGGGTTCGTGAACTCTGTAAATTCATTTGAGCAGAAAAATCACTGGGGTTACCGGAAATGAACTCTTGCTTGTAGGAAGACGCAGAGGCTTTGGTTTCACTCCGTTAATGAAGGAAAATTCAGACCAGTGTTCTCATCCATGAAACACCCTCTGTTTTAACGCAAGAAGCATCCTCTTCTGTCCAGAATCTGCAATTCAGCAAGTAATATGAGCATGTCCAGAAAAAATGAACTGTGTTTCCTCCTCATATGGACCATATCTAGTTGAACTCTGATTATGAAACTGTAACAAACTACAGCATCTCTTACATAGATGCTCTTTAGTTAAAACGTGTTGGGTTCGTGAACTGTGTAAATTCATTTGAGCCGAAAAATCACTGGGATTACCGGAAATGAACTCTTGCTTGTAGGAAGACACAGAGCCTTCGGTTTAACTCCGTTTCTCATGGAAAATTCAGACCGGTGTTCTCATCCATGAAACATACTCTGTTTTAATGCAAGAAGCATGCTCTTCTTTCCAGCTTTTCCAATACTGCAAGAAACATGAGCATGCCCAGAAAAAAAGAACTGTGTTTCCTACTCATACGGACCATATCTAGTTGAAATCTCCTTATGAAAATGTAACAAATGACAGCATCTCTTACATAGATGCTCTTTAGTTAATAGTGAAAAAAATGTTGTGTTCGTGAACTGTGTAAATTCATTTGAGCCGAAAAATCACTGGGTTTACCGGAAATGAGCTCTTCCTTGTAGGAAGACACAGAGGCTTTGGTTTCACTCGGTTTGTGAAGGGTAATTCAGACCAGAGTTCTCATCCATGAAACACACTCTGTTTTAACGCAAGAAGGAACCTCTTCTATCCAGAATCTGCAATACAGCAAGAAATATGAGCATGTCCAGAAAAATGAACTGTGTTTCCTACTCATACAGACCATATCTGGTTGAACTCTGATTATGAAACTCTAACAAACTACAGCATCTCTTACATAGATGCTATTTAGTTAATAGTGAAAAACGTGTTGGGTTCGTGAACTGTGTAAATTCATTTGAGCCGAAAAATCACTGGGCTTACCGGAAATAAACTCTTGCTTGTAGGAACACACAGAGCCTTTGGTTTAACTCCGTTTGTGAAGGAAAAGTCAGACCGGTGTTCTCATCCATGAAACATACTCGGATTTAACGCTAGAAGCATGCTCTTCTTTCCAGCGTCTCCAATACAACAAGAAACATGAGCATGTCCAGAAAAAATGAACTGTGTGTCCTACTCATACGGACTATATCTGGTTGAACTCTGATTATGAAACTGTAACAAACTACAGCATCTCTTACAGAGATGCTATTTAGTTAATAGTTAAAAACCTGTTGGGTTCGTGAACTGTGTAAATTAATTTGAGCCAAATAATCCCAGGGCTTACCGGAAATGAACTCTTGCTTGTAGGAAGACAAAGAGCCTTTGGTTTACCTCCATTTTTGATGGAAAATTCAGACCGGTGTTCTCATCCATGAAACATACTCTGTTTTAATGCAAGAAGCATGCTCTTCTTTCCAGCGTCTCCAATACAGCATGAAACATGAGCATGCCCAGAAAAAAAGAACTGTGTTTCCTACTCATACGGACCATATCTAGTTGAACACTGCTTATGAAACTGTAACAAACCACAGCATGTGTTACATAGATGCTCTTTAGTTAATAGTGAAAAACGTGTTGGGTTCATGAAATGTGTAAATTCATTTGAGCCGACAAATCACTGGGTTTACTGGAAATGAGCTCTTCCTTGTAGGAAGACACAGAGGCTTTGGTTTCACTCCGTTTGTGAAGGGAAATTCAGACCAGAGTTCTCATCCATGAAACACACTCTGTTTTAACGCAAGAAGCAACCTCTTCTGTCCAGAATCTGCAATACAGCAAGAAATATGAGCATGTCCAGAAAAAATGAACTGTGTTTCCTACTCATACAGACCATATCTGGTTGAACTCTGATTATGAAACTCTAACAAACTACAGCATCTCTTACATAGATGCTATATAGTTAATTGTGCAAAATGTGTTGGGTTTGTGAACTGTGTAAATTCATTTGAGCCGAAAAATCACTGGGCTTACCGGAAATGAACTCTTGCTTTTAGGAAGACACAGAGCCTTTGGTTTAACTCCGTTTGTGAAGGAAAAGTCAGACCGGTGTTCTCATCCATGAAACATACTCGGTTTTAACGCTAGAAGCATGCTCTTCTTTATAGCGTATCTAATAGAGCAAGAAACATGAGCATGCCCATAAAAAAAGAACTGTGTTTTTACTCATACGGACCATATCTAGTTGAACTCTGCTCATTAAACTGTAACAAACCACTGCATCTCTTACAAAAATGCTCTTTCATTTATACTGAAACACATGTTGGGTTCGTGAACTGTGTAAATTCATTTGAGCCGAAAAATCACTGGGTTTACCGGAAATGAACTCTTGCTTGTAGGAAGACAAAGAGCCTTTGGTTTAACTCTGTTTGTGAAGGGAAATTCAGACCAGTGTTCTCATCCAAGAAACACCCTCTGTTTTAACGCAAGAAGCATCCTATTCTGTCCAGAATCTGCAATACAGCAAGAAATATGAGCATGTCCAGAAAAAATGAACTGTTTTTCCTACTCATACGGACCATATCTGGTTGAACTCTGATTATGAAACTGTAACAAACTACAGCATCTTTGACATAGATGCTATTTAGTTAATAGTGAAAAACATTTTGGGTTCGTGAACTGTGTAAATTCATTTGAGCCGAATAATCACTTGGCTTACCGGAAATGAACTCTTGCTTGTAGGAAGACACAGAGCATTTGCTTTAACTCCGTTTCTGATGGAAAATTCAGACTGGTGTTTTCATCCATGAAACATACCCTGTTTTAACGCAAGAAGCATGTTCTTCTTTCAAGCGTCTGCAATACAGCAAGAAACATGAGCATGACCAGAAAAGAGGGCTGTGTTTCTACTCATATGGACCATATCCAGTTAAACTCTGCTTATGAAACTGTAACAAACCACAGCATCTCTTACAAAAATGCTCTTTCATTTATAGTGAAAAACGTGTTGGGTTCGTGAACTGTGTAAATTCATTTGAGCCGAAAAATCACTTGGCTTAGCGGAAATGAACTCTTGCTTGTAGGAAGACACAGAGCATTTGCTTTAACTCCGTTTCTGATGGGAAATTCAGACTGGTGTTCTCATCCATGAAACATACTCTGTTTTAAAACAAGAAGCATGCTCTTCTTTCCACCGTCTCCAATACAGCAAGAAACATGAGCATGCCCAGAAAAAAAGAACTGTGTTTCTACTCATATGGACCATATCCAGTTAAACTCTGCTTATGAAACTGTAACAAACCACAGCATCTCTTACAAAAATGCTCTTTCATTTATAGTGAAACACATGTTGGGTTCGTGAACTGTGTAAATTCATTTGAGCCGAAAAATCACTGGGTTTACCGGAAATGAACTCTTGCTTGTAGGAAGACAAAGAGCCTTTGGTTTAACTCCGTTTGTGAATGGAAATTCAGACCAGTGTTCTCATCCATGAAACACCCTCTGTTTTAACGCAAGAAGCATCCTCTTCTGTCCAGAATCTGCAATTCAGCAAGAAATATGAGGATGTCCAGAAAAAATGAACTGTGTTTCCTACTCATACGGACCATATCTGGTTGAACTCTGATTATGAAACTGTAAAAAACTACAGCATCTCTTACATAGATGCTATTTAGTTAATAGTGAAAAACGTGTTGGGTTCGTGAACTGTGTAAATTCATTTGAGCCGAATAATCACTTGGCTTACCGGAAATGAACTCTTGCTTGTAGGAAGACACAGAGCATTTGCTTTAACTTCGTTTCTGATGAAAAATTCAGACTGGTGTTCTCATCCATGAATCATACTCTGTTTTATCTTAAGAAGCATGCTCTTCTTTCCAGCGACTCTAATACAGCAAGAAATATGAGCATGCCCAGTAAAAAGAACAGTGTTTCCTACTCATACGGACCATATCTAGTTGAACACTGCTTATGAAACTGTAACAAACCACAGCATGTGTTACATAGATGCTGTTTAGTTTATAGTGATAATCGTGTTGGGTTCCTGAACTGTGTAAATACATTTGAGCCGAAAAATCACTGGGTTTACCGGAAATGAACTCTTGCTTGTACGAAGACAAGGAGTCTTTGGTTTAACTCCGTTTGTGAAAGGAAATTCAGACCAGCGTTCTCATCCATGAAACACACTCTGTTTTAACGCAAGAAGTATCCTTTTCTGTCCAAAATCTGCAATACAGCAAGAAATATGAGCATGTCCAGAAAAAATGAACTGTGTTTCCTACTCATACGGACCATATCTTGTTGAACTCTGTTTAGGAAACTGTAACAAACTACAGCATCTCTTACATAGATGCTATTTATTTAATAGTGAAAAATGTGTTGGGTTCGTGAACTGTGTAAATTCATTTGAGCCGAAAAATCTCTGGGATAACAGGAAATGAACTCTTGCTTGTAGGAAGACACAGAACCTTTGCTTTAACTCCGTTTCTGATGGAAAACACAGACTGGTGTTCTCATCCATGAAACATACTCTGTTTTAACGCAAGAAGCATGCTCTTCTTTCCAGCGTCTGCAATACAGCAAGAAACATGAGCATGCCCAGAAAAAAAGAACTGTGTTTCTACTCATACGGACCATATCCAGTTAAACCCTGCTTATGAAACTGTAACAAACCACAGCATCTCTTACAAAAATGCTCTTACATTTATAGTGAAACACATGTTGGATTCGTGAACTGTGTAAATTCATTTGAGCCGAAAAATCACTGGGTTTACCGGAAATGAACTCATGCTTGTAGGAAGACAAAGAGCCTTTGGTTTAACTCCGTTTGTGAAGCGAAATTCAGACCAGTGTTCTCAATCATGAAACACCCTGTGTTTTAACGCAAGAAGCATCCTATTCTGTCCAGAATCTGCAATACAGCAAGAAATATGAGCATGTCCAGAAAAAATGAACTGTGTTTCCTAGTCATACGGACCATATCTGGGTGAACTCTGATTATGAAACTGTAACAAACTACAGCATCTCTAACATAGATGCTATTTAGTTAATAGTGAAAAACGTGTTGGGTTTGTGAACTATGTAAATTCATTTGAGCCGAATAATCACTTGGCTTACCGGAAATGAACTCTTGCTTGTAGGAAGACACAGAGCATTTGCATTAACTCCGTTTCTGATGGAAAATTCAGTCTGGTGTTCTCATCCATGAAACATACTCTGTTTTAACGCAAGAAGCATGCTCTTCTTTCCAGTGTCTCCATTACAGCAAGAAACATGAGCATGCCCAGAAAAAAAGAACAGCGTTTCTACTCATACGGACCATATCCAGATAAGCTCTGCTTATGAAACTGTAACAAACCACAGCATGTGTTACATAGATGCTGTTAAGTTAATAGTGAAAATCGTGTTGGGTTCGTGAACTGTGTAAATACATTTGAGCCGAAAAATCACTGGGTTTACCGGAAATGAACTCTTGCTTGTAGGAAGACAAAGAGCCTTTGGTTTCACTCCGTTTCTGAAGGAAAATTCAGACCAGTGTTCTCATCCATGAAACATACTCTGTTTTAACGCAAGAAGCATGCTCTTCTTTCCAGCGTCTCCAATACAGCAAGAAACATGAGCATGCCCAGAAAAAAAGAACAGTGTTTCCTACTCATACGGACCATATCTAGTTGAACACTACTTATGAAACTGTAACAAACCACAGCATGTGTTACATAGATGCTCTTTAGTTAATAGGGAAAAAAGTATTGGGTTCCTGAACTCTGTAAAGTCATTTGAGCCGAAACATCACTGGGTTACCGGAAACGAATTCTTGCTTGCAGGAAGACACAGAGGCTTTGGTTTCACTCCGTTTCTGACGGAAAATTCCGACCAGTGTTCTCATCCATGAAACATACTCTTTTTTAACGCAAGAAGAATGCTCTTCTTTCAAGCGTCCCCAATACAGCAAGAAACATGAGCATGCCCAGAAAAAAAGAACTGTGTTTCCTACTCATACGTACCATATCTAGTTAAGCTCTGCTCATTAAACTGTAACAAATTACAGCATCTCTTACATAGATGCAGTTTAGTTAATAGTGAAAATCGTGTTGGGTTCGTGAACTGTGTAAATTCATTGGAGCCGAAAAATCACTGGGTTTACCGGAAATGAACTCTTGCTTGTAGGAAGACACAGAGACTTTGGTTTCACTACGTTTGCGAAGGGAAATTCAGACCAGAGTTCTCATCCATGAAACATACTCTGTTTTAACGCAAGAAGCATGCTGTTCTTTCCAGCATCTCTAATACAGCAAGAAACATGAGCATGCCCAGAAAAAAAGAACTGCGTTTCCGACTCATACGGACAATATCTATTTGAACTCTGCTCATTAAATTGTAACAAACAACTGCATATCTTACATAGATGCTGTTTAGTCAATATTGGAAATCGTGTTGGGTTCGTGAACTATGTAAATACATTTGAGCCGAAAAATCACTGGGTTTACCGTATATGAACTCTAGCTTGTAGGAGGACAAAGAGCCATTGGTTTCACACCATTTCTGAAGGGAAATTCAGACCTGTGTTCTCATCCAGGAAACACCCTCTCTTTTAACGCAAGAAGCATCCTCTTCTGTCCAGAATCTGCAATAAAGCTAGAAATATGAGCATGTCCAGAAAAATGAACTCTGTTTCCTACTCATATGGACCATATCTGGTTGAACTCTGATTATGAAACTGTAACAAACTACAGCAACTCTTACATAGATGCTATTTAGTTAATAGTGAAAAACGTGTTGGGTTCGTGAACTGTGTAAATTCATTTGAGCCGAAACATCACTGGGTTTACCGGAAATGAACTCTTGCTTGTAGGAAGGCACAGAGGCTTTGGTTTCACTCCGTTTGTGAAGGGAAATTCAGACCAGTGTTTTCATCCATGAAACACACGCTGTTTTAACGCAAGAAGCATCCTCTTCTGTCCAGAATCTGCAATACAGCAAGAAACATGAGCATTCCCAGAAAAAAAGAACTGTGTTTCCTACTCATACGGACCATATCTTGTTGAACTCTGATTAGGAAACTGTAGCAAACTACAGCATCTCTTACATAGATGCTATTTAGTTAATAGTGAAAAACATGTTGGGTTCGTGAACTGTGTAAATTCATTTGAGCCGAAAAATCACTGGGATTACCAGAAATGAACTCTTGCTTGTAGGAAGACACAGAGCCTTTGGTTTAACTCCGTTTCTGATGTAAATTTCAGACCGGTGTTCTCATCCATGAAACATACCCTGTTTTAACCCAAAAAGCATGCTCTTCTTTCCAGCGTCTGCAATACAGCAAGAAACATGAGCATGAACAGAAAAAAAGAACTGTGTTTCTACTCATACGGACCATATCCAGTTAAACTCTGCTTATGAAACTGTAACAAACCACAGCATCACTTACAAAATGCTCTTTCATTTATAGTGAAAAACGTGTTGGGTTCGTGAACTGTGTAAATTCATTTGAGCCGAAAAATCACTGTGTTTACCGGAAATGAACTCTTGCTTGAAGGAAGACACAGAGGCTTTGGTTTCAATCCGTTTCTGAAGGAATATTCAGACCAGTGTTCTTATCCATGAAACACACTCTGTTTTAACGCAAGAAGAATGCTCTTCTTTTAAGCATCTGCAATACAGCAAGAAACATGAGCATGCCCAGAAAAAAAGAAGTGTGTTTCCTACTCATACGGACCATATCTTGTTGAACTCTGATTAGGAAACTGTAGCAAACTACACTATCTCTTACATAGATCCTATTTAGTTAATAGTGAAAAACATGTTGGTTTCGTGAACTGTGTAAATTCATTTGAGCCGAAAAATCACTGGGATTACCAGAAATGAACTCTTGCTTGTAGGAAGACACAGAGCCTTTGGTTTAACTCCGTTTCTGATGGAAATTTCAGACCGGTGTTCTCATCCATGAAACATACCATGTTTTAACCCAAGAAGCATGCTCTTCTTTCCAGCGTCTGCAATACAGCAAGAAACATGAGCATGACCAGAAAAAAAGTACTGTGTTTCTACTCATACGGACCATATCCAGTTAAAATCTGCTTATGAAACTGTAACAAACCACAGCATCTCTTACAAAAATGCTCTTTCATTTATAGTGAAAAACGTGTTGGGTTCGTGAACTGTGTAAATTCATTTGAGCCGAAAAATCACTGGGTTTACCGGAAATGAACTCTTGCTTGAAGGAAGACACAGAGCCTTTGGTTTCACTCCGTTTCTGACGGAAAATTCCGACCAGTGTTCTCTTCCATGAAACATACTCTTTTTTAAAGCAACAAGAATGCTCTTCTTTCAAACGTCCCCAATACAGCAAGAAATATGAGCATGCCCAGAAAAAAAGAACTGGGTTTCCTACTCATACGTACCTTATCTAGTTGAGCTCTGCTCATTAAACTGTAACAAACCACAGGATATCTTACATAGATGCAGTTTAGTTAATAGTGAAAATCGTGTTGGGTTCGTGAACTGTGTAAATTCATTTGAACCGAAAAATCACTGGGTTTACCGGAAATGAACTCTTGCTTGTAGGAAGACACAGAGGCTTTGGTTTCACTCCGTTTGTGAAGGGAAATTCAGACCAGAGTTCTCATCCATGAAACATACTCTGTTTTAACGCAAGAAGCATGCTGTTCTTTCCAGTATCTCTAATACAGCAAGAAACATGAGCAAGCCCAGAAAAAAAGAAAGGCGTTTCCGACTCATACGGACCATATCTAGTTGAACTCTACTCATTAAACTGTAACAAACCACAGCATCTCTTACATAGATGCTGTTTAGTTAATAGTGGAAATCGTGTTGGGTTTGTGAACTGTGTAAATACATTTGAACCGAAAAATCACTGGGTTTACCGTATATGAACTCTAGCTTGTAGGAGGACAAAGAGCCATTGGTTTCACAACATATCTGAAGGGAAATTCAGACCAGTGTTCTCATCCATGAAACACCCTCTCTTTTAACGCAAGAAGCATCCTCTTCTGTCCAGAATCTGCAATAAAACAAGAAATATGAGTATGTCCAGAAAAATGTACTGTGTTTCCTACTCATACGGACCATATCTGGTTGAACTCTGATTATGAAACTGTAACAAACTACAGCAACTCTTATGTAGATGCTATTTCGTTAATAGTGAAAAACGTGTTGGGTTCGTGAACTGTGTAAATTCATTTGAGCCGAAACATCACTGGGTTTACCGGAAATGAACTCTTGCTTGTAGCAAGGCACAGACGCTTTGGTTTCACTCCGTTTGTGAAGGGAAATTCAGACCAGAGTTTTCATCCATGAAACACACTCTGTTTTAATGCAAGAAGCATCCTCTTCTGTCCAGAATCTGCAATACAGCAAGAAACATGCGCATGACTAGAAAAAAAGAACTGTGTTTCTACTCATACGGACCATATCCAGTTAAACTCTGCTTATGAAACTGTAACAAACCACAGCATCTCTTACAAAATGCTCTTTCATTTATAGTGAAAAACGTGTTGGGTTCATGAATTGTGTAAATTCATTTGAGCCGAAAAATCACTGTGTTTACCGGAAATGAACTCTTGCTTGTAGGAAGACAAAGAGCCTTTGGATTCACTCTGTTGGTGAAGGGAAATTCAGACCAGAGTTCTCATCCATGAAACACACTCTGTTTTAACACAAGAAGCATCCTCTTCTGTCCAGAATCCTAATACAGCAAGATATATAAGCATGTCCAGAAGAAAAGAACTGTGTTTCCTAGACATACGGACCGTATCTGGTTGAATTCTGATTATGAAACTGTAACAAACTACAGCATCTCTTACATAGATGCTATTTAGTTAATAGTGAAAAACGTGTTGGGTTCGTGAACTTTGTAAATTCATTTGAGCCAAAAAATCTCTGTGCTTACAGGAAATAATCTCTTGCTTGTAGGAAGACCCAGAGCCTTTTGTTTAACTCCGTTTCTGATGGAAAATTCAGACCGGTGTTCTCATCGATGAAACATACCCTGTTTTAACGCAAGAAGCATGCTCTTCTTTCCAGCGTCTGCAATACAGCAAGAAATATGAGCATGCCCAGAAAAAAAGAACCCTGTTTCTACTCATACAGACCATATCCAGTTATACTCTGCTTATGAAACTGTAAGAAACCACAGCATCTCTTACAAAAATGCTCTTTCATTTATACTGAAAAACGTGTTGGGTTCGTGAACTGGGTAAATTCATTTGAGCCGAAAAATCACTGGGTTTACCGGAAATGAACTCTTGCTTGTAGGAAGACAAAGAGCCTTTGGTTTAACTCCATTTCTGAATGGAAATTCAGACCTGTGTTCTCATCCATGAAACACCCTCTGTTTTAACGCAAGAAACATCCTCTTCTGTCCAGAATCTGCAATACAGCAAGAAATATGAGCATGTCTAGAAAAAATGAACTGTGTTTCCTACACATACGGACCATATCTAGTTGAACTCTGATTATGAAACTGTAACAAACTTCAGCATCTCTTACATAGATGCTCTTTAGTTAATAGCGAAAAACGTGTTGGGTTCGTGAACTGTGTAAATTCATTTGATCCGAAAAATCACTGGGTTTACCGGAAATGAACTCTTGCTTGTAGAAAGACACAGAGATTTTGGTTTAACTCCGTTTCTGAAGGAAAATTCAGACCAGTGTTCTCATTCATGAAACACCCTCTGTTTTAACGCAAGAACCATCCTCTTCTTTCCAGATTCCACAATACAGAAAGATATATGAGCATGTCCAGAAAAAAAGAACAGTGTTTCCTACTCATATGGAACATATCTAGTTGAACTCTGCTTATGAAACTGTAACAAACCACAGCATGTGTTACATAGATGCTCTTTAGTTAATAGTGAAAAAAGTATTGAGTTGATGAACTGTGTAAATTCATTTGAGCCGAAAAACCCCTGGGTTTACCGGAAATGAACTCTTGCTTGTAGGAAAACTCAGAGGCGTTGGTTTAACTCCGTTTCTGATGGAAAATTCAGACCGGTGTTCTAATCGAGGAAACATACCCTGTTTTATCGCAAGAATCATGCTCTTCTTTCCAGCGTCTGCAATACAGCAAGAAACATGAGCATGCTCAGAAAAAAAGAACTGTGGTTCTACTCATACGGACCATATCCAGTTAAACTCTGCTTATGAAACTATAACAAACCACAGCATCTCTTACAAAAATGCTCTTTCATTTATAGTGAAAAACGTGTTGGGTTTGTGAACTGTGTAAATTCATTTGAGCCGAAAAATCACTGGGTTTACCGGAAATGAACTCTTGCTTGTAGGAAGAAACAGAGGCTTTGGTTTCACTCCGTTTGTGAAGGGAAATTCAGACCAGAGTTCTCATCCATGAAACACACTCTGTTTTAACGCAAGAAGCATGCTCTTCTTTCCAGCATCTCTAATACAGCAAGAAACATGAGCATGCCCAGAAAAAATGAACTGCGTTTCCTACTCATACGGACCATATCTAGTTTAACTCTGCTCATTAAACTGTAACAAACCACTGCATATCTCACATAGATGCTGTTTAGTTAACAGTGAAAATCGTGTTGGGTTCGTGAACTGTGTAAATACATTTGAGCCGAAAAATCACTGGGTTTTCCGGAAATGAACTCTTGCTGGTAGGAAGACAAAGAGCCTTTGGTTTAACACCATTTCTGAAGGGAAATTAAGACCAGTGTTCTCATCCATGAAACACCCTCTGTTTAAACGCAAGAAGCATCCTCTTTTGTCCAGAATCTCCAATAGAGCAAGAAATATGAGCATGTCCAGAAAAAATGAACTGTGTTTCCTACTCATACGGACCATATGTGGTTGAACTCTGATTATGAAACTGTAAAAAAATACAGCATCTCTTACATAGATGCTATTTAGTTAATAGTGAAAAACATGTTGGGTTCATGATCTGTGTAAATCATTTGAGCCGAATAATCACGGGGCTTACCGGAAATGAACTCTTAATTGTAGGAAGGCACGGAGCCTTTAGTTTAAGTCCGTTTCTGAAGGAAAATTCACACCGGTGTTCTCATCCATGAAACATACTCGGTTTTAACGCAAGAAGCATGCTCTTCTTTCCAGCGTCTGCAATACAGCAAGTAACATGAGCATGCCGAGAAAAAAAGAACTGTGTTTCTTACTCATACGGACCATATCCAGTTAAACTCTGCTTATGAAACTGTAACAAACCACAGCATCTCTTAAAAAAATGCTCATTCATTTATAGTGAAAAACGTGTTGGGTTCGTGAACTGTGTAAATTCATTTGAGCCAAAAAAATCTCTGTGCTTACAGGAAATAATCTCTTGCTTGTATGAAGCCCCAGAGCATTTGGTTTAACTCCGTTTCTGATGGAAAATTCAGGCCGGTGTGCTCATCAATGAAACATACCCTGTTTTAACGCAAGAAGCTTGCTCTTCTTTCCAGCGTCTGCAATACAGCAAGAAACATGAGCATGCACAGAAAAAAAGAACCCTGTTTCTACTCATACAGACCATATCCAGTTACACTCTGCTTATGAAACTGTAACAAACCACAGCATCTCTTACAAAAATGCTCTTTCATTTATACTGAAAAACGTGTTGGGTTCGTGAACTGTGTAATTCATTTGAGCCGAAAAATCACTGGGTTTACCGGAAATGAACTCTTGCTTGTAGGAAGACACAAAGGCTTTGGTTTAACTCCGTTTGTGAAGGGAAATTCAGACCAGCATTCTCATCCAGGAAACACACTCTGTTATAACGCAAGAAGCATCCTCTTCTGTCCATAATCTGCAATACAGCAAGAAATATGAGCTGTCCAGAAAAAATGAACTGTGTTTCCTACTCATACGGACCATATCTTGTTGAACTCTGATTTGGATACTGTAACAAACCACAGCATCTCTTACAAAAATGGTCTTTCATTTATAGTGAAAAACGTGTTGGGTTCGTGAACTCTGTAAATTCATTTGAGCCGAAAAATCACTGGGTTTACCGGAAATGAACTCTTGCTTGTAGGAAGACACAGAGGCTTTGATTTCACTCCGTTTCTGAAGGAAAATAACAACCAGTGTTCTCATCCATGAAACATACTCTGTTTTAACGCAAGAAGAATGCTCTTCTTTCAAGCGTCCCCAATACAGCAAGAAACATGAGCATGCCCAGAAAAAGAGAACTGTGTTTCCTACTCATACGTACCATATCTAGTTGAACTCTTGTCATGAAACTATAACAAAACACAGCATCTCTTACATAGATGCTCTTTAGTTAATAGTGAAAATCATGTTGGGTTCGTGAACTGTGTAAATACATTTGAGCCGAAAAATCACTAGGTTTATGGGAAATGACCTCTTGCTTGTAGGAAGACAAAATAGCCTTTGGTTTAACTCCATTTCTGAAGGGAAATTCAGACCAGTGTTCTCATCCATGAAACACCCTCTGTTTTAACGCAAGAAGCATCCTCTTCTGTCCAGAATCTGCAATACAGCAAGAAATATGAACATGTCTAGAAAAAATGAACTGTGTTTCCTACTCATACGGACCATATCTAGTTGAACTCTGATTATGAAACTGTAACAAATTTCAGCATCTCTTACATAGATGCTCTTTAGTTAATAGCGAAAAACGTGTTGGGTTCGTGAACTGTGTAAATTCATTTGATCCGAAAAATCACTGGGTTTACCGGAAATGAACTCTTGCTTGTAGAAAGACACAGAGATTTTGGTTTAACTCCGTTTCTGAAGGAAAATTCAGACCAGTGTTCTCATTCATGAAACACCCTCTGTTTTAACGCAAGAAGCATCCTCTTCTTTCCAGATTCCACAATACAGAAAGAAATATGAGCATGTCCAGAAAAAAAGAACAGTGTTTCCTACTCATATGGACCATATCTAGTTGAACTCTGCTTATGAAACTGTAACACACCACAGCATCTCTTACATAGATGCTCTTTAGTTAATAGTGAAAAACATGTTGGTTTCCTGAACTGTGTAAATTCATTTGAGTCGAAAAATCAGTGGGTTTACTGGAAATGAACTCTTGCATGCATAAAGAAACAGATACTTTGATTTAACTATGTTTGTGAAGGGAAATTCAGACCAGTGTTCTCATCCATGAAACACCCTCTGTTTTAACGCAAGCATCATCCTCGTCTTTCCAAAGTCTGCAATACAGCAAGAAATATGAGCATGTCCAGAAAAAATGAACTGTGTTTCCTACTCATACAGACCATTTCTAGTTGAACTCTGCTCATGAATCTGTAACAAACCACAGCATGTGTTACATAGATGCTCTTTAGTTAATAGTGAAAAAAGTATTGAGTTCATGAACTGTGTAAATTCATTTGAGCCGAAAAACCCCTGGGTTTACCGGAAATGAACTCTTGCTTGTAGGAAGACTCAGAGGCGTTGGTTTAACTCCGTTTCTGATGGAAAAACAGACCGGTGCTCTCATTGATGAAACATACGCTGTTTTAACGCAAGAAGCATGCTCCTCTTTCCAGCGTCTGCAATACAGCAAGAAACATGAGCATGCCCAGAAAAAAAGAACTGTGGTTCTACTCATACGGACCATATCCAGTTAAACTCTGCTTATGAAACTGTAACAAACCACAGCATCTCTTACAAAAATGCTCTTTCATTTATAGTGAAAAACGTGTTGGGTTTGTGAACTGTGTAAATTCATTTGAGCCGAAAAATCACTGGGTTTACCGGAAATGAACTCTTGCTTGTAAGAAGAAACAGAGGCTTTGGTTTCACTCCGTTTGTGAAGGGAAATTCAGACCAGAGTTCTCATCCATGAAACACACTCTGTTTTAACGCAAGAAGCATGCTCTTCTTTCCAGCATCTCTAATACAGCAAGAAACATGAGCATGCCCAGAAAAAATGAACTGCGTTTCCTACTCATACGGACCATATCTAGTTTAAATCTGCTCATTAAACTGTAACAAACCACTGCATATCTTACATAGATGCTGTTTAGTTAACAGTGAAAATCATGTTGGGTTCGTGAACTGTGTAAATACATTTGAGCCGAAAAATCACTGGGTTTTCCGGAAATGAACTCTTGCTTGTAGGAAGACAAAGAGCCTTTGGTTTAACAGCATTTCTGAAGGGAAATTAAGACCAGTGTTCTCATCCATGAAACACCCTCTGTTTTAACGCAAGAAGCATCCTCTTTTGTCCAGAATCTGCAATAGAGCAAGAAATATGAGCATGTCCAGAAAAAATGAACTGTGTTTCCTACTCATACGGACCATATGTGGTTGAACTCTGATTAGGAAACTGTAAAAAAATACAGCATCTCTTACATAGATGCTATTTAGTTAATAGTGAAAAACATGTTCGGTTCATGAACTGTGTAAATCATTTGAGCCGAATAATCACTGGGCTTACCAGAAATGAACTCTTGCTTGTAGGAAGACCCAGAGCGTTTGGTTTAACTCTGTTTCTGATGGATAATTCAGACCGGTGTTCTCATCGATGAAACATACGCTGTTTTAATGCAAGAAGCATGCTCTTCTTTCCAGCGTCTGCAATACAGCAAGAAACATGAGCATGCCCAGAAAAAAAGAACTGTGTTTCTACTCATACGGACCATATCCAGTTAAACTCTGCTTATGAAACTGTAAGAAACCAGAGCATCTCTTACAAGAATGCTCTTTCATTTATAGTGAAAAACGTGTTGGGTTCGTGTACTGTGTAAATTCATTTGAGCCGAAAAATCACTGGGTTTACCGGAAATGAACTCTTGCTTGAAGGAAGACACAGAGGCTTTGGTTTCACTCTGTTTCTGAAGGAAAATTCAGACCAGTGTTCTCATCCATGAAACATACTCTGTTTTAACGCAAGAAGAATGCTCTTCTTTCAAGCGTCTGCAATACAGCAAGAAACATGAGCATGCCCAGAAAGAAAAGAACTGTGCTTCCTACTCATACGGACCATATCTAGTTGAACACTGCTTATGAAACTGTAACAAACCACAGCCTGTGTTACATAGATGCTCTTTAGTTAATAGTGAAAAAAGTATTGAGTTCATGAACTGTGTAAATTCATTTGAGCCGAAAAATCACTGGGTTTACCGGAAATGAACTCTTGCTTGTAGAAAGACTCAGAGGCTTTGGGTTCACTCTGTTTGTGAAGGGAAATTCAGACCAGAGTTCTCATCCATGAAACACACTCTGTTTTAACACAAGAAGCATCCTCTTCTGTCCAGAATCTGTAATACAGCAAAAAATATAAGCATGTCCAGAAGAAATGAACTGTGTTTCCTACACAGACGGAACATATCTGGTTGAACTCTGATTATGAAACAGTAACAAACTACAGCATCTCTTGCATAGATTCTATTTAGTTAATAGTGAAAAACTTGTTGGGTTCATGAACTTTGTAAATTCATTTGAGCCAAAAAATCTCTGTGCTTACAGGAAATAATCTCTTGCTTGTAGGAAGACCCAGAGCCTTTGGTTTAACTCCGTTTCTGATGGAAAATTCAGACCGGTGTTCTCATCGATGAAACATACCCTGTTTTAACGCAAGAAGCATGCTCTTCTTTCCAGCGTCTGCAATACAGCAAGAAACATGAGCATGCCCAGAAACAAAGAACTGTGTTTCTACTCATACGGACCATATCCAGTTAAACTCTGCTTATGAAACTGTAACAAACCACAGCATCTCTTACAAAAATGCTCTTTCATTTATAGTGAAAAACGTGTTGGGTTCGTGAACTGTGTAAATTCATTTGAGCCGAAAAATCACTGTGTTTAACGGAAATGAACTCTGGCTTGTAGGAAGACACAGAGGCTTTGGTTTCACTGCGTTTCTTAATGAAAATTCAGACCAGTGTTCTCATCCATGAAACATACTCTGTTTTAACGCAAGAAGCATCCTCTTCTGTCCAGAATCTGCAATACAGCAAGAAATATGAGCATGTCCCGAAAAAATGAACTGTGTTTCCTACTCATATGGACCATATCTGGTTGAACTCTGATTATGAAACTGTAACAAACTACACCATCTCTTACATAGATGCTATTTACTTAATAGGGAAAAACGTGTTGGGTTCCTGAACTGTGTAAATTCATTTGAGCTGAATAATCACTGGGTTTACCGGAAATGAACTCTTGCTTGTAGGAATACACAGAGGCTTTGGTTTAACTCCGTTTGGGAAGGGAAATTCAGACCAGAGTTCTCATCCATGAAACACACTCGGTTTTAATGCAAGAAGCATGCTCTTCTTTCCAGCATCTCTAATACAGCCAGAAACATGAGCATGCCCAGAAAAAAAGAACTGTGTTTCCTACTCATATGGACCATATCTAGTTGAACACTGCTTATGAAACTGTAACAAACCACAGCATGTGTTACATAGATGCTCTTTAGTTAATACTGAAAAAAGTATTGTGTTCATGAACTGTGTAAATTCATTTGAGCAGAAAAATCTCTGTGTTTACCGGAAATGAACTCTTGCTTGTAGGAAGACACAGAGGCTTTAGTTTCACTCCGTTTGTGAAGGGAAATTCAGACCAGAGTTCTCATCCATGAAACACACTCTGTTTTAACGCAAGAAGCATGCTCTTCTTTCCAGCATCTCTAACACAGCAAAAAACATGAGCATGACCAGAAAAAAAGAACTGCGTTTCCTACTCATACTGACCATATCTAGTTGAACTCTGCTCATTAAACTGTAACAAACCACTGCATCTCTTACATAGATGCTGTTTAGTTAATAGTGACAATCGTGTTGGGTTCGTGAACTTTTTAAATACATGTGAGCCGAAAAATCACTGGGTTTACCAGAAATGAACTCTTGCTTGTAGGAAGACAAAGAGCCTTTGGTTTAACACCATTTCTGAAGGGAAATTCAGACCAGTGTTCTCATCCATGAAACACCCTCTGTTTTCACGCAAGAAGCATCCTCTTTTGTCCAGAATCTGCAATACATCAAGAAATATGAGCATGTCCAGAAAAATGAACTGTGTTCCCTACTCATATGGACCATATCTGGTTGAACTCTGATTAGGAAACTGTAACAAACTACAGCATCTCTTACATAGATGCTATATAGTTAATAGTGAAAAACGTGTTGGGGTCGTGAACTTTGTGAATTCATTGAGTCGAAAAATCACTGGGCTTACAGGATATGAACTCTTGCTAGTAGGAAGACACAGAGCCTAAGGTTTAACTCCGTTTCTGATGGAAAATTCAGACTGTGGTTCTCATCGATGAAACATACCCTGTTTTAACGCAAGAAGCATGCTCTTCTTTCCAGCGTCTTCAATACAGCAAGAAACATGAGCATGACCAGAAAAAAAGAACTGTGTTTCTATTCATAGGGACCATATCCAGTTAAACTCTGCTTATGAAACTGTAACAAACCACAGCATCTCTTACAAAAATGCTCTTTCATTTATAGTGAAAAACGTGTTGGGTTCGTGAACTGTGTAAATTCATTTGAGCCGAAAAATCACTGGGTTTACCGGAAATGAACTCTTGCTTGTAGGAAGACACAGAGGCTTTGGTTTCACTCCGTTTCTGAAGTAAAATTCAGACCAGTGTTCTAATCCATGAAACATACTATGTTTTAACGCAAGAAGAATGCTCTTCTTTCAAGCGTCTCCAATACAGCAAGAAACATGAGCATGCCCAGAAAACAGAACTGTGTTTCCTACTCATACGGACCATATCTAGTTGAACACTGCTTATGAAACTGTAACAAACCACAGCATGTGTTACATAGATGCTCTTTAGTTAATAGTGAAAAAAGTATTGGGTTCATGAACAGTGTAAATTCATTTGAGCCAAAAAATCACTGGGTTTACCGGAAATGAACTCTTGCTTGTAGGAAGACTAAGAGGCTTTGGTTTCACTCCGTTTGTGAAGGGAAATTCAGACCAGAGTTGTCATCCATGAAACACACTGTGTTTTAGCGCAAGAAGCATCCTCTTCTGTCCAGAATCTGTAATACAGCAAGAAATATAAGCATGTCCAGAAGAAATGAACTGTGTTTCCTACACATACGGACCATATCTGGTTGAACTCTGATTATGAAACTGTAACAAACTACAGCATATCTTACATAGATGCTATTTAGTTAATAGTGAAAAACGTGTTGGGTTCGTGAACTTTGTAAATTCATTTGAGCCAAAAAATCTCTGTGCTTACAGGAAATAATCTCTTGCTTGTAGGAAGACCCAGAGCCTTTGGTTTAACTCCGTTTCTGATGGAAAATTCAGACCAGTGTTCTCAACGATGAAACATATGCTGTTTTAACGCAAGAAGCATGGTCTTCTTTCCAGCATCTGCAATACAGCAAGAAACATGAGCATGCCCAGAAAAAAAGAACTGTGTTTCTACTCATACGGACCATATCCAGTTAAACTCTGCTTATGAAACTGTAAGAAACCACAGCATCTCTTACAAAAATGCTCTTTCATTAATAGTGAAAAACGTGTTGGGTTCGTGAACTGTGTAAATTCATTTGATTCGAAAAATCACTGGGTTTACCGGAAATGAACTCTTGCTTGTAGGAAGACACAGAGGCTTTGGTTTAACTCCGTTTGTGAAGGGAAATTCAGACCAGAGTTCTCATCCATGAAACACACTCGGTTTTAATGCAAGAAGCATGCTCTTCTTTCCAGCATCTCTAATATCGCCAGAAAGATGAGCATGCCCAGAAAAAAAGAACTGTGTTTCCTACTCATATGGACCATATCTAGTTGAACACTGCTTATGAAACTGTAACAAACCACAGCATGTGTTACATAGATGCTCTTTAGTTAATACTGAAAAAAGTATTGTGTTCATGAACTGTGTAAATTCATTTGAGCAGAAAAATCTCTGTGTTTACCGGAAATGAACTCTTGCTTGTAGGAAGACACAGAGGCTTTAGTTTCACTCCGTTTGTGAAGGGAAATTCAGACCAGAGTTCTCATCCATGAAACACACTCTGTTTTAACGCAAGAAGCATGCTCTTCTTTCCAGCATCTCTAATACAGCAAAAAACATGAGCATGCCCAGAAAAAAAGAACTGCGTTTCCTACTCATACTGACCATATCTAGTTGAACTCTGCTCATTAAACTGTAACAAACAACTGCATCTCTTACATAGATGCTGTTTAGTTAATCGTGACAATCGTGTTGGGTTCGTGAACTTTTTAAATACATGTGAGCCGAAAAATCACTGGGTTTACCAGAAATGAACTCTTGCTTGTAGGAAGACAAAGAGCCTTTGGTTTAACACCATTTCTGAAGGGAAATTCAGACCAGTGTTCTCATCCATGAAACACCCTCTGTTTTCACGCAAGAAGCATCCTCTTTTGTCCAGAATCTGCAATACATCAAGAAATATGAGCATGTCCAGAAAAATGAACTGTGTTCCCTACTCATATGGACCATATCTGGTTGAACTCTGATTAGGAAACTGTAACAAACCACAGCATCTCTTACAAAAATGCTCTTTCATTTATAGTGAAAAACGTGTTGGGTTCGTGAACTGTGTAAATTCATTTGAGCTGAAAAATCACTGGGTTTACCGGAAATGAACTCTTGCTTGTAGGAAGACTAAGAGGCTTTGGTTTCACTCCGTTTGTGAAGGGAAATTCAGACCAGAGTTGTCATCCATGAAACACCCTCTGTTTTCACGCAAGAAGCATCCTCTTTTGTCCAGAATCTGTAATACAGCAAGAAATATAAGCATGTCCAGAAGAAATGAACTGTGTTTCCTACACATAGGGACCATATCTGGTTGAACTCTGATTATGAAACTGTAACAAACTACAGCATCTCTTACATAGATGCTATTTAGTTAATAGTGAAAAACGTGTTGGGTTCGTGAACTTTGTAAATTCATTTGAGCCAAAAAATCTCTGTGCTTACAGGAAATAATCTCTTGCTTGTAGGAAGACCCAGAACCTTTGGTTTAACTCCGTTTCTGATGGAAAATTCAGACCGGTGTTCTCAACGATGAAACATATGCTGTTTTAACGCAAGAAGCATGGTCTTCTTTCCAGCGTCTGCAATACAGCAAGAAACATGAGCATGCCCAGAAAAAAAGAACTGTGTTTCTACTCATACGGACCATATCCAGTTAAACTCTGCTTATGAAACTGTAAGAAACCACAGCATCTCTTACAAAAATGCTCTTTCATTAATAGTGAAAAACGTGTTGGGTTCGTGAACTGTGTAAATTCATTTGAGCCGAAAAATCACTGGGTTTACCGGAAATGAACTCTTGCTTGTAGGAAGACACATAGGCTTTGGTTTAACTCCGTTTGTGATGGCAAATTCAGACCAGAGTTCTCATCCATGAAACACACTCTGGTTTAACGCAAGAAGCATGCTCTTCTTTCCAGCGTCTGCAATACAGCCAGAAACATGAGCATGCCCAGAAAAAAAGAACTGTGTTTCCTACTCATATGGACCATATCTAGTTGAACACTGCTTATGAAACTGTAACAAACCACAGCATGTGTTACATAGAAGCTCTTTAGTTAATAGTGAAAAAAGTATTGTGTTCATGAACTGTGTAAATTCATTTGAGCCGAAAAATCACTGTGTTTACCGGAAATGAACTCTTGCTTGTAGGAAGACACAAAGGCTTTGGTTTGACTCCGTTTGTGAAGGGAAATTCAGACCAGAGTTCTCATCCATGAAACACACTCTGTTTTAACGCAAGAAGCATGCTCTTCTTACCAGCATATCTAATACAGCAAGAAACATGAGCATGCCCAGAAAAAATGAACTGCGTTTCCTACTCATAAGGACCATATCTAGTTGAACTCTGCTCATTAAACTGTAAAAAACCACTGCATATCTTACATAGATGCTGTTTAGTTAACAGTGAAAATCGTGTTGGTTTCGTGAACTGTGTAAATACATTTGAGCCGAAAAATCACTGGGTTTACCGGAAATGAACTCTTGCTTGTCTGAAGACAAAGAGCCTTTGGTTTAACACCATTTCTGAAGGGAAATTCAGACCAGTGTTCTCATCCATGAAACACCCTCTGTTTTAACGCAAGAAGCATCCTCTTTTGTCAAGAATCTGCAATAGAGCAAGAAATATGAGCATGTCCAGAAAAAATGAACTGTGTTTCCTACTCATACGGACCATATGTTGTTGAACTCTGATTATGAAACTGTAAAAAAATACAGCATCTCTTACATAGATGCTATTTAGTTAATAGTGAAAAACATGTTGGGTTCATGAACTGTGTAAATCATTTGAGCTGAATAATCACTGGGCTTACCGGAAATGAACTCTTGCTTGTAGGAAGACCCAGAGCCTTTGGTTTAACTCCGTTTCTGATGGAAAATTCAGACCGATGTTCTCATCGATGAAACATACGCTGTTTTAACGCAAGAAGCATGCTCTTCTTTCCAGCGTCTGCAATACAGCAAGAAACATGAGCATGCCCAAAAAAAAAGAACTGTGTTTTTACTCATACGGACCATATCCAGTTAAACTCTGCTTATGAAACTGTAAGAAACCAGAGCATCTCTTACAAGAATGCTCTTTCATTTATAGTGAAAAACGTGTTGGGTTCGTGAAATGTGTAAATTTATTTGAGCCGAAAAATCACTGGGTTTACCGGAAATGAACTCTTACTTGAAGGAAGACACAGAGGCTTTGGTTTCACTCTGTTTCTGAAGGAAAATTCAGACCAGTGTTCTCATCCATGAAACATACTCTGTTTTAACGCAAGAAGAATGCTCTTCTTTCAAGCGTCTGCAATACAGCAAGAAACATGAGCATGCCCAGAAAAAAAGAACTGTGCTTCCTACTCATACGGACCATATCTAGTTGAACACTGCTTATGAAACTGTAACAAACCACAGCCTGTGTTACATAGATGCTCTTTAGTTAATAGTGAAAAAAGTATTGAGTTCATGAACTGTGTAAATTCATTTGAGCCGAAAAATCACTGGGTTTACCGGAAATGAACTCTTGCTTGTAGAAAGACTCAGAGGCTTTGGGTTCACTCTGTTTGTGAAGGGAAATTCAGACCAGAGTTCTCATCCATGAAACACACTCTGTTTTAACACAAGAAGCATCCTCTTCTGTCCAGAATCTGTAATACAGCAAGAAATATAAGCATGTCCAGAAGAAATGAACTGTGTTTCCTACACATACGGACCATATCTGGTTGAACTCTGATTATGAAACAGTAACAAACTACAGCATCTCTTGCATAGATGCTATTTAGTTAATAGTGAAAAACTTGTTGGGTTCATGAACTTTGTAAATTCATTTGAGCCAAAAAATCTCTGTGCTTACAGGAAATAATCTCTTGCTTGTAGGAAGACCCAGAGCCTTTGGTTTAACTCCGTTTCTGATGGAAAATTCAGACCAGTGTTCTCATCGATGAAACACACCCTGTTTTAACACAAGAAGCATGCTCTTCTTTCCAGCGTCTGCAATACAGCAAGAAACATGAGCATGCCCAGAAACAAAGAACTGTGTTTCTACTCATATGGACCATATCTAGTTGAACTCTGCTCATTAAACTGTAACAAACCACTGCATCTCTTACATAGATGCTGTTTAGTTAATAGTGAAAGTCGTGTTGGGTTCGTGAACTATGTAAATACATGTGAGCCAAAAAATCACTGGGTTTACCGGAAATGAACTCTTGCTTGTAGGAAGACAAAGAGCCTTTGGTTTAACACCATTTCTGAAGGGAAATTCAGACCAGTGTTCTCATACATGAAACACACTCTGTTTAAACGGAATAAGCATCCTCTTCTATCTAGAATCTGCAATACAGCAAGAAATATGAGCATGTCCCGAAAAAATGAACTGTGTTTCCTACTCATATGGACCATATCTGGTTGAACTCTGATTATGAAACTGTAACAAACTACAGCATCTCTTACATAGATGCTATTTACTTAATAGTGAAAAACGTGTTGGGTTCCTCAACAGTGTAAATTCATTTGAGCTGAATAATCACTGGGTTTACCGGAAATGAACTCTTGCTTGTAGGAAGACACAGAGGCTTTGGTTTAACTCCGTTTGTGAAGGGAAATTCCGACCAGAGTTCTCATCCATGAAACACACTCGGTTTTAATGCAAGAAGCATGCTCTTCTTTCCAGCATCTCTAATCCAGCCAGAAACATGAGCATGCCCAGAAAAAAAGAACTGTGCTTCCTACTCATATGGACCATATCTAGTTGAACACTGCTTATGAAACTGTAACAAACCACAGCATGTGTTACATAGATGCTCTTTAGTTAATAGTGAAAAAAGTATTGTGTTCATGAACTGTGTAAATTCATTTGAGCAGAAAAATCTCTGTGTTTATCGGAAATGAACTCTTGCTTGTAGGAAGACACAGAGGCTTTAGTTTCACTCCGTTTGTGAAGGGAAATTCAGACCAGAGTTCTCATCCATGAAACACACTCTGTTTTAACGCAAGAAGCATGCTCTTCTTTCCAGCATCTCTAATACAGCAAAAAACATGAGCATGCCCAGAAAAAAGAACTGCGTTTCCTACTCATACTGACCATATCTAGTTGAACTCTGCTCATTAAACTGTAACAAACCACTGCATCTCTTACATAGATGCTGTTTAGTTAATAGTGACAATCGTGTTGGGTTCGTGAACTTTTTAAATACATGTGAGCCGAAAAATCACTGGGTTTACCGGAAATGAACTCTTGCTTGTAGGAAGACAAAGAGCCTTTGGTTTAACACCATTTCTGAAGGGAAATTCAGACCAGTGTTCTCATCCATGAAACACACTCTGTTTAACGCAAGAAGCATCCTCTTCTGTCCAGAATCTGCAATACAGCAAGAAATATGAGCATGTCCCGAAAAAATGAACTGTGTTTCCTACTCATATGGACCATATCTGGTTGAACTCTGATTATGAAACTGTAACAAACTACAGCATCTCTTACATAGATGCTATTTACTTAATAGTGAAAAACGTGTTGGGTTCCTCAACAGTGTAAATTCATTTGAGCTGAATAATCACTGGGTTTACCGGAAATGAACTCTTGCTTGTAGGAAGACACAGAGGCTTTGGTTTAACTCCGTTTGTGAAGGGAAATTCCGACCAGAGTTCTCATCCATGAAACACACTCGGTTTTAATGCAAGAAGCATGCTCTTCTTTCCAGCATCTCTAATCCAGCCAGAAACATGAGCATGCCCAGAAAAAAAGAACTGTGTTTCCTACTCATATGGACCATATCTAGTTGAACACTGCTTATGAAACTGTAACAAACCACAGCATGTGTTACATAGATGCTCTTTAGTTAATAGTGAAAAAAGTATTGTGTTCATGAACTGTGTAAATTCATTTGAGCAGAAAAATCTCTGTGTTTATCGGAAATGAACTCTTGCTTGTAGGAAGACACAGAGGCTTTAGTTTCACTCCGTTTGTGAAGGGAAATTCAGACCAGAGTTCTCATCCATGAAACACACTCTGTTTTAACGCAAGAAGCATGCTCTTCTTTCCAGCATCTCTAATACAGCAAAAAACATGAGCATGCCCAGAAAAAAGAACTGCGTTTCCTACTCATACTGACCATATCTAGTTGAACTCTGCTCATTAAACTGTAACAAACCACTGCATCTCTTACATAGATGCTGTTTAGTTAATAGTGACAATCGTGTTGGGTTCGTGAACTTTTTAAATACATGTGAGCCGAAAAATCACTGGGTTTACCGGAAATGAACTCTTGCTTGTAGGAAGACAAAGAGCCTTTGGTTTAACACCATTTCTGAAGGGAAATTCAGACCAGTGTTCTCATCCATGAAACACACTCTGTTTAACGCAAGAAGCATCCTCTTCTGTCCAGAATCTGCAATACAGCAAGAAATATGAGCATGTCCCGAAAAAATGAACTGTGTTTCCTACTCATATGGACCATATCTGGTTGAACTCTGATTATGAAACTGTAACAAACTACAGCATCTCTTACATAGATGCTATTTACTTAATAGTGAAAAACGTGTTGGGTTCCTGAACTGTGTAAATTCATTTGAGCTGAATAATCACTGGGTTTACCGGAAATGAACTCTTGCTTGTAGGAAGACACAGAGGCTTTGGTTTAACTCCGTTTGTGAAGGGAAATTCAGACCAGAGTTCTCATCCATGAAACACACTCGGTTTTAATGCAAGAAGCATGCTCTTCTTTCCAGCATCTCTAATACAGCCAGAAACATGAGCATGCCCAGAAAAAAAGAACTGTGTTTCCTACTCATATGGACCATATCTAGTTGAACACTGCTTATGAAACTGTAACAAACCACAGCATGTGTTACATAGATGCTCTTTAGTTAATAGTGAAAAAAGTATTGTGTTCATGAACTGTGTAAATTCATTTGAGCAGAAAAATCTCTGTGTTTACCGGAAATGAACTCTTGCTTGTAGGAAGACACAGAGGCTTTAGTTTCACTCCGTTTGTGAAGGGAAATTCAGACCAGAGTTCTCATCCATGAAACACACTCTGTTTTAACGCAAGAAGCATGTTCTTCTTTCCAGCATCTCTAATACAGCAAAAAACATGAGCATGCCCAGAAAAAAAGAACTGCGTTTCCTACTCATACTGACCATATCTAGTTGAACTCTGCTCATTAAACTGTAACAAACTACTGCATCTCTTACATAGATGCTGTTTAGTTAATAGTGACAATCGTGTTGGGTTCGTGAACTTTTTAAATACATGTGAGCCGAAAAATCACTGGGTTTACCAGAAATGAACTCTTGCTTGTAGGAAGACAAAGAGCCTTTGGTTTAACACCATTTCTGAAGGGAAATTCAGACCAGTGTTCTCATCCATGAAACACCCTCTGTTTTCACGCAAGAAGCATCCTCTTTTGTCCAGAATCTGCAATACATCAAGAAATATGAGCATGTCCAGAAAAATGAACTGTGTTCCCTAATCATATGGACCATATCTGGTTGAACTCTGATTAGGAAACTGTAACAAACTACAGCATCTCTTACATAGATGCTATTTAGTTAATAGTGAAAAACGTGTTGGGTTCATGAACTGTGTGAATTCATTTGAGCCGAAAAATCACTGGGCTTACAGGAAATGAACTCTTGCTAGTAGGAAGACACAGAGCCTAAGGTTTAACTCCGTTTCTGATGGAAAATTCAGACCGTGGTTCTCATCGATGAAACATACCCTGTTTTAACGCAAGAAGCATGCTCTTCTTTCCAGCGTCTTCAATACAGCAAGAAACATGAGCATGACCAGAAAAAAAGAACTGTGTTTCTATTCATAGGGACCATATCCAGTTAATCTCTGCTTATGAAACTGTAACAAACCACAGCATCTCTTACAAAAATGCTCTTTCATTTATAGTGAAAAACGTGTTGGGTTCGTGAACTGTGTAAATTCATTGGAGCCGAAAAATCTCCGGGTTTACCGGAAATGAACTCTTGCTTGTAGGAAGACTCAGAGGCTTTGGTTTCACTCCGTTTGTGAAGGGAAATTCAGACCAGAGTTCTCATCCATGAAACACACTCTGTTCTAACGCAAGAAGCATCCTCTTCTTTCCAGCGTCTGCAATACAGCAAGTAACATGAGCATGCCCAGAAAAAAAGAACTGTGTTTCTTACTCATACGAACTATATCCAGTTAAACTCTGCTTATGAAACTCTAACAAACCACAGCATGTCTTAAAAAAATGCTCATTCATTTATAGTGAAAAACGTGTTGGGTTCGTGAACTGTGTAAATTCATTTGAGCCGAAAAATCACTGGGTTTAACGGAAATGAACTCTTGCTTGTAGGAAGACACAGAGGCTTTGGTTTCACTCCATTTGTGAAGGGAAATTCAGACCAGAGTTCTCATCCATGAAACACACTCTGTATTAACGCAAGAAGCATGCTCTTCTTTCCAGCATCTCTAATACAGCAAGAAACATGAGCATGCCCAGAAAAAATGAACTGCGTTTCCTACTCATACGGACCATATCTAGTTGAACTCTGCTCATTAAACTGTAACAAACCACTGCATCTCTTACATAGATGCTGTTTAGTTAATAGTGAAAGTCGTGTTGGGTTCGTGAACTGTGTAAATACATGTGAGCCGAAAAATCACTGGGTTTACCAGAAATGAACTCTTGCTTGTCTGAAGACAAAGAGCCTTTGGTTTAACACCATTTCTGAAGGGAAATTCAGACCAGTGTTCTCATCCATGAAACACCCTCTGTTTTCACGCAAGAAGCATCCTCTTTTGTCCAGAATCTGCAATACATCAGGAAATATGAGCATGTCCAGAAAAATGAACTGTGTTCCCTACTCATATGGACCATATCTGGTTGAACTCAGATTAGGAAACTGTAACAAACTACAGCATCTCTTACATAGATGCTATTTAGTTAATAGTGAAAAACGTGTTGGGTTCGTGAACTGTGTGAATTCATTTGAGCCGAAAAATCACTGGGCTTACAGGAAATGAACTCTTGCTAGTAGGAAGACACAGAGCCTAAGGTTTAACTCCATTTCTGAAGAAAATTCAGACCGGTGTTCTCATCCATGAAACATACTCGGTTTTAACGCAAGAAGCATGCTCTCCTTTCTAGCGTCTGCAATACAGCAAGTAACATGAGCATGCCCAGAAAAAATGAACTGCGTTTCCTACTCATACGGACCATAATTAGTTGAACTCTGCTCATTAAACTGTAACAAACCACTGCATCTCTTACATAGATGCTGTTTAGTTAATAGTGAAAGTCGTGTGGGGTTCGTGAACTGTGTAAATACATGTGAGCCGAAAAATCACTGGGTTTACCAGAAATGAACTCTTGCTTGTCTGAAGACAAAGAGCCTTTGGTTTAACACCATTTCTGAAGGGAAATTCAGACCAGTGTTCTCATCCATGAAACACCCTCTGTTTTCACGCAAGAAGCATCCTCTTTTGTCCAGAATCTGCAATACATCAAGAAATATGAGCATGTCCAGAAAAATGAACTGTGTTCCCTACTCATATGGACCATATCTGGTTGAACTCTGATTAGGAAACTGTAACAAACTACAGCATCTCTTACATAGATGCTATTTAGTTAATAGTGAAAAACGTGTTGGGTTCGTGAACTGTGTGAATTCATTTGAGCCGAAAAATCACTGGGCTTACAGGAAATGAACTTTGGCTAGTAGGAAGACACAGAGCCTAAGGTTTAACTCCGTTTCTGATGGAAAATTCAGACCGTGGTTCTCATCGATGAAACATACCCTGTTTTAACGCAAGAAGCATGCTCTTCTTTCCAGCGTCTTCAATACAGCAAGAAACATGAGCATGACCAGAAAAAAAGAACTGTGTTTCTATTCATAGGGACCATATCCAGTTAAACTCTGCTTATGAAACTGTAACAAACCACAGCATCTCTTACAAAAATGCTCTTTCATTTATAGTGAAAAACGTGTTGGGTTCGTGAACTGTGTAAATTCATTGGAGCCGAAAAATCACCGGGTTTACCGGAAATGAACTCTTGCTTGTAGGAAGACTCAGAGGCTTTGGTTTCACTCCGTTTGTGAAGGGAAATTCAGACCAGAGTTCTCATCCATGAAACACACTCTGTTTTAACGCAAGAAGCATCCTCTTCTTTCCAGCGTCTGCAATACAGCAAGTAACATGAGCATGCCCAGAAAAAAAGAACTGTGTTTCTTACTCATATGAACCATATCCAGTTAAACTCTGCTTATGAAACTGTAACAAACCACAGCATGTCTTAAAAAAATGCTCATTCATTTATAGTGAAAAACGTGTTGGGTTCGTGAACTGTGTAAATTCATTTGAGCCGAAAAATCACTGGGTTTAACAGAAATGAACTCTTGCTTGTAGGAAGACACAGAGGCTTTGGTTTCACTGCGTTTCTTAATGAAAATTCAGACCAGTGTTCTCATCCATGAAACATACTCTGTTTTAACGCAAGAAGCATGCTCTTCTTTTCAGCGTTTCCAATACAGCAAGAAACATGAGCATGCCCAGAAAAAAAAAACAGTGTTTCCTACTCATACGGACCATATCTAGTTGAACAATGCTTATGAAACTGTAACAAACCACAGCATGTGTTACATAGATGCTCTTTAGTTAATAGTGAAAAAAGTATTGGGTTCTGAACTGTGTAAATTCATTTGAGCCGAAAAATCACTGGGTTTACCAGAAATGAACTCTTGCTTGTAGGAAGACTCAGAGGCTTTGGTTTCACTCTGTTTGTGAAGGGAAATTCAGACCAGAGTTCTCATCCATGAAACACACTCTGTTTTAACACAAGAGGCATCCTCTTCTGTCCAGAATCTGCGATACAGCAAGAAATATAAGCATGTCCAGAAGAAATGAACAGTGTTTCCTACACATACGGACCATATCTGGTTGAACTCTGATTATGAAACAGTAACAAACTACAGCATCTCTTACATAGATGCTATTTAGTTAATAGTGAAAAACGTGTTGGGTTCGTGAACTCTGTAAATTCATTTGAGCCAAAAAATCTCTGTGCTTACAGGAAATAATCTCTTCTTGTAGGAAGACCCAGAGGCTTTGGTTTAACTCCGTTTCTGAAGGAAAATTCAGACCGGTGTTCTCATCGATGAAACATACCCTGTTTTAACGCATGAAGCATGCTCTTCTTTCCAGCGTCTGCAATACAGCAAGAAACATGAGCATGCCCAGAAACAAAGAACAGTGTTTCTACTCATACGGACCATATCCAGTTAAACTCTGCTTATGAAACTGTAACAAACCACAGCATCTCTTACAAAAATGCTCCTTCATTTATAGTGAAAAACATGTTGGGTTCGTGAACTGTGTAAATTCATTTGAGCCGAAAAATCACTGGGTTTACCTGAAATGAACTCTTGCTTGTAGGAAGACACAGAGGCTTTGGTTTCACTCCGTTTGTGAAGGGAAATTCAGACCAGAGTTCTCATCCATGAAACACACTCTGTATTAACGCAAGAAGCATGCGCTTCTTTCCAGCATCTCTAATACAGCAAGAAACATGAGCATGCCCAGAAAAAATGAACTGCGTTTCCTACTCATACGGACCATATCTAGTTGAACTCTGCTCATTAAACTGTAACAAACCACTGCATCTCTTACATAGATGCTGATTAGTTAATAGTGAAAGTCGTGTTGGGTTCGTGAACTGTGTAAATACATGTGAGCCGAAAAATCACTGGGTTTACCAGAAATGAACTCTTGCTTGTCTGAAGACAAAGAGCCTTTGGTTTAACACCATTTCTGAAGGGAAATTCAGACCAGTGTTCTCATCCATGAAACACCCTCTGTTTTCACGCAAGAAGCATCCTCTTTTGTCCAGAATCTGCAATACATCAGGAAATATGAGCATGTCCAGAAAAATGAACTGTGTTCCCTACTCATATGGACCATATCTGGTTGAACTCAGATTAGGAAACTGTAACAAACTACAGCATCTCTTACATAGATGCTATTTAGTTAATAGTGAAAAACGTGTTGGGTTCGTGAACTGTGTGAATTCATTTGAGCCGAAAAATCACTGGGCTTACAGGAAATGAACTCTTGCTAGTAGGAAGACACAGAGCCTAAGGTTTAACTCCATTTCTGAAGAAAATTCAGACCGGTGTTCTCATCCATGAAACATACTCGGTTTTAACGCAAGAAGCATGCTCTCCTTTCTAGCGTCTGCAATACAGCAAGTAACATGAGCATGCCCAGAAAAAATGAACTGCGTTTCCTACTCATACGGACCATAATTAGTTGAACTCTGCTCATTAAACTGTAACAAACCACTGCATCTCTTACATAGATGCTGTTTAGTTAATAGTGAAAGTCGTGTTGGGTTCGTGAACTGTGTAAATACATGTGAGCCGAAAAATCACTGGGTTTACCAGAAATGAACTCTTGCTTGTCTGAAGACAAAGAGCCTTTGGTTTAACACCATTTCTGAAGGGAAATTCAGACCAGTGTTCTCATCCATGAAACACCCTCTGTTTTCAAGCAAGAAGCATCCTCTTTTGTCCAGAATCTGCAATACATCAAGAAATATGAGCATGTCCAGAAAAATGAACTGTGTTCCCTACTCATATGGACCACATCTGGTTGAACTCTGATTAGGAAACTGTAACAAACTACAGCATCTCTTACATAGATGCTATTTAGTTAATAGTGAAAAACGTGTTGGGTTCGTGAACTGTGTGAATTCATTTGAGCCGAAAAATCACTGGGCTTACAGGAAATGAACTCTTGCTAGTAGGAAGACACAGAGCCTAAGGTTTAACTCCGTTTCTGATGGAAAATTCAGACCGTGGTTCTCATCGATGAAACATACCCTGTTTTAATGCAAGAAGCATGCTCTTCTTTCCAGCGTCTTCAATACAGCAAGAAACATGAGCATGACCAGAAAAAAAGAACTGTGTTTCTATTCATAGGGACCATATCCAGTTAAACTCTGCTTATGAAACTGTAACAAACCACAGCATCTCTTACAAAAATGCTCTTTCATTTATAGTGAAAAACGTGTTGGGTTCGTGAACTGTGTAAATTCATTGGAGCCGAAAAATCACCGGGTTTACCGGAAATGAACTCTTGCTTGTAGGAAGACTCAGAGGCTTTGGTTTCACTCCGTTTGTGAAGGGAAATTCAGACCAGAGTTCTCATCCATGAAACACACTCTGTTTTAACGCAAGAAGCATCCTCTTCTTTCCAGCATCTGCAATACAGCAAGTAACATGAGCATGCCCAGAAAAAAAGAACTGTGTTTCTTACTCATATGAACCATATCCAGTTAAACTCTGCTTATGAAACTGTAACAAACCACAGCATGTCTTAAAAAAATGCTCATTCATTTATAGTGAAAAACGTGTTGGGTTCGTGAACTGTGTAAATTCATTTGAGCCGAAAAATCACTGGGTTTAACAGAAATGAACTCTTGCTTGTAGGAAGACACAGAGGCTTTGGTTTCACTGCGTTTCTTAATGAAAATTCAGACCAGTGTTCTCATCCATGAAACATACTCTGTTTTAACGCAAGAAGCATGCTCTTCTTTCCAGCGTTTCCAATATAGCAAGAAACATGAGCATGCCCAGAAAAAAAGAACAGTGTTTCCTACTCATACGGACCATATCTAGTTGAACAATGCTTATGAAACTGTAACAAACCACAGCATGTGTTACATAGATGCTCTTTAGTTAATAGTGAAAAAAGTATTGGGTTCTGAACTGTGTAAATTCATTTGAGCCGAAAAATCACTGGGTTTACCAGAAATGAACTCTTGCTTGTAGGAAGACTCAGAGGCTTTGGTTTCACTCTGTTTGTGAAGGGAAATTCAGACCAGAGTTCTCATCCATGAAACACACTCTGTTTTAACACAAGAGGCATCCTCTTCTGTCCAGAATCTGCGATACAGCAAGAAATATAAGCATGTCCAGAAGAAATGAACAGTGTTTCCTACACATACGGACCATATCTGGTTGAACTCTGATTATGAAACAGTAACAAACTACAGCATCTCTTACATAGATGCTATTTAGTTAATAGTGAAAAACGTGTTGGGTTCATGATCTTTGTAAATTCATTTGAGCCAAAAAATCTCTGTGCTTACAGGAAATAATCTCTTCTTGTAGGAAGACCCAGAGGCTTTGGTTTAACTCCGTTTCTGAAGGAAAATTCAGACCTTTGTTCTCATCGATGAAACATACCCTGTTTTAAGGCATGAAGCATGCTCTTCTTTCCAGTGTCTGCAATACAGCAAGAAACATGAGCATGCCCAGAAACAAAGAACTGTGTTTCTACTCATACGGACCATATCCAGTTAAACTCTGCTTATGAAACTGTAACAAACCACAGCATCTCTTACAAAAATGCTCTTTAGTTAATAGTGAAAAACGTGTTGGGTTCGTGAACTGTGTAAATTCATTTGAGCCGAAAAATCACTGGGTTTACCTGAAATGAACTCTTGCTTGTAGGAAGACACAGAGGCTTTGGTTTCACGCCGTTTGTGAAGGGAAATTCAGACCAGAGTTCTCATCCATGAAACACACTCTGTATTAACGCAAGAAGCATTCTCTTCTTTCCAGCATCTCTAATGCAGCAAGAAACATGAGCATGCCCAGAAAAAATGAACTGCGTTTCCTACTCATACGGACCATATCTAGTTGAACTCTGCTCATTAAACTGTAACAAACCACTGCATCTCTTACATAGATGCTGTTTAGTTAATAGTGAAAGTCTTGTTGGGTTCGTGAACTGTGCAAATACATGTGAGCCGAAAAATCTCTGGGTTTACCAGAAATGAACTCTTGCTTGTCTGTAGACAAAGAGCCTTTGGTTTAACACCATTTCTGAAGGGAAATTCAGACCAGTGTTCTCATCCATGAAACACCCTCTGTTTTCACGCAAGAAGCATCCTCTTTTATCCAGAATCTGCAATACATCAGGAAATATGAGCATGTCCAGAAAAATGAACTGTGTTCCCTACTCATATGGACCATATCTGGTTGAACTCTGATTAGGAAACTGTAACAAACTACAGCATCTCTTACATAGATGCTATTTAGTTAATAGTGAAAAACGTGTTGGGTTCGTGAACTGTGTGAATTCATTTGAGCCGAAAAATCACTGGGCTTACAGGAAATGAACTCTTGCTAGTAGGAAGACACAGAGCCTAAGGTTTAACTCCATTTCTGAAGAAAATTCAGACCGGTGTTCTCATCCATGAAACATACTCGGTTTTAACGCAAGAAGCATGCTCTCCTTTCTAGCGTCTGCAATACAGCAAGTAACATGAGCATGCCCAGAAAAAATGAACTGCGTTTCCTACTCATACGGACCATAATTAGTTGAACTCTGCTCATTAAACTGTAACAAACCACTGCATCTCTTACATAGATGCTGTTTAGTTAATAGTGAAAGTCGTGTTGGGTTCGTGAACTGTGTAAATACATGTGAGCCGAAAAATCACTGGGTTTACCAGAAATGAACTCTTGCTTGTCTGAAGACAAAGAGCCTTTGGTTTAACACCATTTCTGAAGGGAAATTCAGACCAGTGTTCTCATCCATGAAACACCCTCTGTTTTCAAGCAAGAAGCATCCTCTTTTGTCCAGAATCTGCAATACATCAAGAAATATGAGCATGTCCAGAAAAATGAACTGTGTTCCCTACTCATATGGACCACATCTGGTTGAACTCTGATTAGGAAACTGTAACAAACTACAGCATCTCTTACATAGATGCTATTTAGTTAATAGTGAAAAACGTGTTGGGTTCGTGAACTGTGTGAATTCATTTGAGCCGAAAAATCACTGGGCTTACAGGAAATGAACTCTTGCTAGTAGGAAGACACAGAGCCTAAGGTTTAACTCCGTTTCTGATGGAAAATTCAGACCGTGGTTCTCATCGATGAAACATACCCTGTTTTAATGCAAGAAGCATGCTCTTCTTTCCAGCGTCTTCAATACAGCAAGAAACATGAGCATGACCAGAAAAAAAGAACTGTGTTTCTATTCATAGGGACCATATCCAGTTAAACTCTGCTTATGAAACTGTAACAAACCACAGCATCTCTTACAAAAATGCTCTTTCATTTATAGTGAAAAACGTGTTGGGTTCGTGAACTGTGTAAATTCATTGGAGCCGAAAAATCACCGGGTTTACCGGAAATGAACTCTTGCTTGTAGGAAGACTCAGAGGCTTTGGTTTCACTCCGTTTGTGAAGGGAAATTCAGACCAGAGTTCTCATCCATGAAACACACTCTGTTTTAACGCAAGAAGCATCCTCTTCTTTCCAGCATCTGCAATACAGCAAGTAACATGAGCATGCCCAGAAAAAAAGAACTGTGTTTCTTACTCATATGAACCATATCCAGTTAAACTCTGCTTATGAAACTGTAACAAACCACAGCATGTCTTAAAAAAATGCTCATTCATTTATAGTGAAAAACGTGTTGGGTTCGTGAACTGTGTAAATTCATTTGAGCCGAAAAATCACTGGGTTTAACAGAAATGAACTCTTGCTTGTAGGAAGACACAGAGGCTTTGGTTTCACTGCGTTTCTTAATGAAAATTCAGACCAGTGTTCTCATCCATGAAACATACTCTGTTTTAACGCAAGAAGCATGCTCTTCTTTCCAGCGTTTCCAATATAGCAAGAAACATGAGCATGCCCAGAAAAATAGAACAGTGTTTCCTACTCATACGGACCATATCTAGTTGAACAATGCTTATGAAACTGTAACAAACCACAGCATGTGTTACATAGATGCTCTTTAGTTAATAGTGAAAAAAGTATTGGGTTCTGAACTGTGTAAATTCATTTGAGCCGAAAAATCACTGGGTTTACCAGAAATGAACTCTTGCTTGTAGGAAGACTCAGAGGCTTTGGTTTCACTCTGTTTGTGAAGGGAAATTCAGACCAGAGTTCTCATCCATGAAACACACTCTGTTTTAACACAAGAGGCATCCTCTTCTGTCCAGAATCTGCGATACAGCAAGAAATATAAGCATGTCCAGAAGAAATGAACAGTGTTTCCTACACATACGGACCATATCTGGTTGAACTCTGATTATGAAACAGTAACAAACTACAGCATCTCTTACATAGATGCTATTTAGTTAATAGTGAAAAACGTGTTGGGTTCATGATCTTTGTAAATTCATTTGAGCAAAAAAATCTCTGTGCTTACAGGAAATAATCTCTTCTTGTAGGAAGACCCAGAGGCTTTGGTTTAACTCCGTTTCTGAAGGAAAATTCAGACCGGTGTTCTCATCGATGAAACATACCCTGTTTTAAGGCATGAAGCATGCTCTTCTTTCCAGCGTCTGCAATACAGCAAGAAACATGAGCATGCCCAGAAACAAAGAACTGTGTTTCTACTCATACGGACCATATCCAGTTAAACTCTGCTTATGAAACTGTAACAAACCACAGCATCTCTTACAAAAATGCTCTTTAGTTAATAGTGAAAAACGTGTTGGGTTCGTGAACTGTGTAAATTCATTTGAGCCGAAAAATCACTGGGTTTACCTGAAATGAACTCTTGCTTGTAGGAAGACACAGAGGCTTTGGTTTCACGCCGTTTGTGAAGGGAAATTCAGACCAGAGTTCTCATCCATGAAACACACTCTGTATTAACGCAAGAAGCATTCTCTTCTTTCCAGCATCTCTAATACAGCAAGAAACATGAGCATGCCCAGAAAAATTAACTGCGTTTCCTACTCATACGGACCATATCTAGTTGAACTCTGCTCATTAAACTGTAACAAACCACTGCATCTCTTACATAGATGCTGTTTAGTTAATAGTGAAAGTCTTGTTGGGTTCGTGAACTGTGCAAATACATGTGAGCCGAAAAATCACTGGGTTTACCAGAAATGAACTCTTGCTTGTCTGTAGACAAAGAGCCTTTGGTTTAACACCATTTCTGAAGGGAAATTCAGACCAGTGTTCTCATCCATGAAACACCCTCTGTTTTCACGCAAGAAGCATCCTCTTTTATCCAGAATCTGCAATACATCAGGAAATATGAGCATGTCCAGAAAAATGAACTGTGTTCCCTACTCATATGGACCATATCTGGTTGAACTCTGATTAGGAAACTGTAACAAACTACAGCATCTCTTACATAGATGCTATTTAGTTAATAGTGAAAAACGTGTTGGGTTCGTGAACTGTGTGAATTCATTTGAGCCGAAAAATCACTGGGCTTACAGGAAATGAACTCTTGCTAGTAGGAAGACACAGAGCCTAAGGTTTAACTCCATTTCTGAAGAAAATTCAGACCGGTGTTCTCATCCATGAAACATACTCGGTTTTAACGCAAGAAGCATGCTCTCCTTTCTAGCGTCTGCAATACAGCAAGTAACATGAGCATGCCCAGAAAAAATGAACTGCGTTTCCTACTCATACGGACCATATCTAGTTGAACTCTGCTCATTAAACTGTAACAAACCACTGCATCTCTTACATAGATGCTGTTTAGTTAATAGTGAAAGTCTTGTTGGGTTCGTGAACTGTGTAAATACATGTGAGCCGAAAAATCACCGGGTTTACCGGAAATGAACTCTTGCTTGTAGGAAGACTCAGAGGCTTTGGTTTCACTCCGTTTGTGAAGGGAAATTCAGACCAGAGTTCTCATCCATGAAACACACTCTGTTTTAACGCAAGAAGCATCCTCTCCTTTCCAGCATCTGCAATACAGCAAGTAACATGAGCATGCCCAGAAAAAAAGAACTGTGTTTCTTACTCATACGAACCATATCCAGTTAAACTCTGCTTATGAAACTGTAACAAACCACAGCATGTCTTAAAAAAATGCTCATTCATTTATAGTGAAAAACGTGTTGGGTTCGTGAACTGTGTAAATTCATTTGAGCCGAAAAATCTCTGGGTTTAACGGAAATGAACTCTTGCTTGTAGGAAGACACAGAGGCTTTGGTTTCACTGCGTTTCTTAATGAAAATTCAGACCAGTGTTCTCATCCATGAAACATACTCTGTTTTAACGCAAGAAGCATGCTCTTCTTTCCAGCGTTTCCAATACAGCAAGAAACATGAGCATGCCCAGAAAAAAAGAACAGTGTTTCCTACTCATACGGACCATATCTAGTTGAACAATGCTTATGAAACTGTAACAAACCACAGCATGTGTTACATAGATGCTCTTTAGTTAATAGTGAAAAAAGTATTGGGTTCTGAACTGTGTAAATTCATTTGAGCCGAAAAATCACTGGGTTTGCCAGAAATGAACTCTTGCTTGTAGGAAGACTCAGAGGCTTTGGTTTCACTCTGTTTGTGAAGGGAAATTCAGACCAGAGTTCTCATCAATGAAACACACTCTGTTTTAACACAAGAGGCATCCTCTTCTGTCCAGAATCTGCGATACAGCAAGAAATATAAGCATGTCCAGAAGAAATGAACAGTGTTTCCTACACATACGGACCATATCTGGTTGAACTCTGATTATGAAACAGTAACAAACTACAGCATCTCTTACATAGATGCTATTTAGTTAATAGTGAAAAACGTGTTGGGTTCATGATCTTTGTAAATTCATTTGAGCCAAAAAA
Source organism: Onychomys leucogaster (assembly GCA_949786385.1). Lineage (NCBI taxonomy): Eukaryota > Metazoa > Chordata > Mammalia > Rodentia > Cricetidae > Onychomys > Onychomys leucogaster. The sequence goes on from CATKUP010000070.1 coordinate 402,216, forward strand.
TCTCTGTGCTTACAGGAAATAATCTCTTCTTGTAGGAAGACCCAGAGGCTTTGGTTTAACTCCGTTTCTGAAGGAAAATTCAGACCGGTGTTCTCATCGATGAAACATACCCTGTTTTAACGCATGAAGCATGCTCTTCTTTCCAGCGACTGCAATACAGCAAGAAACATGAGCATGCCCAGAAACAAAGAACTGTGTTTCTACTCATACGGACCATATCCAGTTAAACTCTGCTTACGAAACTGTAACAAACCACAGCATCTCTTACAAAAATGCTCTTTCATTTATAGTGAAAAACGTGTTGGGTTCGTGAACTGTGTAAATTCATTTGAGCCGAAAAATCACTGGGTTTACCTGAAATGAACTCTTGCTTGTAGGAAGACACAGAGGCTTTGGTTTCACTCCGTTTGTGAAGGGAAATTCAGACCAGAGTTCTCATCCATGAAACACACTCTGTATTAACGCAAGAAGCATGCTCTTCTTTCCAGCATCTCTAATACAGCAAGAAACATGAGCATGCCCAGAAAAAATGAACAGCGTTTCCTACTCATACGGACCATATCTAGTTGAACTCTGCTCAATAAACTGTAACAAACCACTGCATCTCTTACATAGATGCTGTTTAGTTAATAGTGAAAGTCGTGTTGGGTTCGTGAACTGTGTAAATACATGTGAGCTGAAAAATCACTGGGTTTACCAGAAATGAACTCTGGCTTGTCTGAAGACAAAGAGCCTTTGGTTTAACACCATTTCTGAAGGGAAATTCAGACCAGTGTTCTCATCCATGAAACACCCTCTGTTTTCACGCAAGAAGCATCCTCTTTTGTCTAGAATCTGCAATACATCAAGAAATATGAGCATGTCCAGAAAAATGAACTGTGTTCCCTACTCATATGGACCATATCTGGTTGAACTCTGATTAGGAAACTGTAACAAACTACAGCATCTCTTACATAGATGCTATTTAGTTAATAGTGAAAAACGTGTTGGGTTCGTGAACTGTGTGAATTCATTTGAGCCGAAAAACCACTGGGCTTACAGGAAATGAACTCTTGCTAGTAGGAAGACACAGAGCCTAAGGTTTAACTCCGTTTCTGATGGAAAATTCAGACCGTGGTTCTCATCGATGAAACATACCCTGTTTTAACGCAAGAAGCATGCTCTTCTTTCCAGCGTCTTCAATACAGCAAGAAACATGAGCATGACCAGAAAAAAAGAACTGTGTTTCTATTCATAGGGACCATATCCAGTTAAACTCTGCTTATGAAACTGTAACAAACCACAGCATCTCTTACAAAAATGCTCTTTCATTTATAGTGAAAAACGTGTTGGGTTCGTGAACTGTGTAAATTCATTGGAGCCGAAAAATCACCGGGTTTACCGGAAATGAACTCATGCTTGTAGGAAGACTCAGAGGCTTTGGTTTCACTCCGTTTGTGAAGGGAAATTCAGACCAGAGTTCTCATCCATGAAACACACTCTGTTTTAACGCAAGAAGCATCCTCTTCTTTCCAGCGTCTGCAATACAGCAAGTAACATGAGCATGCCCAGAAAAAAAGAACTGTGTTTCTTACTCATATGAACCATATCCAGTTAAACTCTGCTTATGAAACTGTAACAAACCACAGCATGTCTTAAAAAAATGCTCATTCATTTATAGTGAAAAACGTGTTGGGTTCGTGAACTGTGTAAATTCATTTGAGCCGAAAAATCACTGGGTTTAACAGAAATGAACTCTTGCTTGTAGGAAGACACAGAGGCTTTGGTTTCACTGCGTTTCTTAATGAAAATTCAGACCAGTGTTCTCATCCATGAAACACCCTCTGTTTTCACGCAAGAAGCATCCTCTTTTGTCCAGAATCTGCAATACATCAAGAAATATGAGCATGTCCAGAAAAATGAACTGTGTTCCCTACTCATATGGACCATATCTGGTTGAACTCTGATTAGGAAACTGTAACAAACTACAGCATCTCTTACATAGATGCTATTTAGTTAATAGTGAAAAACGTGTTGGGTTCGTGAACTGTGTGAATTCATTTGAGCCGAAAAATCACTGGGCTTACAGGAAATGAACTCTTGCTAGTAGGAAGACACAGAGCCTAAGGTTTAACTCCATTTCTGAAGAAAATTCAGACCGGTGTTCTCATCCATGAAACATACTCGGTTTTAACGCAAGAAGCATGCTCTCCTTTCTAGCGTCTGCAATACAGCAAGTAACATGAGCATGCCCAGAAAAAATGAACTGCATTTCCTACTCATACGGACCATAGCTAGTTGAACTCTGCTCATTAAACTGTAACAAACCACTGCATCTCTTACATAGATGCTGTTTAGTTAATAGTGAAAGTCGTGTTGGGTTCGTGAACTGTGTAAATACATGTGAGCCGAAAAATCACTTGGTTTACCAGAAATGAACTCTTTCTTGTCTGAAGACAAAGAGAATTGGTTTAACACCATTTCTGAAGGGAAATTCAGACCAGTGTTCTCATCCATGAAACACCCTCTGTTTTCACCCAAGAAGCATCCTCTTTTGTCCAGAATCTGCAATACATCAAGAAATATGAGCATGTCCAGAAAAATGAACTGTGTTTCCTACTCATACAGACCATATCTTGTTGAACACTGCTTATGAAACTGTAACAAACCACAGCATCTCTTACAAAAATGCTCTTTCATTTATAGTGAAAAACGTGTTGGGTTCATGAACTCTGTAAATTCATTTGAGCCGAAATATCACAGGGCTTACCGGAAATGAACTCTTGCTTGTAGGAAGACACAGAGGCTTTGGTTTCACTCCGTTTGTGAAGGGAAATTCAGACCAGAGTTCTCATCCATGAAACACACTGTGTTTTAGTGCAAGAAGCATCCTCTTCTGTCCAGAATCTGCAATACAGCAAGAAATATGAGCATGTCCAGAAAATATGAACTGTGTTTCCTACTCATACGGACCATATCCACTTAAACTCTGCTTATGAAACTGTAATAAACCACAGCATCTCTTACAAAAATGCTCTTTCATTTATAGTGAAAAACGTGTTGGGTTCGTGAATTGTGTAAATTCATTTGAGCCGAAAAATCACTGGGTTTCCCAGAAAAGAACTCTTGCTTGTAGGAAGACACATAGGCTTTAGTTTAACTCCGTTTGTGAAGGCAAATTCAGTCCAGAGTTCTCATCCATGAAACACCCTCTGTTTTAACGCAAGAAGTGTGCTCTTCTGTCCAGCATCTCGAATACAGCAAGAAACATGAGCATGGCCAGAAAAAAAGACCTGCGTTTCCTACACATACGGACCATATCTAGTTGAACTCTGCTCATTAAACTCTAACAAAACACTGCATCTCTTACATAGATGCTGTTTAGATAATAGTGAAAATCGTGTTGGGTTCGTGAACTATGTAAATACATTTGAGCGAAAAGTCACTGGGTTTACCGGACATGAACTCTTGCTTTTAGGAAGACACAGAGCCTTTGGTTTAACACCATTTCTGAAGGGAAATTCAGTCCAGTGTTCTCATCCATGAAACACCCTCTGTTTTAACGCAAGAAGCATCCTCTTCTGTCCAGAATCTGCAATACAGCAAGAAAAATGAGCATGACCAGAAAAAAAGAACTGTGTTTCTACTCATAAGGACCATATCTGGTTGAACTCTGATTATGAAACTGTAACAAACTACAGCATCTCTTACATAGATGCTATTTAGTTAATAGTGAAAAACATGTTGGGTTCGTGAACTGTGAAAATTCATTTGAGCCGAGTAATCACTGGACTTACCGGAATTGAACTCTTGTTTGTAGGAAGACACAGAGCCTTTGCTTTAACTCCATGTGTGATGGAAAATTCAGACCAGTGTTCTCATCCATGAAAAATACTCTGTTTTAACGCAAGAAGCATGCTCTTCTTTCCAGTGTCTCCAATACAGCAAGAAACATGAGCATGCCCAGAAAAAAAGAACTGTGTTTCTTACTCATACGGACCATATCCACTTAAACTCTGCTTATGAAACTGTAACAAACCACAGCATCTCTTACAAAAATGCTCTTTCATTTATAGTGAAAAACGTGTTGGGTTCGTGAATTGTGTAAATTCATCTGAGCTGAAAAATCACTGGGTTTCCCGGAAAAGAAATCTTGCTTGTAGGAAGACACATAGGCTTTGGTTTAACTCCGTTTGTGAAGGCAAATTCAGTCCAGAGTTCTCATACATGAAACACCCTCTGTTTTAGCGCAAGAAGCATCTTCTTCTGTCCAGAATCTGCAATACAGCAAGAAATATGAGCTGTCCAGAAAAATGAACTGTGTTTCCTACTCATATGGACCATATCTGGTTGAACTCTGATTATGAAACTGTAACAAACTACAGCATCACTTACATAGATGCTATTTAGTTAATAGTGAAAAAAGTGTTGGGTTCGTGAACTGTGTAAATTCATTTGAGCCAAATAATCACTGAGCTTACCAGAAATGAACTCTTGCTTGTAGGAATACACATAGGCTTTGGTTTAACTCCGTTTGTGAAGGGAAATTCAGTCAGAGTTCTCATCCATGAAACACACTCTGTTTTAACTCAAGAAGCATGCTTTTCTGTCCAGCATCTCTAATACAGCAAGAAACATGAGCATGCCCAGAAAAAAGAACAGTGTTTCCTACACATACGGACCATATATAGTTGAACACTTCTTATGAAATTGTAACAAACCACAGCATGTGTTACATAGATGCTCTTTAATTACTAGTGAAAAAATTATTGGGTTCATGAACTGTGTAAATTCATTTGAGCCGAAAAATCACTGGGTTTACTGGAAATGAACTCTTGCTTGTAGGAAGACACAGAGGCTTTGGTTTCACTCCGTTTGTGAAGTGAAATTCAGACAGTGTTCTCATCCATGAAACACACTCTGTTTTAATGCAAGAAGCATGCTCTTCTTTCCAGCATCTCTAATACAGCAAGAAACATGAGCATGCCCAGAAAAAAAGAAGTGCGTTTCCGACTCATACGGACCATATCTAGTTGAACTCTGCTCATTAAACTGTAACAAAACACTGCATCTCTTACATAGATGCTGTTTAGATAATAGTGAAAATCGTGTTGGGTTCGTGAACTGTGTAAATACATTTGAGCCGAAAAGTCACTGGGTTTACCGGAAATGAACTCTTGCTTTTAGGAAGACAAAGAGCCTTTGGTTTAACACCATTTCTGAAGGGAAATTCAGACCAGTGTTCTCATCCATGAAACACCCTCTGTTTTAACGCAAAAAGCATCCTCTTCTTTCCAGAGTCCACAAAACAGCAAGAAATATGAGCTGTCCAGAAAAAATGAACTGTGTTTCCTACTCATACGGACCATATCTTGTTGAACACTGCTTATGAAACTGTAACAAACCACAGCATCTATTACAAAAATGCTATTTCATTTATAGTGAAAAACGTGTTGGGTTCATGAACTGTGTAAACTCATTTGAGCCGAAAAATCACAGGGCTTACCGGAAACGAACTCTTGCTTGTAGGAAGACACAGAGGCTTTGGTTTCACTCCGTTCGTGAAGGGAAATTCAGACCAGAGTTCTCATCCATGAAACACACTGTGTTTTAGCGCAAGAAGCATCCTCTTCTGTCCAGAATCTGCAATAAAGCAAGAAATATGAGCATGTCCAGAAAAAAATGAACTGTGTTTCCTACTCATACGGACCATATCTGGTTGAACTCATTATGAAACTGTAACAAACTACAGCATCACTTACATAGATGCTCTTTAGTTAATTGTGAAAATCTTGTTGGGCTCGTGAACTGTGTAAATTCCTTTGAGCCAAAAAATCACTGGGTTTTACAGAAATGAACTCTTGCTTGTAGGAAGACAAAGAGCTTTTGGTTTAACTCCATTTCTGAAGGGAAATTCAGTCCAATTGTCTCATCCATGAAACACCCTCTGTTTTAACGCAAGAAGCATCCTCTTTTGTCCAGAATCTGCAATACATCAGGAAATATGAGCATGTTCAGAAAAATGTACTGTGTTCCCTACTCATATGGACCATATCTGGTTGAACTCAGATTAGGAAACTGTAACAAACTACAGCATCTCTTACATAGATGCTATTTAGTTAATAGTGAAAAACGTGTTGGGTTCGTGAACTGTGTGAATTCATTTGAGCCGAAAAATCACTGGGCTTACAGGAAATGAACTCTTGCTAGTAGGAAGACACAGAGCCTAAGGTTTAACTCCATTTCTGAAGAAAATTCAGACCGGTGTTCTCATCCATGAAACATACTCAGTTTTAACGCAAGAAGCATGCTCTCCTTTCTAGCGTCTGCAATACAGCAAGTAACATGAGCATGCCCAGAAAAAATGAACTGCGTTTCCTACTCATACGGACCATAATTAGTTGAACTCTGCTCATTAAACTGTAACAAACCACTGCATCTCTTACATAGATGCTGTTTAGTTAATAGTGAAAGTCGTGTTGGGTTCGTGAACTGTGTAAATACATGTGAGCCGAAAAATCACTGGGTTTACCAGAAATGAACTCTTGCTTGTCTGAAGACAAAGAGCCTTTGGTTTAACACCATTTCTGAAGGGAAATTCAGACCAGTGTTCTCATCCTTGAAACACCCTCTGTTTTCAAGCAAGAAGCATCCTCTTTTGTCCAGAATCTGCAATACATCAAGAAATATGAGCATGTCCAGAAAAATGAACTGTGTTCCCTACTCATATGGACCATATCTGGTTGAACTCTGATTAGGAAACTGTAACAAACTACAGCATCTCTTACATAGATGCTATTTAGTTAATAGTGAAAAACGTGTTGGGTTCGTGAACTGTGTGAATTCATTTGAGCCGAAAAATCACTGGGCTTACAGGAAATGAACTCTTGCTAGTAGGAAGACACAGAGCCTAAGGTTTAACTCCGTTTCTGATGGAAAATTCAGACCGTGGTTCTCATCGATGAAACATACCCTGTTTTAATGCAAGAAGCATGCTCTTCTTTCCAGCGTCTTCAATACAGCAAGAAACATGAGCATGACCAGAAAAAAAGAACTGTGTTTCTATTCATAGGGACCATATCCAGTTAAACTCTGCTTATGAAACTGTAACAAACCACAGCATCTCTTACAAAAATGCTCTTTCATTTATAGTGAAAAACGTGTTGGGTTCGTGAACTGTGTAAATTCATTGGAGCCGAAAAATCACCGGGTTTACCGGAAATGAACTCTTGCTTGTAGGAAGACTCAGAGGCTTTGGTTTCACTCCGTTTGTGAAGGGAAATTCAGACCAGAGTTCTCATCCATGAAACACACTCTGTTTTAACGCAAGAAGCATCCTCTTCTTTCCAGCATCTGCAATACAGCAAGTAACATGAGCATGCCCAGAAAAAAAGAACTGTGTTTCTTACTCATATGAACCATATCCAGTTAAACTCTGCTTATGAAACTGTAACAAACCACAGCATGTCTTAAAAAAAATGCTCATTCATTTATAGTGAAAAACGTGTTGGGTTCATGAACTGTGTAAATTCATTTGAGCCGAAAAATTACTGGGTTTAACAGAAATGAACTCTTGCTTGTAGGAAGACACAGAGGCTTTGGTTTCACTGCGTTTCTTAATGAAAATTCAGACCAGTGTTCTCATCCATGAAACATACTCTGTTTTAACGCAAGAAGCATGCTCTTCTTTCCAGCGTTTCCAATATAGCAAGAAACATGAGCATGCCCAGAAAAAAAGAACAGTGTTTCCTACTCATACGGACCATATCTAGTTGAACAATGCTTATGAAACTGTAACAAAACACAGCATGTGTTACATAGATGCTCTTTAGTTAATAGTGAAAAAAGTATTGGGTTCTGAACTGTGTAAATTCATTTGAGCCGAAAAATCACTGGATTTACCAGAAATGAACTCTTGCTTGTAGGAAGACTCAGAGGCTTTGGTTTCACTCTGTTTGTGAAGGGAAATTCAGACCAGAGTTCTCATCCATGAAACACACTCTGTTTTAACACAAGAGGCATCCTCTTCTGTCCAGAATCTGCGATACAGCAAGAAATATAAGCATGTCCAGAAGAAATGAACAGTGTTTCCGACACATACGGACCATATCTGGTTGAACTCTGATTATGAAACAGTAACAAACTACAGCATCTCTTACATAGATGCTATTTAGTTAATAGTGAAAAACGTGTTGGGTTCATGATCTTTGTAAATTCATTTGAGCCAAAAAATCTCTGTGCTTACAGGAAATAATCTCTTCTTGTAGGAAGACCCAGAGGCTTTGGTTTAACTCCGTTTCTGAAGGAAAATTCAGACCGGTGTTCTCATCGATGAAACATACCCTGTTTTAACGCATGAAGCATGCTCTTCTTTCCAGCGTCTGCAATACAGCAAGAAACATGAGCATGCCCAGAAACAAAGAACTGTGTTTCTACTCATACGGACCATATCCAGTTAAACTCTGCTTATGAAACTGTAACAAACCACAGCATCTCTTACAAAAATGCTCTTTCATTTATAGTGAAAAAGGTGTTGGGTTCGTGAACTGTGTAAATTCATTTGAGCCGAAAAATCACTGGGTTTACCTGAAATGAACTCTTGCTTGTAGGAAGACACAGAGGCTTTGGTTTCACTCCGTTTGTGAAGGGAAATTCAGACCAGAGTTCTCATCCATGAAACACACTCTGTATTAACGCAAGAAGCATGCTCTTCTTTCCAGCATCTCTAATACAGCAAGAAACATGAGCATGCCCAGAAAAAATGAACTGCGTTTCCTACTCATACGGACCATATCTAGTTGAACTCTGCTCAATAAACTGTAACAAACCACTGCATCTCTTACATAGATGCTGTTTAGTTAATAGTGAAAGTCGTGTTGGGTTCTTGAACTGTGTAAATACATGTGAGCCGAAAAATCACTGGGTTTACCAGAAATGAACTCTTGCTTGTCTGAAGACAAAGAGCCTTTGGTTTAACACCATTTCTGAAGGGAAATTCAGACCAGTGTTCTCATCCATGAAACACCCTCTGTTTTCACGCAAGAAGCATCCTCTTTTGTCCAGAATCTGCAATACATCAAGAAATATGAGCATGTCCAGAAAAATGAACTGTGTTCCCTACTCATATGGACCATATCTGGTTGAACTCTGATTAGGAAACTGTAACAAACTACAGCATCTCTTACATAGATGCTATTTAGTTAATAGTGAAAAACGTGTTGGGTTCGTGAACTGTGTGAATTCATTTGAGCCGAAAAATCACTGGGCTTACAGGAAATGAACTCTTGCTAGTAGGACGACACAGCGCCTAAGGTTTAACTCCATTTCTGAAGAAAATTCAGACCGGTGTTCTCATCCATGAAACATACTCGGTTTTAACGCAAGAAGCATGCTCTCCTTTCTAGCGTCTGCAATACAGCAAGTAACATGAGCATGCCCAGAAAAAATGAACTGCGTTTCCTACTCATACGGACCATATCTAGTTGAACTCTGCTCATTAAACTGTAACAAACCACTGCATCTCTTACATAGATGCTGTTTAGTTAATAGTGAAAGTCGTGTTGGGTTCGTGAACTGTGTAAATACATGTGAGCCGAAAAATCACTGGGTTTACCAGAAATGAACTCTTGCTTGTCTGAAGACAAAGAGCCTTTGGTTTAACACCATTTCTGAAGGGAAATTCAGACCAGTGTTCTCATCCATGAAACACCCTCTGTTTTCACCCAAGAAGCATCCTCTTTTGTCCAGAATCTGCAATACATCAAGAAATATGAGCATGTCCAGAAAAATGAACTGTGTTCCCTACTCATATGGACCATATCTGGTTGAACTCTGATTAGGAAACTGTAACAAACTACAGCATCTCTTACATAGATGCTATTTAGTTAATAGTGAAAAACGTGTTGGGTTCGTGAACTGTGTGAATTCATTTGAGCCGAAAAACCACTGGGCTTACAGGAAATGAACTCTTGCTAGTAGGAAGACACAGAGCCTAAGGTTTAACTCCGTTTCTGATGGAAAATTCAGACCGTGGTTCTCATCGATGAAACATACCCTGTTTTAACGCAAGAAGCATGCTCTTCTTTCCAGCGTCTTCAATACAGCAAGAAACATGAGCATGACCAGAAAAAAAGAACTGTGTTTCTATTCATAGGGACCATATCCAGTTAAACTCTGCTTATGAAACTGTAACAAACCACAGCATCTCTTACAAAAATGCTCTTTCATTTATAGTGAAAAACGTGTTGGGTTCGTGAACTGTGTAAATTCATTGGAGCCGAAAAATCACCGGGTTTACCGGAAATGAACTCTTGCTTGTAGGAAGACTCAGAGGCTTTGGTTTCACTCCGTTTGTGAAGGGAAATTCAGACCAGAGTTCTCATCCATGAAACACACTCTGTTTTAACGCAAGAAGCATCCTCTTCTTTCCAGCGTCTGCAATACAGCAAGTAACATGAGCATGCCCAGAAAAAAAGAACTGTGTTTCTTACTCATATGAACCATATCCAGTTAAACTCTGCTTATGAAACTGTAACAAACCACAGCATGTCTTAAAAAAATGCTCATTCATTTATAGTGAAAAACGTGTTGGGTTCGTGAACTGTGTAAATTCATTTGAGCCGAAAAATCACTGGGTTTAACGGAAATGAACTCTTGCTTGTAGGAAGACACAGAGGCTTTGGTTTCAGTGCGTTTCTTAATGAAAATTCAGACCAGTGTTCTCATCCATGAAACATACTCTGTTTTAACGCAAGAAGCATGCTCTTCTTTCCAGCGTTTCCAATACAGCAAGAAACATGAGCATGCCCAGAAAAAAAGAACAGTGTTTCCTACTCATACGGACCATATCTAGTTGAACAATGCTTATGAAACTGTAACAAACCACAGCATGTGTTACATAGATGCTCTTTAGTTAATAGTGAAAAAAGTATTGGGTTCTGAACTGTGTAAATTCATTTGAGCCGAAAAATCACTGGGTTTACCAGAAATGAACTCTTGCTTGTAGGAAGACTCAGAGGCTTTGGTTTCACTCTGTTTGTGAAGGGAAATTCAGACCAGAGTTCTCATCCATGAAACACACTCTGTTTTAACACAAGAGGCATCCTCTTCTGTCCAGAATCTGCGATACAGCAAGAAATATAAGCATGTCCAGAAGAAATGAACAGTGTTTCCTAAACATACGGACCATATCTGGTTGAACTCTGATTATGAAACAGTAACAAACTACAGCATCTCTTACATAGATGCTATTTAGTTAATAGTGAAAAACGTGTTGGGTTCATGATCTTTGTAAATTCATTTGAGCCAAAAAATCTCTGTGCTTACAGGAAATAATCTCTTCTTGTAGGAAGACCCAGAGGCTTTGGTTTAACTCCGTTTCTGAAGGAAAATTCAGACCGGTGTTCTTATCGATGAAACATACCCTGTTTTAACGCATGAAGCATGCTCTTCTTTCCAGCGTCTGCAATACAGCAAGAAACATGAGCATGTCCAGAAACAAAGAACTGTGTTTCTACTCATACGGACCATATCCAGTTAAACTCTGCTTATGAAACTGTAACAAACCACAGCATCTCTTACAAAAATGCTCCTTCATTTATAGTGAAAAACATGTTGGGTTCGTGAACTGTGTAAATTCATTTGAGCCGAAAAATCACTGGGTTTACCTGAAATGAACTCTTGCTTGTAGGAAGACACAGAGGCTTTGGTTTCACTCCGTTTGTGAAGGGAAATTCAGACCAGAGTTCTCATCCATGAAACACACTCTGTATTAACGCAAGAAGCATGCTCTTCTTTCCAGCATCTCTAATACAGCAAGAAACATGAGCATGCCCAGAAAAAATGAACTGCGTTTCCTACTCATACGGACCATATCTAGTTGAACTCTGCTCATTAAACTGTAACAAACCACTGCATCTCTTACATAGATGCTGTTTAGTTAATAGTGAAAGTCGTGTTGGGTTCGTGAACTGTGTAAATACATGTGAGCCGAAAAATCACTGGGTTTACCAGAAATGAACTCTTGCTTGTCTGAAGACAAAGAGCCTTTGGTTTAACACCATTTCTGAAGGGAAATTCAGACCAGTGTTCTCATCCATGAAACACCCTCTGTTTTCACGCAAGAAGCATCCTCTTTTGTCCAGAATCTGCAATACATCAAGAAATATGAGCATGTCCAGAAAAATGAACTGTGTTCCCTACTCATATGGACCATATCTGGTTGAACTCTGATTAGGAAACTGTAACAAACTACAGCATCTCTTACATAGATGCTATTTAGTTAATAGTGAAAAACGTGTTGGGTTCGTGAACTGTGTGAATTCATTTGAGCCGAAAAATCACTGGGCTTACAGGAAATGAACTCTTGCTAGTAGGACGACACAGCGCCTAAGGTTTAACTCCATTTCTGAAGAAAATTCAGACCGGTGTTCTCATCCATGAAACATACTCGGTTTTAACGCAAGAAGCATGCTCTCCTTTCTAGCGTCTGCAATACAGCAAGTAACATGAGCATGCCCAGAAAAAATGAACTGCGTTTCCTACTCATACGGACCATAGCTAGTTGAACTCTGCTCATTAAACTGTAACAAACCACTGCATCTCTTACATAGACGCTGTTTAGTTAATAGTGAAAGTCGTGTTGGGTTCGTGAACTGTGTAAATACATGTGAGCCGAAAAATCACTGGGTTTACCAGAAATGAACTCTTGCTTGTCTGAAGACAAAGAGCCTTTGGTTTAACACCATTTCTGAAGGGAAATTCAGACCAGTGTTCTCATCCATGAAACACCCTCTGTTTTCACCCAAGAAGCATCCTCTTTTGTCCAGAATCTGCAATACATCAAGAAATATGAGCATGTCCAGAAAAATGAACTGTGTTTCCTACTCATACAGACCATATCTTGTTGAACACTGCTTATGAAACTGTAACAAACCACAGCATCTCTTACAAAAATGCTCTTTCATTTATAGTGAAAAACGTGTTGGGTTCATGAACTCTGTAAATTCATTTGAGCCGAAATATCACAGGGCTTACCGGAAATGAACTCTTGCTTGTAGGAAGACACAGAGGCTTTGGTTTCACTCCGTTTGTGAAGGGAAATTCAGACCAGAGTTCTCATCCATGAAACACACTGTGTTTTAGTGCAAGAAGCATCCTCTTCTGTCCAGAATCTGCAATACAGCAAGAAATATGAACATGTCCAGAAAATATGAACTGTGTTTCCTACTCATACGGACCATATCCACTTAAACTCTGCTTATGAAACTGTAACAAACCACAGCATCTCTTACAATAATGCTCTTTCATTTATAGTGAAAAACGTGTTGGGTTCGTGAATTGTGTAAATTCATTTGAGCCGAAAAATCACTGGGTTTCCCGGAAAAGAACTCTTGCTTGTAGGAAGACACATAGGCTTTAGTTTAACTCCGTTTGTGAAGGCAAATTCAGTCCAGAGTTCTCATCCATGAAACACACTCTGTTTTAACGCAAGAAGTGTGCTCTTCTGTCCAGCATCTCGAATACAGCAAGAAACATGAGCATGGCCAGAAAAAAAGACCTGCGTTTCCTACACATACGGACCATATCTAGTTGAACTCTGCTCATTAAACTCTAACAAAACACTGCATCTCTTACATAGATGCGGTTTAGATAATAGTGAAAATCGTGTTGGGTTCGTGAACTATGTAAATACATTTGAGCGAAAAGTCACTGGGTTTACCGGAAATGAACTCTTGCTTTTAGGAAGACACAGAGCCTTTGGTTTAACACCATTTCTGAAGGGAAATTCAGTCCAGTGTTCTCATCCATGAAACACCCTCTGTTTTAACGCAAGAAGCATCCTCTTCTGTCCAGAATCTGCAATACAGCAAGAAAAATGAGCATGACCAGAAAAAAAGAACTGTGTTTCTACTCATAAGGACCATATCTGGTTGAACTCTGATAATGAAACTGTAACAAACTACAGCATCTCTTACATAGATGCTATTTAGTTAATAGTGAAAAACATGTTGGGTTCGTGAACTGTGAAAATTCATTTGAGCCGAGTAATCACTGGACTTCCCGAATTGAACTCTTGTTTGTAGGAAGACACAGAGCCTTTGCTTTAACTCCATGTCTGATGGAAAATTCAGACCAGTGTTCTCATCCATGAAACATACTCTGTTTTAACGCAAGAAGCATGCTCTTCTTTCCAGTGTCTCCAATACAGCAAGAAACATGAGCATGCCCAGAAAAAAAGAACTGTGTTTCTTACTCATATGGACCATATCCACTTAAACTCTGCTTATGAAACTGTAACAAACCACAGCATCTCTTACAAAAATGCTCTTTCATTTATAGTGAAAAACGTGTTGGGTTCGTGAATTGTGTAAATTCATTTGAGCCGAAAAATCTCTGGGTTTAACGGAAATGAACTCTTGCTTGTAGGAAGACACAGAGGCTTTGGTTTCACTGCGTTTCTTAATGAAAATTCAGACCAGTGTTCTCATCCATGAAACATACTCTGTTTTAACGCAAGAAGCATGCTCTTCTTTCCAGCGTTTCCAATACAGCAAGAAACATGAGCATGCCCAGAAAAAAAGAACAGTGTTTCCTACTCATACGGACCATAACTAGTTGAACAATGCTTATGAACTGTAACAAACCACAGCATGTGTTACATAGATGCTCTTTAGTTAATAGTGAAAAAAGTATTTGGTTCTGAACTGTGTAAATTCATTTGAGCCGAAAAATCACTGGGTTTGCCAGAAATGAACTCTTGCTTGTAGGAAGACTCAGAGGCTTTGGTTTCACTCTGTTTGTGAAGGGAAATTCAGACCAGAGTTCTCATCCATGAAACACACTCTGTTTTAACACAAGAGGCATCCTCTTCTGTCCAGAATCTGCGATACAGCAAGAAATATAAGCATGTCCAGAAGAAATGAACAGTGTTTCCGACACATACGGACCATATCTGGTTGAACTCTGATTATGAAACAGTAACAAACTACAGCATCTCTTACATAGATGCTATTTAGTTAATAGTGAAAAACGTGTTGGGTTCATGATCTTTGTAAATTCATTTGAGCCAAAAAATCTCTGTGCTTACAGGAAATAATCTCTTCTTGTAGGAAGACCCAGAGGCTTTGGTTTAACTCCGTTTCTGAAGGAAAATTCAGACCGGTGTTCTCATCGATGAAACATACCCTGTTTTAACGCATGAAGCATGCTCTTCTTTCCAGCGTCTGCAATACAGCAAGAAACATGAGCATGCCCAGAAACAAAGAACTGTGTTTCTACTCATACGGACCATATCCAGTTAAACTCTGCTTATGAAACTGTAACAAACCACAGCATCTCTTACAAAAATGCTCTTTCATTTATAGTGAAAAACGTGTTGGGTTCGTGAACTGTGTAAATTCATTTGAGCCGAAAAATCACTGGGTTTACCTGAAATGAACTCTTGCTTGTAGGAAGACACAGAGGCTTTGGTTTCACTCCGTTTGTGAAGGGAAATTCAGACCAGAGTTCTCATCCATGAAACACACTCTGTATTAACGCAAGAAGCATGCTCTTCTTTCCAGCATCTCTAATACAGCAAGAAACATGAGCATGCCCAGAAAAAATGAACTGCGTTTCCTACTCATACGGACCATATCTAGTTGAACTCTGCTCAATAAACTGTAACAAACCACTGCATCTCTTACATAGATGCTGTTTAGTTAATAGTGAATGTCGTGTTGGGTTCTTGAACTGTGTAAATACATGTGAGCCGAAAAATCACTGGGTTTACCAGAAATGAACTCTTGCTTGTCTGAAGACAAAGAGCCTTTGGTTTAACACCATTTCTGAAGGGAAATTCAGACCAGTGTTCTCATCCATGAAACACCCTCTGTTTTCACGCAAGAAGCATCCTCTTTTGTCCAGAATCTGCAATACATCAAGAAATATGAGCATGTCCAGAAAAATGAACTGTGTTCCCTACTCATATGGACCATATCTGGTTGAACTCTGATTAGGAAACTGTAACAAACTACAGCATCTCTTACATAGATGCTATTTAGTTAATAGTGAAAAACGTGTTGGGTTCGTGAACTGTGTGAATTCATTTGAGCCGAAAAATCACTGGGCTTACAGGAAATGAACTCTTGCTAGTAGGACAACACAGCGCCTAAGGTTTAACTCCATTTCTGAAGAAAATTCAGACCGGTGTTCTCATCCATGAAACATACTCGGTTTTAACGCAAGAAGCATGCTCTCCTTTCTAGCGTCTGCAATACAGCAAGTAACATGAGCATGCCCAGAAAAAATGAACTGCGTTTCCTACTCATACGGACCATATCTAGTTGAACTCTGCTCATTAAACTGTAACAAACCACTGCATCTCTTACATAGATGCTGTTTAGTTAATAGTGAAAGTCGTGTTGGGTTCGTGAACTGTGTAAATACATGTGAGCCGAAAAATCACTGGGTTTACCAGAAATGAACTCTTGCTTGTCTGAAGACAAAGAGCCTTTGGTTTAACACCATTTCTGAAGGGAAATTCAGACCAGTGTTCTCATCCATGAAACACCCTCTGTTTTCACGCAAGAAGCATCCTCTTTTGTCCAGAATCTGCAATACATCAAGAAATATGAGCATGTCCAGAAAAATGAACTGTGTTCCCTACTCATATGGACCATATCTGGTTGAACTCTGATTAGGAAACTGTAACAAACTACAGCATCTCTTACATAGATGCTATTTAGTTAATAGTGAAAAACGTGTTGGGTTCGTGAACTGTGTGAATTCATTTGAGCCGAAAAACCACTGGGCTTACAGGAAATGAACTCTTGCTAGTAGGAAGACACAGAGCCTAAGGTTTAACTCCATTTCTGAAGAAAATTCAGACCGGTGTTCTCATCCATGCAACATACTCTGTTTTAACGCAAGAAGCATGCTCTTCTTTCCAGCGTCTTCAATACAGCAAGAAACATGAGCATGACCAGAAAAAAAGAACTGTGTTTCTATTCATAGGGACCATATCCAGTTAAACTCTGCTTATGAAACTGTAACAAACCACAGCATCTCTTACAAAAATGCTCTTTCATTTATAGTGAAAAACGTGTTGGGTTCGTGAACTGTGTAAATTCATTGGAGCCGAAAAATCACCGGGTTTACCGGAAATGAACTCTTGCTTGTAGGAAGACTCAGAGGCTTTGGTTTCACTCCGTTTGTGAAGGGAAATTCAGACCAGAGTTCTCATCCATGAAACACACTCTGTTTTAACGCAAGAAGCATCCTCTTCTTTCCAGCGTCTGCAATACAGCAAGTAACATGAGCATGCCCAGAAAAAAAGAACTGTGTTTCTTACTCATATGAACCATATCCAGTTAAACTCTGCTTATGAAACTGTAACAAACCACAGCATGTCTTAAAAAAATGCTCATTCATTTATAGTGAAAAACGTGTTGGGTTCGTGAACTGTGTAAATTCATTTGAGCCGAAAAATCACTGGGTTTAACGGAAATGAACTCTTGCTTGTAGGAAGACACAGAGGCTTTGGTTTCAGTGCGTTTCTTAATGAAAATTCAGACCAGTGTTCTCATCCATGAAACATACTCTGTTTTAACGCAAGAAGCATGCTCTTCTTTCCAGCGTTTCCAATACAGCAAGAAACATGAGCATGCCCAGAAAAAAAGAACAGTGTTTCCTACTCATACGGACCATATCTAGTTGAACAATGCTTATGAAACAGTAACAAACCACAGCATGTGTTACATAGATGCTCTTTAGTTAATAGTGAAAAAAGTATTGGGTTCTGAACTGTGTAAATTCATTTCAGCCGAAAAATCACTGGGTTTACCAGAAATGAACTCTTGCTTGTAGGAAGACTCAGAGGCTTTGGTTTCACTCTGTTTGTGAAGGGAAATTCAGACCAGAGTTCTCATCCATGAAACACACTCTGTTTTAACACAAGAGGCATCCTCTTCTGTCCAGAATCTGCGATACAGCAAGAAATATAAGCATGTCCAGAAGAAATGAACAGTGTTTCCTACACATACGGACCATATCTGGTTGAACTCTGATTATGAAACAGTAACAAACTACAGCATCTCTTACATAGATGCTATTTAGTTAATAGTGAAAAACGTGTTGGGTTCATGATCTTTGTAAATTCATTTGAGCCAAAAAATCTCTGTGATAACAGGAAATAATCTCTTCTTGTAGGAAGACCCAGAGGCTTTGGTTTAACTCCGTTTCTGAAGGAAAATTCAGACCGGTGTTCTTATCGATGAAACATACCCTGTTTTAACGCATGAAGCATGCTCTTCTTTCCAGCGTCTGCAATACAGCAAGAAACATGAGCATGTCCAGAAACAAAGAACTGTGTTTCTACTCATACGGACCATATCCAGTTAAACTCTGCTTATGAAACTGTAACAAACCACAGCATCTCTTACAAAAATGCTCCTTCATTTATAGTGAAAAACATGTTGGGTTCGTGAACTGTGTAAATTCATTTGAGCCGAAAAATCACTGGGTTTACCTGAAATGAACTCTTGCTTGTAGGAAGACACAGAGGCATTGGTTTCACTCCGTTTGTGAAGGGAAATTCAGACCAGAGTTCTCATCCATGAAACACACTCTGTATTAACGCAAGAAGCATGCTCTTCTTTCCAGCATCTCTAATACAGCAAGAAACATGAGCATGCCCAGAAAAAATGAACTGCGTTTCCTACTCATACGGACCATATCTAGTTGAACTCTGCTCATTAAACTGTAACAAACCACTGCATCTCTTACATAGATGCTGTTTAGTTAATAGTGAAAGTCGTGTTGGGTTCGTGAACTGTGTAAATACATGTGAGCCGAAAAATCACTGGGTTTACCAGAAATGAACTCTTGCTTGTCTGAAGACAAAGAGCCTTTGGTTTAACACCATTTCTGAAGGGAAATTCAGACCAGTGTTCTCATCCATGAAACACCCTCTGTTTTCACGCAAGAAGCATCCTCTTTTGTCCAGAATCTGCAATACATCAAGAAATATGAGCATGTCCAGAAAAATGAACTGTGTTCCCTACTCATATGGACCATATCTGGTTGAACTCTGATTAGGAAACTGTAACAAACTACAGCATCTCTTACATAGATGCTATTTAGTTAATAGTGAAAAACGTGTTGGGTTCGTGAACTGTGTGAATTCATTTGAGCCGAAAAATCACTGGGCTTACAGGAAATGAACTCTTGCTAGTAGGACGACACAGCGCCTAAGGTTTAACTCCATTTCTGAAGAAAATTCAGACCGGTGTTCTCATCCATGAAACATACTCGGTTTTAACGCAAGAAGCATGCTCTCCTTTCTAGCGTCTGCAATACAGCAAGTAACATGAGCATGCCCAGAAAAAATGAACTGCGTTTCCTACTCATACGGACCATAGCTAGTTGAACTCTGCTCATTAAACTGTAACAAACCACTGCATCTCTTACATAGACGCTGTTTAGTTAATAGTGAAAGTCGTGTTGGGTTCGTGAACTGTGTAAATACATGTGAGCCGAAAAATCACTGGGTTTACCAGAAATGAACTCTTGCTTGTCTGAAGACAAAGAGCCTTTGGTTTAACACCATTTCTGAAGGGAAATTCAGACCAGTGTTCTCATCCATGAAACACCCTCTGTTTTCACCCAAGAAGCATCCTCTTTTGTCCAGAATCTGCAATACATCAAGAAATATGAGCATGTCCAGAAAAATGAACTGTGTTTCCTACTCATACAGACCATATCTTGTTGAACACTGCTTATGAAACTGTAACAAACCACAGCATCTCTTACAAAAATGCTCTTTCATTTATAGTGAAAAACGTGTTGGGTTCATGAACTCTGTAAATTCATTTGAGCCGAAATATCACAGGGCTTACCGGAAATGAACTCTTGCTTGTAGGAAGACACAGAGGCTTTGGTTTCACTCCGTTTGTGAAGGGAAATTCAGACCAGAGTTCTCATCCATGAAACACACTGTGTTTTAGTGCAAGAAGCATCCTCTTCTGTCCAGAATCTGCAATACAGCAAGAAATATGAACATGTCCAGAAAATATGAACTGTGTTTCCTACTCATACGGACCATATCCACTTAAACTCTGCTTATGAAACTGTAACAAACCACAGCATCTCTTACAATAATGCTCTTTCATTTATAGTGAAAATCGTGTTGGGTTCGTGAACTATGTAAATACATTTGAGCGAAAAGTCACTGGGTTTACCGGAAATGAACTCTTGCTTTTAGGAAGACACAGAGCCTTTGGTTTAACACCATTTCTGAAGGGAAATTCAGTCCAGTGTTCTCATCCATGAAACACCCTCTGTTTTAACGCAAGAAGCATCCTCTTCTGTCCAGAATCTGCAATACAGCAAGAAAAATGAGCATGACCAGAAAAAAAGAACTGTGTTTCTACTCATAAGGACCATATCTGGTTGAACTCTGATAATGAAACTGTAACAAACTACAGCATCTCTTACATAGATGCTATTTAGTTAATAGTGAAAAACATGTTGGGTTCGTGAACTGTGAAAATTCATTTGAGCCGAGTAATCACTGGACTTCCCGAATTGAACTCTTGTTTGTAGGAAGACACAGAGCCTTTGCTTTAACTCCATGTCTGATGGAAAATTCAGACCAGTGTTCTCATCCATGAAACATACTCTGTTTTAACGCAAGAAGCATGCTCTTCTTTCCAGTGTCTCCAATACAGCAAGAAACATGAGCATGCCCAGAAAAAAAGAACTGTGTTTCTTACTCATATGGACCATATCCACTTAAACTCTGCTTATGAAACTGTAACAAACCACAGCATCTCTTACAAAAATGCTCTTTCATTTATAGTGAAAAACGTGTTGGGTTCGTGAATTGTGTAAATTCATCTGAGCTGAAAAATCACTGGGTTTCCCGGAAAAGAAATCTTGCTTGTAGGAAGACACATAGGCTTTGGTTTAACTCCGTTTGTGAAGGCAAATTCAGTCCAGAGTTCTCATACATGAAACACCCTCTGTTTTAGCGCAAGAAGCATCCTCTTCTGTCCAGAATCTGCAATACAGCAAGAAATATGAGCTGTCCAGAAAAATGAACTGTGTTTCCTACTCATATGGACCATATCTGGTTGAACTCTGATTATGAAACTGTAACAAACTACAGCATCACTTACATAGATGCTATTTAGTTAATAGTGAAAAAAGTGTTGGGTTCGTGAACTGTGTAAATTCATTTGAGCCAAATAATCACTGAGCTTACCAGAAATGAACTCTTGCTTGTAGGAATACACATAGGCTTTGGTTTAACTCCGTTTGTGAAGGGAAATTCAGTCAGAGTTCTCATCCATGAAACACACTCTGTTTTAACTCAAGAAGCATGCTTTTCTGTCCAGCATCTCTAATACAGCAAGAAACATGAGCATGCCCAGAAAAAAGAACAGTGTTTCCTACACATACGGACCATATATAGTTGAACACTTCTTATGAAATTGTAACAAACCACAGCATGTGTTACATAGATGCTCTTTAATTACTAGTGAAAAAATTATTGGGTTCATGAACTGTGTAAATTCATTTGAGCCGAAAAATCACTGGGTTTACTGAAAATGAACTCTTGCTTGTAGGAAGACACAGAGGCTTTGGTTTCACTCCGTTTGTGAAGTGAAATTCAGACAGTGTTCTCATCCATGAAACACTCTGTTTTAATGCAAGAAGCATGCTCTTCTTTCCAGCATCTCTAATACAGCAAGAAACATGAGCATGCCCAGAAAAAAAGAACTGCGTTTCCGACTCATACGGACCATATCTAGTTGAACTCTGCTCATTAAACTGTAACAAAACACTGCATCTCTTACATAGATGCTGTTTAGATAATAGTGAAAATCGTGTTGGGTTCGTGAACTGTGTAAATACATTTGAGCCGAAAAGTCACTGGGTTTACCGGAAATGAACTCTTGCTTTTAGGAAGACAAAGAGCCTTTGGTTTAACACCATTTCTGAAGGGAAATTCAGACCAGTGTTCTCATCCATGAAACACCCTCTGTTTTAACGCAAGAAGCATCCTCTTCTTTCCAGAGTCCACAAAACAGCAAGAAATATAAGCTGTCCAGAAAAAATGAACTGTGTTTCCTACTCATACGGACCATATCTTGTTGAACACTGCTTATGAAACTGTAACAAACCACAGCATCTATTACAAAAATGCTCTTTCATTTATAGTGAAAAACGTGTTGGGTTCATGAACTGTGTAAACTCATTTGAGCCGAAAAATCACAGGGCTTACCGGAAACGAACTCTTGCTTGTAGGAAGACACAGAGGCTTTGGTTTCACTCCGTTCGTGAAGGGAAATTCAGACCAGAGTTCTCATCCATGAAACACACTGTGTTTTAGCGCAAGAAGCATCCTCTTCTGTCCAGAATCTGCAATAAAGCAAGAAATATGAGCATGTCCAGAAAAAATGAACTGTGTTTCCTACTCATACGGACCATATCTGGTTGAACTCTGATTATGAAACTGTAACAAACTACAGCATCACTTACATAGATGCTCTTTAGTTAATTGTGAAAATCTTGTTGGGTTCGTGAACTGTGTAAATTCCTTTGAGCCAAAAAATCACTGGGTTTTACAGAAATGAACTCTTGCTTGTAGGAAGACAAAGAGCCTTTGGTTTAACTCCATTTCTGAAGGGAATTTCAGTCCAGTGTTCTCATCCATGAAACACCCTCTGTTTTAACGCAAGAAGCATCCTCTTTTGTCCAGAATCTGCAATACATCAGGAAATATGAGCATGTCCAGAAAAATGAACTGTGTTCCCTACTCATATGGACCATATCTGGTTGAACTCAGATTAGGAAACTGTAACAAACTACAGCATCTCTTACATAGATGCTATTTAGTTAATAGTGAAAAACGTGTTGGGTTCGTGAACTGTGTGAATTCATTTGAGCCGAAAAATCACTGGGCTTACAGGAAATGAACTCTTGCTAGTAGGAAGACACAGAGCCTAAGGTTTAACTCCATTTCTGAAGAAAATTCAGACCGGTGTTCTCATCCATGAAACATACTCTGTTTAACGCAAGAAGCATGCTCTTCTTTCCAGCGTTTCCACTACAGCAAGAAACATGAGCATTCCCAGAAAAAATGAACTGTGTTTCTACTCATACGGACCATATCCAATTAAACTCTGCTTTTGAAATTGTAACAAACCACAGCATCTCTTACAAAAATGCTCTTTCATTTATAGTGAAAATCGTTTTGGGTTCGTGAACTTTGTAAATTCATTTCAGCCGAAAAATCACTTGGTTTACCGGAAATGAACTCTTGCTTGTAGAAAGACACAGAGTCTTTGTTTTAACTCCATTTCTGAAGGAAAATTTAGACCAGTGTTCTCATCCCTGAAACACCCTCTGTTTTAACGCAAGAAGCATCCTCTTCTTTCCAGAATCCACAATACAGCAAAAATTATGAGCATGTCCAGAAAGAAAGAACTGTGTTTCCTACTCATACGGACCATATCTAGTTGAACTCTGCTTATGAAACTGTAACAAACCACAGCATCTCTTGCATAGATGCTCTTTAGTTAATTGTGAAAAACATGTTGGGTTCGTGAACTGTGTAAATTCATTTGAGCCGAAAAATCACTGGGTTTACCGGAAATGAACTCTTGCTTGTAGGAAGACACAGAGCCTTTGGTTTAACTCCGTTTCTGATGGAAAATTCAGACCGGTGTTCTCATCTATGAAATATTGTAGTGGGTAGCCATCCCAGCATTGGCCTGGAAGTTCCAACCCCCACTGAGGCTTCGGTAATGGTCACGCCCAGAAGGCGGGGCAGAGGAGGAAGCGGAAGATGAGGATCGGGAAGAGCTCTGTCTCTTGGTTCCCGGACTCTGGACGCTGGAGGTAGACCGAGCAGAGTTCTCCAGAGAACACCGCCGGACTGCGCTATACCCTTGCCAGACCCTGTAACCTACCTCTTCATTTGTAAGTTACCCCACAAAATAAACCTCCCTTTTAACTACGTGGAGTGGCCTTAATAATTTAACCAATATCTGGCGCCCAACGTGGGGCAAATTCCAAAGGCCTAGGCGGCTCCCTCCCTTAGCCTCCTTCCCGGCTGGCGGGTACCTAAAACTGCCTGCAAAGTTCCATTTAACCAGGGGACACCTACACGGTTCCATTCCCGAAAAAGGGAGCAGCTAGTCCCTAGCTTATCCCCCAGACCAGCGAAAACCGCTGTGAGTGAGATCTTTCCACTCCTCCGAGTGCCGTTTCCCCGCCATCTTGGCTCCTGCCTTCAGCTGCCGCCAGCCAAGGTCGCCAGCAGGCCCTGCTTTGGAGCTATACCAACGCCTCCTGCTGGCTGAAAAGTGCTATTGCACCCCCGAAAACCATGGAAAGGTAAGCTTCTTTCAAGTAAAAGTACTTGATAATTTTACACCTTAAAACTGACTAACAAATTTTGAGTAATTCTTGTAATATGGCTGACAACATTACCTCACAAGAATTTAATAACCTTTTTGCCTGTATGCTGAATGACATTTTCCTGGAAATATACGACCTCCCTAAGACATATCTGGCCTGTACCATTTTGACATTCATTGTAATAATTCACACAGTGTTCAAACACTGGTTTAATAATAAGAACAAAGATGAGTCATTATTGGGACTGATACAGGCTTTGAAAGATAACAATGAAGGCTTACAGAAAAAGATTCTGTCTATGGAATCTGCTAACCAGGATTTACAGGCTTTAAAAGTTAGCAATGAAAGCCTACAGAAAAAGATTCTGTCTATGGAATCTGCTGACCAGGACTTACATAAAAAGATTCTCTTTCTGGAATCTGCTAACCAGGAATTACAGGTTTTAAAAGATAGCAATGAAGGCCTACAGAAAAAGATTCTCTTTCTGGAATCTGCTAACCAGGATTTACAGGCTTTAAAAGTTAGCAATGAAGGCTTACAGAAAAAGATTCTTTCTCTGGAATCTGCTGGCCAGGACTTACATAAAAAGATTCTCTCTCTGGAATCTGCTAACCAGAATTTACAAAACAAGCTTGTACCCAAAATTGCTTTTATTGATAATAAATATGAGTATTTAATGGATAGAACACTAACTCTCCAGAGTGAAGTTGTAGCTACTCAGACAATATATAAGGAAGAAAAATTATCATTACTTGATAAGATAAGGTCCATGGAATCATGTGTTTCAGAAGAACATAAAAACTTGCATGATTCCATGAAAAATCTGGAATCCCTTACAAGAGAAGAGGTTTACTCCCTGGAACAGACCCTAGGTGCTCGTTTACAAGCCCTGGAGGAAACTCTAAATAAACATGACAAGGGACCTAATAAGCAGAAGGGCAAGACCATACAGGTTGTAACATCTCCAAATGGCTCTCATACAATGGCTTATCCTGTTATCATCCATGAGAAGCCAGCAGATGACACACACCCCGAGCCATATACGACATATACATTACAACCAATTTCAACAAGGGACTTTAAAAATATAAAGGAAGCAGTAGTTACATATGGGATACACTCCACATATGTAAAACAGATGTTAAATTCGTGGTCTACCTCACATAGAATCATTCCAGATGACTGGTATCAGTTAATTTCAGCTGTTCTAGAATATAGCCAGCAGTTACAGTGGAAAAGCTGGTTGAGAGAAGAG
This sequence comes from Onychomys leucogaster, assembly GCA_949786385.1. Classification (NCBI taxonomy): domain Eukaryota; kingdom Metazoa; phylum Chordata; class Mammalia; order Rodentia; family Cricetidae; genus Onychomys; species Onychomys leucogaster. The sequence goes on from CATKUP010000070.1 coordinate 427,858, forward strand.
GCAAGAAATTTAGAACAACAAGGTAAACTCAGAGGTTTTGAGATCTCCCAAGATCAAATACTTGGTGAGGGATGTTTCGCTGACAGGAATGTACAAGCCATTTATGACGAGCATACAATATCCCTATGCCGTACAGCAGCTCTAAATGCTTGGGAAAAAATTCCAGAACCTGGAAAAGCAACTGAGGTATACACAAAGATATTTCAGGGACCACATGAACCCTTCACTGATTTTTTACAAAGGCTGAACACAGCTATAACAAAAGCTGTATCAGATAAAGAATTAAGAAAAGTATTAACTGAGTCCTTGGCATTCGACAATGCTAATGCAGAATGCAAAAGAATACTTACACCATTAAAGATCAGATCAGCTCCTTTGGAAGAATGGATTCAGTATACTAATAGTGTTGAATCTCTTAACTACAGTAATGAGGCTTGGATAGGAGAGACAAATCCCAGAGGTGTAAGAAGGCCCTGTGGTACCAAATGTTTTAAATGTGGTACACCAGGTCATATAAGTAAAAACTGTACATGGGGTAATCCTAGAAGTAATACTCCTTCTAGGAATAGCCTAAACAGAAGACCCCAACCACCTCCTGGATTATGTAGAAGATGTGGCAAAGGCCGACATTGGACCAGTGAGTGCAGATCAAAAATAGATATACGAGGCAACCCTTTAGTAGCGGGAAACGCCTCAGGGGGCCTCTTGCAGGCCCCCAAATCAAATGTGGTAAGAACATTCCCAGCCACTGTGGAAGACATTCCTCTCCAGGACAACTGAATAAACCAATGTCTAATGTAAAAACTGATACTGCAATGGATGATAAAACAGCTCTGATAGATGAATCACAGTTTACAAAGAACACAATAAAACAAATATTTTGGCAGACTTCCATAAATGAACAAAGGCCAAAGCTTAGAATTCGAATTAATGGCTTGGTTCTGGAGGGCCTGGTAGACACAGGTGCGGATGTGACTGTAATTTCACCAAAATCATGGCATCCAAATTGGCCTCTTCAAGAGGTAGATGTCCAACTTTTAGGAATTGGCACCCTATCTCAGATAAAACAGAGTTTGAGATGGGTTGAATGCATAGGGCCAGAAGGACAGAGAGGAAGGCTGAAGCCATATGTAGCAAATGTAGCAGTAAATCTATGGGGCCGAGATCTGTTACAACAGTGGAATACCCAGATTAAAATTCCTACACTCTCAGAAAAGGAATACAGGCCAATGCATGTTTCTAGGAATAATATCATAAAATGCTATAAAAAACAGGCACCAACCATTCAGGCTGTACACAAACAGAGCACAACTGCTGTTGAACTCTCAGAAGTACCAACTGCCTTACCTTTAAAATGGCTAACTAATAAACCTGTCTGGGTTGGACAGTGGCCTTTGACAAAAGAGAAGCTACAAGCTTTAGAACAGCTGGTTCAAGAGCAGTTAAATGCTCAAAACATTGAAGAATCTACCAGCCCTTGGAATTCTCCTGTATTTGTTATTAAAAAAAAGTCTGGTAATTGGAGAATGCTGACAGATCTGAGAGCTATTAATAAAGTAATTCAGCCAATGGGCTCCCTACAGACTGGGATGCCCTTGCCCTCTCTGCTACCCAAAGAATGGCCTATAATAGTTATTGACTTAAAAGACTGTTTCTTTACCATACCCTTACAAGAAAATGATAGAGAAAAATTTGCCTTCACAGTTCCTAATTATAACAATTCTCAGCCAGTCAAGAGATATCAATGGAAGGTCCTCCCACAGGGAATGTTAAACAGCCCTACCTTATGTCAATACTTTGTGCAAAAACCATTGGAGTTAATTCGTGTAAAGTTTCCACAATCCATAATTTATCACTATATGGATGATATCCTATTAGCAGATCCAAAGACAGACACATTAGAAAGCATGTTTGAAGAAGTAAAAAAAGTTTTGCCTCGCTGGGGACTGCAAATTGCTCCTGAAAAAATACAAAGAGGAGATTCTATTAATTACTTAGGATATAAGATAGAGTTACAAAAAATTAGACCCCAAAAGGTACAACTGAGGAGAGATCGATTAAAGACTCTTAATGATTTTCAAAAGTTGTTAGGAAGCATTTCCAACTTATTGGGTATCATGGGAATACCCAAAGATGGACTACAAAATTTGGCTAATACTCTAGAAGGGGACAAAGAATTAAATAGTCCAAGAGAATTATCAGCCGAAGCTGAGAAGGAATTGGCTCTAGTAGAAAAGACAATTCGAGAAGCACATGTGGATCGTGTGGATCCAGAACTTAAATGTATTCTTGTCATATTCCCCTCCAGACATTCCCCCACAGGTATTTTGATGCAGAGGGAAGATATTATATTGGAATGGATATTCCTACCACGTAAACCAAATAAGAAATTAAAGACTTATATAGAAAAGATCTCTGATTTGATTCAAAAAGGTAAATTAAGACTTCGTCAGTTGACAGGAATGGACCCAGCAGAAATTGTAGTACCTTTAACTAATGAGGAAATTTCGTCACTATGGAAAGATAATGAATACTGGCAGAGAGCCTGCAGTAACTTTTTGGGAGAGATTAACAACCATTATCCCAAAAGCAAGAGAATAGAATTCATAAAGAAGACTGAATGGGTCCTTCCTCACATTGTACGACACAAGCCAATTTCTGGAGTCCTCACATTCTATACAGATGCAAATAAATCAGGGAAAGCAGGATACAAATCAGGAGACTTAAGTAAAGTAGTACAAAGTCCATACAGCTCTGTACAAAAGGCAGAACTGTATGCCGTTCTTATGGTACTGATGGACTTCACAGAACCCCTCAATATAGTCACTGACTCTCAATATGCAGAGAGAGTTGTTTTACACATTGAAACTGCTGAATTTATTCCTGATAATACAGAATTAACTTCATTATTCATACAATTGCAGGAAATCATCAGAAAAAGGGAACATCCTATATATATAACACATATCAGATCCCATACAGGTCTGCCAGGACCTCTAGCACAAGGTAATGATGAGATTGATCAGTTACTAATAGGTAATGTGCTAGAAGCCTCAGAATTTCATAAGAAACACCATGTAAATAGCAAAGGTTTGAAGAAGGATTTCTCCATTACTTGGCAACAAGCTAAGGATATTGTGAAAAAATGTCCTACTTGTTCCTTCTATAACCAAACTCCATTACCTGCAGGAAGCAATCCAAAGGGTATACAAAGAAATGAAATTTGGCAGATGGATGTGTTTCATTTTGCAGAATTTGGAAGATTAAAGTATGTACACCATACCATTGACACCTATTCAGGATTTCAGTGGGCAACTCCTATGAGTTCTGAAAAGGCTGATTCTGTGATTACACACCTATTAGAAGTTATGGCCATCATGGGAATACCTGTACAAATTAAGACAGACAATGCCCCAGCATATGTCTCCAATAAAATGAAACAGTTCTTTGCTTATTACAATATAAAGCATGTTACAGGTATACCACACAATCCCACAGGCCAAGCAGTCATAGAAAGATCCAATCGAACTTTAAAGGATATGCTAAATAAACAGCAACAGGTAACACTGACTCCTAGAAATAGATTGCATAGTGCTTTATTAACCTTGAATTTTCTCAATGCTGATGAGAAAGGAACAACAGCTGCGAAGAGACATTGGACGACAGACAAAACTCCTGAGCTAAACCAACCGGTTTATTTCAAAGATGTGTTGACCTCAGAATGGAAACCTGGATATGTCCTACGTTGGGGAAGGGGTTTTGCTTTTGTTTCCACAGGAGAAGAAAAGCTATGGATACCAACAAAATTAATAAAAATTCGATTCGAACAGGAGAAACCCCTTGATGAGGAGAAGTAAAAGATCATCCACCAATGTGACATCTCTTCAGGTTGTAAGAAAAATTTAACAATCAAAGGTTGGGGTAGGGTTCTGTTTTTGTCTTTCCAGGATAATGGAAATACCCATCTTCCAGAAATCATAAGGCCTTGGATATCCAGATGTTTACAGCAGAAAGAAAGAATCTATTGGTACCAATCTACACAGGGTAAGATATCACTGTCTAACATCTATATCTCTATCAATCTAGAATAGTTGTGGTTCCAATTTAATTATAAACCAAGCTGGCTTTGGAGATGGAACTGGCTCACTCCTTCTCTAAACCCAAGCATATTGATAAAAGAAAAGGTTGAGAGATTCTTCAGTCCCATATCAGAAGAGCCCTCTGGTGTGAGACAGAAGGAAACCAATTATAAGGGACCATTATCTTCAAGATTCTAATTCTCTCCATGCTTACTCTTGATTTCTTGGAATCCTTTCTTACATGTCATGACATCTTTAAATCCAAACCTTCCATTCTGATAAAAAAAATAAGTTTTTTCCAATAGCAATCTCTGAAGTCTCCAGAAGGAAGATGGAGCCCCAACAACAACAACTCTACCCAATCCAGAATGATGCCATGGTAATCATCATCATATTACACTTCTTGCCAAAATTTCAGACAATCTTACCCATTACTCTGAGAGTTGCTGCAGAATCTACAGTTAGTCTAACTGAGATTTAACTATCTGAGCTTTCTCACAATACCCAACAGAGATACCATCGCTTCCTAAACAGCAGGAAGCAATTCTAAGAAAACTACGCCCCTTCTCCCTAAGGTTTCATATTTCTCAGGGTTATGGATAATTGTTCTAGGGTTGGGGGTGGAAGAAACTGTTAAACTCAGTACTCTCCTTAAGGAAAGAAAATATGTCTCAAAAAAAAGGGAAAAGAAGAAATGGAATGGATAGGTATAAGGTATTATGGTAGACTGTCATATACATTAGTAAACAAATTTAGTAATATACCAGCCTTTGCACTGTTATGAATTCTTATATGTTGATACAAATATAAACTTTTTACATTCCTATTTAAGATAATTTGTATATTGATACAAATACAGAACTATGTTTGTTATATTGTACATATATTTTTACTCTTATGTGAAATATTTGTATATTGATACAAATGTGAATTTATATCTGTCATACTGTATGTATGTTCTACTTCTGTTTAAGATATTCTGTATACTGATATAGATTTAGGATTATTATCATATTGCATATTGCACTATACATTCCTACCTCTGTTAAAGATATTTTGTGTATTGTCACAATTTAAAGTCATTGTCCTTTTACTGTGCATTTGCTTACAGACTGTTTGCCTTATTTAAAGGAAGCTTAGTCCTTAGGTTGTTTAGGTAGACAAGACTTACATAGTTATTGTCATCTATGCTTGTCATCTCTATAATTATGTTAGTTAGGTCATCCAGATTAATAAATACATAGGTCAGATGGACAGGTAATCTTCAAACACTTCATGGACCTAGAGAACATGGCATTTAAATAACTTACAATTCTGTTGACATGAGACACAATTGCTCCTGGCAGCACCAATTTGTTCCCGAGAGAATGTTGGGCTTCTAAGACATTTCCATTTGGAAGTTTGTCTTCTTGGCACAAAATGGCCTACTGGGCAAAGAACTGCCCTTGCCTCAACTGCTGACAGTACAAATGCTGTCCTTTCTGGACAAGCGGGACACAAGGAAAGCGACCACTATACTTTGCCAAGACAGGGTAAGATGGTCTTTCAGAATTCCTGCTTCTGAAAATGGTCTGTCAGATACTCTAGGCCTGTAGCCAATTTGAATGCACCAACGATGCTGATAAACATTAGGTGACTGTCCAGGCTGCTAGCTGTCTCTGTCTACTCTTGCAAGACTCCCAAAAGTTGCTTGCGTCCTTCTCCCATTTCTCAGGTATTATTATATTCCTTCTCAGGTCTTTGATGAGGTTGGAGATTAGCAGTTATAGTTACAACTTAGTATATATACATATATAATATCTTAGATAGGATATATTAAGTATTAGACTCAGGTTCTTTAGGATAGGAAACCTTTTGGAATGATCTTTGTAACACGCCACCTACCCATGCCCTAGACTTCCCTGGATTTTACTATGTGTTTTTTGCTTGATATTGTTTGTACTTATTGTAATTCCAACTTATCTAGGTCATTATCCCTCATTACTCCTAGACAATATTTGATAAGCATCTCTTTGTATATAGTCTTGTATTAGGTTAGAGCTTTCTTATTTAGACAAAAGGGGGAGATGTAGTGGGTAGCCATCCCAGCATTGGCCTGGAAGTTCCAATGAGGCTTCGGTAATGGTCACGCCCAGAAGGCGGGGCAGAGGAGGAAGCAGAAGACGAGGATCGGGAAGAGCTCTGTCTCTTGGTTCCCGGACTCTGGACGCTGGAGGTAGACCGAGCAGAGTTCTCCAGAGAACACCGCCGGACTGCGCTATACCCTTGCCAGACCCTGTAACCTACCGCTTCATTTGTAAGTTACCGCACAAAATAAACCTCCCTTTTAACTACGTGGAGTGGCCTTAATAATTTAACCAATAAAACATACTCTGTTTTAACGAAAGAAGCATGTTCTTCTTTCCAGCATCTCTAATCCAGCAAGAAACATGAGCGTGCCCAGAAAAAAAGAACTGTGTTTCATACTCACAGGGACCATATCTACTTGAACTCTGCTCATTAAACTGTAACAAAACAGAGAATCTCTTACATAGATGCTCTTTATTTAATAGTGAAAAACGTGTTGGGTTCGTGAACTGTGTAAATTCATTTGAGCCGAAAAATCACTGGGTATACCGGAAATAAACTCTTGCTTGTAGGAAGACACAGAGCCTTTGGTTTAACTCCGTTTCTGATGGAAAATTCAGACCAGTGTTCTCATCCATGAAACATACTCTGTTTTTACGCCGGAAGCATTCCCTTCTTTCCAGCGTCTCCAATACAGCAAGAAACATGAGCATGCCCAGACAAAAAGAACTGTGTTTCCAACTGATACGGACATTATCAGGTTTAACTCTGCTTATGAAACTGTAACAAACCACAGCATGTGTCACATAGTTGCTCTTTAGTTAATAGTGAAAGACGTGTTGGGTTCATGAACTGTGTAAATTCATTTGAGCCGAAAAATCACTGGATTTACCGCAAATGAACTCTTGCTTGTAGGAAGACACATAGGCTTTGGTTTAAATCCGTTTGTGAAGGAAAATTCAGACCAGTGTTCTCATCCATGAAACACCCTCTGTTTTAATGCAAGAAGCATCCTCTTCTTTCCAAAGTCTGCAATACAGCAAGAAACATGAGCATGCCCAGAAATAAAGAACTGTGTTTCCTACTCATACAGACCATATCTAGTTGAACTCTGCTCATTAAACTGTAACAAACCACTCCTTCTCTTACATAGATGCTGTTTAGTTAATAGTGAAAATCGTGTTGGGTTCGTGAAATGTGCAAATTCATTTGAGCCGAAAAATCACTGGGTTTACCGGAAATGAACTCTTGCTTGTAGGAAGACACAGAGGCTTTGCTTTAACTCCGTTTCTCATGGAAAATTCAGACCAGTGTTCTCATCCATGAAACACACTCTGTTTTAAAGCAAGAAGCATGCTCTTCTTTCTAGCATCTCTAATACAGCAAGAAACATGAGCATGCCCAGAAAAAAAGAACTGCGTTTCCTACTCATACGGACCATATCTAGTTGAACTCTGCTCATTAAACTGTAACAAACCACTGCATCTCTTACATAGATGCTGTTGAGGTAATAGTGAAAATCGTGTTGGGTTCGTGAACTGTGTAAATACATTTGAGCCGAAAAGTCACTGGGTTTACCGGAAATGAACCCTTGCTTATAGGAAGACACAGAGGCTTTGCTTTCACTCCGTTTGTGACGGAAAATTCAGACCAGTGTTCTCATCCATGAAACATACTCTGTTTTAACGCAAGAAGCAAGCTCTTCTTTCCAGCGTCTGCAATTCAGCAAGAAACATGAGCATGCCCAGAAAAAAAGAACATTGTTTCTTACTCATATGGACCATATCCAGTTATACCCTGCTTATGAAACTGTAGCAAACCACAGCATCTCTTACAAAAATGCTCTTTCATTTATAGTGAAAAACATGTTGGGTTCGTGAACTGTGTAAATTCATTTGAGCCGAAAAATCACTGGGAATACCGGAAATGAACTCTTGCTTGTAGGAAGACACAGAGCCTTTGGTTTAACTCCGTTTCTGATGGAAAATTCAGACTGGTGTTCTCATCCATGAAACATACTCTGTTTTTACACAGGAAGCATTCCCTTCTTTCCAGCGTCTCCAATACAGCAAGAAACATGAGCATGCCCAGAAAAAAAGAACTGAGTTTCCAACTGATAAAGACATTATCAGGTTGAACTCTGCTTATGAAACTGTAACAAACCACAGCATGTGTTACATAGATGCTCTTTAGTTAATAGTGAAAGACGTGTTAGGTTCATGAACTGTGTAAATTCATTTGAGCCGAAAAATCACTGGATTTACCAGAAATGAACTCTTGCTTGTAGGAAGACACAGAGGCTTTGGTTTAAATCCGTTTGTGAAGGAAAATTCAGACCAGTGTTCTCATCCATGAAACACCCTCTGTTTTAATGCAAGAAGCATCCTCTTCTTTCCAAAGTCTGGAATACAGCAAGAAACATGAGCATGCCCAGAAATAAAGAACTGTGTTTCCTACTCATACAGACCATATCTAGTTGAACTCTGCTCATTAAACTGTAACAAACCACCCCTTCTCTTACATAGATGCTGTTTAGTTAATAGTGAAAATCGTGTTGGGTTCGTGAAATGTGCAAATTCATTTGAGCCGAAAAATCACTGGGTTTACCAGAAATGAACTCTTGCTTGTAGGAAGACACAGAGCCTTTGCTTTAACTCCGTTTCTCATGGAAAATTCAGACCAGTGTTCTCATCCATGAAACACACTCTGTTTTAAAGCAAGAAGCATGCTCTTCTTTCTAGCATCTCTAATACAGCAAGAAACATGAGCATGCCCAGAAAAAAAGAACTGCGTTTCCTACTCATACGGACCATATCTAGTTGAACTCTGCTCATTAAACTGTAACAAACCACTGCATCTCTTACATAGATGCTGTTGAGGTAATAGTGAAAATCGTGTTGGGTTCGTGAACTGTGTAAATACATTTGAGCCGAAAAGTCACTGGGTTTACCGGAAATGAACCCTTGCTTATAGGAAGACACAGAGGCTTTGCTTTCACTCCGTTTCTGACGGAAAATTCAGACCAGTGTTCTCATCCATGAAACATACTCTGTTTTAACGCAAGAAGCAAGCTCTTCTTTCCAGCGTCTGCAATTCAGCAAGAAACATGAGCATGCCCAGAAAAAAAGAACATTGTTTCTTACTCATATGGACCATATCCAGTTATACCCTGCTTATGAAACTGTAGCAAACCACAGCATCTCTTACAAAAATGCTCTTTCATTTATAGTGAAAAACATGTTGGGTTCGTGAACTGTGTAAATTCATTTGAGCCGAAAAATCACTGGGAATACCGGAAATGAACTCTTGCTTGTAGGAAGACACAGAGCCTTTGGTTTAACTCCGTTTCTGATGGAAAATTCAGACTGGTGTTCTCATCCATGAAACATACTCTGTTTTTACACAGGAAGCATTCCCTTCTTTCCAGCGTCTCCAATACAGCAAGAAACATGAGCATGCCCAGAAAAAAAGAACTGAGTTTCCAACTGATAAAGACATTATCAGGTTGAACTCTGCTTATGAAACTGTAACAAACCACAGCATGTGTTACATAGATGCTCTTTAGTTAATAGTGAAAGACGTGTTGGGTTCATGAACTGTGTAAATTCATTTGAGCCGAAAAATCACTGGATTTACCAGAAATGAACTCTTGCTTGTAGGAAGACACAGAGGCTTTGGTTTAAATCCGTTTGTGAAGGAAAATTCAGACCAGTGTTCTCATCCATGAAACACCCTCTGTTTTAATGCAAGAAGCATCGTCTTCTTTCCAGAGTCTGCAATACAGCAAGAAACATGAGCATGCCCAGAAATAAAGAACTGTGTTTCCTACTCATACAGACCATATCTAGTTGAACTCTGCTCATTAAACTGTAACAAACCACTGCCTCTCTTACATAGATGCGGTTTAGTTAATTGTGAAAAACCTGTTGGGTTCGTGAACTGTGTAAATTCATTTGAGCCAAAAAATTACTGGGCTACTGGAAATGAACTCTTGCTTGTAGGAAGACACAGAGCCTTTGGTTTATCTCCGTTTCTGATGGAAAATTCAGACCGGTGTTCTCATCCAAGAAATATACTCTGTTTTAACACAAGAAGCATGTTCTTCTTTCCAGCGTCTCCAATACAGCAAGAAACATGAGGATGCACAGAAAAAAAGAACTGTGTTTCTTACTCATACAGACCATATCCAGTTAAACTCTGCTTATGAAACTGTAACAAACCACAGCATCTATTACAAAAATGCTCTTTCATTTATAGTGAAAAACGTGTTGGGTTCGTGAACTGTGTAAATTCATTTGAGCCTAAAAATCACTGGGTTTACCAGAAATGAACTCTTGCTTGTAGTAAGACACAGAGGGTTTGGTTTGACTCCGTTTGTGTTGGAAATTCAGACCAGTGTTCTCATCCATGAAGCGCCCTCTGTTTTAATGCAAGAAGCATCCTCTTCTTTCCAGAGTCTGCAATACAGCAAGAAATATGAGTATGTCCAGAAAAAAAGAACTGTGTTTCCTACTCATACGGACCATATCTAGTTGAAATCTGCTCATGACTGTAACAAACCACAGCATCTCTTACATAGATGCTGTTTAGTTAATAGTGAAAATCGTGTTGGGTTCGTGAACTTTATAAATTCATTTGAGCCGAAAAATCCCTGGGTTTACCGGAAATGAACTCTTGCTTGTAGGAAGACCAAAGCCTTTGGTTTAACTCCGTTTGTGAAGGGAAATTCAGACCAGTGTTTTCATCCATGAAACATACTCTGTTTTAACGCAAGAAGCATGCTCTTCTGTCCAGAATCTGCAATAGAGCAAGAAATAGGAGCATGTCCAGAAAAAATGAACTGTGTTTCCTACTCATACGGACCATATCTAGTTGAACTCTGATTATGAAACTGTAAAAAAATACAGGATCTCTTACATAGATGCTATTTAGTTAATAGTGAAAAACGTGTTGGGTTCCTGAACTTTGTAAATTCATTTGAGCCAAAAAATCCCTGGGCAAACCGGAAATGAACTCTTGCTTGTAGGAAGACACAGAGGCTTTTGTTTAACTCCTTTTGTGAAGGGAAATTCAGACCAGAATTCTCATCCATGAAACATACTCTGTTTTAATGCAAGAAGCATGCTTTCTTTCCAGTGTCTCCAATACAGCAAGAAACATGAGCACACCCAGAAAAAAAGAACTGTGTTTCCAACTCATATGGACCATATCCAGTTAAACTCTGCGTATGAAACTGTAACAAACCACACAATCTCTTACAAAAATGCTCTTTCATTTGTAGTGAAAAACGTGTTGGGTTCGTGAACTGTGTAAATTCATTTGAGCCGAAAAATCCCTGGGTTTACCTGAAATGAACTCTTGCTTGTAGGAAGACAAAGAGCCTTTGGTTTAACTCCATTTCTGAAGGGAAATTCAGACAAGTGTTCTCATCCATGAAACACCCTCTGTTTTAACGAAAGAAGCATCCTCTTCTTTCCAGAATCTGCAATACAGCAAGAAATATGAGCATGCCCCGAAAAAATGAACTGTGTTTCCTACTCATACGGACCATATCTAGTTGAAGTCTGCTGTTTAAACTGTAACAAACAACAGCATCTCTTACATATATGATCTTTAGTTAATAGTGAAAATTGTGTTGGGTTCGTGAACTGTGTAAATTCAATTGAGCCAAAAAATCACTGGGTTTACCGGAAATGAAATCTTGCTTGTAGAAAGACACAGAGCATTGGGTTTAACTCCATTTCTGATGGAAAATACAGACCGGTGTTCTCATCCATGAAACATACTCTGTTTTAACAGAAGAAGCATGCTCTTCTTTCCAGAATCTGCAATACAGCAAGAAATATGACCATGTCCAGAAAAAATGAACTGTGTTTCCTACTCATATGGACCATATCTAGTTGAACTCTGATTATGAAACTGTAACAAACCACAGCATCTCTTACATAGATGCTCTTTAGTTAATAGTGAAAATCGTATTGGGTCATGAACTGTATAAATTCATTTGAGCCGAAAAACCCCTGGGTTTACCGGAAATGAACTCTTGCTTATAGGAAGACTCAGAGGCGTTGGTTTAACTCCGTTTGTGAACAGAAATTCAGACCAGTGTTCTCATCCATGAAACACCCTCTGTTTTAACGCAAGAAGCATCCTCCTCTGTCCAGAATCTGCAATAGAGCAAGAAATAGGAGCATGTCCAGAATAAATGAACTGTGTTTCCTACTCATGCGGACCATATCTATTTGAACTATGATTATGAAACTTTAACAAACTACAGCATCTATTACATAGATGCTCTTTAGTTAATAGGGAAAAATCGTGTTGGGTTCGTGAGCTGTGTAAATTCATTTGAGCTGAAAAATCACTGGGTATACCAGATGTGAACTCTTGCTTGAAGGAAGAAACAGAATCTTTGCTTTAACTCCGTTTCTGATGGAAAGTTCATACCGGTGTTCTCATCCATGAAACATACTCTGTTTTAACGCCAGAAGCATGCTCTTCTCCCCAGCGTCTCCAATACAGCAAGAAACATGAGCATGCCCAGAAAAAAAGAACTGTGTTTCTTACTCATATGGACTATATCCAGTTGAACGGGGCTTATGAAACTGTAACAATTCGCAGCATCTCTTACATAGATGCTCTTTAGTTAATAGTGAAAAACGTGTTGTGTTCATGAACTGTGTAAATTCATTTGAGCCGAAAAATCACTGGGTTTACCAGAAATGAACTCTTGCTTGTACGTAGACACAGAGGCTTTGGTTTCACTCCGTTTCTGAAGGGAATTTCAGACCAGTGTTCTCATCCATGAAACACACTCTGTTTTAACGCAAGAAGCATGCTCTTCTTTCCAGCATCTCTAATACAGCAGGAAATATGAGCATGCCCAGAAAAAAAGACCTAAATTTCCTACTCATACGGACCATATCAAGTTGAACTCTACTCATTAAATGGTAACAAACCAAAGCATCTCTTACATAGATGCTCTTTAGTTAATAGTGAAAATCGTGTTGGGTTCGTGAACTGTGTAAATTCATTTGAGCCGAAAAATCACTGGGTTTTCCAGAAATGAACGCTTGCTTGTAGGAAGACAAAGAGCCTTTGGTTTAATTCCCTTTGTGAAGGGAAATTCAGACCAGAGTTCTCATCCATGAAACACCCTCTGTTTTAAGGCAAGAAGCATCCTCTTCTGTCCAGAATATGCAATACAGCAAGAAATATGAGCATGTCCAGAAAAAATGAACTGTGTTTCCCATTCATACGGACCATATCTAGTTGAACTCTGACTGTGAAACTGTAACAAACTACAGCATGTCTTACATAGATGATCTTTAGTTAATACTGAAAAACCTGTTTGGTTCGTAAACTGTGTAAATTCATTTGAGCCAAAAAATCACTGGAATTACTGGAAATGAACTCTTGCTTGTAGGAAGACACAGAGCCTTTGGTTTAACTCCGTTTCTGATGGAAAATTCAAACCGGTGTTCTCATCCATGAAAAATACTCTGTTTTAACGCAAGAAGCATCCTCTTCTTTCCAGAGTTTGGTATACAGCAAGAAATATGAGCATGTCCAGAAAAAAACAACAGTGTTTCCTACTCATATGGACCATATCTAGTTGAACTCTGCTGATTAAACTGTAACAAACCACAGCATCTCTTACATATATGATCTTTAGTTAATAGTGAAAATTGTGTTGGGTTCGTGAACTGTGTAAATTCATTTGAGTCGAAAAATCACTGGGTTTACCGGAAATGAACTCTTGCTTGTAGGAAGACACAGAGCCTTTGGTTTAACTCCGTTTCTGATGGAAAATTCAAACCGGTGTTCTCATCCATGAAAAATACTCTGTTTTAACGTAAGAAGCATCCTCTCCTGTCCAGAATCTGCAATACAGCAAGAAATATGAGCATGTCTACAAAAAATGAACTGTGATTCCTACTCATACGGACCATACCTAGTTGAACACTGATTATGAAACTGTAACAAACTTCAGCATCTCTTACATAGATGCTCTTTAGTTAATAGTGAAAATCGTGTTGGGTTCCTGAACTGTGTAAATTCATTTGAGCCGAAAAATCACTGGGTTTTCCGGAAATGAACTCTTGCTTGTAGGAAGACAAAGAGCCTTTGGTTTAACTCCGTTTGTGAAGGGAAATTCAGACCAGTATTCTCATCCATGAAACACCCTCTGTTTTAACGCAAGAAGCATCCTCTCCTGTCCAGAATCTGCAATACAGCAAGAAATATGAGCATGTCCTGAAAAAAAGAACTGTGTTTCCAACTCATACAGACCATATCTAGTTGAACTCTGCTTATGAAATTGTAACAAACCACAGCATCTCTTACATAGATGCTCTTTAGTAAATATTCAAAATCGCGTTGAGTTAGTGAACTGTGTAAATTCATTTGAGCTGAAAAATCACTGGGTATACCAGAAATGAACTCTTTCTTGTAGGAAGACCCACGGTTTGGTTTAACTCCGTTTGTGAGGGGAAATTCAGACCAGTGTTCACATCCATGAAACACCCTCTGTTTTAACGCAAGAAGCATCCTCTTCTTTCCAGAGTTTGCAATACAGCAAGAAATATGAGCATGTCTAGAAAAAATGAACTGTGTTTCCTACTCATACGGACCGTATCTAGTTGAACTCTGCTTATGAAACTGTAACAAACCACAGCATCTCTTACATATATGCTCTTTCGTTTATAGTGAAAAACATGTTGGGTTCGTGAACTGTGTAAATTCATTTGAGCTGAAAAATCACTGGGTGTACCGGAAATGAACTCTTGCTTGTAGGAAGACAAGGAGCCTTTGGTTTAACTCCGTATGGGATCAGAAATTCAGACCAGTGTTCTCATCCATGAAACACCCTCTGTTTTAACGCAAGAAGCATCCTCTTCTGTCCAGAATCTGCAATACAGCAAGAAATATGAGCATGTCTAGAAAAAATGAACTGTGTTTCCTACTCATACGGACCATATCTAGTTGAACTCTGATTATGAAACTGTAACAAACCACAGCATCTCTTACAAAGATGCTCTTTAGTTAATAGCGAAAAACGTGTTGGGTTCGTGAACTGTGTAAATTCATTTGATCCGAAAAATCACTGGGTTTACCGGAAATGAACTCTTGCTTGTAGAAAGACACAGAGATTTTGGTTTAACTCCGTTTCTGAAGGAAAATTCAGACCAGTGTTCTCATTCATGAAACACCCTCTGTTTTAACGCAAGAAGCATCCTCTTCTTTCCAGATTCCACAATACAGAAAGAAATATGAGCATGTCCAGAAAAAAAGAACAGTGTATCCTACTCATATGGACCATATCTAGTTGAACTCTGCTTATGAAACTGTAACAAACCACAGCATCTCTTACATAGATGCTCTTTAGTTAATAGTGAAAAACATGTTGGTTTCCTGAACTGTGTAAATTCATTTGAGTCGAAAAATCAGTGGGTTTACCGGAAATGAACTCTTGCTTGCAGAAAGACACAGATACTTTGATTTAACTCTGTTTGTGATGGGAAATTCAGACCAGTGTTCTCATCCATGAAACACCCTCTGTTTTAACGCAAGCATCATCCTCATCTTTCCAGAGTCTGCAATACAGCAAGAAATATGAGCATGTCCAGAAAAAATGAACTGTGTTTCCTACTCATACAGACCATTTCTAGTTGAACTCTGCTTATGAAACTGTAACAAACCACAGCATCTCTTACATAGACGCTCTTTAGTTAATAGTAAAATCGTATTGGGTTCTTGAACTGTGTAAATTCATTTGAGCCGAAAAATCACTGGGTTTACCGGAAATGAACTCTTGCTTGTAGGAAGACACAGAGGCTTTGGTTTCACTCTGTTTCTGAAGGGTAATTCAGACCAGAGTTCTCATCCATGAAACACACACTGTTTTAATGCAAGAAGCATGCTCTTCTTTCCAGCATCTCTAATACAGCAAGAAACATGAGCATGTCCAGAAAAAATGAACTATGTTTCCTATTCATACAGACCATATCTAGTTGAACTCTGACTGTGAAACTGTAACAAACTACAGCATCTCTTACATAGATGATCTTTAGTTAATACTGAAAAACCTGTTTGGTTCGTAAACTGTGTAAATTCATTTGAGCCGAAAAATCACTGGAATTACTGGAAATGAACTCTTGCTTGTAGGAAGACACAGAGCCTTTGGTTTAACTCCGTTTCTGATGGAAAATTCAAACCGGTGTTCTCATCCATGAAAAATACTCTGTTTTAACGCAAGAAGCATCCTCTTCTTTCCAGAGTTTGGTATACAGCAAGAAATATGAGCATGTCCAGAAAAAAACAACAGTGTTTCCTACTCATATGGACCATATCTAGTTGAACTCTGCTGATTAAACTGTAACAAACCACAGCATCTCTTACATATATGATCTTTAGTTAATAGTGAAAATTGTGTTGGGTTCGTGAACTGTGTAAATTCATTTGAGCCGAAAAATCACTGGGTTTACCGGAAATGAAATCTTGCTTGTAGGAAGACACAGAGCCTTTGGTTTAACTCCGTTTCTGATGGAAAATTCAAACCGGTGTTCTCATCCATGAAAAATACTCTGTTTTAACGTAAGAAGCATCCTCTCCTGTCCAGAATCTGCAATACAGCAAGAAATATGAGCATGTCTAGAAAAAATGAACTGTGTTTCCTACTCATACGGACCATACCTAGTTGAACTCTGATTATGAAACTGTAACAAACTTCAGCATCTCTTACATAGATGCTCTTTAGTTAATAGTGAAAATCGTGTTGGGTTCCTGAACTGTGTAAATTCATTTGAGCCGAAAAATCACTGGGTTTTCCGGAAATGAACTCTTGCTTGTAGGAAGACAAAGAGCCTTTGGCTTAACTCCGTTTGTGAAGGGAAATTCAGACCAGTATTCTCATCCATGAAACACCCTCTGTTTTAACGCAAGAAGCATCCTCTTCTGTCCAGAATCTGCAATACAGCAAGAAATATGAGCATGTCTAGAAAAAATGAACTGTGTTTCCTACTCATACGGACCATATCTAGTTGAACTCTGATTATGAAACTGTAACAAACCACAGCATCTCTTACATAGATGCTCTTTAGTTAATAGCGAAAAACGTGTTGGGTTCGTGAACTGTGTAAATTCATTTGATCCGAAAAATCACTGGGTTTACCGGAAATGAACTCTTGCTTGTAGAAAGACACAGAGATTTTGGTTTAACTCCGTTTCTGAAGGAAAATTCAGACCAGTGTTCTCATTCATGAAACACCCTCTGTTTTAACGCAAGAAGCATCCTCTTCTTTCCAGATTCCACAATACAGAAAGAAATATGAGCATGTCCAGAAAAAAAGAACAGTGTATCCTACTCATATGGACCATATCTAGTTGAACTCTGCTTATGAAACTGTAACAAACCACAGCATCTCTTACATAGATGCTCTTTAGTAAATATTCAAAATCGCGTTGAGTTAGTGAACTGTGTAAATTCATTTGAGTCGAAAAATCAGTGGGTTTACCGGAAATGAACTCTTGCTTGCAGAAAGACACAGATACTTTGATTTAACTCTGTTTGTGATGGGAAATTCAGACCAGTGTTCTCATCCATGAAACACCCTCTGTTTTAACGCAAGCATCATCCTCATCTTTCCAGAGTCTGCAATACAGCAAGAAATATGAGCATGTCCAGAAAAAATGAACTGTGTTTCCTACTCATACAGACCATTTCTAGTTGAACTCTGCTTATGAAACTGTAACAAACCACAGCATCTCTTACATAGACGCTCTTTAGTTAATAGTAAAATCGTATTGGGTTCTTGAACTGTGTAAATTCATTTGAGCCGAAAAATCACTGGGTTTACCGGAAATGAACTCTTGCTTGTAGGAAGACACAGAGGCTTTGGTTTCACTCTGTTTCTGAAGGGTAATTCAGACCAGAGTTCTCATCCATGAAACACACACTGTTTTAATGCAAGAAGCATGCTCTTCTTTCCAGCATCTCTAATACAGCAAGAAACATGAGCATGTCCAGAAAAAAAGAACTATGTTTCCTATTCATACAGACCATATCTAGTTGAACTCTGACTGTGAAACTGTAACAAACTACAGCATCTCTTACATAGATGATCTTTAGTTAATACTGAAAAACCTGTTTGGTTCGTAAACTGTGTAAATTCATTTGAGCCGAAAAATCACTGGAATTACTGGAAATGAACTCTTGCTTGTAGGAAGACACAGAGCCTTTGGTTTAACTCCGTTTCTGATGGAAAATTCAAACCGGTGTTCTCATCCATGAAAAATACTCTGTTTTAACGCAAGAAGCATCCTCTTCTTTCCAGAGTTTGGTATACAGCAAGAAATATGAGCATGTCCAGAAAAAAACAACAGTGTTTCCTACTCATATGGACCATATCTAGTTGAACTCTGCTGATTAAACTGTAACAAACCACAGCATCTCTTACATATATGATCTTTAGTTAATAGTGAAAATTGTGTTGGGTTCGTGAACTGTGTAAATTCATTTGAGCCGAAAAATCACTGGGTTTACCGGAAATGAAATCTTGCTTGTAGGAAGACACAGAGCCTTTGGTTTAACTCCGTTTCTGATGGAAAATTCAAACCGGTGTTCTCATCCATGAAAAATACTCTGTTTTAACGTAAGAAGCATCCTCTCCTGTCCAGAATCTGCAATACAGCAAGAAATATGAGCATGTCTAGAAAAAATGAACTGTGTTTCCTACTCATACGGACCATACCTAGTTGAACTCTGATTATGAAACTGTAACAAACTTCAGCATCTCTTACATAGATGCTCTTTAGTTAATAGTGAAAATCGTGTTGGGTTCCTGAACTGTGTAAATTCATTTGAGCCGAAAAATCACTGGGTTTTCCGGAAATGAACTCTTGCTTGTAGGAAGACAAAGAGCCTTTGGCTTAACTCCGTTTGTGAAGGGAAATTCAGACCAGTATTCTCATCCATGAAACACCCTCTGTTTTAACGCAAGAAGCATCCTCTTCTGTCCAGAATCTGCAATACAGCAAGAAATATGAGCATGTCTAGAAAAAATGAACTGTGTTTCCTACTCATACGGACCATATCTAGTTGAACTCTGATTATGAAACTGTAACAAACCACAGCATCTCTTACATAGATGCTCTTTAGTTAATAGCGAAAAACGTGTTGGGTTCGTGAACTGTGTAAATTCATTTGATCCGAAAAATCACTGGGTTTACCGGAAATGAACTCTTGCTTGTAGAAAGACACAGAGATTTTGGTTTAACTCCGTTTCTGAAGGAAAATTCAGACCAGTGTTCTCATTCATGAAACACCCTCTGTTTTAACGCAAGAAGCATCCTCTTCTTTCCAGATTCCACAATACAGAAAGAAATATGAGCATGTCCAGAAAAAAAGAACAGTGTATCCTACTCATATGGACCATATCTAGTTGAACTCTGCTTATGAAACTGTAACAAACCACAGCATCTCTTACATAGATGCTCTTTAGTAAATATTCAAAATCGCGTTGAGTTAGTGAACTGTGTAAATTCATTTGAGCTGAAAAATCACTGGGTATACCAGAAATGAACTCTTTCTTGTAGGAAGACACAGGGTTTGGTTTAACTCCGTTTGTGAGGGGAAATTCAGACCAGTGTTCACATCCATGAAACACCCTCTGTTTTAACGCAAGAAGCATCCTCTTCTTTCCAGAGTTTGCAATACAGCAAGAAATATGAGCATGTCTAGAAAAAATGAACTGTGTTTCCTACTCATATGGACCGTATCTAGTTGAACTCTGCTTATGAAACTGTAACAAACCACAGCATCTCTTACATATATGCTCTTTCGTTTATAGTGAAAAACATGTTGGGTTCGTGAACTGTGTAAATTCATTTGAGCTGAAAAATCACTGGGTGTACCGGAAATGAACTCTTGCTTGTAGGAAGACAAGGAGCCTTTGGTTTAACTCCGTATGTGATCGGAAATTCAGACCAGTGTTCTCATCCATGAAACACCCTCTGTTTTAACGCAAGAAGCATCCTCTTCTGTCCTGAATCTGCAATACAGCAAGAAATATGAGCATGTCTAGAAAAAATGAACTGTGTTTCCTACTCATACGGACCATATCTAGTTGAACTCTGATTATGAATCTGTAACAAACTTCAGCATCTCTTACATAGATGCTCTTTAGTTAATAGCGAAAAACGTGTTGGGTTCGTGAACTGTGTAAATTCATTTGATCCGAAAAATCACTGGGTTTACCGGATATGAACTCTTGCTTGTAGAAAGACACAGAGATTTTGGTTTAACTCCGTTTCTGAAGGAAAATTCAGACCAGTGTTCACATTCATGAAACACCCTCTGTTTTAACTCCAGAAGCATCCTCTTCTTTCCAGATTCCACAATACAGAAAGAAATATGAGCATGTCCAGAAAAAAAGAACAGTGTTTCCTACTCATATGGACCATATCTAGTTGAACTCTGCTTATGAAACTGTAACAAACCACAGCATCTCTTACATAGATGCTCTTTAGTTAATAGTGAAAAACATGTTGGTTTCCTGAACTGTGTAAATTCATTTGAGTCGAAAAATCAGTGGGTTTACCGGAAATGAACTCTTGCTTGCAGAAAGACACAGATACTTTGATTTAACTCTGTTTGTGATGGGAAATTCAGACCAGTGTTCTCATCCATGAAACACCCTCTGTTTTAACGCAAGCATCATCCTCGTCTTTCCAGAGTCTGCAATACAGCAAGAAATATGAGCATGTCCAGAAAAAATGAACTGTGTTTCCTACTCATACAGACCATTTCTAGTTGAACTCTGCTTATGAAACTGTAACAAACCACAGCATCTCTTACATAGATGCTCTTTAGTTAATGGTAAAATCGTATTGGTTTCTTGAACTGTGTAAATTCATTTGAGCCGAAAAATCACTGGGTTTACCGGAAATGAACTCTTGCTTGTAGGAAGACACAGAGGCTTTGGTTTCACTCTGTTTCTGAAGGGTAATTCAGACCAGAGTTCTCATCCATGAAACACACTCTGTTTTAATGCAAGAAGCATGCTCTTCTTTCTAGCATCTCTAATACAGCAAGAAACATGAGCATGCCCCAAAAAAAAGAACTATGTTTCCTATTCATACAGACCATATCTAGTTGAACTCTGCTCATTAAACTGTAACAAACCACAGCATCTCTTACATAGATGCTGTTTAGTTAATAGTGAAAATCGTGTTGGGTTCGTGAACTGTGTAAATTCATTTGAGCCGAAAAATCACTTGGTTTACCGGAAATGAGCTCTTGCTTGTAGGAAGACAAAGAGCCTTGGGTTTAACTCCGTTTGTGAAGGGAAATTCAGACCAGAGTTCTCATCCATGAAACACCCTCTGTTTTAACGCAAGAAGCATCCTCTTCTGTCCTGAATCTGCAATAGAGCAAGAAATATGAGCATGTCCAGAAAAAATGAACTGTGTTTCCTACTCATACGGACAATATCCAGTTGAACTCTGATTATGAAACTGTAACAAACTACAGCATCTCTTACATAGATGCTCTTTAGTTAATAGGGAAAAACGTGTTGGGTTCATGAACTGTGCAAATTCATTTGAGCCGAAAAATCAATGGGCTTACCGAAAATGAATTCTTGCTTGTAGGAAGACACAGAGCCTTTGGTTTAACTCCGTTTCTGATGGAAAATTCAAACCGGTGTTCTCATCCATGAAAAATACTCTGTTTTAACGCAAGAAGCATCCTCTTCTTTCCAGAGTTTGGTATACAGCAAGAAATATGAGCATGTCCAGAAAAAAACAACAGTGTTTCCTACTCATATGGACCATATCTAGTTGAACTCTGCTGATTAAACTGTAACAAACCACAGCATCTCTTACATATATGATCTTTAGTTAATAGTGAAAATTGTGTTGGGTTCGTGAACTGTGTTAATTCATTTGAGCCGAAAAATCACTGGGTTTACCGGAAATGAACTCTTGCTTGTAGGAAGACACAGAGCCTTTGGTTTAACTCCGTTTCTGATGGAAAATACAGACCGGTGTTCTCATCCATGAAACATACTCTGTTTTAACGCAAGAAGCATGCTCTTCTTTCCAGAATCTGCAATACAGCAAGAAATATGAGCATGTCCAGAAAAAATGAACTGTGTTTCCTACTCATACGGACCATACCTAGTTGAACTCTGATTATGAAACTGTAACAAACTTCAGCATCTCTTACATAGATGCTCTTTAGTTAATAGTGAAAATCGTGTTGGGTTCCTGAACTGTGTAAATTCATTTGAGCCGAAAAATCACTGGGTTTTCCGGAAATGAACTCTTGCTTGTAGGAAGACAAAGAGCCTTTGGTTTAACTCCGTTTGTGAAGGGAAATTCAGACCAGTATTCTCATCCATGAAACACCCTCTGTTTTAACGCAAGAAGCATCCTCTCCTGTCCAGAATCTGCAATACAGCAAGAAATATGAGCATGTCCTGAAAAAAAGAACTGTGTTTCCAACTCATACGGACCATATCTAGTTGAACTCTGCTTATGAAATTGTAACAAACCACAGCATCTCTTACATAGATGCTCTTTAGTAAATATTCAAAATCGCGTTGAGTTAGTGAACTGTGTAAATTCATTTGAGCTGAAAAATCACTGGGTATACCAGAAATGAACTCTTTCTTGTAGGAAGACACAGGGTTTGGTTTAACTCCGTTTGTGAGGGGAAATTCAGACCAGTGTTCACATCCATGAAACACCCTCTGTTTTAACGCAAGAAGCATCCTCTTCTTTCCAGAGTTTACAATACAGCAAGAAATATGAGCATGTCTAGAAAAAATGAACTGTGTTTCCTACTCATACGGACCGTATCTAGTTGAACTCTGCTTATGAAACTGTAACAAACCACAGCATCTCTTACATATATGCTCTTTCGTTTATAGTGAAAAACATGTTGGGTTCGTGAACTGTGTAAATTCATTTGAGCTGAAAAATCACTGGGTGTACCGGAAATGAACTCTTGCTTGTAGGAAGACAAGGAGCCTTTGGTTTAACTCCGTATATGATCGGAAATTCAGACCAGTGTTCTCATCCATGAAACACCCTCTGTTTTAACGCAAGAAGCATCCTCTTCTGTCCTGAATCTGCAATACAGCAAGAAATATGAGCATGTCTAGAAAAAATGAACTGTGTTTCCTACTCATACGGACCATATCTAGTTGAACTCTGATTATGAATCTGTAACAAAATTCAGCATCTCTTACATAGATGCTCTTTAGTTAATAGCGAAAAACGTGTTGGGTTCGTGAACTGTGTAAATTCATTTGATCCGAAAAATCACTGGGTTTACCGGATATGAACTCTTGCTTGTAGAAAGACACAGAGATTTTGGTTTAACTCCGTTTCTGAAGGAAAATTCAGACCAGTGTTCACATTCATGAAACACCCTCTGTTTTAACTCCAGAAGCATCCTCTTCTTTACAGATTCCACAATACAGAAAGAAATATGAGCATGTCCAGAAAAACAGAACAGTGTTTCCTACTCATATGGACCATATCTAGTTGAACTCTGCTTATGAAACTGGAACAAACCACAGCATCTCTTACATAGATGCTCTTTAGTTAATAGTGAAAAACATGTTGGTTTCCTGAACTGTGTAAATTCATTTGAGTCGAAAAATCAGTGGGTTCACCGGAAATGAACTCTTGCTTGCAGAAAGACACAGATACTTTGATTTAACTCTGTTTGTGATGGGAAATTCAGACCAGTGTTCTCATCCATGAAACACCCTCTGTTTTAACGCAAGCATCATCCTCGTCTTTCCAGAGTCTGCAATACAGCAAGAAATATGAGCATGTCCAGAAAAAATGAACTGTGTTTCCTACTCATACAGACCATTTCTAGTTGAACTCTGATTATGAAACTGTAACAAACTACAGCATTTCTTACATAGATGCTCTTTAGTTAATAGGGAAAAACGTGATGGGTTCATGAACTGTGTAAATTCATTTGAGCCGAAAAATCACTGGGCTTACCGAAAATGAATTCTTGCTTGTAGGAAGACACAGAGCCTTTGGTTTAACTCCGTTTCTGATGGAAAATTCAAACCGGTGTTCTCATCCATGAAAAATACTCTGTTTTAACGCAAGAAGCATCCTCTTCTTTCCAGAGTTTGGTATACAGCAAGAAATATGAGCATGTCCAGAAAAAAACAACAGTGTTTCCTACTCATATGGACCATATCTAGTTGAACTCTGCTGATTAAACTGTAACAAACCACAGCATCTCTTACATATATGATCTTTAGTTAATAGTGAAAATTGTGTTGGGTTCGTGAACTGTGTAAATTCATTTGAGCCGAAAAATCACTGGGTTTACCGGAAATGAACTCTTGCTTGTAGGAAGACACAGAGCCTTTGGTTTAACTCCGTTTCTGATGGAAAATTCAAACCAGTGTTCTCATCCATGAAAAATACTCTGTTTTAACGTAAGAAGCATCCTCTCCTGTCCAGAATCTGCAATACAGCAAGAAATATGAGCATGTCTAGAAAAAATGAATTGTGTTTCCTACTCATACGGACCATACCTAGTTGAACTCTGATTATGAAACTGTAACAAACTTCAGCATCTCTTACATAGATGCTCTTTAGTTAATAGTGAAAATCGTGTTGGGTTCCTGAACTGTGTAAATTCATTTGAGCCGAAAAATCACTGGGTTTTCCGGAAATGAACTCTTGCTTGTAGGAAGAGAAAGAGCCTTTGGTTTAACTCCGTTTGTGAAGGGAAATTCAGACCAGTATTCTCATCCATGAAACACCCTCTGTTTTAACGCAAGAAGCATCGTATCCTGTCCAGAATCTGCAATACAGCAAGAAATATGAGCATGTCCTGAAAAAAAGAACTGTGTTTCCAACTCATACGGACCATATCTAGTTGAACTCTGCTTATGAAATTGTAACAAACCACAGCATCTCTTACATAGATGCTCTTTAGTAAATATTCAAAATCGCGTTGAGTTAGTGAACTGTGTAAATTCATTTGAGCTGAAAAATCACTGGGTATACCAGAAATGTACTCTTTCTTGTAGGAAGACCCAGGGTTTGGTTTAACTCCGTTTTTGAGGGGAAATTCAGACCATTGTTCACATCCATGAAACACCCTCTGTTTTAACGCAAGAAGCATCCTCTTCTTTCCAGAGTTTGCAATACAGCAAGAAATATGAGCATGTCTAGAAAAAATGAACTGTGTTTCCTACTCATACGGACCGTATCTAGTTGAACTCTGCTCATGAAACTGTAACAAACCACAGCATCTCTTACATATATGCTCTTTCGTTTATAGTGAAAAACATGTTGGGTTCGTGAACTGTGTAAATTCATTTGAGCTGAAAAATCACTGGGTGTACCGGAAATGAACTCTTGCTTGTAGGAACACAAGGAGCTTTTGGTTTAACTCTGTATGTGATCGGAAATTCAGACCAGTGTTCTCATCCATGAAACACCCTCTGTTTTAACGCAAGAAGCATCCTCTTCTGTCCAGAATCTGCAATACAGCAAGAAATATGAGCATGTCTAGAAAAAATGAACTGTGTTTCCTACTCATACGGACCATATCTAGTTGAACTCTGATTATGAAACTGTAACAAACTTCAGCATCTCTTACATAGATGCTCTTTAGTTAATAGCGAAAAACGTGTTGGGTTCGTGAACTGTGTAAATTCATTTGATCCGAAAAATCACTGGGTTTACCGGAATTGAACTCTTGCTTGTAGAAAGACACAGAGATTTTGGTTTAACTCCGTTTCTGAAGGAAAATTCAGACCAGTGTTCTCATTCATGAAACACCCTCTGTTTTAACGCAAGAAGCATCCTCTTCTTTCCAGATTCCACAATACAGAAAGAAATATGAGCATGTCCAGAAAAAAAGAACAGTGTTTCCTACTCATATGGACCATATCTAGTTGAACTCTGCTTATGAAACTGTAACAAACCACAGCATCTCTTACATAGATGCTCTTTAGTTAATAGTGAAAAACATGTTGGTTTCCTGAACTGTGTAAATTCATTTGAGTCGAAAAATCAGTGGGTTTACCGGAAATGAACTCTTGCTTGCAGAAAGACACAGATACTTTGATTTAACTCTGTTTGTGATGGGAAATTCAGACCAGTGTTCTCATCCATGAAACACCCTCTGTTTTAACGCAAGCATCATCCTCGTCTTTCCAGAGTCTGCAATACAGCAAGAAATATGAGCATGTCCAGAAAAAATGAACTGTGTTTCCTACTCATACAGACCATTTCTAGTTGAACTCTGCTTATGAAACTGTAACAAACCACAGCATCTCTTACATAGATGCTCTTTAGTTAATGGTAAAATCGTATTGGTTTCTTGAACTGTGTAAATTCATTTGAGCCGAAAAATCACTGGGTTTACCGGAAATGAACTCTTGCTTGTAGGAAGACACAGAGGCTTTGGTTTCACTCTGTTTCTGAAGGGTAATTCAGACCAGAGTTCTCATCCATGAAACACACTCTGTTTTAATGCAAGAAGCATGCTCTTCTTTCCAGCATCTCTAATACAGCAAGAAACATGAGCATGCCCAGAAAAAAAGAACTATGTTTCCTATTCATACAGACCATATCTAGTTGAACTCTGCTCATTAAACTGTAACAAACCACAGCATCTCTTACATAGATGCTGTTTAGTTAATAGTGAAAATCGTGTTGGGTTCGTGAACTGTGTAAATTCATTTGAGCCGAAAAATCACTGGGTTTACCGGAAATGATCTCTTGCTTGTAGGAAGACAAAGAGCCTTGGGTTTAACTCCGTTTGTGAAGGGAAATTCAGACCAGAGTTCTCATCCATGAAACACCCTCTGTTTTAACGCAAGAAGCATCCTCTTCTGTCCTGAATCTGCAATAGAGCAAGAAATATGAGCATGTCCAGAAAAAATGAACTGTGTTTCCTACTCATACGGACCATATCCAGTTGAACTCTGATTATGAAACTGTAACAAACTACACCATCTCTTACATAGATGCTCTTTAGTTAATAGGGAAAAACGTGTTGGGTTCATGAACTGTGTAAATTCATTTGAGCCGAAAAATCACTGGGATTACCGAAAATGAATTCTTGCTTGTAGGAAGACACAGAGCCTTTGGTTTAACTCCGTTTCTGATGGAAATACAGACCGGTGTTCTCATCCATGAAACATACTCTGTTTTAACGCAAGAAGCTTGCTCTTCTTTCCAGAATCTGCAATACAGCAAGAAATATGAGCATGTCCAGAAAAAAAGGAACTGTGTTTCCTACTCATACGGACCATATCCAGTTGAACTCTGATTATGAAACTGTAACAAACTACAGCATCTCTTACATAGATGCTCTTTAGTTAATAGGGAAAAACGTGTTGGGTTCATGAACTGTGTAAATTCATTTGAGCCGAAAAATCACTGGGCTTACCGAAAATGAATTCTTGCTTGTAGGAAGACACAGAGCCTTTGGTTTAACTCCGTTTCTGATGGAAAATTCAAACCGGTGTTCTCATCCATGAAAAATACTCTGTTTTAACGCAAGAAGCATGCTCTACTTTCCAGAGTGTGGTATACAGCAAGAAATATGAGCATGTCCAGAAAAAAACAACAGTGTTTCCTACCCATATGGACCATATCTAGTTGAACTCTGCTGATTAAACTGTAACAAACCACAGCATCTCTTACATATATGATCTTTAGTTAATAGTGAAAATTGTGTTGGGTTCGTGAACTGTGTAAATTCATTTGAGCCGAAAAATCACTGGGTTTACCGGAAATGAACTCTTGCTTGTAGGAAGACACAGAGCCTTTGGTTTAACTCCGTTTCTGATGGAAAATTCAAACCGGTGTTCTCATCCATGAAAAATACTCTGTTTTAACGTAAGAAGCATCCTCTCCTGTCCAGAATCTGCAATACAGCAAGAAATATGAGCATGTCTAGAAAAAATGAACTGTGTTTCCTACTCATACGGACCATACCTAGTTGAACTGTGATTATGAAACTGTAACAAACTTCAGCATCTCTTACATAGATGCTCTTTAGTTAATAGTGAAAATCGTGTTGGGTTCCTGAACTGTGTAAATTCATTTGAGCCGAAAAATCACTGGGTTTTCCGGAAATGAACTCTTGCTTGTAGGAAGACAAAGAGCCTTGGGTTTAACTCCGTTTGTGAAGGGAAATCAGACCAGTATTCTCATCCATGAAACACCCTGTGTTTTAACGCAAGAAGCATCCTCTCCTGTCCAGAATCTGCAATACAGCAAGAAATATGAGCATGTCCTGAAAAAAAGAACTGTGTTTCCAACTCATACGGACCATATCTAGTTGAACTCTGCTTATGAAATTGTAACAAACCACAGCATCTCTTACATAGATGCTCTTTAGTAAATATTCAAAATCGCGTTGAGTTAGTGAACTGTGTAAATTCATTTGAGCTGAAAAATCACTGGGTATACCAGAAATGAACTCTTTCTTGTAGGAAGACACAGGGTTTGGTTTAACTCCGTTTGTGAGGGGAAATTCAGACCAGTGTTCACATCCATGAAACACCCTCTGTTTTAACGCAAGAAGCATCCTCTTCTTTCCAGAGTTTGCAATACAGCAAGAAATATGAGCATGTCTAGAAAAAATGAACTGTGTTTCCTACTCATACAGACCGTATCTAGTTGAACTCTGCTTATGAAACTGTAACAAACCACAGCATCTCTTACATATATGCTCTTTCGTTTATAGTGAAAAACATGTTGGGTTCGTGAACTGTGTAAATTCATTTGAGCTGAAAAATCACTGGGTGTACCGGAAATGAACTCTTGCTTGTAGGAAGACAAGGAGCCTTTGGTTTAACTCCGTATGTGATTGGAAATTCAGACCAGTGTTCTCATCCATGAAACACCCTCTGTTTTAACGCAAGAAGCATCCTCTTCTGTCCAGAATCTGCAATACAGCAAGAAATATGAGCATGTCTAGAAAAAATGAACTGTGTTTCCTACTCATACGGACCATATCTAGTTGAACTCTGATTATGAAACTGTAACAAACTTCAGCATCTCTTACATAGATGCTCTTTAGTTAATAGCGAAAAACGTGTTGGGTTCGTGAACTGTGTAAATTCATTTGATCCGAAAAATCACTGGGTTTACCGGAAATGAACTCTTGCTTGTAGAAAGACACAGAGATTTTGGTTTAACTCCGTTTCTGAAGGAAAATTCAGACCAGTGTTCTCATTCATGAAACACCCTCTGTTTTAACGCAAGAAGCATCCTCTTCTTTCCAGATTCCACAATACAGAAAGAAATATGAGCATGTCCAGAAAAAAAGAACAGTGTTTCCTACTCATATGGACCATATCTAGTTGAACTCTGCTTATGAAACTGTAACAAACCACAGCATCTCTAACATAGATGCTCTTTATTTAATAGTGAAAAACATGTTGGTTTCCTGAACTGTGTAAATTCATTTGAGTCGAAAAATCAGTGGGTTTACCGGAAATGAACTCTTGCTTGCAGAAAGACACAGATACTTTGATTTAACTCTGTTTGTGATGGGAAATTCAGACCAGTGTTCTCATCCATTAAACACCCTCTGTTTTAACGCAAGCATCATCCTCGTCTTTCCAGAGTCTGCAATACAGCAAGAAATATGAGCATGTCCAGAAAAAATGAACTGTGTTTCCTACTCATGCGGACCATATCTAGTTGAACTCTGATTATGAAACTGTAACAAACTACAGCAACTATTACATAGATGCTCTTTAGTTAATAGGGAAAAACGTGTTGGGTTCGTGAGCTGTGTAAATTCATTTGAGCTGAAAAATCACTGGGTATACCAGATGTGAACTCTTGCTTGAAGGAAGAAACAGAATCTTTGGTTTAACTCCGTTTCTGATGGAAAATTCATACCGGTGTTCTCATCCATGAAACATACTCTGTTTTAACGCCAGAAGCATGCTCTTCTCTCCAGCGTCTCCAATACAGCAAGAAACATGAGCATGCCCAGAAAAAAAGAACTGTGTTTCTTACTCATATGGACTATATCCAGTTGAACGGGGCTTATGAAACTGTAACAAATAGCAGCATCTCTTACATAGATGCTCTTTAGCTAATAGTGAAAATCATGTTGGGTTCCTGAACTGTGTAAATTCATTTGAGTCGAAAAATCAGTGGGTTTTCCGGAAATGAACTCTTGCTTGCAGAAAGACACAGATACTTTGACTTAACTCTGTTTGTGAAGGGTAATTCTGACCAGTGTTCTCATCCATGAAACACCCTCTGTTTTAACGCAAGCATCATCCTCGTCTTTCCAGAGTCTGCAATACAGCAAGAAATATGAGCATGTCCAGAAAAAATGAACTGTGTTTCCTACTCATACGGACCGTATCTAGTTGAACTCTGCTTATGAAACTGTAACAAACCACAGCATCTCTTACATAGATGCTCTTTAGTTAATAGTAAAATCGTATTGGGTTCTTGAACTGTGTAAATTCATTTGAGCCGAAAAATCACTGGGTTTACCGGAAATGAACTCTTGCTTGTAGGAAGACACAGAGGCTTTGGTTTCACTCTGTTTCTGAAGGGTAATTCAGACCAGAGTTCTCATCCATGAAACACACTCTGTTTTAATGCAAGAAGCATGCTCTTCTTTCCAGAATATGCAATACAGCAAGAAATATGAGCATGTCCAGAAAAAATGAACTGTGTTTCCTACTCATATGGACCATATCTAGTTGAACTCTGATTATGAAACTGTAACAAACCACAGCATCTCTTACATAGACGCTCTTTAGTTAATAGTGAAAATCGTATTGGGTTCATGAACTGTGTAAATTCATTTGAGCCGAAAAACCCCTGGGTTTCCCGGACATGAACTCTTGCTTGTAGGAAGACTCAGAGATGTTGGTTTAACTCCGTTTGTGAACGGAAATTCAGACCAGTGTTCTCATCCATGAAACACCCTCTGTTTTAACCCAAGAAGCATCCTCTTCTTTCCAGAGTCTGCAATACAGCAAGAAATATGAGCATGTCCAGAAATAAAGAACTGGGTTTCCTACTCATATGGACCATATCTAGTTGAACTCTGCTTATGAAACTGTAACAAACCACAGCATTTCTTACATAGATGCTCTTTAGTTAATAGTGAAAATCGTGTTGGGTTCGTGAACTGTGTAAATTTATTTGAGCCGAAAAATCACTGGGTTTACCAGAAATGAACTCTTGCTTGGAGGAAGACAAAGAGCCTTTGGTTTAACTGCGTTTGTGAAGGGAAATTCAGACCAGTGTTCTCATCCATGAAACACCCTCTGTTTTAACACAAGAAGCATCCTCTTCTGTCCTGAATCTGCAATAGAGCAAGAAATATGAGCATGTCCAGAAAAAATGAACTGTGTTTCCTACTCATACAGACCATATCCAGTTGAACTCTGATTATGAAACTGTAACAAACTACAGCATCTCTTACATAGATGCTCTTTAGTTAATAGGGAAAAACGTGTTGGGTTCATGAACTGTGTAAATTCATTTGAGCCGAAAAATCACTGGGTTTTCCGGAAATGAACTCTTGCTTGTAGGAAGACAAAGAGCCTTGGGTTTAACTCCGTTTGTGAAGGGAAATCAGACCAGTATTCTCATCCATGAAACACCCTGTGTTTTAACGCAAGAAGCATCCTCTCCTGTCCAGAATCTGCAATACAGCAAGAAATATGAGCATGTCCTGAAAAAAAGAACTGTGTTTCCAACTCATACGGACCATATCTAGTTGAACTCTGCTTATGAAATTGTAACAAACCACAGCATCTCTTACATAGATGCTCTTTAGTAAATATTCAAAATCGCGTTGAGTTAGTGAACTGTGTAAATTCATTTGAGCTGAAAAATCACTGGGTATACCAGAAATGAACTCTTTCTTGTAGGAAGACACAGGGTTTGGTTTAACTCCGTTTGTGAGGGGAAATTCAGACCAGTGTTCACATCCATGAAACACCCTCTGTTTTAACGCAAGAAGCATCCTCTTCTTTCCAGAGTTTGCAATACAGCAAGAAATATGAGCATGTCTAGAAAAAATGAACTGTGTTTCCTACTCATACAGACCGTATCTAGTTGAACTCTGCTTATGAAACTGTAACAAACCACAGCATCTCTTACATATATGCTCTTTCGTTTATAGTGAAAAACATGTTGGGTTCGTGAACTGTGTAAATTCATTTGAGCTGAAAAATCACTGGGTGTACCGGAAATGAACTCTTGCTTGTAGGAAGACAAGGAGCCTTTGGTTTAACTCCGTATGTGATTGGAAATTCAGACCAGTGTTCTCATCCATGAAACACCCTCTGTTTTAACGCAAGAAGCATCCTCTTCTGTCCAGAATCTGCAATACAGCAAGAAATATGAGCATGTCTAGAAAAAATGAACTGTGTTTCCTACTCATACGGACCATATCTAGTTGAACTCTGATTATGAAACTGTAACAAACTTCAGCATCTCTTACATAGATGCTCTTTAGTTAATAGCGAAAAACGTGTTGGGTTCGTGAACTGTGTAAATTCATTTGATCCGAAAAATCACTGGGTTTACCGGAAATGAACTCTTGCTTGTAGAAAGACACAGAGATTTTGGTTTAACTCCGTTTCTGAAGGAAAATTCAGACCAGTGTTCTCATTCATGAAACACCCTCTGTTTTAACGCAAGAAGCATCCTCTTCTTTCCAGATTCCACAATACAGAAAGAAATATGAGCATGTCCAGAAAAAAAGAACAGTGTTTCCTACTCATATGGACCATATCTAGTTGAACTCTGCTTATGAAACTGTAACAAACCACAGCATCTCTAACATAGATGCTCTTTATTTAATAGTGAAAAACATGTTGGTTTCCTGAACTGTGTAAATTCATTTGAGTCGAAAAATCAGTGGGTTTACCGGAAATGAACTCTTGCTTGCAGAAAGACACAGATACTTTGATTTAACTCTGTTTGTGATGGGAAATTCAGACCAGTGTTCTCATCAATTAAACACACTCTGTTTTAACGCAAGCATCATCCTCGTCTTTCCAGAGTCTGCAATACAACAAGAAATATGAGCATGTCCAGAAAAAATGAACTGTGTTTCCTACTCATGCGGACCATATCTAGTTGAACTCTGATTATGAAACTGTAACAAACTACAGCAACTATTACATAGATGCTCTTTAGTTAATAGGGAAAAACGTGTTGGGTTCGTGAGCTGTGTAAATTCATTTGAGCTGAAAAATCACTGGGTATACCAGATGTGAACTCTTGCTTGAAGGAAGAAACAGAATCTTTGGTTTAACTCCGTTTCTGATGGAAAATTCATACCGGTGTTCTCATCCATGAAACATACTCTGTTTTAACGCCAGAAGCATGCTCTTCTCTCCAGCGTCTCCAATACAGCAAGAAACATGAGCATGCCCAGAAAAAAAGAACTGTGTTTCTTACTCATATGGACTATATCCAGTTGAACGGGGCTTATGAAACTGTAACAAATAGCAGCATCTCTTACATAGATGCTCTTTAGCTAATAGTGAAAATCATGTTGGGTTCCTGAACTGTGTAAATTCATTTGAGTCGAAAAATCAGTGGGTTTTCCGGAAATGAACTCTTGCTTGCAGAAAGACACAGATACTTTGACTTAACTCTGTTTGTGAAGGGTAATTCTGACCAGTGTTCTCATCCATGAAACACCCTCTGTTTTAACGCAAGCATCATCCTCGTCTTTCCAGAGTCTGCAATACAGCAAGAAATATGAGCATGTCCAGAAAAAATGAACTGTGTTTCCTACTCATACGGACCGTATCTAGTTGAACTCTGCTTATGAAACTGTAACAAACCACAGCATCTCTTACATAGATGCTCTTTAGTTAATAGTAAAATCGTATTGGGTTCTTGAACTGTGTAAATTCATTTGAGCCGAAAAATCACTGGGTTTACCGGAAATGAACTCTTGCTTGTAGGAAGACACAGAGGCTTTGGTTTCACTCTGTTTCTGAAGGGTAATTCAGACCAGAGTTCTCATCCATGAAACACACTCTGTTTTAATGCAAGAAGCATGCTCTTCTTTCCAGAATATGCAATACAGCAAGAAATATGAGCATGTCCAGAAAAAATGAACTGTGTTTCCTACTCATATGGACCATATCTAGTTGAACTCTGATTATGAAACTGTAACAAACCACAGCATCTCTTACATAGACGCTCTTTAGTTAATAGTGAAAATCGTATTGGGTTCATGAACTGTGTAAATTCATTTGAGCCGAAAAACCCCTGGGTTTCCCGGACATGAACTCTTGCTTGTAGGAAGACTCAGAGATGTTGGTTTAACTCCGTTTGTGAACGGAAATTCAGACCAGTGTTCTCATCCATGAAACACCCTCTGTTTTAACCCAAGAAGCATCCTCTTCTTTCCAGAGTCTGCAATACAGCAAGAAATATGAGCATGTCCAGAAATAAAGAACTGGGTTTCCTACTCATATGGACCATATCTAGTTGAACTCTGCTTATGAAACTGTAACAAACCACAGCATTTCTTACATAGATGCTCTTTAGTTAATAGTGAAAATCGTGTTGGGTTCGTGAACTGTGTAAATTTATTTGAGCCGAAAAATCACTGGGTTTACCAGAAATGAACTCTTGCTTGGAGGAAGACAAAGAGCCTTTGGTTTAACTGCGTTTGTGAAGGGAAATTCAGACCAGTGTTCTCATCCATGAAACACCCTCTGTTTTAACACAAGAAGCATCCTCTTCTGTCCTGAATCTGCAATAGAGCAAGAAATATGAGCATGTCCAGAAAAAATGAACTGTGTTTCCTACTCATACAGACCATATCCAGTTGAACTCTGATTATGAAACTGTAACAAACTACAGCATCTCTTACATAGATGCTCTTTAGTTAATAGGGAAAAACGTGTTGGGTTCATGAACTGTGTAAATTCATTTGAGCCGAAAAATCACTGGGCTTACCGGAAATGAATTCTTGCTTGTAGGAAGACACAGAGCCTTTGGTTTAACTCCGTTTCTGATGGAAAATACAGACCGGTGTTCTCATCCATGAAACATACTCTGTTTTAACGCAAGAAGCATGCTCTTCTTTCCAGAGTCTGCAATACAGCAAGAAATATGAGCATGTCCAGAAAAAAAGAACTGGGTTTCCTACTCATATGGACCATATCTAGTTGAACTCTGCTCATGAAACTGTAACAAACCACAGCATCTCTTACATAGATGCTCTCTAGATAATAGTGAAAATCGTGTTGGGTTCGTGAACTGTGTAAATTCATTTGATCCGAAAAACCCCAGGGTTTACCGGAAATGAACTCTTGCTTGTAGGAAGTCTCAGAGGCGTTTGTTTAACTCCGTTTGTGAAGGGAAATTCAGACCAGTGTTCTCATTCCTGAAATACCCTCTGTTTTAACGCGAGAAGCATGCTCTTCTTTCCAGCATCTCTAATACAGCAAGAAACATGAGCAGGCCCAGAAAAAAAGAACTATATTTCCTACTCATAGGGACCATATCTAGTTGAACTCTGCTCATTAAACTGTAACAAACCACAGATCTCTTACATAGATGCTCTTTAGTTAATAGTGAAAAACGTGTTGGGTTCGTGAACTGTGTAATTTCATTTGAGCCTAAAAATCAATGGGTTTACCGGAAATGAACTCTTGCTTGTAGAATGACACAGAGACTTTGGTTTAACTCCGTTTCTGAAGGAAAATTCAGACCAGTGTTCTCATCCATGAAACACCCTCTTTTTTAAAGCAAGAAGCATCCTCTTCTGTCCAGAATCTGCAGTAGAGCAAGAAATAGAGCATATCCAGAAAAAATGAACTGTGATTCCTACTCATACGGACCATATCTAGTTGAACTCTGATTATGAAACTGTAACAAACTACAGCATCTCTTACATAGATGGTCTTTAGTTAATACTGAAAAAGGGGTTGGTTTCGTGAACTGTGTAAATTCACTTGAGCCAAAAAATCACTGGGCTTACCGGAAATGAACTCTTGCTTGTAGGAAGACACAGCACCTTTTGTTTAACTCCGTTTCTGATGGAAAATTCAGACCGGTGTTCTCATCCATGAAACATACTCTGTTTTAACGCGAGAAGCATGCTCTTCTTTCCAGCGTCTCCAATACAGCAAGAAACATGAGCATGCCTAGAAAAAAAGAACTGTGTTTCCAACTGATATGGACTTTATCTAGTTGAACTCTGCCTATGAAACTGTAACAAACCATAGCATCTCTTAAATAGATGCTCTTTAGTTAATAGTGAAAAACATGTTGGGTTCGTGAACTGTGTAAATTCATTTGAGCCGAAAAATCACTGGGTTTACCAGAAATGAACTCTTGCTTGTAGTAAGACACAGAGGCTTTGGTTTAACTCCGTTTGGAGGGGAAATTCAGACCAGTGTTCTCATCCATGAAACACCCTCTGTTTTAACGCAAGAAGCATCCTCTTCTTTCCAGAGTCTGCAATACAGCAATATATATGAGCATGTACAGAAAAAAAGAACTGTGTTTCCTACTCATACGGACCATATCTAGTTGAACTCTGCCTATTAAACTGTAACAAACCACAGCATCTCTTACATAGATGGTCTTTAGTTAATAGTGAAAAACGTCTTGGGTTCATGAACTGTGTAAATTCATTTGAGCCGAAAAATCACTGGGTTTACCGGAAATGAACTCTTGCTTGTAGGAAGACACAGGGTTTGGTTTAACTTCGTTTGTGAAGGAAAATTCAGACCAGAGTTCTCATCCATGAAACACACTCTGTTTTAACCCAAGAAGCATGCTCTTCTTCCTAGCATCTCTAATACAGCAAGAAACATGAGCATGCACCCAAAAAAAGAACTGTGTTTCCTACTCATACGGACCATATCTAGTGGAACTCAGATTATGAAACTCTAACAAACTACAGCATCTCTTACATAGATGCTCTTTAGTTAATAGTGAACAACGTGTTGGGTTTGTGAACTGTGTAAATTCATTTGAGCCGAAAAATCACTGGGCTTACCGGAAATGAACTCTTGCTTGTAGGAAGAAACAGAGCCTTTGGTTTATCTCTGTTTCTGAGGGAAAATTCAGACCGGTGTTCTCATCCATGAAACATATTCTGTTTTAACGCAAGAAGCATCCTCTTCTTTCCAGAGTCTGCAATACAGCAAGAATTATGACCATGTCCAGAAAAAAAGAACTGTGTTTCCTACTCATATGGACCATATCTAGTTGAACTCTGCTCATGAAACTGTAACAAACCACAGCATCTCTTACATAGATGCTCTCTAGATAATAGTGAAAATCGTGTTGGGTTCGTGAACTGTGTAAATTCATTTGATCCGAAAAACCCCAGGGTTTACCGGAAATGAACTCTTGCTTGTAGGAAGTCTCAGAGGCGTTTGTTTAACTCCGTTTGTGAAGGGAAATTCAGACCAGTGTTCTCATTCCTGAAATACCCTCTGTTTTAACGCGAGAAGCATGCTCTTCTTTCCAGCATCTCTAATACAGCAAGAAACATGAGCAGGCCCAGAAAAAAAGAACTATATTTCCTACTCATAAGGACCATATCTAGTTGAACTCTGCTCATTAAACTGTAACAAACCACAGATCTCTTACATAGATGCTCTTTAGTTAATAGTGAAAAACGTGTTGGGTTCGTGAACTGTGTAATTTCATTTGAGCCTAAAAATCACTGGGTTTACCGGAAATGAACTCTTGCTTGTAGAATGACACAGAGACTTTGGTTTAACTCCGTTTCTGAAGGAAAATTCAGACCAGTGTTCTCATCCATGAAACACCCTCTTTTTTAAAGCAAGAGGCATCCTCTTCTGCCCAGAATCTGCAATACAGCAAGAAATATGAGCATGTCCAGAAAAAATGAACTGTGTTTC
Source organism: Onychomys leucogaster (assembly GCA_949786385.1). Taxonomy (NCBI): domain Eukaryota; kingdom Metazoa; phylum Chordata; class Mammalia; order Rodentia; family Cricetidae; genus Onychomys; species Onychomys leucogaster. The sequence continues at coordinate 465,923 of CATKUP010000070.1, forward strand.
CTACTCATACGGACCATATCTAGTTGAACTCTGATTATGAAACTGTAACAAACTACAGCATCTCTTACATAGATGGTCTTTAGTTAATACTGAAAAAGGGTTGGTTTCGTGAACTGTGTAAATTCACTTGAGCCAAAAAATCACTGGGCTTACCGGAAATGAACTCTTGCTTGTAGGAAGACACAGCACCTTTTGTTTAACTCCGTTTCTGATGGAAAATTCAGACCGGTGTTCTCATCCATGAAACATACTCTGTTTTAACGCGAGAAGCATGCTCTTCTTTCCAGCGTCTCCAATACAGCAAGAAACATGAGCATGCCTAGAAAAAAAGAACTGTGTTTCCAACTGATATGGACTTTATCTAGTTGAACTCTGCCTATGAAACTGTAACAAACCATAGCATCTCTTAAATAGATGCTCTTTAGTTAATAGTGAAAAACATGTTGGGTTCGTGAACTGTGTAAATTCATTTGAGCCGAAAAATCACTGGGTTTACCAGAAATGAACTCTTGCTTGTAGTAAGACAAAGAGGCTTTGGTTTAACTCCGTTTGGAGGGGAAATTCAGACCAGTGTTCTCATCCATGAAACACCCTCTGTTTTAACGCAAGAAGCATCCTCTTCTTTCCAGAGTCTGCAATACAGCAATATATATGAGCATGTACAGAAAAAAAGAACTGTGTTTCCTACTCATACGGACCATATCTAGTTGAACTCTGCCTATTAAACTGTAACAAACCACAGCATCTCTTACATAGATGTTCTTTAGTTAATAGTGAAAAACGTCTTGGGTTCATGAACTGTGTAACTTCATTTGAGCCGAAAAATCACTGGGTTTACCGGAAATGAACTCTTGCTTGTAGGAAGACACAGGGTTTGGTTTAACTTCGTTTGTGAAGGAAAATTCAGACCAGAGTTCTCATCCATGAAACACACTCTGTTTTAACCCAAGAAGCATGCTCTTCTTCCTAGCATCTCTAATACAGCAAGAAACATGAGCATGCACCCAAAAAAAGAACTGTGTTTCCTACTCATACGGACCATATCTAGTGGAACTCAGATTATGAAACTCTAACAAACTACAGCATCTCTTACATAGATGCTCTTTAGTTAATAGTGAACAACGTGTTGGGTTTGTGAACTGTGTAAATTCATTTGAGCCGAAAAATCACTGGGCTTACCGGAAATGAACTCTTGCTTGTAGGAAGAAACAGAGCCTTTGGTTTATCTCTGTTTCTGAGGGAAAATTCAGACCGGTGTTCTCATCCATGAAACATATTCTGTTTTAACGCAAGAAGCATGCTCTTCTTTCCAGCGTCTCCAATACAGCAAGAAACATGAGCATGCCCAGAAAAAAAGAACTGTGTTTCTTACTCATATGGACTATATCCAGTTAAACTCTGCTTATGAAACTGTAACAAACCACAGCATCTCTTACAAAAATGCTCTTTCATTTATAGTGAAAAATGTGTTGGGTCCGTGAACTGTGTAAATTCATTTGAGCCGAAAAATCACCGGGTATACCGGAAATGAACTCTTGCTTGTAGTAAGACACAGAGGCTTTGGTTTAACTCCGTTTTTGAAGGGAAATTCAGACCAGTGTTCTCATCCATGAAACACCCTCTGTTTTAACGCAAGAAGCATCCTCTGCTTTCCAGAGTCTGCAATACAGCAAGAAATATGAGCATGTACAGAAAAAAAGAACTGTGTTTCCTACTCATACGGACCATATCTAGTTGAACTCTGCTTATGAAACTGTAATAAACCACACCATCTCTTACATAGATGCTGTCTAGTTAATAGTGAAAATCGTGTTGGGTTCATGAACTGTGTAAATTCATTTGAGCTGAAAATTCACTGGGTTGGCCGGAAATGAACTCTTGATTGTTGGAAGAAAAGAGCCTTTGGTTTAACTCCGTTTGTGAAGGGAAATTCAGACCAGTGTTCTCATTCATGAAACACCCTCTGTTTTAATGCAAGAAGCATCCTGTTCTGTCCAGAATCTGCAGTAGAGCAAGAAATATGAGCATGCCCAGAAAAAAAGAACTGTGTTTCCTACTCATACGGACCATATCTAGTTGATCTCATATTATGAAACTGTAACAAACTACAACATCTCTGACATAGATGCTCTTTAGTTAATAGTGAAAAACGTGTTGGTTTCGTTAACTGTGTAATTAATTTGAGCCGAAAAAGCACTGGGCTTACCGGAAATGAACTCTTGCTTCGAGGAAGACAAAGAGCCTTTGGTTTAACTCCGTTTCTGAAGGAAAATTCAGACTGGTGTTCTCATCCATGAAACATACTCTGTTTTAACGCAAGAAGCATGCTCTTCTCTCGAGCGTGTCCAATACAGCAAGAAACATGCGAATGCCCAGAAAAAAAGAAATGTGATTCTTACTCATAGGAACGATATCCAGTTAAACTCTGCTTATAAAACTGTAACAAACCACAGCATCTCTTATATAGATGCTCTTTAGTTAATAGTGAAAAACGTGTTGGGTTCGTGAACTGTGTAAATTCATTTGAGCCGAAAAACCCCTGGTTTTACAAGAAATGAAGTCTTGCTTGTAGTAAGACACAGAGTCTTTGGTTTAACTCCGTTTGTGAAGGGAAATTCAGACCAGTGTTCTCATTCCTGAAACTCCCTCTGTTTTAACGCAAGAAGCATCCTCTTCTTTCCAGAGTCTGCAATACAGCAAGAATTATGAGCATGTACAGAAAAAAAGAACTGTGTTTCCTACTCATATGGACTATATCTAGTTGAACTCTGATTATGAAACTGTAACAAACCACAGCATCTCTTACATATATGCTCCTTAGTTAATAGTGAAAATAGTATTGGGTTCATGAAATGTGTAAATTCATTTGAGCCGAAAAACCCCTGGGTTTACCGGAAATGAACTCTTGCTTTTAGGAAGACTCAGAGGCATTGGTTTAACTCCGTTTGTGAACGGAAATTCAGACCAGTGTTCTCATCAATGAAACACCCTCTGTTTTAACGCAAGAAGCATCCTCTTCTGTCCACAATCTGCAATACAGAAAGAAATATGAGCATGTCCAGAAAAAATGAACTGTGTTTCCTACTCATACAAACCATAACTAGTTGAACTCTGATTATGAAATTGTAACAAACTTCAGCGTCTCTTACAAGATGCTCTTTAGTTAATAGTGAACAACGTGTTGGGTTCGTGAACTGTGTAAATTCATTTTAGCCAAAAAATCACTCGGTTTACTGGAAATGAACTCTTGCTTGTAGGAAGACACAAAGACTTTGGTTTAACTCTGTTTGTGAATGGAAATTCAGCCCATTGTTCTCATCCATGAAACACCCTCTGTTTTAACGCAAGAAGCATCCTCTTCTTTCTAGAGTCCACAAAACAGCAAGAAATATGAGCATGTCCAGAAAAAAAGAAAAGTGTTTCCTACTCATATGGACCATATCTAGTTGAACTCTGATTATGAAACTGTAACAAACTACAGCATCTCCTACCCAGATGCTCTATAGTTAATAGTGAAAAACGTGTTGGTACGTGAACTGTGTAAAATTATTTGAGCCGAAAAATCACTGGGCTTACCGGAAATGAACTCCTGCTTGTAGGAAGACACAAAGAATTTGGCTTAACTCCATTCCTGATGGAAAATTCAAACCGGTGTACTCATCCATGAAACATACTCTGTTTTAACGCGAGAAGCATGCTCTTCTTTCCAGCGTCTCCAATACAGCAAGAAACATGAGCATGCCCAGAAAAAAAGAACTGTGATTCTTACTCATAGGGACCATATCCAGTTAAACTTGCTTATGAAACTGTAACAAACCACAGCATCTCTTACAAAAATGTTCTTTCATTTATAGTGAAAAACGTGTTGGGTTCGAGAACTGTGTAAATTCATTTGAGCTGAGAAACCCCTGGGTTTACCGGAAATGAACTCTTGCTTGTAGGAAGACTCAGAGGCGTTGGTTTAACTCCGTTTGTGAACGGAAATTCAGACCAGTGTTCTCATCCATGAAACACCCTCTGTTTTAACGCAAGAAGCATCCTCTTCTGTCCAGAATCTGCAATACAGCAAGAAATATGAGCATGTCCAAAAAAAGGAACTGTGTTTCCTACTCATCCGGACCATAACTAGTTGAACTCTGATTATGAAACTGTAACAACCTACAGCATCTCTTCCATAGATGCTCTTTAGTTAATAGTGAAAAACGTGTTGGGTTCGTGAACTGTGTAAATTCTTTGACCCGAAAAATCACTGGGTTTACCGGAAATGAACTCTTGCTTGTATAAAGACACAGACACTTTGGTTTAACTCCGTTTCTGAATTAAAATTCAGACCAGTGTTCTCATCCATGAAACACCCTCTGTTTTAACGCAAGAAGCATCCTCTTCTTTCCAGAGTCTGCAATACAGCAAGAAACATGAGCAGGCCCAGAAAAAAAGAACTATATTTCCTACTCATACGGACCATATCTAGTTGAACTCTGCTCATTAAACTGTAACAAACCACAGCATCTCTTACATAGATGCTCTTTAGTTAATAGTGAAAAACGTGTTGGGTTCATGAACTGGGTAAATTCATTTGAGCCGAAAAACCCCTGGGTTTACCGGAAAGGAACTCTTGCTTGTAGGAAGTCTCAGAGGCATTTGATTAACTCCGTTTGTGATGGAAATTCAGACCAGTGTTCTCATTCCTAAAACACCCTCTGTTTTAACGCAAGAAGCATCCTCTTCTTTCTAGAGACTGCAATACAGCAAGAATTATGAGCATGTCCAGAAAAAATGAACTGTGTTTCCTACTCATACAAACCATAACTAGTTGAACTCTGATTATGAAACTGTAACAAACTACAGCGTCTCTTACATAGATGCTCTTTAGTTAATAGTGAAAAACGTGTTGGGTTCGTGAACTGTGTAAATTCATTTGAGCCAAAAAATCACTGGTTTTACCGGAAATGAACTCTTGCTTCTAGGAAGACACAAAGACTTTGGTTTAACTCTGTTTGTGAACAGAAATTCAGCCCAGTGTTCTCATCCATGAAACACCCTCTGTTTTAACGCAAGAAGCATCCTCTTCTTTCCAGAGTCTGCAATACAGCAAGAATTATGACCATGTCCAGAAAAAAAGAACTGTGTTTCCTACTCATATGGACCATATCTAGTTGAACTCTGCTCATGAAACTGTAACAAACCACAGCATCTCTTACATAGATGCTCTCTAGATAATAGTGAAAATCGTGTTGGGTTCGTGAACTGTGTAAATTCATTTGATCCGAAAAACCCCAGGGTTTACCGGAAATGAACTCTTGCTTGTAGGAAGTCTCAGAGGCGTTTGTTTAACTCCGTTTGTGAAGGGAAATTCAGACCATTGTTCTCATTCCTGAAATACCCTCTGTTTTAACGCGAGAAGCATGCTCTTCTTTCCAGCATCTCTAATACAGCAAGAAACATGAGCAGGCCCAGAAAAAAAGAACTATATTTCCTACTCATAAGGACCATATCTAGTTGAACTCTGCTCATTAAACTGTAACAAACCACAGATCTCTTACATAGATGCTCTTTAGTTAATAGTGAAAAACGTGTTGGGTTCGTGAACTGTGTAATTTCATTTGAGCCTAAAAATCACTGGGTTTACCGGAAATGAACTCTTGCTTGTAGAATGACACAGAGACTTTGGTTTAACTCCGTTTCTGAAGGAAAATTCAGACCAGTGTTCTCATCCATGAAACACCCTCTTTTTTAAAGCAAGAAGCATCCTCTTCTGTCCAGAATCTGCAATACAACAAGAAATATGAGCATGTCCAGAAAAAAAGAACTGTGTTTCCTACTAATATGGACCATATCTAGTTGAACTCTGCTTATGAAACTGTAACAAACCACAGCATCTCTTACAAAGATGCTCTTTAGTAAATAGTGAAAAACGTATTTGGTTCATGAACTGTGTAAATTCTTCTGAGCCGAAAAATCTCTGGGTTTACCGGAAATGAACTCTTGCTTGTAGGAAGACACAGAGGCTTTGGTTTCACTCCGTTTGTGAAGGAAAATTCAGACCAGTGTTCTCATCCATGAAACACCCTCTGTTTTAACGCAAGAATCATCCTCTTCTGTCCAGAATCTGCAATACAGCAAGAAATATGAGCATGTCCAGAAAAAATGAACTGTGTTTCCTACTCATACGGACCATATCTAGTTGAACTCTGATTATGAAACTGTAACAAACTACAGCATCTCTTACATAGATGCTCTTTAGTTAATAGGGAAAAACATGTTGGGTTCGTGAACTGTGTAAATTCATATGAGCCGAAAAACCCATGGTTTACCGCAAATGAACTCTTGCTTGTAGGAAGACTCAGAGGCATTGGTTTAACACCATTTGTGAACGGAAATTCAGACCAGTGTTCTCATCCATGAAACACCCTCTGTTTTAACGCAAGAAGCATCCTCTTCTGTCCATAATCTGCAATACAGCAAGAAATATAAGCATGTCCAGAAAAAATGAACTGTGTTTCCTACTAGTACGCTCCATAACTACTTGGACTCTGATTATGAAACTGTATCATACTACAGCACCTCTTACATAGATGCTCTTTGGTTAATATTGAAAAACGTGTTGCGTTCGTGAACTGTGTAAATTCATTTGAGCCGAAAAATCACTGGGTTTACCAGAAATGAACTCTTGCTTGTAGAAAGACACAGAGACTTTGGTTTAACTCCGTTTCTGAAGGAAAATTCAGACCGTGTTCTCATCCATGAAACATACTCTGTTTTAACGCAAGAAGCATGCTCTTCTCTCCAGGGTCTCCAATACAGCAAGAAACATTCCCATGCCCAGAAAAAAAGAACTGTGTTTATTACTCATATGGACTATATCCAGTTATACTCTGCTTATGAAACTGTAACAAACCACAGAATCTCTTACAAAATGCTCTTTCATTTATAGTGAAAAACATGTTGGGTTCGTGAACTGTGTAAATTCATTTGAGCCGGAAAATCACTGGGTTTACCAGAAATGAACTCTTGCTTGTAGTAAGACACAGAGGCTTTGGTTTAACTCCGTTTGTGAAGGGAAATTCAGACCAGTGTTCTCATCCATGAAACACCCTCTGTTTTAACGCAAGAAGCATCCTCTTCTTTCCAGAGTCTGCAATACAGCAAGAAATATGAGCATGTACAGAAAAAAAGAACTGTGTTTCCTACTCATACGGACCATATCTAGTTGAACTCTGCTTATGAAACTGTAATAAACCACACCATCTCTTACATAGATGTTGTCTAGTTAATAGTGAAAATCGTGTTGGGTTCATGAACTGTGTAAATTCATTTGAGCTGAAAATTCACTGGGTTTGCCGGAAATGAACTCTTGATTGTTGGAAGAAAAGAGCCTTTGGTTTAACTCCGTTTGTGAAGGGAAATTCAGACCAGTGTTCTCATTCATGAAACACCCTCTGTTTTAATGCAAGAAGCATACTGTTCTGTCCAGAATCTGCAGTAGAGCAAGAAATATGAGCATGCCCAGAAAAAAAGAACTGTGTTTCCTACTCATACGGACCATATCTAGTTGATCTCATATTATGAAACTGTAACAAACTACAACATCTCTGACATAGATGCTCTTTAGTTAATAGTGAAAAACGTGTTGGTTTCGTTAACTGTGTAATTAATTTGAGCCGAAAAAGCACTGGGCTTACCGGAAATGAACTCTTGCTTCGAGGAAGACAAAGAGCCTTTGGTTTAACTCCGTTTCTGAAGGAAAATTCAGACCGGTGTTCTCATCCATGAAACATACTCTGTTTTAACGCAAGAAGCATGCTCTTCTCTCGAGCGTGTCCAATACAGCAAGAAACATGCGCATGCCCAGAAAAAAAGAAATGTGATTCTTACTCATAGGAACGATATCCAGTTAAACTCTGCATATAAAACTGAAACAAACCACAGCATCTCTTACAAAAATGTTCTTTCATTTATAGTGAAAAACGTGTTGGGTTCCTGAACTGTGTAAATTCATTTGAGCCGAAAAACCCCTGGGTTTACCGGAAATGAACTCTTGCTTGTAGGAGGACTCAGAGGCGTTGGTTTAACTCCGTTTGTGAAGGGCAATTCAGACCAGTGATCTCATCCATGAAACACCCTCTGTTTTAACGCAAGAAGCATCCTCTTCTTTCCAGAGTCTGCAATACAGCAAGAAATATGAGCATGTCCAGAAAAAAAGAACTGTGTCTCCTACTAATATGGACCATATCTAGTTGAACTCTGCTCATTAATCTGTAACAAACCACAGCATCTCTTACATAGATGTTCTTTAGTTAATAGTGAAAATCGTGTTGGGTTCGTGAACTGTGTAAATTCATTTGAGCCGAAAAATCACTGGGTTTACCGGAAATGAACTCTTGCTTGTAGGAAGACACAAAGACTTTGGTTTAACTCCGTTTGTGAAGGGAAATTGAGACCAGTGTTCTCATCCATGAAACACCCTCTGTTTTAACGCACGAACCATCCTCTTCTGTCCAGAATCTGCTATACAGCAAGAAATATGAGCATGTCCAGAAAAAAGGAACTGTGTTTCCTACTCCTACGGACCATAACTAGTTGAAATCTGATTATGAAACTGTAACAAACTACAGCATCTCTTACTTAGATGCTCTTTAGTTAATAGTGAAAAACGTGTTGGGTTCGTGAACTGTGTAAATTCATTTGAGCCGAAAAATCACTGGCTTTACCGGAAATGAACTCTTGATTGTAGAAAGACACAGAGATTTTGGATTAATTCCGTTTCAGAAAGAAAATTCAGACCGGTGTTCTCATCCATGAAACATACTCTGTTTTAACGCAAGAAGCATGTTCTTCTCTCCAGCGTCTCCAATACAGCAAGAAACATGCGCATGCCCAGAAAAAAAGAACTGTGTTTCTTACTCATATGGACAATATCCAGTTAAATTCTGCTTATGAAACTGTAACAAAACACAGCATCTCTTACAAAAATGCTCTTTCATTTAGGGTGAAAAACGTGTTGGGTTCGTGAACTGTGTAATTAATTTGAGCCGAAAAAGCACTGGGCTTATCGGAAATGAACTCTTGCTTCGAGGAAGACAAAGAGCTTTTGGTTTAACTCCGTTTGGGAAGGGAAATTCAGACCAGTGTTCTCATCCATGAAACACCCTCCGTTTTAACGCAAGAAGCATCCTCTTCTGTCCAGAATCTGCAATACAGCAAGAAATATGAGCATGTCCAGAAAAAATGAACTGTGTTTCCTAATCAAACGGACCATTTCTAGTTGAACTCTGATTATGAAACTGTAACAAACTACAGCATCTCTTACATAGATGCTCTTTAGTTAATAGTGAAAAACGTGTTGGTTTAGTGAACTCTGTAAATTCATTTGAGCCGAAAAATTACTGGTCTTACCGGAAATTATCTCTTGCTCGTAGGAAGACACAGAGCATTTGGTTTAACTCCGTTTCTGATGGAAAATTTAGACCGGTGTTCTCATCTGTGAAACACACTCTGTATTAACGCGAGAAGCATGCTCTTCTTTCCAGCGTCTCCAATACAGCAAGAAACATGAGCATGTACAGAAACAATGAACTGTGTTTCCTACTCATACGGACCATATCTAGTTGAACTCATATTATGAAACTGTAACAAATTTCAGCATCTCTTACATAGATGCTCTTTAGTTAATAGTGAAAAACGTTTTGTGTTCGTGAACTGTGTAAATTCATTTGACCCTAATAATTACTGGGTTTTCCGGAAATGAACTCTTGCTTGTAGGAAAACAAAGAGCCTTTGGTTTAACTCCGTTTGTGAATGAAAATACAGACCAGTGTTCTCATCCATGAAACACCCTCCGTTTTAACCCAAGAAGCATCCTCTTCTGCCCAGAATCTGCAATACAGCAAGAAATATGAGCATGTCCAGAAAAAATGAACTGTGTTTCCTACTCATACGGACCATATCTAGTTGAACTCTGATTATGAAACTGTAACAAACTACAGCATCTCTTACATAGATGGTCTTTAGTTAATACTGAAAAAGGGGTTGGTTTCGTGAACTGTGTAAATTCACTTGAGCCAAAAAATCACTGGGCTTACCGGAAATGAACTCTTGCTTGTAGGAAGACACAGCACCTTTTGTTTAACTCCGTTTCTGATGGAAAATTCAGACCGGTGTTCTCATCCATGAAACATACTCTGTTTTAACGCGAGAAGCATGCTCTTCTTTCCAGCGTCTCCAATACAACAAGAAACATGAGCATGCCTAGAAAAAAAGAACTGTGTTTCCAACTGATATGAACTTTATCTAGTTGAACTCTGCCTATGAAACTGTAACAAACCATAGCATCTCTTAAATAGATGCTCTTTAGTTAATAGTGAAAAACATGTTGGGTTCGTGAACTGTGTAAATTCATTTGAGCCGAAAAATCACAGGGTTTACCAGAAATGAACTCTTGCTTGTAGTAAGACACAGAGGCTTTGGTTTAACTCCGTTTGGAGGGGAAATTCAGACCAGTGTTCTCATCCATGAAACACCCTCTGTTTTAACGCAAGAAGCATCCTCTTCTTTCCAGAGTCTGCAATACAGCAATATATATGAGCATGTACAGAAAAAAAGAACTGTGTTTCCTACTCATACGGACCATATCTAGTTGAACTCTGCCTATTAAACTGTAACAAACCACAGCATCTCTTACATAGATGTTCTTTAGTTAATAGTGAAAAACGTCTTGGGTTCATGAACTGTGTAAATTCATTTGAGCCGAAAAATCACTGGGTTTACCGGAAATGAACTCTTGCTTGTAGGAAGACACAGGGTTTGGTTTAACTTCGTTTGTGAAGGAAAATTCAGACCAGAGTTCTCATCCATGAAACACACTCTGTTTTAACCCAAGAAGCATGCTCTTCTTCCTAGCATCTCTAATACAGCAAGAAACATGAGCATGCACCCAAAAAAAGAACTGTGTTTCCTACTCATACGGACCATATCTAGTGGAACTCAGATTATGAAACTCTAACAAACTACAGCATCTCTTACATAGATGCTCTTTAGTTAATAGTGAACAACGTGTTGGGTTTGTGAACTGTGTAAATTCATTTGAGCCGAAAAATCACTGGGCTTACCGGAAATGAACTCTTGCTTGTAGGAAGAAACAGAGCCTTTGGTTTATCTCTGTTTCTGAGGGAAAATTCAGACCGGTGTTCTCAGCCATGAAACATATTCTGTTTTAACGCAAGAAGCATGCTCTTCTTTCCAGCGTCTCCAATACAGCAAGAAACATGAGCATGCCCAGAAAAAAAGAACTGTGTTTCTTACTCATATGGACTATATCCAGTTAAACTCTGCTTATGAAACTGTAACAAACCACAGCATCTCTTACAAAAATGCTCTTTCATTTATAGTGAAAAATGTGTTGGGTCCGTGAACTGTGTAAATTCATTTGAGCCGAAAAATCACCGGGTTTACCGGAAATGAACTCTTGCTTGTAGTAAGACACAGAGGCTTTGGTTTAACTCCGTTTGTGAAGGGAAATTCAGACCAGTGTTCTCATCCATGAAACACCCTCTTTATTAACGCATGAAGCATCCTCTTTTTTCCAGAGTCTGCAATACAGCAAGAAATATGAGCATGTCCAGAAAAAAAGAACTGTGTTTCCTACTCATATGGACCATATGTAGTTGAACTCTGCTTATGAAACTAACAAACCACAGCATCTCTTACATAGATGCTCTTTAGTTAATAGTGAAAAACGTATTGGGTTCATGTACTGTGTAAATTCATTTGAGCCGAAAAATCACTGGGTTTACCGGAAATGAACTCTTGCTTGTAGGAAGACACAGGGTTTGGTTTAACTCCGTTTGTTAAGGGAAATTCAGACCAGTGTTCTCATCCATGAAACACCCTCTGTTTTAACGCAAGAAGCATCCTCTTCTTTCCAGAGTCTGCATACAGCAAGAATTATGAGCATGTCCAGAAAAGAACTGTGTTTCCTACTAATATGGACCATATCTAGTTGAACTCTGCTTATGAAACTGTAACAAACCACAGCATCTCTTACAAAGATGCTCTTAAGTAAATAGTGAAAAACGTATTTGGTTCATGAACTGTGTAAATTCTTCTGAGCCGAAAAATCTCTGGGTTTACCGGAAATGAACTCTTGCTTGTAGGAAGACACAGAGGCTTTGGTTTCACTCCGTTTCTGAAGGGAAATTCAGACCTGAGTTCTCATCCATGAAACACAATCTGTTTGAACGAAACAAGCATCCTCTTCTTTCCATAGTCTGCAATACAGTAAGAAACATGAGCATGCCCAGAAAAAAGGAACTATATTTCCTACTCATACGGAACATATCTAGTTGAACTCTGCTCATTAAACTGTAACAAACCACAGCATCTCTTAAATAGATGCTCTTTAGTTAATAGTGAAAAACATGTTGGGTTCGTGAACTGTGTAAATTCATTTGAGCCGAAAAAACACTGGGTTTACCAGAAATGAACTCTTGCTTGTAGTAAGACACGGAGGCTTGGTTTAACTCCGTTTGTGAAGGGAAATTCAGACCAGTGTTCTCATCCATGAAACACCCTCTGTTTTAACGCAAGAAGCATCCTCTTCTCTGCAGAGTCTGCAATACAGCAATATATATGAGCATGTACAGAAAAAAAGAACTGTTTTCCTGCTCATACGGACCATATCTAGTTGAACTCTGCTTATTAAACTGTAACAAACCACAGCATCTCTTACATAGATGCTCTTTAGTTAATAGTGAAAAACGTATTGGGTTCATGAACTGTGTAAATTCATTTGAGCCGAAAAATCACTGGGTTTACCGGAAATGAACTCTTGCTTGTAGGAAGACGCAGGGTTAGGTTTCACTCCGTTTGAGAAGGGAAATTCAGACCAGAGTTCTCATCCATGAAACACACTCTGTTTTAACGCAAGAAGCATCCTCTTCTGTCCAGAATCTGCAATACAGCAAGAAATATGAGCATGTCCAGACAAAATGAACTGTGTTTCCTACTCAAACGGACCATATCTAGTTGAACTCTGATTATGAAACTGTAACAAACTACAGCATGTCTTACATAGATGCTCTTTAGTTAATAGTGAAAAACGTGTTGGTTTAGTGAACTGTGTAAATTCATTTGAGCCGAAAAATCACTGGGCTTACCGGAAATTAACTCTTGCTCGTAGGAAGACACAGAGCATTTGGTTTAACTCCGTTTCTGATGGAAAATTCAGACCGGTGTTCTCATCCGTGAAACACACTCTGTATTAACGCGAGAAGCATGCTCTTCTTTCCAGCGTCTCCAATACAGCAAGAAACATGAGCATGTCCAGAAACAATGAACTGTGTTTCCTACTCATACGGACCATATCTAGTTGAACTCATATTATGAAACTGTAACAAACTTCAGCATCTCTTACATAGATGCTCTTTAGTTAATAGTGAAAAACGTTTTGGGTTCGTGAACTGTGTAAATTCATTTGACCCGAAAAATTACTGGGATTTCCGGAAATGAATTCTTGCTTGTAGGAAAACAAAGAGCCTTTGGTTTAACTCCGTTTGTGAATGAAAATACAGACCAGTGTTCTCATCCATGAAACACCCTCCGTTTTAACCCAAGAAGCATCCTCTTCTGCCCAGAATCTGCAATACAGCAAGAAATATGAGCATGTCCAGAAAAAATGAACTGTGTTTCCTACTCATACGGACCATATCTAGTTGAACTCTGCTTATGAAACTGTAACAAACTACAGCATCTCTTACATAGATGGTCTTTAGTTAATAGTGAACAACGTGTTGGGTTTGTGAACTGTGTAAATTCATTTGAGCCGAAAAATCACTGGGCTTACCGGAAATGAACTCTTGCTTGTAGGAAGAAACATAGCCTTTGGTTTATCTCCGTTTCTGATGGAAAATTCAGACCGGTGTTCTCATCCATGAAACATATTCTGTTTTAACGCAAGAAGCATGCTCTTCTTTCCAGCGTCTCCAATACAGCAAGAAACATGAGCATGCCCAGAAAGAAAGAACTGTGTTTCTTACTCATATGGACTATATCCAGTTAAACTCTGCTTATGAAACTGTAACAAACCACAGCATCTCTTACAAAAATGCTCTTTAGTTAATAGTGAAAAACGTGTTGGGTTCGTGAACTGTGTAAATTCATTTGAGCCGAAAAATCACGGGGTTTACCGGAAATGAACTCTTGCTTGTAGTAAGACACAGAGGCTTTGGTTTAACTCCGTTTGTGAAGGGAAATTCAGACCAGTGTTCTCATCCATGAAACACCCTCTTTATTAACGCATGAAGCATCCTCTTTTTTCCAGAGTCTGCAATACAGCAAGAAATATGAGCATGTCCAGAAAAAAAGAACTGTGTTTCCTACTCATATGGACCATATGTAGTTGAACTCTGCTTATGAAACTAACAAACCACAGCATCTCTTACTTAGATGCTCTTTAGTTAATAGTGAAAAACGTATTGGGTTCATGTACTGTGTAAATTCATTTGAGCCGAAAAATCACTGGGTTTACCGGAAATGAACTCTTGCTTGTAGGAAGACACAGGGTTTGGTTTAACTCCGTTTGTTAAGGGAAATTCAGACCAGTGTTCTCATCCATGAAACACCCTCTGTTTTAACGCAAGAAGCATCCTCTTCTTTCCAGAGTCTTCATACAGCAAGAATTATGAGCATGTCCAGAAAAGAACTGTGTTTCCTACTCATACGGACCATATCTAGTGGAACTCAGATTATGAAACTGTAACAAACTACAGCATCTCTTAAATAGATGCTCTTTAGTTAATAGTGAAAAACATGTTGGGTTCGTGAACTGTGTATATTCATTTGAGCCAAAAAATCACTGGGTTTACCGACAATGAACTCTGGCTTGTAGAAAGACACAAAGACTTTGGTTCAACTCTGTTTCTGAAGGAAAATTCTGACGAGTTTTCTCATCCATGAAACACCCTCTTTATTAACGCAAGAAGCATCCTCTTCTTTCCAGAGTCTGCAATACAGCAAGAAATATGAGCATGTCCAGAAAAAAAGAACTGTGTTTCCTACTAATATGGAGCGTATCTAGTTGAACTCTGCTTATGAAACTAACAAACCACAGCATCTCTTACATAGATCCTCTTTAGTTAATAGTGAAAAACGTATTGGGTTCATGTACTGTGTAAATTCATTTGAGCCGAAAAATCACTGGGTTTACCGGAAATGAACTCTTCCTTGTAGGAAGACACAGGGTTTGGATTAACGCCGTTTGTTAAGGGAAATTCAGACCAGTGTTCTCATCCATGAAACACCCTCTGTTTTAAGGCAAGAAGCATCCTCTTCTTTCCAGAGTCTGCATACAGCAAGAATTATGAGCATGTCCAGAAAAGAACTGTGTTTCCAACTAATATGGACCATATCTAGTTGAACTCTGCTTATGAAACTGTAACAAACCACAGCATCTCTTACAAAGATGCTCTTTAGTAAATAGTGAAAAACGTAATTGGTTCATGAACTGTGTAAATTCTTTTGAGCCGAAAAATCTCTGGGTTTACCGGAAATGAACTCTTGCTTGTAGGAAGACACAGTGGCTTTGGTTTCACTCCGTTTCTGAAGGGAAATTCAGACCAGAGTTCCCATCCATGAAACACAGTCTGTTTTAACGCAAGAAGCATGCTCTTCTTCCAGCATCTCTAATACAGCAAGAAACATGAGCATGTCCAGAAAAAAAGAACTATATTTCCTACTCATACAGATCATATCCAGTTCAACACAGCTCATTAAACTGTATCAAACTACAGCATCTCTTACATAGATGCTCTTTAGTTAATAGTGAAAATCATGTTGGGTTCGTGAACTGTGTAAATTCATTTGAGCCGAAAAATCACTGGGTTTACCGGAATTGAACTCTTGCTTGTAGGAAGACAAAGAGCCTTTTGTTTAACTCCGTTTGTGAAGGGAAATTCAGACCAGTGTTCTCATCTTTGAAATACCCTCTGTTTTAACGCAAGAAGCATCCTCTTCTGTCCAGAATCTGCAATAGAGCAAGAAATAAGAGCATGTCCAGAAAAAATGAACTGTGTTTCTTACTCATACGGACCATATCTAGTTGAACTCTGATTATGAAACTATAACAAACTACAGCATCTCTTACATAGATGCTCTTTAGTTAATAGTGAACAACGTGTTGGGTTCGTGAACTGTGTAAATTCATTTGAGCCGAAAAATCACTGGGCTTACCGGAAATGAACTCTTGCTTGTAGGAAGAAACAGAGCCTTTGGTTTAACTCCGTTTCTGATGGAAAATTCAGTCTGGTGTTCTCATCCAAGAAACTTACTCTGTTTTAACGCATGAAGCATGCCCTTCTTTCCAGCGTCTCCAATACAGTAAGAAACATGAGCATGCACAGAAAAAAAGAACTGTGTTTCTTACTCATATGGACTCTATCCAGTGAAACTCTGCTTATGAAACTGTAACAAACCACAGCATCTCTTACAAAAATGCTCTTTCATGTATAGTAAAAAACGTGTTGTGTTCGTGAACTGTGTAAATTCATTTGAGCCGAAAAATCACTGGGTTTACCGGAAATGAACTCTTGCTTGTAGTAAGACACAGAGGCTTTGGTTTAACTCCGTTTGTGAAGGGAAATTCAGACCAGAGTTCTCATCCATGAAACACCCTTTGTTTTAACGCAAGAAGCATCCTCTTCTTTCCAGAGTATGCAATACAGCAAGAAATATGAGCATGTCCAGAAAAAAAGAACTGTGTTTCCTACTCATACGGACCATATCTAGTTGAACTCTGCTTATGAAACTGTAACAACCTACAGCATCTCTTACATAGATGCTCTTTAGTTAATAGTGAAAAACGTGTTGGGTTCGTGAACTGTGTAAATTCATTTGAGCCAAAAAATCACTGGGTATACTGGAAATGAACTCTTGCTTGTAGAAAGACACAGAGACTTTTATTTAACTCAATTTCTGAAGGAAAATTCAGTCCAGTGTTCTCATCCATGAAACAACCTCTTTTTTAACGCAAGAATCATCCTCTTTTTCCAGAGTCCACAATACAGCAAGAAATATGAGCATGTTCAGAAAAAAAGAACAGTGTTTCCTACTCATACGGACCATATCTACTTGAACTCTGCTTATGAAACTGTAACAAACCACAGCATCACTTACAAAGATGCTCTTTAGTAAATAGTGAAAAACGTATTTGGTTCATGAACTTTGTAAATTCTTTTGAGCCGAAAAATCTCTGGGTTTACCGGAAATGAACTCTTGCTTGTAGGAAGACACAGAGGGATTGGTTTCACTCCGTTTCTGAAGGGAAATTCTGACCAGAGTTCTCATCCATGAAACAAACTCTGTTTTAACGCAAGAAGCATGCTCTTCTTTCCAGCATCTCTAATACAGCAAGAAACATGAGCATGTCCAGAAAAAAAGAACTATATTTCCTACTCATACGGATCATATCCAGTTCAACACTGCTCATTAAACTGTAACAAACCACAGCATCTCTTACATAGATGCTCTTTAGTTAATAGTGAAAATCGTGTTGGGTTCGTGAACTGTGTAAATTCATTTGAGCCGAAAAATCACTGGGTTTACCGGAAATGAACTCTTGCTTGTAGGAAGACAAGAGCCTTTGGTTTTACTCCGTTTGTGAAGGGAAATTCAGACCAGTGTTCTCATTTAGGAAACACCCTTTGTTTTAACGCAAGAAGCATCCTCTTCTTTCCAGAGTCTGCAATACAGCAAGAAATATGAGCATGTCCAGAATAAAAGAACTGTGTTTCCTACTCATACAGACCATATCTAGTTGAACTCTGCTTATGAAACTGTAACAACCTACAGCATCTCTTACATAGATGCTCTTTAGCTAATAGTGAAAAACGTATTGGGTTCATGAACTGTGTAAATTATTTTGAGCCGACAAATCGCTGGGTTTACCGGAAATGAACTCTTGCTTGTAGTAAGACAAAGAGGCTTGGTTTCCCTCTGTTTGTCAAGGGATAGTCAGACCAGAGTTCTCATCCATGAAACACACTCTGTTTTAACGCAAGAAGCATGCTCTTCTTTCCAGCATCTCTAATACAGCAAGAAACATGAGCATGTCCAGAAAAAAAGAACTATATTTCCTACTCATACGGATCATATCCAGTTCAACACTGCTCATTAAACTGTAACAAACCACAGCATCTCTTTCATAGATGCTCTTTAGTTAATAGTGAAAAACGTGTTGGGTTCGTGAACTGTGTAAATTCATTTGAGCTGAAAAATCACTGGGTATACTGGAAATGAACTCTTGCTTGTAGAAAGACACAGAGACTTTTGTTTAACTCTGTTTCTGAAGGAAAATTCAGTCCAGTGTTCTCATCCATGAAACAACCTCTGTTTTAACTCAAGAAGCATCCTCTTCTTTCCAGAGTCCACAATACAGCAAGAAATATGAGCATGTTCAGAAAAAAAGAAGTGTTTCCTACTCATACGGACCATATTTACTTGAACTCTGCTTATGAAACTGTAACAAACCACAGCATCTCTTACATAGATGCTCTTTCATTTATAGTGAAAAACGTGTTGGGTTCGTGAACTGTGTAAATTTATTTGAGCCGAAAATCACTGGGTTTACCGGAAATGAACTCTTGCTTGTTGTAAGACACAGAGGCTTTGGTTTAACTCCGTTTGGAATGGCAATTCAGACCAGTGTTCTCATCATTGAAACACCCTCTGTTTTAACGCAAGAATCATCCTTTTCTGTCCAGAGTCTGCAATACAGCAAGAAATATGAGCATGTCCAGAAAAAAAGAACTGTGTTTCCTACTCATACGGACCATATCTAGTTGAACTCTGCTTATGAAAGTGTAACAAACCACAGCATCTCTTACATAGATGCTCTTTAGTTAATAGTGAAAAACGTATTGGGTTCATGAACTGTGTATATTCTTTTGAGCCGACAAATCGCTGGGTTTACCGGAAATGAACTCTTGCTTGTAGTAATCAAAGAGGCTTGGTTTCCCTCTGTTTGTCAAGGGATAGTCAGACCAGAGATCTCATCCATGAAACACACTCTGTTTTAACGCAAGAAGCATGCTCTTCTTTCAAGCATCTCTAATACAGCAAGAAACATGAGCATGTCCAGAAAAAAAGAACTATATTTCCTACTCATACGGATCATATCCAGTTCAACACTGCTCATTAAACTGTAACAAACCACAGCATCTCTTACATAGATGCTCTTTAGTAAATAGTGAAAAACGTATTTGGTTCATGAACTTTGTAAATTCTTTTGAGCTGAAAAATCTCTGGGTTTACCGGAAATGAACTCTTGCTTGTAGGAAGACACAGACGGTTTGGTTTCACTCCGTTTCTGAAGGGAAATTCTGACCAGAGTTCTCATCCATGAAACAAACTCTGTTTTAACGCAAGAAGCATGCTCTTCTTTCCAGCATCTCTAATACAGCAAGAAACATGAGCATGTCCAGAAAAAAAGAACTATATTTCCTACTCATACGGATCATATCCAGTTCAACACTGCTCATTAAACTGTAACAAACCACAGCATCTCTTACATAGATGCTCTTTAGTTAATAGTGAAAATCGTGTTGGGTTCGTGAACTGTGTAAATTCATTTGAGCCGAAAAATCACTGGGTTTACCGGAAATGAACTCTTGCTTGTAGGAAGACAAGAGCCTTTGGTTTTACTCCGTTTGTGAAGGGAAATTCAGACCAGTGTTCTCATCCATGAAACACCCTCTGTTTTAACGCAAGAAGCATCCTCTTCTGTCCAGAATCTGCAATAGAGCAAGAAATAAGAGCATGTCCAGAAAAAATGAACTGTGTTTCTTACTCATACGGACCATATCTAGTTGAACTCTGATTATGAAACTGTAACAAACTACAGCATCTCTTACATAGATGCTCTTTAGTTAATAGTGAAAAACGTGTTGGGTTCGTGAACTTTGTAAATTCATTTGAGCCGAAAAATCCCTGGGAATACTGGAAATGTACTCTTGCTTGTAGAAAGACACAGAGACTTTTGTTTAACTCTGTTTCTGAAGGAAAATTCAGTCCAGTGTTCTCATCCATGAAACAACCTCTGTTTTAACTCAAGAAGCATCCTCTTCTTTCCAGAGTCCACAATACAGCAAGAAATATGAGCATGTTCAGAAAAAAAGAACAGTGTTTCCTACTCATACGGACCATATTTACTTGAACTCTGCTTATGAAACTGTAACAAACCACAGCATCTCTTACATAGATGCTCTTTCATTTATAGTGAAAAACGTGTTGGGTTCGTGAACTGTGTAAATTTATTTGAGCCGAAAATCACTGGGTTTACCGGAAATGAACTCTTGCTTGTTGTAAGACACAGAGGCTTTGGTTTAACTCCGTTTGGAATGGCAATTCAGACCAGTGTTCTCATCATTGAAACACCCTCTGTTTTAACGCAAGAATCATCCTTTTGTGTCCAGAGTCTGCAATACAGCAAGAAATATGAGCATGTCCAGAAAAAAAGAACTGTGTTTCCTACTCATACGGACCATATCTAGTTGAACTCTGCTTATGAAAGTGTAACAAACCACAGCATCTCTTACATAGATGCTCTTTAGTTAATAGTGAAAAACGTATTGGGTTCATGAACTGTGTAAATTCTTTTGAGCCGACAAATCGCTGGGTTTACCGGAAATGAACTCTTGCTTGTAGTAATCAAAGAGGCTTGGTTTCCCTCTGTTTGTCAAGGGATAGTCAGACCAGAGATCTCATTCATGAAACACACTCTGTTTTAACGCAAGAAGCATGCTCTTCTTTCAAGCATCTCTAATACAGCAAGAAACATGAGCATGTCCAGAAAAAAAGAAGTATATTTCCTACTCATACGGATCATATCCAGTTCAACACTGCTCATTAAACTGTAACAAACCACAGCATCTCTTACATAGATGCTCTTTAGTAAATAGTGAAAAACGTATTTGGTTCATGAACTTTGTAAATTCTTTTGAGCTGAAAAATCTCTGGGTTTACCGGAAATGAACTCTTGCTTGTAGGAAGACACAGAGGGTTTGGTTTCACTCCGTTTCTGAAGGGAAATTCTGACCAGAGTTCTCATCCATGAAACAAACTCTGTTTTAACGCAAGAAGCATGCTCTTCTTTCCAGCATCTCTAATACAGCAAGAAACATGAGCATGTCCAGAAAAAAAGAACTATATTTCCTACTCATACGGATCATATCCAGTTCAACACTGTTCATTAAACTGTAACAAACCACAGCATCTCTTACATAGATGCTCTTTAGTTAATAGTGAAAATCGTGTTGGGTTCGTGAACTGTGTAAATTCATTTGAGCCGAAAAATCACTGGGTTTACCGGAAATGAACTCTTGCTTGTAGGAAGACAAGAGCCTTTGGTTTTACTCCGTTTGTGAAGGGAAATTCAGACCAGTGTTCTCATCCATGAAACACCCTCTGTTTTAACGCAAGAAGCATCCTCTTCTGTCCAGAATCTGCAATAGAGCAAGAAATAAGAGCATGTCCAGAAAAAATGAACTGTGTTTCTTACTCATACGGACCATATCTAGTTGAACTCTGATTATGAAACTGTAACAAACTACAGCATCTCTTACATAGATGCTCTTTAGTTAATAGTGAAAAACATGTTGGGTTCGTGAACTTTGTAAATTCATTTGAGCCGAAAAATCCCTGGGAATACTGGAAATGTACTCTTGCTTGTAGAAAGACACAGAGCCTTTGGTTTAACTCCGTTTCTGATGGAAAATTCAGACCAGTGTTCTCATCCATGAAACATCCTCTGTTTTAACACAAGAAGCATACTCTTGTTTCCAGAGTCCACAATACAGCAAGAAATAGGAGCATGTTCAGAAAAAAAGAACAGTGTTTCCTTCTCATACGGACCATATCTACTTGAACTCTGCTTATGAAACTGAAACAAAACACAGAATCTCTTACATAGATGCTCTTTCATTTATAGTGAAAAACGTGTTGGGTTCGTGAACTGTGTAAATTTATTTGAGTCTAAAAATCACTGGGTTTACCGGAAATGAACTCTTGCTTGTAGTAAGACACAGAGGCTTTGGTTTAACTCCAGTTGTGAAGGGAAATTCAGACCAGTGTTCTCATCCATGAAACACCCTATGTTTTAACGCAAGAAGCATCCTCTTCTGTCTAGAGTCTGCAATACAGTAAGAAATATGAGCATGTCCAGAATAAAAGAACTGTGTTTCCTACTAATACGGACCATATCTAGTTGAACTCTGCTTATGAAACTGTAACAAACCACAGCATCTCTGACATAGATGCTCTTTAGTTAATAGTGAAAAACGTGTTGGGTTTGTGAACTGTGTAAATTCATTAGAGCCGAAAAATCACTGGGCTTACCGGAAATGAACTATTGCTTGTAGGAAGAACAGAGCCTTTGGTTTAACTCCGTTTCTGATGGAAAATTCAGACCGTTGTTCTCATCCATGAAACTTACTCTGTTTTAACGCATGAAGCATGCTCTTCTTTCCAGTGTCTCCAATACAGTAAGAAACATGAGCATGCACAGAAAAAAAGAACTGTGTTTCTTACTCATATGGACTATATCCAGTTAAACTCTGCTTATGAAACTGTAACAAACCACAGCATCTCTTACAAAAATGCTCTTTCATTTATAGTGAAAAACGTGTTGTGTTCGTGAACTGTGTAAATTCATTTGAGCCGAAAAATCACTGGGTTTACCGGAAATGAACTCTTGCTTGTAGTAAGACTCAGAGGCTTTGGTTTAACTCCGTTTGTGAAGGGAAATTCAGACCAGTGTTCTCATCCATGAAACACCCTCTGTTTTAACGCAAGAAGCATCCTCTTCTGTCCAGAATCTGCAATAGAGCAAGAAATAAGAGCATGTCCAGAAAAAATGAACTGTGTTTCTTACTCATACGGACCATATCTAGTTGAACTCTGATTATGAAACTGTAACAAACTACAGCATCTCTTACATAGATGCTCTTTAGTTAATAGTGAAAAACGTGTTGGGTTCGTGAACTTTGTAAATTCATTTGAGCCGAAAAATCCCTGCGAATACTGGAAATGTACTCTTGCTTGTAGAAAGACACAGAGACTTTTGTTTAACTCTGTTTCTGAAGGAAAATTCAGTCCAGTGTTCTCATCCATGAAACAACCTCTGTTTTAACTCAAGAAGCATCCTCTTCTTTCCAGAGTCCACAATACAGCAAGAAATATGAGCATGTTCAGAAAAAAAGAACAGTGTTTCCTACTCATACGGACCATATTTACTTGAACTCTGCTTATGAAACTGTAACAAACCACAGCATCTCTTACATAGATGCTCTTTCATTTATAGTGAAAAACGTGTTGGGTTCGTGAACTGTGTAAATTTATTTGAGCCGAAAATCACTGGGTTTACCGGAAATGAACTCTTGCTTGTTGTAAGACACAGAGGCTATGGTTTAACTCCGTTTGGAATGGCAATTCAGACCAGTGTTCTCATCATTGAAACACCCTCTGTTTTAACGCAAGAATCATCCTTTTCTGTCCAGAGTCTGCAATACAGCAAGAAATATGAGCATGTCCAGAAAAAAAGAACTGTGTTTCCTACTCATACGGACCATATCTAGTTGAACTCTGCTTATGAAAGTGTAACAAACCACAGCATCTCTGACATAGATGCTCTTTAGTTAATAGTGAAAAACGTATTGGGTTCATGAACTGTGTAAATTCTTTTGAGCCGACAAATCGCTGGGTTTACCGGAAATGAACTCTTGCTTGTAGTAATCAAAGAGGCTTGGTTTCCCTCTGTTTGTCAAGGGATAGTCAGACCAGAGATCTCATCCATGAAACACACTCTGTTTTAACGCAAGAAGCATGCTCTTCTTTCAAGCATCTCTAATACAGCAAGAAACATGAGCATGTCCAGAAAAAAAGAACTATATTTCCTACTCATACGGATCATATCCAGTTCAACACTGCTCATTAAACTGTAACAAACCACAGCATCTCTTACATAGATGCTCTTTAGTAAATAGTGAAAAACGTATTTGGTTCATGAACTTTGTAAATTCTTTTGAGCTGAAAAATCTCTGGGTTTACCGGAAATGAACTCTTGCTTGTAGGAAGACACAGAGGGTTTGGTTTCACTCCGTTTCTGAAGGGAAATTCTGACCAGAGTTCTCATCCATGAAACAAACTCTGTTTTAACGCAAGAAGCATGCTCTTCTTTCCAGCATCTCTAATACAGCAAGAAACATGAGCATGTCCAGAAAAAAAGAACTATATTTCCTACTCATACGGATCATATCCAGTTCAACACTGCTCATTAAACTGTAACAAACCACAGCATCTCTTACATAGATGCTCTTTAGTTAATAGTGAAAATCGTGTTGGGTTCGTGAACTGTGTAAATTCATTTGAGCCGAAAAATCACTGGGTTTACCGGAAATGAACTCTTGCTTGTAGGAAGACAAGAGCCTTTGGTTTTACTCCGTTTGTGAAGGGAAATTCAGACCAGTGTTCTCATCCATGAAACACCCTCTGTTTTAACGCAAGAAGCATCCTCTTCTGTCCAGAATCTGCAATAGAGCAAGAAATAAGAGCATGTCCAGAAAAAATGAACTGTGTTTCTTACTCATACGGACCATATCTAGTTGAACTCTGATTATGAAACTGTAACAAACTACAGCATCTCTTACATAGATGCTCTTTAGTTAATAGTGAAAAACGTGTTGGGTTCGTGAACTTTGTAAATTCATTTGAGCCGAAAAATCCCTGGGAATACTGGAAATGTACTCTTGCTTGTAGAAAGACACAGAGCCTTTGGTTTAACTCCGTTTCTGATGGAAAATTCAGACCAGTGTTCTCATCCATGAAACATCCTCTGTTTTAACACAAGAAGCATACTCTTGTTTCCAGAGTCCACAATACAGCAAGAAATAGGAGCATGTTCAGAAAAAAAGAACAGTGTTTCCTTCTCATACGGACCATATCTACTTGAACTCTGCTTATGAAACTGAAACAAAACACAGCATCTCTTACACAGATGCTCTTTCATTTATAGTGAAAAACGTGTTGGGTTCGGGAACTGTGTAAATTTATTTGAGCCTAAAAATCACTGGGTTTACCGGAAATGAACTCTTGCTTGTAGTAAGACACAGAGGCTTTGGTTTAACTCCAGTTGTGAAGGGAAATTCAGACCAGTGTTCTCATCCATGAAACACCCTATGTTTTAACGCAAGAAGCATCCTCTTCTGTCTAGAGTCTGCAATACAGCAAGAAATATGAGCATGTCCAGAATAAAAGAACTGTGTTTCCTACTAATACGGACCATATCTAGTTGAACTCTGCTTATGAAACTGTAACAAACCACAGCATCTCTGACATAGATGCTCTTTAGTTAATAGTGAAAAACGTGTTGGGTTTGTGAACTGTGTAAATTCATTAGAGCCGAAAAATCACTGGGCTTACCGGAAATGAACTATTGCTTGTAGGAAGAAACAGAGCCTTTGGTTTAACTCCGTTTCTGATGGAAAATTCAGACCGTTGTTCTCATCCATGAAACTTACTCTGTTTTAACGCATGAAGCATGCTCTTCTTTCCAGCGTCTCCAATACAGTAAGAAACATGAGCATGCACAGAAAAAAAGAACTGTGTTTCTTACTCATATGGACTATATCCAGTTAAACTCTGCTTATGAAACTGTAACAAACCACAGCATCTCTTACAAAAATGCTCTTTCATTTATAGTGAAAAACGTGTTGTGTTCGTGAACTGTGTAAATTCATTTGAGCCGAAAAATCACTGGGTTTACCGGAAATGAACTCTTGCTTGTAGTAAGACTCAGAGGCTTTGGTTTAACTCCGTTTGTGAAGGGAAATTCAGACCAGTGTTCTCATTTATGAAACCCCTTTGATTTAACGCAAGAAGCATCCTCTTCTTTCCAGAGTCTGCAATACAGCAAGAAATATGAGCATGTCCAGAAAAAAAGAACTGTGTTTCCTACTCATATGGACCATATCTAGTGGAACTCTGCTTATGAAACTGTAACAAACCACAGCATCTCTTACATAGATGCTCTTTAGTTAATAGTGAAAAACGTGTTGGGTTCGTGAACTGTGTAAATTCATTTGAGCTGAAAAATCACTGGGTATACTGGAAATGAACTCTTGCTTGTAGAACGACACAGAGACTTTTGTTTAACTCTGTTTCTGAAGGAAAATTCAGTCCAGTGTTCTCATCCATGAAACAACCTCTGTTTTAACTCAAGAAGCATCCTCTTCTTTCCAGAGTCCACAATACAGCAAGAAATATGAGCATGTTCAGAAAAAAAGAACTGTGTTTCCTACTCATACGGACCATATCTAGTTGAACTCTGCTTATGAAAGTGTAACAAACCACAGCATCTCTTACATAGATGCTCTTTAGTTAATAGTGAAAAACGTATTGGGTTCATGAACTGTGTAAATTCTTTTGAGCCGACAAATCGCTGGGTTTACCGGAAATGAACTCTTGCTTGTAGTAAGACAAAGAGGCTTGGTTTCCCTCTGTTTGTCAAGGGATAGTCAGACCAGAGATCTCATCCATGAAACACACTCTGTTTTAACGCAAGAAGCATGCTCTTCTTTCAAGCATCTCTAATACAGCAAGAAACATGAGCATGTCCAGAAAAAAAGAACTGTGTTTCCTACTCATACGGACCATATCTAGTGGAACTCTGCTTATGAAACTGTAACAAACCACAGCATCTCTTACATAGATGCTCTTTAGTTAATAGTGAAAAACGTGTTGGGTTTGTGAACTGTGTAAATTCATTATAGCCGAAAAATCACTGGGCTTACCGGAAATGAACTATTGCTTGTAGGAAGAAACAGAGCCTTTGGTTTAACTCCGTTTCTGATGGAAAATTCAGACCGTTGTTCTCATCCATGAAACTTACTCTGTTTTAACGCATGAAGCATGCTCTTCTTTCCAGCGTCTCCAATACAGTAAGAAACATGAGCATGCACAGAAAAAAAGAACTGTGTTTCTTACTCATATGGACTATATCCAGTTAAACTCTGCTTATGAAACTGTAACAAACCACAGCATCTCTTACAAAAATGCTCTTTCATTTATAGTGAAAAACGTGTTGTGTTCGTGAACTGTGTAAATTCATTTGAGCCGAAAAATCACTGGGTTTACCGGAAATGAACTCTTGCTTGTAGTAAGACTCAGAGGCTTTGGTTTAACTCCGTTTGTGAAGGGAAATTCAGACCAGTGTTCTCATTTATGAAACACCCTTTGTTTTAACGCAAGAAGCATCCTCTTCTTTCCAGAGTCTGCAATACAGAAAGAAATATGAGCATGTCCAGAAAAAAAGAACTGTGTTTCCTACTCATACGGACCATATCTAGTGGAACTCTGCTTATGAAACTGTAACAAACCACAGCATCTCTTACATAGATGCTCTTTAGTTAATAGTGAAAAACGTATTGGGTTCATGAACTGTGTAAATTCTTTTGAGCCGACAAATCGCTGGGTTTACCGAAAATGAACTCTTGCTTGTAGTAAGACAAAGAGGCTTGGTTTCCCTCTGTTTGTCAAGGGATAGTCAGACCAGAGTTCTCATCCATGAAACATACTCTGTTTTAACGCAAGAAGCATGCTGTTCTTTCCAGCATCTCTAATACAGCAAGAAACATGAGCATGTCCAGAAAAAAAGAACTATATTTCCTACTCATACGGATCATATCCAGTTCAACACTGCTCATTAAACAGTAACAAACCACAGCATCTCTTACATAGATGCTCTTTAGTTAATAGTGAAAATCGTGTTGGGTTCATGAACTGTGTAAATTCATTTGAGCCGAAAAATCACTGGGTTTACCGGAAATGAACTCTTGCTTGTAGTAAGACACAGAGGCTTTGGTTTAACTCCATTTGTGAAGGGAAATACAGACCAGTGTTCTCATCCATGAAACACCCTCTGTTTTAACGCAAGAAGCATCCTCTTCTGTCCAGAATCTGCAATACAGCAAGAAATATGAGCATGTCCAGAAAAAATGAACTGTGTTTCCTACTCATACGGACCATATCTAGTGGAACTCTGCTTATGAAACTGTAACAAACCACAGCATCTCTTACGTAGATGCTCTTTCATTTATAGTGAAAAACGTGTTGGGTTCGTGAACTGTGTAATTTCATTAGAGCCGAAAAAATCACTGGGTTTACCGACAATGAACTCTGGCTTGTAGAAAGACACAAAGACTTTGGTTTAACTCCGTTTCTGAAGGAAAATTCAGACCAGTTTTCTCATCCATGTAACACCCTCTTTATTAACGCAAGAAGCATCCTCTTCTTTCCAGAGTCTGCAATACAGCAAGAAATATGAGCATGTCCAGAAAAAAAGAACTGTGTTTCCTACTCATATGGACCATATCTAGTTGAACTCTGCTTATGAAACTGTAACAAACCACAGCATCTCTTACAAAGATGCTCTTAGAAAATAGTGAAAAATGTATTTGGTTCATGAACTTTGTAAATTCTTTTGAGCCGAAAAATCTCTGGGTTTACCGGAAATGAACTCTTGCTTGTAGGAAGACACAGAGGGTTTGGTTTCACTCCGTTTCTGAAGGGAAATTCTGACCAGAGTTCTCATCCATGAAACAAACTCTGTTTTAACGCAAGAAGCATGCTCTTCTTTCCAGCATCTCTAATACAGCAAGAAACATGAGCATGTCCAGAAAAAAAGAACTATATTTCCTACTCATACGGATCATATCCAGTTCAACACTGCTCATTAAACTGTAACAAACCACAGCATCTCTTACATAGATGCTCTTTAGTTAATGGTGAAAATCGTGTTGGGTTCGTGAACTGTGTAAATTCATTTGAGCCGAAAAATCACTGGGTTTACCGGAAATGAACTCTTGCTTGTAGGAAGACAAGAGCCTTTGGTTTTACTCCGTTTGTGAAGGGAAATTCAGACCAGTGTTCTCATCCATGAAACACCCTCTGTTTTAACGCAAGAAGCATCCTCTTCTGTCCAGAATCTGCAATAGAGCAAGAAATAAGAGCATGTCCAGAAAAAATGAACTGTGTTTCTTACTCATACGGACCATATCTAGTTGAACTCTGATTATGAAACTGTAACAAACTACAGCATCTCTGACATAGATGCTCTTTAGTTAATAGTGAAAAACGTGTTGGGTTTGTGAACTGTGTAAATTCATTAGAGCCGAAAAAATCACTGGGCTTACCTGAAATGAACTCTTGCATGTTGGATGACACAGAGCCTTTGGTTTAACTCCGTTTCTGATGGAAAATTCAGACCGTTGTTCTCATCCATGAAACTTACTCTGTTTTAACGCATGAAGCATGCTCTTCTTTCCAGCGTCTCCAATACAGTAAGAAACATGAGCATGCACAGAAAAAAAGAACTCTGTTTCTTACTCATATGGACTATATCCAGTTAAACTCTGCTTATAAAACTGTAACAAACCACAGCATCTCTTACAAAAATGCTCTTTCATTTATAGTGAAAAACGTGTTGGGTTCGTGAACTGTGTAAATTCATTAGAGCCGAAAAATCACTGGGTTTACCGGAAATAAACTCTTGCTTGTAGTAAGACTCAGAGGCTTTGGTTTAACTCCGTTTGTGAAGGGAAATTCAGACCAGTGTTCTCATTTATGAAACACCCTTTGTTTAAACGCAAGAAGCATCCTCTTGTTTCCAGAGTCCACAATACAGCAAGAAATAGGAGCAAGTTCAGAAAAAAAGAACAGTGTTTCCTACTCATACGGACCATATCTACTTGAACTCTGCTTATGAAACTGAAACAAAACACAGCATCTCTTACGTAGATGCTCTTTCATTTATAGTGAAAAACGTGTTGGGTTCGTGAACTGTGTAAATTTATTTGAGCCGAAAAATCCCTGGGTTTACCGGAAATAAACTCTTGCTTGTAGTAAGACACAGAGGCTTTTGTTTAACTCCGTTTCTGAAGGGAAATTCAGACCAGTGTTCTCATCCATGAAACACCCTCTGTTTTAACGCAAGAAGCATCCTCTTCTGTCCAGAGTCTGAAATACAGCAAGAAATATGAGCATTTCCAGAAAAAAAGAACTGTGTTTCCTACTCATACGGACCATATCTAGTGGAACTCTGCTTATGAAACTGTAACAAACCACAGCATCTCTTACATAGATGCTCTTTAGTTAATAGTGAAAAACGTGTTGGGTTTGTGAACTGTGTAAATTCATTATAGCCGAAAAATCACTGGGCTTACCGGAAATGAACTATTGCTTGTAGGAAGAAACAGAGCCTTTGGTTTAACTCCGTTTCTGATGGAAAATTCAGACCGTTGTTCTCATCCATGAAACTTACTCTGTTTTAACGCATGAAGCATGCTCTTCTTTCCAGCGTCTCCAATACAGTAAGAAACATGAGCATGCACAGAAAAAAAGAACTGTGTTTCTTACTCATATGGACTATATCCAGTTAAACTCTGCTTATGAAACTGTAACAAACCACAGCATCTCTTACAAAAATGCTCTTTCATTTATAGTGAAAAACGTGTTGTGTTCGTGAACTGTGTAAATTCATTTGAGCCGAAAAATCACTGGGTTTACCGGAAATGAACACTTGCTTGTGGTAAGAGTCAGAGGCTTTGGTTTAACTCCGTTTGTGAAGGGAAATTCAGACCAGTGTTCTCATTTATGAAACACCCTTTGTTTTAACGCAAGAAGCATCCTCTTCTTTCCAGAGTCTGCAATACAGCAAGAAATATGAGCATGTCCAGAAAAAAAGAACTGTGTTTCCTACTCATACGGACCATATCTAGTGGAACTCTGCTTATGAAACTGTAACAAACCACAGCATCTCTTTCATAGATGCTCTTTAGTTAATAGTGAAAAACGTGTTGGGTTCGTGAACTGTGTAAATTCATTTGAGCTGAAAAATCACTGGGTATACTGGAAATAAACTCTAGCTTGTAGAAAGACACAGAGACTTTTGTTTAACTCCGTTTCTGAAGGAAAATTCAGTCCAGTGTTCTCATCCATGAAACAACCTCTGTTTTAACTCAAGAAGCATCCTCTTCTTTCCAGAGTCTGCAATACAGCAAGAAATATGAGCATGTCCAGAAAAAAAGAACTGTGTTTCCTACTCATACGGACCATATCTAGTGGAACTCTGCTTATGAAACTGTAACAAACCACAGCATCTCTTTCATAGATGCTCTTTAGTTAATAGTGAAAAACGTGTTGGGTTCGTGAACTGTGTAAATTCATTTGAGCTGAAAAATCACTGGGTATACTGGAAATGAACTCTTGCTTGTAGAAAGACACAAAGACTTTTGTTTAACTCCGTTTCTGAAGGAAAATTCAGTCCAGTGTTCTCATCCATGAAACAACCTCTGTTTTAACTCAAGAAGCATCCTCTTCTTTCCAGAGTCCACAATACAGCAAGAAATAGGAGCATGTTCAGAAAAAAAGAACAGTGTTTCCTACTCATACGGACCATATCTACTTGAACTCTGCTTATGAAACTGAAACAAAACACAGCATCTCTTACATAGATGCTCTTTCATTTATAGTGAAAAACGTGTTGGGTTCGTGAACTGTGTAAATTTATTTGAGCCGAAAAATCACTGGGTTTACCGGAAATGAACTCTTGCTTGTAGGAAGACAAGAGCCTTTGGTTTTACTCCGTTTGTGAAGGGAAATTCAGACCAGTGTTCTCATCCATGAAACACCCTCTGTTTTAACGCAAGAAGCATCCTCTTCTGTCCAGAGTCCACAATACAGCAAGAAATAGGAGCATGTCCAGAAAAAAAGAACTGTGTTTCCTACTCATACGGACCATATCTAGTTGAACTCTGCTTATGAAAGTGTAACAAACCACAGCATCTCTTACATAGATGCTCTTTAGCTAATAGTGAAAAACGTATTGGGTTCATGAACTGTGTAAATTATTTTGAGCCGACAAATCGCTGGGTTTACCGGAAATGAACTCTTGCTTGTAGTAAGACAAAGAGGCTTGGTTTCCCTCTGTTTGTCAAGGGATAGTCAGACCAGAGTTCTCATCCATGAAACACACTCTGTTTTAACGCAAGAAGCATGCTCTTCTTTCCAGCATCTCTAATACAGCAAGAAACATGAGCATGTCCAGAAAAAAAGAACTATATTTCCTACTCATACGGATCATATCCAGTTCAACACTGCTCATTAAACTGTAACAAACCACAGCATCCCTTACATAGATGCTCTTTAGTTAATAGTGAAAATCGTGTTGGGTTCGTGAACTGTGTAAATTCATTTGAGCCGAAAAATCACTGGGTTTACCGGAAATGAACTCTTGCTTGTAGGAAGACAAGAGCCTTTGGTTTTACTCCGTTTGTGAAGGGAAATTCAGACCAGTGTTCTCATCCATGAAACACCCTCTGTTTTAACGCAAGAAGCATCCTCTTCTGTCCAGAATCTGCAATAGAGCAAGAAATAAGAGCATGTCCAGAAAAAATGAACTGTGTTTCTTACTCATACGGACCATATCTAGTTGAACTCTGATTATGAAACTGTAACAAACTACAGCATCTCTTACATAGATGCTCTTTAGTTAATTGTGAAAAACGTGTTGGGTTTGTGAACTGTGTAAATTCATTAGAGCCGAAAAATCACTGGGCTTACCGGAAATGAACTATTGCTTGTAGGAAGAAACAGAGCCTTTGGTTTAACTCCGTTTCTGATGCAAAATTCAGACCCTTGTTCTCATCCAT
The DNA here is from genome assembly GCA_949786385.1 of Onychomys leucogaster. NCBI lineage: Eukaryota > Metazoa > Chordata > Mammalia > Rodentia > Cricetidae > Onychomys > Onychomys leucogaster. Next base: position 498,673 of record CATKUP010000070.1, read on the forward strand.
GAAACTTACTCTGTTTTAACGCATGAAGCATGCTCTTCTTTCCAGTGTCTCCAATACAGTAAGAAACATGAGCATGCACAGAAAAAAAGAACTGTGTTTCTTACTCATATGGACTATATCCAGTTAAACTCTGATTATGAAACTGTAACAAACTACAGCATCTCTTACATAGATGCTCTTTAGTTAATAGTGAAAAACGTGTTGGGTTCGTGAACTTTGTAAATTCATTTGAGCCGAAAAATCACTGGGAATACTGGAAATGAACTCTTGCTTGTAGAAAGACACAGAGACTTTTGTTTAACTCCGTTTCTGAAGGAAAATTCAGGCCAGTGTTCTCATCCATGAAACATCATCTGTTTTAACGCAAGAAGCATCCTCTTGTTTCCAGAGTCCACAATACAGCAAGAAATAGGTGCATGTTCAGAAAAAAAGAACAGTGTTTTCTACTCATACGGACCATATCTACTTGAACTCTGCTTATGAAACTGATACAAAACACAGCATCTCTTACATAGATGCTCTTTCATTTATAGTGAAAAACGTGTTGGGTTCGTGAACTGTGTAAATTTATTTGAGCCGAAAAATCCCTGGGTTTACCGGAAATGAACTCTTGCTTGTAGTAAGACACAGAGGCTTTGGTTTAACTCCGTTTCTGAAGGGAAATTCAGACCAGTGTTCTCATCCATGAAACACCCTCTGTTTTAACGCAAGAAGCATCCTCTTCTGTCCAGAGTCTGCAATACAGCCAGAAATATGAGCATTTCCAGAAAAAAAGAACTGTGTTTCCTACTCATACGGACCATATCTAGTGGAACTCTGCTAATGAAACTGTAACAAACCACAGCATCTCTTACATAGATGCTCTTTAGTTAATAGTGAAAAACGTGTTGGGTTTGTGAACTGTGTAAATTCATTATAGCCGAAAAATCACTGGGCTTACCGGAAATGAACTATTGCTTGTAGGAAGAAACAGAGCCTTTGGTTTAACTCCGTTTCTGATGGAAAATTCAGACCGTTGTTCTCATCCATGTAACTTACTCTGTTTTAACGCATGAAGCATGCTCTTCTTTCCAGCGTCTCCAATACAGTAAGAAACATGAGCATGCACAGAAAAAAAGAACTGTGTTTCTTACTCATATGGACTATATCCAGTTAAACTCTGCTTATGAAACTGTAACAAACCACAGCATCTCTTACAAAAATGCTCTTGCATTTATAGTGAAAAACGTGTTGTGTTCGTGAACTGTGTAAATTCATTTGAGCCGAAAAATCACTGGGTTTACCGGAAATAAACTCTTGCTTGTAGTAAGACTCAGAGGCTTTGGTTTAACTCCGTTTGTGAAGGGAAATTCAGTCCAGTGTTCTCATTTATGAAACACCCTTTGTTTTAACGCAAGAAGCATCCTCTTCTTTCCAGAGTCTGCAATACAGCAAGAAATATGAGCATGTTCAGAAAAAAAGAACTGTGTTTCCTACTCATACAGACAATATCTAGTGGAACTCTGCTTATGAAACTGTAACAAACCACAGCATCTCTTACATAGATGCTCTTTAGTTAATAGTGAAAAACGTGTTGGGTTCGTGAACTGTGTAAATTCATTTGAGCCGAAAAATCAATGGGTATACTGGAAATGAACTCTTGCTTGTAGAAAGACACAGAGACTTTAGTTTATCTCCGTTTCTGAAGGAAAATTCAGACCAGTGTTCTCATCCATGAAACACCCTCTGTTTTAACGCAAGAAGCATCCTCTTCTTTCCAGAGTCCACAATACAGCAAGAAATATGAGCATGTTCAGAAAAAAAGAACAGTGTTTCCTACTCATAGGGACCATATCTACTTGAACTCTGCTTATGAAACTGTAACAAACCACAGCATCTCTTACATAGATGCTCTTTCATTTATAGTGAAAAACGTGTTGGGTTCGTGAACTGTGTAAATTTATTTGAGCCGAAAATTCACTGGGTTTACCGGAAATGAACTCTTGCTTGTAGTAAGACACAGAGGCTTTGGTTTAACTCCGTTTGTGAAGGGAAATTCAGACCAGTGTTCTCATCCATGAAACACCCTCTGTTTTAACGCAAGAAGCATCCTTTTCTGTCCAGAGTCTGCAATACAGCAAGAAATATGAGCATGTCCAGAGAAAAGAACTGTGTTTCCTACTCATACGGACCATATCTAGTTGAACTCTGCTTATGAAACTGTAACAAACCACAGCGTCTCTTACATAGATGCTCTTTAGTTAATAGTGAAAAACGTGTTGGGTTCGTGAACTGTGTAATTTCATTTGAGCCAAAAAATCACTGGGTTTACCGACAATGAACTTTGGTTTGTAGAAAGACACAGAGACTTTGGTTTAACTCCGTTTCCGAAGGAAAATTCAGACCAGTGTTCTCATTCATGAAACACCCTCTGTTTTAACGCAAGAAGCATCCTCTTCTTTCCAGAGTCTGCATACAGCAAGAATTATGAGCATGTCCAGAAAAGAACTGTGTTTCCTACTAATATGGACCATATCTAGTTGAACTCTGCTTATGAAACTGTAACAAACCACAGCATCTCTTACAAAGATGCTCTTTAGTAAATAGTGAAAAACGTATTTGGTTCATGAACTGTGTAAATTCTTTTGAGCCGAAAAATCAGTGGGTTTACCGGAAATGAACTCTTGCTTGTAGGAAGACACAGAGGGTTTGGTTTCACTCCGTTTCTGAAGGGAAATTCTGACCAGAGTCCTCATCCATGAAACAAACTCTGTTTTAACGCAAGAATCATGCTCTTCTTTCCAGCATTTCTAATACAGCAAGAAACATGAGCATGTCCAGAAAAAAAAGAAGTATATTTCCTACTCAGACGGATCATATCCAGTTCAACACTGCTCATTAAACTGTAACAAACCACAGCATCTCTTACATACATGCTCTTTAGTTAATAGTGAAAATCGTGTTGGGTTCGTGAACTGTGTAAATTCATTTGAGCCGAAAAATCACTGGGTTTACCGGAAATGAACTCTTGCTTGTAGGAAGACAAGAGCCTTTGGTTTTACTCCGTTTGTGAAGGGAAATTCAGACCAGTGTTCTCATCCATGAAACAACCTCTGTTTTAACGCAAGAAGCATCCTCTTGTTTCCAGATTCAACAATACAGCAAGAAATAGGAGCATGTTCAGAAAAAAAGAACAGTGTTTCCTACTCATAGGGACCATATCTACTTGAACTCTGCTTATGAAACTGAAACAAAACACAGCATCTCTTACATAGATGCTCTTTCATTTATAGTGAAAAACGTGTTCGGTTCGTGAACTGTGTAAATTTATTTGAGCCTAAAAATCACTGGATTTACCGGAAATGAACTCTTGCTTGTAGTAAGACACAGAGGCTTTGGTTTAACTCCGTTTGTGAAGGGAAATTCAGACCAGTGTTCTCATCCATGAAACACCCTCTGTTTTAACGCAAGAAGCATCCTCTTCTGTCCAGAGTCTGCAATACAGCAAGAAATATGAGCATGTCCAGAAAAAAAGGAACTGTGTTTCCTACTCATACGGACCATATCTAGTGGAACTCTGCTTATGAAACTAACAAACCACAGCATCTCTTACATAGATGCTCTTTAGTTAATAGTGAAAAACGTATTGGGTTCATGAACTGTGTAAATTCATTTGAGCCGACAAATCGCTGGGTTTACTGGAAATGAACTCTTGCTTGTAGGAAGACAAAGAGGCTTGGTTTCACTCTGTTTGTCAAGGGATATTCAGACCAGAGTTCTCATCCATGAAACACTCTCTGTTTTAACGCAAGAAGCATGCTCTTCTTTCCAGCATCTCTAATACAGCAAGAAACATGAGCATGCCAAGAACAAAAGAAGTGTGTTTCTTACTAATATGGGCTATATCCATTTAAACTCTGCTTATGAAACTGTAACAAACCACAGCATCTCTTACAAAAATGCTCTTTCATTTATAGTGAAGAACGTGTTGGGTTTGTGAACTGTGTAAATTCATTTGAGCCAAAAAATCACTGGGTTTACCGGAAATGAACTCTTGCTTGTAGAAAGACACAGAGGCTTTGGTTTAACTCCGTTTCTGAAGGAAAATTCAGACCAGTGTTCTCATCCATGAAACATCCTCTGTTTTAACGCAAGAAGCATCCTCTTCTTTCCAGATTCCACAATACAGAAAGAAATATGAGCATGTCCAGAAAAAAAGAACAGTGTTTCCTACTCATATGGACAATATCTACTTGAACTCTGCTTATGAAACAGATACAATACACAGCATCTCTTACATAGATGCTCTTTCATTTATAGTGAAAAACGTGTTGGGTTCGTGAACTGTGTAAATTTATTTGAGCCTAAAAATCACTGGGTTTACCAGAAATGAACTCTTGCTTGTAGTAAGACACAGAGGCTTTGGTTTAACTCCGTTTCTGAAGGGAAATTCAGACCAGTGTTCTCATCCATGAAACACCCTCTGTTTTAACGCAAGAAGCATCCTCTTCTGTCCAGAGTCTGCAATACAGCAAGAAATATGAGCATGTCCAGAAAAAAAGAACTGTGTTTCCTACTCATACGGACCATATCTAGTGGAACTCTGCTTATGAAACTGTAACAAACCACAGCATCTCTTACATAGATGCTCTTTAGTTAATAGTGAAAAACGTGTTGGGTTCGTGAACTGTGTAAATTCATTTGAGCTGAAAAATTACTGGGTATACTGGAAATGAACTCTTGCCTGTAGAAAGACACAGAGACTTTTGTTTAACTCCGTTTCTGAAGGAAAATTCAGTCCAGTGTTCTCAACCATGAAACAACCTCTGTTTTAACGCAAGAAGTATCCTCTTCTTTCCAGAGTCCACAATACAGCAAGAAATATGAGCATGTTCAGAAAAAAAGAACAGTGTTTCCTACTCATACGGACCATATCTACTTGAACTCTGCTTATGAAAGTGTAACAAACCACAGCATCTCTTATATAGATGCTCTTTCATTTATAGTGAAAAACGTGTTCGGTTCGTGAACTGTATAAATTCTTTTGAGCCGACAAATCGCTGGGTTTACCAGAAATGAACTCTTGCTTGTAGTAAGACAAAGAGGCTTGGTTTCCCTCTGTTTGTCAAGGGATAGTCAGACCAGAGTTCTCATCCATGAAACACACTCTGTTTTAACGCAAGAAGCATGCTCTTCTTTCCAGCATCTCTAATACAGCAAGAAACATGAGCATGCACAGAAAAAAAGAACTGTGTTTCTTACTCATATGGACTATTTCCAGTTAAACTCTGCTTATGAAACTGTAACAAACCACAGCATCTCTTACAAAAATGCTCTTTCCTTTATAGTGAAAAACGTGATGTGTTCGTGAACTGTGTAAATTCATTTGAGCCGAAAAATCACTGGGCTTACCGGAAATGAACTATTGCTTGTAGGAAGAAACAGAGCCTTTGGTTTAACTCCGTTTCTGATTGAAAATTCAGACCGGTGTTCTCATCCATGAAACTTACTCTGTTTTAACGCATGAAGCATGCTCTTCTTTCCAGCGTCTCTAATACAGTAAGAAACATGAGCATGCACAGAAAAAAAGAACTGTGTTTCTTACTCATATGGACTATTTCCAGTTAAACTCTGCTTATGAAACTGTAACAAACCACAGCATCTCTTACAAAAATGCTCTTTCATTTATAGTGAAAAACGTGATGTGTTCGTGAACTGTGTAAATTCATTTGAGCCGAAAAATCACTGGGTTTACCGGAAATGAACTCTTGCTTGTAGTAAGACTCAGAGGCTTTGGTTTAACTCCGTTTGTGAAGGGAAATTCAGACCAGTGTTCTCATATATGAAACACCCTTTGTTTTAACGCAAGAAGCATCCTCTTCTTTCCAGAGTCTGCAATATAGCAAGAAATATGAGCATGTCCAGAATAAAAGAACTGTGTTTCCTACTCATACGGACCATATCTAGTTGAACTCTGCTTATGAAACTGTAACAACCTACAGCATCTCTTACATAGATGCTCTTTAGTTAATAGTGAAAAACGTGTTGGGTTCGTGAACTTTGTAAATTCATTTGAGCCGAAAACTCACTGGGAATACTGGAAATGAACTCTTGCTTGTAGAAAGACACAGAGACTTTTGTTTAACTCCGTTTCTGAAGGCAAATTCAGACCAGTGTTCTCATCCATGAAACAACCTCTGTTTTAACGCAAGAAGCATCCTCTTGTTTCCAGAGTCAACAATACAGCAAGAAATAGGAGCATGTTCAGAAAAAAAGAACAGTGTTTCCTACTCATACGGACCATATCTACTTGAACTCTGCTTATGAAACTGAAACAAAACACAGCATCTCTTACATAGATGCTCTTTCATTTATAGTGAAAAACGTGTTGGGTTCGTGAACTGTGTAAATTTATTTGAGCCTAAAAATCACTGGGTTTACCGGAAATGAACTCTTGCTTGTAGTAAGACACAGAGGCTTTGGTTTAACTCCGTTTGTGAAGGGAAATTCAGACCAGTGATCTCATCCATGAAACACCCTCTGTTTTAACGCAAGAAGCATCCTCTTCTGTCCAGAATCTGCAATATAGCAAGAAAAAAGAGCATGTCCAGAAAAAATGAACTGTGTTTCCTACTCATACGGACCATATCTAGTTGAACTCTGCTTATGAAACTGTAACAAACCACAGCGTCTCTTACATAGATGCTCTTTAGTTAATAGTGAAAAACGTGTTGGGTTCGTGAACCGTGTAATTTCATTTGAGCCAAAAAATCACTGGGTTTACCGACAATGAACTCTGGCTTGTAGAAAGACACAGAGACTTTTGTTTAACTCCGATTCTGAAGGAAAATTCAGACCAGTGTTCTCATTCATGAAACACCCTCTGTTTTAACGCAAGAAGCATCCTCTTCTTTCCAGAGTCTGCATACAGCAAGAATTATGAGCATGTCCAGAAAAGAACTGTGTTTCCTACTAATATGGACCATATCTAGTTGAACTCTGCTTATGAAACTGTAACAAACCACAGCATCTCTTACAAAGATGCTCTTTAGTAAATAGTGAAAAACGTATTTGGTTCATGAACTGTGTAAATTCTTTTGAGCCGAAAAATCAGTGGGTTTACCGGAAATGCACTCTTGCTTGTAGGAAGACACAGAGGGTTTGGTTTCACTCCGTTTCTGAAGGGAAATTCTGACCAGAGTCCTCATCCATGAAACAAACACTGTTTTAACGCAAGAAGCATGCTCTTCTTTCCAGCATTTCTAATACAGCAAGAAACCTGAGCATGTCCAGAAAAAAAAGAAGTATATTTCCTACTCAGACGGATCATATCCAGTTCAACACTGCTCATTAAACTGTAACAAACCACAGCATCTCTTACATACATGCTCTTTAGTTAATAGTGAAAATCGTGTTGGGTTCGTGAACTGTGTAAATTCATTTGAGCCGAAAAATCACTGGGTTTACCGGAAATGAACTCTTGCTTGTAGGAAGACAAGAGCCTTTGGTTTTACTCCATTTGTGAAGGGAAATTCAGACCAGTGTTCTCATCCATGAAACACCCTCTGTTTTAATGCAAGAAGCATCCTCTTCTGTCCAGAATCTGCAATACAGCAAGAAATAAGAGCATGTCCAGAAAAAATGAACTGTGTTTCTTACTCATACGGACCATATCTAGTTGAACTCTGATTATGAAACTGTAACAAACTACAATATCTCTTACATAGATGCTCTTTAGTTAATAGTGAAAAACGTGTTGGGTTTGTGAACTGTGTAAATACATTTGAGCCGAAAAATCACTGGGCTTACCGGAAATGAACTATTGCTTGTAGGAAGAAACAGAGCCTTTGGTTTAACTCCGTTTCTGATTGAAAATTCAGACCGGTGTTCTCATCCATGAAACTTACTCTGTTTTAACGCATGAAGCATGCTCTTCTTTCCAGCGTCTCTAATACAGTAAGAAACATGAGCATGCACAGAAAAAAAGAACTGTGTTTCTTACTCATATGGACTATATCCAGTTAAACTCTGCTTATGAAACTGTAACAAACCACAGCATCTCTTACAAAAATGCTCTTTCATTTATAGTGAAAAACGTGATGTGTTCGTGAACTGTGTAAATTCATTTGAGCCGAAAAATCACTGGGTTTACCGGAAATGAACTCTTGCTTGTAGTAAGACTCAGAGGCTTTGGTTTAACTCCGTTTGTGAAGGGAAATACAGACCAGTGTTCTCATATAAGAAACACCCTTTGTTTTAACGCAAGAAGCATCCTCTTCTTTCCAGAGTCTGCAATACAGCAAGAAATATGAGCATGTCCTGAAAAAATGAACTGTGTTTCAACTCATACCGACCATAACTAGTTGAACTGTGATTATGAAACTGTAACAAACTATAGCATATCTTACATAGATGCTCTTTAGTTAACAGTGAAAAACTTTTTGGGTTCGTGAAATGTGTAATTTCATTTGAGCCGAAAAATCACTGGGTTTTCCGGAAATGAACTCTTTCTTGTAGTAAGACACAGAGGCTTTGGTTTAACTCCGTTTGTGAAGGGAAATTCAGACCAGTGTTCTCATCCATGAAACACCCTCTGTTTTAACGCAAGAAGCATCCTCTTCTGTCCAGATTCTGCAATATAGCAAGAAAAAAGAGCATGTCCAGAAAAAATGAACTGTGTTTCCTACTCATACGGACCATATCTAGTTGAACTCTGCTTATGAAACTGTAACAAACCACAGCGTCTCTTACATAGATGCTCTTTAGTTAATAGTGAAAAACGTGTTGGGTTCGTGAACCGTGTAATTTCATTTGAGCCAAAAAATCACTGGGTTTACCGACAATGAACTCTGGCTTGTAGAAAGACACAGAGACTTTTGTTTAACTCCGATTCTGAAGGAAAATTCAGACCAGTGTTCTCATTCATGAAACACCCTCTGTTTTAACGCAAGAAGCATCCTCTTCTTTCCAGAGTCTGCATACAGCAAGAATTATGAGCATGTCCAGAAAAGAACTGTGTTTCCTACTAATATGGACCATATCTAGTTGAACTCTGCTTATGAAACTGTAACAAACCACAGCATCTCTTACAAAGATGCTCTTTAGTAAATAGTGAAAAACGTATTTGGTTCATGAACTGTGTAAATTCTTTTGAGCCGAAAAATCAGTGGGTTTACCGGAAATGCACTCTTGCTTGTAGGAAGACACAGAGGGTTTGGTTTCACTCCGTTTCTGAAGGGAAATTCTGACCAGAGTCCTCATCCATGAAACAAACACTGTTTTAACGCAAGAAGCATGCTCTTCTTTCCAGCATTTCTAATACAGCAAGAAACCTGAGCATGTCCAGAAAAAAAAGAAGTATATTTCCTACTCAGACGGATCATATCCAGTTCAACACTGCTCATTAAACTGTAACAAACCACAGCATCTCTTACATACATGCTCTTTAGTTAATAGTGAAAATCGTGTTGGGTTCGTGAACTGTGTAAATTCATTTGAGCCGAAAAATCACTGGGTTTACCGGAAATGAACTCTTGCTTGTAGGAAGACAAGAGCCTTTGGTTTTACTCCGTTTGTGAAGGGAAATTCAGACCAGTGTTCTCATCCATGAAACACCCTCTGTTTTAATGCAAGAAGCATCCTCTTCTGTCCAGAATCTGCAATAGAGCAAGAAATAAGAGCATGTCCAGAAAAAATGAACTGTGTTTCTTACTCATACGGACCATATCTAGTTGAACTCTGATTATGAAACTGTAACAAACTACAATATCTCTTACATAGATGCTCTTTAGTTAATAGTGAAAAACGTGTTGGGTTTGTGAACTGTGTAAATACATTTGAGCCGAAAAATCACTGGGCTTACCGGAAATGAACTATTGCTTGTAGGAAGAAACAGAGCCTTTGGTTTAAATCCGTTTCTGATTGAAAATTCAGACCGGTGTTCTCATCCATGAAACTTACTCTGTTTTAACGCATGAAGCATGCTCTTCTTTCCAGCGTCTCTAATACAGTAAGAAACATGAGCATGCACAGAAAAAAAGAACTGTGTTTCTTACTCATATGGACTATATCCAGTTAAACTCTGCTTATGAAACTGTAACAAACCACAGCATCTCTTACAAAAATGCTCTTTCATTTATAGTGAAAAACGTGATGTGTTCGTGAACTGTGTAAATTCATTTGAGCCGAAAAATCACTGGGTTTACCGGAAATGAACTCTTGCTTGTAGTAAGACTCAGAGGCTTTGGTTTAACTCCGTTTGTGAAGGGAAATACAGACCAGTGTTCTCATATAAGAAACACCCTTTGTTTTAACGCAAGAAGCATCCTCTTCTTTCCAGAGTCTGCAATACAGCAAGAAATATGAGCATGTCCTGAAAAAATGAACTGTGTTTCCAACTCATACCGACCATAACTAGTTGAACTGTGATTATGAAACTGTAACAAACTATAGCATATCTTACATAGATGCTCTTTAGTTAACAGTGAAAAACTTTTTGGGTTCGTGAAATGTGTAATTTCATTTGAGCCGAAAAATCACTGGGTTTTCCGGAAATGAACTCTTTCTTGTAGTAAGACACAGAGGCTTTGGTTTAACTCCGTTTGTGAAGGGAAATTCAGACCAGTGTTCTCATCCATGAAACACCCTCTGTTTTAACGCAAGAAGCATCCTCTTCTGTCCAGAGTCTGCAATACAGCAAGAAATATGAGCATGTCCAGAAAAAAAGAACTGTGTTTCCTACTCATATGGACCATATCTAGTTGAACTCTGCTTATGAAACTGTAACAAACCACAGCATCTCTTACGTAGATGCTCTTTAGTTAACAGTGAAAAACGTGTTGGGTTCGTGAACTTTGTAATTTCATTTGAGCCAAAATATCACTGGGTTTACCGGAAATGAAATCTTGCTTGTAGAAAGACACAGAGACTTTGGTTTAACTCCGTTTCTGAAGGAAAATTCAGACCAGTGTTCTCATCCATGAAACACACTCTTTTTTAAAGCAAGAAGCATCCTCTTCTTTCCAGAGTCTGCAATACAGCAAGAAATATGAGCATGTCCAGAAAAAAAGAACTGTGTTTCCAACTCATATGGACAATATGTAGTTGAACTCTGCTTATGAAACTAACAAACCACAGCATCTCTTACATAGATGCTCTTTAGTTAATAGTGAAAAACGTATTGGGTTCATGAACTGTGTAAATTCATTTGAGCCGACAAATCTCTGGGTTTACCGGAAATGAACTCTTGCTTGTAGGAAGACAAAGAGGCTTTGGTTTCACTCTGTTTGTCAAGGGATATTCAGACCAGAGTTCTCATCCATGAAACACACTCTGTTTTAACGCAAGAAGCATGATCTTCTTTCCAGCATCTCTAATACAGCAAGAAACATGAGCATGCACAGAAAAAAAGAACTGTGTTTCTTACTCATATGGACTATATCCAGTTAAACTCTGCTTATGAAACTGTAACAAACCACAGCATCTCTTACAAAAATGCTCGTTCATTTATAGTGAAAAACGTGTTGGGTTCGTGAACTGTGTAAATTCATTTGAGCCAAAAAATCACTGGGTTTTCCGGAAATGAACTCTTGCTTGTAGTAAGACACAGAGGCTTTGGTTTAACTCCGTTTGTGAAGGGAAATTCAGACCAGTGTTCTCATCCATGAAACACCCTCTGTTTTAACGCAAGAAGCATCCTCTTCTTTCCAGAGTCTGCAATACAGCAAGAAATATGAGAATGTCCAGAAAAAAAGAACTGTGTTTCCTACTCATTCGGACCATATCTAGTTGAACTCTGCTTATGAAACTGTAACAAACCACTGCATCTCTTACGTAGATGCTCTTTAGTTAATAGTGAAAAACGTGTTGGGTTCGTGAAATGTGTAAATTCATTTGAGCAGAAAAATCACTGGGTTTACCGGAAATGAACTCTTGCTTGTAGTAAGACACAGAGGCTTTGGTTTAACTCCGTTTCTGAAGGGAAATTCAGACCAGGGTTCTCATCCATGAAAAACCCTCTGTTTTAAGGCAAGAAGCATCCTATTCTGTCCAGAATCTGCAATACAGCAAGAAATATGAGCATGTCCTGAAAAAATGAACTGTGTTTCCAACTCATACCGACCATAACTAGTTGAACTGTGATTATGAAACTGTAACAAACTATAGCATATCTTACATAGATGCTCTTTAGTTAACAGTGAAAAACTTTTTGGGTTCGTGAAATGTGTAATTTCATTTGAGCCGAAAAATCACTGGGTTTTCCGGAAATGAACTCTTTCTTGTAGTAAGACACAGAGGCTTTGGTTTAACTCCGTTTGTGAAGGGAAATTCAGACCAGTGTTCTCATCCATGAAACACCCTCTGTTTTAACGCAAGAAGCATCCTCTTCTGTCCAGAGTCTGCAATACAGCAAGAAATATGAGCATGTCCAGAAAAAAAGAACTGTGTTTCCTACTCATACGGACCATATCTATTTGAACTCTGCTTATGAAACTGTAACAAACCACAGCATCTCTTACATAGATGCTCTTTAGTTAACAGTGAAAAACGTGTTGGGTTCGTGAACTTTGTAATTTCATTTGAGCCAAAATATCACTGGGTTTACCGGAAATGAAATCTTGCTTGTAGAAAGACACAGAGACTTTGGTTTAACTCCGTTTCTGAAGGAAAATTCAGACCAGTGTTCTCATCCATGAAACACACTCTTTTTTAAAGCAAGAAGCATCGTCTTCTTTCCAGAGTCTGCAATACAGCAAGAAATATGAGCATGTCCAGAAAAAAAGAACTGTGTTTCCAACTCATATGGACAATATGTAGTTGAACTCTGCTTATGAAACTAACAAACCACAGCATCTCTTACATAGGTGCTCTTTAGTTAATAGTGAAAAACGTATTGGGTTCATGAACTGTGTAAATTCATTTGAGCCGACAAATCTCTGGGTTTACCGGAAATGAACTCTTGCTTGTAGGAAGACAAAGAGGCTTTGGTTTCACTCTGTTTGTCAAGGGATATTCAGACCAGAGTTCTCATCCATGAAACACACTCTGTTTTAACGCAAGAAGCATCCTCTTCTGTCCAGAGTCTGCAATACAGCAAGAAATATGAGTATGTCCAGAAAAAAAGAACTGTGTTTCCTACTCATACGGACCATATCTAGTTGAACTCTGCTTATGAAACTGTAACAAACCACAGCATCTCTTACGTAGATGCTCTTTAGTTAATAGTGAAAAACGTGTTGGGTTCGTGAACTTTGTAATTTCATTTGAGCCAAAATATCACTGGGTTTACTGGAAATGAAATCTTGCTTGTAGAAAGACACAGAGACTTTGGTTTAACTCCGTTTCTGAAGGAAAATTCAGACCAGTGTTCTCATCCATGAAACACACTCTTTTTTAAAGCAAGAAGCATCCTCTTCTTTCCAGAGTCTGCAATACAGCAAGAAATATGAGCATGTCCAGAAAAAAAGAACTGTGTTTCCAACTCATATGGACCATATGTAGTTGAACTCTGCTTATGAAACTAACAAACCACAGCATCTCTTACATAGATGCTCTTTAGTTAATAGTGAAAAACGTATTGGGTTCATGAACTGTGTAAATTCATTTGAGCCGACAAATCTCTGGGTTTACCGGAAATGAACTCTTGCTTGTAGGAGACAAAGAGGCTTTGGTTTCACTCTGTTTGTCAAGGGATATTCAGACCAGAGTTCTCATCCATGAAACACACTCTGTTTTAACGCAAGAAGCATGATCTTCTTTCCAGCATCTCTAATACAGCAAGAAACATGAGCATGCCAGGAAAAAAAGAACTGTGTTTCTTACTCATATGGACTATATCCAGTTAAACTCTGCTTATGAAACTGTAACAAACCACAGCATCTCTTACAAAAATGCTCGTTCATTTATAGTGAAAAACGTGTTGGGTTCGTGAACTGTGTAAATTCATTTGAGCCAAAAAATCACTGGGTTTTCCGGAAATGAACTCTTGCTTGTAGTAAGACACAGAGGCTTTGGTTTAACTCCGTTTGTGAAGGGAAATTCAGACCAGTGTTCTCATCCATGAAACACCCTCTGTTTTAACGCAAGAAGCATCCTCTTCTTTCCAGAGTCTGCAATACAGCAAGAAATATGAGCATGTCCAGAAAAAAAGAACTGTGTTTCCTACTCATTCGGACCATATCTAGTTGAACTCTGCTTATGAAACTGTAACAAACCACTGCATCTCTTACGTAGATGCTCTTTAGTTAATAGTGAAAAACGTGTTGGGTTCGGGATATGTGTAATTTCATTTGAGCAGAAAAATCACTGGGTTTTCCGGAAATGAACTCTTTCTTGTAGTAAGACACAGAGGCTTTGGTTTAACTCCGTTTGTGAAGGGAAATTCAGACCAGTGTTCTCATCCATGAAACACCCTCTGTTTTAACGCAAGAAGCATCCTCTTCTGTCCAGAGTCTGCAATACAGCAAGAAATATGAGCATGTCCAGAAAAAAAGAACTGTGTTTCCTACTCATACGGACCATATCTAGTTGAACTCTGCTTATGAAACTGTAACAAACCACAGCATCTCTTACATAGATGCTCTTTAGTTAATAGTGAAAAACGTATTGGGTTCATGAACTGTGTAAATTCATTTGAGCCGACAAATCTCTGGGTTTACCGGAAATGAACTCTTGCTTGTAGGAAGACAAGGAGGCTTTGGTTTCACTCTGTTTGTCAAGGGATATTCAGACCAGAGTTCTCATCCATGAAACACACTCTGTTTTAACGAAAGAAGCATGATCTTCTTTCCAGCATCTCTAATACAGCAAGAAACATGAGCATGCCAGGAAAAAATGAACTGTGTTTCTTACTCATATGGACTATACCCAGTTAAACTCTGCTTATGAAACTGTAACAAACCACAGCATCTCTTACAAAAATGCTCGTTCATTTATAGTGAAAAACGTGTTGGGTTCGTGAACTGTGTAAATTCATTTGAGCCAAAAAATCACTGGGTTTTCAGGAAATGAACTCTTGCTTGTAGTAAGACACAGAGGCTTTGGTTTAACTCCGTTTGTGAAGGGAAATTCAGACCAGTGTTCTCATCCATGAAACACCCTCTGTTTTAACGCAAGAAGCATCCTCTTCTTTCCAGAGTCTGCAATACAGCAAGAAATATGAGCATGTCCAGAAAAAAAGACCTGTGTTTCCTACTCATTCGGACCATATCTAGTTGAACTCTGCTTATGAAACTGTAACAAACCACTGCATCTCTTACGTAGATGCTCTTTAGTTAATAGTGAAAAACGTGTTGGGTTCGGGATATGTGTAATTTCATTTGAGCAGAAAAATCACTGGGTTTTCCGAAAAATGAACTCTTTCTTGTAGTAAGACACAGAGGCTTTGGTTTAACTCCGTTTGTGAAGGGAAATTCAGACCAGTGTTCTCATCCATGAAACACCCTCTGTTTTAACGCAAGAAGCATCCTCTTCTGTCCAGAGTCTGCAATACAGCAAGAAATATGAGCATGTCCAGAAAAAAAGAACTGTGTTTCCTACTCATACGGACCATATCTAGTTGAACTCTGCTTATGAAACTGTAACAAACCACAGCATCTCTTACATAGATGCTCTTTAGTTAATAGTGAAAAACGTATTGGGTTCTGGAACTGTGTAAATTCATTTGAGCCGACAAATCGCTGGGTTTACCGGAAATGAACTCTTGCTTGTAGGAAGACAAAGAGGCTTTGGTTTCACTCTGTTTGTCAAGGGATATTCAGACCAGAGTTCTCATCCATGAAACACACTCTGTTTTAACGCAAGAAGCATGATCTTCTTTCCAGCATCTCTAATACAGCAAGAAACATGAGCATGCCAGGAAAAAAAGAACTGTGTTTCTTACTCATATGGACTATATCCAGTTAAACTCTGCTTATGAAACTGTAACAAACCACAGCATCTCTTACAAAAATGCTCGTTCATTTATAGTGAAAAACGTGTTGGGTTCGTGAACTGTGTAAATTCATTTGAGCCAAAAAATCACTGGGTTTACCGGAAATGAACTCTTGCTTGTAGTTAAGACACAGAGGCTTTGTTTTAACTCCGTTTGTGAAGGGAAATTCAGACCAGTGTTCTCATCCATGAAACACCCTCTGTTTTAACGCAAGAAGCATCCTCTTCTTTCCAGAGTCTGCAATACAGCAAGAAATATGAGCATGTCCAGAAAAAAAGAACTGTGTTTCCAACTCATATGGACCATATGTAGTTGAACTCTGCTTATGAAACTAACAAACCACAGCATCTCTTACATAGATGCTCTTTAGTTAATAGTGAAAAACGTATTGGGTTCATGAACTGTGTAAATTCATTTGAGCCGACAAATCTCTGGGTTTACCGGAAATGAACTCTTGCTTGTAGGAGACAAAGAGGCTTTGGTTTCACTCTGTTTGTCAAGGGATATTCAGACCAGAGTTCTCATCCATGAAACACACTCTGTTTTAACGCAAGAAGCATGATCTTCTTTCCAGCATCTCTAATACAGCAAGAAACATGAGCATGCCAGGAAAAAAAGAACTGTGTTTCTTACTCATATGGACTATATCCAGTTAAACTCTGCTTATGAAACTGTAACAAACCACAGCATCTCTTACAAAAATGCTCGTTCATTTATAGTGAAAAACGTGTTGGGTTCGTGAACTGTGTAAATTCATTTGAGCCAAAAAATCACTGGGTTTTCCGGAAATGAACTCTTGCTTGTAGTAAGACACAGAGGCTTTGGTTTAACTCCGTTTGTGAAGGGAAATTCAGACCAGTGTTCTCATCCATGAAACACCCTCTGTTTTAACGCAAGAAGCATCCTCTTCTTTCCAGAGTCTGCAATACAGCAAGAAATATGAGCATGTCCAGAAAAAAAGAACTGTGTTTCCTACTCATTCGGACCATATCTAGTTGAACTCTGCTTATGAAACTGTAACAAACCACTGCATCTCTTACGTAGATGCTCTTTAGTTAATAGTGAAAAACGTGTTGGGTTCGGGATATGTGTAATTTCATTTGAGCAGAAAAATCACTGGGTTTTCCGGAAATGAACTCTTTCTTGTAGTAAGACACAGAGGCTTTGGTTTAACTCCGTTTGTGAAGGGAAATTCAGACCAGTGTTCTCATCCATGAAACACCCTCTGTTTTAACGCAAGAAGCATCCTCTTCTGTCCAGAGTCTGCAATACAGCAAGAAATATGAGCATGTCCAGAAAAAAAGAACTGTGTTTCCTACTCATACGGACCATATCTAGTTGAACTCTGCTTATGAAACTGTAACAAACCACAGCATCTCTTACATAGATGCTCTTTAGTTAATAGTGAAAAACGTATTGGGTTCATGAACTGTGTAAATTCATTTGAGCCGACAAATCTCTGGGTTTACCGGAAATGAACTCTTGCTTGTAGGAAGACAAGGAGGCTTTGGTTTCACTCTGTTTGTCAAGGGATATTCAGACCAGAGTTCTCATCCATGAAACACACTCTGTTTTAACGAAAGAAGCATGATCTTCTTTCCAGCATCTCTAATACAGCAAGAAACATGAGCATGCCAGGAAAAAATGAACTGTGTTTCTTACTCATATGGACTATACCCAGTTAAACTCTGCTTATGAAACTGTAACAAACCACAGCATCTCTTACAAAAATGCTCGTTCATTTATAGTGAAAAACGTGTTGGGTTCGTGAACTGTGTAAATTCATTTGAGCCAAAAAATCACTGGGTTTTCAGGAAATGAACTCTTGCTTGTAGTAAGACACAGAGGCTTTGGTTTAACTCCGTTTGTGAAGGGAAATTCAGACCAGTGTTCTCATCCATGAAACACCCTCTGTTTTAACGCAAGAAGCATCCTCTTCTTTCCAGAGTCTGCAATACAGCAAGAAATATGAGCATGTCCAGAAAAAAAGACCTGTGTTTCCTACTCATTCGGACCATATCTAGTTGAACTCTGCTTATGAAACTGTAACAAACCACTGCATCTCTTACGTAGATGCTCTTTAGTTAATAGTGAAAAACGTGTTGGGTTCGGGATATGTGTAATTTCATTTGAGCAGAAAAATCACTGGGTTTTCCGAAAAATGAACTCTTTCTTGTAGTAAGACACAGAGGCTTTGGTTTAACTCCGTTTGTGAAGGGAAATTCAGACCAGTGTTCTCATCCATGAAACACCCTCTGTTTTAACGCAAGAAGCATCCTCTTCTGTCCAGAGTCTGCAATACAGCAAGAAATATGAGCATGTCCAGAAAAAAAGAACTGTGTTTCCTACTCATACGGACCATATCTAGTTGAACTCTGCTTATGAAACTGTAACAAACCACAGCATCTCTTACATAGATGCTCTTTAGTTAATAGTGAAAAACGTATTGGGTTCTGGAACTGTGTAAATTCATTTGAGCCGACAAATCGCTGGGTTTACCGGAAATGAACTCTTGCTTGTAGGAAGACAAAGAGGCTTTGGTTTCACTCTGTTTGTCAAGGGATATTCAGACCAGAGTTCTCATCCATGAAACACACTCTGTTTTAACGCAAGAAGCATGATCTTCTTTCCAGCATCTCTAATACAGCAAGAAACATGAGCATGCCAGGAAAAAAAGAACTGTGTTTCTTACTCATATGGACTATATCCAGTTAAACTCTGCTTATGAAACTGTAACAAACCACAGCATCTCTTACAAAAATGCTCGTTCATTTATAGTGAAAAACGTGTTGGGTTCGTGAACTGTGTAAATTCATTTGAGCCAAAAAATCACTGGGTTTACCGGAAATGAACTCTTGCTTGTAGTTAAGACACAGAGGCTTTGTTTTAACTCCGTTTGTGAAGGGAAATTCAGACCAGTGTTCTCATCCATGAAACACCCTCTGTTTTAACGCAAGAAGCATCCACTTCTTTCCAGAGTCTGCAATACAGCAAGAAATATGAGCATGTCCAGAAAAAAAGAACTGTGTTTCCTACTCATTCGGACCATATCTAGTTGAACTCTGCTTACGAAACTGTAACAAACCACTGCATCTCTTACGTAGATGCTCTTTAGTTAATAGTGAAAAACGTGTTGGGTTCGTGAACTGTGTAAATTCATTTGAGCCGAAAAATCACTGGGAATACTGGAAATGAACTCTTGCTTGTAGAAAGACACAGAGACTTTTGTTTAACTCCGTTTCTGAAGGAAAATTCAGGCCAGTGTTCTCATCCATGAAACATCATCTGTTTTAACGCAAGAAGCATCCTCTTGTTTCCAGAGTCCACAATACAGCAAGAAATAGGTGCATGTTCAGAAAAAAAGAACAGTGTTTTCTACTCATACGGACCATATCTACTTGAACTCTGCTTATGAAACTGAAACAAAACACAGCATCTCTTACATAGATGCTCTTTCATTTATAGTGAAAAACGTGTTGGGTTCGTGAACTGTGTAAATTTATTTGAGCCGAAAAATCCCTGGGTTTACCGGAAATGAACTCTTGCTTGTAGTAAGACACAGAGGCTTTGGTTTAACTCCGTTTCTGAAGGGAAATTCAGACCAGTGTTCTCATCCATGAAACACCCTCTGTTTTAACGCAAGAAGCATCCTCTTCTGTCCAGAGTCTGCAATACAGCCAGAAATATGAGCATTTCCAGAAAAAAAGAACTGTGTTTCCTACTCATACGGACCATATCTAGTGGAACTCTGCTAATGAAACTGTAACAAACCACAGCATCTCTTACATAGATGCTCTTTAGTTAATAGTGAAAAACGTGTTGGGTTTGTGAACTGTGTAAATTCATTATAGCCGAAAAATCACTGGGCTTACCGGAAATGAACTATTGCTTGTAGGAAGAAACAGAGCCTTTGGTTTAACTCCGTTTCTGATGGAAAATTCAGACCGTTGTTCTCATCCATGTAACTTACTCTGTTTTAACGCATGAAGCATGCTCTTCTTTCCAGCGTCTCCAATACAGTAAGAAACATGAGCATGCACAGAAAAAAAGAACTGTGTTTCTTACTCATATGGACTATATCCAGTTAAACTCTGCTTATGAAACTGTAACAAACCACAGCATCTCTTACAAAAATGCTCTTGCATTTATAGTGAAAAACGTGTTGTGTTCGTGAACTGTGTAAATTCATTTGAGCCGAAAAATCACTGGGTTTACCGGAAATAAACTCTTGCTTGTAGTAAGACTCAGAGGCTTTGGTTTAACTCCGTTTGTGAAGGGAAATTCAGTCCAGTATTCTCATTTATGAAACACCCTTTGTTTTAACGCAAGAAGCATCCTCTTCTTTCCAGAGTCTGCAATACAGCAAGAAATATGAGCATGTTCAGAAAAAAAGAACTGTGTTTCCTACTCATACAGACAATATCTAGTTGAACTCTGCTTATGAAACTGTAACAAACCACTGCATCTCTTACGTAGATGCTCTTTAGTTAATAGTGAAAAACGTGTTGGGTTCGGGATATGTGTAATTTCATTTGAGCAGAAAAATCACTGGGTTTTCCGAAAAATGAACTCTTTCTTGTAGTAAGACACAGAGGCTTTGGTTTAACTCCGTTTGTGAAGGGAAATTCAGACCAGTGTTCTCATCCATGAAACACCCTCTGTTTTAACGCAAGAAGCATCCTCTTCTGTCCAGAGTCTGCAATACAGCAAGAAATATGAGCATGTCCAGAAAAAAAGAACTGTGTTTCCTACTCATACGGACCATATCTAGTTGAACTCTGCTTATGAAACTGTAACAAACCACAGCATCTCTTACATAGATGCTCTTTAGTTAATAGTGAAAAACGTATTGGGTTCTGGAACTGTGTAAATTCATTTGAGCCGACAAATCGCTGGGTTTACCGGAAATGAACTCTTGCTTGTAGGAAGACAAAGAGGCTTTGGTTTCACTCTGTTTGTCAAGGGATATTCAGACCAGAGTTCTCATCCATGAAACACACTCTGTTTTAACGCAAGAAGCATGATCTTCTTTCCAGCATCTCTAATACAGCAAGAAACATGAGCATGCCAGGAAAAAAAGAACTGTGTTTCTTACTCATATGGACTATATCCAGTTAAACTCTGCTTATGAAACTGTAACAAACCACAGCATCTCTTACAAAAATGCTCGTTCATTTATAGTGAAAAACGTGTTGGGTTCGTGAACTGTGTAAATTCATTTGAGCCAAAAAATCACTGGGTTTACCGGAAATGAACTCTTGCTTGTAGTTAAGACACAGAGGCTTTGTTTTAACTCCGTTTGTGAAGGGAAATTCAGACCAGTGTTCTCATCCATGAAACACCCTCTGTTTTAACGCAAGAAGCATCCTCTTCTTTCCAGAGTCTGCAATACAGCAAGAAATATGAGCATGTCCAGAAAAAAAGAACTGTGTTTCCTACTCATTCGGACCATATCTAGTTGAACTCTGCTTACGAAACTGTAACAAACCACTGCATCTCTTACGTAGATGCTCTTTAGTTAATAGTGAAAAACGTGTTGGGTTCGGGATATGTGTAATTTCATTTGAGCAGAAAAATCACTGGGTTTTCCGGAAATGAACTCTTTCTTGTAGTAAGACACAGAGGCTTTGGTTTAACTCCGTTTGTGAAGGGAAATTCAGACCAGTGTTCTCATCCATGAAACACCCTCTGTTTTAACGCAAGAAGCATCCTCTTCTGTCCAGAGTCTGCAATACAGCAAGAAATATGAGCATGTCCAGAAAAAAAGAACTGTGTTTCCTACTCATACAGACCATATCTAGTTGAACTCTGCTTATGAAACTGTAACAAACCACAGCATCTCTTACATAGATGCTCTTTAGTTAATAGTGAAAAACGTGTTGGGTTCGTGAACTTTGTAATTTCATTTGAGCCAAAATATCACTGGGTTTACCGGAAATGAAATCTTGCTTGTAGAAAGACACAGAGACTTTGGTTTAACTCCGTTTCTGAAGGAAAATTCAAACCAGTGTTCTCATCCATGAAACACACTCTTTTTTAAAGCAAGAAGCATCCTCTTCTTTCCAGAGTCTGCAATACAGCAAGAAATATGAGCATGTCCAGAAAAAAAGAACTGTGTTTCCAACTCATATGGACCATATGTAGTTGAACTCAGCTTATGAAACTAACAAACCACAGCATCTCTTACATAGATGCTCTTTAGTTAATAGTGAAAAACGTATTGGGTTCATGAACTGTGTAAATTCATTTGAGCCGACAAATCTCTGGGTTTACCGGAAATGAACTCTTGCTTGTAGGAAGACAAAGAGGCTTTGGTTTCACTCTGTTTGTCAAGGGATATTCAGACCAGAGTTCTCATCCATGAAACACACTCTGTTTTAACGCAAGAAGCATGATCTTCTTTCCAGCATCTCTAATACAGCAAGAAACATGAGCATGCCAGGAAAAAAAGAACTGTGTTTCTTACTCATATGGACTATATCCAGTTAAACTCTGCTTATGAAACTGTAACAAACCACAGCATCTCTTACAAACATGCTCGTTCATTTATAGTGAAAAACGTGTTGGGTTCGTGAACTGTGTAAATTCATTTGAGCCAAAAAATCACTGGGTTTTCCGGAAATGAACTCTTGCTTGTAGTAAGACACAGAGGCTTTGGTTTAACTCCGTTTGTGAAGGGAAATTCAGACCAGTGTTCTCATCCATGAAACACCCTCTGTTTTAACGCAAGAAGCATCCTCTTCTTTCCAGAGTCTGCAATACAGCAAGAAATATGAGCATGTCCAGAAAAAAAGAACTGTGTTTCCTACTCATTCGGACCATATCTAGTTGAACTCTGCTTATGAAACTGTAACAAACCACTGCATCTCTTACGTAGATGCTCTTTAGTTAATAGTGAAAAACGTGTTGGGTTCGGGATATGTGTAATTTCATTTGAGCAGAAAAATCACTGGGTTTTCCGGAAATGAACTCTTTCTTGTAGTAAGACACAGAGGCTTTGGTTTAACTCCGTTTGTGAAGGGAAATTCAGACCAGTGTTCTCATCCATGAAACACCCTCTGTTTTAACGCAAGAAGCATCCTCTTCTGTCCAGAGTCTGCAATACAGCAAGAAATATGAGCATGTCCAGAAAAAAAGAACTGTGTTTCCTACTCATACGGACCATATCTAGTTGAACTCTGCTTATGAAACTGTAACAAACCACAGCATCTCTTACATAGATGCTCTTTAGTTAATAGTGAAAAACGTATTGGGTTCTGGAACTGTGTAAATTCATTTGAGCCGACAAATCGCTGGGTTTACCGGAAATGAACTCTTGCTTGTAGGAAGACAAAGAGGCTTTGGTTTCACTCTGTTTGTCAAGGGATATTCAGACCAGAGTTCTCATCCATGAAACACACTCTGTTTTAACGCAAGAAGCATGATCTTCTTTCCAGCATCTCTAATACAGCAAGAAACATGAGCATGCCAGGAAAAAAAGAACTGTGTTTCTTACTCATATGGACTATATCCAGTTAAACTCTGCTTATGAAACTGTAACAAACCACAGCATCTCTTACAAAAATGCTCGTTCATTTATAGTGAAAAACGTGTTGGGTTCGTGAACTGTGTAAATTCATTTGAGCCAAAAAATCACTGGGTTTACCGGAAATGAACTCTTGCTTGTAGTTAAGACACAGAGGCTTTGTTTTAACTCCGTTTGTGAAGGGAAATTCAGACCAGTGTTCTCATCCATGAAACACCCTCTGTTTTAACGCAAGAAGCATCCTCTTCTTTCCAGAGTCTGCAATACAGCAAGAAATATGAGCATGTCCAGAAAAAAAGAACTGTGTTTCCTACTCATTCGGACCATATCTAGTTGAACTCTGCTTACGAAACTGTAACAAACCACTGCATCTCTTACGTAGATGCTCTTTAGTTAATAGTGAAAAACGTGTTGGGTTCGGGATATGTGTAATTTCATTTGAGCAGAAAAATCACTGGGTTTTCCGGAAATGAACTCTTTCTTGTAGTAAGACACAGAGGCTTTGGTTTAACTCCGTTTGTGAAGGGAAATTCAGACCAGTGTTCTCATCCATGAAACACCCTCTGTTTTAACGCAAGAAGCATCCTCTTCTGTCCAGAGTCTGCAATACAACAAGAAATATGAGCATGTCCAGAAAAAAAGAACTGTGTTTCCTACTCATACGGACCATATCTAGTTGAACTCTGCTTATGAAACTGTAACAAACCACAGCATCTCTTACATAGATGCTCTTTAGTTAATAGTGAAAAACGTGTTGGGTTCGTGAACTTTGTAATTTCATTTGAGCCAAAATATCACTGGGTTTACCGGAAAAGAAATCTTGCTTGTAGAAAGACACAGAGACTTTGGTTTAACTCCGTTTCTGAAGGAAAATTCAGACCAGTGTTCTCATCCATGAAACACACTCTTTTTTAAAGCAAGAAGCATCCTCTTCTTTCCAGAGTCTGCAATACAGCAAGAAATATGAGCATGTCCAGAAAAAAAGAACTGTGTTTCCAACTCATATGGACCATATGTAGTTGAACTCAGCTTATGAAACTAACAAACCACAGCATCTCTTACATAGATGCTCTTTAGTTAATAGTGAAAAACGTATTGGGTTCATGAACTGTGTAAATTCATTTGAGCCGACAAATCTCTGGGTTTACCGGAAATGAACTCTTGCTTGTAGGAAGACAAAGAGGCTTTGGTTTCACTCTGTTTGTCAAGGGATATTCAGACCAGAGTTCTCATCCATGAAACACACTCTGTTTTAACGCAAGAAGCATGATCTTCTTTCCAGCATCTCTAATACAGCAAGAAACATGAGCATGCCAGGAAAAAAAGAACTGTGTTTCTTACTCATATGGACTATATCCAGTTAAACTCTGCTTATGAAACTGTAACAAACCACAGCATCTCTTACAAACATGCTCGTTCATTTATAGTGAAAAACGTGTTGGGTTCGTGAACTGTGTAAATTCATTTGAGCCAAAAAATCACTGGGTTTTCCGGAAATGAACTCTTGCTTGTAGTAAGACACAGAGGCTTTGGTTTAACTCCGTTTGTGAAGGGAAATTCAGACCAGTGTTCTCATCCATGAAACACCCTCTGTTTTAACGCAAGAAGCATCCTCTTCTTTCCAGAGTCTGCAATACAGCAAGAAATATGAGCATGTCCAGAAAAAAAGAACTGTGTTTCCTACTCATTCGGACCATATCTAGTTGAACTCTGCTTATGAAACTGTAACAAACCACTGCATCTCTTACGTAGATGCTCTTTAGTTAATAGTGAAAAACGTGTTGGGTTCGGGATATGTGTAATTTCATTTGAGCAGAAAAATCACTGGGTTTTCCGGAAATGAACTCTTTCTTGTAGTAAGACACAGAGGCTTTGGTTTAACTCCGTTTGTGAAGGGAAATTCAGACCAGTGTTCTCATCCATGAAACACCCTCTGTTTTAACGCAAGAAGCATCCTCTTCTGTCCAGAGTCTGCAATACAGCAAGAAATATGAGCATGTCCAGAAAAAAAGAACTGTGTTTCCTACTCATACGGACCATATCTAGTTGAACTCTGCTTATGAAACTGTAACAAACCACAGCATCTCTTACATAGATGCTCTTTAGTTAATAGTGAAAAACGTATTGGGTTCTGGAACTGTGTAAATTCATTTGAGCCGACAAATCTCTGGGTTTACCGGAAATGAACTCTTGCTTGTAGGAAGACAAGGAGGCTTTGGTTTCACTCTGTATGTCAAGGGATATTCAGACCAGAGTTCTCATCCATGAAACACACTCTGTTTTAACGAAAGAAGCATGATCTTCTTTCCAGCATCTCTAATACAGCAAGAAACATGAGCATGCCAGGAAAAAATGAACTGTGTTTCTTACTCATATGGACTATACCCATTTAAACTCTGCTTATGAAACTGTAACAAACCACAGCATCTCTTACAAAAATGCTCGTTCATTTATAGTGAAAAACGTGTTGGGTTCGTGAACTGTGTAAATTCATTTGAGCCAAAAAATCACTGGGTTTTCAGGAAATGAACTCTTGCTTGTAGTAAGACACAGAGGCTTTGGTTTAACTCCGTTTGTGAAGGGAAATTCAGACCAGTGTTCTCATCCATGAAACACCCTCTGTTTTAACGCAAGAAGCATCCTCTTCTTTCCAGAGTCTGCAATACAGCAAGAAATATGAGCATGTCCAGAAAAAAAGAACTGTGTTTCCTACTCATTCGGACCATATCTAGTTGAACTCTGCTTATGAAACTGTAACAAACCACTGCATCTCTTACGTAGATGCTCTTTAGTTAATAGTGAAAAACGTGTTGGGTTCGGGATATGTGTAATTTCATTTGAGCAGAAAAATCACTGGGTTTTCCGAAAAATGAACTCTTTCTTGTAGTAAGACACAGAGGCTTTGGTTTAACTCCGTTTGTGAAGGGAAATTCAGACCAGTGTTCTCATCCATGAAACACCCTCTGTTTTAACGCAAGAAGCATCCTCTTCTGTCCAGAGTCTGCAATACAGCAAGAAATATGAGCATGTCCAGAAAAAAAGAACTGTGTTTCCTACTCATACGGACCATATCTAGTTGAACTCTGCTTATGAAACTGTAACAAACCACAGCATCTCTTACATAGATGCTCTTTAGTTAATAGTGAAAAACGTATTGGGTTCTGGAACTGTGTAAATTCATTTGAGCCGACAAATCGCTGGGTTTACCGGAAATGAACTCTTGCTTGTAGGAAGACAAAGAGGCTTTGGTTTCACTCTGTTTGTCAAGGGATATTCAGACCAGAGTTCTCATCCATGAAACACACTCTGTTTTAACGCAAGAAGCATGATCTTCTTTCCAGCATCTCTAATACAGCAAGAAACATGAGCATGCCAGGAAAAAAAGAACTGTGTTTCTTACTCATATGGACTATATCCAGTTAAACTCTGCTTATGAAACTGTAACAAACCACAGCATCTCTTACAAAAATGCTCGTTCATTTATAGTGAAAAACGTGTTGGGTTCGTGAACTGTGTAAATTCATTTGAGCCAAAAAATCACTGGGTTTACCGGAAATGAACTCTTGCTTGTAGTTAAGACACAGAGGCTTTGTTTTAACTCCGTTTGTGAAGGGAAATTCAGACCAGTGTTCTCATCCATGAAACACCCTCTGTTTTAACGCAAGAAGCATCCTCTTCTTTCCAGAGTCTGCAATACAGCAAGAAATATGAGCATGTCCAGAAAAAAAGAACTGTGTTTCCTACTCATTCGGACCATATCTAGTTGAACTCTGCTTACGAAACTGTAACAAACCACTGCATCTCTTACGTAGATGCTCTTTAGTTAATAGTGAAAAACGTGTTGGGTTCGGGATATGTGTAATTTCATTTGAGCAGAAAAATCACTGGGTTTTCCGGAAATGAACTCTTTCTTGTAGTAAGACACAGAGGCTTTGGTTTAACTCCGTTTGTGAAGGGAAATTCAGACCAGTGTTCTCATCCATGAAACACCCTCTGTTTTAACGCAAGAAGCATCCTCTTCTGTCCAGAGTCTGCAATACAACAAGAAATATGAGCATGTCCAGAAAAAAAGAACTGTGTTTCCTACTCATACGGACCATATCTAGTTGAACTCTGCTTATGAAACTGTAACAAACCACAGCATCTCTTACATAGATGCTCTTTAGTTAATAGTGAAAAACGTGTTGGGTTCGTGAACTTTGTAATTTCATTTGAGCCAAAATATCACTGGGTTTACCGGAAATGAAATCTTGCTTGTAGAAAGACACAGAGACTTTGGTTTAACTCCGTTTCTGAAGGAAAATTCAGACCAGTGTTCTCATCCATGAAACACACTCTTTTTTAAAGCAAGAAGCATCCTCTTCTTTCCAGAGTCTGCAATACAGCAAGAAATATGAGCATGTCCAGAAAAAAAGAACTGTGTTTCCAACTCATATGGACCATATGTAGTTGAACTCAGCTTATGAAACTAACAAACCACAGCATCTCTTACATAGATGCTCTTTAGTTAATAGTGAAAAACGTATTGGGTTCATGAACTGTGTAAATTCATTTGAGCCGACAAATCTCTGGGTTTACCGGAAATGAACTCTTGCTTGTAGGAAGACAAGGAGGCTTTGGTTTCACTCTGTTTGTCAAGGGATATTCAGACCAGAGTTCTCATCCATGAAACACACTCTGTTTTAACGCAAGAAGCATGATCTTCTTTCCAGCATCTCTAATACAGCAAGAAACATGAGCATGCCAGGAAAAAATGAACTGTGTTTCTTACTCATATGGACTATACCCAGTTAAACTCTGCTTATGAAACTGTAACAAACCACAGCATCTCTTACAAAAATGCTCGTTCATTTATAGTGAAAAACGTGTTGGGTTCGTGAACTGTGTAAATTCATTTGAGCCAAAAAATCACTGGGTTTTCAGGAAATGAACTCTTGCTTGTAGTAAGACACAGAGGCTTTGGTTTAACTCCGTTTGTGAAGGGAAATTCAGACCAGTGTTCTCATCCATGAAACACCCTCTGTTTTAACGCAAGAAGCATCCTCTTCTTTCCAGAGTCTGCAATACAGCAAGAAATATGAGCATGTCCAGAAAAAAAGAACTGTGTTTCCTACTCATTCGGACCATATCTAGTTGAACTCTGCTTATGAAACTGTAACAAACCACTGCATCTCTTACGTAGATGCTCTTTAGTTAATAGTGAAAAACGTGTTGGGTTCGGGATATGTGTAATTTCATTTGAGCAGAAAAATCACTGGGTTTTCCGAAAAATGAACTCTTTCTTGTAGTAAGACACAGAGGCTTTGGTTTAACTCCGTTTGTGAAGGGAAATTCAGACCAGTGTTCTCATCCATGAAACACCCTCTGTTTTAACGCAAGAAGCATCCTCTTCTGTCCAGAGTCTGCAATACAGCAAGAAATATGAGCATGTCCAGAAAAAAAGAACTGTGTTTCCTACTCATACGGACCATATCTAGTTGAAATCTGCTTATGAAACTGTAACAAACCACAGCATCTCTTACATAGATGCTCTTTAGTTAATAGTGAAAAACGTATTGGGTTCTGGAACTGTGTAAATTCATTTGAGCCGACAAATCGCTGGGTTTACCGGAAATGAACTCTTGCTTGTAGGAAGACAAAGAGGCTTTGGTTTCACTCTGTTTGTCAAGGGATATTCAGACCAGAGTTCTCATCCATGAAACACACTCTGTTTTAACGCAAGAAGCATGATCTTCTTTCCAGCATCTCTAATACAGCAAGAAACATGAGCATGCCAGGAAAAAAAGAACTGTGTTTCTTACTCATATGGACTATATCCAGTTAAACTCTGCTTATGAAACTGTAACAAACCACAGCATCTCTTACAAAAATGCTCGTTCATTTATAGTGAAAAACGTGTTGGGTTCGTGAACTGTGTAAATTCATTTGAGCCAAAAAATCACTGGGTTTACCGGAAATGAACTCTTGCTTGTAGTTAAGACACAGAGGCTTTGTTTTAACTCCGTTTGTGAAGGGAAATTCAGACCAGTGTTCTCATCCATGAAACACCCTCTGTTTTAACGCAAGAAGCATCCTCTTCTTTCCAGAGTCTGCAATACAGCAAGAAATATGAGCATGTCCAGAAAAAAAGAACTGTGTTTCCTACTCATTCGGACCATATCTAGTTGAACTCTGCTTACGAAACTGTAACAAACCACTGCATCTCTTACGTAGATGCTCTTTAGTTAATAGTGAAAAACGTGTTGGGTTCGGGATATGTGTCATTTCATTTGAGCAGAAAAATCACTGGGTTTTCCGGAAATGAACTCTTTCTTGTAGTAAGACACAGAGGCTTTGGTTTAACTCCGTTTGTGAAGGGAAATTCAGACCAGTGTTCTCATCCATGAAACACCCTCTGTTTTAACGCAAGAAGCATCCTCTTCTGTCCAGAGTCTGCAATACAACAAGAAATATGAGCATGTCCAGAAAAAAAGAACTGTGTTTCCTACTCATACGGACCATATCTAGTTGAACTCTGCTTATGAAACTGTAACAAACCACAGCATCTCTTACATAGATGCTCTTTAGTTAATAGTGAAAAACGTGTTGGGTTCGTGAACTTTGTAATTTCATTTGAGCCAAAATATCACTGGGTTTACCGGAAATGAAATCTTGCTTGTAGAAAGACACAGAGACTTTGGTTTAACTCCGTTTCTGAAGGAAAATTCAGACCAGTGTTCTCATCCATGAAACACACTCTTTTTTAAAGCAAGAAGCATCCTCTTCTTTCCAGAGTCTGCAATACAGCAAGAAATATGAGCATGTCCAGAAAAAAAGAACTGTGTTTCCAACTCATATGGACCATATGTAGTTGAACTCAGCTTATGAAACTAACAAACCACAGCATCTCTTACATAGATGCTCTTTAGTTAATAGTGAAAAACGTATTGGGTTCATGAACTGTGTAAATTCATTTGAGCCGACAAATCTCTGGGTTTACCGGAAATGAACTCTTGCTTGTAGGAAGACAAAGAGGCTTTGGTTTCACTCTGTTTGTCAAGGGATATTCAGACCAGAGTTCTCATCCATGAAACACACTCTGTTTTAACGCAAGAAGCATGATCTTCTTTCCAGCATCTCTAATACAGCAAGAAACATGAGCATGCCAGGAAAAAAAGAACTGTGTTTCTTACTCATATGGACTATATCCAGTTAAACTCTGCTTATGAAACTGTAACAAACCACAGCATCTCTTACAAACATGCTCGTTCATTTATAGTGAAAAACGTGTTGGGTTCGTGAACTGTGTAAATTCATTTGAGCCAAAAAATCACTGGGTTTTCGGAAATGAACTCTTGCTTGTAGTAAGACACAGAGGCTTTGGTTTAACTCCGTTTGTGAAGGGAAATTCAGACCAGTGTTCTCATCCATGAAACACCCTCTGTTTTAACGCAAGAAGCATCCTCTTCTTTCCAGAGTCTGCAATACAGCAAGAAATATGAGCATGTCCAGAAAAAAAGAACTGTGTTTCCTACTCATTCGGACCATATCTAGTTGAACTCTGCTTATGAAACTGTAACAAACCACTGCATCTCTTACGTAGATGCTCTTTAGTTAATAGTGAAAAACGTGTTGGGTTCGGGATATGTGTAATTTCATTTGAGCAGAAAAATCACTGGGTTTTCCGGAAATGAACTCTTTCTTGTAGTAAGACACAGAGGCTTTGGTTTAACTCCGTTTGTGAAGGGAAATTCAGACCAGTGTTCTCATCCATGAAACACCCTCTGTTTTAACGCAAGAAGCATCCTCTTCTGTCCAGAGTCTGCAATACAGCAAGAAATATGAGCATGTCCAGAAAAAAAGAACTGTGTTTCCTACTCATACGGACCATATCTAGTTGAACTCTGCTTATGAAACTGTAACAAACCACAGCATCTCTTACATAGATGCTCTTTAGTTAATAGTGAAAAACGTATTGGGTTCATGAACTGTGTAAATTCATTTGAGCCGACAAATCTCTGGGTTTACCGGAAATGAACTCTTGCTTGTAGGAAGACAAGGAGGCTTTGGTTTCACTCTGTATGTCAAGGGATATTCAGACCAGAGTTCTCATCCATGAAACACACTCTGTTTTAACGAAAGAAGCATGATCTTCTTTCCAGCATCTCTAATACAGCAAGAAACATGAGCATGCCAGGAAAAAATGAACTGTGTTTCTTACTCATATGGACTATACCCAGTTAAACTCTGCTTATGAAACTGTAACAAACCACAGCATCTCTTACAAAAATGCTCGTTCATTTATAGTGAAAAACGTGTTGGGTTCGTGAACTGTGTAAATTCATTTGAGCCAAAAAATCACTGGGTTTTCAGGAAATGAACTCTTGCTTGTAGTAAGACACAGAGGCTTTGGTTTAACTCCGTTTGTGAAGGGAAATTCAGACCAGTGTTCTCATCCATGAAACACCCTCTGTTTTAACGCAAGAAGCATCCTCTTCTTTCCAGAGTCTGCAATACAGCAAGAAATATGAGCATGTCCAGAAAAAAAGAACTGTGTTTCCTACTCATTCGGACCATATCTAGTTGAACTCTGCTTATGAAACTGTAACAAACCACTGCATCTCTTACGTAGATGCTCTTTAGTTAATAGTGAAAAACGTGTTGGGTTCGGGATATGTGTAATTTCATTTGAGCAGTAAAATCACTGGGTTTTCCGAAAAATGAACTCTTTCTTGTAGTAAGACACAGAGGCTTTGGTTTAACTCCGTTTGTGAAGGGAAATTCAGACCAGTGTTCTCATCCATGAAACACCCTCTGTTTTAACGCAAGAAGCATCCTCTTCTGTCCAGAGTCTGCAATACAGCAAGAAATATGAGCATGTCCAGAAAAAAAGAACTGTGTTTCCTACTCATACGGACCATATCTAGTTGAACTCTGCTTATGAAACTGTAACAAACCACAGCATCTCTTACATAGATGCTCTTTAGTTAATAGTGAAAAACATATTGGGTTCTGGAACTGTGTAAATTCATTTGAGCCGACAAATCGCTGGGTTTACCGGAAATGAACTCTTGCTTGTAGGAAGACAAAGAGGCTTTGGTTTCACTCTGTTTGTCAAGGGATATTCAGACCAGAGTTCTCATCCATGAAACACACTCTGTTTTAACGCAAGAAGCATGATCTTCTTTCCAGCATCTCTAATACAGCAAGAAACATGAGCATGCCAGGAAAAAAAGAACTGTGTTTCTTACTCATATGGACTATATCCAGTTAAACTCTGCTTATGAAACTGTAACAAACCACAGCATCTCTTACAAAAATGCTCGTTCATTTATAGTGAAAAACGTGTTGGGTTCGTGAACTGTGTAAATTCATTTGAGCCAAAAAATCACTGGGTTTACCGGAAATGAACTCTTGCTTGTAGTTAAGACACAGAGGCTTTGTTTTAACTCCGTTTGTGAAGGGAAATTCAGACCAGTGTTCTCATCCATGAAACACCCTCTGTTTTAACGCAAGAAGCATCCTCTTCTTTCCAGAGTCTGCAATACAGCAAGAAATATGAGCATGTCCAGAAAAAAAGAACTGTGTTTCCTACTCATTCGGACCATATCTAGTTGAACTCTGCTTACGAAACTGTAACAAACCACTGCATCTCTTACGTAGATGCTCTTTAGTTAATAGTGAAAAACGTGTTGGGTTCGGGATATGTGTAATTTCATTTGAGCAGAAAAATCACTGGGTTTTCCGGAAATGAACTCTTTCTTGTAGTAAGACACAGAGGCTTTGGTTTAACTCCGTTTGTGAAGGGAAATTCAGACCAGTGTTCTCATCCATGAAACACCCTCTGTTTTAACGCAAGAAGCATCCTCTTCTGTCCAGAGTCTGCAATACAACAAGAAATATGAGCATGTCCAGAAAAAAAGAACTGTGTTTCCTACTCATACGGACCATATCTAGTTGAACTCTGCTTATGAAACTGTAAAAAACCACAGCATCTCTTACATAGATGCTCTTTAGTTAATAGTGAAAAACGTGTTGGGTTCGTGAACTTTGTAATTTCATTTGAGCCAAAATATCACTGGGTTTACCGGAAATGAAATCTTGCTTGTAGAAAGACACAGAGACTTTGGTTTAACTCCGTTTCTGAAGGAAAATTCAGACCAGTGTTCTCATCCATGAAACACACTCTTTTTTAAAGCAAGAAGCATCCTCTTCTTTCCAGAGTCTGCAATACAGCAAGAAATATGAGCATGTCCAGAAAAAAAGAACTGTGTTTCCAACTCATATGGACCATATGTAGTTGAACTCAGCTTATGAAACTAACAAACCACAGCATCTCTTACATAGATGCTCTTTAGTTAATAGTGAAAAACGTATTGGGTTCATGAACTGTGTAAATTCATTTGAGCCGACAAATCTCTGGGTTTACCGGAAATGAACTCTTGCTTGTAGGAAGACAAGGAGGCTTTGGTTTCACTCTGTTTGTCAAGGGATATTCAGACCAGAGTTCTCATCCATGAAACACACTCTGTTTTAACGCAAGAAGCATGATCTTCTTTCCAGCATCTCTAATACAGCAAGAAACATGAGCATGCCAGGAAAAAAAGAACTGTGTTTCTTACTCATATGGACTATATCCAGTTAAACTCTGCTTATGAAACTGTAACAAACCACAGCATCTCTTACAAAAATGCTCGTTCATTTATAGTGAAAAACGTGTTGGGTTCGTGAACTGTGTAAATTCATTTGAGCCAAAAAATCACTGGGTTTACCGGAAATGAACTCTTGCTTGTAGTTAAGACACAGAGGCTTTGTTTTAACTCCGTTTGTGAAGGGAAATTCAGACCAGTGTTCTCATCCATGAAACACCCTCTGTTTTAACGCAAGAAGCATCCTCTTCTTTCCAGAGTCTGCAATACAGCAAGAAATATGAGCATGTCCAGAAAAAAAGAACTGTGTTTCCTACTCATTCGGACCATATCTAGTTGAACTCTGCTTACGAAACTGTAACAAACCACTGCATCTCTTACGTAGATGCTCTTTAGTTAATAGTGAAAAACGTGTTGGGTTCGGGATATGTGTAATTTCATTTGAGCAGAAAAATCACTGGGTTTTCCGGAAATGAACTCTTTCTTGTAGTAAGACACAGAGGCTTTGGTTTAACTCCGTTTGTGAAGGGAAATTCAGACCAGTGTTCTCATCCATGAAACACCCTCTGTTTTAACGCAAGAAGCATCCTCTTCTGTCCAGAGTCTGCAATACAACAAGAAATATGAGCATGTCCAGAAAAAAAGAACTGTGTTTCCTACTCATACGGACCATATCTAGTTGAACTCTGCTTATGAAACTGTAAAAAACCACAGCATCTCTTACATAGATGCTCTTTAGTTAATAGTGAAAAACGTGTTGGGTTCGTGAACTTTGTAATTTCATTTGAGCCAAAATATCACTGGGTTTACCGGAAATGAAATCTTGCTTGTAGAAAGACACAGAGACTTTGGTTTAACTCCGTTTCTGAAGGAAAATTCAGACCAGTGTTCTCATCCATGAAACACACTCTTTTTTAAAGCAAGAAGCATCTTCTTCTTTCCAGAGTCTGCAATACAGCAAGAAATATGAGCATGTCCAGAAAAAAAGAACTGTGTTTCCAACTCATATGGACCATATGTAGTTGAACTCAGCTTATGAAACTAACAAACCACAGCATCTCTTACATAGATGCTCTTTAGTTAATAGTGAAAAACGTATTGGGTTCATGAACTGTGTAAATTCATTTGAGCCGACAAATCTCTGGGTTTACCGGAAATGAACTCTTGCTTGTAGGAAGACAAGGAGGCTTTGGTTTCACTCTGTTTGTCAAGGGATATTCAGACCAGAGTTCTCATCCATGAAACACACTCTGTTTTAACGCAAGAAGCATGATCTTCTTTCCAGCATCTCTAATACAGCAAGAAACATGAGCATGCCAGGAAAAAATGAACTGTGTTTCTTACTCATATGGACTATACCCAGTTAAACTCTGCTTATGAAACTGTAACAAACCACAGCATCTCTTACAAAAATGCTCGTTCATTTATAGTGAAAAACGTGTTGGGTTCGTGAACTGTGTAAATTCATTTGAGCCAAAAAATCACTGGGTTTTCAGGAAATGAACTCTTGCTTGTAGTAAGACACAGAGGCTTTGGTTTAACTCCGTTTGTGAAGGGAAATTCAGACCAGTGTTCTCATCCATGAAACACCCTCTGTTTTAACGCAAGAAGCATCCTCTTCTTTCCAGAGTCTGCAATACAGCAAGAAATATGAGCATGTCCAGAAAAAAAGAACTGTGTTTCCTACTCATTCGGACCATATCTAGTTGAACTCTGCTTATGAAACTGTAACAAACCACTGCATCTCTTACGTAGATGCTCTTTAGTTAATAGTGAAAAACGTGTTGGGTTCGGGATATGTGTAATTTCATTTGAGCAGAAAAATCACTGGGTTTCCGAAAAATGAACTCTTTCTTGTAGTAAGACACAGAGGCTTTGGTTTAACTCCGTTTGTGAAGGGAAATTCAGACCAGTGTTCTCATCCATGAAACACCCTCTGTTTTAACGCAAGAAGCATCCTCTTCTGTCCAGAGTCTGCAATACAGCAAGAAATATGAGCATGTCCAGAAAAAAAGAACTGTGTTTCCTACTCATACGGACCATATCTAGTTGAAATCTGCTTATGAAACTGTAACAAACCACAGCATCTCTTACATAGATGCTCTTTAGTTAATAGTGAAAAACGTATTGGGTTCTGGAACTGTGTAAATTCATTTGAGCCGACAAATCGCTGGGTTTACCGGAAATGAACTCTTGCTTGTAGGAAGACAAAGAGGCTTTGGTTTCACTCTGTTTGTCAAGGGATATTCAGACCAGAGTTCTCATCCATGAAACACACTCTGTTTTAACGCAAGAAGCATGATCTTCTTTCCAGCATCTCTAATACAGCAAGAAACATGAGCATGCCAGGAAAAAAAGAACTGTGTTTCTTACTCATATGGACTATATCCAGTTAAACTCTGCTTATGAAACTGTAACAAACCACAGCATCTCTTACAAAAATGCTCGTTCATTTATAGTGAAAAACGTGTTGGGTTCGTGAACTGTGTAAATTCATTTGAGCCAAAAAATCACTGGGTTTACCGGAAATGAACTCTTGCTTGTAGTTAAGACACAGAGGCTTTGTTTTAACTCCGTTTGTGAAGGGAAATTCAGACCAGTGTTCTCATCCATGAAACACCCTCTGTTTTAACGCAAGAAGCATCCTCTTCTTTCCAGAGTCTGCAATACAGCAAGAAATATGAGCATGTCCAGAAAAAAAGAACTGTGTTTCCTACTCATTCGGACCATATCTAGTTGAACTCTGCTTACGAAACTGTAACAAACCACTGCATCTCTTACGTAGATGCTCTTTAGTTAATAGTGAAAAACGTGTTGGGTTCGGGATATGTGTCATTTCATTTGAGCAGAAAAATCACTGGGTTTTCCGGAAATGAACTCTTTCTTGTAGTAAGACACAGAGGCTTTGGTTTAACTCCGTTTGTGAAGGGAAATTCAGACCAGTGTTCTCATCCATGAAACACCCTCTGTTTTAACGCAAGAAGCATCCTCTTCTGTCCAGAGTCTGCAATACAACAAGAAATATGAGCATGTCCAGAAAAAAAGAACTGTGTTTCCTACTCATACGGACCATATCTAGTTGAACTCTGCTTATGAAACTGTAACAAACCACAGCATCTCTTACATAGATGCTCTTTAGTTAATAGTGAAAAACGTGTTGGGTTCGTGAACTTTGTAATTTCATTTGAGCCAAAATATCACTGGGTTTACCGGAAATGAAATCTTGCTTGTAGAAAGACACAGAGACTTTGGTTTAACTCCGTTTCTGAAGGAAAATTCAGACCAGTGTTCTCATCCATGAAACACACTCTTTTTTAAAGCAAGAAGCATCCTCTTCTTTCCAGAGTCTGCAATACAGCAAGAAATATGAGCATGTCCAGAAAAAAAGAACTGTGTTTCCAACTCATATGGACCATATGTAGTTGAACTCAGCTTATGAAACTAACAAACCACAGCATCTCTTACATAGATGCTCTTTAGTTAATAGTGAAAAACGTATTGGGTTCATGAACTGTGTAAATTCATTTGAGCCGACAAATCTCTGGGTTTACCGGAAATGAACTCTTGCTTGTAGGAAGACAAAGAGGCTTTGGTTTCACTCTGTTTGTCAAGGGATATTCAGACCAGAGTTCTCATCCATGAAACACACTCTGTTTTAACGCAAGAAGCATGATCTTCTTTCCAGCATCTCTAATACAGCAAGAAACATGAGCATGCCAGGAAAAAAAGAACTGTGTTTCTTACTCATATGGACTATATCCAGTTAAACTCTGCTTATGAAACTGTAACAAACCACAGCATCTCTTACAAACATGCTCGTTCATTTATAGTGAAAAACGTGTTGGGTTCGTGAACTGTGTAAATTCATTTGAGCCAAAAAATCACTGGGTTTTCAGGAAATGAACTCTTGCTTATAGTAAGACACAGAGGCTTTGGTTTAACTCCGTTTGTGAAGGGAAATTCAGCCCAGTGTTCTCATCCATGAAACACCCTCTGTTTTAATGCAAGAAGCATCCTCTTCTTTCCAGAGTCTGCAATACAGCAAGAAATATGAGCATGTCCAGAAAAAAAGAACTGTGTTTCCTACTCATTCGGACCATATCTAGTTGAACTCTGCTTATGAAACTGTAACAAACCACTGCATCTCTTACGTAGATGCTCTTTAGTTAATAGTGAAAAACGTGTTGGGTTCGGGATATGTGTAATTTCATTTGAGCAGAAAAATCACTGGGTTTTCCGGAAATGAACTCTTTCTTGTAGTAAGACACAGAGGCTTTGGTTTAACTCCGTTTGTGAAGGGAAATTCAGACCAGTGTTCTCATCCATGAAACACACTCTTTTTTAAAGCAAGAAGCATCCTCTTCTTTCCAGAGTCTGCAATACAGCAAGAAATATGAGCATGTCCGGAAAAAAAGAAATGTGTTTCCAACTCATATGGACCATATGTAGTTGAACTCTGCTTATGAAAATAACAAACCACAGCATCTCTTACATAGATGCTCTTTAGTTAATAGTGAAAAACGTATTGGGTTCTTGAACTGTGTAAATTCATTTGAGCCGACAAATCGCTGGGTTTACCGGAAATGAACTCTTGCTTGTAGGAAGACAAAGAGTCTTTGGTTTCACTCTGTTTGTCAAGGGATATTCAGACCAGAGTTCTCATCCATGAAACACACTCTGTTTTAACGCAAGAAGCATGATCTTCTTTCCAGCATCTCTAATACAGCAAGAAACATGAGCATGCCAGGAAAAAAAGAACTGTGTTTCTTACTCATATGGACTATATCCAGTTAAACTCTGCTTATGAAACTGTAACAAACCACAGCATCTCTTACAAAAATGCTCGTTCATTTACAGTGAAAAACGTGTTGGGTTCGTGAACTGTGTAAATTCATTTGAGCCAAAAAATCACTGGGTTTTCCGGAAATGAACTCTTTCTTGTAGTAAGACACAGAGGCTTTGGTTTAACTCCGTTTGTGAAGGGAAATTCAGACCAGTGTTCTCATCCATGAAACAACCTCTGTTTTAACGCAAGAAGCATCCTCATGTTTCCAGAGTCCACAATACAGCAAGAAATAGGAGCATGTTCAGAAAAAAAGAACAGTGTTTCCTACTAATACGGACCATATCTACTTGAACTCTGCTTATGAAACTGAAACAAAACACAGCATCTCTTACATAGATGCTCTTTCATTTATAGTGAAAAACGTGTTGGGTTCGTGAACTGTGTAAATTTATTTGAGCCTAAAAATCACTGGGTTTACCGGAAATGAAATCTTGCTTGTAGAAAGACACAGAGACTTTGGTTTAACTCCGTTTCTGAAGGAAAATTCAGACCAGTGTTCTCATCCATGAAACACCCTCTGTTTTAACGCAAGAAGCATCCTCTTCTGTCCAGAGTCTGCAATACAGCAAGAAATATGAGCATGTCCAGAAAAAAAGAACTGTGTTTCCTACTCATACGGACCATATCTAGTTGAACTCTGCTTATGAAACAGTAACAAACCACAGCATCTCTTACATAGATGCTCTTTAGTTAATAGTGAAAAACGTGTTGGGTTCGTGAACTTTGTAATTTCATTTGAGCCAAAATATCACTGGGTTTACCGGAAATGAAATCTTGCTTGTAGAAAGACACAGAGACTTTGGTTTAACTCCGTTTCTGAAGGAAAATTCAGACCAGTGTTCTCATCCATGAAACACACTCTTTTTTAAAGCAAGAAGCATCCTCTTCTTTCCAGAGTCTGCAATACAGCAAGAAATATGAGCATGTCCAGAAAAAAAGAACTGTGTTTCCTACTCATATGGACTATATGTAGTTGAACTCTGCTTATGAAACTAACAAACCACAGCATCTCTTACATAGATGCTCTTTAGTTAATAGTGAAAAACGTATTGGGTTCATGAACTGTGTAAATTCATTTGAGCCGACAAATCGCTGGGTTTAACGGAAATGAACTCTTGCTTGTAGGAAGACAAAGAGTCTTTGGTTTCACTCTGTTTGTCAAGGGATATTCAGACCAGAGTTCTCATCATGAAACACACTCTGTTTTAACGCAAGAAGCATGATCTTCTTTCCAGCATCTCTAATACAGCAAGAAACATGAGCATGACCAGAAAAAAAGAACTGTGTTTCTTACTCATATGGACTATATCCAGTTAAACTCTGCTTATGAAACTGTAACAAACCACAGCATCTCTTATAAATACTCGTTCATTTATAGTGAAAAACGTGTTGTGTTCGTGAACTGTGTAAATTCATTTGAGCCGAAAAATCACTGGGTTTACCGGAAATGAACTCTTGCTTGTAGTAAGACTCAGAGGCTTTGGTTTAACTCTGTTTGTGAAGGGAAATTCAGACCAGTGTTCTCATTTATGAAACACCCTTTGTTTTAACGCAAGAAGCATCCTCTTCTTTCCAGAGTCTGCAATACAGCAAGAAATATGAGCATGTCCAGAATAAAAGAA
This sequence comes from Onychomys leucogaster, assembly GCA_949786385.1. NCBI lineage: Eukaryota > Metazoa > Chordata > Mammalia > Rodentia > Cricetidae > Onychomys > Onychomys leucogaster. The sequence goes on from CATKUP010000070.1 coordinate 539,204, forward strand.
CTGTGTTTCCTACTCATACGGACCATATCTAGTTGAACTCTGCTTATGAAACTGTAACAACCTACAGCATCTCTTACATAGATGCTCTTTAGTTAATAGTGAAAAAGGTGTTGGGTTCGTGAACTCTGTAAATTCATTTGAGCTGAAAATTCACTGGGAATACTGGAAATGAACTCTTGCTTGTAGAAAGACACAGAGACTTTTGTTTAACTCCGTTTCTGAAGGAAAATTCAGACCAGTGTTCTCATCCATGAAACAACCTCTGTTTTAACGCAAGAAGCATCCTCTTGTTTCCAGAGTCCACAATACAGCAAGAAATAGGAGCATGTTCAGAAAAAAAGAACAGTGTTTCCTACTCATACGGACCATATCTACTTGAACTCTGCTTATGAAACTGAAACAAAACACAGCATCTCTTACATAGATGCTCTTTCATTTATAGTGAAAAACGTGTTGGGTTCGTGAACTGTGTAAATTTATTTGAGCCTAAAAATCACTGGGTTTACCGGAAATGAACTCTTGTTTGTAATAAGACACAGAGGCTTTGGTTTAACTCCATTTGTGAAGGGAAATTCAGACCAGTGTTCTCATCCATGAAACACCCTCTGTTTTAACGCAAGAAGCATCCTCTTCTTTCCAGAGTCTGCAATACAGCAAGAAATATGAGCATGTCCAGAAAAAAAGAACTGAGTTTCCTACTCATACGGAGCATATCTAGTTGAACTCTGCTTATGAAACTGTAACAAACCACAGCATCTCTTACATAGATGCTCTTTAGTTAAAAGTGAAAAACGTGTTGGGTTCGTGAACTTTGTAATTTCATTTGAGCCAAAAAATCACTGGGTTTACCGGAAATGAACTCTTGCTTGTAGAAAGACACAGAGACTTTGGTTTAACTCTGTTTCGGGAGGAAAATTCAGACCACTGTTCTCATCCATGAAACACACTCTTTTTTAACCCTAGTAGCATCCCCTTCTTTCCAGAGTCTGCAATACAACAAGAAATATGAGCATGTCCAGAAAAAAAGAACTGTGTTTCCTACTCATATGGACCATATGTAGTTGAACTCTGCTTATGAAACTATCAAACCACAGCATCTCTTACATAGATGCTCTTTAGTTAATAGTGAAAAACGTATTGGGTTCATGAACTGTGTAAATTCATTTGAGCCGACAAATCGCTGGGTTTACTGGAAATGAACTCTTGCTTGTAGGAAGACAAAGAGGCTTGGTTTCACTCTGTTTGTCAAGGGATATTCTGACCAGAGTTCTCATCCATGAAACAAACTCTGTTTTAACGCAAGAAGCATGCTCTTCTTTCCAGCATTTCTAATACAGCAAGAAACCTTAGCATGTCCAGAAAAAAAAGAAGTATATTTCCTACTCATACGGATCATATCCAGTTCAACACTGCTCATTAAACTGTAACAAACCACAGCATCTCTTACATATATGCTCTTTAGTTAATAGTGAAAATCGTGTTGGGTTCGTGAACTGTGTAAATTCATTTGAGCCGAAAAATCACTGGGTTTACCGGAAATGAACTCTTGCTTGTAGGAAGACAAGAGCCTTTGGTTTTACTCCGTTTGTGAAGGGAAATTCAGACCAGTGTTCACATCCATGAAACACCCTCTGTTTTAACGCAAGAAGCATCCTCTTCTGTCCAGAATCTGCAATAGAGCAAGAAATAAGAACATGTCCAGAAAAAATGAACTGTGTTTCTTACTCATACGGACCATATCTAGTTGAACTCTGATTATGAAACTGTAACAAACTACAATATCTCTTACATAGATGCTCTTTAGTTAATACTGAAAAACGTGTTGGGTTTGTGAACTGTGTAAATACATTTGAGCCGAAAAATCACTGGGCTTACCGGAAATGAACTATTGCTTGTAGGAAGAAACAGAGCCTTTGGTTTAACTCCGTTTCTGATTGAAAATTCAGACCGGTGTTCTCATCCATGAAACTTACTCTGTTTTAACGCATGAAGCATGCTCTTCTTTCCAGCGTCTCTAATACAGTAAGAAACATGAGCATGCACAGAAAAAAAGAACTGTGTTTCTTACTCATATGGACTATATCCAGTTAAACTCTGCTTATGAAACTGTAACAAACCACAGCATCTCTTACAAAAATGCTCTTTCATTTATAGTGAAAAACGTGATGTGTTCGTGAACTGTGTAAATTCATTTGAGCCGAAAAATCACTGGGTTTACCGGAAATGAACTCTTGCTTTTAGTAAGACTCAGAGGCTTTGGTTTAACTCCGTTTGTGAAGGGAAATACAGACCAGTGTTCTCATATAAGAAACACCCTTTGTTTTAACGCAAGAAGCATCCTCTTCTTTCCAGAGTCTGCAATACAGCAAGAAATATGAGCATGTCCTGAAAAAATGAACTGTGTTTCCAACTCATACCGACCATAACTAGTTGAACTGTGATTATGAAACTGTAACAAACTATAGCATATCTTACATAGATGCTCTTTAGTTAACAGTGAAAAACTTTTTGGGTTCGTGAAATGTGTAATTTCATTTGAGCCGAAAAATCACTGGGTTTTCCGGAAATGAACTCTTTCTTGTAGTAAGACACAGAGGCTTTGGTTTAACTCCGTTTGTGAAGGGAAATTCAGACCAGTGTTCTCATCCATGAAACACCCTCTGTTTTAACGCAAGAAGCATCCTCTTCTGTCCAGAATCTGCAATATAGCAAGAAAAAAGAGCATGTCCAGAAAAAATGAACTGTGTTTCCTACTCATACGGACCATATCTAGTTGAACTCTGCTTATGAAACTGTAACAAACCACAGCATCTCTTACATAGATGCTCTTTAGTTAATAGTGAAAAACGTGTTGGGTTCGTGAACCGTGTAATTTCATTTGAGCCAAAAAATCACTGGGTTTACCGACAATGAACTCTGGCTTGTAGAAAGACACAGAGACTTTTGTTTAACTCCGATTCTGAAGGAAAATTCAGACCAGTGTTCTCATTCATGAAACACCCTCTGTTTTAACGCAAGAAGCATCCTCTTCTTTCCAGAGTCTGCATACAGCAAGAATTATGAGCATGTCCAGAAAAGAACTGTGTTTCCTACTAATATGGACCATATCTAGTTGAACTCTGCTTATGAAACTGTAACAAACCACAGCATCTCTTACAAAGATGCTCTTTAGTAAATAGTGAAAAACGTATTTGGTTCATGAACTGTGTAAATTCTTTTGAGCCGAAAAATCAGTGGGTTTACCGGAAATGCACTCTTGCTTGTAGGAAGACAGAGGGTTTGGTTTCACTCCGTTTCTGAAGGGAAATTCTGACCAGAGTCCTCATCCATGAAACAAACACTGTTTTAACGCAAGAAGCATGCTCTTCTTTCCAGCATTTCTAATACAGCAAGAAACCTGAGCATGTCCAGAAAAAAAAGAAGTATATTTCCTACTCAGACGGATCATATCCAGTTCAACACTGCTCATTAAACTGTAACAAACCACAGCATCTCTTACATACATGCTCTTTAGTTAATAGTGAAAATCGTGTTGGGTTCGTGAACTGTGTAAATTCATTTGAGCCGAAAAATCACTGGGTTTACCGGAAATGAACTCTTGCTTGTAGGAAGACAAGAGCCTTTGGTTTTACTCCATTTGTGAAGGGAAATTCAGACCAGTGTTCTCATCCATGAAACACCCTCTGTTTTAATGCAAGAAGCATCCTCTTCTGTCCAGAATCTGCAATAGAGCAAGAAATAAGAGCATGTCCAGAAAAAATGAACTGTGTTTCTTACTCATACGGACCATATCTAGTTGAACTCTGATTATGAAACTGTAACAAACTACAATATCTCTTACATAGATGCTCTTTAGTTAATAGTGAAAAACGTGTTGGGTTTGTGAACTGTGTAAATACATTTGAGCCGAAAAATCACTGGGCTTACCGGAAATGAACTATTGCTTGTAGGAAGAAACAGAGCCTTTGGTTTAACTCCGTTTCTGATTGAAAATTCAGACCGGTGTTCTCATCCATGAAACTTACTCTGTTTTAACGCATGAAGCATGCTCTTCTTTCCAGCGTCTCTAATACAGTAAGAAACATGAGCATGCACAGAAAAAAAGAACTGTGTTTCTTACTCATATGGACTATATCCAGTTAAACTCTGCTTATGAAACTGTAACAAACCACAGCATCTCTTACAAAAATGCTCTTTCATTTATAGTGAAAAACGTGATGTGTTCGTGAACTGTGTAAATTCATTTGAGCCGAAAAATCACTGGGTTTACCGGAAATGAACTCTTGCTTGTAGTAAGACTCAGAGGCTTTGGTTTAACTCCGTTTGTGAAGGGAAATACAGACCAGTGTTCTCATATAAGAAACACCCTTTGTTTTAACGCAAGAAGCATCCTCTTCTTTCCAGAGTCTGCAATACAGCAAGAAATATGAGCATGTCCTGAAAAAATGAACTGTGTTTCCAACTCATACCGACCATAACTAGTTGAACTGTGATTATGAAACTGTAACAAACTATAGCATATCTTACATAGATGCTCTTTAGTTAACAGTGAAAAACTTTTTGGGTTCGTGAAATGTGTAATTTCATTTGAGCCGAAAAATCACTGGGTTTTCCGGAAATGAACTCTTTCTTGTAGTAAGACACAGAGGCTTTGGTTTAACTCCGTTTGTGAAGGGAAATTCAGACCAGTGTTCTCATCCATGAAACACCCTCTGTTTTAACGCAAGAAGCATCCTCTTCTGTCCAGAGTCTGCAATACAGCAAGAAATATGAGCATGTCCAGAAAAAAAGAACTGTGTTTCCTACTCATACGGACCATATCTAGTTGAACTCTGCTTATGAAACTGTAACAAACCACAGCATCTCTTACATAGATGCTCTTTAGTTAACAGTGGAAAACGTGTTGGGTTCGTGAACTTTGTAATTTCATTTGAGCCAAAATATCACTGGGTTTACCGGAAATGAAATCTTGCTTGTAGAAAGACACAGAGACTTTGGTTTAACTCCGTTTCTGAAGGAAAATTCAGACCAGTGTTCTCATCCATGAAACACACTCTTTTTTAAAGCAAGAAGCATCCTCTTCTTTCCAGAGTCTGCAATACAGCAAGAAATATGAGCATGTCCAGAAAAAAAGAACTGTGTTTCCAACTCATATGGACAATATGTAGTTGAACTCTGCTTATGAAACTAACAAACCACAGCATCTCTTACATAGATGCTCTTTAGTTAATAGTGAAAAACGTATTGGGTTCATGAACTGTGTAAATTCATTTGAGCCGACAAATCTCTGGGTTTACCGGAAATGAACTCTTGCTTGTAGGAAGACAAAGAGGCTTTGGTTTCACTCTGTTTGTCAAGGGATATTCAGACCAGAGTTCTCATCCATGAAACACACTCTGTTTTAACGCAAGAAGCATGATCTTCTTTCCAGCATCTCTAATACAGCAAGAAACATGAGCATGCACAGAAAAAAAGAACTGTGTTTCTTACTCATATGGACTATATCCAGTTAAACTCTGCTTATGAAACTGTAACAAACCACAGCATCTCTTACAAAAATGCTCGTTCATTTATAGTGAAAAACGTGTTGGGTTCGTGAACTGTGTAAATTCATTTGAGCCAAAAAATCACTGGGTTTTCCGGAAATGAACTCTTGCTTGTAGTAAGACACAGAGGCTTTGGTTTAACTCCGTTTGTGAAGGGAAATTCAGACCAGTGTTCTCATCCATGAAACACCCTCTGTTTTAACGCAAGAAGCATCCTCTTCTTTCCAGAGTCTGCAATACAGCAAGAAATATGAGAATGTCCAGAAAAAAAGAACTGTGTTTCCTACTCATTCGGACCATATCTAGTTGAACTCTGCTTATGAAACTGTAACAAACCACTGCATCTCTTACGTAGATGCTCTTTAGTTAATAGTGAAAAACGTGTTGGGTTCGTGAAATGTGTAAATTCATTTGAGCAGAAAAATCACTGGGTTTACCGGAAATGAACTCTTGCTTGTAGTAAGACACAGAGGCTTTGGTTTAACTCCGTTTCTGAAGGGAAATTCAGACCAGGGTTCTCATCCATGAAAAACCCTCTGTTTTAAGGCAAGAAGCATCCTATTCTGTCCAGAATCTGCAATACAGCAAGAAATATGAGCATGTCCTGAAAAAATGAACTGTGTTTCCAACTCATACCGACCATAACTAGTTGAACTGTGATTATGAAACTGTAACAAACTATAGCATATCTTACATAGATGCTCTTTAGTTAACAGTGAAAAACTTTTTGGGTTCGTGAAATGTGTAATTTCATTTGAGCCGAAAAATCACTGGGTTTTCCGGAAATGAACTCTTTCTTGTAGTAAGACACAGAGGCTTTGGTTTAACTCCGTTTGTGAAGGGAAATTCAGACCAGTGTTCTCATCCATGAAACACCCTCTGTTTTAACCCAAGAAGCATCCTCTTCTGTCCAGAGTCTGCAATACAGCAAGAAATATGAGCATGTCCAGAAAAAAAGAACTGTGTTTCCTACTCATACGGACCATATCTAGTTGAACTCTGCTTATGAAACTGTAACAAACCACAGCATCTCTTACATAGATGCTCTTTAGTTAACAGTGAAAAACGTGTTGGGTTCGTGAACTTTGTAATTTCATTTGAGCCAAAATATCACTGGGTTTACCGGAAATGAAATCTTGCTTGTAGAAAGACACAGAGACTTTGGTTTAACTCCGTTTCTGAAGGAAAATTCAGACCAGTGTTCTCATCCATGAAACACACTCTTTTTTAAAGCAAGAAGCATCCTCTTCTTTCCAGAGTCTGCAATACAGCAAGAAATATGAGCATGTCCAGAAAAAAAGAACTGTGTTTCCAACTCATATGGACAATATGTAGTTGAACTCTGCTTATGAAACTAACAAACCACAGCATCTCTTACATAGATGCTCTTTAGTTAATAGTGAAAAACGTATTGGGTTCATGAACTGTGTAAATTCATTTGAGCCGACAAATCTCTGGGTTTACCGGAAATGAACTCTTGCTTGTAGGAAGACAAAGAGGCTTTGGTTTCACTCTGTTTGTCAAGGGATATTCAGACCAGAGTTCTCATCCATGAAACACACTCTGTTTTAACGCAAGAAGCATGATCTTCTTTCCAGCATCTCTAATACAGCAAGAAACATGAGCATGCACAGAAAAAAAGAACTGTGTTTCTTACTCATATGGACTATATCCAGTTAAACTCTGCTTATGAAACTGTAACAAACCACAGCATCTCTTACAAAAATGCTCGTTCATTTATAGTGAAAAACGTGTTGGGTTCGTGAACTGTGTAAATTCATTTGAGCCAAAAAATCACTGGGTTTTCCGGAAATGAACTCTTGCTTGTAGTAAGACACAGAGGCTTTGGTTTAACTCCGTTTGTGAAGGGAAATTCAGACCAGTGTTCTCATCCATGAAACACCCTCTGTTTTAACGCAAGAAGCATCCTCTTCTTTCCAGAGTCTGCAATACAGCAAGAAATATGAGAATGTCCAGAAAAAAAGAACTGTGTTTCCTACTCATTCGGACCATATCTAGTTGAACTCTGCTTATGAAACTGTAACAAACCACTGCATCTCTTACGTAGATGCTCTTTAGTTAATAGTGAAAAACGTGTTGGGTTCGTGAAATGTGTAAATTCATTTGAGCAGAAAAATCACTGGGTTTACCGGAAATGAACTCTTGCTTGTAGTAAGACACAGAGGCTTTGGTTTAACTCCGTTTCTGAAGGGAAATTCAGACCAGGGTTCTCATCCATGAAAAACCCTCTGTTTTAAGGCAAGAAGCATCCTATTCTGTCCAGAATCTGCAATACAGCAAGAAATATGAGCATGTCCTGAAAAAATGAACTGTGTTTCCAACTCATACCGACCATAACTAGTTGAACTGTGATTATGAAACTGTAACAAACTATAGCATATCTTACATAGATGCTCTTTAGTTAACAGTGAAAAACTTTTTGGGTTCGTGAAATGTGTAATTTCATTTGAGCCGAAAAATCACTGGGTTTTCCGGAAATGAACTCTTTCTTGTAGTAAGACACAGAGGCTTTGGTTTAACTCCGTTTGTGAAGGGAAATTCAGACCAGTGTTCTCATCCATGAAACACCCTCTGTTTTAACCCAAGAAGCATCCTCTTCTGTCCAGAGTCTGCAATACAGCAAGAAATATGAGCATGTCCAGAAAAAAAGAACTGTGTTTCCTACTCATACGGACCATATCTAGTTGAACTCTGCTTATGAAACTGTAACAAACCACAGCATCTCTTACATAGATGCTCTTTAGTTAACAGTGAAAAACGTGTTGGGTTCGTGAACTTTGTAATTTCATTTGAGCCAAAATATCACTGGGTTTACCGGAAATGAAATCTTGCTTGTAGAAAGACACAGAGACTTTGGTTTAACTCCGTTTCTGAAGGAAAATTCAGACCAGTGTTCTCATCCATGAAACACACTCTTTTTTAAAGCAAGAAGCATCGTCTTCTTTCCAGAGTCTGCAATACAGCAAGAAATATGAGCATGTCCAGAAAAAAAGAACTGTGTTTCCAACTCATATGGACAATATGTAGTTGAACTCTGCTTATGAAACTAACAAACCACAGCATCTCTTACATAGGTGCTCTTTAGTTAATAGTGAAAAACGTATTGGGTTCATGAACTGTGTAAATTCATTTGAGCCGACAAATCTCTGGGTTTACCGGAAATGAACTCTTGCTTGTAGGAAGACAAAGAGGCTTTGGTTTCACTCTGTTTGTCAAGGGATATTCAGACCAGAGTTCTCATCCATGAAACACACTCTGTTTTAACGCAAGAAGCATGATCTTCTTTCCAGCATCTCTAATACAGCAAGAAACATGAGCATGCACAGAAAAAAAGAACTGTGTTTCTTACTCATATGGACTATATCCAGTTAAACTCTGCTTATGAAACTGTAACAAACCACAGCATCTCTTACAAAAATGCTCGTTCATTTATAGTGAAAAACGTGTTGGGTTCGTGAACTGTGTAAATTCATTTGAGCCAAAAAAATCACTGGGTTTTCCGGAAATGAACTCTTTCTTGTAGTAAGACACAGAGGCTTTGGTTTAACTCCGTTTGTGAAGGGAAATTCAGACCAGTGTTCTCATCCATGAAACACCCTCTGTTTTAACGCAAGAAGCATCCTCTTCTGTCCAGAGTCTGCAATACAGCAAGAAATATGAGCATGTCCAGAAAAAAAGAACTGTGTTTCCTACTCATACGGACCATATCTAGTTGAACTCTGCTTATGAAACTGTAACAAACCACAGCATCTCTTACGTAGATGCTCTTTAGTTAATAGTGAAAAACGTGTTGGGTTCGTGAACTTTGTAATTTCATTTGAGCCAAAATATCACTGGGTTTACTGGAAATGAAATCTTGCTTGTAGAAAGACACAGAGACTTTGGTTTAACTCCGTTTCTGAAGGAAAATTCAGACCAGTGTTCTCATCCATGAAACACACTCTTTTTTAAAGCAAGAAGCATCCTCTTCTTTCCAGAGTCTGCAATACAGCAAGAAATATGAGCATGTCCAGAAAAAAAGAACTGTGTTTCCAACTCATATGGACCATATGTAGTTGAACTCTGCTTATGAAACTAACAAACCACAGCATCTCTTACATAGATGCTCTTTAGTTAATAGTGAAAAACGTATTGGGTTCATGAACTGTGTAAATTCATTTGAGCCGACAAATCTCTGGGTTTACCGGAAATGAACTCTTGCTTGTAGGAGACAAAGAGGCTTTGGTTACACTCTGTTTGTCAAGGGATATTCAGACCAGAGTTCTCATCCATGAAACACACTCTGTTTTAACGCAAGAAGCATGATCTTCTTTCCAGCATCTCTAATACAGCAAGAAACATGAGCATGCCAGGAAAAAAAGAACTGTGTTTCTTACTCATATGGACTATATCCAGTTAAACTCTGCTTATGAAACTGTAACAAACCACAGCATCTCTTACAAAAATGCTCGTTCATTTATAGTGAAAAACGTGTTGGGTTCGTGAACTGTGTAAATTCATTTGAGCCAAAAAATCACTGGGTTTTCGGAAATGAACTCTTGCTTGTAGTAAGACACAGAGGCTTTGGTTTAACTCCGTTTGTGAAGGGAAATTCAGACCAGTGTTCTCATCCATGAAACACCCTCTGTTTTAACGCAAGAAGCATCCTCTTCTTTCCAGAGTCTGCAATACAGCAAGAAATATGAGCATGTCCAGAAAAAAAGAACTGTGTTTCCTACTCATTCGGACCATATCTAGTTGAACTCTGCTTATGAAACTGTAACAAACCACTGCATCTCTTACGTAGATGCTCTTTAGTTAATAGTGAAAAACGTGTTGGGTTCGGGATATGTGTAATTTCATTTGAGCAGAAAAATCACTGGGTTTTCCGGAAATGAACTCTTTCTTGTAGTAAGACACAGAGGCTTTGGTTTAACTCCGTTTGTGAAGGGAAATTCAGACCAGTGTTCTCATCCATGAAACACCCTCTGTTTTAACGCAAGAAGCATCCTCTTCTGTCCAGAGTCTGCAATACAGCAAGAAATATGAGCATGTCCAGAAAAAAAGAACTGTGTTTCCTACTCATACGGACCATATCTAGTTGAACTCTGCTTATGAAACTGTAACAAACCACAGCATCTCTTACATAGATGCTCTTTAGTTAATAGTGAAAAACGTATTGGGTTCATGAACTGTGTAAATTCATTTGAGCCGACAAATCTCTGGGTTTACCGGAAATGAACTCTTGCTTGTAGGAAGACAAGGAGGCTTTGGTTTCACTCTGTTTGTCAAGGGATATTCAGACCAGAGTTCTCATCCATGAAACACACTCTGTTTTAACGCAAGAAGCATGATCTTCTTTCCAGCATCTCTAATACAGCAAGAAACATGAGCATGCCAGGAAAAAATGAACTGTGTTTCTTACTCATATGGACTATACCCAGTTAAACTCTGCTTATGAAACTGTAACAAACCACAGCATCTCTTACAAAAATGCTCGTTCATTTATAGTGAAAAACGTGTTGGGTTCGTGAACTGTGTAAATTCATTTGAGCCAAAAAATCACTGGGTTTTCAGGAAATGAACTCTTGCTTGTAGTAAGACACAGAGGCTTTGGTTTAACTCCGTTTGTGAAGGGAAATTCAGACCAGTGTTCTCATCCATGAAACACCCTCTGTTTTAATGCAAGAAGCATCCTCTTCTTTCCAGAGTCTGCAATACAGCAAGAAATATGAGCATGTCCAGAAAAAAAGAACTGTGTTTCCTACTCATTCGGACCATATCTAGTTGAACTCTGCTTATGAAACTGTAACAAACCACTGCATCTCTTACGTAGATGCTCTTTAGTTAATAGTGAAAAACGTGTTGGGTTCGGGATATGTGTAATTTCATTTGAGCAGAAAAATCACTGGGTTTTCCGAAAAATGAACTCTTTCTTGTAGTAAGACACAGAGGCTTTGGTTTAACTCCGTTTGTGAAGGGAAATTCAGACCAGTGTTCTCATCCATGAAACACCCTCTGTTTTAACGCAAGAAGCATCCTCTTCTGTCCAGAGTCTGCAATACAGCAAGAAATATGAGCATGTCCAGAAAAAAAGAACTGTGTTTCCTACTCATACGGACCATATCTAGTTGAACTCTGCTTATGAAACTGTAACAAACCACAGCATCTCTTACATAGATGCTCTTTAGTTAATAGTGAAAAACGTATTGGGTTCTGGAACTGTGTAAATTCATTTGAGCCGACAAATCGCTGGGTTTACCGGAAATGAACTCTTGCTTGTAGGAAGACAAAGAGGCTTTGGTTTCACTCTGTTTGTCAAGGGATATTCAGACCAGAGTTCTCATCCATGAAACACACTCTGTTTTAACGCAAGAAGCATGATCTTCTTTCCAGCATCTCTAATACAGCAAGAAACATGAGCATGCCAGGAAAAAAAGAACTGTGTTTCTTACTCATATGGACTATATCCAGTTAAACTCTGCTTATGAAACTGTAACAAACCACAGCATCTCTTACAAAAATGCTCGTTCATTTATAGTGAAAAACGTGTTGGGTTCGTGAACTGTGTAAATTCATTTGAGCCAAAAAATCACTGGGTTTACCGGAAATGAACTCTTGCTTGTAGTTAAGACACAGAGGCTTTGTTTTAACTCCGTTTGTGAAGGGAAATTCAGACCAGTGTTCTCATCCATGAAACACCCTCTGTTTTAACGCAAGAAGCATCCTCTTCTTTCCAGAGTCTGCAATACAGCAAGAAATATGAGCATGTCCAGAAAAAAAGAACTGTGTTTCCTACTCATTCGGACCATATCTAGTTGAACTCTGCTTACGAAACTGTAACAAACCACTGCATCTCTTACGTAGATGCTCTTTAGTTAATAGTGAAAAACGTGTTGGGTTCGTGAAATGTGTAAATTCATTTGAGCAGAAAAATCACTGGGTTTACCGGAAATGAACTCTTGCTTGTAGTAAGACACAGAGGCTTTGGTTTAACTCCGTTTCTGAAGGGAAATTCAGACCAGGGTTCTCATCCATGAAAAACCCTCTGTTTTAAGGCAAGAAGCATCCTATTCTGTCCAGAATCTGCAATACAGCAAGAAATATGAGCATGTCCTGAAAAAATGAACTGTGTTTCCAACTCATACCGACCATAACTAGTTGAACTGTGATTATGAAACTGTAACAAACTATAGCATATCTTACATAGATGCTCTTTAGTTAACAGTGAAAAACTTTTTGGGTTCGTGAAATGTGTAATTTCATTTGAGCCGAAAAATCACTGGGTTTTCCGGAAATGAACTCTTTCTTGTAGTAAGACACAGAGGCTTTGGTTTAACTCCGTTTGTGAAGGGAAATTCAGACCAGTGTTCTCATCCATGAAACACCCTCTGTTTTAACCCAAGAAGCATCCTCTTCTGTCCAGAGTCTGCAATACAGCAAGAAATATGAGCATGTCCAGAAAAAAAGAACTGTGTTTCCTACTCATAGGGACCATATCTAGTTGAACTCTGCTTATGAAACTGTAACAAACCACAGCATCTCTTACATAGATGCTCTTTAGTTAACAGTGAAAAACGTGTTGGGTTCGTGAACTTTGTAATTTCATTTGAGCCAAAATATCACTGGGTTTACCGGAAATGAAATCTTGCTTGTAGAAAGACACAGAGACTTTGGTTTAACTCCGTTTCTGAAGGAAAATTCAGACCAGTGTTCTCATCCATGAAACACACTCTTTTTTAAAGCAAGAAGCATCCTCTTCTTTCCAGAGTCTGCAATACAGCAAGAAATATGAGCATGTCCAGAAAAAAAGAACTGTGTTTCCAACTCATATGGACAATATGTAGTTGAACTCTGCTTATGAAACTAACAAACCACAGCATCTCTTACATAGATGCTCTTTAGTTAATAGTGAAAAACGTATTGGGTTCATGAACTGTGTAAATTCATTTGAGCCGACAAATCTCTGGGTTTACCGGAAATGAACTCTTGCTTGTAGGAAGACAAAGAGGCTTTGGTTTCACTCTGTTTGTCAAGGGATATTCAGACCAGAGTTCTCATCCATGAAACACACTCTGTTTTAACGCAAGAAGCATGATCTTCTTTCCAGCATCTCTAATACAGCAAGAAACATGAGCATGCACAGAAAAAAAGAACTGTGTTTCTTACTCATATGGACTATATCCAGTTAAACTCTGCTTATGAAACTGTAACAAACCACAGCATCTCTTACAAAAATGCTCGTTCATTTATAGTGAAAAACGTGTTGGGTTCGTGAACTGTGTAAATTCATTTGAGCCAAAAAATCACTGGGTTTTCCGGAAATGAACTCTTGCTTGTAGTAAGACACAGAGGCTTTGGTTTAACTCCGTTTGTGAAGGGAAATTCAGACCAGTGTTCTCATCCATGAAACACCCTCTGTTTTAACGCAAGAAGCATCCTCTTCTTTCCAGAGTCTGCAATACAGCAAGAAATATGAGAATGTCCAGAAAAAAAGAACTGTGTTTCCTACTCATTCGGACCATATCTAGTTGAACTCTGCTTATGAAACTGTAACAAACCACTGCATCTCTTACGTAGATGCTCTTTAGTTAATAGTGAAAAACGTGTTGGGTTCGTGAAATGTGTAAATTCATTTGAGCAGAAAAATCACTGGGTTTACCGGAAATGAACTCTTGCTTGTAGTAAGACACAGAGGCTTTGGTTTAACTCCGTTTCTGAAGGGAAATTCAGACCAGGGTTCTCATCCATGAAAAACCCTCTGTTTTAAGGCAAGAAGCATCCTATTCTGTCCAGAATCTGCAATACAGCAAGAAATATGAGCATGTCCTGAAAAAATGAACTGTGTTTCCAACTCATACCGACCATAACTAGTTGAACTGTGATTATGAAACTGTAACAAACTATAGCATATCTTACATAGATGCTCTTTAGTTAACAGTGAAAAACTTTTTGGGTTCGTGAAATGTGTAATTTCATTTGAGCCGAAAAATCACTGGGTTTTCCGGAAATGAACTCTTTCTTGTAGTAAGACACAGAGGCTTTGGTTTAACTCCGTTTGTGAAGGGAAATTCAGACCAGTGTTCTCATCCATGAAACACCCTCTGTTTTAACCCAAGAAGCATCCTCTTCTGTCCAGAGTCTGCAATACAGCAAGAAATATGAGCATGTCCAGAAAAAAAGAACTGTGTTTCCTACTCATACGGACCATATCTAGTTGAACTCTGCTTATGAAACTGTAACAAACCACAGCATCTCTTACATAGATGCTCTTTAGTTAACAGTGAAAAACGTGTTGGGTTCGTGAACTTTGTAATTTCATTTGAGCCAAAATATCACTGGGTTTACCGGAAATGAAATCTTGCTTGTAGAAAGACACAGAGACTTTGGTTTAACTCCGTTTCTGAAGGAAAATTCAGACCAGTGTTCTCATCCATGAAACACACTCTTTTTTAAAGCAAGAAGCATCGTCTTCTTTCCAGAGTCTGCAATACAGCAAGAAATATGAGCATGTCCAGAAAAAAAGAACTGTGTTTCCAACTCATATGGACAATATGTAGTTGAACTCTGCTTATGAAACTAACAAACCACAGCATCTCTTACATAGGTGCTCTTTAGTTAATAGTGAAAAACGTATTGGGTTCATGAACTGTGTAAATTCATTTGAGCCGACAAATCTCTGGGTTTACCGGAAATGAACTCTTGCTTGTAGGAAGACAAAGAGGCTTTGGTTTCACTCTGTTTGTCAAGGGATATTCAGACCAGAGTTCTCATCCATGAAACACACTCTGTTTTAACGCAAGAAGCATGATCTTCTTTCCAGCATCTCTAATACAGCAAGAAACATGAGCATGCACAGAAAAAAAGAACTGTGTTTCTTACTCATATGGACTATATCCAGTTAAACTCTGCTTATGAAACTGTAACAAACCACAGCATCTCTTACAAAAATGCTCGTTCATTTATAGTGAAAAACGTGTTGGGTTCGTGAACTGTGTAAATTCATTTGAGCCAAAAAAATCACTGGGTTTTCCGGAAATGAACTCTTTCTTGTAGTAAGACACAGAGGCTTTGGTTTAACTCCGTTTGTGAAGGGAAATTCAGACCAGTGTTCTCATCCATGAAACACCCTCTGTTTTAACGCAAGAAGCATCCTCTTCTGTCCAGAGTCTGCAATACAGCAAGAAATATGAGCATGTCCAGAAAAAAAGAACTGTGTTTCCTACTCATACGGACCATATCTAGTTGAACTCTGCTTATGAAACTGTAACAAACCACAGCATCTCTTACGTAGATGCTCTTTAGTTAATAGTGAAAAACGTGTTGGGTTCGTGAACTTTGTAATTTCATTTGAGCCAAAATATCACTGGGTTTACTGGAAATGAAATCTTGCTTGTAGAAAGACACAGAGACTTTGGTTTAACTCCGTTTCTGAAGGAAAATTCAGACCAGTGTTCTCATCCATGAAACACACTCTTTTTTAAAGCAAGAAGCATCCTCTTCTTTCCAGAGTCTGCAATACAGCAAGAAATATGAGCATGTCCAGAAAAAAAGAACTGTGTTTCCAACTCATATGGACCATATGTAGTTGAACTCTGCTTATGAAACTAACAAACCACAGCATCTCTTACATAGATGCTCTTTAGTTAATAGTGAAAAACGTATTGGGTTCATGAACTGTGTAAATTCATTTGAGCCGACAAATCTCTGGGTTTACCGGAAATGAACTCTTGCTTGTAGGAGACAAAGAGGCTTTGGTTACACTCTGTTTGTCAAGGGATATTCAGACCAGAGTTCTCATCCATGAAACACACTCTGTTTTAACGCAAGAAGCATGATCTTCTTTCCAGCATCTCTAATACAGCAAGAAACATGAGCATGCCAGGAAAAAAAGAACTGTGTTTCTTACTCATATGGACTATATCCAGTTAAACTCTGCTTATGAAACTGTAACAAACCACAGCATCTCTTACAAAAATGCTCGTTCATTTATAGTGAAAAACGTGTTGGGTTCGTGAACTGTGTAAATTCATTTGAGCCAAAAAATCACTGGGTTTTCGGAAATGAACTCTTGCTTGTAGTAAGACACAGAGGCTTTGGTTTAACTCCGTTTGTGAAGGGAAATTCAGACCAGTGTTCTCATCCATGAAACACCCTCTGTTTTAACGCAAGAAGCATCCTCTTCTTTCCAGAGTCTGCAATACAGCAAGAAATATGAGCATGTCCAGAAAAAAAGAACTGTGTTTCCTACTCATTCGGACCATATCTAGTTGAACTCTGCTTATGAAACTGTAACAAACCACTGCATCTCTTACGTAGATGCTCTTTAGTTAATAGTGAAAAACGTGTTGGGTTCGGGATATGTGTAATTTCATTTGAGCAGAAAAATCACTGGGTTTTCCGGAAATGAACTCTTTCTTGTAGTAAGACACAGAGGCTTTGGTTTAACTCCGTTTGTGAAGGGAAATTCAGACCAGTGTTCTCATCCATGAAACACCCTCTGTTTTAACGCAAGAAGCATCCTATTCTGTCCAGAGTCTGCAATACAGCAAGAAATATGAGCATGTCCAGAAAAAAAGAACTGTGTTTCCTACTCATACGGACCATATCTAGTTGAACTCTGCTTATGAAACTGTAACAAACCACAGCATCTCTTACATAGATGCTCTTTAGTTAATAGTGAAAAACGTATTGGGTTCATGAACTGTGTAAATTCATTTGAGCCGACAAATCTCTGGGTTTACCGGAAATGAACTCTTGCTTGTAGGAAGACAAGGAGGCTTTGGTTTCACTCTGTTTGTCAAGGGATATTCAGACCAGAGTTCTCATCCATGAAACACACTCTGTTTTAACGCAAGAAGCATGATCTTCTTTCCAGCATCTCTAATACAGCAAGAAACATGAGCATGCCAGGAAAAAATGAACTGTGTTTCTTACTCATATGGACTATACCCAGTTAAACTCTGCTTATGAAACTGTAACAAACCACAGCATCTCTTACAAAAATGCTCGTTCATTTATAGTGAAAAACGTGTTGGGTTCGTGAACTGTGTAAATTCATTTGAGCCAAAAAATCACTGGGTTTTCAGGAAATGAACTCTTGCTTGTAGTAAGACACAGAGGCTTTGGTTTAACTCCGTTTGTGAAGGGAAATTCAGACCAGTGTTCTCATCCATGAAACACCCTCTGTTTTAATGCAAGAAGCATCCTCTTCTTTCCAGAGTCTGCAATACAGCAAGAAATATGAGCATGTCCAGAAAAAAAGAACTGTGTTTCCTACTCATTCGGACCATATCTAGTTGAACTCTGCTTATGAAACTGTAACAAACCACTGCATCTCTTACGTAGATGCTCTTTAGTTAATAGTGAAAAACGTGTTGGGTTCGGGATATGTGTAATTTCATTTGAGCAGAAAAATCACTGGGTTTTCCGAAAAATGAACTCTTTCTTGTAGTAAGACACAGAGGCTTTGGTTTAACTCCGTTTGTGAAGGGAAATTCAGACCAGTGTTCTCATCCATGAAACACCCTCTGTTTTAACGCAAGAAGCATCCTCTTCTGTCCAGAGTCTGCAATACAGCAAGAAATATGAGCATGTCCAGAAAAAAAGAACTGTGTTTCCTACTCATACGGACCATATCTAGTTGAACTCTGCTTATGAAACTGTAACAAACCACAGCATCTCTTACATAGATGCTCTTTAGTTAATAGTGAAAAACGTATTGGGTTCTGGAACTGTGTAAATTCATTTGAGCCGACAAATCGCTGGGTTTACCGGAAATGAACTCTTGCTTGTAGGAAGACAAAGAGGCTTTGGTTTCACTCTGTTTGTCAAGGGATATTCAGACCAGAGTTCTCATCCATGAAACACACTCTGTTTTAACGCAAGAAGCATGATCTTCTTTCCAGCATCTCTAATACAGCAAGAAACATGAGCATGCCAGGAAAAAAAGAACTGTGTTTCTTACTCATATGGACTATATCCAGTTAAACTCTGCTTATGAAACTGTAACAAACCACAGCATCTCTTACAAAAATGCTCGTTCATTTATAGTGAAAAACGTGTTGGGTTCGTGAACTGTGTAAATTCATTTGAGCCAAAAAATCACTGGGTTTACCGGAAATGAACTCTTGCTTGTAGTTAAGACACAGAGGCTTTGTTTTAACTCCGTTTGTGAAGGGAAATTCAGACCAGTGTTCTCATCCATGAAACACCCTCTGTTTTAACGCAAGAAGCATCCTCTTCTTTCCAGAGTCTGCAATACAGCAAGAAATATGAGCATGTCCAGAAAAAAAGAACTGTGTTTCCTACTCATTCGGACCATATCTAGTTGAACTCTGCTTACGAAACTGTAACAAACCACTGCATCTCTTACGTAGATGCTCTTTAGTTAATAGTGAAAAACGTGTTGGGTTCGGGATATGTGTAATTTCATTTGAGCAGAAAAATCACTGGGTTTTCCGGAAATGAACTCTTTCTTATAGTAAGACACAGAGGCTTTGGTTTAACTCCGTTTGTGAAGGGAAATTCAGACCAGTGTTCTCATCCATGAAACACCCTCTGTTTTAACGCAAGAAGCATCCTCTTCTGTCCAGAGTCTGCAATACAACAAGAAATATGAGCATGTCCAGAAAAAAAGAACTGTGTTTCCTACTCATACGGACCATATCTAGTTGAACTCTGCTTATGAAACTGTAACAAACCACAGCATCTCTTACATAGATGCTCTTTAGTTAATAGTGAAAAACGTGTTGGGTTCGTGAACTTTGTAATTTCATTTGAGGCAAAATATCACTGGGTTTACCGGAAATGAAATCTTGCTTGTAGAAAGACACAGAGACTTTGGTTTAACTCCGTTTCTGAAGGAAAATTCAGACCAGTGTTCTCATCCATGAAACACACTCTTTTTTAAAGCAAGAAGCATCCTCTTCTTTCCAGAGTCTGCAATACAGCAAGAAATATGAGCATGTCCAGAAAAAAAGAAATGTGTTTCCAACTCATATGGACCATATGTAGTTGAACTCTGCTTATGAAACTAACAAACCACAGCATCTCTTACATAGATGCTCTTTAGTTAATAGTGAAAAACGTAGTGGGTTCATGAACTGTGTAACTTCATTTGAGCCGACAAATCTCTGGGTTTACCGGAAATGAACTCTTGCTTGTAGGAAGACAAAGAGGCTTTGGTTTCACTCTGTTTGTCAAGGGATATTCAGACCAGAGTTCTCATCCATGAAACACACTCTGTTTTAACGCAAGAAGCATGATCTTCTTTCCAGCATCTCTAATACAGCAAGAAACATGAGCATGCCAGGAAAAAAAGAACTGTGTTTCTTACTCATATGGACTATATCCAGTTAAACTCTGCTTATGAAACTGTAACAAACCACAGCATCTCTTACAAACATGCTCGTTCATTTATAGTGAAAAACGTGTTGGGTTCGTGAACTGTGTAAATTCATTTGAGCCAAAAAATCACTGGGTTTTCAGGAAATGAACTCTTGCTTATAGTAAGACACAGAGGCTTTGGTTTAACTCCGTTTGTGAAGGGAAATTCAGCCCAGTGTTCTCATCCATGAAACTCCCTCTGTTTTAATGCAAGAAGCATCCTCTTCTTTCCAGAGTCTGCAATACAGCAAGAAATATGAGCATGTCCAGAAAAAAAGAACTGTGTTTCCTACTCATTCGGACCATATCTAGTTGAACTCTGCTTATGAAACTGTAACAAACCACTGCATCTCTTACGTAGATGCTCTTTAGTTAATAGTGAAAAACGTGTTGGGTTCGGGATATGTGTAATTTCATTTGAGCAGAAAAATCACTGGGTTTTCCGGAAATGAACTCTTTCTTGTAGTAAGACACAGAGGCTTTGGTTTAACTCCGTTTGTGAAGGGAAATTCAGACCAGTGTTCTCATCCATGAAACACACTCTTTTTTAAAGCAAGAAGCATCCTCTTCTTTCCCGAGTCTGCAATACAGCAAGAAATATGAGCATGTCCGGAAAAAAAGAAATGTGTTTCCAACTCATATGGACCATATGTAGTTGAACTCTGCTTATGAAAATAACAAACCACAGCATCTCTTACATAGATGCTCTTTAGTTAATAGTGAAAAACGTATTGGGTTCTGGAACTGTGTAAATTCATTTGAGCCGACAAATCGCTGGGTTTACCGGAAATGAACTCTTGCTTGTAGGAAGACAAAGAGTCTTTGGTTTCACTCTGTTTGTCAAGGGATATTCAGACCAGAGTTCTCATCCATGAAACACACTCTGTTTTAACGCAAGAAGCATGATCTTCTTTCCAGCATCTCTAATACAGCAAGAAACATGAGCATGCCAGGAAAAAAAGAACTGTGTTTCTTACTCATATGGACTATATCCAGTTAAACTCTGCTTATGAAACTGTAACAAACCACAGCATCTCTTACAAAAATGCTCGTTCATTTATAGTGAAAAACGTGTTGGGTTCGTGAACTGTGTAAATTCATTTGAGCCAAAAAATCACTGGGTTTACCGGAAATGAACTCTTGCTTGTAGTAAGACACAGAGGCTTTGGTTTAACTCCGTTTGTGAAGGGAAATTCAGACCAGTGTTCTCATCCATGAAACACCCTCTGTTTTAACGCAAGAAGCATCCTCTTCTTTCCAGAGTCTGCAATACAGCAAGAAATATGAGCATGTCCAGAAAAAAAGAACTGTGTTTCCTACTCATTCGGACCATATCTAGTTGAACTCTGCTTATGAAACTGTAACAAACCACTGCATCTCTTACGTAGATGCTCTTTAGTTAATAGTGAAAAACGTGTTGGGTTCGGGATATGTGTAATTTCATTTGAGCAGAAAAATCACTGGGTTTTCCGGAAATGAACTCTTTCTTGTAGTAAGACACAGAGGCTTTGGTTTAACTCCGTTTGTGAAGGGAAATTCAGACCAGTGTTCTCATCCATGAAACACCCTCTGTTTTAACGCAAGAAGCATCCTCATGTGTCCAGAGTCCACAATACAGCAAGAAAGAGGAGCATGTTCAGAAAAAAAGAACAGTGTTTCCTACTAATATGGACCATATCTACTTGAACTCTGCTTATGAAACTGAAACAAAACACAGCATCTCTTACATAGATGCTCTTTCATTTATAGTGAAAAACGTGTTGGGTTCGTGAACTGTGTAAATTTATTTGAGCCTAAAAATCACTGGGTTTACCGGAAATGAAATCTTGCTTGTAGAAAGACACAGAGACTTTGGTTTAACTCCGTTTCTGAAGGATAATTCAGACCAGTGTTCTCATCCATGAAACACCCTCTGTTTTAACGCAAGAAGCATCCTCTTCTGTCCAGAGTCTGCAATACAGCAAGAAATATGAGCATGTCCAGAAAAAAAGAACTGTGTTTCCTACTCATACGGACCATATCTAGTTGAACTCTGCTTATGAAACAGTAACAAACCACAGCATCTCTTACATAGATGCTCTTTAGTTAATAGTGAAAAACGTGTTGGGTTCGTGAACTTTGTAATTTCATTTGAGCCAAAATATCACTGGGTTTACCGGAAATGAAATCTTGCTTGTAGAAAGACACAGAGACTTTGGTTTAACTCCGTTTCTGAAGGAAAATTCAGACCAGTGTTCTCATCCATGAAACACACTCTTTTTTAAAGCAAGAAGCATCCTCTTCTTTCCAGAGTCTGCAATACAGCAAGAAATATGAGCATGTCCAGAAAAAAAGAACTGTGTTTCCTACTCATATGGACTATATGTAGTTGAACTCTGCTTATGAAACTAACAAACCACAGCATCTCTTACATAGATGCTCTTTAGTTAATAGTGAAAAACGTATTGGGTTCATGAACTGTGTAAATTCATTTGAGCCGACAAATCGCTGGGTTTAACGGAAATGAACTCTTGCTTGTAGGAAGACAAAGAGTCTTTGGTTTCACTCTGTTTGTCAAGGGATATTCAGACCAGAGTTCTCATCATGAAACACACTCTGTTTTAACGCAAGAAGCATGATCTTCTTTCCAGCATCTCTAATACAGCAAGAAACATGAGCATGACCAGAAAAAAAGAGCTGTGTTTCTTACTCATATGGACTATATCCAGTTAAACTCTGCTTATGAAACTGTAACAAACCACAGCATCTCTTACAAAAATGCTCGTTCATTTATAGTGAAAAACGTGTTGGGTTCGTGAACTGTGTAAATTCATTTGAGCCGAAAAATCACTGGGTTTACCGGAAATGAACTCTTGCTTGTAGTAAGACTCAGAGGCTTTGGTTTAACTCTGTTTGTGAAGGGAAATTCAGACCAGTGTTCTCATTTATGAAACACCCTTTGTTTTAACGCAAGAAGCATCCTCTTCTTTCCAGAGTCTGCAATACAGCAAGAAATATGAGCATGTCCAGAATAAAAGAACTGTGTTTCCTACTCATACGGACCATATCTAGTTGAACTCTGCTTATGAAACTGTAACAACCTACAGCATCTCTTACATAGATGCTCTTTAGTTAATAGTGAAAAAGGTGTTGGGTTCGTGAACTCTGTAAATTCATTTGAGCTGAAAACTCACTGGGAATACTGGAAATGAACTCTTGCTTGTAGAAAGACACAGAGACTTTTGTTTAACTCCGTTTCTGAAGGAAAATTCAGACCAGTGTTCTCATCCATGAAACAACCTCTGTTTTAACGCAAGAAGCATCCTCTTGTTTCCAGAGTCCACAATACAGCAAGAAATAGGAGCATGTTCAGAAAAAAAGAACAGTGTTTCCTACTCATACGGACCATATCTACTTGAACTCTGCTTATGAAACTGAAACAAAACACAGCATCTCTTACATAGATGCTCTTTCATTTATAGTGAAAAACGTGTTGGGTTCGTGAACTGTGTAAATTTATTTGAGCCTAAAAATCACTGGGTTTACCGGAAATGAACTCTTGCTTGTAGAAAGACACAGAGACTTTGGTTTAACTCTGTTTCGGGAGGAAAATTCAGACCACTGTTCTCATCCATGAAACACACTCTTTTTTAACCCTAGTAGCATCCCCTTCTTTCCAGAGTCTGCAATACAACAAGAAATATGAGCATGTCCAGAAAAAAAGAACTGTGTTTCCTACTCATATGGACCATATGTAGTTGAACTCTGCTTATGAAACTATCAAACCACAGCATCTCTTACATAGATGCTCTTTAGTTAATAGTGAAAAACGTATTGGGTTCATGAACTGTGTAAATTCATTTGAGCCGACAAATCGCTGGGTTTACTGGAAATGAACTCTTGCTTGTAGGAAGACAAAGAGGCTTGGTTTCACTCTGTTTGTCAAGGGATATTCTGACCAGAGTTCTCATCCATGAAACAAACTCTGTTTTAACGCAAGAAGCATGCTCTTCTTTCCAGCATTTCTAATACAGCAAGAAACCTTAGCATGTCCAGAAAAAAAAGAAGTATATTTCCTACTCATACGGATCATATCCAGTTCAACACTGCTCATTAAACTGTAACAAACCACAGCATCTCTTACATATATGCTCTTTAGTTAATAGTGAAAATCGTGTTGGGTTCGTGAACTGTGTAAATTCATTTGAGCCGAAAAATCACTGGGTTTACCGGAAATGAACTCTTGCTTGTAGGAAGACAAGAGCCTTTGGTTTTACTCCGTTTGTGAAGGGAAATTCAGACCAGTGTTCACATCCATGAAACACCCTCTGTTTTAACGCAAGAAGCATCCTCTTCTGTCCAGAATCTGCAATAGAGCAAGAAATAAGAACATGTCCAGAAAAAATGAACTGTGTTTCTTACTCATACGGACCATATCTAGTTGAACTCTGATTATGAAACTGTAACAAACTACAGCATCTCTTACATAGCTGCTCTTTAGTTAATAGTGAAAAACGTGTTGGGTTTGTGAACTGTGTAAATACATTTGAGCCGAAAAATCACTGGGCTTACCGGAAATGAACTATTGCTTGTAGGAAGAAACAGAGCCTTTGGTTTAACTCCGTTTGTGATTGAAAATTCAGACCGGTGTTCTCATCCATGAAACTACCTCTGTTTTAACGCAAGAAGCATCCTCTTGTTTCCAGAGTCCACAATACAGCAAGAAATAGGAGCATGTTCAGAAAAAAAGAATAGTGTTTCCTATTCATACGGACCATATCTACTTGAACTCTGCTTATGAAACTGAAACAAAACACAGCATCTCTTACATAGATGCTCTTTCATTTATAGTGAAAAACGTGTTGGGTTCGTGAACTTTGTAATTTCATTTGAGCCAAAAAATCACTGGGTTTATCGGAAATGAACTCTTGCTTGTAGAAAGACACAGAGACTTTGCTTTAACTCCGTTTCGGAAGGAAAATTCAGACCACTGTTCTCATCCATGAAACACACTCTTTTTTAACCCTAGTAGCATCCTCTTCTTTCCAGAGTCTGCAATACAACAAGAAATATTAGCATGTCCAGAAAAAAAGAACTGTGTTTCCTACTCATATGGACCATATGTAGTTGAACTCTGCTTATGAAACTAACAAACCACAGCATCTATTACATAGATGCTCTTTAGTTAATAGTGAAAAACGTATTGGGTTCATGAACTGTGTAAATACATTTGAGTCGACAAATTGCTGGGTTTACTGGAAATGAACTCTTGCTTGTAGGAAGACAAAGAGGCTTGGTTTCACTCTGTTTGTCAAGGGATATTCAGACCATAGTTCTCATCCCTGAAACACACTCTGTTTTAACGCAAGAAGCATGCTCTTCTTTCCAGCATCTCTAATACAGCAAGAAACATGAGCATGGCCAGAACAAAAGAACTGTGTTTCTTACTCATATGGACTATATCGAGTTAAACTCTGCTTATGAAACTGTAACAAACCACAGCAACTCTTACAAAAATGCTCGTTCATTTATAGTGAAAAACGTGTTGGGTTTGTGAACTGTGTAAATTCATTTGAGCCAAAAAATCACTGGGTTTACCGGAAATGAACTCTTGCTTGTAGTAAGACTCAGAGGCTTTGGTTTAACTCCGTTTGTGAAGGGAAATTCAGACCAGTGTTCTCATCCATGAAACACCCTCTGTTTTAAGGCAAGAAGCATCCTATTCTGTCCAGAATCTGCAATACAGCAAGAAATATGAGCATGTCCAGAAAAAATGAACTGTGTTTCCAACTCATACCGACCATAACTAGTTGAACTGTGATTATGAAACTGTAACAAACTGTAGCATATCTTACATAGATGCTCTTTAGTTAACAGTGAAAAACTTTTTGGGTTCGTGAACTGTGTAAATTCATTTGTGCCGAAAAATCACTGGGTATACTGGAAATGAAGTCTTGCTTGTAGAAAGACACAGAGACTTTTGTTTAACTCCGTTTCTGAAGGAAAATTCAGACCAGTGTTCTCATCCATCAAACACCCTCTGTTTTAACGCAAGAAGCATCCTCTTCTTTACAGAGTCCACAATAGAGCAAGAAATATGAGCATGTCCAGAATAAAAGAACTGTGTTTCCTACTCATACGGACCATATCTAGTTGAACTCTGCTTATGAAACTGTAACAACCTACAGCATCTCTTACATAGATGCTCTTTAGTTAATAGTGAAAAACGTATTGGGTTCATGAACTGGGTAAATTCATTTGAGCCGACTAATCGCTGGGTTTACTGGAAATGAACTCTTGCTTGTAGGAAGACAAAGAGGCTTGGTTTCACTCTGTTTGTCAAGGGATATTCAGACCAGAGTTCTCATCCATGAAACACACTCTGTTTTAACGCAAGAAACATTATCTTCTTTCCAGCATCTCTAATACAGCAAGAAACATGAGCATGACCATAAAAAAAGAACTGTGTTTCTTACTCATATGGACTATATCCAGTTAAACTCTGCTTATGAAACTGTAACAAACCACAGCATCTCTTACAAAAATGCTCGTTCATTTATAGTGAAAAACGTGTTGGGTTCGTGAACTGTGTAAATTCATTTGAGCCAAAAAATCACTGGGTTTTCCGCAAATGAACTCTTGCTTGTAGTAAGACACACAGGCTTTGGTTTAACTCCGTTTGTGAAGGGAAAATTCAGACCAGTGTTCTCATCCATGAAACACCCTCTGTTTTAACGCAAGAAGCATCCTCTTCTTTCTAGATTCTGCAATACAGCAAGAAATATGAGCATGTCCAGAAAAAAAGAACTGTGTTTCCTACTCATTCGGACCATATCTAGTTGAACTCTGCTTATGAAACTGTAACAAACCACTGCATCTCTTACGTAGATGCTCTTTAGTTAATAGTGAAAAACGTGTTGGGTTCGTGAAATGTGTAATTTCATTTGAGCAAAAAAATCACTGGGTTTTCTGGAAATGAACTCTTGCTTGTAGAAAGGCACAGTGACTTTGGTTTAACTCCGTTTCTGAAGGAAAATTCAGACCAGTGTTCTCATCCATTTAACACCGTCTTTTTTAACGCAAGAAGCATACTCTTCTTTCAAAGTCTGCAATACAGCAAGAAATATAAGCATGTCCAGAAAAATAGAACTGTGTTTCCTACTCATATGGACCATATGTAGTTGAACTCTTCTTATGAAACTAACAAACCACAGCATCTCTTACATAGATGCTCTTTAGTTAATAGTGAAAACGTATTGGGTTCATGTACTGTGTAAATTCATTTGAGCCGAAAAATCACTGGGTTTTCCGGAAATGAACTCTTGCTTGTAGGAAGACATAGAGCCTTCGGTTGAACTCCGTTTGTGAAGGGAAATTCAGACCAGAGTTCTCATCCATGAAACACACTCTGTATTAACGCAAGAAGCATGCTCTTCTTTCCAGAGTCTGCATACAGCAAGAATTATGAGCATGTCCAGATAAGATCTGTGTTTCCTACTAATATGGACCATATCTAGTTGAACTCTGCTTATGAAACTGTAACAAACCACAGCATCTCTTACAAAGATGCTCTTTAGTAAATAGTGAAAAACGTATTTGGTTCAAGAACTGTGTAAATTCTTTTGAGCCGAGAAATCTCTGGGTTTACCGGAAATGAACTCTTGCTTGTAGGAAGACACAGAGGCTTTGGTTTCACTCCGTTTCTGAAGGGAAATTCAGACCAGAGTTCTCATCCATGAAACAAACTCTGTTGTAACGCAAGAAGCATGCTCTTCTTTCCAGCATCTCTAATACTGCAAGAAACATGAGCATGTCCAGAAAAAAAGAACTATATTTCCTACTCATACGGATCATATCCAGTTCAACACTGCTCATTAAACTGTAACAAACCACAGCATCTCTTACATAGATGCTCTTTAGTTAATAGTGAAAATCATGTTGGGTTCGTGAACTGTGTAAATTCATTTGAGCCGAAAAATCACTGGGTTTACCGGAAATGAACTCTTGCTTGAAGGAAGACAAAGAGCCTTTGGTTTAACTCCGTTTGTGAAGGGAAATTCAGACCAGTGTTCTCATCCATGAAACACCCTCTGTTTTAACGCAAGAAGCATCCTCTTCTGTCCAGAATCTGCAATAGAGCAAGAAATAATAGCATGTACAGAAAAAATGGACTGTGTTTCTTACTCATACGGACCATATCTAGTTGAACTCTGATTATGAAACTGTAACAACCTACAGCATCTCTTACATAGATGCTCTTTAGTTAATAGTGAAAAACGTGTTGGGTTCGTGAACTGTGTAAATTCATTTGAGCCGAAAAATCACTGGGCTTACCAGAAATGAACTATTGCTTGTAGGAAGAAATAGAGCCTTTGGTTTCACTCCGTTTCTGAAGGAAAATTCAGACCAGAGTTCTCATCCATGAAACACACTCTTTTTTAACGCAAGAACCATGCTCTTCTTTCCAGCATCTCTAATACAGCAAGAAACATGATCATGCCCAGAAAAAAAGAACTGTGTTTCTTACTCATATGGACTATATCCAGTTAAACTCTCCTTATGAAACTGTAACAAACCACAGCATCTCTTACAAAAATGCTCTTTCATTTATAGTGAAAAACGTGTTGGGTTCGTGAACTGAGTAAATTCATTTGAGCCAAAAAATCACTGGGTTTTCCGGAAATGAACTCTTGCTTGTAGTAAGACACAGAGGCTTTGGTTTAACTCCGTTTGTGAAGGGAAATTCAGCCCAGTGTTCTCATCCATGAAACACCCTCTGTTTTAATGCAAGAAGCATCCTCTTCTTTCCAGAGTCTGCAATACAGCAAGAAATATGAGCATGTCCAGAAAAAAAGAACTGTGTTTCCTACTCATTCAGTCCATATCTAGTTGAACTCTGCTTATGAAACTGTAACAAACCACTGCATCTCTTACGTAGATGCTCTTTAGTTAATAGTGAAAAACGTGTTGGGTTCGTGAAATGTGTAATTTCATTTGAGCCGAAAAATCACTGGGTTTTCCGGAAATGAACTCTTGCTTGTAGTAAGACACAGAGGCTTTGGTTTAACTCCGTTTGTGAAGGGAAATTCAGACCAGTGTTCTCATCCATGAAACACCCTCTGTTTTAACGCAAGAAGAATCCTCTTCTGTCCAGAGTCTGCAATACAGCAAGAAATATGAGCATGTCCAGAAAAAAATAACTGTGTTTCCTACTCATATGGACCATATGTAGTTGAACTCTGCTTATGAAACTATCAAACCACAGCATCTCTTACATAGATGCTCTTTAGTTAATAGTGAAAAACGTATTGGGTTCATGAACTGTGTAAATTCATTTGAGCCGACAAATCGCTGGGTTTACCGGAAATGAACTCTTGCTTGTAGGAAGACAAAGAGGCTTTGGTTTCACTCTGTTTGTCAAGGGATATTCAGACCAGAGTTCTCATCCATGAAACACACTCTGTTTTAACGCAAGAAACATTATCTTCTTTCCAGCTTCTCTAATACAGCAAGAAACATGAGCATGACCAGAAAAAAAGAACTGTGTTTCTTACTCATATGGACTATATCCAGTTAAACTCTGCTTATGAAACTGTAACAAACCACAGCATCTCTTACAAAAATGCTCGTTCATTTATAGTGAAAAACGTGTTGGGTTCGTGAACTGTGTAAATTCATTTGAGCCAAAAAATCACTGGGTTTTCCGCAAATGAACTCTTGCTTGTAGTAAGACACAGAGGCTTTGGTTTAACTCCGTTTGTGAAGGGAAAATTCAGACCAGTGTTCTCATCCATGAAACACCCTCTGTTTTAACGCAAGAAGCATCCTCTTCTTTCCAGATTCTGCAATACAGCAAGAAATATGAGCATGTCCAGAAAAAAAGAACTGTGTTTCCTACTCATTCGGACCATATCTAGTTGAACTCTGCTTATGAAACTGTAACAAACCACTGCATCTCTTACGTAGATGCTCTTTAGTTAATAGTGAAAAACGTGTTGGGTTCGTGAAATGTGTAATTTCATTTGAGCAAAAAAATCACTGGGTTTTCTGGAAATGAACTCTTGCTTGTAGAAAGGCACAGTGACTTTGGTTTAACTCCGTTTCTGAAGGAATATTCAGACCAGTGTTCTCATCCATTTAACACCGTCTTTTTTAACGCAAGAAGCATACTCTTCTTTCAAAGTCTGCAATACAGCAAGAAATATAAGCATGTCCAGAAAAATAGAACTGTGTTTCCTACTCATATGGACCATATGTAGTTGAACTCTTCTTATGAAACTAACAAACCACAGCATCTCTTACATAGATGCTCTTTAGTTAATAGTGAAAAACGTATTGGGTTCATGTACTGTGTAAATTCATTTGAGCCGAAAAATCACTGGGTTTTCCGGAAATGAACTCTTGCTTGTAGGAAGACAAAGAGCCTTCGGTTGAACTCCGTTTGTGAAGGGAAATTCAGACCAGAGTTCTCATCCATGAAACACACTCTGTATTAACGCAAGAAGCATGCTCTTCTTTCCAGAGTCTGCATACAGCAAGAATTATGAGCATGTCCAGATAAGATCTGTGTTTCCTACTAATATGGACCATATCTAGTTGAACTCTGCTTATGAAACTGTAACAAACCACAGCATCTCTTACAAAGATGCTCTTTAGTAAATAGTGAAAAACGTATTTGGTTCAAGAACTGTGTAAATTCTTCTGAGCCGAGAAATCTCTGGGTTTACCGGAAATGAACTCTTGCTTGTAGGAAGACACAGAGGCTTTGGTTTCACTCCGTTTCTGAAGGGAAATTCAGACCAGAGTTCTCATCCATGAAACAAACTCTGTTTTAACGCAAGAAGCATGCTCTTCTTTCCAGCATCTCTGATACTGCAAGAAACATGAGCATGTCCAGAAAAAAAGAACTATATTTCCTACTCATACGGATCATATCCAGTTCAACACTGCTCATTAAACTGTAACAAACCACAGCATCTCTTACATAGATGCTCTTTAGTTAATAGTGAAAATCGTGTTGGGTTCGTGAACTGTGTAAATTCATTTGAGCCGAAAAATCACTGGGTTTACCGGAAATGAACTCTTGCTTGAAGGAAGACAAAGAGCCTTTGGTTTAACTCCGTTTGTGAAGGGAAATTCAGACCAGTGTTCTCATCCATGAAACACCCTCTGTTTTAACGCAAGAAGCATCCTCTTCTGTCCAGAATCTGCAATAGAGCAAGAAATAATAGCATGTACAGAAAAAATGGACTGTGTTTCTTACTCATACGGACCATATCTAGTTGAACTCTGATTATGAAACTGTAACAACCTACAGCATCTCTTACATAGATGCTCTTTAGTTAATAGTGAAAAACGTGTTGGGTTCGTGAACTGTGCAAATTCATTTGAGCCGAAAAATCACTGGGCTTACCAGAAATGAACTATTGCTTGTAGGAAGAAATAGAGCCTTTGGTTTCACTCCGTTACTGAAGGAAAATTCAGACCAGAGTTCTCATCCATGAAACACACTCTTTTTTAACGCAAGAACCATGCTCTTCTTTCCAGCATCTCTAATACAGCAAGAAACATGATCATGCCCAGAAAAAAAGAACTGTGTTTCTTACTCATATGGACTATATCCAGTTAAACTCTGCTTATGAAACTGTAACAAACCACAGCATCTCTTACAAAAATGCTCTTTCATTTATAGTGAAAAACGTGTTGGGTTTGTGAACACTGTAAATTCATTTGA
Source organism: Onychomys leucogaster (assembly GCA_949786385.1). NCBI lineage: Eukaryota > Metazoa > Chordata > Mammalia > Rodentia > Cricetidae > Onychomys > Onychomys leucogaster. Next base: position 570,851 of record CATKUP010000070.1, read on the forward strand.
GCCAAAAAATCACTGGGTTTACCAGAAATGAACTCTTGCTTGTAGTAAGACACAGAGGCTTTGGTTTAACTCCGTTTGTGAAGGGAAATTCAGACAAGTGTTCTCATCCATGAAACACCCTCTGTTTTAACGCAAGAAGCATCCTATTCTGTCCAGAATCTGCAATACAGCAAGAAATATGAGCATGTCCAGTAAAAATGAACTGTGTTTCCAACTCATGCGGACCATAACGAGTTGAACTCTGATTATGAAACTGTAACAAACTATAGCATATCTTACATAGATGCTCTTTAGTTAACAGTGAAAAACGTTTTGGGTTCGTGAACTGTGTAAATTCATTTGTGCCGAAAAATCACTGGGTATACTGGAAATGAAGTCTTGCTTGTAGAAAGACACAGAGACTTTTGTTTAACTCCGTTTCTGAAGGAAAATTCAGACCAGTGTTCTCATCCATGAAACACCCTCTGTTTTAACGCAAGAAGTATCCTCTTCTTTCCAGAGTCCACAATACAGCAAGAAATATGAGAATGTTCAGAAAAAAAGAACAGTGTTTCCTACTGATACGGACCATATCTACTTGAACTCTGCTTATGAAACTGTAACAAACCACAGCATCTCTTACAGAGGTGCTCTTTCATTTATAGTGAGAAACGTGTTGGGTTCGTGAACTGTGTAAATTCATTTGAGCCGAAAAATCACTGGGTTTACCTGAAATGAACTCTTGCCTGTAGTAAGACACAGAGGCTTTGGTTTAACTCCGTTTGTGAAGGGAAATTCAGACCAGTGTTCTCATCCATGAAACACCCTCTGTTTTAACGCAAGAAGCATCCTCTTCTGTCCAGAGTCTGCAATACAGCAAGAAATATGAGCATGTCCAGAAAAAAAGAACTGTGTTTCCTACTCATACGGACCATATATAGTTGAACTCTGCTTATGAAATTGTAACAAACCACAGCATCTCTTATATAGATGCTCTTTATTTAATAGTGAAAAACGTGTTGGGTTCGTGAACTTTGTAATTTCATTTGAGCCAAAAAATCACTGGGTTTACCGGAAATGAAATCTTGCTTGTAGAAAGACACAGAGACTTTGGTTTAACTCCGTTTCGGAAGGAAAATTCAGACCAGTGTTCTCATCCATGAAACACACTCTTTTTTAACGCAAGAAGCATCCTCTTCTTTCCAGAGTCTGCAATACAGCAAGAAATATGAGCATGTCCAGAAAAAAGAACTATGTTTCCTACTCATATGGACCATATGTACTTGAACTCTGCTTATGAAACTAACAAACCACAGCATCTCTTACATAGATGCTCTTTAGTTAATAGTGAAAAACGTATTGGGTTCATGAACTGTGTAAATTCATTTGAGCCGACAAATCGCTGGGTTTACCGGAAATGAACTCTTGCTTGTAGGAAGACACACAGGCTTTGGTTTCACTCTGTTAGTCAAGGGATATTCAGACCAGAGTTCTCATCCATGAAACACACTCTGTTTTAACGCAAGAAGCATGATCTTCTTTCCAGCATCTCTAATACAGCAAGAAACTTGAGCATGCCAGGAAAAAAAGAACTGTGTTTCTTACTCATATGGACTATATCCAGTTAAACTCTGCTTATGAAACTGTAAAAAACCACAGCAACTCTTACAAAAATGCTCATTCATTTATAGTGAAAAACGTGTTTGGTTCGTGAACTGAGTAAATTCATTTGAGCCAAAAAATCACTGGGTTTTCCGGAAATGAACTCTTGCTTGTAGTAAGACACAGAGGCTTTGTTTTAACCCCGTTTGTGAAGGGAAATTCAGCCCAGTGTTCTCATCCATGAAACACCCTCTGTTTTAATGCAAGAAGCATCCTCTTCTTTCCAGAGTCTGCAATACAACAAGAAATATGAGCATGTCCAGAAAAAAAGAACTGTGTTTCCTACTCATTCGGACCATATCAGGTTGAACTCTGCTTATGAAACTGTAACAAACCACTGCATCTCTTACGTAGATGCTCTTTAGTTAATAGTGAAAAACGTGTTGGGTTCGTGAAATGTGTAATTTCATTTGAGGCGAAAAATCACTGGGTTTTCCGGAAATGAACTCTTGCCTGTAGTAAGACACAGAGGCTTTGGTTTAACTCCGTTTGTGAAGGGAAATTCAGACCAGTGTTCTCATCCATGAAACACCCTCTGTTTTAACGCAAGAAGCATCCTCTTCTGTCCAGAATCTGCAATAGAGCAAGAAATAATAGCATGTACAGAAAAAATGGACTGTGTTTCTTACTCATACGGACCATATCTAGTTGAACTCTGATTATGAAACTGTAACAACCTACAACATCTCTTACATAGATGCTCTTTAGTTAATAGTGAAAAACGTGTTGGGTTCGTGAACTGTGTAAATTCATTTGAGCCGAAAAATCACTGGGCTTACCAGAAATGAACTATTGCTTGTAGGAAGAAATAGAGCCTTTGGTTTCACTCCGTTACTGAAGGAAAATTCAGACCAGAGTTCTCATCCATGAAACACACTCTTTTTTAACGCAAGAACCATGCTCTTCTTTCCAGCATCTCTAATACAGCAAGAAACATGAGCATGCCCAGAAAAAAAGAACTGTGTTTCTTACTCATATGGACTATATCCAGTTAAACTCTGCTTATGAAACTGTAACAAACCACAGCATCTCTTACAAAAATGCTCTTTCATTTATAGTGAAAAACGTGTTGGGTTTGTGAACACTGTAAATTCATTTGAGCCAAAAAATCACTGGGTTTACCAGAAATGAACTCTTGCTTGTAGTAAGACACAGAGGCTTTGGTTTAACTCCGTTTGTGAAGGGAAATTCAGACAAGTGTTCTCATCCATGCAACACCCTCTGTTTTAACGCAAGAAGCATCCTATTCTGTCCAGAATCTGCAATACAGCAAGAAATATGAGCATGTCCAGAAAAAATGAACTGTGTTTCCAACTCATACGGACCATAACTAGTGGAACTCTGATTATGAAACTGTAACAAACTATAGCATATCTTACATAGATGCTCTTTAGTTAACAGTGAAAAACGTTTTGGGTTCGTGAACTGTGTAAATTCATTTGTGCCGAAAAATCACTGGGTATACTGGAAATGAAGTCTTGCTTGTAGAAAGACACAGAGACTTTTGTTTAACTCCGTTTCTGAAGGAAAATTCAGACCAGTGTTCTCATCCATGAAACACCCTCTGTTTTAACGCAAGAAGTATCCTCTTCTTTACAGAGTCCACAATACAGCAAGAAATATGAGAATGTTCAGAAAAAAAGAACAGTGTTTCCTACTGATACGGACCATATCTACTTGAACTCTGCTTATGAAACTGTAACAAACCACTGCATCTCTTACGTAGATGCTCTTTAGTTAATAGTGAAAAACGTGTTGGGTTCGTGAAATGTGTAATTTCATTTGAGGCGAAAAATCACTGGGTTTTCCGGAAATGAACTCTTGCCTGTAGTAAGACACAGAGGCTTTGGTTTAACTCCGTTTGTGAAGGGAAATTCAGACCAGTGTTCTCATCCATGAAACACCCTCTGTTTTAACGCAAGAAGCATCGTCTTCTGTCCAGAATCTGCAATAGAGCAAGAAATAATAGCATGTACAGAAAAAATGGACTGTGTTTCTTACTCATACGGACCATATCTAGTTGAACTCTGATTATGAAACTGTAACAACCTACAACATCTCTTACATAGATGCTCTTTAGTTAATAGTGAAAAACGTATTGGGTTCATGAACTGTGTAAATTCATTTGAGCCGACAAATCGCTGGGTTTACCGGAAATGAACTCTTGCTTGTAGGAAGACACAGAGGTTTGGTTTCACTCTGTTAGTCAAGGGATATTCAGACCAGAGTTCTCATCCATGAAACACACTCTGTTTTAACGCAAGAAGCATGATCTTCTTTCCAGCATCTCTAACACAGCAAGAAACATGAGCATGCCAGGAAAAAAAGAACTGTGTTTCTTACTCATATGGACTATATCCAGTTAAACTCTGCTTATGAAACTGTAAAAAACCACAGCACCTCTTACAAAAATGCTCATTCATTTATAGTGAAAAACGTGTTTGGTTCGTGAACTGAATAAATTCATTTGAGCCAAAAAATCACTGGGTTTTCCGGAAATGAACTCTTGCTTGTAGTAAGACACAGAGGCTTTGTTTTAACTCCGTTTGTGAAGGGAAATTCAGCCCAGTGTTCTCATCCATGAAACAAACTCTGTTTTAACGCAAGAAGCATGCTCTTCTTTCCAGCATCTCTAATACTGCAAGAAACATGAGCATGTCCAGAAAAAAAGAACTATATTTCCTACTCATACGGATCATGTCCAGTTCAACACTGCTCATTAAACTGTAACAAACCACAGCATCTCTTACATAGATGCTCTTTAGTTAATAGTGAAAATCGTGTTGGGTTCGTGAACTGTGTAAATTCATTTGAGCCGAAAAATCACTGGGTTTACCGGAAATGAACTCTTGCTTGAAGGAAGACAAAGAGCCTTTGGTTTAACTCCGTTTGTGAAGGGAAATTCAGACCAGTGTTCTCATCCATGAAACACCCTCTGTTTTAACGCAAGAAGCATCCTCTTCTGTCCAGAATCTGCAATAGAGCAAGAAATAATAGCATGTACAGAAAAAATGGACTGTGTTTCTTACTCATACGGACCATATCTAGTTGAACTCTGATTATGAAACTGTAACAACCTACAGCATCTCTTACATAGATGCTCTTTAGTTAATAGTGAAAAACGTGTTGGGTTCGTGAACTGTGTAAATTCATTTGAGCCGAAAAATCACTGGGCTTACCAGAAATGAACTATTGCTTGTAGGAAGAAATAGAGCCTTTGGTTTCACTCCGTTACTGAAGGAAAATTCAGACCAGAGTTCTCATCCATGAAACACACTCTTTTTTAACGCAAGAACCATGCTCTTCTTTCCAGCATCTCTAATACAGCAAGAAACATGAGCATGCCCAGAAAAAAAGAACTGTGTTTCTTACTCATATGGACTATATCCAGTTAAACTCTGCTTATGAAACTGTAACAAACCACAGCATCTCTTACAAAAATGCTCTTTCATTTATAGTGAAAAACGTGTTGGGTTTGTGAACACTGTAAATTCATTTGAGCCAAAAAATCACTGGGTTTACCAGAAATGAACTCTTGCTTGTAGTAAGACACAGAGGCTTTGGTTTAACTCCGTTTGTGAAGGGAAATTCAGACAAGTGTTCTCATCCATGAAACACCCTCTGTTTTAACGCAAGAAGCATCCTATTCTGTCCAGAATCTGCAATACAGCAAGAAATATGAGCATGTCCAGAAAAAATGAACTGTGTTTCCAACTCATACGGACCATAACTAGTGGAACTCTGATTATGAAACTGTAACAAACTATAGCATATCTTACATAGATGCTCTTTAGTTAACAGTGAAAAACGTTTTGGGTTCGTGAACTGTGTAAATTCATTTGTGCCGAAAAATCACTGGGTATACTGGAAATGAAGTCTTGCTTGTAGAAAGACACAGAGACTTTTGTTTAACTCCGTTTCTGAAGGAAAATTCAGACCAGTGTTCTCATCCATGAAACACCCTCTGTTTTAACGCAAGAGGTATCCTCTTCTTTACAGAGTCCACAATACAGCAAGAAATATGAGAATGTTCAGAAAAAAAGAACAGTGTTTCCTACTGATACGGACCATATCTACTTGAACTCTGCTTATGAAACTGTAACAAACCACTGCATCTCTTACGTAGACGCTCTTTAGTTAATAGTGAAAAACGTGTTGGGTTCGTGAAATGTGTAATTTCATTTGAGGCGAAAAATCACTGGGTTTTCCGGAAATGAACTCTTGCCTGTAGTAAGACACAGAGGCTTTGGTTTAACTCCGTTTGTGAAGGGAAATTCAGACCAGTGTTCTCATCCATGAAACACCCTCTGTTTTAACGCAAGAAGCATCGTCTTCTGTCCAGAGTCTGCAATACAGCAAGAAATATGAGCATGTCCAGAAAAAAAGAACTGTGTTTCCTACTCATACGGACCATATCTAGTTGAACTCTGCTTATGAAATTGTAACAAACCACAGCATCTCTTATATAGATGCTCTTTAGTTAATAGTGAAAAACGTGTTGGGTTCGTGAACTTTGTAATTTCATTTGAGCCAAAAAATCACTGGGTTTACCGGAAATGAAATCTTGCTTGAAGAAAGACACAGAGACTTTGGTTTAACTCCGTTTCTGAAGGAAAATTCAGACCAGTGTTCTCATCCATGAAACCCACTCTTTTTTAACGCAAGAAGCATCCTCTTCTTTCGAGAGTCTGCAATACAGCAAGAAATATGAGCATGTCCCGAAAAAAGAACTGTGTTTCCTACTCATATGGACCATATGTAGTTGAACTCTGCTTATGAAACTAACAAACCACAGCATCTCTTACATAGATGCTCTTTAGTTAATAGTGAAAAACGTATTGGGTTCATGAACTGTGTAAATTCATTTGAGCCGACAAATCGCTGGGTTTACCGGAAATGAACTCTTGCTTGTAGGAAGACACAGAGGCTTTGGTTTCACTCTGTTTGTCAAGGGATATTCAGACCAGAGTTCTCATCCATGAAACACACTCTGTTTTAACGCAAGAAGCATGATCTTCTTTCCAGCATCTCTAATACAGCAAGAAACATGAGCATGCCAGGAAAAAAAGAACTGTGTTTCTTACTCATATGGACTATATCCAGTTAAACTCTGCTTATGAAACTGTAACAAACCACAGCATCTCTTACAAAAATGCTCATTCATTTATAGTGAAAAACGTGTTTGGTTCGTGAACTGAGTAAATTCATTTGAGCCAAAAAAACACTGGGTTTTCCGGAAATGAACTCTTGCTTGTAGTAAGACACAGAGGCTTTGGTTTAACTCCGTTTGTGAAGGGAAATTCAGCCCAGTGTTCTCATCCATGAAACACCCTCTGTTTTAATGCAAGAAGCATCCTCTTCTGTCCAGAGTCTGCAATACAGCAAGAATTGTAAGCATGTCCAGAAAAATAGAACTGTGTTTCCTACTCTTATGGACCATATGTAGTTGAACTCTTCTTATGAAACTAACAAACCACAGCATCTCTTACATAGATGCTCTTTATTTAATAGTGAAAAACGTATTGGGTTCATGTACTGTGTAAATTCATTTGAGCCGAAAAATCACTGGGTTTTCCAGAAATGAACTCTTGCTTGTAGGAAGACAAAGAGCCTTCGGTTTAACTCCGTTTGTGAAGGGAAATTCAGACCAGAGTTCTCACCCATGAAACACACTCTGTATTAACGCAAGAAGCATGCTCTTCTTTCCAGAGTCTGCATACAGCAAGAATTATGAGCATGTCCAGATAAGATCTGTGTTTCCTACTAATATGGACCATATCTAGTTGAACTCTGCTTATGAAACTGTAACAAACCACAGCATCTCTTAAAAAGATGCTCTTTAGTAAATAGTGAAAAACGTATTTGGTTCAAGAACTGTGTAAATTCTTTTGAGCCGAGAAATCTCTGGGTTTACCGGAAATGAACTCTTGCTTGTAGGAAGACACAGAGGCTTTGGTTTCACTCCATTTCTGAAGGGAAATTCAGACCAGAGTTCTCATCCATGAAACAAACTCTGTTTTAACGCAAGAAGCATGCTCTTCTTTCCAGCATCTCTAATACTGCAAGAAACATGAGCATGTCCAGAAAAAAAGAACTATATTTCCTACTCATACGGATCATATCCAGTTCAACACTGCTCATTAAACTGTAACAAACCACAGCATCTCTTACATAGATGCTCTTTAGTTAATAGTGAAAATCGTGTTGGGTTCGTGAACTGTGTAAATTCATTTGAGCCGAAAAATCACTGGGTTTACCGGAAATGAACTCTTGCTTGAAGGAAGACAAAGAGCCTTTGGTTTAACTCCGTTTGTGAAGGGAAATTCAGACCAGTGTTCTCATCCATGAAACACCCTCTGTTTTAACGCAAGAAGCATCCTCTTCTGTCCGGAATCTGCAATAGAGCAAGAAATAATAGCATGTACAGAAAAAATGGACTGTGTTTCTTACTCATACGGACCATATCTAGTTGAACTCTGATTATGAAACTGTAACAACCTACAGCATCTCTTACATAGATGCTCTTTCATTTATAGTGAAAAACGTGTTGGGTTCGTGAACTGTGTAAATTCATTTGAGCCGAAAAATCACTGGGTTTTCCGGAAATGAACTCTTGCTTGTAGTAAGACACAGAGGCTTTGGTTTAACTCCGTTTGTGAAGGGAAATTCAGACCAGTGTTCCCATCCATGAAACACCCACTGTTTTAACGCAAGAAGCATCCTCTTCTGTCCAGAGTCTGCAATACAGCAAGAATTGTAAGCATGTCCAGAAAAATAGAACTGTGTTTCCTACTCATATGGACCATATGTAGTTGAACTCTTCTTATGAAACTAACAAACCACAGCATCTCTTACATAGATGCTCTTTATTTAATAGTGAAAAACGTATTGGGTTCATGTACTGTGTAAATTCATTTGAGCCGAAAAATCACTGGGTTTTCCGGAAATGAACTCTTGCTTGTAGGAAGACAAAGAGCCTTCGGTTTAACTCCGTTTGTGAAGGGAAATTCAGACCAGAGTTCTCACCCATGAAACACACTCTGTATTAACGCAAGAAGCATGCTCTTCTTTCCAGAGTCTGCATACAGCAAGAATTATGAGCATGTCCAGATAAGATCTGTGTTTCCTACTAATATGGACCATATCTAGTTGAACTCTGCTTATGAAACTGTAACAAACCACAGCATCTCTTACAAAGATGCTCTTTAGTAAATAGTGAAAAACGTATTTGGTTCAAGAACTGTGTAAATTCTTTTGAGCCGAGAAATCTCTGGGTTTACCGGAAATGAACTCTTGCTTGTAGGAAGACACAGAGGCTTTGGTTTCACTCCGTTTCTGAAGGGAAATTCAGACCAGAGTTCTCATCCATGAAACAAACTCTGTTTTAACGCAAGAAGCATGCTCTTCTTTCCAGCATCTCTAATACTGCAAGAAACATGAGCATGTCCAGAAAAAAAGAACTATATTTCCTACTCATACGGATCATATCCAGTTCAACACTGCTCATTAAACTGTAACAAACCACAGCATCTCTTACATAGATGCTCTTTAGTTAATAGTGAAAATCGTGTTGGGTTCGTGAACTGTGTAAATTCATTTGAGCCGAAAAATCACTGGGTTTACCGGAAATGAACTCTTGCTTGAAGGAAGACAAAGAGCCTTTGGTTTAACTCCGTTTGTGAAGGGAAATTCAGTCCAGTGTTCTCATCCATGAAACACCCTCTGTTTTAACGCAAGAAGCATCCTCTTCTGTCCAGAATCTGCAATAGAGCAAGAAATAATAGCATGTACAGAAAAAATGGACTGTGTTTCTTACTCATACGGACCATATCTAGTTGAACTCTGATTATGAAACTGTAACAACCTACAGCATCTCTTACATAGATGCTCTTTAGTTAATAGTGAAAAACGTGTTGGGTTCGTGAACTGTGTAAATTCATTTGAGCCGAAAAATCACTGGGCTTACCAGAAATGAACTATTGCTTGTAGGAAGAAACAGAGCCTTTGGTTTCACTCCGTTTCTGAAGGAAAATTCAGACCAGAGTTCTCATCCATGAAACACACTCTTTTTTAACGCAAGAACCATGCTCTTCTTTCCAGCATCTCTAATACAGCAAGAAACATGAGCATGCCCAGAAAAAAAGAACTGTGTTTCTTACTCATATGGACTATATCCAGTTAAACTCTGCTTATGAAACTGTAACAAACCACAGCATCTCTTACAAAAATGCTCTTTCATTTATAGTGAAAAACGTGTTGGGATTGTGAACACTGTAAATTCATTTGAGCCAAAAAATCACTGGGTTTACCAGAAATGAACTCTTGCTTGTAGTAAGACACAGAGGCTTTGGTTTAACTCCGTTTGTGAAGGGAAATTCAGACAAGTGTTCCCATCCATGAAACACCCTCTGTTTTAACGCAAGAAGCATCCTCTTCTGTCCAGAATCTGGAATACAGCAAGAAATATGAGCATGTCCAGAAAAAATGAACAGTGTTTCCTACTGATACGGACCATATCTACTTGAACTCTGCTTATGAAAGTGTAACAAACCGCAGCATCTCTTACATAGGTGCTCTTTCATTTATAGTGAAAAACGTGTTGGGATCGTGAACTGTGTAAATTCATTTGACCCGAAAAATCACTGGGTTTACCGGAAATGAACTCTTGCCTGTAGTAAGACACAGAGGCTTTGGTTTAACTCCGTTTGTGAAGGGAAATTCAGACCAGTGTTCTCATCCATGAAACACCCTCTGTTTTAACGCAAGAAGCATCCTCTTCTTTCCAGATTCTGCAATACAGCAAGAAATATGAGCATGTCCAGAAAAAAAGAACTGTGTTTCCTACTCATTCGGACCATATCTAGTTGAACTCTGCTTATGAAACTGTAACAAACCACTGCATCTCTTACGTAGATGCTCTTTAGTTAATAGTGAAAAACGTGTTGGGTTCGTGAAATGTGTAATTTCATTTGAGCAAAAAAATCACTGGGTTTTCTGGAAATGAACTCTTGCTTGTAGAATGGCCCAGTGACTTTGGTTTAACTCCGTTTCTGAAGGAATATTCAGACCAGTGTTCTCATCCATTTAACACCGTCTTTTTTAACGCAAGAAGCATGCTCTTCTTTCCAGAGTCTGCATACAGCAAGAATTATGAGCATGTCCAGATAAGATCTGTGTTTCCTACTAATATGGACCATATCTAGTTGAACTCTGCTTATGAAACTGTAACAAACCACAGCATCTCTTACAAAGATGCTCTTTAGTAAATAGTGAAAAACGTATTTGGTTCAAGAACTGTGTAAATTCTTCTGAGCCGAGAAATCTCTGGGTTTACCGGAAATGAACTCTTGCTTGTAGGAAGACACAGAGGCTTTGGTTTCACTCCGTTTCTGAAGGGAAATTCAGACCAGAGTTCTCATCCATGAAACAAACTCTGTTTTAACGCAAGAAGCATGCTCTTCTTTCCAGCATCTCTAATACTGCAAGAAACATGAGCATGTCCAGAAAAAAAGAACTATATTTCCTACTCATACGGATCATATCCAGTTCAACACTGCTCATTAAACTGTAACAAACCACAGCATCTCTTACATAGATGCTCTTTAGTTAATAGTGAAAATCGTGTTGGGTTCGTGAACTGTGTAAATTCATTTGAGCCCCAAAATCACTGGGTTTACCGGAAATGAACTCTTGCTTGAAGGAAGACAAAGAGCCTTTGGTTTAACTCCGTTTGTGAAGGGAAATTCAGACCAGTGTTCTCATCCATGAAACACCCTCTGTTTTAACGCAAGAAGCATCCTCTTCTGTCCAGAATCTGCAATAGAGCAAGAAATAATAGCATGTACAGAAAAAATGGACTGTGTTTCTTACTCATACGGACCATATCTAGTTGAACTCTGATTATGAAACTGTAACAACCTACAGCATCTCTTACATAGATGCTCTTTAGTTAATAGTGAAAAACGTGTTGGGTTCGTGAACTGTGTAAATTCATTTGAGCCGAAAAATCACTGGGCTTACCAGAAATGAAGTATTGCTTGTAGGAAGAAATAGAGCCTTTGGTTTCACTCCGTTACTGAAGGAAAATTCAGACCAGAGTTCTCATCCATGAAACACACTCTTTTTTAACGCAAGAACCATGCTCTTCTTTCCAGCATCTCTAATACAGCAAGAAACATGATCATGCCCAGAAAAAAAGAACTGTGTTTCTTACTCATATGGACTATATCCAGTTAAACTCTGCTTATGAAACTGTAACAAACCACAGCATCTCTTACAAAAATGCTCTTTCATTTATATTGAAAAACGTGTTGGGTTTGTGAACACTGTAAATTCATTTGAGCCAAAAAATCACTGGGTTTACCAGAAATGAACTCTTGCTTGTAGTAAGACACAGAGGCTTTGGTTTAACTCCGTTTGTGAAGGGAAATTCAGACAAGTGTTCTCATCCATGAAACACCCTCTGTTTTAACGCAAGAAGCATCCTATTCTGTCCAGAATCTGCAATACAGCAAGAAATATGAGCATGTCCAGAAAAAATGAACTGTGTTTCCAACTCATACGGACCATAACTAGTTGAACTCTGATTATGAAACTGTAACAAACTATAGCATATCTTACATAGATGCTCTTTAGTTAACAGTGAAAAACGTTTTGGATTCGTGAACTGTGTAAATTCATTTGTGCCGAAAAATCACTGGGTATACTGGAAATGAAGTCTTGCTTGTAGAAAGACACAGAGACTTTTGTTTAACTCCGTTTCTGAAGGAAAATTCAGACCAGTGTTCTCATCCATGAAACACCCTCTGTTTTAACGCAAGAAGTATCCTCTTCTTTCCAGAGTCCACAATACAGCAAGAAATATGAGAATGTTCAGAAAAAAAGAACAGTGTTTCCTACTGATACGGACCATATCTACTTGAACTCTGCTTATGAAACTGTAAGAAACCACTGCATCTCTTACGTAGATGCTCTTTAGTTAATAGTGAAAAACGTGTTGGGTTCGTGAAATGTGTAATTTCATTTGAGGCGAAAAATCACTGGGTTTTCCGGAAATGAACTCTTGCCTGTAGTAAGACACAGAGGCTTTGGTTTAACTCCGTTTGTGAAGGGAAATTCAGACCAGTGTTCTCATCCATGAAACACCCTCTGTTTTAACGCAAGAAGCATCGTCTTCTGTCCAGAGTCTGCAATACAGCAAGAAATATGAGCATGTCCAGAAAAAAACAACTGTGTTTCCTACTCATACGGACCATATCTAGTTGAACTCTGCTTATGAAATTGTAACAAACCACAGCATCTCTTATATAGATGCTATTTAGTTAATAGTGAAAAACGTGTTGGGTTCGTGAACTTTGTAATTTCATTTGAGGCAAAAAATCACTGGGTTTACGGGAAATGAAATCTTGCTTGTAGAAAGACACAGAGACTTTGGTTTAACTCCGTTTCTGAAGGAAAATTCAGACCAGTGTTCTCATCCATGAAACACACTCTTTTTTAAAGCAAGAAGCATCCTCTTCTTTCCAGAGTCTGCAATACAGCAAGAAATATGAGCATGTCCAGAAAAAAGAACTGTGTTTCCTACTCATATGGACCATATGTAGTTGAACTCTGCTTATGAAACTAACAAACCACAGCATCTCTTACATAGATGCTCTTTAGTTAATAGTGAAAAACGTATTGGGTTCATGAACTGTGTAAATTCATTTGAGCCGACAAATCGCTGGGTTTACCGGAAATGAACTCTTGCTTGTAGGAAGACACAGAGGCTTTGGTTTCACTCTGTTAGTCAAGGGATATTCAGACCAGAGTTCTCATCCATGAAACACACTCTGTTTTAACGCAAGAAGCATGATCTTCTTTCCAGCATCTCTAATACAGCAAGAAACATGAGCATGCCAGGAAAAAAAGAACCGTGTTTCTTACTCATATGGGCTATATCCAGTTAAACTCTGCTTATGAAACTGTAACAAACCACAGCATCTCTTACAAAAATGCTCATTCATTTATAGTGAAAAACGTGTTTGGTTCGTGAACTGAGTAAATTCATTTGAGCCAAAAAATCACTGGGTTTTCCGGAAATGAACTCTTGCTTGTAGTAAGACACAGAGGCTTTGGTTTAACTCCGTTTGTGAAGGGAAATTCAGCCCAGTGTTCTCATCCATGAAACACCCTCTGTTTTAATGCAAGAAGCATCCTCTTCTTTCCAGAGTCTGCAATACAGCAAGAAATATGAGCATGTCCAGAAAAAAAGAACTGTGTTTCCTACTCATTCGGACCATATCAGGTTGAACTCTGCTTATGAAACTGTAACAAACCACTGCATCTCTTACGTAGATGCTCTTTAGTTAATAGTGAAAAACGTGTTGGGTTCGTGAAATGTGTAATTTCATTTGAGCCGAAAAATCACTGGGTTTTCCGGAAATGAACTCTTGCTTGTAGTAAGACACAGAGGCTTTGGTTTAACTCCGTTTCTGAAGGGAAATTCAGACCAGAGTTCTCATCCATGAAACAAACTCTGTTTTAACGCAAGAAGCATGCTCTTCTTTCCAGCATCTCTAATACTGCAAGAAACATGAGCATGTCCAGAAAAAAAGAACTATATTTCCTACTCATACGGATCATATCCAGTTCAACACTGCTCATTAAACTGTAACAAACCACAGCATCTCTTACATAGATGCTCTTTAGTTAATAGTGAAAATCGTGTTGGGTTCGTGAACTGTGTAAATTCATTTGAGCCGAAAAATCACTGGGTTTACCGGAAATGAACTCTTGCTTGAAGGAAGACAAAGAGCCTTTGGTTTAACTCCGTTTGTGAAGGGAAATTCAGACCAGTGTTCTCATCCATGAAACACCCTCTGTTTTAACGCAAGAAGCATCCTCTTCTGTCCAGAATCTGCAATAGAGCAAGAAATAATAGCATGTACAGAAAAAATGGACTGTGTTTCTTACTCATACGGACCATATCTAGTTGAACTCTGATTATGAAACTGTAACAACCTACAGCATCTCTTACATAGATGCTCTTTAGTTAATAGTGAAAAACGTGTTGGGTTCGTGAACTGTGTAAATTCATTTGAGCCGAAAAATCACTGGGCTTACCAGAAATGAACTATTGCTTGTAGGAAGAAACAGAGCCTTTGGTTTCACTCCGTTTCTGAAGGAAAATTCAGACCAGAGTTCTCATCCATGAAACACACTCTTTTTTAACGCAATAACCATGCTCTTCTTTCCAGCATCTCTAATACAGCAAGAAACATGAGCATGCCCAGAAAAAAAGAACTGTGTTTCTTACTCATATGGACTATATCCAGTTAAACTCTGCTTATGAAACTGTAACAAACCACAGCATCTCTTACAAAAATGCTCTTTCATTTATAGTGAAAAACGTGTTGGGTTTGTGAACACTGTAAATTCATTTGAGCCAAAAAATCACTGGGTTTACCAGAAATGAACTCTTGCTTGTAGTAAGACACAAAGGCTTTGGTTTAACTCCGTTTGTGAAGGGAAATTCAGACAAGTGTTCCCATCCATGAAACACCCTCTGTTTTAACGCAAGAAGCATCCTCTTCTGTCCAGAATCTGCAATACAGCAAGAAATATGAGCATGTCCAGAAAAAATGAACTGTGTTTCCTACTGATACGGACCATATCTAATTGAACTCTGCTTATGAAAGTGTAACAAACCGCAGCATCTCTTACATAGGTGCTCTTTCATTTATAGTGAAAAACGTGTTGGGTTCGTGAACTGTGTAAATTCATTTGGCCGAAAAATCACTGGGTTTACCGGAAATGAACTCTTGCCTGTAGTAAGACACAGAGGCTTTGGTTTAACTCCGTTTCTGAAGGAAAATTCAGACCAGTGTTCTCATCCATGAAACACAATCTTTTTTAACGCAAGAAGCATCCTCTTCTTTCCAGAGTCTGCAATACAGCAAGAAATATGAGCATGTCCAGAAAAAATGAACTGTGTTTCCTACTCATATGGACCATATGTAGTTGAACTCTGCTTATGAAACTAACAAACCACAGCATCTCTTACATAGATGCTCTTTAGTTAATAGTGAAAAACGTATTGGGTTCATGAACTGTGTAAATTCTTTTGAGCCGACAAATCGCTGGGTTTACCAGAAATGAACTCTTGCTTGTAGGAAGACAGAGACTTTGGTTTCACTCTGTTAGTCAAGGGATATTCAGACCAGAGTTCTCATCCATGAAACACACTCTGTTTTAACGCAAGAAGCATGATCTTCTTTCCAGCACCTCTAATACAGCAAGAAACATGAGCATGCCCAGAAAAAAAGAACTGTGTTTCTTACTCATATGGACTATATCCAGTTAAACACTGCTTATGAAACTGTAACAAACCACAGCATCTCTTACAACAATGCTCGTTCATTTATAGTGAAAAACGTGTTGGGTTCGTGAACTGTGTGAATTCATTTGAGCCGAAAAATCACTGGGTGTTCCGGAAATGAACTCTTGCTTGTAGGAAGACACAGAGGCTTTGGTTTAACTCCGTTTGTGAAGGGAAATTCAGACCAGTGTTCTTATCCATGAAACACACTCTGTATTAACGCAAGAAGCATCGTCTTCTTTCCAGAGTCTGCAATACTTCAAGAAATATGAGCATGTCCAGAAAAAAAGAACTGTGTTTCCTACTCATTCGGACCATATCTAGTTGAACTCTGCTTATGAAACTGTAACAAACCACTGCATCTTTTACATAGATGCTCTTTAGTTAATAGTGAAAATCGTGTTGGGTTCGTGAACTGTGTAAATTCATTTGAGTCGAAAAATCACTGGGTTTACCGGAAATGAACTCTTGCTTGTAGAAAGACACAGAGACTTTGGTTTAACTCCGTTTCTGAAGGAAAATTCAGACCAGTGTTCTCATCCATGAACCACACTCTTTTTTAAAGCAAGAAGCATCCTCTTCTTTCCAGAGTCTGCAATACAGCAAGAAATATGAGCATGCCCAGAAAAAAAGAACTGTGTTTCCTACTCATATGGACCATATGTAGTTGAACTCTGCTTATGAAACTAACAAACCACAGCATCTCTTACATAGATGCTCTTTACTTAATAGTGAAAAACGTATTAGGTTCATGTAGTGTGTAAATTCATTTGAGCCGAAAAATCACTGGGTTTTCCGGAAATGAACTCTTGCTTGTAGGAAGACAAAGAGCCTTCGGTTTAACTCCGTTTGTGAAGGGAAATTCAGACCAGAGTTCTCATCCATGAAACACATTCTGTATTAATGCAAGAAGCATGCTCTTCTTTCCAGAGTCTGCAAACAGCAAGAATTATGAGCATGTCCAGATAAGATCTGTGTTTCCTACTAATAGGGACCATATCTAGTTGAACTCTGCTTATGAAACTGTAACAAACCACAGCATCTCTTACAAAGATGCTCTTTAGTAAATAGTGAAAAACGTATTTGGTTCAAGAACTGTGTAAATTCTTTTGAGCCGAGAAATCTCTGGGTTTACCGGAAATGAACTCTTGCTTGTAGGAAGACACAGAGGCTTTGGTTTCACTCCGTTTCTGAAGGGAAATTCAGACCAGAGTTCTCATCCAAGAAACAAACTCTGTTTTAACGCAAGAAGCATGCTCTTCTTTCCAGCATCTCTAATACAGCAAGAAACATGAGCATGTCCAGAAAAAAAGAACTATATTTCCTACTCATACGGATCATATCCAGTTCAACACTGCTCATTAAACTGTAACAAACCACAGCATCTCTTACATAGATGCTCTTTAGTTAATAGTGAAAATCGTGTTGGGCTCGTGAACTGTGTAAATTCATTTGAGCCGAAAAATCACTAGGTTTACCGGAAATGAACTCTTGCTTGTAGGAAGACAAAGAGCCTTTGGTTTAACTCCGTTTGTGAAGGGAAATTCAGACCAGTGTTCTCATCCATGAAACAACCTCTGTTTTAACGCAAGATGCATCCTCTTCTGTCCAGAATCTGCAATAGAGCAAGAAATAATAGCATGTCCAGAAAAAATGGACTGTGTTTCTTACTCATACGGACCATATCTAGTTGAACTCTGATTATGAAACTGTAACAACCTACAGCATCTTTTACATAGATGCTCTTTAGTTAATAGTGAAAAACGTGTTGGGTTCGTGAAATGTGTAATTTCATTTGAGCCAAAAAATCACTGGGTTTACTGGAAATTAACTCTTGCTTGTAGAAAGACACAGAGACTTTGGTTTAACTCCGTTTCTGAAGGAAAATTCAGACCAGCGTTCTCAACCATGAAACACCCTCTTTTTTAACACAAGAAGCATACTCTTCTTTCCAAAGTCTGCAATACAGCAAGAAATGTGAGCATTTCCGTTTGTGAAGAGAAATTCATACCAGAGTTCTCATCCATAAAACACACTCTGTTTTAACCCAAGAAGCATGCTCTTCTTCCTAGCATCTCTAATACAGCAAGAAACATGAGCATGCCCCGAAAAAAAGAACTGTGTTTCCTACTCATACGGACCATATCTAGTGGAATTCAGATTATGAAACTGTAACAAACTACAGCATCTCTTACATAGATGCTCTTTAGTTAATCGTGAACAACGTGTTGGGTTCGTGAACTGTGTAAATTCATTTGAGCCGAAAAATCACTGGGCTTACCGGAAATGAACTCTTGCTTTTAGGAAGAAACAGAGCCTTTGGTTTATCTCCGTTTCTGATGGAAAATTCAGACCGGTGTTCTCATCCATGAAACAAACTCTGTATTAACGCAAGAAGCATGCTCTTCTTTCCAGAGTCTGCATACAGCAAGAATTATGAGCATGTCCAGAAAAAAAGAACTGTGTTTCCTACTCATATGGACCATATGTAGTTGAACTCTGCTTATGAAACTAACAAACCACAGCATCTCTTACATAGATGCTCTTTAGTTAATAGTGAAAAACGTATTGGGTTCATGAACTGTGTAAATTCATTTGAGCCGAAAAATCACTGGGTTTTCCGGAAATGAACTCTTGCTTGTAGGAAGACACAGGGTTTGGTTTAACTCCGTTTGTTAAGGGAAATTCAGGCCAGTGTTCTCATCCATGAAACACCCTCTGTTTTAACGCAAGAAGCATCCTCTTCTTACCAGAGTCTGCATACAGCAAGAATTATGAGCATGTCCAGAAAAAAACTGTGTCTCCTACTAATATAGACCGTATCTAGTTGAACTCTGCTTATGAAACTGTAACAAACCACTGCATCTCTTACGTAGATGCTCTTTAGTTAATAGTGAAAAACGTGTTGGGTTCGTGAAATGTGTAATTTCATTTGAGCCAAAAAATCACTGGGTTTACTGGAAATGAACTCTTGCTTGTAGAAAGACACAGTGACTTTGGTTTAACTCCGTTTCTGAAGGAAAATTCAGACCAGTGTTCTCATCCATGAAACACCCTCTTTTTTAACGCAAGAAGCATACTCTTCTTTCCAAAGTCTGCAGTACAGCAAGAAATGTAAGCATGTCCAGAAAAATAGAACTGTGTTTCCTACTCATACGGATCATATCCAGTTCAACACTGCTCATTAAACTGTAACAAACCACAGCATCTCTTACATAGATGCTCTTTAGTTAATAGTGAAAATCTTGTTGGGTTCGAGAACTGTGTAAATTCATTTGAGCCGAAAAATCACTGGGTTTACCGGAAATGAACTCTTGCTTGTAGGAAGACAAAGAGCCTTTGGTTTAACTCCGTTTGTGAAGGGAAATTCAGACCAGTGTTCTCATCCATGAAACACCCTCTGTTTTAACGCAAGAAGCATCCTCTTCTTTCCAGAGTCTGCATACAGCAAGAATTATGAGCCTGTCCAGATAAAAACTGTGTTTCCTACTAATATGGACCATATCTAGTTGAACTCTGCTTATTAAACTGTAACAAACCACAGCATCTCTTACATAGATGCTCTTTAGTTAATAGTGAAAAACGTATTGGGTTCATGAACTGTGTAAATTCATTTGAGCCGAAAATCACTGGGTTTACCGGAAATGAACTCTTGCTTGTAGGAAGACACAGGGTTTGGTTTAACTCCGTTTGTGAAGGGAAATTCAGACCAGAGTTCTCATCCATGAAACACACTCTGTTTTAACCCAAGAAGCATGCTCTTCTTCCTAGCATCTCTAATACAGCAAGAAACATGAGCATGCCCCGAAAAAAAGAACTGTGTTTCCTACTCATACGGACCATATCCAGTTGAGCTCTGCTTATGAAACTGTAAAAAACCACAGCATCCCTTACATAGATGTTCTTTACTTAATAGTGAAAAACGTGTTGGGTTCGTGAACTGTGTAATTTCATTTGAGCCAAAAAATCAGTGGGTAAACCGACAATGAACTCTGGCTTGTAGAAAGACACAGAGACATTGGTTTAACTCCGTTTCTGAAGGAAAATTCAGACCAGTGTTCTCATCCATGAAACAACCACTTTTTTAACGCAAGAAGCATCCTCTTTTTTCCAAAGTCTGCAATACAGCAAGAAATATGAGCATGTCCAGAAAAAAATAACTGTGTTTCCTACTCATATGGACCATATGTAGTTGAACTCTGCTTATGAAACTAACAAACCACAGCATCTCTTACATAGATGCTCTTTAGTTAATAGTGAAAAACGTATTGGGTTCATGAACTGTGTAAATTCATTTGAGCCGAAAAATCACTGGGTTTTCCGGAAATGAACTCTTGCTTGTAGGAAGACACAGGGTTTGGTTTAACTCCGTTTGTTAAGGGAAATTCAGACCAGTGTTCTCATCCATGAAACACCCTCTGTTTTAACGCAAGAAGCATCCTCTTCTTTCCAGAGTCTGCATACAGCAAGAAACATGAGCATGCCCAGAAAAAAAGAACTGTGTTTCTTACTCATATGGACTAAATCCAGTTAAACCCTGCTTATGAAACTGTAACAAACCACAGCATCTCTTACAAAAATGCTCGTTCATTTGTAGTGAAAAACGTGTTGGGTTCGTGAACTGTGTGAATTCATTTGAGCCGAAAAATCACTGGGTTTACCGGAAATGAACTCTTGCTTGTAGTAAGACACAGAGGCTTTGGTTTAACTCCGTTTGTGAAGGGAAATTCAGACCAGTGTTCTGATCCAAGAAACACCCTCTGTTTTAACGCAAGAAGCATCCTATTCTGTCTAGAATCTGCAATACAGCAAGAAATATGAGCATGTTCAGAAAAAAAGAACAGTGTTTCCTCCTCATACAGACCATATCTAGTTGAACTCTGCTTATGAAACTGTAACAAACCACAGCATCTCTTACATAGATGCTCTTTAGTTAATAGTGAAAAACGTGTGGGGTTCGTGAACTTTGTAATTTCATTTGAGCCAAAAAATCACTGGGTTTACCGGAAATGAAATCTTGCTTGTAGGAAGACAAAGAGGCTTTGGTTTCACTCTGTTTGTCAGGGGATATTCAGACCAGAGTTCTCATCCCTGAAACACACTCTGCTTTAACGCAAGAAGCATGATCTTTTTTCCAGCATCTCTAATACTGCAAGAAACATGAGCATGCCCAGAAAAAAAGAACTGTGTTTCTTACTCATATGGACTATATCCAGTTAAACTCTGCTTATGAAACTGTAACAAACCACAGCATCTCTTACAAAAATGCTCGTTCATTTATAGTGAAAAACGTTTTGGGTTCGTGAACTCTGTGAATTCATTTGAGCCGAAAAATCACTGGGTTTTCCGGAAATGAACTCTTGCTTGTAGTAAGACACAGAGGCTTTGGTTTAACTCCGTTTGTGAAGGGAAATTCAGACCAGTGTTCTCATCCATGAAACACCCTCTGTTTTAATGCAAGAAGCATCCTCTTCTTTCCAGAGTCTGCAATACAGCAAGAAATATGAGCATGTCCAGAAAAAAATTTACTGTGTTTCCTACTCATTCGGACCATATCTAGTTGAACTCTGCTTATGAAACTGTAACAAACCACTGCATCTTTTACATAGATGCTCTTTAGTTAATAGTGAAAAACGTGTTGGGTTCGTGAACTGTGTAATTTCATTTGAGCCAAAAAATCACTGGCTTTACTGGAAATTAACTCTTGCTTGTAGAAAGACACAGAGTCTTTGGTTTAACTCCGTTTCTGAAGGAAAATTCAGACCAGCGTTCTCTTCCATGAAACACCCTCTTTTTTAACACAAGAAGCATACTCTTCTTTCCAAAGTCTGCAGTAGAGCAAGAAATGTGAGCATGCCCAGAAAAAAAGAACTGTGTTTCTTACTCATATGGTCTATATCCAGTTAAACTCTGCTTATGAAAGTGTAAGAAACCACAGCATCTCTTACAAAAATGCTCGTTCATTTATAGTGAAAAACGTGTTTGGTTCGTGAACTGTGTGAATTCATTTGAGCCGAAAAATCACTGGGTTTACTGGAAATGAACTCTTGCTTGTAGTAAGACACAGAGGCTTTTGTTTAACTCCGTTTGTGAAGGGAAATTCAGACCAGTGTTCTCATCCATGAAACACCCTCTGTTTTAACGCAAGAAGCATCCTCTTCTTTCTAGAGTCTGCAATACAGCAAGAAATATGAGCATGTCCAGAAAAAGTGAACTGTGTTTCCAACTCATACGGACCATAACAAGTTGAACTCTGATTATGAAACTGTAACAAACTATAGCATATCTTACATAGATTCTCTTTAGTTAATAGTGAAAATGGTGTTGGGTTCGTGAACTGTGTAAATTCATTTAAGCCGAAAAATCACTGGGTTTACCGGAAATGAACTCGTGCTTGTAGGAAGGCAAAGAGCCTTTGGTTTAACTCCGTTTGTGAAGGAAAATTCAGACCACTGTTCTCATCCATGAAACACCCTATTTTTAACGCAAGAATCATCCTCTTCTTTCCAGAGTCTGCAATACAGCAAGATATATGAGCATGTCCAGAAAAAAAGAACTGTGTTTCCTACTCATATGGACCATATGTAGTTGAATTCTGCTTATGAAACTAACAAACCACAGCATCTCTTACATAGATGCTCTTTAGTTAATACTGAAAAATGTATTGGGTTCATGTACTGTGTAAATTCATTTGAGCCGAAAAATCACTGGGTTTACCGGAAATGAACTCTTGCTTGTAGGAAGACACAGGGTTTGGTTTAACTCCGTTAGTTAAGGGAAATTCAGACCAGTGTTCTCATCCATGAAACACCCTCTGTTTTAACGCAAGAAGCATCCTCTTCATTCCAGAGTCTGCATACAGCAAGAATTATGAGCCTGTCCAGATAAAAACTGTGTTTCCTACTCATACGGACCATATCTACTTGAACTCTGCTTATGAAATTGTAACAAACCACAGCATCTCTTACAAAAATGCTCTTTCATTTATAGTGAAAAACGTGTTAGGTTCGTGAACTGTGTAAATTCATTTGAGCCGAAAAATCACTGGGTTTATCGGAAATGAATTCTTGCTTGTAGTAAGACACAGAGGCTTTGGTTTAACTCCGTTTGTGAAGGGAAATTCAGACCAGTGTTCTCATCCATGAAACACCCTCTGTTTTAACGCAAGAAGCATCCTCTTCTGTCCAGAGTCTGCAATACAGCAAGAAACATGAGCATGCCCAGAAAAAAAGAACTATATTTCCTACTCCTACGGACCATATCTAGTTGAACTCTGCTTATGAAACTGTAACAAACCACAGCATCTCTTACATAGATGCTCTTTAGTTAATAGTGAAAAACGTGTTGGGTTCGTGAACTGTGTAAATTCATTTGAGCCGAAAAATCACTGGGTTTACCGGAAATGAACTCTTGCTTGTAGAAAGACACAGAGACTTTGGTTTAACTCCGTTTCTGAAGGAAAATAGAGAGCAGTGTTCTCATCCATGGACACCCTCTTTTTTAACGCAAGAAGCATCCTCTTCTTTCCAGAATCTGCAATACAGCAAGAAATATGAGCATGTCCAGAAAAAAAGAAGTATGTTTCCTACTCATATGGACCATATGTAGTTGAACTCTGCTTATGAAACTAACAAACCACAACATCTCTTACATAGATGCTCTTTAGTTAATAGTGAAAAACGTATTGGGTTCATGAACTGTGTAAATTCATTTGAGCCGAAAAATCACTGGGTTTACCGGAAAGGAACTCTTGCTTGTAGGAAGACACAGGGTTTGGTTTAACTCCGTTTGTGAAGGGAAATTCAGACCACTGTTCTCATTCCAGAAACACCCTCTGTTTTAACGCAAGAAGCATCCTCTTCTGTCCAGAATCTGCAATAGAGCAAGAAATAAGAGCATGTCCAGAAAAAAGAACTGTGTTTCTGACTCATACGAACCATGTCTAGTTGAACACTGATTATGAAACTGTAACAAACTACAGCATCTCTTACATAAATGCTCTTTAGTTAATAGTGAAAATCGTGTTGGGTTCGTGAACTGTGTAAATTCATTTGAGCCGAAAAATCACTGGGTTTACCGGAAATGAACTCTTGCTTGTAGGAAGACAAAGGGCCTTTGGTTTAACTCCGTTTGTGAAGGGAAATTCAGACCAGTGTTCTCATCCATGAAACACCCTCTGTTTTAATGCAAGAAGCATCCTCTTCTTTCCAGAGTCCACAATACAGCAATAAATATGAGCATGTTCAGAAGAAAAGAACAGTGTTTCCTACTCATACGGACCACATCTACTTGAACTCTTCTTGTGAAACTGTAACAAACCACAGCATCTCTTACATAGATGCTCTTTAGTTAATAGTGAAAAACGTGTTGGGTTCGTGAAATGTGTAATTTCATTTGAGCCAAAAAATCACTGGGTTTACTGGAAATTAACTCTTGCTTGTAGAAAGACACAGAGACTTTGGTTTAACTCCGTTTCTGAAGGAAAATTCAGACCAGCGTTCTCATCCATGAAACACCCTCTTTTTTAACACAAGAAGCATACTCTTCTTTCCAAAGTCTGCAATACAGCAAGAAATGTGAGCATTTCCGTTTGTGAAGGGAAATTCAGACCAGAGTTCTCATCCATGAAACACACTCTGTTTTAACCCAAGAAGCATGCTCTTCTTCCTAGCATCTCTAATACAGCAAGAAACATGAGCATGCCCCAAAAAAAAGAACTGTGTTTCCTACTCATACGGACCATATCTAGTGGAATTCAGATTATGAAACTGTGACAAACTACAGCATCTCTTACATAGATGCTCTTTAGTTAATAGTGAACAACGTGTTGGGTTCGTGAACTGTGTAAATTCATTTGAGCCGAAAAATCACTGGGCTTACCGGAAATGAACTCTTGCTTTTAGGAAGAAACAGAGCCTTTGGTTTATCTCCGTTTCTGATGGAAAATTCAGACCGGTGTTCTCATCCATGAAACACATTCTGTTTTAATGCAAGAAGCATGCTCTTCTTTCCAGTGTCTCCAATACAGCAAGAAACATGAGCATGCCCAGAAAAAAAGAACTGTGTTTCTTACTCATATGGTCTATATCCAGTTAAACTCTGCTTATGAAACTGTAACAAACCACAGCATCTCTTACAAAAATGCTCTTTCATTTATAGTGAAAAACGTGTTGGGTTCGTGAACTGTGTAAATTCATTTGAGCCGAAAAATCACTGGGTTTACCGGAAATGAACTCTTGCTTGTAGTAAGACACAGAGGCTTTGGTTTAACTCCGTTTGTGAAGGGAAATTCAGACCAGTGTTCTCATCCATGAAACATACTCTGTTTTAACGCAAGAAGCATCCTCTTCTTTCCAGAGTCTGCAATACAGCAAGAAATATGAGCATGTCCAGAAAAAAAGAACTGTGTTTCCTACTCATACGGACCATATCCAGTTGAGCTCTGCTTATGAAACTGTAAAAAACCACAGCATCTCTTACATAGATGTTCTTTAGTTAATAGTGAAAAACGAGTTGGGTTCATGAACTGTGTAATTTCATTTGAGCCAAAAAATCACTGGGTTTACCGACAATGAACTCTGGCTTGTAGGAAGACAAAGAGCCTTCGGTTTCACTCCGTTTGTAAAGGGAAATTCAGACCAGAGTTCTCATCCATGAAACACACTCTGTATTAACGCAAGAAGCATGCTCTTCTTTCCAGAGTCTGCATACAGCAAGAATTATGAGCATGTCCAGATAAGATCTGTGTTTCCTACTAATATGGACCATATCTAGTTGAACTCTTCTTGTTAAACTGTAACAAACCACAGCATCTCTTACAAAGATGCTCTTTAGTAAATAGTGAAAAACCTATTTGGTTCAAGAACTGTGTAAATTCTATTGACCCGAGAAATCTCTGGGTTTACCGGAAATGAACTCTTGCTTGTAGGAAGACACAGAGGCTTTAGTTTCACTCCGTTTCTGAAGGGAAATTCAGACCAGTGTTCTCATCCATGAAACAACCGCTTTTTTAACGCAAGAAGCATCCTCTTCTTTCCAAAATCTGCAATACAGCAAGAAATATGAGCATGTCCAGAAAAAAAGAACTGTGTTTCCTATTCATATGGACCATATGTAGTTGAACTCTGCTTATGAAACTAACAAACTACAGCATCTCTTACATAGATGCTCTTTAGTTAATAGTGAAAATCGTGTTGGGTTCGTGAACTGTGTAAATTCATTTGAGCCGAAAAATCACTGGGTTTACCGGAAATGAACTCTTGCTTGTAGGAAGACAAAGAGCCTTTGGTTTAACTCCGTTTGTGAAGGGAAATTCAGACCAGTGTTCTCATCCATGAAACACCCTCTGTTTTAACGCAAGAAGCATCCTCTTCTGTCCAGAATCGGCAATAGAGCAAGAAATAAGAGCATGTCCAGAAAAAATGGACTGTGTTTCTTACTCATACGGACCATATCTAGTTGAACTCTGATTATGAAACTGTAACAACCTACAGCATCTCTTACATAGATGCTCTTTAGTTAATAGTGAAAAATGTGTTGGGTTCGTGAACTGTGTAAATTCATTTGAGCCGAAAAATCACTGGGCTTACCAGAAATGAACTATTGCTTGTAGGAAGAAACAGAGCCTTTGGTTTCACTCCGTTTCTGAAGGGAAATTCAGACCAGAGTTCTCATCCATGAAACACACTCTTTTTTATCGCAAGAAGCATGCTCTTCTTTCCAGCATCTCTAATACAGCAAGAAACATGAGCATGCCCAGAAAAAAAGAACTGTGTTTCTTACTCATATGGACTATATCCAGTTAAACCCTGCTTATGAAACTGTAACAAACCACAGCATCTCTTACAAAAATGCTCGTTCATTTGTAGTGAAAAACGTGTTGGGTTCGTGAACTGTGTGAATTCATTTGAGCCGAAAAATCACTGGGTTTACCGGAAATGAACTCTTGCTTGTAGTAAGACACAGAGGCTTTGGTTTAACTCCGTTTGTGAAGGGAAATTCAGACCAGTGTTCTGATCCAAGAAACACCCTCTGTTTTAACGCAAGAAGCATCCTATTCTGTCTAGAATCTGCAATACAGCAAGAAATATGAGCATGTTCAGAAAAAAAGAACAGTGTTTCCTACTCATACGGACCATATCTAGTTGAACTCTGCTTATGAAACTGTAACAAACCACAGCATCTCTTACATAGATGCTCTTTAGTTAATAGTGAAAAACGTGTGGGGTTCGTGAACTTTGTAATTTCATTTGAGCCAAAAAATCACTGGGTTTACCGGAAATGAAATCTTGCTTGTAGGAAGACAAAGAGGCTTTGGTTTCACTCTGTTTGTCAGGGGATATTCAGACCAGAGTTCTCATCCCTGAAACACACTCTGCTTTAACGCAAGAAGCATGATCTTCTTTCCAGCATCTCTAATACAGCAAGAAACATGAGCATGCCCAGAAAAAAAGAACTGTGTTTCTTACTCATATGGACTATATCCAGTTAAACTTTGCTTATGAAACTGTAACAAACCACAGCATCTCTTACAAAAATGCTCGTTCATTTATAGTGAAAAACGTTTTGGGTTCGTGAACTGTGTGAATTCATTTGAGCCGAAAAATCACTGGGTTTTCCGGAAATGAACTCTTGCTTGTAGTAAGACACAGAGGCTTTGGTTTAACTCCGTTTGTGAAGGGAAATTCAGACCAGTGTTCTCATCCATGAAACACCCTCTGTTTTAATGCAAGAAGCATCCTCTTCTTTCCAGAGTCTGCAATACAGCAAGAAATATGAGCATGTCCAGAAAAAAATTTACTGTGTTTCCTACTCATTCGGACCATATCTAGTTGAACTCTGCTTATGAAACTGTAACAAACCACTGCATCTTTTACATAGATGCTCTTTAGTTAATAGTGAAAAACGTGTTGGGTTCGTGAACTGTGTAATTTCATTTGAGCCAAAAAATCACTGGGTTTACTGGAAATTAACTCTTGCTTGTAGAAAGACACAGAGACTTTGGTTTAACTCCGTTTCTGAAGGAAAATTCAGACCAGCGTTCTCTTCCATCAAACACCCTCTTTTTTAACACAAGAAGCATACTCTTCTTTCCAAAGTCTGCAATAGAGCAAGAAATGTGAGCATGCCCAGAAAAAAAGAACTGTGTTTCTTACTCATATGGTCTATATCCAGTTAAACTCTGCTTATGAAAGTGTAACAAACCACAGCATCTCTTACAAAAATGCTCTTTCATTTATAGTGAAAAACGTGTTGGGTTCGTGAACTGTGTAAATTCATTTGAGCCGAAAAATCACTGGGTTTACTGGAAATGAACTCTTGCTTGTAGTAAGACACAGAGGCTTTTGTTTAACTCCGTTTGTGAAGGGAAATTCAGACCAGTGTTCTCATCCATGAAACACCCTCTGTTTTAACGCAAGAAGCATCCTCTTCTTTCCAGAGTCTGCAATACAGCAATAAATATGAGCATGTCCAGAAAAAGTGAACTGTGTTTCCAACTCATACGGACCATAACAAGTTGAACTCTGATTATGAAACTGTAACAAACTATAGCATATCTTACATAGATTCTCTTTAGTTAATAGTGAAAATGGTGTTGGGTTCGTGAACTGTGTAAATTCATTTGAGCCGAAAAATCACTGGGTTTACCGGAAATGAACTCTTGCTTGTAGGAAGGCAAAGAGCCTTTGGTTTAACTCCGTTTGTGAAGGAAAATTCAGACCACTGTTCTCATCCATGAAACACCCTCTTTTTAACGCAAGAATCATCCTCTTCTTTCCAGAGTCTGCAATACAGCAAGATATATGAGCATGTCCAGAAAAAAAGAACTGTGTTTCCTACTCATATGGACCATATGTAGTTGAACTCTGCTTATGAAACTAACAAACCACAGCATCTCTTACATAGATGCTCTTTAGTTAATACTGAAAAATGTATTGGGTTCATGTACTGTGTAAATTCATTTGGGCCGAAAAATCACTGGGTTTACCGGAAATGAACTCTTGCTTGTAGGAAGACACAGGATTTGGTTTAACTCCGTTAGTTAAGGGAAATTCAGACCAGTGTTCTCATCCATGAAACACCCTCTGTTTTAACGCAAGAAGCATCCTCTTCTTTCCAGAGTCTGCATACAGCAAGAATTATGAGCATGTCCAGAAAAGAACTGTGTTTCCTACTAATATGGACCATATCTAGTTGAACTCTGATTATGAAACTGTAACAAACCACAGCATCTCTTACAAAGATGCTCTTTGGTAAATAGTGAAAAACGTATTTGGTTCATGAACTGTGTAAATTCTTTTGAGACGAAAAATCTCTGGGTTTACTGGAAATGAACTCTGGCTTGTAGGAAGACAAAGAGGCTTTGGTTTCACTCCGTTTCTGAAGGGAAATTCAGACCAGAGTTCTCATCCATGAAACACACTCTGTTTTAACGCAAGAAGCATGCTCTTCTTTCCAGCATCTCTAATACAGCAAGAAACATGAGCATGTCCAGAAAAAAAGAACTATATGTCCTACTCATACGGATCATATCCAGTTCAACACTGCTCATTACACTGTAACAAACCAGAGCATCTCTTACATAGATGCTCTTTAGTTAATAGTGAAAATCGTGTTGGGTTCGTGAACTGTGTAAATTCATTTGAGCCGAAAAATCACTGGGTTTACCGGAAATGAACTCTGCCTTGTAGGAAGACACAGAGGCTTTGGTTTAACTCCGTTTCTGAAGGAAAATTCAGACCAGTGTTCTCATCCATGAAACACCCTCTGTTTTAACGCAAGAAGCATCCTCTTCTTTCCAGAGTCCACAATACAGCAAGAAATATGAGCATGTGCAGAAAAAAAGAACAGTGTTTCCTACTCATACAGACCATATCTACTTGAACTCTGCTTATGAAACTGTAACAAACCACAGCATCTCTTACATAGATGCTCTTTCATTTGTAGTGAAAAACGTGTTGGGTTCGTGAACTTTATAAATTCATTTGAGCCGAAAAATCAATGGGTTTACCAGAAATGAACTCTTGATTGTAGTAAGACACAGAGGCTTTGGTTTAACTCCGTTTGTGAAGCGAAATTCAGACCAGTGTTCTCATCCATGAAACACCCTCTGATTTAACGCAAGAAGCATCCTCTTCTTTCCAGAGTCTGCATAGAGTAAGAATTATGAGCATCTCCAGATAAGAACTGTGTTTCCTACTAACATGGACAATATCTAGTTGAACTCTGCTTATGAAACTGTAAAAACTATAGCATCTCTTACATAGATGCTCTTTAGTTAATAGTGAACAACGTGTTGGGTTCGTGAACTGTGTAAATTCATTTGAGCCGAAAAATCACTGGGCTTACCGGAAATGAACTCTTGCTTGTAGGAAGAAACAGAGCCTTCATTTTAGCTCCGTTTCTGATTGAAAATTCAGACCGGTGTTCTCATCCATGAAACATATTCTTTTTTAACGCAAGAAGCATGCTCTTCTTTCCAGCGTCTCCAATACAGCAAGAAACATGAGCATGCCCAGAAAAAAAGAAATGTGTTTCTTACTCATATGGCCTATATCCAGTTAAACTCTGCTTATGAAACTCTAACAAACCACAGCATCTCTTACAAAAATGCTCTTTCATTTATAGTGAAAAACGTGTTAGGTTCGTGAACTGTGTAAATTCATTTGAGCCGAAAAATCACTGGGTTTACCGGAAATGAATTCTTGCTTGTAGTAAGACACAGAGGCTTTGGTTTAACTCCGTTTGTGAAGGGAAATTCAGACCAGTGTTCTCATCCATGAAACACCCTCTGTTTTAACGCAAGAAGCATCCTCTTCTGTCCAGAGTCTGCAATACAGCAAGAAACATGAGCATGCCCAGAAAAAAAGAACTATATTTCCTACTCCTACGGACCATATCTAGTTGAACTCTGCTTATGTAACTGTAACAAACCACAGCATCTCTTACATAGATGCTCTTTAGTTAATAGTGAAAAACGTGTTGGGTTCGTGAACTTTGTAATTTCATTTGAGCCAAAAAATCACTGGGTTTACCAGAAATGAACTCTTGCTTGTAGAAAGACACAGAGACTTTGGTTTAACTCCGTTTCTGAAGGAAAATACAGAGCAGTGTTCTCATCCATGAAAAACCCTCTTTTTTAACGCAAGAAGCATCCTCTTCTTTCCAGAGTCTGCAATACAGCAAGAAATATGAGCATGTCCAGAAAAAAAGAACTGTGTTTCCAACTCATATGGACCATATGTAGTTGAACTCTGCTTATGAAACTAACAAACCACAGCATCTCTTACATAGATGCTCTTTAATTAATAGTGAAAAACGTATTGGGTTCATGAACTGTGTAAATTCATTTGAGCCGAAAAATCACTGGGTTTACCGGAAAGGAAATCTTGCTTGTAGGAAGACACAGGATTTGGTTTAACTCCGTTTGTGAAGGGAAATTCAGACCAGTGTTCTCATTCCTGAAACACCCTCTGTTTTAACGCAAGAAGCATCCTCTTCTGTCCAGAATCTGCAATAGAGCAAGAAATAAGAGCATGTCCAGAAAAAATGAACTGTGTTTCTGACTCATACGGACCATGTCTAGTTGAACTCTGATTATGAAACTGTAACAAACTACAGCATCTCTTACATAGATGCTCTTTAGTTAATAGTGAAAAACGTGTTGGGTTCGTGATAGTGTAATTTCATTTGAGCCGAAAAATCACTGGGTTTACCGGAAATGAACTATTGCTTGTAGGAAGAAACAGAGCCTTTGGTTTAACTTCGTTTCTGATGGAAAATTCAGACCGGTGTTCTCATCCATGAAACATACCCTGTTTTAACGCATGAAGCATGCTCTTCTTTCCAGCGTCTCAAATAGAGTAAGAAACATGAGTAGGCACAGAAAAAAAGAACTGTGTTTCTTACTCATATGGACTATATCCAGTTAAACTCTGCTTATGAAACTCTAACAAACCACAGCATCTCTTACAAAAATGCTCTTTCATTTATAGTGAAAAACGTGTTGTGTTCGTGAACTGTGTAAATTCATTTGAGCCGAAAAATCACTGGGTTTACCGGAAATGAACTCTTGCTTGTAGAAAGACACAGAGACTTTGGTTTAACTCCGTTTCTGAAGGAAAATAGAGAGCAGTGTTCTCATCCATGGACACCCTCTTTTTTAACGCAAGAAGCATCCTCTTCTTTCCAGAGTCTGCAATACAGCAAGAAATATGAGCATGTCCAGAAAAAAAGAAGTATGTTTCCTACTCATATGGACCATATGTAGTTGAACTCTGCTTATGAAACTAACAAACCACAACATCTCTTACATAGATGCTCTTTAGTTAATAGTGAAAAACGTATTGGGTTCATGAACTGTGTAAATTCATTTGAGCCGAAAAATCACTGGGGTAACCGGAAAGGAACTCTTGCTTGTAGGAAGACACAGGGTTTGGTTTAACTCCGTTTGTGAAGGGAAATTCAGACCACTGTTCTCATTCCTGAAACACCCTCTGTTTTAACGCAAGAAGCATCCTCTTCTGTCCAGAATCTGCAATAGAGCAAGAAATAAGAGCATGTCCAGAAAAAAGAACTGTGTTTCTGACTCATACGAACCATGTCTAGTTGAACTCTGATTATGAAACTGTAACAAACTACAGCATCTCTTACATAAATGCTCTTTAGTTAATAGTGAAAATCGTGTTGGGTTCGTGAACTGTGTAAATTCATTTGAGCCGAAAAATCACTGGGTTTACCGGAAATGAACTCTTGCTTGTAGGAAGACAAAGGGCCTTTGGTTTAACTCCGTTTGTGAAGGGAAATTCAGACCAGTGTTCTCATCAATGAAACACCCTCTGTTTTAATGCAAGAAGCATCCTCTTCTTTCCAGAGTCCACAATACAGCAAGAAATATGAGCATGTTCAGAAGAAAAGAACAGTGTTTCCTACTCATACGGACCACATCTACTTGAACTCTTCTTGTGAAACTGTAACAAACCACAGCATCTCTTACATAGATGCTCTTTCATTTATAGTGAAAAACGTGTTGGGTTCATGAACTGTGTAATTTCATTTGAGCCGAAAAATCACTGGGTTTACCGGAAATGAACTCTTGCTTGTAGTAAGACACGGAGGCTTTGGTTTAACACCGTTTGTGAAGGGAAATTCAGACCAGTGTTCCCATCCATGAAACACCCTCTGTTTTAACGCAAGAAGCATCCTCTTCTTTCCAGAGTCTGCAATACAGCAAGAAATATGAGCATGTCCAGAAAAAAAGAACTGTGTTTCCTACTCATATGGACCATATGTAGTTGAACTCTGCTTATGAAACTAACAAACCACAGCATCTCTTACATAGATGCTCTTTAATTAATAGTGAAAAACGTATTGGGTTCATGAACTGTGTAAATTCATTTGAGCCGAAAAATCACTGGGTTTACCGGAAATGAACTCTTGCTTGTAGGAAGACACAGGGTTTGGTTTAACTCCGTTAGTTAAGGGAAATTCAGACCAGTGTTCTCATCCATGAAACACCCTCTGTTTTAACGCAAGAAGCATCCTCTTCTTTCCAGAGTCTGCATACAGCAAGAATTATGAGCATGTCCAGATAAGAACTGTGTTTCCTACTAATATGGACCATATCTAGTTGAACTCTGATTATGAAACTGTAACAAACCACAGCATCTCTTACAAAGATGCTCTTTAGTAAATAGTGAAAAACGTATTTGGTTCATGAACTGTGTAAATTCTTTTGAGACGAAAAATCTCTGGGTTTACCGGAAATGAACTCTGGCTTGTAGGAAGACAAAGAGGCTTTGGTTTCACTCCGTTTCTGAAGGGAAATTCAGACCAGAGTTCTCATCCATGAAACACACTCTGTTTTAACGCAAGAAGCATGCTCTTCTTTCCAGCATCTCTAATACAGCAAGAAACATGAGCATGTCCAGAAAAAAAGAACTATATGTCCTACTCATACGGATCATATCCAGTTCAACACTGCTCATTACACTGTAACAAACCAGAGCATCTCTTACATAGATGCTCTTTAGTTAATAGTGAAAATCGTGTTGGGTTCGTGAACTGTGTAAATTCATTTGAGCCGAAAAATCACTGGGTTTACCGGAAATGAACTCTGCCTTGTAGGAAGACACAGAGGCTTTGGTTTAACTCCGTTTCTGAAGGAAAATTCAGACCAGTGTTCTCATCCATGAAACACCCTCTGTTTTAACGCAAGAAGCATCCTCTTCTTTCCAGAGTCCACAATACAGCAAGAAATATGAGCATGTGCAGAAAAAAAAACACTGTTTCCTACTCATACGGACCATATCTACTTGAACTCTGCTTATGAAATTGTAACAAACCACAGCATCTCTTACATAGATGCTCTTTCATTTATAGTGAAAAACGTGTTGGGTTCGTGAACTTTATAAATTCATTTGAGCCGAAAAATCAATGGGTTTACCGGAAATGAACTCTTGATTGTAGTAAGACACAGAGGCTTTGGTTTAACTCCGTTTGTGAAGCGAAATTCAGACCAGTGTTCTCATCCATGAAACACCCTCTGATTTAACGCAAGAAGCATCCTCTTCTTTCCAGAGTCTGCATAGAGTAAGAATTATGAGCATGTCCAGATAAGAACTGTGTTTCCTACTAACATGGACCATATCTAGTTGAACTCTGCTTATGAAACTGTAAAAACTATAGCATCTCTTACATAGATGCTCTTTAGTTAATAGTGAACAACGTGTTGGGTTCGTGAACAGTGTAAATTCATTTGAGCCGAAAAATCACTGGGTTTACCCGAAATGAACTCTTGCTTGTACTAAGACACAGAGGCTTTGGTTTAACTCCATTTGTAAAGGGAAATTCAGACCAGTGTTCTCATCCATGAAAGACCCTCTGTTGGAACGCAAGAAGCATCCTCTTCTTTCCTGAGTCTGCATAGAGTAAGAATTATGAGCATGTCCAGAAAAAAAGAACAGTGCTTCCTATTCATACGGACCATATCTAGTTGAACTCTGCTCATTAAACTGTAACAAAGCACAGCATCTCTTACATAGATGCTCTTTAGTTAATAGTGAAAATCGTGTTGGGTTTGTTAACTGTGTAAATTTATTTGAGACGAAAAATCACTGGGTTTACCGGAAATGAAATCTTGCTTGTAGGAAGACAAAGAGCCTTTGGTTTAACTCAGTTTGTGAAGGGAAATTCAGACCAGTGTTCTCATCCATGAAACATACTCTGTTTTAACGCAAGAAGCATGCTCTTCTTGCCAGCATCTCTAATAAAACAAGAAACATGAGCATGCCCAGAAAAAAAGAACTGTGTTTCCTACTCATACGGACCATATCTAGTTGAATTCTGCTCAATAAACTGTAACAAACGAGAGTATCTCTTACATAGATGCTCTTTAGTTAATAGTGATAAACGTGTTGGGTTCGTGAACTGCGTAAATTCATTTGAGCCGAAAAATCCCTGGGTTTACAGGAAATGAACTCTTGCTTGTAGAATGACACAGAGACTTTGATTTAACTCCGTTTGTGAAGGGAAATTCAGAACAGTGTTCTCATCCAAGAAACACCCTCTGTTTTAACGCAAGAATTATCCTCTTCTTTCCAAAGACTGCAATACAGCAAGAAATATGAGCAAGTCCAGAAAAAAAGAACTGTGTTTCCTACTCATATGGACCATATCTAGTTGAACCCTGCTTATGAAACTGAAGCAAATCACAGCATCTCTTACATAGATGCTCTTTAGTTAATAGTGAAAAACGTATTGGGTTCATGAACTGTGTAAATTCATTTTAGGCGAAAAATCACTGGGCTTAACCGAAATGAACTCTTGCTTGTAGGAAGACACAGAGCCTTTGGTTTAACCCCGTTTGTGAAGGGAAATTCAGACCAGAGTTCTCATCTATGAAAAACACTCTGTTTTAACACAAGAAGCATGCTCTTCTTTCCAGCATCTCTAATACATCAAGAAACATGAGCATGCCCAGAAAAAAAAAACTGTGTTTCCTACTCATACGGACAATATCTAATCGAATTCTGATTATGAAACTGTAACAAACAACAGCATCTCTTACATTGATGCTCTTTAGTTAATAGTGAAAAACGTGTTGGGTTCGTGAACTGTGTAAATTCATTTGAGACGAAAAATCACTGGGCTTACCGGAAATGAACTCTTGCTTGTAGGAAGACACAGAGCCTTTGGTTTAACTCCGTTTCTGAAGGAAAATTCAGACCGGTGTTCTCATCCATGAAACATACTCTGTTTTAACGCGAGAGGCATCCTCTTCTTTCCAGCGTCTCCAATCCAGAAAGAAATATGAGCATGCCCAGAAAAAAAGAACTGTGTTTCTTACTCATACGGACCATATCCAGGTAAACTCTGCTTATGAAACTTAACAAACCACAGCACCTCTTACATAGATGCTCTTTAGTTAATAGTGAAAAACGTGTTGGGTTCGTGAACTGTGTAAATTCATTTGAGCTGAAAAATCACTGCGTTTACCGGAAATGAACTCTTGCTTTTAGGAAGACAAAGAGCCTTTGGTTTAACTCCGTTTGTGAAGGGAAATTCAGACGAGAGTTCTCATCTATTAAACACACTCTGTTTTAACGCAAGAAGCATGCTCTTCTTGACAGCATCTCTAATACATCAAGAAACATGAGCATGCCCAGAAAAAAAGAACTGTGTTTCCTACTCATATGGACCATATCTATTAGAACTCTGCTTATGAAACTGTAACAAACCACAGCAACTCTTACATAGATGCTCTTTAGTTAATAGTGAAAAACATATTGGGTTCATGAATTGTGTATATTCATTTGAGGCGAAAAATCACTGGAGTTACCCGAAATGAACTCTTGCTTGTAGGAAGACACAGACGCTTTAGTTTCACTCTGTTTGTGAAGGGAAATACAGACCAGAGTTCTCATCCATGAAACACACTATGTTTTAATGCAAGAAGCATGCTCTTCTTTCCAGAATCTGCAATACAGCAAGAAATATGAGGATGTCCAGAAAAAAAAACTGTGTTTCATACTCATACGGACCATATCTAGTTGAAATCTGATTATGAAACTGTAACAAACGACAGCATCTCTTACATAGATGGTCTTTAGTTAATAGTGATAAACGTGTTGGGTTCATGAACTGCGTAAATTCATTTGAGCCCAAAAATCACTGTGTTTACCGGAAATGAACTCTTGCTTGTAGTAAGACACAGAATCTTTGGTTTAACTCCGTTTATGAAGGGAAATTCAGACCAGTGTTCTCATCCATGAAACACCCTCTGTTTTAACACAAGACGCATCCACTTCTTTCCAAAGTCCACAATACAGCAAGAAATATGGGCATATCCAGAAAAAAAGAACAGTGTTTCCTACTCAAACGGACCATATCTAGTTGAACTCTTCATATGAAACTATAACAAACTACAGCATCTCTTACATAGATGCTCTTTAGTAAATAGTGAAAAACGTGTTGGGTTCGTGAACTGTGTAAATTAATTTGAGCCGAAAAATCACTGGGATTACCCGATATGAACTCTTGCTTGTAGAAAGACACAGAGACTTTGATTAAACTCCGTTTGTGATGGGAAATTCAGACCAGTGTTCTCATCCATGAAACACCCTGTGTTTTAACGCAAGAATTACCCTCTTCTTTCCAGAGACTGCAATACAGCAAGAAATATGATCATGTCCAGAAAAAAAGAACTGTGTTTCCTACTCTTATGGACCATATCTAGTTGAACTCTGCTTATGAAACTGTAGCAAACCACAGCATCTCTTACATAGATGCTCTTTAGTTAATAGTGAAAAACGTATTGGGTTCATGAACTTTGTAAATTCATTTTAGGCGAAAAATCACTGGGCTTACCCGAAATGAACTCTTCCTTGTAGGAAGACACAAAGGCTTTGGTTTCACTCGGTTTGTGAAGCAAAATTCAGACCAGAGTTCTCATCCATGAAACACACTCTGTTTTAAAGCAAGAAGCATGCTCTTCTTTCCAGTATCTGCAATACTGCAAGAAATATGAGCATGTGCAGAAAAAATGAACTGTCTTTCCTACTGATACGGTCCATATCTAATTGAATTCTGATTATGAAACTGTAACAAACGACAGCATCTCTTCCATTGATGCTCTTTAGTTAATAGTGAAAAACGTGTTGTGTTCGTGAACTGTTTAAATTCATTTCAGCCGAAAAATCACTGGGCTTAAAGGAAATGAGCTCTTGCTTGTAGGAAGACACAGAGCCTTTGGTTTAACTCCGTTTCTGAAGGAAAATTCAGACCAGTGTTCTCATCCATGAAACTCCCTCTGTTTGAACGCAAGAGGCATCCTCTTCTTTCCAGAGTCCACAATACAGAAAGAAATATGAGCATGTCCAGAAAAAAAGAACAGTGTTTCCTACTCATATGGACCATATCTAGTAGAACTCTGCTTATGAAACTGTAACAAACCTCAGCATCTCTTATATAGATGCTCTTTAGTTAATAGTGAAAAACGTATTGGGTTCATGAACTGTGTAAATTTATTTGAGCAGAAAAATCACTAGGTTTACCAGAAATGAACTCTTGCTTGTAGGAAGACACAGAGCCTTTGGTTTAACTCCATTTATGAAGCGAAAGTGAGACCAGAGTTCTCATCTATGAAACACACTCTGTTTTGACGCAAGAAGCATGCTGTTCTTTCCAGCATCTCTAATACAGCAAGAGATATGAGCATACCCAGAAAAAAAGAACTGTTTTTCCTACTCATACGGATCATATCTAGTTGATCTCTGCTCATTAAACAGTAACCAACCACAGCATCTATTACATAGATGATCTTTAGTTAATAGTGAAAATCGTGTTGGGTTCGTGAACTGTGTAAATTCATTTGAGACGAAAAATCACTGGGATTACCGGAAATGAACTCGTGCTTGTAGGAAGACAAAGAGCCTTTGGTTTAACTCGGTTTCTGAAGGAAAATTCAGACCAGTGTCCTCATCCATGAAACATACTCTGTTTAACGCGAGAAGTTTGCTCTTCTTTCAAGCCTCTCCAATACAGCAAGAAACATGAGCATGCCCAGAAAAAAAGAACTGTGTTTCTTACTCATACGTACCATATCTAGTTGAATTCTGCTTATGAAACTGTAACAAACGACAGCATCCCTTACATAGATGCTCTTTAGTTAATAGTGAAAAACGTGTTGGGTTCCTGAACTGTGTAAATACATTTGAGCCGAAAAATCACTGGGCTTACAGGAAATAAACTCTTGCTTGTAGGAAGACACACAGCCTTTGGTTTAACTCTGTTTCTGATGGAAATTCAAACCAGTGTTCTCATCCATGAAACATACTCTGTTTTAACGCAAGAAGCATGCTCTTCTTTCCAGCGTCTCCAATACTGCAAGAAATATGAGCATGTCAGAAAAAAAGAACTGTGTTTCCTACTCATACGGACCATATCGAGTTGAACTCTGCTAATAAAACAGTAACAAACCACAGCATCTCTTACATAGACGCTCTTTAGTTAATAGTGAAAAACGTGTTGGGTTCGAGAAATGTGTAAATTCATTTGAGGTGAAAAATCACTGGGTTTACCGGAAATGAACACTTGCTTGTAGGAAGACACAGAGGTTTTGGTTTCACTCCGTTTGTGAAGGGAAATTCAGACCAGAGTTCTAATCCATGAAACACACTCTGTTTTAACGCAAGAAGCATGCTCTTCTTTCCAGCATCTCTAATAAGGCAAGAAACATGAGCATGCCCCGAAAAAAAAAACTGTGTTTCTTACTCATACGGACCATATCTAGTTGAACTATCCTCATTAAACTGTAACAAACCACAGCATCTCTTACATAGATGACCTTAGTTAAGAGTGAAAAACGTGTTGGGTTTGTGAACTGTGTAAATTCATTTGAGCCGAAAAATAACTGGGTGTACGGGAAATGAACTCTTGCTTGTAGGAATACACAGAGCCTTTGGTTTAACTCCGTTTGTGAAGGGAAATTCAGACCAGAGTTCTCATCTATGAAACACACTCTGTTTTAACGCAAGAAGCATGCTCTTCTTGCCAGCATCTCTAATACAACAAGAAACATGAGCATGCCCAGAAAAAAAGAACTGTGTTTCTTACTCATACGGACCATATCCAGTTAAACTCTGCTCATGAAACAGTAACAAACCAGAGCATCTCTTTCAAAAATGCTCTTTCATTTATAGTGAAAAACGTGTTGGGTTCGTGAGCTGTGTAAATTCATTTGAGACGAAAAATCACTGGGTTTAACGGAAATGAACTCTTGCTTGTAGGAAGACAAAGAGCCTTTGGTTTAACTCCGTTTGTGAAGGGAAATTCAGACCAGTGTTCTCATCCATGAAACATACTCTGTTTTAACGCGAGAAGCATGCTATTCTTTCCAGCGTCTCCAATCCAGCAAGAAATATGAGCATGTCTAGAAAAAAAGAACTGTGTTTCCTACTCATACGTACCATATCTAGTTGAATTCTGCTTATGAAACTGTAACAAATGACAGCATCCCTTATATAGATGCTCTTTAGATAATAGTGAAAAACTTGTTAGATTCGTGAACTGTGTAAATTCATTTGAGCCGAAAAATCACTGGGCTTACCGGAAATAAACTCTTGCTTGTAGGAAGACAAACAGCCTTTGGTTTAACTCCGTTTCTGAAGGAAAATTCAGACCAGTGTTCTCATCCATGAAACATACTCTGTTTTAACGCGAGAAGCTTGCTCTTCTTTCCAGCCTCTCCAATACTGCAAGAAATATGAGCATGTCAGAAAAAAAGAACTGTGTTTCCTACTCATATGGACCATATCTAGTTGAACTCTGCTTATGAAACTGTAACAAACTACAGCATCTCTTACATACATGCTCTTTAGTTAATAGTGAAAAACGTGTTGGGTTCATGAACTGTGTAAATTCATTTAAGCCGAAAAATCTCTGTGCTTACGGGAAATGAACTCTTGCTTGTAGGAAAAAACAGAGCCTTTGGTTTAACTCCGTTTCTGATTGAAAATTCAGACCAGTGTTCTCATGCATGAAACCTACTCTGTTTTAACACAAGAAGCATGCTCATCTTTGAAGCGTCTCCAATACAGCAAGAAACATGAGCATGCCCAGAGAAAAAGAACTGTGTTTCATACTCATATGGACTATATCCAGTTAAACTCTTCTTATGAAACTGTAACAAACCACAGCATCTCTTACAAAAATGCTCTTTCATTTATAGTGAAAAACGTGTTGGATTCGTGATCTGTGTAAATTCATTTGAGCCGAAAAATCACTGGGTTTACCGGAAATAAAGTCTTGCTTGTAGTAAGACACAGAGGCTTTGGTTTAACTCAGTTTGTGAAGGGAAATTCAGACCAGTGTTCTCATCCATGAAACACCCTCTGTTTTAACGTAAGAAGCATCCTCTTCTTTCCAGAGTCTGCAATACAGCAAGAAATATGAGCATGACCAGAAAAAAAGAACTGTGTTTCCTACTCATAAGGAC
This sequence comes from Onychomys leucogaster, assembly GCA_949786385.1. Classification (NCBI taxonomy): domain Eukaryota; kingdom Metazoa; phylum Chordata; class Mammalia; order Rodentia; family Cricetidae; genus Onychomys; species Onychomys leucogaster. The sequence goes on from CATKUP010000070.1 coordinate 612,346, forward strand.
CATATCTAGTTGAACTCTGCTTATGAAACTGTAACAAACCACAGCATCTCTTACATAGATGCTCTTTAGTTAATTGTGAAAAACGTGTTGTGTGCGTGAACTGTGTAAATTCATTTGAGTCGCAAAATCACTGGGCTTACCGGAAATGAACTCTTGCTCGTAGAAAGACATAGACTTTGGTTTAACTCTGTTTCTGAAGGAAAATTCAGACCAGTGTTCTCATCCATGAAACACCCTGTGTTTTAACGCAAGAATTACCCTCTTCTTTCCAGAGACTGCAATACAGCAAGAAATATGATCATGTCCAGAAAAAAAGAACTGTGTTTCCTACTCTTATGGACCATATCTAGTTGAACTCTGCTTATGAAACTGTAGCAAACCACAGCATCTCTTACATAGATGCTCTTTAGTTAATAGTGAAAAACGTATTGGGTTCATGAACTTTGTAAATTCATTTTAGGCGAAAAATCACTGGGCTTACCCGAAATGAACTCTTCCTTGTAGGAAGACACAAAGGCTTTGGTTTCACTCGGTTTGTGAAGCAAAATTCAGACCAGAGTTCTCATCCATGAAACACACTCTGTTTTAAAGCAAGAAGCATGCTCTTCTTTCCAGTATCTGCAATACTGCAAGAAATATGAGCATGTGCAGAAAAAATGAACTGTCTTTCCTACTGATACGGTCCATATCTAATTGAATTCTGATTATGAAACTGTAACAAACGACAGCATCTCTTCCATTGATGCTCTTTAGTTAATAGTGAAAAACGTGTTGTGTTCGTGAACTGTTTAAATTCATTTCAGCCGAAAAATCACTGGGCTTAAAGGAAATGAGCTCTTGCTTGTAGGAAGACACAGAGCCTTTGGTTTAACTCCGTTTCTGAAGGAAAATTCAGACCAGTGTTCTCATCCATGAAACTCCCTCTGTTTGAACGCAAGAGGCATCCTCTTCTTTCCAGAGTCCACAATACAGAAAGAAATATGAGCATGTCCAGAAAAAAAGAACAGTGTTTCCTACTCATATGGACCATATCTAGTAGAACTCTGCTTATGAAACTGTAACAAACCTCAGCATCTCTTATATAGATGCTCTTTAGTTAATAGTGAAAAACGTATTGGGTTCATGAACTGTGTAAATTTATTTGAGCAGAAAAATCACTAGGTTTACCAGAAATGAACTCTTGCTTGTAGGAAGACACAGAGCCTTTGGTTTAACTCCATTTATGAAGCGAAAGTGAGACCAGAGTTCTCATCTATGAAACACACTCTGTTTTGACGCAAGAAGCATGCTGTTCTTTCCAGCATCTCTAATACAGCAAGAGATATGAGCATACCCAGAAAAAAAGAACTGTTTTTCCTACTCATACGGATCATATCTAGTTGATCTCTGCTCATTAAACAGTAACCAACCACAGCATCTATTACATAGATGATCTTTAGTTAATAGTGAAAATCGTGTTGGGTTCGTGAACTGTGTAAATTCATTTGAGACGAAAAATCACTGGGATTACCGGAAATGAACTCGTGCTTGTAGGAAGACAAAGAGCCTTTGGTTTAACTCGGTTTCTGAAGGAAAATTCAGACCAGTGTCCTCATCCATGAAACATACTCTGTTTAACGCGAGAAGTTTGCTCTTCTTTCAAGCCTCTCCAATACAGCAAGAAACATGAGCATGCCCAGAAAAAAAGAACTGTGTTTCTTACTCATACGTACCATATCTAGTTGAATTCTGCTTATGAAACTGTAACAAACGACAGCATCCCTTACATAGATGCTCTTTAGTTAATAGTGAAAAACGTGTTGGGTTCCTGAACTGTGTAAATACATTTGAGCCGAAAAATCACTGGGCTTACAGGAAATAAACTCTTGCTTGTAGGAAGACACACAGCCTTTGGTTTAACTCTGTTTCTGATGGAAATTCAAACCAGTGTTCTCATCCATGAAACATACTCTGTTTTAACGCAAGAAGCATGCTCTTCTTTCCAGCGTCTCCAATACTGCAAGAAATATGAGCATGTCAGAAAAAAAGAACTGTGTTTCCTACTCATACGGACCATATCGAGTTGAACTCTGCTAATAAAACAGTAACAAACCACAGCATCTCTTACATAGACGCTCTTTAGTTAATAGTGAAAAACGTGTTGGGTTCGAGAAATGTGTAAATTCATTTGAGGTGAAAAATCACTGGGTTTACCGGAAATGAACACTTGCTTGTAGGAAGACACAGAGGTTTTGGTTTCACTCCGTTTGTGAAGGGAAATTCAGACCAGAGTTCTAATCCATGAAACACACTCTGTTTTAACGCAAGAAGCATGCTCTTCTTTCCAGCATCTCTAATAAGGCAAGAAACATGAGCATGCCCCGAAAAAAAAAACTGTGTTTCTTACTCATACGGACCATATCTAGTTGAACTATCCTCATTAAACTGTAACAAACCACAGCATCTCTTACATAGATGACCTTAGTTAAGAGTGAAAAACGTGTTGGGTTTGTGAACTGTGTAAATTCATTTGAGCCGAAAAATAACTGGGTGTACGGGAAATGAACTCTTGCTTGTAGGAATACACAGAGCCTTTGGTTTAACTCCGTTTGTGAAGGGAAATTCAGACCAGAGTTCTCATCTATGAAACACACTCTGTTTTAACGCAAGAAGCATGCTCTTCTTGCCAGCATCTCTAATACAACAAGAAACATGAGCATGCCCAGAAAAAAAGAACTGTGTTTCTTACTCATACGGACCATATCCAGTTAAACTCTGCTCATGAAACAGTAACAAACCAGAGCATCTCTTTCAAAAATGCTCTTTCATTTATAGTGAAAAACGTGTTGGGTTCGTGAGCTGTGTAAATTCATTTGAGACGAAAAATCACTGGGTTTAACGGAAATGAACTCTTGCTTGTAGGAAGACAAAGAGCCTTTGGTTTAACTCCGTTTGTGAAGGGAAATTCAGACCAGTGTTCTCATCCATGAAACATACTCTGTTTTAACGCGAGAAGCATGCTATTCTTTCCAGCGTCTCCAATCCAGCAAGAAATATGAGCATGTCTAGAAAAAAAGAACTGTGTTTCCTACTCATACGTACCATATCTAGTTGAATTCTGCTTATGAAACTGTAACAAATGACAGCATCCCTTATATAGATGCTCTTTAGATAATAGTGAAAAACTTGTTAGATTCGTGAACTGTGTAAATTCATTTGAGCCGAAAAATCACTGGGCTTACCGGAAATAAACTCTTGCTTGTAGGAAGACAAACAGCCTTTGGTTTAACTCCGTTTCTGAAGGAAAATTCAGACCAGTGTTCTCATCCATGAAACATACTCTGTTTTAACGCGAGAAGCTTGCTCTTCTTTCCAGCCTCTCCAATACTGCAAGAAATATGAGCATGTCAGAAAAAAAGAACTGTGTTTCCTACTCATATGGACCATATCTAGTTGAACTCTGCTTATGAAACTGTAACAAACTACAGCATCTCTTACATACATGCTCTTTAGTTAATAGTGAAAAACGTGTTGGGTTCATGAACTGTGTAAATTCATTTAAGCCGAAAAATCTCTGTGCTTACGGGAAATGAACTCTTGCTTGTAGGAAAAAACAGAGCCTTTGGTTTAACTCCGTTTCTGATTGAAAATTCAGACCAGTGTTCTCATGCATGAAACCTACTCTGTTTTAACACAAGAAGCATGCTCATCTTTGAAGCGTCTCCAATACAGCAAGAAACATGAGCATGCCCAGAGAAAAAGAACTGTGTTTCATACTCATATGGACTATATCCAGTTAAACTCTTCTTATGAAACTGTAACAAACCACAGCATCTCTTACAAAAATGCTCTTTCATTTATAGTGAAAAACGTGTTGGATTCGTGATCTGTGTAAATTCATTTGAGCCGAAAAATCACTGGGTTTACCGGAAATAAAGTCTTGCTTGTAGTAAGACACAGAGGCTTTGGTTTAACTCAGTTTGTGAAGGGAAATTCAGACCAGTGTTCTCATCCATGAAACACCCTCTGTTTTAACGTAAGAAGCATCCTCTTCTTTCCAGAGTCTGCAATACAGCAAGAAATATGAGCATGACCAGAAAAAAAGAACTGTGTTTCCTACTCATAAGGACCATATCTAGTTGAACTCTGCTTATGAAACTGTAACAAACCACAGCATCTCTTACATAGATGCTCTTTAGTTAATTGTGAAAAACGTGTTGTGTGCGTGAACTGTGTAAATTCATTTGAGTCGCAAAATCACTGGGCTTACCGGAAATGAACTCTTGCTCGTAGAAAGACATAGACTTTGGTTTAACTCTGTTTCTGAAGGAAAATTCAGACCAGTGTTCTCATCCATGAAACACCCTCTGTTTTAACGCAAGAAGCATCCTCTTCTTTCCAGCGTCTCTAATACATCAAGAAACATGAGCATGCCCAGAAAAAAAGAACTGTATTTCCTAATCATACGGACCATATCGAGTTGAAATCTGCTTATAAAACAGTAACAAACCACAGCATCCCTTACATAGACGCTTTTTAGTTAATAGTGAAAAACGTGTTGGGTTCGAGAAATGTGTAAATTCATTTGAGGTGAAAAATGACTGGGTTTACCGGAAATGAACACTTGCTTGTAGGAAGACACAGAAGCTTTGGTTTCACTCCGTTTTTGAAGGGAAATTCAGACCAGAGTTCTCATCCATGACACACACTCTGTTTTATCGCAAGAAGCATGCTCTTCTTTCTAGCATCTCTAATACAGCAAGAAACATGAGCATGCCCCGAAAAAAAAAAAACTGTGTTTCTTACTCATACGGATCATATCCAGTTAAACTCTGCTTATGAAACTGTAGCAAACCTCAGCATCTCTTACATAGATGACCTTTAGTTAATAGTGAAAATCGTGTTGGGTCGTGAAGTGTGAAAATTCATTTGAGATAAAAAATCACTGGGTTTACCGGAAATGAACTCTTGCTTGTAGTAAGACACAGAGGCTTTGGTTTAACTCAGTTTGTGAAGGGAAATTCACACCAGAGTTCTCATCTATGAAACACACTCTGTTTTAACGCAAGAAGCATGCTCTTCTTGCCAGCATCTCTAATACAACAAGAACCATGAGCATGCCCAGAAAAAAAGAACTGTGTTTCCTACTCATAAGGACCATATCTACTTGAACTCTGCTTATAAAACAGTAACAAACCACAGCATCTCTTACATAGACGTTCTTTAGTTAATAGTGAAAAACGTGTTGTGTTCGAGAAATGTGTAAATTCATTTGAGGTGAAAAATCACAGGGTTTACTGGAAATGAACACTTGCTTGTAGGAAGACACAGAGGCTTTGGTTTCACTCCGTTTGTGAAGGGAAATTCAGACCAGAGTTCTCATCTATGAAACACACTCTGTTTTACCACAAGAAGCATGCTCTTCTTTCCAGCATCTCTAATACCGAAAGAAACATGAGCATGCCCAGAAAAAAAGAACTGTGTATCCTACTCATACGGACCATATCTAGTTGAACTCTGCTCATTAAACTGTAACAAACCACGGCATCTCTTACATAGATGATCTTCAGTTAATAGTGAAAATCGTGTTGGGTTCGTCAACTGTGTAAATTCATTTGAGATGAAAAATCACTGGGTTTACCGGAAATGAACTCTTGCTTGTAGTAAGACACAGAGGCTTTGGTTTAACTCCGTTTGTGAAGGGAAATTCAGACCGGAGTTCTCATCTATGAAACACACTCTGTTTTAACGCAAGAAGCATGCTCTTCTTGCCAGCATCTCTAATACAACAAGAAACATGAGCATGCCCAGAGAAAAAGAACTGTGTTTCCTACTCATACGGACCATATCTAGTTGAATTCTGATTATGAAACTATAACAAACGACAGCATCTCTTACATAGATGCTCTTTAGTTAATAGTGAAAAACGTGTTGGGTTCGTGAACTGTGTAAATTCATTTGAGCCAAAAAATCACTGGGCTTACCGGAAATGAACTCTTGCTTGTAGGAAGACACAGAGCCTTTGGCTTAACTCCGTTTCTGAAGGAAAATTCAGACCAGTGTTCTCATCCATGAAACACCCTCTGTTTTAACGCAAGAAGCATCCTCTTCATTCCAGCGTCTCTAATACATCAAGAAACATGAGCATGCCCAGAAAAAAAGAACTGTATTTCCTACTCATACGGACCATATCGAGTTGAACTCTGCTTATAAAACAGTAACAAACCACAGCATCTCTTACATAGATGATCTTTAGTTAATAGTGAAAATCGTGTTGGGTTCGTGAACTGTGTAAATTCATTTGAGACGAAAAACAACTGGGTTTACCGGAAATGAACTCTTGCTTGTAGGAAGAGAAAGAGCCTTTGGTTTAACTCCGATTGTGAAGGGAAATTCAGACCAGTGTTCTCATCCATGAAACATACTCTGTTTTAACGCAAGAAGCATGCTCTTCTTTCCAGTGTCTCCAATACTGCAAGAAATATGAGCATGTCAGAAAAAAAAGTACTGTGTTTCCTACTCATATGGACCATATCTAGTTGAACTCTGCTTATGAAACTGTAACAAACCACATCATCTCTTACATAGATGTTCTTTAGTTAATAGTGAAAAAAGTATTGTGTTCATGAACTGTGTAAATTCATTTGAGGCGAAAAATCACTGGGTTTACCGGAAATGAACTCTTGCTTGTAGGATGACACAGAGGCTTTGGTTTCACTCCGTTTGTGAAGGGAAATTCAGACCAGAGTTCTCATTCATGAAAAAGACTCTGTTTTAACGCAAGAAGCATGCTCTTCTTTCCATAATCTGCAATACAGCAAGAAATATGAGCATGTCCAGAAAAAATGAACTGTGTTTCCTACTCATACGGACCATATCTAGTTGAACTCTGATTATGAAACTGTAACAAACTACAGCATCTCTTACATACATGCTCTTTAGTTAATAGTGAAAAACGTGTTGGGTTCGTGAACTGTGTAAATTCATTTAAGCCGAAAAATCTCTGTGCTTACGGGAAATGAACTCTTGCTTGTAGGAAAAAACAGAGCCTTTGGTTTAACTCTGTTCCTGATTGAAAATTCAGACCAGTGTTCTCATCCATGAAACCTACTCTGTTTTAACGCAAGAAGCATGCTCATCTTTGAAGCGTCTCCAATACAGCAATTAACATGAGCATGACCAGAAAAAAAGAACTGTGTTTCTTACTCATATGAACTATATCCAGTTAAACTCTGCTTATGAAACTGTAACAAACCACAGCATCTCTTACAAAAATGCTCTTTCATTTATAGTGAAAAACGTGTTGGATTCGTGATCTGTGTAAATTCATTTGAGGCGAAAAATCACTGGGTTTACCGGAAATGAACTCTTGCTTGTAGTAAGACACAGAGGCTTTGGTTTAACTCCGTTTTTGAAGGAAAATTCAGACCAGTGTTCTCATCCATGAAACACCCTCTGTTTTAACGCAAGAAGCAACCTCTTCTTTCCAGCATCTCTAATACATCAAGAAACATGAGCATACCCAGAAAAAAAGAACTGTATTTCCTACTCATACGGACCATATCGAGTTGAACTCTGCTTATAAAACAGTAACAAACCACAGCATCTCTTACATAGACACTCTTTAGTTAATAGTGAAAAAAGTATTGGATTCATGAACTGTGTAAATTCATTTGAGCCGAAAAATCACTGGGTTTACCGGAAATGAACTCTTGCTTGTAGGAAGACACAGAGCCTTTGGTTTAACTCCGTTTGTGAAGGGAAATTCAGACCAGAGTCCTCATCTATGAAACACACTCTGTTTTACCCCAAGAAGCATGCTCTTCTTTCCAGCATCTCTAATACCGAAAGAAACATGAGCATGCCCAGAAAAAATGACTGTGTATCCTACTCATACGGACCATATCTAGTTGAATTCTGCCCATTAAACTGTAACAAACCGCAGCATCTCTTACATAGATGACCTTTAGTTAATAGTGAAAATCGTGTTGGGTTCGTGAACTGTGTAAATTCATTTGAGCCGAAAATTCACTGGGTTTACCGGAAATGAACTCTTGCTTGTAGTAAGACACAGAGCCTTTGGTTTAACTCCGTTTCTTTAGGAAAATTCAGACCAGTGTTCTCATCCATGAAACATACTCTGTTTTAACGCGAGAAGCATGCTCTTCTTTCCAGCGTCTCCAATACAGCAAGAAACATGAGCATGCCCAGAAAAAAAGAACTGTGTTTCTTACTCATACGGACCATATCCAGTTAAACTCTGCTCATGAAACTGTAACAAACCACAGCATCTCTTTCAAAAATGCTCTCTCATTTATAGTTAAAAACGTGTTGGGTTTGTGAACTGCATAAATTCATTTGAGCTGAAAAAACACTGGGTTAACCGGAAATGAACTCTTGCTTGCAGTAAGACACAGAGGCTTTGGTTTAACTCCGTTTGTGAAGGGATATTCAGACCAGTGTTCTCATCCATGAAACACCCTCTGTTTGAACGCAAGAAGCATCCTCTTCCTTCCAGAGTCCACAATACAGCAAGAAATATGAGCATGTCCAGAAAAAAAGAACAGTGTTTCCTACTCATACGGACCATATCTAGTGGAAATCTGCTTATGAAACTGTAACAAACCTCAGCATCTCTTACATAGATGCTCTTTCGTTAATAGAGAAAAACGTGTTGGGTTCGTGAACTGTGTAAATTCATTTGAGCCGAAAAATCACTGGGTTTACCAGAAATGAACTCTTGCTTGTAGAAAGACACAGAGACTTTGATTTAACTCCGTTTGTGAAGGGAAATTCAGACCAGTGTTCTCATCCATGAAACACCCTCTGTTTGAACGCAAGAATTATCCTCTTCTTTCCAGAGACTGCAATACAGCAAGAAAGATGAGCATGTCCAGAAAAAAAGAACTGTGTTTCCTACTCATATGGACCAAATCTAGTAGAACTCTGCTTATGAAACTGTAACAAACCTCAGCACTCTTACATAGATGCTCTTTAGTTAATAGTGAAAAACGTATTGGGTTCATGAACTGTGTAAATTCATTTCAGGTGAAAAATCACTGGGTTTACCCGAAATGAACTCTTGCTTGTAGGAAGACACAGAGGCTTTGGTTTCACTCTGTTTGTGAAGGGAAATTCAGACCAGAGTACTCATCCATGAAACACACTCTGTTTTCACGCAAGAAGCATGCTCTTCTTTCCAGAATCTGCAATACAGCAAGAAACATGAGCATGCCCAGAAAAAAAGAACTGTGTTTCCTACTCATACGGACCATATCTAGTTGAACTCTGCTCATTAAACAGTAACAAACCACAGCATCTCTTACATAGATGATCTTTAGTTAATAGTGAAAATCGTGTTGGGTTCGAGAAATGTGTAAATTCATTTGAGGTGAAAAATCACTGGGTTTACCAGAAATGAACACTTGCTTGTAGGAAGACACAGAGGCTTTGGTTTCACTCCGTTTGTGAAGGGAAATTCAGACCAGAGTTCTCATCTATGAAACACACTCTGTTTTACCACAAGAAGCATGCTCTTCTTTCCAGCATCTCTAATACCGAAAGAAACATGAGCATGCCGAGAAAAAAAGAACTGTGTATCCTACTCATACGGACCATATCTAGTTGAACTCTGCTCATTAAACTGTAACAAACCACGGCATCTCTTACATAGATGATCTTCAGTTAATAGTGAAAATCGTGTTGGGTTCGTCAACTGTGTAAATTCATTTGAGATGAAAAATCACTGGGTTTACCGGAAATGAACTCTTGCTTGTAGTAAGACACAGAGGCTTTGGTTTAACTCCGTTTGTGAAGGGAAATTCAGACCGGAGTTCTCATCTATGAAACACACTCTGTTTTAACGCAAGAAGCATGCTCTTCTTGCCAGCATCTCTAATACAGCAAGAAACATGAGCATGCCCCGCAAAAAAAAAAAAAAAAACTGTGTTTCTTACTCATATGGTTCATATCCAGTTAAACTCTGCTTATGAAACTGTAACAAACCTCAACATCTCTTACATAGATGCTCTTTAGTTAATAGTGAAAAACGCATTGGATTCATGAACTGTGTAAATATATTTGAGCCGAAAAATCACTGGGTTTACCGGAAATGAACTCTTGCTTGTAGGAAGACACAGAGCCTTTGGTTTAACTCCGTTTGTGAAGGGATATTCAGACCAGAGTTCTCATCTATGAAACACACTCTGTTTTAACACAAGAAGCATGCTCTTCTTGCCAGCATCTCTAATACAACAAGAAACATGAGCATGCCCAGAAAAAAAGAACTGTGTTTCCTACACATACGGACCATATCTAGTTGAATTCTGCTTATGAAACTGTAACAAACGCCAGCATCCCTTACATAGATGCTCTTTAGTTAATAGTGAAAATCGTGTTGTGTTCGTGAACTGCGTAAATTCATTTGAGCCGAAAAATCACTGGGTTTACCCGAAATGACCTCTTGCTTGTAGTAAGACACAGAGACTTTGGTTTAACTCCGTCTCTTAAGGAAAATTCAGATCAGTGTTCTCATCCATGAAACACCCTCTGTTTTAACGCAAGAAGCAACCTCTTCTTTCCAGAGTCCACAATACAGCAAGAAATATGAGCATGTCCAGAAAAAAAGAACTGTGTTTCCTACTCATAAGCACCATGTCTAGGTGAACTCTGCTTATGAAACTGTAACAAACCACAGCATCTCTTACATAGATGCTCTTTAGTTAATAGTGAAAAACGTGTTGTGTGCGTGAACTGTGTAAATTCATTTGAGTCGCAAAATCACTGGGATTACCGGAAATGAACTCTTGCTTGTAGGAAGACACAGAGCCTTTGGCTTAACTCCGTTTCTGAAGGAAAATTCAGACCAGTGTTCTCATCCATGAAACACCCTCTGTTTTAACACAAGAAGCATCCTCTTCATTCCAGCGTCTCTAATACATCAAGAAACATGAGCATGCCCAGAAAAAAAGAACTGTATTTCCTACTCATACGGACCATATCGAGTTGAACTCTGCTTATAAAACAGTAACAAACCACAGCATCTCTTACATAGATGATCTTTAGTTAATAGTGAAAATCGTGTTGGGTTCGTGAACTGTGTAAATTCATTTGAGACGAAAAACAACTGGGTTTACCGGAAATGAACTCTTGCTTGTAGGAAGAGAAAGAGCCTTTGGTTTAACTCCGATTGTGAAGGGAAATTCAGACCAGTGTTCTCATCCATGAAACATACTCTGTTTTAACGCGACAAGCATGCTCTTCTTTCCAGCATCTCTAATACAGCAAGAAACATGAGCATGCCCCGAAAAAAAAAAAAAAAACACTGTGTTTCTTACTCATATGGATCATATCCAGTTAAACTCTGCTTATGAAACTGTAACAAACCTCAACATCTCTTACATAGATGCTCTTTAGTTAATAGTGAAAAACGTATTGGGTTCGTGAACTGCGTAAATTCATTTGAGCCGAAAAATCACTGGGCTTACAGGAAATAAACTCTTGCTTGTAGGAAGACACACAGCCTTTGGTAAACTCCATTTCTGAAGGAAAATTCAGACCAGTGTTCTCATCCATGAAACATACTCTGTTTTAACGCGAGAAGCTTGCTCTTCTTTCCAGCGTCTCCAATACAGCAAGAAACATGAGCATGCCCAGAAAAAAAGAACTGTGTTTCTTACTCATACGGACCATATCCAGTTAAACTCTGCTAATGAAACTGTAACAAACCACAGCTTCTCTTTCAAAAATGCTCTTTCATTTATAGTGAAAAACGTGTTGGTTTCATGAACTGCGTAAATTCATTTGAGCCGAAAAATCACTGGGTTTACCCGAAATGAACTCTTGCTTGTAGTAAGACACAGAGACTTTGGTTTAACTCCGTCTCTTAAGGAAAATTCAGATCAGTGTTCTCATCCATGAAACACCCTCTGTTTTAACGCAAGAAGCAACCTCTTCTTTCCAGAGTCCACAATACAGCAAGAAATATGAGCATGTTCAGAAAAAAAGAACGGTGTTTCCTACTCATACGGAACATATCTAGGTGAACTCTGCTTATGAAACTGTAACAAACCACAGCATCTCTTACATAGATGCTCTTTAGTTAATAGTGAAAAAAGTATTGTGTTCATGAACTGTGTAAATTCATCTGAGGCGAAAAATCACTGGGTTTACCGGAAATGAACTCTTGCTTGTAGGATGACACAGAGGCTTTGGTTTCACTCCGTTTGTGAAGGAAATTCAGACCAGAGTTCTCATCCATGAAACACACTCTGTTTTAACGCAAGAAGCATGCTTTTCTTTCCAGAATCTGCAATACAGTAAGAAATATGAGCATGTCCAGAAAAAAAGAACAGTGTTTCCTACTCATACGGACCATATCTAGTGGAAATCTGCTTATGAAACTGTAACAAACCTCAGCATCTCTTACATAGATGCTCTTTCGTTAATAGAGAAAAACGTGTTGGGTTCGTGAACTGTGTAAATTCATTTGAGCCGAAAAATCACTGGGTTTACCAGAAATGAACTCTTGCTTGTAGAAAGACACAGAGACTTTGATTTAACTCCGTTTGTGAAGGGAAATTCAGACCAGTGTTCTCATCCATGAAACACCCTCTGTTTGAACGCAAGAATTATCCTCTTCTTTCCAGAGACTGCAATACAGCAAGAAAGATGAGCATGTCCAGAAAAAAAGAACTGTGTTTCCTACTCATATGGACCAAATCTAGTAGAACTCTGCTTATGAAACTGTAACAAACCTCAGCACTCTTACATAGATGCTCTTTAGTTAATAGTGAAAAACGTATTGGGTTCATGAACTGTGTAAATTCATTTCAGGTGAAAAATCACTGGGTTTACCCGAAATGAACTCTTGCTTGTAGGAAGACACAGAGGCTTTGGTTTCACTCTGTTTGTGAAGGGAAATTCAGACCAGAGTTCTCATCCATGAAACACACTCTGTTTTCACGCAAGAAGCATGCTCTTCTTTCCAGAATCTGCAATACAGCAAGAAACATGAGCATGCCCAGAAAAAAAGAACTGTGTTTCCTACTCATACGGACCATATCTAGTTGAACTCTGCTCATTAAACAGTAACAAACCACAGCATCTCTTACATAGATGATCTTTAGTTAATAGTGAAAATCGTGTTGGGTTCGAGAAATGTGTAAATTCATTTGAGGTGAAAAATCACTGGGTTTACCAGAAATGAACACTTGCTTGTAGGAAGACACAGAGGCTTTGGTTTCACTCCCTTTGTGAAGGGAAATTCAGACCAGAGTTCTCATCCATGAAACACACTCTGTTTTAACGCAAGAAGCATGCTCTTCTTTCCAGCATCTCTAATACAGCAAGAAACATGAGCATGCCCCGCAAAAAAAAAAAAAACTGTGTTTCTTACTCATATGGTTCATATCCAGTTAAACTCTGCTTATGAAACTGTAACAAACCTCAACATCTCTTACATAGATGCTCTTTAGTTAATAGTGAAAAACGCATTGGATTCATGAACTGTGTAAATATATTTGAGCCGAAAAATCACTGGGTTTACCAGAAATGAACTCTTGCTTGTAGGAAGACACAGAGCCTTTGGTTTAACTCCGTTTGTGAAGGGATATTCAGACCAGAGTTCTCATCTATGAAACACACTCTGTTTTAACACAAGAAGCATGCTCTTCTTGCCAGCATCTCTAATACAACAAGAAACATGAGCATGCCCAGAAAAAAAGAACTGTGTTTCCTACACATACGGACCATATCTAGTTGAATTCTGCTTATGAAACTGTAACAAACGCCAGCATCCCTTACATAGATGCTCTTTAGTTAATAGTGAAAATCGTGTTGTGTTTGTGAACTGCGTAAATTCATTTGAGCCGAAAAATCACTGGGTTTACCCGAAATGACCTCTTGCTTGTAGTAAGACACAGAGACTTTGGTTTAACTCCGTCTCTTAAGGAAAATTCAGATCAGTGTTCTCATCCATGAAACACCCTCTGTTTTAACGCAAGAAGCAACCTCTTCTTTCCAGAGTCCACAATACAGCAAGAAATATGAGCATGTCCAGAAAAAAAGAACTGTGTTTCCTACTCATAAGCACCATGTCTAGGTGAACTCTGCTTATGAAACTGTAACAAACCACAGCATCTCTTACATAGATGCTCTTTAGTTAATAGTGAAAAAGGTGTTGTGTGCGTGAACTGTGTAAATTCATTTGAGTCGCAAAATCACTGGGATTACCGGAAATGAACTCTTGCTTGTAGGAAGACACAGAGCCTTTGGCTTAACTCCGTTTCTGAAGGAAAATTCAGACCAGTGTTCTCATCCATGAAACACCCTCTGTTTTAACGCAAGAAGCATCCTCTTCATTCCAGCGTCTCTAATACATCAAGAAACATGAGCATGCCCAGAAAAAAAGAACTGTATTTCTTACTCATACGGACCATATCGAGTTGAACTCTGCTTATAAAACAGTAACAAACCACAGCATCTCTTACATAGATGATCTTTAGTTAATAGTGAAAATCGTGTTGGGTTCGTGAACTGTGTAAATTCATTTGAGACGAAAAACAACTGGGTTTACCGGAAATGAACTCTTGCTTGTAGGAAGAGAAAGAGCCTTTGGTTTAACTCCGATTGTGAAGGGAAATTCAGACCAGTGTTCTCATCCATGAAACATACTCTGTTTTAACGCGACAAGCATGCTCTTCTTTCCAGCATCTCTAATACAGCAAGAAACATGAGCATGCCCCGAAAAAAAAAAAAAAAAACACTGTGTTTCTTACTCATATGGATCATATCCAGTTAAACTCTGCTTATGAAACTGTAACAAACCTCAACATCTCTTACATAGATGCTCTTTAGTTAATAGTGAAAAACGTATTGGGTTCGTGAACTGCGTAAATTCATTTGAGCCGAAAAATCTCTGGGCTTACAGGAAATAAACTCTTGCTTGTAGGAAGACACACAGCCTTTGGTAAACTCCATTTCTGAAGGAAAATTCAGACCAGTGTTCTCATCCATGAAACATACTCTGTTTTAACGCGAGAAGCTTGCTCTTCTTTCCAGCGTCTCCAATACAGCAAGAAACATGAGCATGCCCAGAAAAAAAGAACTGTGTTTCTTACTCATACGGACCATATCCAGTTAAACTCTGCTAATGAAACTGTAACAAACCACAGCTTCTCTTTCAAAAATGCTCTTTCATTTATAGTGAAAAACGTGTTGGTTTCATGAACTGCGTAAATTCATTTGAGCCGAAAAATCACTGGGTTTACCCGAAATGAACTCTTGCTTGTAGTAAGACACAGAGACTTTGGTTTAACTCCGTCTCTTAAGGAAAATTCAGATCAGTGTTCTCATCCATGAAACACCCTCTGTTTTAACGCAAGAAGCAACCTCTTCTTTCCAGAGTCCACAATACAGCAAGAAATATGAGCATGTTCAGAAAAAAAGAACGGTGTTTCCTACTCATACGGAACATATCTAGGTGAACTCTGCTTATGAAACTGTAACAAACCACAGCATCTCTTACATAGATGCTCTTTAGTTAATAGTGAAAAAAGTATTGTGTTCATGAACTGTGTAAATTCATCTGAGGCGAAAAATCACTGGGTTTACCGGAAATGAACTCTTGCTTGTAGGATGACACAGAGGCTTTGGTTTCACTCCGTTTGTGAAGGAAATTCAGACCAGAGTTCTCATCCATGAAACACACTCTGTTTTAACGCAAGAAGCATGCTTTTCTTTCCAGAATCTGCAATAGAGTAAGAAATATGAGCATGTCCAGAAAAAATGAACTGTGTTTCCTACTCATATGGACCATATCTAGTTGAACTCTGATTATGAAACTGTAACAAACTACAGCATCTCTTACATAGATGCTCTTTAGTTAATAGTGAAAAACGTTCTGGGTCTTGAACTGTGTAAATTCATTTGAGCCGAAAAATCACTGGGCTTACTGGAAATGAACTCTTGCTTGTAGGAAGACACAGAGCCTTTGGTTTAACTCCGTTTCTGATTGAAAATTCAGACCAGTGTTCTCATCCATGAAACATACTCTGTTTTAACGCGAGAAGCATGCTCTTCTTTCCAGCATCTCCAATAGAGCAAGAAACATGAGCATGCCCAGAAAAAAAGAACTGTGTTTCTTACTCATACGGACCATATCCAGTTAAACTCTGCTTATGAAACTGTAACAAACCACAGCATCTCTTTCAAAAATGCTCTCTCATTTATAGTTAAAAACGTGTTGGGTTTGTGAACTGCATAAATTCATTTGAGCTGAAAAAACACTGGGTTAACCGGAAATGAACTCTTGCTTGCAGTAAGACACAGAGGCTTTGGTTTAACTCCGTTTGTGAAGGGATATTCAGACCAGTGTTCTCATCCATGAAACACCCTCTGTTTGAACGCAAGAAGCATCCTCTTCCTTCCAGAGTCCACAATACAGCAAGAAATATGAGCATGTCCAGAAAAAAAGAACAGTGTTTCCTACTCATACGGACCATATCTAGTAGAAATCTGCTTATGAAACTGTAACAAACCTCAGCATCTCTTACATAGATGCTCTTTCGTTAATAGAGAAAAACGTGTTGGGTTCGTGAACTGTGTAAATTCATTTGAGCCGAAAAATCACTGGGTTTACCAGAAATGAACTCTTGCTTGTAGAAAGACACAGAGACTTTGATTTAACTCCGTTTGTGAAGGGAAATTCAGACCAGTGTTCTCATCCATGAAACACCCTCTGTTTGAACGTAAGAATTATCCTCTTCTTTCCAGAGACTGCAATACAGCAAGAAATATGAGCATGTCCAGAAAAAAAGAACTGTGTTTCCTACTCATATGGACCAAATCTAGTAGAACTCTGCTTATGAAACTGTAACAAACCTCAGCACTCTTACATAGATGCTCTTTAGTTAATAGTGAAAAACGTATTGGGTTCATGAACTGTGTAAATTCATTTCAGGCGAAAAATCACTGGGTTTACCCGAAATGAACTCTTGCTTGTAGGAAGACACAGAGGCTTTGGTTTCACTCTGTTTGTGAAGGGAAATTCAGACCAGAGTTCTCATCCATGAAACACACTCTGTTTTAACGCGAGAAGCATGCTCTTCTTTCCAGCATCTCCAATAGAGCAAGAAACATGAGCATGCCCAGAAAAAAAGAACTGTGTTTCTTACTCATACGGACCATATCCAGTTAAACTCTGCTTATGAAACTGTAACAAACCACAGCATCTCTTTCAAAAATGCTCTCTCATTTATAGTTAAAAACGTGTTGGGTTTGTGAACTGCATAAATTCATTTGAGCTGAAAAAACACTGGGTTAACCGGAAATGAACTCTTGCTTGCAGTAAGACACAGAGGCTTTGGTTTAACTCCGTTTGTGAAGGGATATTCAGACCAGTGTTCTCATCCATGAAACACCCTCTGTTTGAACGCAAGAAGCATCCTCTTCCTTCCAGAGTCCACAATACAGCAAGAAATATGAGCATGTCCAGAAAAAAAGAACAGTGTTTCATACTCATACGGACCATATCTAGTAGAAATCTGCTTATGAAACTGTAACAAACCTCAGCATCTCTTACATAGATGCTCTTTCGTTAATAGAGAAAAACGTGTTGGGTTCGTGAACTGTGTAAATTCATTTGAGCCGAAAAATCACTGGGTTTACCAGAAATGAACTCTTGCTTGTAGAAAGACACAGAGACTTTGATTTAACTCCGTTTGTGAAGGGAAATTCAGACCAGTGTTCTCATCCATGAAACACCCTCTGTTTGAACGTAAGAATTATCCTCTTCTTTCCAGAGACTGCAATACAGCAAGAAATATGAGCATGTCCAGAAAAAAAGAACTGTGTTTCCTACTCATATGGACCAAATCTAGTAGAACTCTGCTTATGAAACTGTAACAAACCTCAGCACTCTTACATAGATGCTCTTTAGTTAATAGTGAAAAACGTATTGGGTTCATGAACTGTGTAAATTCATTTCAGGCGAAAAATCACTGGGTTTACCCGAAATGAACTCTTGCTTGTAGGAAGACACAGAGGCTTTGGTTTCACTCTGTTTGTGAAGGGAAATTCAGACCAGAGTTCTCATCCATGAAACACACTCTGTTTTCACGCAAGAAGCATGCTCTTCTTTCCAGAATCTGCAATACAGCAAGAAACATGAGCATGCCCAGAAAAAAAGAACTGTGTTTCCTACTCATACGGACCATATCTAGTTGAACTCTGCTCATTAAACAGTAACAAACCACAGCATCTCTTACATAGATGATCTTTAGTTAATAGTGAAAATCGTGTTGGGTTCGAGAAATGTGTAAATTCATTTGAGGTGAAAAATCACTGGGTTTACCAGAAATGAACACTTGCTTGTAGGAAGACACAGAGGCTTTGGTTTCACTCCCTTTGTGAAGGGAAATTCAGACCAGAGTTCTCATCCATGAAACACACTCTGTTTTAACGCAAGAAGCATGCTCTTCTTTCCAGCATCTCTAATACAGCAAGAAACATGAGCATGCCCCGCAAAAAAAAAAAAAAAAACTGTGTTTCTTACTCATATGGTTCATATCCAGTTAAACTCTGCTTATGAAACTGTAACAAACCTCAACATCTCTTACATAGATGCTCTTTAGTTAATAGTGAAAAACGCATTGGATTCATGAACTGTGTAAATATATTTGAGCCGAAAAATCACTGGGTTTACCGGAAATGAACTCTTGCTTGTAGGAAGACACAGAGCCTTTGGTTTAACTCCGTTTGTGAAGGGATATTCAGACCAGAGTTCTCATCTATGAAACACACTCTGTTTTAACACAAGAAGCATGCTCTTCTTGCCAGCATCTCTAATACAACAAGAAACATGAGCATGCCCAGAAAAAAAGAACTGTGTTTCCTACTCATACGGACCATATCTAGTTGAATTCTGCTTATGAAACTGTAACAAACGCCAGCATCCCTTACATAGATGCTCTTTAGTTAATAGTGAAAATCGTGTTGGGTTCGTGAACTGCGTAAATTCATTTGAGCCGAAAAATCACTGGGTTTACCCGAAATGACCTCTTGCTTGTAGTAAGACACAGAGACTTTGGTTTAACTCCGTCTCTTAAGGAAAATTCAGATCAGTGTTCTCATCCATGAAACACCCTCTGTTTTAACGCAAGAAGCAACCTCTTCTTTCCAGAGTCCACAATACAGCAAGAAATATGAGCATGTCCAGAAAAAAAGAACTGTGTTTCCTACTCATAAGCACCATGTCTAGGTGAACTCTGCTTATGAAACTGTAACAAACCACAGCATCTCTTACATAGATGCTCTTTAGTTAATAGTGAAAAACGTGTTGTGTGCGTGAACTGTGTAAATTCATTTGAGTCGCAAAATCACTGGGATTACCGGAAATGAACTCTTGCTTGTAGGAAGACACAGAGCCTTTGGCTTAACTCCGTTTCTGAAGGAAAATTCAGACCAGTGTTCTCATCCATGAAACACCCTCTGTTTTAACGCAAGAAGCATCCTCTTCATTCCAGCGTCTCTAATACATCAAGAAACATGAGCATGCCCAGAAAAAAAGAACTGTATTTCCTACTCATACGGACCATATCGAGTTGAACTCTGCTTATAAAACAGTAACAAACCACAGCATCTCTTACATAGATGATCTTTAGTTAATATTGAAAATCGTGTTGGGTTCGTGAACTGTGTAAATTCATTTGAGACGAAAAACAACTGGGTTTACCGGAAATGAACTCTTGCTTGTAGGAAGAGAAAGAGCCTTTGGTTTAACTCCGATTGTGAAGGTAAATTCAGACCAGTGTTCTCATCCATGAAACATACTCTGTTTTAACGCGACAAGCATGCTCTTCTTTCCAGCATCTCTAATACAGCAAGAAACATGAGCATGCCCCGAAAAAAAGAACTGTGTTTCTTACTCATACGGACCATATCCAGTTAAACTCTGCTAATGAAACTGTAACAAACCACAGCTTCTCTTTCAAAAATGCTCTTTCATTTATAGTGAAAAACGTGTTGGTTTCATGAACTGCGTAAATTCATTTGAGCCGAAAAATCACTGGGTTTACCCGAAATGAACTCTTGCTTGTAGTAAGACACAGAGACTTTGGTTTAACTCCGTCTCTTAAGGAAAATTCAGATCAGTGTTCTCATCCATGAAACACCCTCTGTTTTAACGCAAGAAGCAACCTCTTCTTTCCAGAGTCCACAATACAGCAAGAAATATGAGCATGTTCAGAAAAAAAGAACGGTGTTTCCTACTCATACGGAACATATCTAGGTGAACTCTGCTTATGAAACTGTAACAAACCACATCATCTCTTACATAGATGCTCTTTAGTTAATAGTGAAAAAAGTATTGTGTTCATGAACTGTGTAAATTCATCTGAGGCGAAAAATCACTGGGTTTACCGGAAATGAACTCTTGCTTGTAGGATGACACAGAGGCTTTGGTTTCACTCCGTTTGTGAAGGAAATTCAGACCAGAGTTCTCATCCATGAAACACACTCTGTTTTAACGCAAGAAGCATGCTTTTCTTTCCAGAATCTGCAATACAGTAAGAAATATGAGCATGTCCAGAAAAAATGAACTGTGTTTCCTACTCATATGGACCATATCTAGTTGAACTCTGATTATGAAACTGTAACAAACTACAGCATCTCTTACATAGATGCTCTTTAGTTAATAGTGAAAAACGTTCTGGGTCTTGAACTGTGTAAATTCATTTGAGCCGAAAAATCACTGGGCTACCTGAAATGAACTCTTGCTTGTAGGAAGACACAGAGCCTTTGGTTTAACTCCGTTTCTGATTGAAAATTCAGACCAGTGTTCTCATCCATGAAACATACTCTGTTTTAACGCGAGAAGCATGCTCTTCTTTCCAGCATCTCCAATAGAGCAAGAAACATGAGCATGCCCAGAAAAAAAGAACTGTGTTTCTTACTCATACGGACCATATCCAGTTAAACTCTGCTTATGAAACTGTAACAAACCACAGCATCTCTTTCAAAAATGCTCTCTCATTTATAGTTAAAAACGTGTTGGGTTTGTGAACTGCATGAATTCATTTGAGCTGAAAAAACACTGGGTTAACCGGAAATGAACTCTTGCTTGCAGTAAGACACAGAGGCTTTGGTTTAACTCCGTTTGTGAAGGGATATTCAGACCAGTGTTCTCATCCATGAAACACCCTCTGTTTTAACGCAAGAAGCATCCTCTTCCTTCCAGAGTCCACAATACAGCAAGAAATATGAGCATGTCCAGAAAAAAAGAACAGTGTTTCCTACTCATACGGACCATATCTAGTAGAAATCTGCTTATGAAACTGTAACAAACCTCAGCATCTCTTACATAGATGCTCTTTCGTTAATAGAGAAAAACGTGTTGGGTTCGTGAACTGTGTAAATTCATTTGAGCCGAAAAATCACTGGGTTTACCAGAAATGAACTCTTGCTTGTAGAAAGACACAGAGACTTTGATTTAACTCCGTTTGTGAAGGGAAATTCAGACCAGTGTTCTCATCCATGATACACCCTCTGTTTGAACGTAAGAATTATCCTCTTCTTTCCAGAGACTGCAATACAGCAAGAAATATGAGCATGTCCAGAAAAAAAGAACTGTGTTTCCTACTCATATGGACCAAATCTAGTAGAACTCTGCTTATGAAACTGTAACAAACCTCAGCACTCTTACATAGATGCTCTTTAGTTAATAGTGAAAAACTTATTGGGTTCATGAACTGTGTAAATTCATTTCAGGCGAAAAATCACTGGGTTTACCCGAAATGAACTCTTGCTTGTAGGAAGACACAGAGGCTTTGGTTTCACTCTGTTTGTGAAGGGAAATTCAGACCAGAGTTCTCATCCATGAAACACACTCTGTTTTCACGCAAGAAGCATGCTCTTCTTTCCAGAATCTGCAATACAGCAAGAAACATGAGCATGCCCAGAAAAAAAGAACTGTGTTTCCTACTCATACGGACCATATCTAGTTGAACTCTGCTCATTAAACAGTAACAAACCACAGCATCTCTTACATAGATGATCTTTAGTTAATAGTGAAAATCGTGTTGGGTTCGAGAAATGTGTAAATTCATTTGAGGTGAAAAATCACTGGGTTTACCAGAAATGAACACTTGCTTGTAGGAAGACACAGAGGCTTTGGTTTCACTCCCTTTGTGAAGGGAAATTCAGACCAGAGTTCTCATCCATGAAACACACTCTGTTTTAACGCAAGAAGCATGCTCTTCTTTCCAGCATCTCTAATACAGCAAGAAACATGAGCATGCCCCGCAAAAAAAAAAAAAAAAAACTGTGTTTCTTACTCATATGGTTCATATCCAGTTAAACTCTGCTTATGAAACTGTAACAAACCTCAACATCTCTTACATAGATGCTCTTTAGTTAATAGTGAAAAACGCATTGGATTCATGAACTGTGTAAATATATTTGAGCCGAAAAATCACTGGGTTTACCGGAAATGAACTCTTGCTTGTAGGAAAACACAGAGCCTTTAGTTTAACTCCGTTTGTGAAGGGATATTCAGACCAGAGTTCTCATCTATGAAACACACTCTGTTTTAACACAAGAAGCATGCTCTTCTTGCCAGCATCTCTAATACAACAAGAAACATGAGCATGCCCAGAAAAAAAGAACTGTGTTTCCTACTCATACGGACCATATCTAGTTGAATTCTGCTTATGAAACTGTAACAAACGCCAGCATCCCTTACATAGATGCTCTTTAGTTAATAGTGAAAATCGTGTTGGGTTCGTGAACTGCGTAAATTCATTTGAGCCGAAAAATCACTGGGTTTACCCGAAATGACCTCTTGCTTGTAGTAAGACACAGAGACTTTGGTTTAACTCCGTCTCTTAAGGAAAATTCAGATCAGTGTTCTCATCCATGAAACACCCTCTGTTTTAACGCAAGAAGCAACCTCTTCTTTCCAGAGTCCACAATACAGCAAGAAATATGAGCATGTCCAGAAAAAAAGAACTGTGTTTCCTACTCATAAGCACCATGTCTAGGTGAACTCTGCTTATGAAACTGTAACAAACCACAGCATCTCTTACATAGATGCTCTTTAGTTAATAGTGAAAAACGTGTTGTGTGCGTGAACTGTGTAAATTCATTTGAGTCGCAAAATCACCGGGATTACCGGAAATGAACTCTTGCTTGTAGGAAGACACAGAGCCTTTGGCTTAACTCCGTTTCTGAAGGAAAATTCAGACCAGTGTTCTCATCCATGAAACACCCTCTGTTTTAACGCAAGAAGCATCCTCTTCATTCCAGCGTCTCTAATACATCAAGAAACATGAGCATGCCCAGAAAAAAAGAACTGTATTTCCTACTCATACGGACCATATCGAGTTGAACTCTGCTTATAAAACAGTAACAAACCACAGCATCTCTTACATAGATGATCTTTAGTTAATATTGAAAATCGTGTTGGGTTCGTGAACTGTGTAAATTCATTTGAGACAAAAAACAACTGGGTTTACCGGAAATGAACTCTTGCTTGTAGGAAGAGAAAGAGCCTTTGGTTTAACTCCGATTGCGAAGGGAAATTCAGACCAGTGTTCTCATCCATGAAACATACTCTGTTTTAACGCGACAAGCATGCTCTTCTTTCCAGCATCTCTAATACAGCAAGAAACATGAGCATGCCCCGAAAAAAAAAAAAAAACACTGTGTTTCTTACTCATATGGATCATATCCAGTTAAACTCTGCTTATGAAACTGTAACAAACCTCAACGTCTCTTACATAGATGCTCTTTAGTTAATAGTGAAAAACGTATTGGGTTCGTGAACTGTGTAAATTCATTTGAGCCGAAAAATCACTGGGCTTACAGGAAATAAACTCTTGCTTGTAGGAAGACACACAGCCTTTGGTAAACTCCATTTCTGAAGGAAAATTCAGACCAGTGTTCTCATCCATGAAACATACTCTGTTTTAACGCGAGAAGCTTGCTCTTCTTTCCAGCGTCTCCAATACAGCAAGCAACATGAGCATGCCCAGAAAAAAAGAACTGTGTTTCTTACTCATACGGACCATATCCAGTTAAACTCTGCTAATGAAACTGTAACAAACCACAGCTTCTCTTTCAAAAATGCTCTTTCATTTATAGTGAAAAACGTGTTGGTTTCATGAACTGCGTAAATTCATTTGAGCCGAAAAATCACTGGGTTTACCCGAAATGAACTCTTGCTTGTAGTAAGACACAGAGACTTTGGTTTAACTCCGTCTCTTAAGGAAAATTCAGATCAGTGTTCTCATCCATGAAACACCCTCTGTTTTAACGCAAGAAGCAACCTCTTCTTTCCAGAGTCCACAATACAGCAAGAAATATGAGCATGTTCAGAAAAAAAGAACGGTGTTTCCTACTCATACGGAACATATCTAGGTGAACTCTGCTTATGAAACTGTAACAAACCACATCATCTCTTACATAGATGCTCTTTAGTTAATAGTGAAAAAAGTATTGTGTTCATGAACTGTGTAAATTCATCTGAGGCGAAAAATCACTGGGTTTACCGGAAATGAACTCTTGCTTGTAGGATGACACAGAGGCTTTGGTTTCACTCCGTTTGTGAAGGAAATTCAGACCAGAGTTCTCATCCATGAAACACACTCTGTTTTAACGCAAGAAGCATGCTTTTCTTTCCAGAATCTGCAATACAGTAAGAAATATGAGCATGTCCAGAAGAAATGAACTGTGTTTCCTACTCATATGGACCATATCTAGTTGAACTCTGATTATGAAACTGTAACAAACTACAGCATCTCTTACATAGATGCTCTTTAGTTAATAGTGAAAAACGTTCTGGGTCTTGAACTGTGTAAATTCATTTGAGCCGAAAAATCACTGGGCTTACTGGAAATGAACTCTTGCTTGTAGGAAGACACAGAGCCTTTGGTTTAACTCCGTTTCTGATTGAAAATTCAGAGCAGTGTTCTTATCCATGAAACCTACTCTGTTTTAACGCAAGAAGCATGCTCATCTTTGAAGCGTCTCCAATACAGCAAGAAACATGAGCATGCCCAGAAAAAAAGAACCGTGTTTCTTACTCATATGGACTATATCCAGTTAAACTCTTCTTATGAAACTGTAACAAACCACAGCATCTCTTACAAAAATGCTCTTTCATTTATAGTGAAAAACGTGTTGGATTCGTGATCTGTGTAAATTCATTTGAGCCGAAAAATCACTGGGTTTACCGGAAATAAACTCTTGCTTGTAGTAAGACACAGAGGCTTTGGTTTAACTCCGTTTGTGAAGGGAAATTCAGAGCAGTGTTCTCATCCATGAAACACCCTCTGTTTTAACGCAAGAAGCATCCTCTTCCTTCCAGAGTCCACAATACAGCAAGAAATATGAGCATGTCCAGAAAAAAAGAACAGTGTTTCCTACTCATACGGACCATATCTAGTAGAAATCTGCTTATGAAACTGTAACAAACCTCAGCATCTCTTACATAGATGCTCTTTCGTTAATAGAGAAAAACGTGTTGGGTTCGTGAACTGTGTAAATTCATTTGAGCCGAAAAATCACTGGGTTTACCAGAAATGAACTCTTGCTTGTAGAAAGACACAGAGACTTTGATTTAACTCCGTTTGTGAAGGGAAATTCAGACCAGTGTTCTCATCCATGATACACCCTCTGTTTGAACGTAAGAATTATCCTCTTCTTTCCAGAGACTGCAATACAGCAAGAAATATGAGCATGTCCAGAAAAAAAGAACTGTGTTTCCTACTCATATGGACCAAATCTAGTAGAACTCTGCTTATGAAACTGTAACAAACCTCAGCACTCTTACATAGATGCTCTTTAGTTAATAGTGAAAAACTTATTGGGTTCATGAACTGTGTAAATTCATTTCAGGCGAAAAATCACTGGGTTTACCCGAAATGAACTCTTGCTTGTAGGAAGACACAGAGGCTTTGGTTTCACTCTGTTTGTGAAGGGAAATTCAGACCAGAGTTCTCATCCATGAAACACACTCTGTTTTCACGCAAGAAGCATGCTCTTCTTTCCAGAATCTGCAATACAGCAAGAAACATGAGCATGCCCAGAAAAAAAGAACTGTGTTTCCTACTCATACGGACCATATCTAGTTGAACTCTGCTCATTAAACAGTAACAAACCACAGCATCTCTTACATAGATGATCTTTAGTTAATAGTGAAAATCGTGTTGGGTTCGAGAAATGTGTAAATTCATTTGAGGTGAAAAATCACTGGGTTTACCAGAAATGAACACTTGCTTGTAGGAAGACACAGAGGCTTTGGTTTCACTCCCTTTGTGAAGGGAAATTCAGACCAGAGTTCTCATCCATGAAACACACTCTGTTTTAACGCAAGAAGCATGCTCTTCTTTCCAGCATCTCTAATACAGCAAGAAACATGAGCATGCCCCGCAAAAAAAAAAAAAAAAAACTGTGTTTCTTACTCATATGGTTCATATCCAGTTAAACTCTGCTTATGAAACTGTAACAAACCTCAACATCTCTTACATAGATGCTCTTTAGTTAATAGTGAAAAACGCATTGGATTCATGAACTGTGTAAATATATTTGAGCCGAAAAATCACTGGGTTTACCGGAAATGAACTCTTGCTTGTAGGAAAACACAGAGCCTTTAGTTTAACTCCGTTTGTGAAGGGATATTCAGACCAGAGTTCTCATCTATGAAACACACTCTGTTTTAACACAAGAAGCATGCTCTTCTTGCCAGCATCTCTAATACAACAAGAAACATGAGCATGCCCAGAAAAAAAGAACTGTGTTTCCTACTCATACGGACCATATCTAGTTGAATTCTGCTTATGAAACTGTAACAAACGCCAGCATCCCTTACATAGATGCTCTTTAGTTAATAGTGAAAATCGTGTTGGGTTCGTGAACTGCGTAAATTCATTTGAGCCGAAAAATCACTGGGTTTACCCGAA
Source organism: Onychomys leucogaster (assembly GCA_949786385.1). NCBI lineage: Eukaryota > Metazoa > Chordata > Mammalia > Rodentia > Cricetidae > Onychomys > Onychomys leucogaster. The sequence goes on from CATKUP010000070.1 coordinate 639,282, forward strand.
ATGACCTCTTGCTTGTAGTAAGACACAGAGACTTTGGTTTAACTCCGTCTCTTAAGGAAAATTCAGATCAGTGTTCTCATCCATGAAACACCCTCTGTTTTAACGCAAGAAGCAACCTCTTCTTTCCAGAGTCCACAATACAGCAAGAAATATGAGCATGTCCAGAAAAAAAGAACTGTGTTTCCTACTCATAAGCACCATGTCTAGGTGAACTCTGCTTATGAAACTGTAACAAACCACAGCATCTCTTACATAGATGCTCTTTAGTTAATAGTGAAAAACGTGTTGTGTGCGTGAACTGTGTAAATTCATTTGAGTCGCAAAATCACCGGGATTACCGGAAATGAACTCTTGCTTGTAGGAAGACACAGAGCCTTTGGCTTAACTCCGTTTCTGAAGGAAAATTCAGACCAGTGTTCTCATCCATGAAACACCCTCTGTTTTAACGCAAGAAGCATCCTCTTCATTCCAGCGTCTCTAATACATCAAGAAACATGAGCATGCCCAGAAAAAAAGAACTGTATTTCCTACTCATACGGACCATATCGAGTTGAACTCTGCTTATAAAACAGTAACAAACCACAGCATCTCTTACATAGATGATCTTTAGTTAATATTGAAAATCGTGTTGGGTTCGTGAACTGTGTAAATTCATTTGAGACAAAAAACAACTGGGTTTACCGGAAATGAACTCTTGCTTGTAGGAAGAGAAAGAGCCTTTGGTTTAACTCCGATTGCGAAGGGAAATTCAGACCAGTGTTCTCATCCATGAAACATACTCTGTTTTAACGCGACAAGCATGCTCTTCTTTCCAGCATCTCTAATACAGCAAGAAACATGAGCATGCCCCGAAAAAAAAAAAAAAAACACTGTGTTTCTTACTCATATGGATCATATCCAGTTAAACTCTGCTTATGAAACTGTAACAAACCTCAACGTCTCTTACATAGATGCTCTTTAGTTAATAGTGAAAAACGTATTGGGTTCGTGAACTGTGTAAATTCATTTGAGCCGAAAAATCACTGGGCTTACAGGAAATAAACTCTTGCTTGTAGGAAGACACACAGCCTTTGGTAAACTCCATTTCTGAAGGAAAATTCAGACCAGTGTTCTCATCCATGAAACATACTCTGTTTTAACGCGAGAAGCTTGCTCTTCTTTCCAGCGTCTCCAATACAGCAAGCAACATGAGCATGCCCAGAAAAAAAGAACTGTGTTTCTTACTCATACGGACCATATCCAGTTAAACTCTGCTAATGAAACTGTAACAAACCACAGCTTCTCTTTCAAAAATGCTCTTTCATTTATAGTGAAAAACGTGTTGGTTTCATGAACTGCGTAAATTCATTTGAGCCGAAAAATCACTGGGTTTACCCGAAATGAACTCTTGCTTGTAGTAAGACACAGAGACTTTGGTTTAACTCCGTCTCTTAAGGAAAATTCAGATCAGTGTTCTCATCCATGAAACACCCTCTGTTTTAACGCAAGAAGCAACCTCTTCTTTCCAGAGTCCACAATACAGCAAGAAATATGAGCATGTTCAGAAAAAAAGAACGGTGTTTCCTACTCATACGGAACATATCTAGGTGAACTCTGCTTATGAAACTGTAACAAACCACATCATCTCTTACATAGATGCTCTTTAGTTAATAGTGAAAAAAGTATTGTGTTCATGAACTGTGTAAATTCATCTGAGGCGAAAAATCACTGGGTTTACCGGAAATGAACTCTTGCTTGTAGGATGACACAGAGGCTTTGGTTTCACTCCGTTTGTGAAGGAAATTCAGACCAGAGTTCTCATCCATGAAACACACTCTGTTTTAACGCAAGAAGCATGCTTTTCTTTCCAGAATCTGCAATACAGTAAGAAATATGAGCATGTCCAGAAGAAATGAACTGTGTTTCCTACTCATATGGACCATATCTAGTTGAACTCTGATTATGAAACTGTAACAAACTACAGCATCTCTTACATAGATGCTCTTTAGTTAATAGTGAAAAACGTTCTGGGTCTTGAACTGTGTAAATTCATTTGAGCCGAAAAATCACTGGGCTTACTGGAAATGAACTCTTGCTTGTAGGAAGACACAGAGCCTTTGGTTTAACTCCGTTTCTGATTGAAAATTCAGAGCAGTGTTCTTATCCATGAAACCTACTCTGTTTTAACGCAAGAAGCATGCTCATCTTTGAAGCGTCTCCAATACAGCAAGAAACATGAGCATGCCCAGAAAAAAAGAACCGTGTTTCTTACTCATATGGACTATATCCAGTTAAACTCTTCTTATGAAACTGTAACAAACCACAGCATCTCTTACAAAAATGCTCTTTCATTTATAGTGAAAAACGTGTTGGATTCGTGATCTGTGTAAATTCATTTGAGCCGAAAAATCACTGGGTTTACCGGAAATAAACTCTTGCTTGTAGTAAGACACAGAGGCTTTGGTTTAACTCCGTTTGTGAAGGGAAATTCAGAGCAGTGTTCTCATCCATGAAACACCCTCTGTTTTAACGCAAGAAGCATCCTCTTCTGTCCAGAGTCTGCAATACAGCAAAAAATATGAGCATGTCCAGAAAAAAAGAACTGAGTTTCCTATTCATAAGGACCATATCTAGTTGAACTCTGCTTATGAAACTGTAACAAACCACAGCATCTCTTACATAGATGCTCTTTAGTTAATAGTGAAAAACGTGTTGTGTGCGTGAAGTGTGTAAATTCATTTGAGTCGCAAAATCACTGGGCTTACCGGAAATGAACTCTTGCTCGTAGAAAGACAGAGACTTTGGTTTAACTCCGTTTCTGAAGGAAAATACAGACCAGTGTTCTCATCCATGAAACACCCTCTGTTTTAACGCAAGAAGCATCCTCTTCATTCCAGCGTCTCTAATACATCAAGAAACATGAGCATGCCCAGAAAAAAAGAACTGTATTTCCTACTCATACGGACCATATCGAGTTGAACTCTGCTTATAAAACAGTAACAAACCACAGCATCTCTTACATAGATGATCTTTAGTTAATAGTGAAAATCGTGTGGGTTCGTGAACTGTGTAAATTCATTTGAGACGAAAAACAACTGGGTTTACCGGAAATTAACTCTTGCTTGTAGGAAGAGAAAGAGCCTTTGATTTAACTCCGATTGTGAAGAGAAATTCAGACCAGTGTTCTCATCCATGAAACATACTCTGTTTTAACGCGAGAAGCATGCTCTTCTTTCCAGCTTCTGCAATCCAGCAAGAAATATGAGCATGTCTAGAAAAAAAGAACTGTGTTTCCTACTCATACGGACCATATCTAGTTGAATTCTGATTATGAAACTGTAACAAACGACAACATCCCTTTCATAGATGCTCTTTAGTTAATAGTGAAAAAAGTGTTGGGTTCGTGAACTGCGTAAAATCATTTGAGCCGAAAAATCACTGGGCTTACCGGAACTGAACTCTTTCTTTTAGGAAGACACAGAGCCTTTGGTTTAACTCCGTTTCTGAATGAAAATTCAGACCAGTGTTCTCATCCATGAAACATACTCTGTTTTAACGCGACAAGCATGCTCTTCTTTCCAGCATCTCCAATACAGCAAGAAACATGAGCATGCCCAGAAAAAAAGAACTGTGTTTCCTACTCATACGGACCATATCTAGTTGAACTCTGCTTATGAAACTGTAACAAACCACAGCATCTCTTACATAGATGATCTTTAGTTAATAGTGAAAATCGTGTTGGGTTCGTGAACTGTGTAAATTCATTTGAGACGAAAAACAACTGGGTTTACCAGAAATGAACTCTTGCTTGTAGGAAGAGAAAGAGCCTTTGGTTTAACTCCGATTGTGAAGGGAAATTCAGACCAGTGTTCTCATCCATGAAACATACTCTGTTTTAACGCGAGAAGCATGCTCTTCGTTCCAGCATCTCTAATACAGCAAGAAACATGAGCATGCCCCGAAAAAAAAAAAACTGTGTTTCTTACTCATATGGATCATATCCAGTTAAACTCTGCTTATGAAACTGTAACAAACCTCAACATCTCTTACATAGATGCTCTTTAGTTAATAGTGAAAAACGTATTGGATTCATGAACTGTGTAAAAATAGTTGAGCCGAAAAATCATTGGGTTTACAGGAAATGAACTCTTGCTTGTAGGAAGAGACAGAGCCTTTGGTTTAACTCCGTTTGTGAAGGGAAATTCAGACCAGAGTTCTCATCTATGAAACACACTCTGTTTTAAGGCAAGAAGCATGCTCTTCTTGCCAGCATCTCTAATACAACAAGAAACATGAGCATGCCCAGAAAAAAAGAACTGTGTTTCCTACTCATACGGACCATATCTAGTTGAATTCTGCTTATGAAACTGTAACAAACGCCAGCATTCCTTACATAGATGCCCTTTAGTTAATAGTGAAAATCGTGTTGGGTTCGTGAACTGCGTAAATTCATTTGAGCCGAAAAATCACTGGGCTTACAGGAAATAAACTCTTGCTTGTAGGAAGACACACAGCCTTTGGTTTAACTCCATTTCTGAAGGAAAATTCAGACCAGTGTTCTCATCCATGAAACACCCTCTGTTTTAACGCAAGAAGCAATCTCTTCTTTCCAGAGTCCACAATACAGCAAGAAATATGAGCATGTTCAGAAAAAAAGAACGGTGTTTCCTACTCATACGGAACATATCTAGGTGAACTCTGCTTATGAAACTGTAACAAACCACATCATCTCTTACATAGATGCTCTTTAGTTAATAGTGAAAAAAGTATTGTGTTCATGAACTGTGTAAATTCATCTGAGGCGAAAAATCACTGGGTTTACCGGAAATGAACTCTTGCTTGTAGGATGACACAGAGGCTTTGGTTTCACTCCGTTTGTGAAGGAAATTCAGACCAGAGTTCTCATCCATGAAACACACTCTGTTTTAACGCAAGAAGCATGCTTTTCTTTCCAGAATCTGCAATACAGCAAGAAATATGAGCATGTCCAGAAAAAATGAACTGTGTTTCCTACTCATATGGAACATATCTAGTTGAACTCTGATTATGAAACTGTAACAAACCACAGCATCTCTTACATAGATGCTCTTTAGTTAATAGTGAAAAACATGTTTGGTTCGTGAACTGTGTAAATTCATTTGAGCCGAAAAATCCCTGGGTGTACGGGAAATGAATTCTTGCTTGTAGGATGACACAGAGCCTTTGGTTTAACTCCGTTTGTGAAGGGAAATTCAGACCAGAGTTCTCATCTATGAAACACACTCTGTTTTAAAGCAAGAAGCATGCTCTTCTTGCCAGCATCTCTAATACAACAAGAAACATGAGCATGCCCAGAAAAAAAGAACTGTGTTTCCTACTTATACGGACCATATCTAGTTGAATTCTGATTATGAAACTATAACAAACGACAGCATCTCTTACATAGATGCTCTTTAGTTAATAGTGAAAAACGTGTTGGGTTCGTGAACTGTGGAAATTCATTTGAGCCAAAAAATCACTGGGCTTACCAGAAATGAACTCTTGCTTGTAGGAAGACACAGAGCCTTTGGTTTAACTCCGTTTCTGAAGGAAAATTCAGACCAGTGTTCTCATCCATGAAACATACTCTGTTTTAACGCGAGAAGCATGCTCTTCTTTCCATCGTCTCCAATACAGCAAGAAACATGAGCATGCCCAGAAGAAAAGAACTGTGTTTCTTACTCATACGGACCATATCCAGTTAAACTCTGCTTATGAAACTGTAACAAACCACAGCATCTCTTTCAAAAATGCTCTTTCATTTATAGTGAAAAACGTGTTGGGTTCGTGAGCTGTGTAAATTCATTTGAGACGAAAAATCACTGTGTTTACCGGAAATGAACTCTTGCTTGGAGGAAGACAAAGACCTTTTGGTTTAACTCCGTTTGTGAAGAGAAATTCAGACCAGTGTTCGCATCCATGAAACATACTCTGTTTTAACGCAAGAAGCATGATATTCTTTCCAGCGTCTCCAAACCAGCAGGAAATATGAGCATGTCTAGAAAAAAAGAACTGTGTTTCCTATTCATATGGACCATATCTAGTTGAACTCTGCTTATGAAAGTGTAACAAACCACAGCATCTCTTACATAGATGCTCTTTAGTTAATAGTGAAAAACGTATTGGGTTCATGAACTGTGTAAATTCATTTGAGGCGAAAAATCACTGGGCTTACCCGACATGAACTCTTGCTTGTAGGAAGACACAGAGGCTTTGGTTTCACTCCGTTTGTGAAGGGAAATTCAGACCAGAGTTCTCTTCCATGAAACACACTCTGTTTTCACGCAAGAAGCATGCTCTTCTTTCCAGAATCTGCAATACAGCAAGAAATATGAGCATGTCCAGAAAAAATGAACTGTGTTTCCTACTCATACACATCATATCTAGTTGAATTCTGATTATGAAACTGTAACAAACGACAGCATCTCTTACATAGATGCTCTTTAGTTAATAGTGAAAAACGTTTTAGGTTCGTGAACTGTGTAAATTCATTTGAGCCGAAAAATCACTGGGTTTACCGGAAATGAACACTTGCTTGTAGGAAGACACAGAGTCTTTGCTTTCACTCCGTTTGTGAAGGGAAATTCAGACCAGAGTTCTCATCCATGAAACACACTCTGTTTTAACGCAAGAAGCATGCTCTTCTTTCCAGCATCTCTAATACAGCAAGAAACATGAGCATGCCCCGAAAAAAAAAAACTGTGTTTCTTACTCATACGGATCATATCCAGTTAAACTCTGCTTATGAAACTGTAACAAACCTCAACATCTCTTACATAGATGCTCTTTAGTTAATAGTGAAAAACATATTGGATTCATGAACTGTGTAAATTCATTTGAGCCGAAAAATCACTGGGTTTACCGGAAATGAACTCTTGCTTGTAGGAAGACACAGAGACTTTGGTTTAACTCCGTCTCTTAAGGAAAATTCAGATCAGTGTTCTCATCCATGAAAAACCCTCTGTTTTAACGCAAGAAGCAACCTCTTCTTTCCAGAGTCCACAATACAGCAAGAAATATGAGCATGTTCAGAAAAACAGAACGGTGTTTCCTACTCATACGGAACATATCTAGGTGAACTCTGCTTATGAAACTGTAACAAACCACATCATCTCTTACATAGATGCTTTTTAGTTAATAGTGAAAAAAGTATTGTGTTCATGAACTGTGTAAATTCATCTGAGGCGAAAAATCACTGGGTTTACCGGAAATGAACTCTTGCTTGTAGGATGACACAGAGGCTTTGGTTTCACTCCGTTTGTGAAGGGAAATTCAGACCAGAGTTCTCATCCATGAAACACACTCTGTTTTAACGCAAGAAGCATGCTTTTCTTTCCAGAATCTGCAACACAGCAAGAAATATGAGCATGTCCAGAAAAAATGAACTGTGTTTCCTACTCATATGGACCATATCTAGTTGAACTCTGATTATGAAACTGTAACAAACTACAGCATCTCTTACATAGATGCTCTTTAGTTAATAGTGAAAAACGTGTTGGGTTCGTGAACTGTGTAAATTCATTTAAGCCGAAAAATCTCTGTGCTTATGGGAAATGAACTCTTGCTTGTAGGAAAAAACAGAGCCTTTGGTTTAACTCCGTTTCTGATTGAAAATTCAGACCAGTGTTCTCATCCATGAAACCTACTCTGTTTTAACGCAAGAAGCATGCTCATCTTTGAAGCGTCTCCAATACAGCAAGAAACATGAGCATGCCCAGAAAAAAAGAACTGTGTTTCTTACTCATATGGACTATATCCAGTTAAACTCTTCTTATGAAACTGTAACAAACCACAGCATCTCTTACAAAAATGCTCTTTCATTTATAGTGAAAAACGTGTTGGATTCGTGATCTGTGTAAATTCATTTGAGCCGAAAAATCACTGGGTTTACCGGAAATGAACTCTTGCTTGTAGTAAGACACAGAGGCTTTGGTTTAACTCCGTTTGTGAAGGGAAATTCAGAGCAGTGTTCTCATCCATGAAACACCCTCTGTTTTAACGCAAGAAGCATCCTCTTCTGTCCAGAGTCTGCAATACAGCAAGAAATATGAGCATGCCCAGAAAAAAAGAACTGTGTTTCCTATTCATACGGACCATATCTAGTTGAACTCTGCTCATGAAACTGTAACAAACCACAGCATCTCTTACATAGATGCTCTTTAGTTAATAGTGAAAAACGTGTTGTGTGCGTGAACTGTGTAAATTCATTTGAGTCGCAAAATCACTGGGCTTACCGGAAATGAACTCTTGCTCCTAGAAAGACAGAGACTTTGGTTTAACTCCGTTTCTGAAGGAAAATACCGACCAGTGTTGTCATCCATGAAACACCCTCTGTTTTAACGCAAGAAGCATCCTCTTCATTCCAGCGTCTCTAATACATCAAGAAACATGAGCATGCCCAGAAAAAAAGAACTGTATTTCCTACTCATACGGACCATATCGAGTTGAACTCTGCTTATAAAACAGTAACAAACCACAGCATCTCTTACATAGATGATCTTTAGTTAATAGTGAAAATCGTGTTGGGTTCGTGAACTGTGTAAATTCATTTGAGACGAAAAACAACTGGGTTTACCGGAAATGAACTCTTGCTTGTAGGAAGAGAAAGATCCTTTGGTTTAACTCCGATTGTGAAGAGAAATTCAGACCAGTGTTCTCATCCATGAAACATACTCTGTTTTAACGCGAGAAGCATGCTCTTCTTTCCAGCGTCTCCAATCCAGCAAGAAATATGAGCATGCCCAGAAAAAAAGAACTTTGTTTCCGACTTATACGGACCATATCTAGTTGAATTCTGATTATGAAACTATAACAAACGACAGCATCTCTTACATAGATGCTCTTTAGTTAATAGTGAAAAACGTGTTGGGTTCGTGAACTGTGTAAATTCATTTGAGCCCAAAAATCACTGGGCTTACCGGAAAAGAACTCTTGCTTTTAGGAAGACACAGAGCCTTTGGTTTAACTCCGTTTCTGAATGAAAATTCAGACCAGTGTTCTCATCCATGAAACATACTCTGTTTTAATGCGAGAAGCTTGCTCTTCTTTCCAGCGTCTCCAATACAGCAAGAAACATGAGCATGCCCAGAAAAAAAGAACTGTGTTTCTTACACATACGGACCATATCCCGTGAAACTCTGCTTATGAAACTGTAACAAACCACAGCATCTCTTTCAAAAATGCTCTTTCATTTATAGTGAAAAACGTGTTGGGTTCGTGAACTGTGTAAATTCATTTGAGCCGAAAAATCACTGGGTTTACCGGAAATGAACTCTTTCTTGTAGTAAGACACAGAGGCTTTGGTTTAACTCCGTTTGTGAAGGGAAATTCAGACCTGTGTTCACATCCATGAAACACCTTCTCTTTGAACGCAAGAAGCATCCTCTTCTTTCCAGAGTCCACAATACAGCAAGAAATATGAGCAGGTCCAGAAAAAAAGAACAGTGTGTCCCACTCATAAGGACCATATCTAGTTGAACTCTGCTTATGAAAATGTAACAAACCACAGCATCTCTTACATAGATGCTCATTAGTTAATAGTGAAAAACGTGTTTGGTTCGTGAACTGTGTAAATTCATTTGAGCCGAAAAATCACTGGGTGTACGGGAAATGAACTCTTGCTTGTAGGATGACACAGAGCCTTTGGTTTAACTCCGTTTGTGAAGGGAAATTCAGACCAGAGTTCTCATCTATGAAACACACTCTGTTTTAACGCAAGAAGCATGCTCTTCTTGCCAGCATCTCTAATACAACAAGAAACATGAGCATGCCCAGAAAAAAAGAACTGTGTTTCCTACTTATACGGACCATATCTAGTTGAATTCTGATTATGAAACTATAACAAACGACAGCATTCTTACATAGATGCTCTTTAGTTAATAGTGAAAAACGTGTTGGGTTCGTGAACTGTGTAAATTCATTTGAGCCAAAAAATCACTGGGTTTACCGGAAATGAACTCTTGCTTGTAGGAAGACACAGAGCTTTTGGTTTAACTCCGTTTCTGAAGGAAAATTCAGACGAGTGTTCTCATCCATGAAACATACTCTGTTTTAACGCGAGAAGCATGCTCTTCTTTCCAGTTTCTCCAATACAGCAAGAAACATGAGCATGCCCAGAAAAAAAGAACTGTGTTTCTTACTCATACGGACCATATCCAGTTAAACTCTGCTTATGAAACTGTAACAAACCACAGCATCTCTTTCAAAAATGCTCTTTCATTTATAGGGAAAAACGTGTTGGGTTCGTGAACTGTGTAAATTCATTTGAGCCGAAAAATCACTGGGTTTACCGGAAATGAACTCTTTCTTGTAGTAAGACACAGAGGCTTTGGTTTAACTTCGTTTGTGAAGGGAAATTCAGACCAGTGTTCACATCCATGAAACACCCTCTGTTTGAACGCAAGAAGCATCCTCTTCTTTCCAGAGTCCACAATACAGCAAGAAATATGAGCATGTCCAGAAAAACAGAACAGTGTATCCTGCTCATACGGACCATATCTAGTTGAACTCTGCTTATGAAACTGTAACAAACCACAGCATCTCTTACATAGATGCTCTTTAGTTAATAGTGAAAAACGTGTTTGGTTCGTGAACTGTGTAAATTCATTTGAGCCGAAAAATCACTGGGTGTACGGGAAATGAACTCTTGCTTGTAGGATGACACAGAGCCTTTGGTTTAGCTCCGTTTGTGAAGGGAAATTCAGACCAGAGTTCTCATCTATTAAACACACTCTGTTTTAACTCAAGAAGCATGCTGTTCTTGCCAGCATCTCTAATACAACAAGAAACATGAGCATGCCCAGAAAAAAAGAACTTTGTTTCCGACTTATACGGACAATATCTAGTTGAATTCTGATTATGAAACTATAACAAACGACAGCATCTCTTACATAGATGCTCTTTAGTTAATAGTGAAAAACGTGTTGGGTTCGTGAACTGTGTAAATTCATTTGAGGCGAAAAATCACTGGGCTTACAGGAAATAAACTCTTGCTTGTAGGAAGACACACAGCCTTTGGTTTAACTCCATTTCTGAAGGAAAATTCAGACCAGTGTTCTCATCCATGAAACATACTCTGTTTTAACGCGAGAAGCATGCTCTTCTTTCTAGCGTCTCCAATACAGCAAGAAACATGAGCATGCCCAGAAAAAAAGAACTGTGTTTCTTACTCATACGGACCATATCCAGTTAAACTCTGCTTATGAAACTGTAATAAACGACAGCATCTCTTACATAGATGCTGTTTAGTTAATAGTGAAAAACGTTTTAGGTTCGTGAACTGTGTAAATTCATTTGAGCCGAAAAATCACTGGGTTTACCGGAAATGAACTCTTGCTTGTAGGAAGACACAGAGACTTTGGTTTAACTCCGTCTCTTAAGGAAAATTCAGATCAGTGTTCTCATCCATGAAACACCCTGTGTTTTAACGCAAGAAGCAACCTCTTCTTTCCAGAGTCCACAATACAGCAAGAAATATGAGCATGTTCAGAAAAACAGAACGGTGTTTCCTACTCATACGGAACATATCTAGGTGAACTCTGCTTATGAAACTGTAACAAACCACATCATCTCTTACATAGATGCTTTTTAGTTAATAGTGAAAAAAGTATTGTGTTCATGAACTGTGTAAATTCATCTGAGGCGAAAAATCACTGGGTTTACCGGAAATGAACTCTTGCTTGTAGGATGACACAGAGGCTTTGGTTTCACTCCGTTTGTGAAGGGAAATTCAGACCAGAGTTCTCATCCATGAAACACACTCTGTTTTAACGCAAGAAGCATGCTTTTCTTTCCAGAATCTGCAACACAGCAAGAAATATGAGCATGTCCAGAAAAAATGAACTGTGTTTCCTACTCATATGGACCATATCTAGTTGAACTCTGATTATGAAACTGTAACAAACTACAGCATCTCTTACATAGATGCTCTTTAGTTAATAGTGAAAAACGTGTTGGGTTCGTGAACTGTGTAAATTCATTTAAGCCGAAAAATCTCTGTGCTTATGGGAAATGAACTCTTGCTTGTAGGAAAAAACAGAGCCTTTGGTTTAACTCCGTTTCTGATTGAAAATTCAGACCAGTGTTCTCATCCATGAAACCTACTCTGTTTTAACGCAAGAAGCATGCTCATCTTTGAAGTGTCTCCAATACAGCAAGAAACATGAGCATGCCCAGAAAAAAAGAACTGTGTTTCTTACTCATATGGACTATATCCAGTTAAACTCTTCTTATGAAACTGTAACAAACCACAGCATCTCTTACAAAAATGCTCTTTCATTTATAGTGAAAAACGTGTTGGATTCGTGATCTGTGTAAATTCATTTGAGCTGAAAAATCACTGGGTTTACCGGAAATGAACTCTTGCTTGTAGTAAGACACAGAGGCTTTGGTTTAACTCCGTTTGTGAAGGGAAATTCAGAGCAGTGTTCTCATCAATGAAACACCCTCTGTTTTAACGCAAGAAGCATCCTCTTCTGTCCAGAGTCTGCAATACAGCAAGAAATATGAGCATGCCCAGAAAAAAAGAACTGTGTTTCCTATTCATACGGACCATATCTAGTTGAACTCTGCTTATGAAACTGTAACAAACCACAGCATCTCTTACATAGATGCTCTTTAGTTAATAGTGAAAAACGTGTTGTGTGCGTGAACTGTGTAAATTCATTTGAGTCGCAAAATCACTGGGCTTACCGGAAATGAACTCTTGCTCCTAGAAAGACAGAGACTTTGGTTTAACTCCGTTTCTGAAGGAAAATACAGACCAGTGTTGTCATCCATGAAACACCCTCTGTTTTAACGCAAGAAGCATCCTCTTCATTCCAGCGTCTCTAATACATCAAGAAACATGAGCATGCCCAGAAAAAAAGAACTGTATTTCCTACTCATACGGACCATATCGAGTTGAACTCTGCTTATAAAACAGTAACAAACCACAGCATCTCTTACATAGATGATCTTTAGTTAATAGTGAAAATCGTGTTGGGTTCGTGAACTGTGTAAATTCATTTGAGACGAAAAACAACTGGGTTTACCGGAAATGAACTCTTGCTTGTAGGAAGAGAAAGATCCTTTGGTTTAACTCCGATTGTGAAGAGAAATTCAGACCAGTGTTCTCATCCATGAAACATACTCTGTTTTAACGCGAGAAGCATGCTCTTCTTTCCAGCGTCTCCAATCCAGCAAGAAATATGAGCATGCCCAGAAAAAAAGAACTTTGTTTCCGACTTATACGGACCATATCTAGTTGAATTCTGATTATGAAACTATAACAAACGACAGCATCTCTTACATAGATGCTCTTTAGTTAATAGTGAAAAACGTGTTGGGTTCGTGAACTGTGTAAATTCATTTGAGCCCAAAAATCACTGGGCTTACCGGAAAAGAACTCTTGCTTTTAGGAAGACACAGAGCCTTTGGTTTAACTCCGTTTCTGAATGAAAATTCAGACCAGTGTTCTCATCCATGAAACATACTCTGTTTTAATGCGAGAAGCTTGCTCTTCTTTCCAGCGTCTCCAATACAGCAAGAAACATGAGCATGCCCAGAAAAAAAGAACTGTGTTTCTTACACATACGGACCATATCCCGTGAAACTCTGCTTATGAAACTGTAACAAACCACAGCATCTCTTTCAAAAATGCTCTTTCATTTATAGTGAAAAACGTGTTGGGTTCGTGAACTGTGTAAATTCATTTGAGCCGAAAAATCACTGGGTTTACCGGAAATGAACTCTTTCTTGTAGTAAGACACAGAGGCTTTGGTTTAACTCCGTTTGTGAAGGGAAATTCAGACCTGTGTTCACATCCATGAAACACCTTCTCTTTGAACGCAAGAAGCATCCTCTTCTTTCCAGAGTCCACAATACAGCAAGAAATATGAGCAGGTCCAGAAAAAAAGAACAGTGTGTCCCACTCATAAGGACCATATCTAGTTGAACTCTGCTTATGAAAATGTAACAAACCACAGCATCTCTTACATAGATGCTCATTAGTTAATAGTGAAAAACGTGTTTGGTTCGTGAACTGTGTAAATTCATTTGAGCCGAAAAATCACTGGGTGTACGGGAAATGAACTCTTGCTTGTAGGATGACACAGAGCCTTTGGTTTAACTCCGTTTGTGAAGGGAAATTCAGACCAGAGTTCTCATCTATGAAACACACTCTGTTTTAACGCAAGAAGCATGCTCTTCTTGCCAGCATCTCTAATACAACAAGAAACATGAGCATGCCCAGAAAAAAAGAACTGTGTTTCCTACTTATACGGACCATATCTAGTTGAATTCTGATTATGAAACTATAACAAACGACAGCATTCTTACATAGATGCTCTTTAGTTAATAGTGAAAAACGTGTTGGGTTCGTGAACTGTGTAAATTCATTTGAGCCAAAAAATCACTGGGTTTACCGGAAATGAACTCTTGCTTGTAGGAAGACACAGAGCTTTTGGTTTAACTCCGTTTCTGAAGGAAAATTCAGACGAGTGTTCTCATCCATGAAACATACTCTGTTTTAACGCGAGAAGCATGCTCTTCTTTCCAGTTTCTCCAATACAGCAAGAAACATGAGCATGCCCAGAAAAAAAGAACTGTGTTTCTTACTCATACGGACCATATCCAGTTAAACTCTGCTTATGAAACTGTAACAAACCACAGCATCTCTTTCAAAAATGCTCTTTCATTTATAGGGAAAAACGTGTTGGGTTCGTGAACTGTGTAAATTCATTTGAGCCGAAAAATCACTGGGTTTACCGGAAATGAACTCTTTCTTGTAGTAAGACACAGAGGCTTTGGTTTAACTTCGTTTGTGAAGGGAAATTCAGACCAGTGTTCACATCCATGAAACACCCTCTGTTTGAACGCAAGAAGCATCCTCTTCTTTCCAGAGTCCACAATACAGCAAGAAATATGAGCATGTCCAGAAAAACAGAACAGTGTATCCTGCTCATACGGACCATATCTAGTTGAACTCTGCTTATGAAACTGTAACAAACCACAGCATCTCTTACATAGATGCTCTTTAGTTAATAGTGAAAAACGTGTTTGGTTCGTGAACTGTGTAAATTCATTTGAGCCGAAAAATCACTGGGTGTACGGGAAATGAACTCTTGCTTGTAGGATGACACAGAGCCTTTGGTTTAGCTCCGTTTGTGAAGGGAAATTCAGACCAGAGTTCTCATCTATTAAACACACTCTGTTTTAACTCAAGAAGCATGCTGTTCTTGCCAGCATCTCTAATACAACAAGAAACATGAGCATGCCCAGAAAAAAAGAACTTTGTTTCCGACTTATACGGACAATATCTAGTTGAATTCTGATTATGAAACTATAACAAACGACAGCATCTCTTACATAGATGCTCTTTAGTTAATAGTGAAAAACGTGTTGGGTTCGTGAACTGTGTAAATTCATTTGAGGCGAAAAATCACTGGGCTTACAGGAAATAAACTCTTGCTTGTAGGAAGACACACAGCCTTTGGTTTAACTCCATTTCTGAAGGAAAATTCAGACCAGTGTTCTCATCCATGAAACATACTCTGTTTTAACGCGAGAAGCATGCTCTTCTTTCTAGCGTCTCCAATACAGCAAGAAACATGAGCATGCCCAGAAAAAAAGAACTGTGTTTCTTACTCATACGGACCATATCCAGTTAAACTCTGCTTATGAAACTGTAATAAACGACAGCATCTCTTACATAGATGCTGTTTAGTTAATAGTGAAAAACGTTTTAGGTTCGTGAACTGTGTAAATTCATTTGAGCCGAAAAATCACTGGGTTTACCGGAAATGAACTCTTGCTTGTAGGAAGACACAGAGACTTTGGTTTAACTCCGTCTCTTAAGGAAAATTCAGATCAGTGTTCTCATCCATGAAACACCCTGTGTTTTAACGCAAGAAGCAACCTCTTCTTTCCAGAGTCCACAATACAGCAAGAAATATGAGCATGTTCAGAAAAACAGAACGGTGTTTCCTACTCATACGGAACATATCTAGGTGAACTCTGCTTATGAAACTGTAACAAACCACATCATCTCTTACATAGATGCTTTTTAGTTAATAGTGAAAAAAGTATTGTGTTCATGAACTGTGTAAATTCATCTGAGGCGAAAAATCACTGGGTTTACCGGAAATGAACTCTTGCTTGTAGGATGACACAGAGGCTTTGGTTTCACTCCGTTTGTGAAGGGAAATTCAGACCAGAGTTCTCATCCATGAAACACACTCTGTTTTAACGCAAGAAGCATGCTTTTCTTTCCAGAATCTGCAACACAGCAAGAAATATGAGCATGTCCAGAAAAAATGAACTGTGTTTCCTACTCATATGGACCATATCTAGTTGAACTCTGATTATGAAACTGTAACAAACTACAGCATCTCTTACATAGATGCTCTTTAGTTAATAGTGAAAAACGTGTTGGGTTCGTGAACTGTGTAAATTCATTTAAGCCGAAAAATCTCTGTGCTTATGGGAAATGAACTCTTGCTTGTAGGAAAAAACAGAGCCTTTGGTTTAACTCCGTTTCTGATTGAAAATTCAGACCAGTGTTCTCATCCATGAAACCTACTCTGTTTTAACGCAAGAAGCATGCTCATCTTTGAAGTGTCTCCAATACAGCAAGAAACATGAGCATGCCCAGAAAAAAAGAACTGTGTTTCTTACTCATATGGACTATATCCAGTTAAACTCTTCTTATGAAACTGTAACAAACCACAGCATCTCTTACAAAAATGCTCTTTCATTTATAGTGAAAAACGTGTTGGATTCGTGATCTGTGTAAATTCATTTGAGCTGAAAAATCACTGGGTTTACCGGAAATGAACTCTTGCTTGTAGTAAGACACAGAGGCTTTGGTTTAACTCCGTTTGTGAAGGGAAATTCAGAGCAGTGTTCTCATCAATGAAACACCCTCTGTTTTAACGCAAGAAGCATCCTCTTCTGTCCAGAGTCTGCAATACAGCAAGAAATATGAGCATGCCCAGAAAAAAAGAACTGTGTTTCCTATTCATACGGACCATATCTAGTTGAACTCTGCTTATGAAACTGTAACAAACCACAGCATCTCTTACATAGATGCTCTTTAGTTAATAGTGAAAAACGTGTTGTGTGCGTGAACTGTGTAAATTCATTTGAGTCGCAAAATCACTGGGCTTACCGGAAATGAACTCTTGCTCCTAGAAAGACAGAGACTTTGGTTTAACTCCGTTTCTGAAGGAAAATACAGACCAGTGTTGTCATCCATGAAACACCCTCTGTTTTAACGCAAGAAGCATCCTCTTCATTCCAGCGTCTCTAATACATCAAGAAACATGAGCATGCCCAGAAAAAAAGAACTGTATTTCCTACTCATACGGACCATATCGAGTTGAACTCTGCTTATAAAACAGTAACAAACCACAGCATCTCTTACATAGATGATCTTTAGTTAATAGTGAAAATCGTGTTGGGTTCGTGAACTGTGTAAATTCATTTGAGACGAAAAACAACTGGGTTTACCGGAAATGAACTCTTGCTTGTAGGAAGAGAAAGATCCTTTGGTTTAACTCCGATTGTGAAGAGAAATTCAGACCAGTGTTCTCATCCATGAAACATACTCTGTTTTAACGCGAGAAGCATGCTCTTCTTTCCAGCGTCTCCAATCCAGCAAGAAATATGAGCATGTCTAGAAAAAAAGAACTGTGTTTCCTACTCATACGGACCATATCTAGTTGAATTGTGATTATGAAACTGTAACAAACGACAACATCCCTTTCATAGATGCTCTTTAGTTAATAGTGAAAAACGTGTTGGGTTCGTGAACTGCGTAAAATCATTTGAGCCCAAAAATCACTGGGCTTACCGGAAAAGAACTCTTGCTTTTAGGAAGACACAGAGCCTTTGGTTTAACTCCGTTTCTGAAGGAAAATTCAGACCAGTGTTCTCATCCATGAAACATACTCTGTTTTAATGCGAGAAGCTTGCTCTTCTTTCCAGCGTCTCCAATACAGCAAGAAACATGAGCATGCCCAGAAAAAAAGAACTGTGTTTCTTACACATACGGACCATATCCCGTGAAACTCTGCTTATGAAACTGTAACAAACCACAGCATCTCTTTCAAAAATGCTCTTTCATTTATAGTGAAAAAGGTGTTGGGTTCGTGAACTGTGTAAATTCATTTGAGCTGAAAAATCACTGGGTTTACCGGAAATGAACTCTTGCTTGTAGGAAGAGAAAGAGCCTTTGGTTTAACTCCGTTTGTGAAGGTAAATTCAGACCAGTGTTCTCATCCATGAAACACCCTCTCTTTTAACGCAAGAAGCAACCTCTTCTTTCCAGAGTCCACAATACAGCAAGAAATATGAGCATGTTCAGAAAAAAAGAACGGTGTTTCCTACTCATACAGAACATATCTAGGTGAACTCTGCTTATGAAACTGTAACAAACCACAGCATCTCTTACATAGATGCTCTTTAGTTATTAGTGAAAAACGTGTTGGGTTCGTGAACTGTGTAAATTCATTTGAGCCGAAAAATCACCTGGTGTACCGGAAATGAACTCTTGCTTGTAGGATGACACAGAGGCTTTGGTTTCACTCCGGTTCTGATGGAAATTCAAACCGCTGTTCTCATCCATGAAGCATACTCTGTTTTAACGAAAGAAGCATGCTCTTCTTTCCAGCGTCTCCAATACTGCAAGAAATATGAGCATGTTCAGAAAAAAAGAACTGTGTTTCCTACTCATATGGACCATATCTAGTTGAACTCTGCTTATGAAACTGTAACAAACCACATCATCTCTTACATAGATGCTCTTTAGTTAATAGTGAAAAAATTATTGTGTTCATGAACTGTGTAAATTCATTTGAGGCGAAAAATCACTGGGTTTACCATAAATGAACTCTTGCTTGTAGTAAGACACAGAGGCTTTGGATTCACTCTGTTTGTGAAGGGAAATTCAGACCAGAGTTCTCATCCATGAAACACACTCTGTTTTCACGCAAGAAGCATGCTCTTCTTTCCAGAATCTGAAATACAGCAAGAAACATGAGCATGCCCAGAATAAAAGAACTGTGTTTCCTACTCATACGGACCATATCTAGTTGAACTCTGCTCATTAAACAGTAACAAACCACAGCATCTCTTACATAGATGACCTTTAGTTAATAGTGAAAATCGTGTTGGGTTCGTGAACTGTGTAAATTCATTTGTGACGAAAAACTACTGGGTTTACCGGAAATGAACTCTTGCTTGTAGGAAGAGAAAGAGCCTTTGGTTTAACTCCGTTTGTGAAGGGAAATTCATACCAGTGTTCTCATCCATGAAACATACTCTGTTTTAACACGAGAAGCATGCTCTTCTTTCCAGCGTCTCCAATACAGCAAGAAACATGAGCATGCCCAGAAAAAAAGAACTGTGTTTCTTACTCATACGGACCATATCCCGTGAAACTCTGCTTAGGAAACTGTAACAAACCACAGCATCTCTTTCAAAAATGCTCTTTCATTTATAGTGAAAAACGTGTTGGGTTCGTGAACTGTGTAAATTCATTTGAGCCGAAAAATCACTGGGTTTACCGGAAATGAACTCTTTCTTGTAGTAAGACACAGAGGCTTTGGTTTAACTTCGTTTGTGAAGGGAAATTCAGACCAGTGTTCACATCCATGAAACACCCTCTGTTTGAACGCAAGAAGCATCCTCTTCTTTCCAGAGTCCACAATACAGCAAGAAATATGAGCATGTCCAGAAAAAAAGAACAGTGTTTCCTACTCATAGGGACCATATCTAGTTGAACTCTGCTTATGAAACTGTAACAAACCACAGCATCTCTTACATAGATGATCTTTAGTTAATAGTGAATATCGTGTTGGGTTCGTGAACTGTGTAAATTCATTTGTGACAAAAAACTACTGGGTGTACGGGAAATGAATTCTTGCTTGTAGGATGACACAGAGCCTTTGGTTTAACTCCGTTTGTGAAGGGAAATTCAGACCAGAGTTCTCATCTATGAAACACACTCTGTTTTAAAGCAAGAAGCATGCTCTTCTTGCCAGCATCTCTAATACAACAAGAAACATGAGCATGCCCAGAAAAAAAGAACTGTGTTTCCTACTTATACGGACCATATCTAGTTGAATTCTGATTATGAAACTATAACAAACGACAGCATCTCTTACATAGATGCTCTTTAGTTAATAGTGAAAAACGTGTTGGGTTCGTGAACTGTGGAAATTCATTTGAGCCAAAAAATCACTGGGCTTACCAGAAATGAACTCTTGCTTGTAGGAAGACACAGAGCCTTTGGTTTAACTCCGTTTCTGAAGGAAAATTCAGACCAGTGTTCTCATCCATGAAACATACTCTGTTTTAACGCGAGAAGCATGCTCTTCTTTCCAGCGTCTCCAATACAGCAAGAAACATGAGCATGCCCAGAAGAAAAGAACTGTGTTTCTTACTCATACGGACCATATCCAGTTAAACTCTGCTTATGAAACTGTAACAAACCACAGCATCTCTTTCAAAAATGCTCTTTCATTTATAGTGAAAAACGTGTTGGGTTCGTGAGCTGTGTAAATTCATTTGAGACGAAAAATCACTGTGTTTACCGGAAATGAACTCTTGCTTGGAGGAAGACAAAGACCTTTTGGTTTAACTCCGTTTGTGAAGAGAAATTCAGACCAGTGTTCGCATCCATGAAACATACTCTGTTTTAACGCAAGAAGCATGATATTCTTTCCAGCGTCTCCAAACCAGCAGGAAATATGAGCATGTCTAGAAAAAAAGAACTGTGTTTCCTATTCATATGGACCATATCTAGTTGAACTCTGCTTATGAAAGTGTAACAAACCACAGCATCTCTTACATAGATGCTCTTTAGTTAATAGTGAAAAACGTATTGGGTTCATGAACTGTGTAAATTCATTTGAGGCGAAAAATCACTGGGCTTACCCGACATGAACTCTTGCTTGTAGGAAGACACAGAGGCTTTGGTTTCACTCCGTTTGTGAAGGGAAATTCAGACCAGAGTTCTCTTCCATGAAACACACTCTGTTTTCACGCAAGAAGCATGCTCTTCTTTCCAGAATCTGCAATACAGCAAGAAATATGAGCATGTCCAGAAAAAATGAACTGTGTTTCCTACTCATACACATCATATCTAGTTGAATTCTGATTATGAAACTGTAACAAACGACAGCATCTCTTACATAGATGCTCTTTAGTTAATAGTGAAAAACATTTTAGGTTCGTGAACTGTGTAAATTCATTTGAGCCAAAAAATCACTGGGTTTACCGGAAATGAACACTTGCTTGTACGAAGACACAGAGTCTTTGCTTTCACTCCGTTTGTGAAGGGAAATTCAGACCAGAGTTCTCATCCATGAAACACACTCTGTTTTAACGCAAGAAGCATGCTCTTCTTTCCAGCATCTCTAATACAGCAAGAAACATGAGCATGCCCCGAAAAAAAAAACTGTGTTTCTTACTCATACGGATCATATCCAGTTAAACTCTGCTTATGAAACTGTAACAAACCTCAACATCTCTTACATAGATGCTCTTTAGTTAATAGTGAAAAACATATTGGATTCATGAACTGTGTAAATTCATTTGAGCCGAAAAATCACTGGGTTTACCGGAAATGAACTCTTGCTTGTAGGAAGACACAGAGACTTTGGTTTAACTCCGTCTCTTAAGGAAAATTCAGATCAGTGTTCTCATCCATGAAACACCCTCTGTTTTAACGCAAGAAGCAACCTCTTCTTTCCAGAGTCCACAATACAGCAAGAAATATGAGCATGTTCAGAAAAACAGAACGGTGTTTCCTACTCATACGGAACATATCTAGGTGAACTCTGCTTATGAAACTGTAACAAACCACATCATCTCTTACATAGATGCTTTTTAGTTAATAGTGAAAAAAGTATTGTGTTCATGAACTGTGTAAATTCATCTGAGGCGAAAAATCACTGGGTTTACCGGAAATGAACTCTTGCTTGTAGGATGACACAGAGGCTTTGGTTTCACTCCGTTTGTGAAGGGAAATTCAGACCAGAGTTCTCATCCATGAAACACACTCTGTTTTAACGCAAGAAGCATGCTTTTCTTTCCAGAATCTGCAACACAGCAAGAAATATGAGCATGTCCAGAAAAAATGAACTGTGTTTCCTACTCATATGGACCATATCTAGTTGAACTCTGATTATGAAACTGTAACAAACTACAGCATCTCTTACATAGATGCTCTTTAGTTAATAGTGAAAAACGTGTTGGGTTCGTGAACTGTGTAAATTCATTTAAGCCGAAAAATCTCTGTGCTTATGGGAAATGAACTCTTGCTTGTAGGAAAAAACAGAGCCTTTGGTTTAACTCCGTTTCTGATTGAAAATTCAGACCAGTGTTCTCATCCATGAAACCTACTCTGTTTTAACGCAAGAAGCATGCTCATCTTTGAAGCGTCTCCAATACAGCAAGAAACATGAGCATGCCCAGAAAAAAAGAACTGTGTTTCTTACTCATATGGACTATATCCAGTTAAACTCTTCTTATGAAACTGTAACAAACCACAGCATCTCTTACAAAAATGCTCTTTCATTTATAGTGAAAAACGTGTTGGATTCGTGATCTGTGTAAATTCATTTGAGCCGAAAAATCACTGGGTTTACCGGAAATGAACTCTTGCTTGTAGTAAGACACAGAGGCTTTGGTTTAACTCCGTTTGTGAAGGGAAATTCAGAGCATTGTTCTCATCCATGAAACACCCTCTGTTTTAACGCAAGAAGCATCCTCTTCTGTCCAGAGTCTGCAATACAGCAAGAAATATGAGCATGCCCAGAAAAAAAGAACTGTGTTTCCTATTCATACGGACCATATCTAGTTGAACTCTGCTCATGAAACTGTAACAAACCACAGCATCTCTTACATAGATGCTCTTTAGTTAATAGTGAAAAACGTGTTGTGTGCGTGAACTGTGTAAATTCATTTGAGTCGCAAAATCACTGGGCTTACCGGAAATGAACTCTTGCTCCTAGAAAGACAGAGACTTTGGTTTAACTCCGTTTCTGAAGGAAAATACCGACCAGTGTTGTCATCCATGAAACACCCTCTGTTTTAACGCAAGAAGCATCCTCTTCATTCCAGCGTCTCTAATACATCAAGAAACATGAGCATGCCCAGAAAAAAAGAACTGTATTTCCTACTCATACGGACCATATCGAGTTGAACTCTGCTTATAAAACAGTAACAAACCACAGCATCTCTTACATAGATGATCTTTAGTTAATAGTGAAAATCGTGTTGGGTTCGTGAACTGTGTAAATTCATTTGAGACGAAAAACAACTGGGTTTACCGGAAATGAACTCTTGCTTGTAGGAAGAGAAAGATCCTTTGGTTTAACTCCGATTGTGAAGAGAAATTCAGACCAGTGTTCTCATCCATGAAACATACTCTGTTTTAACGCGAGAAGCATGCTCTTCTTTCCAGCGTCTCCAATCCAGCAAGAAATATGAGCATGTCTAGAAAAAAAGAACTGTGTTTCCTACTCATACGGACCATATCTAGTTGAATTGTGATTATGAAACTGTAACAAACGACAACATCCCTTTCATAGATGCTCTTTAGTTAATAGTGAAAAACGTGTTGGGTTCGTGAACTGCGTAAAATCATTTGAGCCCAAAAATCACTGGGCTTACCGGAAAAGAACTCTTGCTTTTAGGAAGACACAGAGCCTTTGGTTTAACTCCGTTTCTGAATGAAAATTCAGACCAGTGTTCTCATCCATGAAACATACTCTGTTTTAATGCGAGAAGCTTGCTCTTCTTTCCAGCGTCTCCAATACAGCAAGAAACATGAGCATGCCCAGAAAAAAAGAACTGTGTTTCTTACACATACGGACCATATCCCGTGAAACTCTGCTTATGAAACTGTAACAAACCACAGCATCTCTTTCAAAAATGCTCTTTCATTTATAGTGAAAAACGTGTTGGGTTCGTGAACTGTGTAAATTCATTTGAGCCGAAAAATCACTGGGTTTACCGGAAATGAACTCTTTCTTGTAGTAAGACACAGAGGCTTTGGTTTAACTCCGTTTGTGAAGGGAAATTCAGACCTGTGTTCACATCCATGAAACACCTTCTCTTTGAACGCAAGAAGCATCCTCTTCTTTCCAGAGTCCACAATACAGCAAGAAATATGAGCAGGTCCAGAAAAAAAGAACAGTGTGTCCCACTCATAAGGACCATATCTAGTTGAACTCTGCTTATGAAAATGTAACAAACCACAGCATCTCTTACATAGATGCTCATTAGTTAATAGTGAAAAACGTGTTTGGTTCGTGAACTGTGTAAATTCATTTGAGCCGAAAAATCACTGGGTGTACGGGAAATGAACTCTTGCTTGTAGGATGACACAGAGCCTTTGGTTTAACTCCGTTTGTGAAGGGAAATTCAGACCAGAGTTCTCATCTATGAAACACACTCTGTTTTAACGCAAGAAGCATGCTCTTCTTGCCAGCATCTCTAATACAACAAGAAACATGAGCATGCCCAGAAAAAAAGAACTGTGTTTCCTACTTATACGGACCATATCTAGTTGAATTCTGATTATGAAACTATAACAAACGACAGCATTCTTACATAGATGCTCTTTAGTTAATAGTGAAAAACGTGTTGGGTTCGTGAACTGTGTAAATTCATTTGAGCCAAAAAATCACTGGGTTTACCGGAAATGAACTCTTGCTTGTAGGAAGACACAGAGCTTTTGGTTTAACTCCGTTTCTGAAGGAAAATTCAGACGAGTGTTCTCATCCATGAAACATACTCTGTTTTAACGCAAGAAGCATGCTCTTCTTTCCAGTTTCTCCAATACAGCAAGAAACATGAGCATGCCCAGAAAAAAAGAACTGTGTTTCTTACTCATACGGACCATATCCAGTTAAACTCTGCTTATGAAACTGTAACAAACCACAGCATCTCTTTCAAAAATGCTCTTTCATTTATAGGGAAAAACGTGTTGGGTTCGTGAACTGTGTAAATTCATTTGAGCCGAAAAATCACTGGGTTTACCGGAAATGAACTCTTTCTTGTAGTAAGACACAGAGGCTTTGGTTTAACTTCGTTTGTGAAGGGAAATTCAGACCAGTGTTCACATCCATGAAACACCCTCTGTTTGAACGCAAGAAGCATCCTCTTCTTTCCAGAGTCCACAATACAGCAAGAAATATGAGCATGTCCAGAAAAACAGAACAGTGTATCCTGCTCATACGGACCATATCTAGTTGAACTCTGCTTATGAAACTGTAACAAACCACAGCATCTCTTACATAGATGCTCTTTAGTTAATAGTGAAAAACGTGTTTGGTTCGTGAACTGTGTAAATTCATTTGAGCCGAAAAATCACTGGGTGTACGGGAAATGAACTCTTGCTTGTAGGATGACACAGAGCCTTTGGTTTAGCTCCGTTTGTGAAGGGAAATTCAGACCAGAGTTCTCATCTATTAAACACACTCTGTTTTAACTCAAGAAGCATGCTGTTCTTGCCAGCATCTCTAATACAACAAGAAACATGAGCATGCCCAGAAAAAAAGAACTTTGTTTCCGACTTATACGGACAATATCTAGTTGAATTCTGATTATGAAACTATAACAAACGACAGCATCTCTTACATAGATGCTCTTTAGTTAATAGTGAAAAACGTGTTGGGTTCGTGAACTGTGTAAATTCATTTGAGGCGAAAAATCACTGGGCTTACAGGAAATAAACTCTTGCTTGTAGGAAGACACACAGCCTTTGGTTTAACTCCATTTCTGAAGGAAAATTCAGACCAGTGTTCTCATCCATGAAACATACTCTGTTTTAACGCGAGAAGCATGCTCTTCTTTCTAGCGTCTCCAATACAGCAAGAAACATGAGCATGCCCAGAAAAAAAGAACTGTGTTTCTTACTCATACGGACCATATCCAGTTAAACTCTGCTTATGAAACTGTAATAAACGACAGCATCTCTTACATAGATGCTGTTTAGTTAATAGTGAAAAACGTTTTAGGTTCGTGAACTGTGTAAATTCATTTGAGCCGAAAAATCACTGGGTTTACCGGAAATGAACTCTTGCTTGTAGGAAGACACAGAGACTTTGGTTTAACTCCGTCTCTTAAGGAAAATTCAGATCAGTGTTCTCATCCATGAAACACCCTGTGTTTTAACGCAAGAAGCAACCTCTTCTTTCCAGAGTCCACAATACAGCAAGAAATATGAGCATGTTCAGAAAAACAGAACGGTGTTTCCTACTCATACGGAACATATCTAGGTGAACTCTGCTTATGAAACTGTAACAAACCACATCATCTCTTACATAGATGCTTTTTAGTTAATAGTGAAAAAAGTATTGTGTTCATGAACTGTGTAAATTCATCTGAGGCGAAAAATCACTGGGTTTACCGGAAATGAACTCTTGCTTGTAGGATGACACAGAGGCTTTGGTTTCACTCCGTTTGTGAAGGGAAATTCAGACCAGAGTTCTCATCCATGAAACACACTCTGTTTTAACGCAAGAAGCATGCTTTTCTTTCCAGAATCTGCAACACAGCAAGAAATATGAGCATGTCCAGAAAAAATGAACTGTGTTTCCTACTCATATGGACCATATCTAGTTGAACTCTGATTATGAAACTGTAACAAACTACAGCATCTCTTACATAGATGCTCTTTAGTTAATAGTGAAAAACGTGTTGGGTTCGTGAACTGTGTAAATTCATTTAAGCCGAAAAATCTCTGTGCTTATGGGAAATGAACTCTTGCTTGTAGGAAAAAACAGAGCCTTTGGTTTAACTCCGTTTCTGATTGAAAATTCAGACCAGTGTTCTCATCCATGAAACCTACTCTGTTTTAACGCAAGAAGCATGCTCATCTTTGAAGTGTCTCCAATACAGCAAGAAACATGAGCATGCCCAGAAAAAAAGAACTGTGTTTCTTACTCATATGGACTATATCCAGTTAAACTCTTCTTATGAAACTGTAACAAACCACAGCATCTCTTACAAAAATGCTCTTTCATTTATAGTGAAAAACGTGTTGGATTCGTGATCTGTGTAAATTCATTTGAGCTGAAAAATCACTGGGTTTACCGGAAATGAACTCTTGCTTGTAGTAAGACACAGAGGCTTTGGTTTAACTCCGTTTGTGAAGGGAAATTCAGAGCAGTGTTCTCATCAATGAAACACCCTCTGTTTTAACGCAAGAAGCATCCTCTTCTGTCCAGAGTCTGCAATACAGCAAGAAATATGAGCATGCCCAGAAAAAAAGAACTGTGTTTCCTATTCATACGGACCATATCTAGTTGAACTCTGCTTATGAAACTGTAACAAACCACAGCATCTCTCACATAGATGCTCTTTAGTTAATAGTGAAAAACGTGTTGTGTGCGTGAACTGTGTAAATTCATTTGAGTCGCAAAATCACTGGGCTTACCGGAAATGAACTCTTGCTCCTAGAAAGACAGAGACTTTGGTTTAACTCCGTTTCTGAAGGAAAATACAGACCAGTGTTGTCATCCATGAAACACCCTCTGTTTTAACGCAAGAAGCATCCTCTTCATTCCAGCGTCTCTAATACATCAAGAAACATGAGCATGCCCAGAAAAAAAGAACTGTATTTCCTACTCATACGGACCATATCGAGTTGAACTCTGCTTATAAAACAGTAACAAACCACAGCATCTCTTACATAGATGATCTTTAGTTAATAGTGAAAATCGTGTTGGGTTCGTGAACTGTGTAAATTCATTTGAGACGAAAAACAACTGGGTTTACCGGAAATGAACTCTTGCTTGTAGGAAGAGAAAGATCCTTTGGTTTAACTCCGATTGTGAAGAGAAATTCAGACCAGTGTTCTCATCCATGAAACATACTCTGTTTTAACGCGAGAAGCATGCTCTTCTTTCCAGCGTCTCCAATCCAGCAAGAAATATGAGCATGTCTAGAAAAAAAGAACTGTGTTTCCTACTCATACGGACCATATCTAGTTGAATTGTGATTATGAAACTGTAACAAACGACAACATCCCTTTCATAGATGCTCTTTAGTTAATAGTGAAAAACGTGTTGGGTTCGTGAACTGCATAAAATCATTTGAGCCGAAAAATCACTGGGCTTACCGGAAAAGAACTCTTGCTTTTAGGAAGACACAGAGCCTTTGGTTTAACTCCGTTTCTGAATGAAAATTCAGACCAGTGTTCTCATCCATGAAACATACTCTGTTTTAATGCGAGAAGCTTGCTCTTCTTTCCAGCGTCTCCAATACAGCAAGAAACATGAGCATGCCCAGAAAAAAAGAACTGTGTTTCTTACACATACGGACCATATCCCGTGAAACTCTGCTTATGAAACTGTAACAAACCACAGCATCTCTTTCAAAAATGCTCTTTCATTTATAGTGAAAAAGGTGTTGGGTTCGTGAACTGTGTAAATTCATTTGAGCCGAAAAATCACTGGGTTTACCGGAAATGAACTCTTGCTTGTAGGAAGAGAAAGAGCCTTTGGTTTAACTCCGTTTGTGAAGGTAAATTCAGACCAGTGTTCTCATCCATGAAACACCCTCTCTTTTAACGCAAGAAGCAACCTCTTCTTTCCAGAGTCCACAATACAGCAAGAAATATGAGCATGTTCAGAAAAAAAGAACGGTGTTTCCTACTCATACAGAACATATCTAGGTGAACTCTGCTTATGAAACTGTAACAAACCACAGCATCTCTTACATAGATGCTCTTTAGTTATTAGTGAAAAACGTGTTGGGTTCGTGAACTGTGTAAATTCATTTGAGCCGAAAAATCACCTGGTGTACCGGAAATGAACTCTTGCTTGTAGGATGACACAGAGGCTTTGGTTTCACTCCGGTTCTGATGGAAATTCAAACCGCTGTTCTCATCCATGAAGCATACTCTGTTTTAACGAAAGAAGCATGCTCTTCTTTCCAGCGTCTCCAATACTGCAAGAAATATGAGCATGTTCAGAAAAAAAGAACTGTGTTTCCTACTCATATGGACCATATCTAGTTGAACTCTGCTTATGAAACTGTAACAAACCACATCATCTCTTACATAGATGCTCTTTAGTTAATAGTGAAAAAATTATTGTGTTCATGAACTGTGTAAATTCATTTGAGGCGAAAAATCACTGGGTTTACCATAAATGAACTCTTGCTTGTAGTAAGACACAGAGGCTTTGGATTCACTCTGTTTGTGAAGGGAAATTCAGACCAGAGTTCTCATCCATGAAACACACTCTGTTTTCACGCAAGAAGCATGCTCTTCTTTCCAGAATCTGAAATACAGCAAGAAACATGAGCATGCCCAGAATAAAAGAACTGTGTTTCCTACTCATACGGACCATATCTAGTTGAACTCTGCTCATTAAACAGTAACAAACCACAGCATCTCTTACATAGATGACCTTTAGTTAATAGTGAAAATCGTGTTGGGTTCGTGAACTGTGTAAATTCATTTGTGACGAAAAACTACTGGGTTTACCGGAAATGAACTCTTGCTTGTAGGAAGAGAAAGAGCCTTTGGTTTAACTCCGTTTGTGAAGGGAAATTCATACCAGTGTTCTCATCCATGAAACATACTCTGTTTTAACACGAGAAGCATGCTCTTCTTTCCAGCGTCTCCAATACAGCAAGAAACATGAGCATGCCCAGAAAAAAAGAACTGTGTTTCTTACTCATACGGACCATATCCCGTGAAACTCTGCTTAGGAAACTGTAACAAACCACAGCATCTCTTTCAAAAATGCTCTTTCATTTATAGTGAAAAACGTGTTGGGTTCGTGAACTGTGTAAATTCATTTGAGCCGAAAAATCACTGGGTTTACCGGAAATGAACTCTTTCTTGTAGTAAGACACAGAGGCTTTGGTTTAACTTCGTTTGTGAAGGGAAATTCAGACCAGTGTTCACATCCATGAAACACCCTCTGTTTGAACGCAAGAAGCATCCTCTTCTTTCCAGAGTCCACAATACAGCAAGAAATATGAGCATGTCCAGAAAAAAAGAACAGTGTTTCCTACTCATAGGGACCATATCTAGTTGAACTCTGCTTATGAAACTGTAACAAACCACAGCATCTCTTACATAGATGATCTTTAGTTAATAGTGAATATCGTGTTGGGTTCGTGAACTGTGTAAATTCATTTGTGACAAAAAACTACTGGGTTTACCGGAAATGAACTCTTGCTTGTAGGAAAAGAAAGAGCCTTTGGTTTAGCTCCGTTTGTGAAGGGAAATTCAGACCAGAGTTCTCATCTATTAAACACACTCTGTTTTAACTCAAGAAGCATGCTGTTCTTGCCAGCATCTCTAATACAACAAGAAACATGAGCATGCCCAGAAAAAAAGAACTTTGTTTCCGACTTATACGGACAATATCTAGTTGAATTCTGATTATGAAACTATAACAAACGACAGCATCTCTTACATAGATGCTCTTTAGTTAATAGTGAAAAACGTGTTGGGTTCGTGAACTGGGTAAATTCATTTGAGGCGAAAAATCACTGGGCTTACAGGAAATAAACTCTTGCTTGTAGGAAGACACACAGCCTTTGGTTTAACTCCATTTCTGAAGGAAAATTCAGACCAGTGTTCTCATCCATGAAACATACTCTGTTTTAACGCGAGAAGCATACTCTTCTTTATAGCGTCTCCAATACAGCAAGAAACATGAGCATGCCCAGAAAAAAAGAACTGTGTTTCTTACTCATACGGACCATATCCAGTTAAACTCTGCTTATGAAACTGTAATAAACGACAGCATCTCTTACATAGATGCTCTTTAGTTAATAGTGAAAAACGTTTTAGGTTCGTGAACTGTGTAAATTCATTTGAGCCGAAAAATCACTGGGCTTACCGGAAATTAACTCTTGCTTGTAGGAAGACACAGAGCCTTTGGTTTAACTCCGTTTCTGATGGAAAATTCAGACCAGTGTTCTCATCCATGAAACATACTCTGTTTTAACGCGACAAGCATGCTCTTCTTTCCAGCGTCTCCAATACAGCAAGAAACATGAGCATGCCCAGAAAAAAAGAACTGTATTTCTTACTCATAGGGACCATATCCAGTTAAACTCTGATTATGAAACTGTAACAAACCACAGCATCTCTGTCAAAAATGCTCTCTCATTTATAGTGAAAAACGTGTTGGGTTCGTGAATTGCTTAAATTCATTTGAGCCGAAAAATCACTGGGTTTCCTGGAAATGAACTCTTTCTTGTAGTAAGACACAGAGGCTTTGGTTTAACTCCGTTTGTGAAGGGAAATTCAGACCAGTGTTCACATCCAGGAAACACCCTCTGTTTGAACGCAAGAAGCATCCTCTTCTTTCCAGATTCCACAATACAGCAAGAAATATGAGCAGGTCCAGAAAAAAAGAACAGTGTTTCCTACTCATACGGACCATATCTAGTTGAACTCTGCTTATGAAACTGTAACAAACCACAGCATCTCTTACATAGATGCTCTTTAGTTAATAGTGAAAAACGTGTTTGGTTCGTGAACTGTGTAAATTCATTTGAGCCGAAAAATCACTGGGTGTACGGGAAATGAACTCTTGCTTGTTGGAAGACACAGAGCCTTTGGTTTAACTCCGTTTGTGAAGGGAAATTCAGACCAGAGTTCTCATCTATGAAACACACTCTATTTTAACGCAAGAAGCATGCTCTTCTTGCCAGCATCTCTAATACAACAAGAAACATGAGCATTCCCAGAAAAAAAGAACTGTGTTTCCTACTGATAAAGAACATATCTAGTTGAATTCTGATTATGAAACTATAACAAACCACAGCATCTCTTACATAGATGCTCTTTAGTTAATAGTGAAAAACGTGTTGGGTTCGTGAACTGTGTAAATTCATTTGAGCCAAAAAATCACTGGGCTTACCGGAAATGAACTCTTGCTTGTAGGAAGACACAGAGCCTTTGGTTTAACTCCGTTCCTGAAGGAAAATTGAGACCAGTGTTCTCATCCATGAAACATACTCTGTTTTAACGCGAGAAGCATGCTCTTCTTTCCAGCGTCTCCAATACAGCAAGAAACATGAGCATGCCCAGAAGAAAAGAACTGTGTTTCTTACTCATACGGACCATATCCAGTTAAACTCTGCTTATGAAACTGTAACAAACCACAGCATCTCTTTCAAAAATGCTCTTTCATTTATAGTGAAAAACGTGTTGGGTTCGTGAGCTGTGTAAATTCATTTGAGATGAAAAATCACTGGGTTTACCGGAAATGAACTCTTGCTTGAAGGAAGACAAAGAGCTTTTGGTTTAACTCCATTTGTGAAGAGAAATTCAGACCAGTGTTCGCATCCATGAAACATACTCTGTTTTAACGCCAGAAGCATGCTCTTCTTTCCAGCGTCTCCAATACAGCAAGAAACATGAGCATGCCCAGAAAGAAAGAACTGTGTTTCCAACTGATACGGACATTATCTAGTTGAACTCTGCTTATGAAACTGTAACAAACCACAGCATGTTTTATATAGATGCTCTTTAGTTAATATTGAAAAACGTGTTGGGTTTATGAATTGTGTAAATTCATTTGAGCCGAAAAACCCTGTGTTTACCGGAAATGAACTCTTGCCTGTCGGAAGACACAGAGGCTTTGGTTTAACTCCGTTTGTGAAGGGAAATTCAGACCAGTGTTCACATCCAGGAAACACCCTCTGTTTGAACGCAAGAAGCATCCTCTTCTTTCCAGAGTCTACAATACAGCAAGAAATATGAGCATGTCCAGAAAAAAAGAACAGTGTTTCCTACTCATACGGACCATATCTAGTTGAACTCTGCTTATGAAACTGTAACAAACCACAGCATCTCTTACATAGATGCTCTTTAGTTAATAGTGAAAAACGTGTTTGGTTCGTGAACTGTGTAAATTCATTTGAGCCGAAAAATCACTGGGTGTACGGGAAATGAACTCTTGCTTGTAGGATGACACAGAGCCTTTGGTTTAGCTCCATTTGTGAAGGGAAATTCAGACCAGAGTTCTCATCTATTAAACACACTCTGTTTTAACTCAAGAAGCATGCTGTTCTTGCCAGCATCTCTAATACAACAAGAAACATGAGCATGCCCAGAAAAAAAGAACTTTGTTTCCGACTTATACGGACCATATCTAGTTGAATTCTGATTATGAAACTATAACAAACGACAGCATCTCTTACATAGATGCTCTTTAGTTAATAGTGAAAAACGTGTTGGGTTCGTGAACTGTGTAAATTCATTTGAGGCGAAAAATCACTGGGCTTACAGGAAATAAACTCTTGCTTGTAGGAAGACACACAGCCTTTGGTTTAACTCCATTTCTGAAGGAAAATTCAGACCAGTGTTCTCATCCATGAAACATACTCTGTTTTAACGCGAGAAGCATGCTCTTCTTTCTAGCGTCTCCAATACAGCAAGAAACATGAGCATGCCCAGAAAAAAAGAACTGTGTTTCTTACTCATACGGACCATATCCAGTTAAACTCTGCTTATGAAACTGTAATAAACGACAGCATCTCTTACATAGATGCTCTTTAGTTAATAGTGAAAAACGTTTTAGGTTCGTGAACTGTGTAAATTCATTTGAGCCGAAAAACCACTGGGCTTACCGGAAATTAACTCTTGCTTGTAGGAAGACACAGAGCCTTTGGTTTAACTCCGTTTCTGATGGAAAATTCAGACCAGTGTTCTCATCCATGAAACATACTCTGTTTTAACGCGACAAGCATGCTCTTCTTTCCAGCGTCTCCAATACAGCAAGAAACATGAGCATGCCCAGAAAAAAAGAACTGTATTTCTTACTCATAGGGACCATATCCAGTTAAACTCTGATTATGAAACTGTAACAAACCACAGCATCTCTGTCAAAAATGCTCTCTCATTTATAGTGAAAAACGTGTTGGGTTCGTGAATTGCTTAAATTCATTTGAGCCGAAAAATCACTGGGTTTCCTGGAAATGAACTCTTTCTTGTAGTAAGACACAGAGGCTTTGGTTTAACTCCGTTTGTGAAGGGAAATTCAGACCAGTGTTCACATCCAGGAAACACCCTCTGTTTGAACGCAAGAAGCATCCTCTTCTTTCCAGATTCCACAATACAGCAAGAAATATGAGCAGGTCCAGAAAAAAAGAACAGTGTTTCCTACTCATACGGACCATATCTAGTTGAACTCTGCTTATGAAACTGTAACAAACCACAGCATCTCTTACATAGATGCTCTTTAGTTAATAGTGAAAAACGTGTTTGGTTCGTGAACTGTGTAAATTCATTTGAGCCGAAAAATCACTGGGTGTACGGGAAATGAACTCTTGCTTGTTGGAAGACACAGAGCCTTTGGTTTAACTCCGTTTGTGAAGGGAAATTCAGACCAGAGTTCTCATCTATGAAACACACTCTATTTTAACGCAAGAAGCATGCTCTTCTTGCCAGCATCTCTAATACAACAAGAAACATGAGCATTCCCAGAAAAAAAGAACTGTGTTTCCTACTGATAAAGAACATATCTAGTTGAATTCCGATTATGAAACTATAACAAACCACAGCATCTCTTACATAGATGCTCTTTAGTTAATAGTGAAAAACGTGTTGGGTTCGTGAACTGTGTAAATTCATTTGAGCCAAAAAATCACTGGGCTTACCGGAAATGAACTCTTGCTTGTAGGAAGACACAGAGCCTTTGGTTTAACTCCGTTCCTGAAGGAAAATTGAGACCAGTGTTCTCATCCATGAAACATACTCTGTTTTAACGCGAGAAGCATGCTCTTCTTTCCAGCGTCTCCAATACAGCAAGAAACATGAGCATGCCCAGAAGAAAAGAACTGTGTTTCTTACTCATAGGGACCATATCCAGTTAAACTCTGCTTATGAAACTGTAACAAACCACAGCATCTCTTTCAAAAATGCTCTTTCATTTATAGTGAAAAACGTGTTGGGTTCGTGAGCTGTGTAAATTCATTTGAGATGAAAAATCACTGGGTTTACCGGAAATGAACTCTTGCTTGAAGGAAGACAAAGAGCTTTTGGTTTAACTCCATTTGTGAAGAGAAATTCAGACCAGTGTTCGCATCCATGAAACATACTCTGTTTTAACGCCAGAAGCATGCTCTTCTTTCCAGCGTCTCCAATACAGCAAGAAACATGAGCATGCCCAGAAAGAAAGAACTGTGTTTCCAACTGATACGGACATTATCTAGTTGAACTCTGCTTATGAAACTGTAACAAACCACAGCATGTTTTATATAGATGCTCTTTAGTTAATATTGAAAAACGTGTTGGGTTTATGAATTGTGTAAATTCATTTGAGCCGAAAAACCCTGTGTTTACCGGAAATGAACTCTTGCCTGTCGGAAGACACAGAGGCTTTGGTTTAACTCCGTTTGTGAAGGGAAATTCAGACCAGTGTTCACATCCAGGAAACACCCTCTGTTTGAACGCAAGAAGCATCCTCTTCTTTCCAGAGTCCACAATACAGCAAGAAATATGAGCAGGTCCAGAAAAAAAGAACAGTGTTTCCTACTCATACGGACCATATCTAGTTGAACTCTGCTTATGAAACTGTAACAAACCACAGCATCTCTTACATAGATGCTCTTTAGTTAATAGTGAAAAACGTGTTTGGTTCGTGAACTGTGTAAATTCATTTGAGCCGAAAAATCACTGGGTGTACGGGAAATGAACTCTTGCTTGTAGGATGACACAGAGCCTTTGGTTTAGCTCCATTTGTGAAGGGAAATTCAGACCAGAGTTCTCATCTATTAAACACACTCTGTTTTAACTCAAGAAGCATGCTGTTCTTGCCAGCATCTCTAATACAACAAGAAACATGAGCATGCCCAGAAAAAAAGAACTTTGTTTCCGACTTATACGGACCATATCTAGTTGAATTCTGATTATGAAACTATAACAAACGACAGCATCTCTTACATAGATGCTCTTTAGTTAATAGTGAAAAACGTGTTGGGTTCGTGAACTGTGTAAATTCATTTGAGGCGAAAAATCACTGGGCTTACAGGAAATAAACTCTTGCTTGTAGGAAGACACACAGCCTTTGGTTTAACTCCATTTCTGAAGGAAAATTCAGACCAGTGTTCTCATCCATGAAACATACTCTGTTTTAACGCGAGAAGCATGCTCTTCTTTCTAGCGTCTCCAATACAGCAAGAAACATGAGCATGCCCAGAAAAAAAGAACTGTGTTTCTTACTCATACGGACCATATCCAGTTAAACTCTGCTTATGAAACTGTAATAAACGACAGCATCTCTTACATAGATGCTCTTTAGTTAATAGTGAAAAACGTTTTAGGTTCGTGAACTGTGTAAATTCATTTGAGCCGAAAAATCACTGGGCTTACCGGAAATTAACTCTTGCTTGTAGGAAGACACAGAGCCTTTGGTTTAACTCCGTTTCTGATGGAAAATTCAGACCAGTGTTCTCATCCATGAAACATACTCTGTTTTAACGCGACAAGCATGCTCTTCTTTCCAGCGTCTCCAATACAGCAAGAAACATGAGCATGCCCAGAAAAAAAGAACTGTATTTCTTACTCATAGGGACCATATCCAGTTAAACTCTGATTATGAAACTGTAACAAACCACAGCATCTCTGTCAAAAATGCTCTCTCATTTATAGTGAAAAACGTGTTGGGTTCGTGAATTGCTTAAATTCATTTGAGCCGAAAAATCACTGGGTTTCCTGGAAATGAACTCTTTCTTGTAGTAAGACACAGAGGCTTTGGTTTAACTCCGTTTGTGAAGGGAAATTCAGACCAGTGTTCACATCCAGGAAACACCCTCTGTTTGAACGCAAGAAGCATCCTCTTCTTTCCAGATTCCACAATACAGCAAGAAATATGAGCAGGTCCAGAAAAAAAGAACAGTGTTTCCTACTCATACGGACCATATCTAGTTGAACTCTGCTTATGAAACTGTAACAAACCACAGCATCTCTTACATAGATGCTCTTTAGTTAATAGTGAAAAACGTGTTTGGTTCGTGAACTGTGTAAATTCATTTGAGCCGAAAAATCACTGGGTGTACGGGAAATGAACTCTTGCTTGTTGGAAGACACAGAGCCTTTGGTTTAACTCCGTTTGTGAAGGGAAATTCAGACCAGAGTTCTCATCTATGAAACACACTCTATTTTAACGCAAGAAGCATGCTCTTCTTGCCAGTATCTCTAATACAACAAGAAACATGAGCATTCCCAGAAAAAAAGAACTGTGTTTCCTACTGATAAAGAACATATCTAGTTGAATTCTGATTATGAAACTATAACAAACCACAGCATCTCTTACATAGATGCTCTTTAGTTAATAGTGAAAAACGTGTTGGGTTCGTGAACTGTGTAAATTCATTTGAGGAAAAAATCACTGGGCTTACCGGAAATGAACTCTTGCTTGTAGGAAGACACAGAGCCTTTGGTTTAACTCCGTTCCTGAAGGAAAATTGAGACCAGTGTTCTCATCCATGAAACATACTCTGTTTTAACGCGAGAAGCATGCTCTTCTTTCCAGCGTCTCCAATACAGCAAGAAACATGAGCATGCCCAGAAGAAAAGAACTGTGTTTCTTACTCATACGGACCATATCCAGTTAAACTCTGCTTATGAAACTGTAACAAACCACAGCATCTCTTTCAAAAATGCTCTTTCATTTATAGTGAAAAACGTGTTGGGTTCGTGGCTGTGTAAATTCATTTGAGATGAAAAATCACTGGGTTTACCGGAAATGAACTCTTGCTTGAAGGAAGACAAAGAGCTTTTGGTTTAACTCCATTTGTGAAGAGAAATTCAGACCAGTGTTCGCATCCATGAAACATACTCTGTTTTAACGCCAGAAGCATGCTCTTCTTTCCAGCGTCTCCAATACAGCAAGAAACATGAGCATGCCCAGAAAGAAAGAACTGTGTTTCCAACTGATACGGACATTATCTAGTTGAACTCTGCTTATGAAACTGTAACAAACCACAGCATGTTTTATATAGATGCTCTTTAGTTAATATTGAAAAACGTGTTGGGTTTATGAATTGTGTAAATTCATTTGAGCCGAAAAACCCTGTGTTTACCGGAAATGAACTCTTGCCTGTCGGAAGACACAGAGGCTTTGGTTTAACTCCGTTTGTGAAGGGAAATTCAGACCAGTGTTCACATCCAGGAAACACCCTCTGTTTGAACGCAAGAAGCATCCTCTTCTTTCCAGAGTCCACAATACAGCAAGAAATATGAGCAGGTCCAGAAAAAAAGAACAGTGTTTCCTACTCATACGGACCATATCTAGTTGAACTCTGCTTATGAAACTGTAACAAACCACAGCATCTCTTACATAGATGCTCTTTAGTTAATAGTGAAAAACGTGTTTGGTTCGTGAACTGTGTAAATTCATTTGAGCCGAAAAATCACTGGGTGTACGGGAAATGAACTCTTGCTTGTAGGATGACACAGAGCCTTTGGTTTAGCTCCATTTGTGAAGGGAAATTCAGACCAGAGTTCTCATCTATTAAACACACTCTGTTTTAACTCAAGAAGCATGCTGTTCTTGCCAGCATCTCTAATACAACAAG
The DNA here is from genome assembly GCA_949786385.1 of Onychomys leucogaster. Lineage (NCBI taxonomy): Eukaryota > Metazoa > Chordata > Mammalia > Rodentia > Cricetidae > Onychomys > Onychomys leucogaster. The sequence continues at coordinate 677,829 of CATKUP010000070.1, forward strand.
AAACATGAGCATGCCCAGAAAAAAAGAACTTTGTTTACGACTTATACGGACAATATCTAGTTGAATTCTGATTATGAAACTATAACAAACGACAGCATCTCTTACATAGATGCTCTTTAGTTAATAGTGAAAAACATGTTGGGTTCGTGAACTGTGTAAATTCATTTGAGGCGAAAAATCACTGGGCTTACAGGAAATAAACTCTTGCTTGTAGGAAGACACACAGCCTTTGGTTTAACTCCATTTCTGAAGGAAAATTCAGACCAGTGTTCTCATCCATGAAACATACTCTGTTTTAACGCGAGAAGCATGCTCTTCTTTCTAGCGTCTCCAATACAGCAAGAAACATGAGCATGCCCAGAAAAAAAGAACTGTGTTTCTTACTCATACGGACCATATCCAGTTAAACTCTGCTTATGAAACTGTAATAAACGACAGCATCTCTTACATAGATGCTGTTTAGTTAATAGTGAAAAACGTTTTAGGTTCGTGAACTGTGTAAATTCATTTGAGCCGAAAAATCACTGGGCTTACCGGAAATTAACTCTTGCTTGTAGGAAGACACAGAGCCTTTGGTTTAACTCCGTTTCTGATGGAAAATTCAGACCAGTGTTCTCATCCATGAAACATACTCTGTTTTAACGCGACAAGCATGCTCTTCTTTCCAGCGTCTCCAATACAGCAAGAAACATGAGCATGCCCAGAAAAAAAGAACTGTATTTCTTACTCATAGGGACCATATCCAGTTAAACTCTGATTATGAAACTGTAACAAACCACAGCATCTCTGTCAAAAATGCTCTCTCATTTATAGTGAAAAACGTGTTTGGTTCGTGAACTGTGTAAATTCATTTGAGCCGAAAAATCACTGGGTGTACGGGAAATGAACTCTTGCTTGTTGGAAGACACAGAGCCTTTGGTTTAACTCCGTTTGTGAAGGGAAATTCAGACCAGAGTTCTCATCTATGAAACACACTCTATTTTAACGCAAGAAGCATGCTCTTCTTGCCAGTATCTCTAATACAACAAGAAACATGAGCATTCCCAGAAAAAAAGAACTGTGTTTCCTACTGATAAAGAACATATCTAGTTGAATTCTGATTATGAAACTATAACAAACCACAGCATCTCTTACATAGATGCTCTTTAGTTAATAGTGAAAAACGTGTTGGGTTCGTGAACTGTGTAAATTCATTTGAGGAAAAAATCACTGGGCTTACCGGAAATGAACTCTTGCTTGTAGGAAGACACAGAGCCTTTGGTTTAACTCCGTTCCTGAAGGAAAATTGAGACCAGTGTTCTCATCCATGAAACATACTCTGTTTTAACGCGAGAAGCATGCTCTTCTTTCCAGCGTCTCCAATACAGCAAGAAACATGAGCATGCCCAGAAGAAAAGAACTGTGTTTCTTACTCATACGGACCATATCCAGTTAAACTCTGCTTATGAAACTGTAACAAACCACAGCATCTCTTTCAAAAATGCTCTTTCATTTATAGTGAAAAACGTGTTGGGTTCGTGGCTGTGTAAATTCATTTGAGATGAAAAATCACTGGGTTTACCGGAAATGAACTCTTGCTTGAAGGAAGACAAAGAGCTTTTGGTTTAACTCCATTTGTGAAGAGAAATTCAGACCAGTGTTCGCATCCATGAAACATACTCTGTTTTAACGCCAGAAGCATGCTCTTCTTTCCAGCGTCTCCAATACAGCAAGAAACATGAGCATGCCCAGAAAGAAAGAACTGTGTTTCCAACTGATACGGACATTATCTAGTTGAACTCTGCTTATGAAACTGTAACAAACCACAGCATGTTTTATATAGATGCTCTTTAGTTAATATTGAAAAACGTGTTGGGTTTATGAATTGTGTAAATTCATTTGAGCCGAAAAACCCTGTGTTTACCGGAAATGAACTCTTGCCTGTCGGAAGACACAGAGGCTTTGGTTTAACTCCGTTTGTGAAGGGAAATTCAGACCAGTGTTCACATCCAGGAAACACCCTCTGTTTGAACGCAAGAAGCATCCTCTTCTTTCCAGAGTCCACAATACAGCAAGAAATATGAGCAGGTCCAGAAAAAAAGAACAGTGTTTCCTACTCATACGGACCATATCTAGTTGAACTCTGCTTATGAAACTGTAACAAACCACAGCATCTCTTACATAGATGCTCTTTAGTTAATAGTGAAAAACGTGTTTGGTTCGTGAACTGTGTAAATTCATTTGAGCCGAAAAATCACTGGGTGTACGGGAAATGAACTCTTGCTTGTTGGATGACACAGAGCCTTTGGTTTAACTCCGTTTTTGAAGGGAAATTCAGACCAGAGTTCTCATCTATGAAACACACTCTATTTTAACGCAAGAAGCATGCTCTTCTTGCCAGCATCTCTAATACAGCAAGAAACATGAGCATGCCCAGAAGAAAAGAACTGTGTTTCTTACTCATACGGACCATATCCAGTTAAACTCTGCTTATGAAACTGTAACAAACCACAGCATCTCTTTCAAAAATGCTCTTTCATTTATAGTGAAAAACGTGTTGGGTTCGTGAGCTGTGTAAATTCATTTGAGACGAAAAATCACTGGGTTTACCGGAAATGAACTCTTGCTTGTAGGAAGACAAAGAGCTTTTGGTTTAACTCCATTTGTGAAGAGAAATTCAGACCAGTGTTCGCATCCATGAAACATACTCTGTTTTAACGCAAGAAGCATGCCAATCTTTCCAGCGTCTCCAAACCAGCAAGAAATATGAGCATGTCTAGAAAAAAAGAACTGTGTTTCCTATTCATATGGACCATATCTAGTTGAACTCTGCTTATGAAACTGTAACAAACCACAAAATCTCTTACATAGATGCTCTTTAGTTAATAGTGAAAAACGTATTGGGTTCATGATCTGTGTAAATTCATTTGAGGCGAAAAATCACTGGGCTTACCCGACATGAACTCTTGCGTGTAGGAAGACCCAGAGGCTTTGGTTTCACTCCGTTTGTGAAGGGAAATTCAGACCACAGTTCTCATCCATGAAACACAATCTGTTTTAATGCAAGAAGCATGCTCTTCTTTCCAAAATCTGCAATACAGCAAGAAATATGAGCATGCCCAGAAAAAAGGAACTGTGTTTCTTACTCATACGGACCATATCCAGTTAAACTCTGCTTTTGAAACTGTAACAAACCACAGCATCTCAGTCAAAAATGCTCTCTCATTTATAGTGAAAAACGTGTTGGGTTCGTGAATTGCGTAAATTCATTTGAGCCGAAAAATCACTGGGTTTCCTGGAAATGAACTCTTTCTTGTAGTAAGACACAGAGGCTTTGGTTTAACTCCGTTTGTGAAGGGAAATTCAGACCAGTGTTCACATCCAGGAAACACCCTCTGTTTGAACGCAAGAAGCATCCTCTTCTTTCCAGAGTCCACAATACAGCAAGAAATATGAGCAGGTCCAGAAAAAAAGAACAGTGTTTCCTACTCATACGGACTATATCTACTTGAACTCTGCTTATGAAACTGTAACAAACCACAGCATCTCTTACATAGATGCTCTTTAGTTATTAGTGAAAAACGTGTTTGGTTCGTGAACTGTGTAAATTCATTTGAGCCGAAAAATCACTGGGTGTACGGAAATGAACTCTTGCTTGTAGGATGACACAGAGCCTTTGGTTTAACTCCGTTTGTGAAGGGAAATTCAGACCAGAGTTCTCATCTATGTAACACACTCTGTTTTAATGCAAGAAGCATGCTCTTCTTGCCAGCATCTCTAATTCAACAAGAAACATGAGCATGCCCAGAAAAAAGGAACTGTGTTTCCTACTCATACAGAACATATCTAGTTGAATTCTGATTATGAAACTATAACAAAAGACAGCATCTCTTACATAGATGCTCTTTAGTTAATAGTGAAAAACGTGTTGGGTTCGTGAACTGTGTAAATTCATTCGAGCCAAAAAATCACTGGGCTTACCGGAAATGAACTCTTGCTTTTAGGAAGACACAGAGCCTTTGGTTTCACTCCGTTTCTGATGGAAATTCAAACCGGTGTTCTCATCCATGAAGCATACTCTGTTTTAACGAAAGAAGCATGCTCTTCTTTCCAGCGTCTCCAATACTGCAAGAAATATGAGCATGTTCAGAAAAAAAGAACTGTGTTTCCTACTCATATGGACCATATCTAGTTGAACTCTGCTTATGAAACTGTAACAAACCACATCATCTCTTACATAGATGCTCTTTAGTTAATAGTGAAAAAAGTATTGTGTTCATGAACTGTGTAAATTCATTTGAGGCGAAAAATCACTGGGTTTACCGTAAATGAACTCTTGCTTGTAGTAAGACACAGAGGCTTTGGATTCACTCTGTTTGTGAAGGGAAATTCAGACCAGAGTTCTCATCCATGAAACACACTCTGTTTTCACGCAAGAAGCATGCTCTTCTTTCCAGAATCTGAAATACAGCAAGAAACATGAGCATGCCCAGAATAAAAGAACTGTGTTTCCTACTCATACGGACCATATCTAGTTGAACTCTGCTCATTAAACAGTAACAAACCACAGCATCTCTTACATAGATGATCTTTAGTTAATAGTGAAAATCGTGTTGGGTTCGTGAACTGTGTAAATTCATTTGTGACGAAAAACTACTGGGTTTACCGGAAATGAACTCTTGCTTGTAGGAAGAGAAAGAGCCTTTGGTTTAACTCCGTTTGTGAGGGGAAATTCAGACCAGAGTTCTCATCCATGAAACACACTCTGTTTTCACACAAGAAGCATGCTCTTCTTTCCAGAATCTGAAATACAGCAAGAAACATGAGCATGCCCAGAAAAAAAGAACTTTGTTTCCGACTTATACGGACCATATCTAGTTGAATTCTGATTATGAAACTATAACAAACGACAGCATCTCTTACATAGATGCTCTTTAGTTAATAGTGAAAAACGTGTTGGGTTCGTGAACTGTGTAAATTCATTTGAGCCCAAAAATCACTGGGCTTACCGGAAAAGAACTCTTGCTTTTAGGAAGACACAGAGCCTTTGGTTTAACTCCGTTTCTGAATGAAAATTCAGACCAGTGTTCTCATCCATGAAACATACTCTGTTTTAATGCGAGAAGCTTGCTCTTCTTTCCAGCGTCTCCAATACAGCAAGAAACATGAGCATGCCCAGAAAAAAAGAACTGTGTTTCTTACACATACGGACCATATCCCGTGAAACTCTGCTTATGAAACTGTAACAAACCACAGCATCTCTTTCAAAAATGCTCTTTCATTTATAGTGAAAAACGTGTTGGGTTCGTGAACTGTGTAAATTCATTTGAGCCGAAAAATCACTGGGTTTACCGGAAATGAACTCTTTCTTGTAGTAAGACACAGAGGCTTTGGTTTAACTCCGTTTGTGAAGGGAAATTCAGACCTGTGTTCACATCCATGAAACACCTTCTCTTTGAACGCAAGAAGCATCCTCTTCTTTCCAGAGTCCACAATACAGCAAGAAATATGAGCAGGTCCAGAAAAAAAGAACAGTGTGTCCCACTCATAAGGACCATATCTAGTTGAACTCTGCTTATGAAAATGTAACAAACCACAGCATCTCTTACATAGATGCTCATTAGTTAATAGTGAAAAACGTGTTTGGTTCGTGAACTGTGTAAATTCATTTGAGCCGAAAAATCACTGGGTTTACCGGAAATGAACTCTTGCTTGTAGGAAGACAAAGAGCCTTTGGTTTAACTCCGTTTGTGAAGGGAAATTCAGACCAGTGTTCTCATCCATGAAACACCCTCTGTTTTAACGTAAGAAGCATCCTCTTCTGTCCAGATTCTGTAATACAGCAAGAAACATGAGCATGCCCAGAAAAAAAGAACTGTGTTTCCTACTTATACGGACCATATCTAGTTGAATTCTGATTATGAAACTATAACAAACGACAGCATTCTTACATAGATGCTCTTTAGTTAATAGTGAAAAACGTGTTGGGTTCGTGAACTGTGTAATTCATTTGAGCCAAAAAATCACTGGGTTTACCGGAAATGAACTCTTGCTTGTAGGAAGACACAGAGCTTTTGGTTTAACTCCGTTTCTGAAGGAAAATTCAGACGAGTGTTCTCATCCATGAAACATACTCTGTTTTAACGCGAGAAGCATGCTCTTCTTTCCAGTTTCTCCAATACAGCAAGAAACATGAGCATGCCCAGAAAAAAAGAACTGTGTTTCTTACTCATACGGACCATATCCAGTTAAACTCTGCTTATGAAACTGTAACAAACCACAGCATCTCTTTCAAAAATGCTCTTTCATTTATAGGGAAAAACGTGTTGGGTTCGTGAACTGTGTAAATTCATTTGAGCCGAAAAATCACTGGGTTTACCGGAAATGAACTCTTTCTTGTAGTAAGACACAGAGGCTTTGGTTTAACTTCGTTTGTGAAGGGAAATTCAGACCAGTGTTCACATCCATGAAACACCCTCTGTTTGAACGCAAGAAGCATCCTCTTCTTTCCAGAGTCCACAATACAGCAAGAAATATGAGCATGTCCAGAAAAACAGAACAGTGTATCCTGCTCATACGGACCATATCTAGTTGAACTCTGCTTATGAAACTGTAACAAACCACAGCATCTCTTACATAGATGCTCTTTAGTTAATAGTGAAAAACGTGTTTGGTTCGTGAACTGTGTAAATTCATTTGAGCCGAAAAATCACTGGGTGTACAGGAAATGAACTCTTGCTTGTAGGATGACACAGAGCCTTTGGTTTAGCTCCGTTTGTGAAGGGAAATTCAGACCAGAGTTCTCATCTATTAAACACACTCTGTTTTAACTCAAGAAGCATGCTGTTCTTGCCAGCATCTCTAATACAACAAGAAACATGAGCATGCCCAGAAAAAAAGAACTTTGTTTCCGACTTATACGGACAATATCTAGTTGAATTCTGATTATGAAACTATAACAAACGACAGCATCTCTTACATAGATGCTCTTTAGTTAATAGTGAAAAACGTGTTGGGTTCGTGAACTGTGTAAATTCATTTGAGGCGAAAAATCACTGGGCTTACAGGAAATAAACTCTTGCTTGTAGGAAGACACACAGCCTTTGGTTTAACTCCATTTCTGAAGGAAAATTCAGACCAGTGTTCTCATCCATGAAACATACTCTGTTTTAACGCGAGAAGCATGCTCTTCTTTCTAGCGTCTCCAATACAGCAAGAAACATGAGCATGCCCAGAAAAAAAGAACTGTGTTTCTTACTCATACGGACCATATCCAGTTAAACTCTGCTTATGAAACTGTAATAAACGACAGCATCTCTTACATAGATGCTGTTTAGTTAATAGTGAAAAACGTTTTAGGTTCGTGAACTGTGTAAATTCATTTGAGCCGAAAAATCACTGGGTTTACCGGAAATGAACTCTTGCTTGTAGGAAGACACAGAGACTTTGGTTTAACTCCGTCTCTTAAGGAAAATTCAGATCAGTGTTCTCATCCATGAAACACCCTGTGTTTTAACGCAAGAAGCAACCTCTTCTTTCCAGAGTCCACAATACAGCAAGAAATATGAGCATGTTCAGAAAAACAGAACGGTGTTTCCTACTCATACGGAACATATCTAGGTGAACTCTGCTTATGAAACTGTAACAAACCACATCATCTCTTACATAGATGCTTTTTAGTTAATAGTGAAAAAAGTATTGTGTTCATGAACTGTGTAAATTCATCTGAGGCGAAAAATCACTGGGTTTACCGGAAATGAACTCTTGCTTGTAGGATGACACAGAGGCTTTGGTTTCACTCCGTTTGTGAAGGGAAATTCAGACCAGAGTTCTCATCCATGAAACACACTCTGTTTTAACGCAAGAAGCATGCTTTTCTTTCCAGAATCTGCAACACAGCAAGAAATATGAGCATGTCCAGAAAAAATGAACTGTGTTTCCTACTCATATGGACCATATCTAGTTGAACTCTGATTATGAAACTGTAACAAACTACAGCATCTCTTACATAGATGCTCTTTAGTTAATAGTGAAAAACGTGTTGGGTTCGTGAACTGTGTAAATTCATTTAAGCCGAAAAATCTCTGTGCTTATGGGAAATGAACTCTTGCTTGTAGGAAAAAACAGAGCCTTTGGTTTAACTCCGTTTCTGATTGAAAATTCAGACCAGTGTTCTCATCCATGAAACCTACTCTGTTTTAACGCAAGAAGCATGCTCATCTTTGAAGTGTCTCCAATACAGCAAGAAACATGAGCATGCCCAGAAAAAAAGAACTGTGTTTCTTACTCATATGGACTATATCCAGTTAAACTCTTCTTATGAAACTGTAACAAACCACAGCATCTCTTACAAAAATGCTCTTTCATTTATAGTGAAAAACGTGTTGGATTCGTGATCTGTGTAAATTCATTTGAGCTGAAAAATCACTGGGTTTACCGGAAATGAACTCTTGCTTGTAGTAAGACACAGAGGCTTTGGTTTAACTCCGTTTGTGAAGGGAAATTCAGAGCAGTGTTCTCATCAATGAAACACCCTCTGTTTTAACGCAAGAAGCATCCTGTTCTGTCCAGAGTCTGCAATACAGCAAGAAATATGAGCATGCCCAGAAAAAAAGAACTGTGTTTCCTATTCATACGGACCATATCTAGTTGAACTCTGCTTATGAAACTGTAACAAACCACAGCATCTCTTACATAGATGCTCTTTAGTTAATAGTGAAAAACGTGTTGTGTGCGTGAACTGTGTAAATTCATTTGAGTCGCAAAATCACTGGGCTTACCGGAAATGAACTCTTGCTCCTAGAAAGACAGAGACTTTGGTTTAACTCCGTTTCTGAAGGAAAATACAGACCAGTGTTGTCATCCATGAAACACCCTCTGTTTTAACGCAAGAAGCATCCTCTTCATTCCAGCGTCTCTAATACATCAAGAAACATGAGCATGCCCAGAAAAAAAGAACTGTATTTCCTACTCATACGGACCATATCGAGTTGAACTCTGCTTATAAAACAGTAACAAACCACAGCATCTCTTACATAGATGATCTTTAGTTAATAGTGAAAATCGTGTTGGGTTCGTGAACTGTGTAAATTCATTTGAGACGAAAAACAACTGGGTTTACCGGAAATGAACTCTTGCTTGTAGGAAGAGAAAGATCCTTTGGTTTAACTCCGATTGTGAAGAGAAATTCAGACCAGTGTTCTCATCCATGAAACATACTCTGTTTTAACGCGAGAAGCATGCTCTTCTTTCCAGCGTCTCCAATCCAGCAAGAAATATGAGCATGTCTAGAAAAAAAGAACTGTGTTTCCTACTCATACGGACCATATCTAGTTGAATTGTGATTATGAAACTGTAACAAACGACAACATCCCTTTCATAGATGCTCTTTAGTTAATAGTGAAAAACATGTTGGGTTCGTGAACTGCATAAAATCATTTGAGCCGAAAAATCACTGGGCTTACCGGAAAAGAACTCTTGCTTTTAGGAAGACACAGAGCCTTTGGTTTAACTCCGTTTCTGAATGAAAATTCAGACCAGTGTTCTCATCCATGAAACATACTCTGTTTAAATGCGAGAAGCTTGCTCTTCTTTCCAGCGTCTCCAATACAGCAAGAAACATGAGCATGCCCAGAAAAAAAGAACTGTGTTTCTTACACATATGGACCATATCCCGTGAAACTCTGCTTATGAAACTGTAACAAACCACAGCATCTCTTTCAAAAATGCTCTTTCATTTATAGTGAAAAAGGTGTTGGGTTCGTGAACTGTGTAAATTCATTTGAGCCGAAAAATCACTGGGTTTACCGGAAATGAACTCTTGCTTGTAGGAAGAGAAAGAGCCTTTGGTTTAACTCCGTTTGTGAAGGTAAATTCAGACCAGTGTTCTCATCCATGAAACATACTCTGTTTTTACACGAGAAGCATGCTCTTCTTTCCAGCGTCTCCAATACAGCAAGAAACATGAGCATGCCCAGGAAAAAAGAACTGTGTTTCTTACTCATACGGACCATAGCCCGTTAAACTCTGCTTATGAAACTGTAACAAACCACAGCATCTCTTTCAAAAATGCTCTTTCATTTATAGTGAAAAACGTGTTGGGTTCGTGAACTGTGTAAATTCATTTGAGCCGAAAAATCACTGGGTTTACCGGAAATGAACACTTGCTTGTAGGAAGACACACAGGCTTTGGTTTCACTCCGTTTGTGAAGGGAAATTCAGACCAGAGTTCTCATCCATGAAACACACTCTGTTTTAACGCAAGAAGCATGCTCTTCTTTCCAGCATCTCTAATACAGCAAGAAACATGAGCATGCCCGGAAAAAAAAAACTGTGTTTCTTACTCATACGGATCATATCCAGTTAAACTCTGCTTATGAAACTGTAACAAACCTCAACATCTCTTACATAGATGCTCTTTAGTTAATAGTGAAAAACATAGTGGATTCATGAACTGTGTAAATTCATTTGAGCCGAAAAATCACTGGGTTTACCGGAAATGAACTCTTGCTTGTAGGAAGACACAGAGGCTTTGGTTTAACTCCGTTTGTGAAGGGAAATTCAGACCAGAGTTTTCATCTATGAAACACACTCTGTTTTACTGCAAGAAGCATGCTCTTCTTTCCACCGTCTCCAATACAGCAAAAAACATGAGAATGCCCAGAAAAAAAGAACTGTGTTTCTTACTCATACGGACCATATCCAGTTAAACTCTGTTTATGAAACTGTAACAAACCACAGCTTCTCTTTCAAAAATGCTCTTTCATTTATAGTGAAAAACGTGTTGGGTTCGTGAACTGCGTAAATTCATTTGAGCCGAAAAATCACTGGGTTTACACGAAATGAACTCTTGCTTGCAGTAAGACACAGAGACTTTGGTTTAACTCCGTCTCTTAAGGAAAATTCAGACCAGTGTTCTCATCCATGAAACACCCTCTCTTTTAACGCAAGAAGCAACCTCTTTTTTCCAGAGTCTACAATACAGCAAGAAATATGAGCATGTTCAGAAAAAAAGAACGGTGTTTCCTACTCATACAGAACATATCTAGGTGAACTCTGCTTATGAAACTGTAACAAACCACAGCATCTCTTACATAGATGCTCTTTAGTTATTAGTGAAAAACGTGTTGGGTTCGTGAACTGTGTAAATTCATTTGAGCCGAAAAATCACCTGGTGTACCGGAAATGAACTCTTGCTTGTAGGATGACACAGAGGCTTTGGTTTCACTCCGGTTCTGATGGAAATTCAAACCGCTGTTCTCATCCATGAAGCATACTCTGTTTTAACGAAAGAAGCATGCTCTTCTTTCCAGCGTCTCCAATACTGCAAGAAATATGAGCATGTTCAGAAAAAAAGAACTGTGTTTCCTACTCATATGGACCATATCTAGTTGAACTCTGCTTATGAAACTGTAACAAACCACATCATCTCTTACATAGATGCTCTTTAGTTAATAGTGAAAAAATTATTGTGTTCATGAACTGTGTAAATTCATTTGAGGCGAAAAATCACTGGGTTTACCATAAATGAACTCTTGCTTGTAGTAAGACACAGAGGCTTTGGATTCACTCTGTTTGTGAAGGGAAATTCAGACCAGAGTTCTCATCCATGAAACACACTCTGTTTTCACGCAAGAAGCATGCTCTTCTTTCCAGAATCTGAAATACAGCAAGAAACATGAGCATGCCCAGAATAAAAGAACTGTGTTTCCTACTCATACGGACCATATCTAGTTGAACTCTGCTCATTAAACAGTAACAAACCACAGCATCTCTTACATAGATGACCTTTAGTTAATAGTGAAAATCGTGTTGGGTTCGTGAACTGTGTAAATTCATTTGTGACGAAAAACTACTGGGTTTACCGGAAATGAACTCTTGCTTGTAGGAAGAGAAAGAGCCTTTGGTTTAACTCCGTTTGTGAAGGGAAATTCATACCAGTGTTCTCATCCATGAAACATACTCTGTTTTAACACGAGAAGCATGCTCTTCTTTCCAGCGTCTCCAATACAGCAAGAAACATGAGCATGCCCAGAAAAAAAGAACTGTGTTTCTTACTCATACGGACCATATCCCGTGAAACTCTGCTTAGGAAACTGTAACAAACCACAGCATCTCTTTCAAAAATGCTCTTTCATTTATAGTGAAAAACGTGTTGGGTTCGTGAACTGTGTAAATTCATTTGAGCCGAAAAATCACTGGGTTTACCGGAAATGAACTCTTTCTTGTAGTAAGACACAGAGGCTTTGGTTTAACTTCGTTTGTGAAGGGAAATTCAGACCAGTGTTCACATCCATGAAACACCCTCTGTTTGAACGCAAGAAGCATCCTCTTCTTTCCAGAGTCCACAATACAGCAAGAAATATGAGCATGTCCAGAAAAAAAGAACAGTGTTTCCTACTCATAGGGACCATATCTAGTTGAACTCTGCTTATGAAACTGTAACAAACCACAGCATCTCTTACATAGATGATCTTTAGTTAATAGTGAATATCGTGTTGGGTTCGTGAACTGTGTAAATTCATTTGTGACAAAAAACTACTGGGTTAACCGGAAATGAACTCTTGCTTGTAGGAAAAGAAAGAGCCTTTGGTTTAGCTCCGTTTGTGAAGGGAAATTCAGACCAGAGTTCTCATCTATTAAACACACTCTGTTTTAACTCAAGAAGCATGCTGGTCTTGCCAGCATCTCTAATACAACAAGAAACATGAGCATGCCCAGAAAAAAAGAACTTTGTTTCCGACTTATACGGACAATATCTAGTTGAATTCTGATTATGAAACTATAACAAACGACAGCATCTCTTACATAGATGCTCTTTAGTTAATAGTGAAAAACGTGTTGGGTTCGTGAACTGGGTAAATTCATTTGAGGCGAAAAATCACTGGGCTTACAGGAAATAAACTCTTGCTTGTAGGAAGACACACAGCCTTTGGTTTAACTCCATTTCTGAAGGAAAATTCAGACCAGTGTTCTCATCCATGAAACATACTCTGTTTTAACGCGAGAAGCATGCTCTTCTTTCTAGCGTCTCCAATACAGCAAGAAACATGAGCATGCCCAGAAAAAAAGAACTGTGTTTCTTACTCATACGGACCATATCCAGTTAAACTCTGCTTATGAAACTGTAATAAACGACAGCATCTCTTACATAGATGCTCTTTAGTTAATAGTGAAAAACGTTTTAGGTTCGTGAACTGTGTAAATTCATTTGAGCCGAAAAATCACTGGGCTTACCGGAAATTAACTCTTGCTTGTAGGAAGACACAGAGCCTTTGGTTTAACTCCGTTTCTGATGGAAAATTCAGACCAGTGTTCTCATCCATGAAACATACTCTGTTTTAACACGAGAAGCATGCTCTTCTTTCCAGCGTCTCCAATACAGCAAGAAACATGAGCATGCCCAGAAAAAAAGAACTGTATTTCTTACTCATAGGGACCATATCCAGTTAAACTCTGATTATGAAACTGTAACAAACCACAGCATCTCTGTCAAAAATGCTCTCTCATTTATAGTGAAAAACGTGTTGGGTTCGTGAATTGCTTAAATTCATTTGAGCCGAAAAATCACTGGGTTTCCTGGAAATGAACTCTTTCTTGTAGTAAGACACAGAGGCTTTGGTTTAACTCCGTTTGTGAAGGGAAATTCAGACCAGTGTTCACATCCAGGAAACACCCTCTGTTTGAACGCAAGAAGCATCCTCTTCTTTCCAGATTCCACAATACAGCAAGAAATATGAGCAGGTCCAGAAAAAAAGAACAGTGTTTCCTACTCATACGGACCATATCTAGTTGAACTCTGCTTATGAAACTGTAACAAACCACAGCATCTCTTACATAGATGCTCTTTAGTTAATAGTGAAAAACGTGTTTGGTTCGTGAACTGTGTAAATTCATTTGAGCCGAAAAATCACTGGGTGTACGGGAAATGAACTCTTGCTTGTTGGAAGACACAGAGCCTTTGGTTTAACTCCGTTTGTGAAGGGAAATTCAGACCAGAGTTCTCATCTATGTAACACACTCTGTTTTAATGCAAGAAGCATGCTCTTCTTGCCAGCATCTCTAATTCAACAAGAAACATGAGCATGCCCAGAAAAAAGGAACTGTGTTTCCTACTCATACAGAACATATCTAGTTGAATTCTGATTATGAAACTATAACAAAAGACAGCATCTCTTACATAGATGCTCTTTAGTTAATAGTGAAAAACGTGTTGGGTTCGTGAACTGTGTAAATTCATTCGAGCCAAAAAATCACTGGGCTTACCGGAAATGAACTCTTGCTTTTAGGAAGACACAGAGCCTTTGGTTTCACTCCGTTTCTGATGGAAATTCAAACCGGTGTTCTCATCCATGAAGCATACTCTGTTTTAATGAAAGAAGCATGCTCTTCTTTCCAGCGTCTCCAATACTGCAAGAAATATGAGCATGTTCAGAAAAAAAGAACTGTGTTTCCTACTCATATGGACCATATCTAGTTGAACTCTGCTTATGAAACTGTAACAAACCACATCATCTCTTACATAGATGCTCTTTAGTTAATAGTGAAAAAAGTATTGTGTTCATGAACTGTGTAAATTCATTTGAGGCGAAAAATCAGTGGGTTTACCGTAAATGAACTCTTGCTTGTAGTAAGACACAGAGGCTTTGGATTCACTCTGTTTGTGAAGGGAAATTCAGACCAGAGTTCTCATCCATGAAACACACTCTGTTTTCACGCAAGAAGCATGCTCTTCTTTCCAGAATCTGAAATACAGCAAGAAACATGAGCATGCCCAGAATAAAAGAACTGTGTTTCCTACTCATACGGACCATATCTAGTTGAACTCTGCTCATTAAACAGTAACAAACCACAGCATCTCTTACATAGATGATCTTTAGTTAATAGTGAAAATCGTGTTGGGTTCGTGAACTGTGTAAATTCATTTGTGACGAAAAACTACTGGGTTTACCGGAAATGAACTCTTGCTTGTAGGAAGAGAAAGAGCCTTTGGTTTAACTCCGTTTGTGAGGGGAAATTCAGACCAGTGTTCTCATCCATGAAACATACTCTGTTTTAACACGAGAAGCATGCTCTTCTTTCCAGCGTCTCCAATACAGCAAGAAACATGAGCATGCCCAGGAAAAAAAAACTGTGTTTCTTACTCATACGGACCATATCCCGTTAAACTCTGCTTATGAAACTGTAACAAACCACAGCATCTCTTTCAAAAATGCTCTTTCATTTATAGTGAAAAACGTGTTGGGTTCGTGAACTGTGTAAATTCATTTGAGCCGAAAAATCACTGGGTTTACCGGAAATGAACACTTGCTTGTAGGAAGACACACAGGCTTTGGTTTCACTCCGTTTGTGAAGGGAAATTCAGACCAGAGTTCTCATCCATGAAACACACTCTGTTTTAACGCAAGAAGCATGCTCTTCTTTCCAGCATCTCTAATACAGCAAGAAACATGAGCATGCCCGGAAAAAAAAAAAACTGTGTTTCTTACTCATACGGATCATATCCAGTTAAACTCTGCTTATGAAACTGTAACAAACCTCAACATCTCTTACATAGATGCTCTTTAGTTAATAGTGAAAAACATAGTGGATTCATGAACTGTGTAAATTCATTTGAGCCGAAAAATCACTGGGCTTACCGGAAATGAACTCTTGCTTGTAGGAAGACACAGAGGCTTTGGTTTAACTCCGTTTGTGAAGGGAAATTCAGACCAGAGTTTTCATCTATGAAACACACTCTGTTTTACTGCAAGAAGCATGCTCTTCTTTCCACCGTCTCCAATACAGCAAAAAACATGAGAATGCCCAGAAAAAAAGAACTGTGTTTCTTACTCATACGGACCATATCCAGTTAAACTCTGTTTATGAAACTGTAACAAACCACAGCTTCTCTTTCAAAAATGCTCTTTCATTTATAGTGAAAAACGTGTTGGGTTCGTGAACTGCGTAAATTCATTTGAGCCGAAAAATCACTGGGTTTACACGAAATGAACTCTTGCTTGCAGTAAGACACAGAGACTTTGGTTTAACTCCGTCTCTTAAGGAAAATTCAGACCAGTGTTCTCATCCATGAAACACCCTCTGTTTTAACGCAAGAAGCAACCTCTTCTTTCCAGAGTCCACAATACAGCAAGAAATATGAGCATGTTCAGAAAAAAAGAACGGTGTTTCCTACTCATACAGAACATATCTAGGTGAACTCTGCTTATGAAACTGTAACAAACCACAGCATCTCTTACATAGATGCTCTTTAGTTAATAGTGAAAAACGTGTTGGGTTCGTGAACTGTGTAAATTCATTTGAGCCGAAAAATCACTGGGTGTACCGGAAATGAACTCTTGCTTGTAGGATGACACAGAGGCTTTGGTTTCACTCCGTTTCTGATGGAAATTCAAACCGGTGTTCTCATCCATGAAGCATACTCTGTTTTAACGAAAGAAGCATGCTCTTCTTTCCAGCGTCTCCAATACTGCAAGAAATATGAGCATGTTCAGAAAAAAAGAACTGTGTTTCCTACTCATATGGACCATATCTAGTTGAACTCTGCTTATGAAACTGTAACAAACCACATCATCTCTTACATAGATGCTCTTTAGTTAATAGTGAAAAAAGTATTGTGTTCATGAACTGTGTAAATTCATTTGAGGCGAAAAATCACTGGGTTTACCGTAAATGAACTCTTGCTTGTAGTAAGACACAGAGGCTTTGGATTCACTCTGTTTGTGAAGGGAAATTCAGACCAGAGTTCTCATCCATGAAACACACTCTGTTTTCACGCAAGAAGCATGCTCTTCTTTCCAGAATCTGAAATACAGCAAGAAACATGAGCATGCCCAGAATAAAAGAACTGTGTTTCCTACTCATACGGACCATATCTAGTTGAACTCTGCTCATTAAACAGTAACAAACCACAGCATCTCTTACATAGATGACCTTTAGTTAATAGTGAAAATCGTGTTGGGTTCGTGAACTGTGTAAATTCATTTGTGACAAAAAACTACTGGGTTTACCGGAAATGAACTCTTGCTTGTAGGAAGAGAAAGAGCCTTTGGTTTAACTCCGTTTGTGAAGGGAAATTCAGACCAGTGTTCTCATCCATGAAACATACTCTGTTTTAACACGAGAAGCATGCTCTTCTTTCCAGCATCTCCAATACAGCAAGAAACATGAGCATGCCCAGAAAAAAAGAACTGTGTTTCTTACTCATACGGACCATATCCCGTTAAACTCTGCTTATGAAACTGTAACAAACCACAGCATCTCTTTCAAAAATGCTCTTTCATTTATAGTGAAAAACGTGTTGGGTTCGTAAACTGTGTAAATTCATTTGAGCCGAAAAATCACTGGGTTTACCGGAAATGAACTCTTTCTTGTAGTAAGACACAAAGGCTTTGGTTTAACTTCGTTTGTGAAGGGAAATTCAGACCAGTGTTCACATCCATGAAACACCCTCTGTTTGAACGCAAGAAGCATCCTCTTCTTTCCAGAGTCCACAATACAGCAAGAAATATGAGCATGTCCAGAAAAAAAGAACAGTGTTTCCTACTCATACGGACCATATCTAGTTGAACTCTGCTTATGAAACTGTAACAAACCACAGCATCTCTTACATAGATGCTCTTTAGTTAATAGTGAAAAACGTGTTTGGTTCGTGAACTGTGTAAATTCATTTGAGCCGAAAAATCACTGGGTGTACGGGAAATGAACTCTTGCTTGTAGGATGACACAGAGCCTTTGGTTTAGCTCGGTTTGTGAAGGGAAATTCAGACCAGAGTTCTCATCTATTAAACACACTCTGTTTTAACTCAAGAAGCATGCTGTTCTTGCCAGCATCTCTAATACAACAAGAAACATGAGCATGCCCAGAAAAAAAGAACTTTGTTTCCGACTTATACGGACAATATCTAGTTGAATTCTGATTATGAAACTATAACAAACGACAGCATCTCTTACATAGATGCTCTTTAGTTAATAGTGAAAAACGTGTTGGGTTCGTGAACTGTGTAAATTCATTTGAGGCGAAAAATCACTGGGCTTACAGGAAATAAACTCTTGCTTGTAGGAAGACACACAGCCTTTGGTTTAACTCCATTTCTGAAGGAAAATTCAGACCAGTGTTCTCATCCATGAAACATACTCTGTTTTAACGCGAGAAGCATGCTCTTCTTTCTAGCGTCTCCAATACAACAAGAAACATGAGCATGCCCAGAAAAAAAGAACTGTGTTTCTTACTCATACGGACCATATCCAGTTAAACTCTGCTTATGAAACTGTAATAAACGACAGCATCTCTTACATAGATGCTCTTTAGTTAATAGTGAAAAACGTTTTAGGTTCGTGAACTGTGTAAATTCATTTGAGCCGAAAAATCACTGGGCTTACCGGAAATTAACTCTTGCTTGTAGGAAGACACAGAGCCTTTGGTTTAACTCCGTTTCTGATGGAAAATTCAGACGAGTGTTCTCATCCATGAAACATACTCTGTTTTAACGCGACAAGCATGCTCTTCTTTCCAGCGTCTCCAATACAGCAAGAAACATGAGCATGCCCAGAAAAAAAGAACTGTATTTCTTACTCATAGGGACCATATCCAGTTAAACTCTGATTATGAAACTGTAACAAACCACAGCATCTCTGTCAAAAATGCTCTCTCATTTATAGTGAAAAACGTGTTAGGTTCGTGAATTGCTTAAATTCATTTGAGCCGAGAAATCACTGGGTTTCCTGGAAATGAACTCTTTCTTGTAGTAAGACACAGAGGCTTTGGTTTAACTCCGTTTGTGAAGGGAAATTCAGACCAGTGTTCACATCCAGGAAACACCCTCTGTTTGAACGCAAGAAGCATCCTCTTCTTTCCAGAGTCCACAATACAGCAAGAAATATGAGCAGGTCCAGAAAAAAAGAACAGTGTTTCCTACTCATACGGACCATATCTAGTTGAACTCTGCTTATGAAACTGTAACAAACCACAGCATCTCTTACATAGATGCTCTTTAGTTAATAGTGAAAAACGTGTTTGGTTCGTGAACTGTGTAAATTCATTTGAGCCGAAAAATCACTGGGTGTACGGGAAATGAACTCTTGCTTGTTGGATGACACAGAGCCTTTGGTTTAACTCCGTTTTTGAAGGGAAATTCAGACCAGAGTTCTCATCTATGAAACACACTCTATTTTAACGCAAGAAGCATGCTCTTCTTGCCAGCATCTCTAATACAGCAAGAAACATGAGCATGCCCAGAAGAAAAGAACTGTGTTTCTTACTCATACGGACCATATCCAGTTAATCTCTGCTTATGAAACTGTAACAAACCACAGCATCTCTTTCAAAAATGCTCTTTCATTTATAGTGAAAAACGTGTTGGGTTCGTGAGCTGTGTAAATTCATTTGAGACGAAAAATCACTGGGTTTACCGGAAATGAACTCTTGCTTGTAGGAAGACAAAGAGCTTTTGGTTTAACTCCATTTGTGAAGAGAAATTCAGACCAGTGTTCGCATCCATGAAACATACTCTGTTTTAACGCAAGAAGCATGCCAATCTTTCCAGCGTCTCCAAACCAGCAAGAATTATGAGCATGTCTAGAAAAAAAGAACTGTGTTTCCTATTCATATGGACCATATCTAGTTGAACTCTGCTTATGAAACTGTAACAAACCACAAAATCTCTTACATAGATGCTCTTTAGTTAATAGTGAAAAACGTATTGGGTTCATGATCTGTGTAAATTCATTTGAGGCGAAAAATCACTGGGCTTACCCGACATGAACTCTTGCTTGTAGGAAGACCCAGAGGCTTTGGTTTCACTCCGTTTGTGAAGGGAAATTCAGACCAGAGTTCTCATCCATGAAACACAATCTGTTTTAACGCAAGAAGCATGCTCTTCTTTCCAAAATCTGCAATACAGCAAGAAATATGAGCATGCCCAGAAAAAAGGAACTGTGTTTCTTACTCATACGGACCATATCCAGTTAAACTCTGCTTTTGAAACTGTAACAAACCACAGCATCTCAGTCAAAAATGCTCTCTCATTTATAGTGAAAAACGTGTTGGGTTCGTGAATTGCGTAAATTCATTTGAGCCGAAAAATCACTGGGTTTCCTGGAAATGAACTCTTTCTTGTAGTAAGACACAGAGGCTTTGGTTTAACTCCGTTTGTGAAGGGAAATTCAGACCAGTGTTCACATCCAGGAAACACCCTCTGTTTGAACGCAAGAAGCATCCTCTTCTTTCCAGATTCCACAATACAGCAAGAAATATGAGCAGGTCCAGAAAAAAAGAACAGTGTTTCCTACTCATACGGACCATATCTAGTTGAACTCTGCTTATGAAACTGTAACAAACCACAGCATCTCTTACATAGATGCTCTTTAGTTAATAGTGAAAAACGTGTTTGGTTCGTGAACTGTGTAAATTCATTTGAGCCGAAAAATCACTGGGTGTACGGGAAATGAACTCTTGCTTGTTGGAAGACACAGAGCCTTTGGTTTAACTCCGTTTGTGAAGGGAAATTCAGACCAGAGTTCTCATCTATGAAACACACTCTATTTTAACGCAAGAAGCATGCTCTTCTTGCCAGCATCTCTAATACAACAAGAAACATGAGCATTCCCAGAAAAAAAGAACTGTGTTTCCTACTGATAAAGAACATATCTAGTTGAATTCTGATTATGAAACTATAACAAACCACAGCATCTCTTACATAGATGCTCTTTAGTTAATAGTGAAAAACGTGTTGGGTTCGTGAACTGTGTAAATTCATTTGAGCCAAGAAATCACTGGGCTTACCGGAAATGAACTCTTGCTTGTAGGAAGACACAGAGCCTTTGGTTTAACTCCGTTCCTGAAGGAAAATTGAGACCAGTGTTCTCATCCATGAAACATACTCTGTTTTAACGCGAGAAGCATGCTCTTCTTTCCAGCGTCTCCAATACAGCAAGAAACATGAGCATGCCCAGAAGAAAAGAACTGTGTTTCTTACTCATACGGACCATATCCAGTTAAACTCTGCTTATGAAACTGTAACAAACCACAGCATCTCTTTCAAAAATGCTCTTTCATTTATAGTGAAAAACGTGTTGGGTTCGTGAGCTGTGTAAATTCATTTGAGATGAAAAATCACTGGGTTTACCGGAAATGAACTCTTGCTTGTAGGAAGACAAAGAGCTTTTGGTTTAACTCCATTTGTGAAGAGAAATTCAGACCAGTGTTCGCATCCATGAAACATACTCTGTTTTAACGCCAGAAGCATGCTCTTCTTTCCAGCGTCTCCAATACAGCAAGAAACATGAGCATGCCCAGAAAGAAAGAACTGTGTTTCCAACTGATACGGACATTATCTAGTTGAACTCTGCTTATGAAACTGTAACAAACCACAGCATGTTTTATATAGATGCTCTTTAGTTAATAGTGAAAAACGTGTTGGGTTTATGAATTGTGTAAATTCATTTGAGCCGAAAAACCCTGTGTTTACCGGAAATGAACTCTTGCCTGTCGGAAGACACAGAGGCTTTGGTTTAACTCCGTTTGTGAAGGGAAATTCAGACCAGTGTTCACATCCAGGAAACACCCTCTGTTTGAACGCAAGAAGCATCCTCTTCTTTCCAGAGTCCACAATACAGCAAGAAATATGAGCAGGTCCAGAAAAAAAGAACAGTGTTTCCTACTCATACGGACCATATCTAGTTGAACTCTGCTTATGAAACTGTAACAAACCACAGCATCTCTTACATAGATGCTCTTTAGTTAATAGTGAAAAACGTGTTTGGTTCGTGAACTGTGTAAATTCATTTGAGCCGAAAAATCACTGGGTGTACGGGAAATGAACTCTTGCTTGTTGGATGACACAGAGCCTTTGGTTTAACTCCGTTTTTGAAGGGAAATTCAGACCAGAGTTCTCATCTATGAAACACACTCTATTTTAACGCAAGAAGCATGCTCTTCTTGCCAGCATCTCTAATACAGCAAGAAACATGAGCATGCCCAGAAGAAAAGAACTGTGTTTCTTACTCATACGGACCATATCCAGTTAATCTCTGCTTATGAAACTGTAACAAACCACAGCATCTCTTTCAAAAATGCTCTTTCATTTATAGTGAAAAACGTGTTGGGTTCGTGAGCTGTGTAAATTCATTTGAGACGAAAAATCACTGGGTTTACCGGAAATGAACTCTTGCTTGTAGGAAGACAAAGAGCTTTTGGTTTAACTCCATTTGTGAAGAGAAATTCAGACCAGTGTTCGCATCCATGAAACATACTCTGTTTTAACGCAAGAAGCATGCCAATCTTTCCAGCGTCTCCAAACCAGCAAGAAATATGAGCATGTCTAGAAAAAAAGAACTGTGTTTCCTATTCATATGGACCATATCTAGTTGAACTCTGCTTATGAAACTGTAACAAACCACAAAATCTCTTACATAGATGCTCTTTAGTTAATAGTGAAAAACGTATTGGGTTCATGATCTGTGTAAATTCATTTGAGGCGAAAAATCACTGGGCTTACCCGACATGAACTCTTGCTTGTAGGAAGACCCAGAGGCTTTGGTTTCACTCCGTTTGTGAAGGGAAATTCAGACCAGAGTTCTCATCCATGAAACACAATCTGTTTTAACGCAAGAAGCATGCTCTTCTTTCCAAAATCTGCAATACAGCAAGAAATATGAGCATGCCCAGAAAAAAGGAACTGTGTTTCTTACTCATACGGACCATATCCAGTTAAACTCTGCTTTTGAAACTGTAACAAACCACAGCATCTCAGTCAAAAATGCTCTCTCATTTATAGTGAAAAACGTGTTGGGTTCGTGAATTGCGTAAATTCATTTGAGCCGAAAAATCACTGGGTTTCCTGGAAATGAACTCTTTCTTGTAGTAAGACACAGAGGCTTTGGTTTAACTCCGTTTGTGAAGGGAAATTCAGACCAGTGTTCACATCCAGGAAACACCCTCTGTTTGAACGCAAGAAGCATCCTCTTCTTTCCAGATTCCACAATACAGCAAGAAATATGAGCAGGTCCAGAAAAAAAGAACAGTGTTTCCTACTCATACGGACCATATCTAGTTGAACTCTGCTTATGAAACTGTAACAAACCACAGCATCTCTTACATAGATGCTCTTTAGTTAATAGTGAAAAACGTGTTTGGTTCGTGAACTGTGTAAATTCATTTGAGCCGAAAAATCACTGGGTGTACGGGAAATGAACTCTTGCTTGTTGGAAAACACAGAGCCTTTGGTTTAACTCCGTTTGTGAAGGGAAATTCAGACCAGAGTTCTCATCTATGAAACACACTCTATTTTAACGCAAGAAGCATGCTCTTCTTGCCAGCATCTCTAATACAACAAGAAACATGAGCATTCCCAGAAAAAAAGAACTGTGTTTCCTACTGATAAAGAACATATCTAGTTGAATTCTGATTATGAAACTATAACAAACCACAGCATCTCTTACATAGATGCTCTTTAGTTAATAGTGAAAAACGTGTTGGGTTCGTGAACTGTGTAAATTCATTTGAGCCAAGAAATCACTGGGCTTACCGGAAATGAACTCTTGCTTGTAGGAAGACACAGAGCCTTTGGTTTAACTCCGTTCCTGAAGGAAAATTGAGACCAGTGTTCTCATCCATGAAACATACTCTGTTTTAACGCGAGAAGCATGCTCTTCTTTCCAGCGTCTCCAATACAGCAAGAAACATGAGCATGCCCAGAAGAAAAGAACTGTGTTTCTTACTCATACGGACCATATCCAGTTAAACTCTGCTTATGAAACTGTAACAAACCACAGCATCTCTTTCAAAAATGCTCTTTCATTTATAGTGAAAAACGTGTTGGGTTCGTGAGCTGTGTAAATTCATTTGAGATGAAAAATCACTGGGTTTACCGGAAATGAACTCTTGCTTGTAGGAAGACAAAGAGCTTTTGGTTTAACTCCATTTGTGAAGAGAAATTCAGACCAGTGTTCGCATCCATGAAACATACTCTGTTTTAACGCCAGAAGCATGCTCTTCTTTCCAGCGTCTCCAATACAGCAAGAAACATGAGCATGCCCAGAAAGAAAGAACTGTGTTTCCAACTGATACGGACATTATCTAGTTGAACTCTGCTTATGAAACTGTAACAAACCACAGCATGTTTTATATAGATGCTCTTTAGTTAATAGTGAAAAACGTGTTGGGTTTATGAATTGTTTAAATTCATTTGAGCCGAAAAACCCTGTGTTTACCGGAAATGAACTCTTGCCTGTCGGAAGACACAGAGGCTTTGGTTTAACTCCGTTTGTGAAGGGAAAATCAGACCAGTGTTCACATCCAGGAAACACCCTCTGTTTGAACGCAAGAAGCATCCTCTTCTTTCCAGAGTCCACAATACAGCAAGAAATATGAGCAGGTCCAGAAAAAAAGAACAGTGTTTCCTACTCATACGGACCATATCTAGTTGAACTCTGCTTATGAAACTGTAACAAACCACAGCATCTCTTACATAGATGCTCTTTAGTTAATAGTGAAAAACGTGTTTGGTTCGTGAACTGTGTAAATTCATTTGAGCCGAAAAATCACTGGGTGTACGGGAAATGAACTCTTGCTTGTTGGATGACACAGAGCCTTTGGTTTAACTCCGTTTTTGAAGGGAAATTCAGACCAGAGTTCTCATCTATGAAACACACTCTATTTTAACGCAAGAAGCATGCTCTTCTTGCCAGCATCTCTAATACAGCAAGAAACATGAGCATGCCCAGAAGAAAAGAACTGTGTTTCTTACTCATACGGACCATATCCAGTTAATCTCTGCTTATGAAACTGTAACAAACCACAGCATCTCTTTCAAAAATGCTCTTTCATTTATAGTGAAAAACGTGTTGGGTTCGTGAGCTGTGTAAATTCATTTGAGACGAAAAATCACTGGGTTTACCGGAAATGAACTCTTGCTTGTAGGAAGACAAAGAGCTTTTGGTTTAACTCCATTTGTGAAGAGAAATTCAGACCAGTGTTCGCATCCATGAAACATACTCTGTTTTAACGCAAGAAGCATGCCAATCTTTCCAGCGTCTCCAAACCAGCAAGAAATATGAGCATGTCTAGAAAAAAAGAACTGTGTTTCCTATTCATATGGACCATATCTAGTTGAACTCTGCTTATGAAACTGTAACAAACCACAAAATCTCTTACATAGATGCTCTTTAGTTAATAGTGAAAAACGTATTGGGTTCATGATCTGTGTAAATTCATTTGAGGCGAAAAATCACTGGGCTTACCCGACATGAACTCTTGCTTGTAGGAAGACCCAGAGGCTTTGGTTTCACTCCGTTTGTGAAGGGAAATTCAGACCAGAGTTCTCATCCATGAAACACAATCTGTTTTAACGCAAGAAGCATGCTCTTCTTTCCAAAATCTGCAATACAGCAAGAAATATGAGCATGCCCAGAAAAAAGGAACTGTGTTTCTTACTCATACGGACCATATCCAGTTAAACTCTGCTTTTGAAACTGTAACAAACCACAGCATCTCAGTCAAAAATGCTCTCTCATTTATAGTGAAAAACGTGTTGGGTTCGTGAATTGCGTAAATTCATTTGAGCCGAAAAATCACTGGGTTTCCTGGAAATGAACTCTTTCTTGTAGTAAGACACAGAGGCTTTGGTTTAACTCCGTTTGTGAAGGGAAATTCAGACCAGTGTTCACATCCAGGAAACACCCTCTGTTTGAACGCAAGAAGCATCCTCTTCTTTCCAGATTCCACAATACAGCAAGAAATATGAGCAGGTCCAGAAAAAAAGAACAGTGTTTCCTACTCATACGGACCATATCTAGTTGAACTCTGCTTATGAAACTGTAACAAACCACAGCATCTCTTACATAGATGCTCTTTAGTTAATAGTGAAAAACGTGTTTGGTTCGTGAACTGTGTAAATTCATTTGAGCCGAAAAATCACTGGGTGTACGGGAAATGAACTCTTGCTTGTTGGAAGACACAGAGCCTTTGGTTTAACTCCGTTTGTGAAGGGAAATTCAGACCAGAGTTCTCATCTATGAAACACACTCTATTTTAACGCAAGAAGCATGCTCTTCTTGCCAGCATCTCTAATACAACAAGAAACATGAGCATTCCCAGAAAAAAAGAACTGTGTTTCCTACTGATAAAGAACATATCTAGTTGAATTCTGATTATGAAACTATAACAAACCACAGCATCTCTTACATAGATGCTCTTTAGTTAATAGTGAAAAACGTGTTGGGTTCGTGAACTGTGTAAATTCATTTGAGCCAAAAAATCACTGGGCTTACCGGAAATGAACTCTTGCTTGTAGGAAGACACAGAGCCTTTGGTTTAACTCCGTTCCTGAAGGAAAATTGAGACCAGTGTTCTCATCCATGAAACATACTCTGTTTTAACGCGAGAAGCATGCTCTTCTTTCCAGCGTCTCCAATACAGCAAGAAACATGAGCATGCCCAGAAGAAAAGAACTGTGTTTCTTACTCATACGGACCATATCCAGTTAAACTCTGCTTATGAAACTGTAACAAACCACAGCATCTCTTTCAAAAATGCTCTTTCATTTATAGTGAAAAACGTGTTGGGTTCGTGAGCTGTGTAAATTCATTTGAGATGAAAAATCACTGGGTTTACCGGAAATGAACTCTTGCTTGTAGGAAGACAAAGAGCTTTTGGTTTAACTCCATTTGTGAAGAGAAATTCAGACCAGTGTTCGCATCCATGAAACATACTCTGTTTTAACGCCAGAAGCATGCTCTTCTTTCCAGCGTCTCCAATACAGCAAGAAACATGAGCATGCCCAGAAAGAAAGAACTGTGTTTCCAACTGATACGGACATTATCTAGTTGAACTCTGCTTATGAAACTGTAACAAACCACAGCATGTTTTATATAGATGCTCTTTAGTTAATAGTGAAAAACGTGTTGGGTTTATGAATTGTGTAAATTCATTTGAGCCGAAAAACCCTGTGTTTACCGGAAATGAACTCTTGCCTGTCGGAAGACACAGAGGCTTTGGTTTAACTCCGTTTGTGAAGGGAAATTCAGACCAGTGTTCACATCCAGGAAACACCCTCTGTTTGAACGCAAGAAGCATCCTCTTCTTTCCAGAGTCCACAATACAGCAAGAAATATGAGCAGGTCCAGAAAAAAAGAACAGTGTTTCCTACTCATACGGACCATATCTAGTTGAACTCTGCTTATGAAACTGTAACAAACCACAGCATCTCTTACATAGATGCTCTTTAGTTAATAGTGAAAAACGTGTTTGGTTCGTGAACTGTGTAAATTCATTTGAGCCGAAAAATCACTGGGTGTACGGGAAATGAACTCTTGCTTGTTGGATGACACAGAGCCTTTGGTTTAACTCCGTTTTTGAAGGGAAATTCAGACCAGAGTTCTCATCTATGAAACACACTCTATTTTAACGCAAGAAGCATGCTCTTCTTGCCAGCATCTCTAATACAGCAAGAAACATGAGCATGCCCAGAAGAAAAGAACTGTGTTTCTTACTCATACGGACCATATCCAGTTAATCTCTGCTTATGAAACTGTAACAAACCACAGCATCTCTTTCAAAAATGCTCTTTCATTTATAGTGAAAAACGTGTTGGGTTCGTGAGCTGTGTAAATTCATTTGAGACGAAAAATCACTGGGTTTACCGGAAATGAACTCTTGCTTGTAGGAAGACAAAGAGCTTTTGGTTTAACTCCATTTGTGAAGAGAAATTCAGACCAGTGTTCGCATCCATGAAACATACTCTGTTTTAACGCAAGAAGCATGCCAATCTTTCCAGCGTCTCCAAACCAGCAAGAAATATGAGCATGTCTAGAAAAAAAGAACTGTGTTTCCTATTCATATGGACCATATCTAGTTGAACTCTGCTTATGAAACTGTAACAAACCACAAAATCTCTTACATAGATGCTCTTTAGTTAATAGTGAAAAACGTATTGGGTTCATGATCTGTGTAAATTCATTTGAGGCGAAAAATCACTGGGCTTACCCGACATGAACTCTTGCTTGTAGGAAGACCCAGAGGCTTTGGTTTCACTCCGTTTGTGAAGGGAAATTCAGACCAGAGTTCTCATCCATGAAACACAATCTGTTTTAACGCAAGAAGCATGCTCTTCTTTCCAAAATCTGCAATACAGCAAGAAATATGAGCATGCCCAGAAAAAAGGAACTGTGTTTCTTACTCATACGGACCATATCCAGTTAAACTCTGCTTTTGAAACTGTAACAAACCACAGCATCTCAGTCAAAAATGCTCTCTCATTTATAGTGAAAAACGTGTTGGGTTCGTGAATTGCGTAAATTCATTTGAGCCGAAAAATCACTGGGTTTCCTGGAAATGAACTCTTTCTTGTAGTAAGACACAGAGGCTTTGGTTTAACTCCGTTTGTGAAGGGAAATTCAGACCAGTGTTCACATCCAGGAAACACCCTCTGTTTGAACGCAAGAAGCATCCTCTTCTTTCCAGATTCCACAATACAGCAAGAAATATGAGCAGGTCCAGAAAAAAAGAACAGTGTTTCCTACTCATACGGACCATATCTAGTTGAACTCTGCTTATGAAACTGTAACAAACCACAGCATCTCTTACATAGATGCTCTTTAGTTAATAGTGAAAAACGTGTTTGGTTCGTGAACTGTGTAAATTCATTTGAGCCGAAAAATCACTGGGTGTACGGGAAATGAACTCTTGCTTGTTGGAAAACACAGAGCCTTTGGTTTAACTCCGTTTGTGAAGGGAAATTCAGACCAGAGTTCTCATCTATGAAACACACTCTATTTTAACGCAAGAAGCATGCTCTTCTTGCCAGCATCTCTAATACAACAAGAAACATGAGCATTCCCAGAAAAAAAGAACTGTGTTTCCTACTGATAAAGAACATATCTAGTTGAATTCTGATTATGAAACTATAACAAACCACAGCATCTCTTACATAGATGCTCTTTAGTTAATAGTGAAAAACGTGTTGGGTTCGTGAACTGTGTAAATTCATTTGAGCCAAGAAATCACTGGGCTTACCGGAAATGAACTCTTGCTTGTAGGAAGACACAGAGCCTTTGGTTTAACTCCGTTCCTGAAGGAAAATTGAGACCAGTGTTCTCATCCATGAAACATACTCTGTTTTAACGCGAGAAGCATGCTCTTCTTTCCAGCGTCTCCAATACAGCAAGAAACATGAGCATGCCCAGAAGAAAAGAACTGTGTTTCTTACTCATACAGACCATATCCAGTTAAACTCTGCTTATGAAACTGTAACAAACCACAGCATCTCTTTCAAAAATGCTCTTTCATTTATAGTGAAAAACGTGTTGGGTTCGTGAGCTGTGTAAATTCATTTGAGATGAAAAATCACTGGGTTTACCGGAAATGAACTCTTGCTTGTAGGAAGACAAAGAGCTTTTGGTTTAACTCCATTTGTGAAGAGAAATTCAGACCAGTGTTCGCATCCATGAAACATACTCTGTTTTAACGCCAGAAGCATGCTCTTCTTTCCAGCGTCTCCAATACAGCAAGAAACATGAGCATGCCCAGAAAGAAAGAACTGTGTTTCCAACTGATACGGACATTATCTAGTTGAACTCTGCTTATGAAACTGTAACAAACCACAGCATGTTTTATATAGATGCTCTTTAGTTAATAGTGAAAAACGTGTTGGGTTTATGAATTGTTTAAATTCATTTGAGCCGAAAAACCCTGTGTTTACCGGAAATGAACTCTTGCCTGTCGGAAGACACAGAGGCTTTGGTTTAACTCCGTTTGTGAAGGGAAAATCAGACCAGTGTTCACATCCAGGAAACACCCTCTGTTTGAACGCAAGAAGCATCCTCTTCTTTCCAGAGTCCACAATACAGCAAGAAATATGAGCAGGTCCAGAAAAAAAGAACAGTGTTTCCTACTCATACGGACCATATCTAGTTGAACTCTGCTTATGAAACTGTAACAAACCACAGCATCTCTTACATAGATGCTCTTTAGTTAATAGTGAAAAACGTGTTTGGTTCGTGAACTGTGTAAATTCATTTGAGCCGAAAAATCACTGGGTGTACGGGAAATGAACTCTTGCTTGTTGGATGACACAGAGCCTTTGGTTTAACTCCGTTTTTGAAGGGAAATTCAGACCAGAGTTCTCATCTATGAAACACACTCTATTTTAACGCAAGAAGCATGCTCTTCTTGCCAGCATCTCTAATACAGCAAGAAACATGAGCATGCCCAGAAGAAAAGAACTGTGTTTCTTACTCATACGGACCATATCCAGTTAATCTCTGCTTATGAAACTGTAACAAACCACAGCATCTCTTTCAAAAATGCTCTTTCATTTATAGTGAAAAACGTGTTGGGTTCGTGAGCTGTGTAAATTCATTTGAGACGAAAAATCACTGGGTTTACCGGAAATGAACTCTTGCTTGTAGGAAGACAAAGAGCTTTTGGTTTAACTCCATTTGTGAAGAGAAATTCAGACCAGTGTTCGCATCCATGAAACATACTCTGTTTTAACGCAAGAAGCATGCCAATCTTTCCAGCGTCTCCAAACCAGCAAGAAATATGAGCATGTCTAGAAAAAAAGAACTGTGTTTCCTATTCATATGGACCATATCTAGTTGAACTCTGCTTATGAAACTGTAACAAACCACAAAATCTCTTACATAGATGCTCTTTAGTTAATAGTGAAAAACGTATTGGGTTCATGATCTGTGTAAATTCATTTGAGGCGAAAAATCACTGGGCTTACCCGACATGAACTCTTGCTTGTAGGAAGACCCAGAGGCTTTGGTTTCACTCCGTTTGTGAAGGGAAATTCAGACCAGAGTTCTCATCCATGAAACACAATCTGTTTTAACGCAAGAAGCATGCTCTTCTTTCCAAAATCTGCAATACAGCAAGAAATATGAGCATGCCCAGAAAAAAGGAACTGTGTTTCTTACTCATACGGACCATATCCAGTTAAACTCTGCTTTTGAAACTGTAACAAACCACAGCATCTCAGTCAAAAATGCTCTCTCATTTATAGTGAAAAACGTGTTGGGTTCGTGAATTGCGTAAATTCATTTGAGCCGAAAAATCACTGGGTTTCCTGGAAATGAACTCTTTCTTGTAGTAAGACACAGAGGCTTTGGTTTAACTCCGTTTGTGAAGGGAAATTCAGACCAGTGTTCACATCCAGGAAACACCCTCTGTTTGAACGCAAGAAGCATCCTCTTCTTTCCAGATTCCACAATACAGCAAGAAATATGAGCAGGTCCAGAAAAAAAGAACAGTGTTTCCTACTCATACGGACCATATCTAGTTGAACTCTGCTTATGAAACTGTAACAAACCACAGCATCTCTTACATAGATGCTCTTTAGTTAATAGTGAAAAACGTGTTTGGTTCGTGAACTGTGTAAATTCATTTGAGCCGAAAAATCACTGGGTGTACGGGAAATGAACTCTTGCTTGTTGGAAGACACAGAGCCTTTGGTTTAACTCCGTTTGTGAAGGGAAATTCAGACCAGAGTTCTCATCTATGAAACACACTCTATTTTAACGCAAGAAGCATGCTCTTCTTGCCAGCATCTCTAATACAACAAGAAACATGAGCATTCCAAGAAAAAAAGAACTGTGTTTCCTACTGATAAAGAACATATCTAGTTGAATTCTGATTATGAAACTATAACAAACCACAGCATCTCTTACATAGATGCTCTTTAGTTAATAGTGAAAAACGTGTTGGGTTCGTGAACTGTGTAAATTCATTTGAGCCAAAAAATCACTGGGCTTACCGGAAATGAACTCTTGCTTGTAGGAAGACACAGAGCCTTTGGTTTAACTCCGTTCCTGAAGGAAAATTGAGACCAGTGTTCTCATCCATGAAACATACTCTGTTTTAACGCGAGAAGCATGCTCTTCTTTCCAGCGTCTCCAATACAGCAAGAAACATGAGCATGCCCAGAAGAAAAGAACTGTGTTTCTTACTCATACGGACCATATCCAGTTAAACTCTGCTTATGAAACTGTAACAAACCACAGCATCTCTTTCAAAAATGCTCTTTCATTTATAGTGAAAAACGTGTTGGGTTCGTGAGCTGTGTAAATTCATTTGAGATGAAAAATCACTGGGTTTACCGGAAATGAACTCTTGCTTGTAGGAAGACAAAGAGCTTTTGGTTTAACTCCATTTGTGAAGAGAAATTCAGACCAGTGTTCGCATCCATGAAACATACTCTGTTTTAACGCCAGAAGCATGCTCTTCTTTCCAGCGTCTCCAATACAGCAAGAAACATGAGCATGCCCAGAAAGAAAGAACTGTGTTTCCAACTGATACGGACATTATCTAGTTGAACTCTGCTTATGAAACTGTAACAAACCACAGCATGTTTTATATAGATGCTCTTTAGTTAATAGTGAAAAACGTGTTGGGTTTATGAATTGTGTAAATTCATTTGAGCCGAAAAACCCTGTGTTTACCGGAAATGAACTCTTGCCTGTCGGAAGACACAGAGGCTTTGGTTTAACTCCGTTTGTGAAGGGAAATTCAGACCAGTGTTCAC
The DNA here is from genome assembly GCA_949786385.1 of Onychomys leucogaster. Lineage (NCBI taxonomy): Eukaryota > Metazoa > Chordata > Mammalia > Rodentia > Cricetidae > Onychomys > Onychomys leucogaster. The sequence goes on from CATKUP010000070.1 coordinate 710,330, forward strand.
ATCCAGGAAACACCCTCTGTTTGAACGCAAGAAGCATCCTCTTCTTTCCAGAGTCCACAATACAGCAAGAAATATGAGCAGGTCCAGAAAAAAAGAACAGTGTTTCCTACTCATACGGACCATATCTAGTTGAACTCTGCTTATGAAACTGTAACAAACCACAGCATCTCTTACATAGATGCTCTTTAGTTAATAGTGAAAAACGTGTTTGGTTCGTGAACTGTGTAAATTCATTTGAGCCGAAAAATCACTGGGTGTACGGGAAATGAACTCTTGCTTGTTGGATGACACAGAGCCTTTGGTTTAACTCCGTTTTTGAAGGGAAATTCAGACCAGAGTTCTCATCTATGAAACACACTCTATTTTAACGCAAGAAGCATGCTCTTCTTGCCAGCATCTCTAATACAGCAAGAAACATGAGCATGCCCAGAAGAAAAGAACTGTGTTTCTTACTCATACGGACCATATCCAGTTAATCTCTGCTTATGAAACTGTAACAAACCACAGCATCTCTTTCAAAAATGCTCTTTCATTTATAGTGAAAAACGTGTTGGGTTCGTGAGCTGTGTAAATTCATTTGAGACGAAAAATCACTGGGTTTACCGGAAATGAACTCTTGCTTGTAGGAAGACAAAGAGCTTTTGGTTTAACTCCATTTGTGAAGAGAAATTCAGACCAGTGTTCGCATCCATGAAACATACTCTGTTTTAACGCAAGAAGCATGCCAATCTTTCCAGCGTCTCCAAACCAGCAAGAAATATGAGCATGTCTAGAAAAAAAGAACTGTGTTTCCTATTCATATGGACCATATCTAGTTGAACTCTGCTTATGAAACTGTAACAAACCACAAAATCTCTTACATAGATGCTCTTTAGTTAATAGTGAAAAACGTATTGGGTTCATGATCTGTGTAAATTCATTTGAGGCGAAAAATCACTGGGCTTACCCGACATGAACTCTTGCTTGTAGGAAGACCCAGAGGCTTTGGTTTCACTCCGTTTGTGAAGGGAAATTCAGACCAGAGTTCTCATCCATGAAACACAATCTGTTTTAACGCAAGAAGCATGCTCTTCTTTCCAAAATCTGCAATAGAGCAAGAAATATGAGCATGCCCAGAAAAAAGGAACTGTGTTTCTTACTCATACGGACCATATCCAGTTAAACTCTGCTTTTGAAACTGTAACAAACCACAGCATCTCAGTCAAAAATGCTCTCTCATTTATAGTGAAAAACGTGTTGGGTTCGTGAATTGCGTAAATTCATTTGAGCCGAAAAATCACTGGGTTTCCTGGAAATGAACTCTTTCTTGTAGTAAGACACAGAGGCTTTGGTTTAACTCCGTTTGTGAAGGGAAATTCAGACCAGTGTTCACATCCAGGAAACACCCTCTGTTTGAACGCAAGAAGCATCCTCTTCTTTCCAGATTCCACAATACAGCAAGAAATATGAGCAGGTCCAGAAAAAAAGAACAGTGTTTCCTACTCATACGGACCATATCTAGTTGAACTCTGCTTATGAAACTGTAACAAACCACAGCATCTCTTACATAGATGCTCTTTAGTTAATAGTGAAAAACGTGTTTGGTTCGTGAACTGTGTAAATTCATTTGAGCCGAAAAATCACTGGGTGTACGGGAAATGAACTCTTGCTTGTTGGAAGACACAGAGCCTTTGGTTTAACTCCGTTTGTGAAGGGAAATTCAGACCAGAGTTCTCATCTATGAAACACACTCTATTTTAACGCAAGAAGCATGCTCTTCTTGCCAGCATCTCTAATACAACAAGAAACATGAGCATTCCCAGAAAAAAAGAACTGTGTTTCCTACTGATAAAGAACATATCTAGTTGAATTCTGATTATGAAACTATAACAAACCACAGCATCTCTTACATAGATGCTCTTTAGTTAATAGTGAAAAACGTGTTGGGTTCGTGAACTGTGTAAATTCATTTGAGCCAAGAAATCACTGGGCTTACCGGAAATGAACTCTTGCTTGTAGGAAGACACAGAGCCTTTGGTTTAACTCCGTTCCTGAAGGAAAATTGAGACCAGTGTTCTCATCCATGAAACATACTCTGTTTTAACGCGAGAAGCATGCTCTTCTTTCCAGCGTCTCCAATACAGCAAGAAACATGAGCATGCCCAGAAGAAAAGAACTGTGTTTCTTACTCATACGGACCATATCCAGTTAAACTCTGCTTATGAAACTGTAACAAACCACAGCATCTCTTTCAAAAATGCTCTTTCATTTATAGTGAAAAACGTGTTGGGTTCGTGAGCTGTGTAAATTCATTTGAGATGAAAAATCACTGGGTTTACCGGAAATGAACTCTTGCTTGTAGGAAGACAAAGAGCTTTTGGTTTAACTCCATTTGTGAAGAGAAATTCAGACCAGTGTTCGCATCCATGAAACATACTCTGTTTTAACGCCAGAAGCATGCTCTTCTTTCCAGCGTCTCCAATACAGCAAGAAACATGAGCATGCCCAGAAAGAAAGAACTGTGTTTCCAACTGATACGGACATTATCTAGTTGAACTCTGCTTATGAAACTGTAACAAACCACAGCATGTTTTATATAGATGCTCTTTAGTTAATAGTGAAAAACGTGTTGGGTTTATGAATTGTGTAAATTCATTTGAGCCGAAAAACCCTGTGTTTTCCGGAAATGAACTCTTGCCTGTCGGAAGACACAGAGGCTTTGGTTTAACTCCGTTTGTGAAGGGAAATTCAGACCAGTGTTCACATCCAGGAAACACCCTCTGTTTGAACGCAAGAAGCATCCTCTTCTTTCCAGAGTCCACAATACAGCAAGAAATATGAGCAGGTCCAGAAAAAAAGAACAGTGTTTCCTACTCATACGGACCATATCTAGTTGAACTCTGCTTATGAAACTGTAACAAACCACAGCATCTCTTACATAGATGCTCTTTAGTTAATAGTGAAAAACGTGTTTGGTTCGTGAACTGTGTAAATTCATTTGAGCCGAAAAATCACTGGGTGTACGGGAAATGAACTCTTGCTTGTTGGATGACACAGAGCCTTTGGTTTAACTCCGTTTTTGAAGGGAAATTCAGACCAGAGTTCTCATCTATGAAACACACTCTATTTTAACGCAAGAAGCATGCTCTTCTTGCCAGCATCTCTAATACAGCAAGAAACATGAGCATGCCCAGAAGAAAAGAACTGTGTTTCTTACTCATACGGACCATATCCAGTTAATCTCTGCTTATGAAACTGTAACAAACCACAGCATCTCTTTCAAAAATGCTCTTTCATTTATAGTGAAAAACGTGTTGGGTTCGTGAGCTGTGTAAATTCATTTGAGACGAAAAATCACTGGGTTTACCGGAAATGAACTCTTGCTTGTAGGAAGACAAAGAGCTTTTGGTTTAACTCCATTTGTGAAGAGAAATTCAGACCAGTGTTCGCATCCATGAAACATACTCTGTTTTAACGCAAGAAGCATGCCAATCTTTCCAGCGTCTCCAAACCAGCAAGAAATATGAGCATGTCTAGAAAAAAAGAACTGTGTTTCCTATTCATATGGACCATATCTAGTTGAACTCTGCTTATGAAACTGTAACAAACCACAAAATCTCTTACATAGATGCTCTTTAGTTAATAGTGAAAAACGTATTGGGTTCATGATCTGTGTAAATTCATTTGAGGCGAAAAATCACTGGGCTTACCCGACATGAACTCTTGCTTGTAGGAAGACCCAGAGGCTTTGGTTTCACTCCGTTTGTGAAGGGAAATTCAGACCAGAGTTCTCATCCATGAAACACAATCTGTTTTAACGCAAGAAGCATGCTCTTCTTTCCAAAATCTGCAATAGAGCAAGAAATATGAGCATGCCCAGAAAAAAGGAACTGTGTTTCTTACTCATACGGACCATATCCAGTTAAACTCTGCTTTTGAAACTGTAACAAACCACAGCATCTCAGTCAAAAATGCTCTCTCATTTATAGTGAAAAACGTGTTGGGTTCGTGAATTGCGTAAATTCATTTGAGCCGAAAAATCACTGGGTTTCCTGGAAATGAACTCTTTCTTGTAGTAAGACACAGAGGCTTTGGTTTAACTCCGTTTGTGAAGGGAAATTCAGACCAGTGTTCACATCCAGGAAACACCCTCTGTTTGAATGCAAGAAGCATCCTCTTCTTTCCAGATTCCACAATACAGCAAGAAATATGAGCAGGTCCAGAAAAAAAGAACAGTGTTTCCTACTCATACGGACCATATCTAGTTGAACTCTGCTTATGAAACTGTAACAAACCACAGCATCTCTTACATAGATGCTCTTTAGTTAATAGTGAAAAACGTGTTTGGTTCGTGAACTGTGTAAATTCATTTGAGCCGAAAAATCACTGGGTGTACGGGAAATGAACTCTTGCTTGTTGGAAGACACAGAGCCTTTGGTTTAACTCCGTTTGTGAAGGGAAATTCAGACCAGAGTTCTCATCTATGAAACACACTCTATTTTAACGCAAGAAGCATGCTCTTCTTGCCAGCATCTCTAATACAACAAGAAACATGAGCATTCCCAGAAAAAAAGAACTGTGTTTCCTACTGATAAAGAACATATCTAGTTGAATTCTGATTATGAAACTATAACAAACCACAGCATCTCTTACATAGATGCTCTTTAGTTAATAGTGAAAAACGTGTTGGGTTCGTGAACTGTGTAAATTCATTTGAGCCAAGAAATCACTGGGCTTACCGGAAATGAACTCTTGCTTGTAGGAAGACACAGAGCCTTTGGTTTAACTCCGTTCCTGAAGGAAAATTGAGACCAGTGTTCTCATCCATGAAACATACTCTGTTTTAACGCGAGAAGCATGCTCTTCTTTCCAGCGTCTCCAATACAGCAAGAAACATGAGCATGCCCAGAAGAAAAGAACTGTGTTTCTTACTCATACGGACCATATCCAGTTAAACTCTGCTTATGAAACTGTAACAAACCACAGCATCTCTTTCAAAAATGCTCTTTCATTTATAGTGAAAAACGTGTTGGGTTCGTGAGCTGTGTAAATTCATTTGAGATGAAAAATCACTGGGTTTACCGGAAATGAACTCTTGCTTGTAGGAAGACAAAGAGCTTTTGGTTTAACTCCATTTGTGAAGAGAAATTCAGACCAGTGTTCGCATCCATGAAACATACTCTGTTTTAACGCCAGAAGCATGCTCTTCTTTCCAGCGTCTCCAATACAGCAAGAAACATGAGCATGCCCAGAAAGAAAGAACTGTGTTTCCAACTGATACGGACATTATCTAGTTGAACTCTGCTTATGAAACTGTAACAAACCACAGCATGTTTTATATAGATGCTCTTTAGTTAATAGTGAAAAACGTGTTGGGTTTATGAATTGTGTAAATTCATTTGAGCCGAAAAACCCTGTGTTTACAGGAAATGAACTCTTGCCTGTCGGAAGACACAGAGGCTTTGGTTTAACTCCGTTTGTGAAGGGAAATTCAGACCAGTGTTCACATCCAGGAAACACCCTCTGTTTGAACGCAAGAAGCATCCTCTTCTTTCCAGAGTCCACAATACAGCAAGAAATATGAGCAGGTCCAGAAAAAAAGAACAGTGTTTCCTACTCATACGGACCATATCTAGTTGAACTCTGCTTATGAAACTGTAACAAACCACAGCATCTCTTACATAGATGCTCTTTAGTTAATAGTGAAAAACGTGTTTGGTTCGTGAACTGTGTAAATTCATTTGAGCCGAAAAATCACTGGGTGTACGGGAAATGAACTCTTGCTTGTTGGATGACACAGAGCCTTTGGTTTAACTCCGTTTTTGAAGGGAAATTCAGACCAGAGTTCTCATCTATGAAACACACTCTATTTTAACGCAAGAAGCATGCTCTTCTTGCCAGCATCTCTAATACAGCAAGAAACATGAGCATGCCCAGAAGAAAAGAACTGTGTTTCTTACTCATACGGACCATATCCAGTTAAATTCTGCTTATGAAACTGTAACAAACCACAGCATCTCTTTCAAAAATGCTCTTTCATTTATAGTGAAAAACGTGTTGGGTTCATGAGCTGTGTAAATTCATTTGAGACGAAAAATCACTGGGTTTACCGGAAATGAACTCTTGCTTGTAGGAAGACAAAGAGCTTTTGGTTTAACTCCATTTGTGAGGAGAAATTCAGACCAGTGTTCGCATCCATGAAACATACTCTGTTTTAACGCAAGAAGCATGCCAATCTTTCCAGCGTCTCCAAACCAGCAAGAAATATGAGCATGTCTAGAAAAAAAGAACTGTGTTTCCTATTCATATGGACCATATCTAGTTGAACTCTGCTTATGAAACTGTAACAAACCACAAAATCTCTTACATAGATGCTCTTTAGTTAATAGTGAAAAACGTATTGGGTTCATGATCTGTGTAAATTCATTTGAGGCGAAAAATCACTTTGCTTACCCGACATGAACTCTTGCGTGTAGGAAGACCCAGAGGCTTTGGTTTCACTCCGTTTGTGAAGGGAAATTCAGACCAGAGTTCTCATCCATGAAACACAATCTGTTTTAACGCAAGAAGCATGCTCTTCTTTCCAAAATCTGCAATACAGCAAGAAATATGAGCATGCCCAGAAAAAAGGAACTGTGTTTCTTACTCATACGGACCATATCCAGTTAAACTCTGCTTTTGAAACTGTAACAAACCACAGCATCTCAGTCAAAAATGCTCTCTCATTTATAGTGAAAAACGTGTTGGGTTCGTGAATTGCGTAAATTCATTTGAGCCGAAAAATCACTGGGTTTCCTGGAAATGAACTCTTTCTTGTAGTAAGACACAGAGGCTTTGGTTTAACTCCGTTTGTGAAGGGAAATTCAGACCAGTGTTCACATCCAGGAAACACCCTCTGTTTGAACGCAAGAAGCATCCTCTTCTTTCCAGAGTCCACAATACAGCAAGAAATATGAGCATGTCCAGAAAAAAAGAACAGTGTTTCCTACTCATACGGACCATATCTACTTGAACTCTGCTTATGAAACTATAACAAACCCCAGCATCTCTTACATAGATGCTCTTTAGTTATTAGTGAAAAACGTGTTTGGTTCGTGAACTGTGTAAATTCATTTGAGCCGAAAAATCACTGGGTGTACGGAAATGAACTCTTGCTTGTAGGATGACACAGAGCCTTTGGTTTAACTCCGTTTGTGAAGGGAAATTCAGACCAGAGTTCTCATCTATGTAACACACTCTGTTTTAATGCAAGAAGCATGCTCTTCTTGCCAGCATCTCTAATTCAACAAGAAACATGAGCATGCCCAGAAAAAAGGAACTGTGTTTCCTACTCATACAGAACATATCTAGTTGAATTCTGATTATGAAACTATAACAAACGACAGCATCTCTTACATAGATGCTCTTTAGTTAATAGTGAAAAACGTGTTGTGTTCGTGAACTGTGTAAATTCATTCGAGCCAAAAAATCACTGCTCTTACCGGAAATGAACTCTTGCTTTTAGGAAGACACAGAGCCTTTGGTTTCACTCCGTTTCTGATGGAAATTCAAACCGGTGTTCTCATCCATGAAGCATACTCTGTTTTAACGAAAGAAGCATGCTCTTCTTTCCAGCGTCTCCAATACTGCAAGAAATATGAGCATGTTCAGAAAAAAAGAACTGTGTTTCCTACTCATATGGACCATATCTAGTTGAACTCTGCTTATGAAACTGTAACAAACCACATCATCTCTTACATAGATGCTCTTTAGTTAATAGTGAAAAAAGTATTGTGTTCATGAACTGTGTAAATTCATTTGAGGAGAAAAATCACTGGGTTTACCGTAAATGAACTCTTGCTTGTAGTAAGACACAGAGGCTTTGGATTCACTCTGTTTGTGAAGGGAAATTCAGACACAGAGTTCTCATCCATGAAACACACTCTGTTTTCACGCAAGAAGCATGCTCTTCTTTCCAGAATCTGAAATACAGCAAGAAACATGAGCATGCCCAGAATAAAAGAACTGTGTTTCCTACTCATACGGACCATATCTAGTTGAACTCTGCTCATTAAACAGTAACAAACCACAGCTTCTCTTTCAAAAATGCTCTTTCATTTATAGTGAAAAACGTGTTGGGTTCGTGAACTGCGTAAATTCATTTGAGCCGAAAAATCACTGGGTTTACACGAAATGAACTCTTGCTTGCAGTAAGACACAGAGACTTTGGTTTAACTCCGTCTCTTAAGGAAAATTCAGACCAGTGTTCTCATCCATGAAACACCCTCTGTTTTAACGCAAGAAGCAACCTCTTCTTTCCAGAGTCCACAATACAGCAAGAAATATGAGCATGTTCAGAAAAAAAGAACGGTGTTTCCTACTCATACAGAACATATCTAGGTGAACTCTGCTTATGAAACTGTAACAAACCACAGCATCTCTTACATAGATGCTCTTTAGTTAATAGTGAAAAACGTGTTGGGTTCGTGAACTATGTAAATTCATTTGAGCCGAAAAATCACTGGGTGTACCGGAAATGAACTCTTGCTTGTTGGATGACACAGAGGCTTTGGTTTCACTCCGTTTCTGATGGAAATTCAAACCGGTGTTCTCATCCATGAAGCATACTCTGTTTTATCGAAAGAAGCATGCTCTTCTTTCCAGCGTCTCCAATACTGCAAGAAATATGAGCATGTTCAGAAAAAAAGAACTGTGTTTCCTACTCTTATGGACCATATCTAGTTGAACTCTGCTTATGAAACTGTAACAAACCACATCATCTCTTACATAGATGCTCTTTAGTTAATAGTGAAAAAAGTATTGTGTTCATGAACTGTGTAAATTCATTTGAGGCGAAAAATCACTGGGTTTACCGTAAATGAACTCTTGCTTGTAGTAAGACACAGAGGCTTTGGATTCACTCTGTTTGTGAAGGGAAATTCAGACCAGAGTTCTCATCCATGAAACACACTCTGTTTTCACGCAAGAAGCATGCTCTTCTTTCCAGAATCTGAAATACAGCAAGAAACATGAGCATGCCCAGAATAAAAGAACTGTGTTTCCTACTCATACGGACCATATCTAGTTGAACTCTGCTCATTAAACAGTAACAAACCACAGCATCTCTTACCTAGATGACCTTTAGTTAATAGTGAAAATCATGTTGGGTTCGTGAACTGTGTAAATTCATTTGTGACGAAAAACTACTGGGTTTACCGGAAATGAACTCTTGCTTGTAGGAAGAGAAAGAGCCTTTGGTTTAACTCCGTTTGTGAAGGGAAATTCAGACCAGTGTTCTCATCCATGAAACATACTCTGTTTTAACACGAGAAGCATGCTCTTCTTTCCAGCGTCTCCAATACAGCAAGAAACATGAGCATGCCCAGAAAAAAAGAACTGTGTTTCTTACTCATACGGACCATATCCCGTTAAACTCTGCTTATGAAACTGTAACAAACCACAGCATCTCTTTCAAAAATGCTCTTTCATTTATAGTGAAAAACGTGTTGGGTTCGTAAACTGTGTAAATTCATTTGAGCCGAAAAATCACTGGGTTTACCGGAAATGAACTCTTTCTTGTAGTAAGACACAGAGGCTTTGGTTTAACTTCGTTTGTGAAGGGAAATTCAGACCAGTGTTCACATCCATGAAACACCCTCTGTTTGAACGCAAGAAGCATCCTCTTCTTTCCAGAGTCCACAATACAGCAAGAAATATGAGCATGTCCAGAAAAAAAGAACAGTGTTTCCTACTCATACGGACCATATCTAGTTGAACTCTGCTTATGAAACTGTAACAAACCACAGCATCTCTTACATAGATGCTCTTTAGTTAATAGTGAAAAACGTGTTTGGTTCGTGAACTGTGTAAATTCATTTGAGCCGAAAAATCACTGGGTGTACGGGAAATGAACTCTTGCTTGTAGGATGACACAGAGCCTTTGGTTTAGCTCCGTTTGTGAAGGGAAATTCAGACCAGAGTTCTCATCTATTAAACACACTCTGTTTTAACTCAAGAAGCATGCTGTTCTTGCCAGCATCTCTAATACAACAAGAAACATGAGCATGCCCAGAAAAAAAGAACTTTGTTTCCGACTTATACGGACAATATCTAGTTGAATTCTGATTATGAAACTATAACAAACGACAGCATCTCTTACATAGATGCTCTTTAGTTAATAGTGAAAAACGTGTTGGGTTCGTGAACTGTGTAAATTCATTTGAGGCGAAAAATCACTGGGCTTACAGGAAATAAACTCTTGCTTGTAGGAAGACACACAGCCTTTGGTTTAACTCCATTTCTGAAGGAAAATTCAGACCAGTGTTCTCATCCATGAAACATACTCTGTTTTAACGCGAGAAGCATGCTCTTCTTTCTAGCGTCTCCAATACAGCAAGAAACATGAGCATGCCCAGAAAAAAAGAACTGTGTTTCTTACTCATACGGACCATATCCAGTTAAACTCTGCTTATGAAACTGTAATAAACGACAGCATCTCTTACATAGATGCTCTTTAGTTAATAGTGAAAAACGTTTTAGGTTCGTGAACTGTGTAAATTCATTTGAGCCGAAAAATCACTGGGCTTACCGGAAATTAACTCTTGCTTGTAGGAAGACACAGAGCCTTTGGTTTAACTCCGTTTCTGATGGAAAATTCAGACCAGTGTTCTCATCCATGAAACATACTCTGTTTTAACGCGACAAGCATGCTCTTCTTTCCAGCGTCTCCAATACAGCAAGAAACATGAGCATGCCCAGAAGAAAAGAACTGTGTTTCTTACTCATACGGACCATATCCAGTTAAACTCTGATTATGAAACTGTAACAAACCACAGCATCTCTTTCAAAAATGCTCTTTCCTTTAGAGTGAAAAACGTGTTGGGTTCGTGAACTGCGTAAATTCTTTTGAGCTGAAAAATCACTGGGTTTACACGAAATGAACTCTTGCTTGCAGTAAGACACAGAGACTTTGGTTTAACTCCGTCTCTTAAGGAAAATTCAGACCAGTGTTCTCATCCATGAAACACCTTCTGTTTTAACGCAAGAAGCAACCTCTTCTTTCCAGAGTCCACAATACAGCAAGAAATATGAGCATGTTCAGAAAAAAAGAACGGTGTTTCCTACTCATACAGAACATATCTAGGTGAACTCTGCTTATGAAACTGTAACAAACCACAGCATCTCTTACATAGATGCTCTTTAGTTAATAGTGAAAAACGTGTTGGGTTCGTGAACTGTGTAAATTCATTTGAGCCGAAAAATCACTGGGTGTACCGGAAATGAACTCTTGCTTGTAGGATGACACAGAGGCTTTGGTTTCACTCCGTTTCTGATGGAAATTCAAACCGGTGTTCTCATCCATGAAGCATACTCTGTTTTAACGAAAGAAGCATGCTCTTCTTTCCAGCGTCTCCAATACTGCAAGAAATATGAGCATGTTCAGAAAAAAAGAACTGTGTTTCCTACTCATATGGACAATATCTAGTTGAACTCTGCTTATGAAACTGTAACAAACCACATCATCTCTTACATAGATGCTCTTTAGTTAATAGTGAAAAAAGTATTGTGTTCATGAACTGTGTAAATTCATTTGAGGCGAAAAATCACTGGGTATACCGTAAATGAACTCTTGCTTGTAGTAAGACACAGAGGCTTTGGATTCACTCTGTTTGTGAAGGGAAATTCAGACCAGAGTTCTCATCCATGAAACACACTCTGTTTTCACGCAAGAAGCATGCTCTTCTTTCCAGAATCTGAAATACAGCAAGAAACATGAGCATGCCCAGAATAAAAGAACTGTGTTTCCTACTCATACGAACCATATCTAGTTGAACTCTGCTCATTAAACAGTAACAAACCACAGCATCTCTTACATAGATGACCTTTAGTTAATAGTGAAAATCGTGTTGGGTTCGTGAACTGTGTAAAACATTTGTGACGAAAAACTACTGGGTTTACCGGAAATGAACTCTTGCTTGTAGGAAGAGAAAGAGCCTTTGGTTTAACTCCGTTTGTGAAGGGAAATTCAGACCAGTGTTCTCATCCATGAAACATACTCTGTTTTAACACGAGAAGCATGCTCTTCTTTCCAGCGTCTCCAATACAGCAAGAAACATGAGCATGCCCAGAAAAAAAGAACTGTGTTTCTTACTCATACGGACCATATCCCGTTAAACTCTGCTTTTGAAACTGTAACAAACCACAGCATCTCTTTCAAAAATGCTCTTTCATTTATAGTGAAAAACGTGTTGGGTTCGTAAACTGTGTAAATTCATTTGAGCCGAAAAATCACTGGGTTTACCGGAAATGAACTCTTTCTTGTAGTAAGACACAGAGGCTTTGGTTTAACTTCGTTTGTGAAGGGAAATTCAGACCAGTGTTCACATCCATGAAACACCCTCTGTTTGAACGCAAGAAGCATCCTCTTCTTTCCAGAGTCCACAATACAGCAAGAAATATGAGCATGTCCAGAAAAAAAGAACAGTGTTTCCTACTCATACGGACCATATCTAGTTGAACTCTGCTTATGAAACTGTAACAAACCACAGCATCTCTTACATAGATGCTCTTTAGTTAATAGTGAAAAACGTGTTTGGTTCGTGAACTGTGTAAATTCATTTGAGCCGAAAAATCACTGGGTTTACCGGAAATGAACTCTTGCTTGTAGGATGACCCAGAGCCTTTGGTTTAGCTCCGTTTGTGAAGGGAAATTCAGACCAGAGTTCTCATCTGTTAAACACACTCTGTTTTAACTCAAGAAGCATGCTGTTCTTGCCAGCATCTCTAATACAACAAGAAACATGAGCATGCCCAGAAAAAAAGAACTTTGTTTCCGACTTATACGGACAATATCTAGTTGAATTCTGATTATGAAACTATAACAAAAGACAGCATCTCTTACATAGATGCTCTTTAGTTAATAGTGAAAAACGTGTTGGGTTCGTGAACTGTGTAAATTCATTTGAGGCGAAAAATCACTGGGCTTACAGGAAATAAACTCTTGCTTGTAGGAAGACACACAGCCTTTGGTTTAACTCCATTTCTGAAGGAAAATTCAGACCAGTGTTCTCATCCATGAAACATACTCTGTTTTAACGCGAGAAGCATGCTCTTCTTTCTAGCGTCTCCAATACAGCAAGAAACATGAGCATGCCCAGAAAAAAAGAACTGTGTTTCTTACTCATACGGACCATATCCAGTTAAACTCTGCTTATGAAACTGTAATAAACGACAGCATCTCTTACATAGATGCTCTTTAGTTAATAGTGAAAAACGTTTTAGGTTCGTGAACTGTGTAAATTCATTTGAGCCGAAAAATCACTGGGCTTACCGGAAATTAACTCTTGCTTGTAGGAAGACATAGAGCCTTTGGTTTAACTCCGTTTCTGATGGAAAATTCAGACCAGTGTTCTCATCCATGAAACATACTCTGTTTTAACGCGACAAGCATGCTCTTCTTTCCAGCGTCTCCAATACAGCAAGAAACATGAGCATGCCCAGAAAAAAAGAACTGTATTTCTTACTCATAGGGACCATATCCAGTTAAACTCTGATTATGAAACTGTAACAAACCACAGCATCTCTGTCAAAAATGCTCTCTCATTTATAGTGAAAACCGTGTTGGGTTCGTGAATTGCTTAAATTCATTTGAGCCGAAAAATCACTGGGTTTCCTGGAAATGAACTCTTTCTTGTAGTAAGACACAGAGGCTTTGGTTTAACTCCGTTTGTGAAGGGAAATTCAGACCAGTGTTCACATCCAGGAAACACCCTCTGTTTGAACGCAAGAAGCATCCTCTTCTTTCCAGAGTCCACAATACAGCAAGAAATATGAGCAGGTCCAGAAAAAAAGAACAGTGTTTCCTACTCATACGGACCATATCTAGTTGAACTCTGCTTATGAAACTGTAACAAACCACAGCATCTCTTACATAGATGCTCTTTAGTTAATAGTGAAAAACGTGTTGGGTTCGTGAACTGTGTAAATTCATTTGAGCCAAAAAATCACTGGGCTTACCGGAAATGAACTCTTGCTTGTAGGAAGACACAGAGCCTTTGGTTTAACTCCGTTCCTGAAGGAAAATTGAGACCAGTGTTCTCATCCATGAAACATACTCTGTTTTAACGCGAGAAGCATGCTCTTCTTTCCAGCGTCTCCAATACAGCAAGAAACATGAGCATGCCCAGAAGAAAAGAACTGTGTTTCTTACTCATACGGACCATATCCAGTTAAACTCTGCTTATGAAACTGTAACAAACCACAGCATCTCTTTCAAAAATGCTCTTTCATTTATAGTGAAAAACGTGTTGGGTTCGTGAGCTGTGTAAATTCATTTGAGATGAAAAATCACTGGGTTTACCGGAAATGAACTCTTGCTTATAGGAAGACAAAGAGCTTTTGGTTTAACTCCATTTGTGAAGAGAAATTCAGACCAGTGTTCGCATCCATGAAACATACTCTGTTTTAACGCCAGAAGCATGCTCTTCTTTCCAGCGTCTCCAATACAGCAAGAAACATGAGCATGCCCAGAAAAAAAGAACTGTGTTTCTTACTCATACGGACCATATCCAGTTAAACTCTGCTTATGAAACTGTAACAAACCACAGCATCTCTGTCAAAAATGCTCTCTCATTTATAGTGAAAAACGTGTTGGGTTCGTGAATTGCGTAAATTCATTTGAGCCGAAAAATCACTGGGTTTCCTGGAAATGAACTCTTTCTTGTAGTAAGACACAGAGGCTTTGGTTTAACTCCGTTTGTGAAGGGAAATTCAGACCAGTGTTCACATCCAGGAAACACCCTCTGTTTGAACGCAAGAAGCATCCTCTTCTTTCCAGAGTCCACAATACAGCAAGAAATATGAGCAGGTCCAGAAAAAAAGAACAGTGTTTCCTACTCATACGGACCATATCTAGTTGAACTCTGCTTATGAAACTGTAACAAACCACAGCATCTCTTACATAGATGCTCTTTAGTTAATAGTGAAAAACGTATTGGGTTCATGATCTGTGTAAATTCATTTGAGGCGAAAAATCACTGGGCTTACCCGACATGAACTCTTGCTTGTAGGAAGACCCAGAGGCTTTGGTTTCACTCCGTTTGTGAAGGGAAATTCAGACCAGAGTTCTCATCCATGAAACACAATCTGTTTTAACGCAAGAAGCATGCTCTTCTTTCCAAAATCTGCAATAGAGCAAGAAATATGAGCATGCCCAGAAAAAAGGAACTGTGTTTCTTACTCATACGGACCATATCCAGTTAAACTCTGCTTTTGAAACTGTAACAAACCACAGCATCTCAGTCAAAAATGCTCTCTCATTTATAGTGAAAAACGTGTTGGGTTCGTGAATTGCGTAAATTCATTTGAGCCGAAAAATCACTGGGTTTCCTGGAAATGAACTCTTTCTTGTAGTAAGACACAGAGGCTTTGGTTTAACTCCGTTTGTGAAGGGAAATTCAGACCAGTGTTCACATCCAGGAAACACCCTCTGTTTGAACGCAAGAAGCATCCTCTTCTTTCCAGAGTCCACAATACAGCAAGAAATATGAGCATGTCCAGAAAAAAAGAACAGTGTTTCCTACTCATACGGACCATATCTACTTGAACTCTGCTTATGAAACTGTAACAAACCACAGCATCTCTTACATAGATGCTCTTTAGTTATTAGTGAAAAACGTGTTTGGTTCGTGAACTGTGTAAATTCATTTGAGCCGAAAAATCACTGGGTGTACGGAAATGAACTCTTGCTTGTAGGATGACACAGAGCCTTTGGTTTAACTCCGTTTGTGAAGGGAAATTCAGACCAGAGTTCTCATCTATGTAACACACTCTGTTTTAATGCAAGAAGCATGCTCTTCTTGCCAGCATCTCTAATACAACAAGAAACATGAGCATGCCCAGAAAAAAGGAACTGTGTTTCCTACTCATACAGAACATATCTAGTTGAATTCTGATTATGAAACTATAACAAACGACAGCATCTCTTACATAGATGCTCTTTAGTCAATAGTGAAAAACGTGTTGGGTTCGTGAACTGTGTAAATTCATTCGAGCCAAAAAATCACTGGGCTTACCGGAAATGAACTCTTGCTTTTAGGAAGACACAGAGCCTTTGGTTTAACTCCGTTTCTGATGGAAAATTCAGACCAGTGTTCTCATCCATGAAACATACTCTGTTTTAACGCGAGAAGCATGCTCTTCTTTCCAGCGTCTCCAATACAGCAAGAAACATGAGCATGCCCAGAAGAAAAGAACTGTGTTTCTTACTCATACGGACCATATCCAGTTAAACTCTGATTATGAAACTGTAACAAACCACAGCATCTCTTTCAAAAATGCTCTTTCCTTTATAGTGAAAAACGTGTTGGGTTCGTGAGCTGTGTAAATTCATTTGAGAGGAAAAATCACTGGGTTTACCGGAAATGAACTCTTGCTTGTAGGAAGACAAAGAGCTTTTGGTTTAACTCCATTTGTGAAGAGAAATTCAGACCAGTGTTCGCATCCATGAAACATACTCTGTTTTAACGCAAGAAGCATGCCATTGTTTCCAGCGTCTCCAAACCAGCAAGAAATATGAGCATGTCCAGAAAAAATGAACTGTGTTTCCTACTCATACGGACCATATCTAGTAGAAATCTGATTATGAAACTGTAACAAACCACAAAATCTCTTACATAGATGCTCTTTAGTTAATAGTGAAAAACGTCTTGGGTTCGTGAACTGTGTAAATTCATTTGAGCCGAAAAATCACTGGGCTTAATGGAAATGAACTCTTGCTTGTAGGAAGACACAGAGCCTTTGGTTTAACTCCGTTCCTGAAGGATAATTCACACCAGTGTTCTCATCCATGAAACATACTCTGTTTTAACGCGAGAAGCATGCTCTTGTTTCCAGCGTCTCTAATACAGCAAGAAACATGAGCATGCCCAGAAAAAAAAGAACTGTGTTTCTTACTCATACGGACCATATCCAGTTAAACTCTGCTTATGAAACTGTAACAAACCACAGCATTTCTTTCAAAAATGCTCTCTCATTTATAGTGAAAAACGTTTTGAGTTCATGAACTGCGTAAATTCATTTGAGCTGAAAAATATCTGGGTTAACCGGGAATGAACTCTTGCTTGTAGGAAGACACAGAGGCTTTGGTTTAACTCCGTTTGTGAAGGGATATTCAGACCAGTGTTCTCATCCATGAAACACCCTCTGTTTGAACGCAAGAAGCATCTTCTTCTTTCCAGAGTCCACATTACAGCAAGAAATATGAGCATGTCCAGAAAAAAAGAACAGTGTTTCCTACTCATACGGACCATATCTAGTTGAACTCTGCTTATGAAACTGTAACAAACCACAGCATCTCTTACATAGATGCTCTTTAGTTAATAGTGAAAAAAGTGTTGGGTTCGTGAACTGTGTAAATTCATTTGAGCCGAAAAATCACTGGGGTTACCCGAAATAAACTCTTGCTTGTAGGAAGACACAGAGACTTTGATTTAACTCCGTTTGTGAAGGGAAATTCAGACCAGTGTTCTCATCCATGCAACACCCTCTGTTTGAACGCAAGAATTATCCTCTTCTTTCCAGAGACTGCAATACAGCAAGAAATATGAGCATGTCCAGAAAAAAGGAACTGTGTTTCCTACTCATACGGACCTAATCTAGTAGAACTCTGCTTATGAAACTGTAACAAACCTCAGAACACTTACATAGATGCTCTTTAGTTAATAGTGAAAAACGTATTGGGTTCATGAACTGTGTAAATTCATTTGAGGCGAAAAATCACTGGGGTTACCCGAAATGAACTCTTGCTTGTAGGAAGACACAGAAGCTTTGGTTTCACTATGTTTGTGAAGGAAAATTCAGACCAGAGTTCTCATCCATGAAACACACTCTGTTTTCACGCAAGAAGCATGCTCTTCTTTCCAGAATCTGAAATAAAGCAAGAAACATGAGCATGCCAAGAAAAAATGAACTGTGTTTCCTACTCATACGGACCATATCTAGTAGAAATCTGATTATGAAACTGTAACAAACGACAGCATCTCTTACATAGATGCTCTTTAGTTAATTGTGAAAAACGTGTTGGGTTCGTGAACTGTGTAAATTCATTTGAGCCGAAAAATCACTTGGCTTAATGGAAATGAACTCTTGCTTGTAGGAAGACACAGAGCCTTTGGATTTACTCTGTTTCTGAAGGAAAATTCAGACCAGTGTTCTCATCCATGAAACATACTCTGTTTTAACGCGACAAGCATGCTCTTCTTTCCAGCGACTCTAATACAGCAAGAAACATGAGCATGCCCAGAAAAAAAAGAACTGTGTTTCTTACTCATACGGACCATATCCAGTTAAACTCTGCTTATGAAACTGTAACAAACCACAGCATCTCTTTCAAAAATGCTCTCTCATTTATAGTGAAAAACGTGTTGGGTTCATGAACTGCGTAAATTCATTTGAGCTGAAAAATATCTGGGTTAACCGTAAATGAACTCTTGCTTGTAGGAAGACACAGAGGCTTTGGTTTAACTCCGTTTGTGAAGGGATATTCAGACCAGTGTTCTCATCCATGAAACACCCTCTGTTTGAACACAAGAAGCAACCTCTTCTTTCCAGAGTCCACAATACAGCAAGAAATATGAGCATGTCCAGAAAAAAAGAACAGTGTTTCCTACTCATACGGACCATATCTAGTTGAACTCTGCTTATGAAACTGTAACAAACCACTGCATCTCTTACATAGATGCTCTTTAGTTAATAGTGAAAAACGTGTTGGGTTCGTGAACTGTGTAAATTCATTTGAGCCAAAAAATCACTGGGTTTACCGGAAATGAACTCTTGCTTTTAGGAAGACACAGAGCCTTTGGTTTAACTCCGTTTCTGATGGAAAATTCAGACCAGTGTTCTCATCCATGAAACATACTCTGTTTTAACGCGAGAAGCATGCTCTTCTTTCCAGCGTCTCCAATACAGCAAGAAACATGAGCATGCCCAGAAGAAAAGTACTGTGTTTCCTACTCATACGGACCTAATCTAGTAGAACTCTCCTTATGAAACTGTAACAAACCTCAGAACTCTTACATAGATGCTCTTTAGTTAATAGTGAAAAACGTGTTGGGTTCTTGAACTGTGTAAATTCATTTGAGCCAAAAAAATCACTGGGCTTACTGGAAATGAACTCTTGCTTTTAGGAAGACACAGAGCCTTTGGTTTAACTCCGTTTCTGATGGAAAATTCAGACCAGTGTTCTCATCCATGAAACATACTCTGTTTTAACGCGAGAAGCATGCTCTTCTTTCCAGCGTCTCCAATACAGCAAGAAACATGAGCATGCCCAGAAGAAAAGTACTGTGTTTCTTACTCATACGGACCATATCCAGTTAAACTCTGATTATGAAACTGTAACAAACCACAGCATCTCTTTCAAAAATGCTCTTTCCTTTATAGTGAAAAATGTGTTGGGTTCGTGAGCTGTGTAAATTCATTTGAGACGAAAAATCACTGGGTTTACCGGAAATGAACTCTTGCTTGTAGGAAGACAAAGAGCTTTTGGTTTAACTCCATTTGTGAAGAGAAATTCAGACCAGTGTTCGCATCCATGAAACATGCTCTGTTTTAACGCAAGAAGCATGCCATTCTTTCCAGCGTCTCCAAACCAGCAAGAAATATGAGCATGTCTAGAAAAAAAGAACTGTGTTTCCTATTCATATGGACCATATCTAGTTGAACTCTGCTTATGAAACTGTAACAAACCACAGCATCTCTTACATAGATGCTCTTTAGTTAATAGTGAAAAAACGTATTGGGTTCACGAACTGTGTAAATTCATTTGAGGCGAAAAATCACTGGGCTTACCCGACATGAACTCTTGCTTGTAGGAAGACACAGAGCCTCTGGTTTAACTCCGTTTCTGAAGGAAAATTCACACCAGTGTTCTCATCCATGAAACATACTCTGTTTTAACGCGAGAAGCATGCTCTTCTTTCCAGCGTCTCCAATACAGCAAGAAACATGAGCATGCCCAGAAGAAAAGAACTGTGTTTCTTACTCATACGGACCATATCCAGTTAAACTCTGCTTATGAAACTGTAACAAACCACAGCATCTCTTTCAAAAATGCTCTTTCATTTATAGTGAAAAACGTGTTGGGTTCGTGAGCTGTGTAAATTCATTTGAGCCGAAAAATCACTGGGTTTACCGGAAATGAACTCTTGCTTGTAGGATGACACAGAGCCTTTGGTTTAGCTCCGTTTGTGAAGGGAAATTCAGACCAGAGTTCTCATCTGTTAAACACACTCTGTTTTAACTCAAGAAGCATGCTGTTCTTGCCAGCATCTCTAATACAACAAGAAACATGAGCATGCCCAGAAAAAAAGAACTTTGTTTCCGACTTATACGGACAATATCTAGTTGAATTCTGATTATGAAACTATAACAAAAGACAGCATCTCTTACATAGATGCTCTTTAGTTAATAGTGAAAAACGTGTTGGGTTCGTGAACTGTGTAAATTCATTTGAGGCGAAAAATCACTGGGCTTACAGGAAATAAACTCTTGCTTGTAGGAAGACACACAGCCTTTGGTTTAACTCCATTTCTGAAGGAAAATTCAGACCAGTGTTCTCATCCATGAAACATACTCTGTTTTAACGCGAGAAGCATGCTCTTCTTTCTAGCGTCTCCAATACAGCAAGAAACATGAGCATGCCCAGAAAAAAAGAACTGTGTTTCTTACTCATACGGACCATATCCAGTTAAACTCTGCTTATGAAACTGTAATAAACGACAGCATCTCTTACATAGATGCTCTTTAGTTAATAGTGAAAAACGTTTTAGGTTCGTGAACTGTGTAAATTCATTTGAGCCGAAAAATCACTGGGCTTACCGGAAATTAACTCTTGCTTGTAGGAAGACATAGAGCCTTTGGTTTAACTCCGTTTCTGATGGAAAATTCAGACCAGTGTTCTCATCCATGAAACATACTCTGTTTTAACGCGACAAGCATGCTCTTCTTTCCAGCGTCTCCAATACAGCAAGAAACATGAGCATGCCCAGAAAAAAAGAACTGTATTTCTTACTCATAGGGACCATATCCAGTTAAACTCTGATTATGAAACTGTAACAAACCACAGCATCTCTGTCAAAAATGCTCTCTCATTTATAGTGAAAACCGTGTTGGGTTTGTGAATTGCTTAAATTCATTTGAGCCGAAAAATCACTGGGTTTCCTGGAAATGAACTCTTTCTTGTAGTAAGACACAGAGGCTTTGGTTTAACTCCGTTTGTGAAGGGAAATTCAGACCAGTGTTCACATCCAGGAAACACCCTCTGTTTGAACGCAAGAAGCATCCTCTTCTTTCCAGAGTCCACAATACAGCAAGAAATATGAGCAGGTCCAGAAAAAAAGAACAGTGTTTCCTACTCATACGGACCATATCTAGTTGAACTCTGCTTATGAAACTGTAACAAACCACAGCATCTCTTACATAGATGCTCTTTAGTTAATAGTGAAAAACGTGTTGGGTTCGTGAACTGTGTAAATTCATTTGAGCCAAAAAATCACTGGGCTTACCGGAAATGAACTCTTGCTTGTAGGAAGACACAGAGCCTTTGGTTTAACTCCGTTCCTGAAGGATAATTCACACCAGTGTTCTCATCCATGAAACATACTCTGTTTTAACGCGAGAAGCATGCTCTTCTTTCCAGCGTCTCCAATACAGCAAGAAACATGAGCATGCCCAGAAGAAAAGAACTGTGTTTCTTACTCATACGGACCATATCCAGTTAAACTCTGCTTATGAAACTGTAACAAACCACAGCATCTCTTTCAAAAATGCTCTTTCATTTATAGTGAAAAACGTGTTGGGTTCGTGAGCTGTGTAAATTCATTTGAGATGAAAAATCACTGGGTTTACCGGAAATGAACTCTTGCTTATAGGAAGACAAAGAGCTTTTGGTTTAACTCCATTTGTGAAGAGAAATTCAGACCAGTGTTCGCATCCATGAAACATACTCTGTTTTAACGCCAGAAGCATGCTCTTCTTTCCAGCGTCTCCAATACAGCAAGAAACATGAGCATGCCCAGAAAAAAAGAACTGTGTTTCTTACTCATACGGACCATATCCAGTTAAACTCTGCTTATGAAACTGTAACAAACCACAGCATCTCTGTCAAAAATGCTCTCTCATTTATAGTGAAAAACGTGTTGGGTTCGTGAATTGCGTAAATTCATTTGAGCCGAAAAATCACTGGGTTTCCTGGAAATGAACTCTTTCTTGTAGTAAGACACAGAGGCTTTGGTTTAACTCCGTTTGTGAAGGGAAATTCAGACCAGTGTTCACATCCAGGAAACACCCTCTGTTTGAACGCAAGAAGCATCCTCTTCTTTCCAGAGTCCACAATACAGCAAGAAATATGAGCAGGTCCAGAAAAAAAGAACAGTGTTTCCTACTCATACGGACCATATCTAGTTGAACTCTGCTTATGAAACTGTAACAAACCACAGCATCTCTTACATAGATGCTCTTTAGTTAATAGTGAAAAACGTATTGGGTTCATGATCTGTGTAAATTCATTTGAGGCGAAAAATCACTGGGCTTACCCGACATGAACTCTTGCTTGTAGGAAGACCCAGAGGCTTTGGTTTCACTCCGTTTGTGAAGGGAAATTCAGACCAGAGTTCTCATCCATGAAACACAATCTGTTTTAACGCAAGAAGCATGCTCTTCTTTCCAAAATCTGCAATAGAGCAAGAAATATGAGCATGCCCAGAAAAAAGGAACTGTGTTTCTTACTCATACGGACCATATCCAGTTAAACTCTGCTTTTGAAACTGTAACAAACCACAGCATCTCAGTCAAAAATGCTCTCTCATTTATAGTGAAAAACGTGTTGGGTTCGTGAATTGCGTAAATTCATTTGAGCCGAAAAATCACTGGGTTTCCTGGAAATGAACTCTTTCTTGTAGTAAGACACAGAGGCTTTGGTTTAACTCCGTTTGTGAAGGGAAATTCAGACCAGTGTTCACATCCAGGAAACACCCTCTGTTTGAACGCAAGAAGCATCCTCTTCTTTCCAGAGTCCACAATACAGCAAGAAATATGAGCATGTCCAGAAAAAAAGAACAGTGTTTCCTACTCATACGGACCATATCTACTTGAACTCTGCTTATGAAACTGTAACAAACCACAGCATCTCTTACATAGATGCTCTTTAGTTATTAGTGAAAAACGTGTTTGGTTCGTGAACTGTGTAAATTCATTTGAGCCGAAAAATCACTGGGTGTACGGAAATGAACTCTTGCTTGTAGGATGACACAGAGCCTTTGGTTTAACTCCGTTTGTGAAGGGAAATTCAGACCAGAGTTCTCATCTATGTAACACACTCTGTTTTAATGCAAGAAGCATGCTCTTCTTGCCAGCATCTCTAATACAACAAGAAACATGAGCATGCCCAGAAAAAAGGAACTGTGTTTCCTACTCATACAGAACATATCTAGTTGAATTCTGATTATGAAACTATAACAAACGACAGCATCTCTTACATAGATGCTCTTTAGTCAATAGTGAAAAACGTGTTGGGTTCGTGAACTGTGTAAATTCATTCGAGCCAAAAAATCACTGGGCTTACCGGAAATGAACTCTTGCTTTTAGGAAGACACAGAGCCTTTGGTTTAACTCCGTTTCTGATGGAAAATTCAGACCAGTGTTCTCATCCATGAAACATACTCTGTTTTAACGCGAGAAGCATGCTCTTCTTTCCAGCGTCTCCAATACAGCAAGAAACATGAGCATGCCCAGAAGAAAAGAACTGTGTTTCTTACTCATACGGACCATATCCAGTTAAACTCTGATTATGAAACTGTAACAAACCACAGCATCTCTTTCAAAAATGCTCTTTCCTTTATAGTGAAAAACGTGTTGGGTTCGTGAGCTGTGTAAATTCATTTGAGAGGAAAAATCACTGGGTTTACCGGAAATGAACTCTTGC
Organism: Onychomys leucogaster; assembly: GCA_949786385.1. Classification (NCBI taxonomy): domain Eukaryota; kingdom Metazoa; phylum Chordata; class Mammalia; order Rodentia; family Cricetidae; genus Onychomys; species Onychomys leucogaster. The sequence continues at coordinate 734,268 of CATKUP010000070.1, forward strand.
TTGTAGGAAGACAAAGAGCTTTTGGTTTAACTCCATTTGTGAAGAGAAATTCAGACCAGTGTTCGCATCCATGAAACATACTCTGTTTTAACGCAAGAAGCATGCCATTGTTTCCAGCGTCTCCAAACCAGCAAGAAATATGAGCATGTCCAGAAAAAATGAACTGTGTTTCCTACTCATACGGACCATATCTAGTAGAAATCTGATTATGAAACTGTAACAAACCACAAAATCTCTTACATAGATGCTCTTTAGTTAATAGTGAAAAACGTCTTGGGTTCGTGAACTGTGTAAATTCATTTGAGCCGAAAAATCACTGGGCTTAATGGAAATGAACTCTTGCTTGTAGGAAGACACAGAGCCTTTGGTTTAACTCCGTTCCTGAAGGATAATTCACACCAGTGTTCTCATCCATGAAACATACTCTGTTTTAACGCGAGAAGCATGCTCTTGTTTCCAGCGTCTCTAATACAGCAAGAAACATGAGCATGCCCAGAAAAAAAAGAACTGTGTTTCTTACTCATACGGACCATATCCAGTTAAACTCTGCTTATGAAACTGTAACAAACCACAGCATTTCTTTCAAAAATGCTCTCTCATTTATAGTGAAAAACGTTTTGAGTTCATGAACTGCGTAAATTCATTTGAGCTGAAAAATATCTGGGTTAACCGGGAATGAACTCTTGCTTGTAGGAAGACACAGAGGCTTTGGTTTAACTCCGTTTGTGAAGGGATATTCAGACCAGTGTTCTCATCCATGAAACACCCTCTGTTTGAACGCAAGAAGCATCTTCTTCTTTCCAGAGTCCACATTACAGCAAGAAATATGAGCATGTCCAGAAAAAAAGAACAGTGTTTCCTACTCATACGGACCATATCTAGTTGAACTCTGCTTATGAAACTGTAACAAACCACAGCATCTCTTACATAGATGCTCTTTAGTTAATAGTGAAAAAAGTGTTGGGTTCGTGAACTGTGTAAATTCATTTGAGCCGAAAAATCACTGGGGTTACCCGAAATAAACTCTTGCTTGTAGGAAGACACAGAGACTTTGATTTAACTCCGTTTGTGAAGGGAAATTCAGACCAGTGTTCTCATCCATGCAACACCCTCTGTTTGAACGCAAGAATTATCCTCTTCTTTCCAGAGACTGCAATACAGCAAGAAATATGAGCATGTCCAGAAAAAAGGAACTGTGTTTCCTACTCATACGGACCTAATCTAGTAGAACTCGGCTTATGAAACTGTAACAAACCTCAGAACACTTACATAGATGCTCTTTAGTTAATAGTGAAAAACGTATTGGGTTCATGAACTGTGTAAATTCATTTGAGGCGAAAAATCACTGGGGTTACCCGAAATGAACTCTTGCTTGTAGGAAGACACAGAAGCTTTGGTTTCACTATGTTTGTGAAGGAAAATTCAGACCAGAGTTCTCATCCATGAAACACACTCTGTTTTCACGCAAGAAGCATGCTCTTCTTTCCAGAATCTGAAATAAAGCAAGAAACATGAGCATGCCAAGAAAAAATGAACTGTGTTTCCTACTCATACGGACCATATCTAGTAGAAATCTGATTATGAAACTGTAACAAACGACAGCATCTCTTACATAGATGCTCTTTAGTTAATTGTGAAAAACGTGTTGGGTTCGTGAACTGTGTAAATTCATTTGAGCCGAAAAATCACTTGGCTTAATGGAAATGAACTCTTGCTTGTAGGAAGACACAGAGCCTTTGGATTTACTCTGTTTCTGAAGGAAAATTCAGACCAGTGTTCTCATCCATGAAACATACTCTGTTTTAACGCGACAAGCATGCTCTTCTTTCCAGCGACTCTAATACAGCAAGAAACATGAGCATGCCCAGAAAAAAAAGAACTGTGTTTCTTACTCATACGGACCATATCCAGTTAAACTCTGCTTATGAAACTGTAACAAACCACAGCATCTCTTTCAAAAATGCTCTCTCATTTATAGTGAAAAACGTGTTGGGTTCATGAACTGCGTAAATTCATTTGAGCTGAAAAATATCTGGGTTAACCGTAAATGAACTCTTGCTTGTAGGAAGACACAGAGGCTTTGGTTTAACTCCGTTTGTGAAGGGATATTCAGACCAGTGTTCTCATCCATGAAACACCCTCTGTTTGAACACAAGAAGCAACCTCTTCTTTCCAGAGTCCACAATACAGCAAGAAATATGAGCATGTCCAGAAAAAAAGAACAGTGTTTCCTACTCATACGGACCATATCTAGTTGAACTCTGCTTATGAAACTGTAACAAACCACTGCATCTCTTACATAGATGCTCTTTAGTTAATAGTGAAAAACGTGTTGGGTTCGTGAACTGTGTAAATTCATTTGAGCCAAAAAATCACTGGGTTTACCGGAAATGAACTCTTGCTTGTAGAAAGACACAGAGACTTTGATTTAACTCCGTTTGTGAAGGGAAATTCAGACCAGTGTTCTCATCCATGAAACACCCTCTGTTTTAACGCAAGAATTATCCTCTTCTTTCCAGAGACTGCAATACAGCAAGAAATATGAGCATGTCCAGAAAAAAAGAACTGTGTTTCCTACTCATACGGACCTAATCTAGTAGAACTCTGCTTATGAAACTGTAACAAACCTCAGAACTCTTACATAGATGCTCTTTAGTTAATAGTGAAAAACGTGTTGGGTTCTTGAACTGTGTAAATTCATTTGAGCCAAAAAAATCACTGGGCTTACTGGAAATGAACTCTTGCTTTTAGGAAGACACAGAGCCTTTGGTTTAACTCCGTTTCTGATGGAAAATTCAGACCAGTTTTCTCATCCATGAAACATACTCTGTTTTAACGCGAGAAGCATGCTCTTCTTTCCAGCGTCTCCAATACAGCAAGAAACATGAGCATGCCCAGAAGAAAAGTACTGTGTTTCTTACTCATACGGACCATATCCAGTTAAACTCTGATTATGAAACTGTAACAAACCACAGCATCTCTTTCAAAAATGCTCTTTCCTTTATAGTGAAAAATGTGTTGGGTTCGTGAGCTGTGTAAATTCATTTGAGACGAAAAATCACTGGGTTTACCGGAAATGAACTCTTGCTTGTAGGAAGACAAAGAGCTTTTGGTTTAACTCCATTTGTGAAGAGAAATTCAGACCAGTGTTCGCATCCATGAAACATGCTCTGTTTTAACGCAAGAAGCATGCCATTCTTTCCAGCGTCTCCAAACCAGCAAGAAATATGAGCATGTCTAGAAAAAAAGAACTGTGTTTCCTATTCATATGGACCATATCTAGTTGAACTCTGCTTATGAAACTGTAACAAACCACAGCATCTCTTACATAGATGCTCTTTAGTTAATAGTGAAAAAACGTATTGGGTTCACGAACTGTGTAAATTCATTTGAGGCGAAAAATCACTGGGCTTACCCGACATGAACTCTTGCTTTTAGGAAGACACAGAGCCTCTGGTTTAACTCCGTTTCTGAAGGAAAATTCACACCAGTGTTCTCATCCATGAAACATACTCTGTTTTAACGCGAGAAGCATGCTCTTCTTTCCAGCGTCTCCAATACAGCAAGAAACATGAGCATGCCCAGAAGAAAAGAACTGTGTTTCTTACTCATACGGACCATATCCAGTTAAACTCTGCTTATGAAACTGTAACAAACCACAGCATCTCTTTCAAAAATGCTCTTTCATTTATAGTGAAAAACGTGTTGGGTTCGTGAGCTGTGTAAATTCATTTGAGATGAAAAATCACTGGGTTTACCGGAAATGAACTCTTGCTTATAGGAAGACAAAGAGCTTTTGGTTTAACTCCATTTGTGAAGAGAAATTCAGACCAGTGTTCGCATCCATGAAACATACTCTGTTTTAACGCCAGAAGCATGCTCTTCTTTCCAGCGTCTCCAATACAGCAAGAAACATGAGCATGCCCAGAAAAAAAGAACTGTGTTTCTTACTCATACGGACCATATCCAGTTAAACTCTGCTTATGAAACTGTAACAAACCACAGCATCTCTGTCAAAAATGCTCTCTCATTTATAGTGAAAAACGTGTTGGGTTCGTGAATTGCGTAAATTCATTTGAGCCGAAAAATCACTGGGTTTCCTGGAAATGAACTCTTTCTTGTAGTAAGACACAGAGGCTTTGGTTTAACTCCGTTTGTGAAGGGAAATTCAGACCAGTGTTCACATCCAGGAAACACCCTCTGTTTGAACGCAAGAAGCATCCTCTTCTTTCCAGAGTCCACAATACAGCAAGAAATATGAGCAGGTCCAGAAAAAAAGAACAGTGTTTCCTACTCATACGGACCATATCTAGTTGAACTCTGCTTATGAAACTGTAACAAACCACAGCATCTCTTACATAGATGCTCTTTAGTTAATAGTGAAAAACGTGTTTGGTTCGTGAACTGTGTAAATTCATTTGAGCCGAAAAATCACTGGGTGTACGGGAAATGAACTCTTGCTTGTTGGATGACACAGAGCCTTTGGTTTAACTCCGTTTTTGATGGGAAATTCAGACCAGAGTTCTCATCTATGAAACACACTCTATTTTAACGCAAGAAGCATGCTCTTCTTGCCAGCATCTCTAATACAGCAAGAAACATGAGCATGCCCAGAAGAAAAGAACTGTGTTTCTTACTCATACGGACCATATCCAGTTAAACTCTGCTTATGAAACTGTAACAAACCACAGCATTTCTTTCAAAAATGCTCTTTCATTTATAGTGAAAAACGTGTTGGGTTCGTGAGCTGTGTAAATTCATTTGAGACGAAAAATCACTGGGTTTACCGGAAATGAACTCTTGCTTGTAGGAAGACAAAGAGCTTTTGGTTTAACTCCATTTGTGAAGAGAAATTCAGACCAGTGTTCGCATCCATGAAACATACTCTGTTTTAACGCAAGAAGCATGCCAATCTTTCCAGCGTCTCCAAACCAGCAAGAAATATGAGCATGTCTAGAAAAAAAGAACTGTGTTTCCTATTCATATGGACCATATCTAGTTGAACTCTGCTTATGAAACTGTAACAAACCACAAAATCTCTTACATAGATGCTCTTTAGTTAATAGTGAAAAACGTATTGGGTTCATGATCTGTGTAAATTCATTTGAGGCGAAAAATCACTGGGCTTACCCGACATGAACTCTTGCTTGTAGGAAGACCCAGTGGCTTTGGTTTCACTCCGTTTGTGAAGGGAAATTCAGACCAGAGTTCTCATCCATGAAACACAATCTGTTTTAACGCAAGAAGCATGCTCTTCTTTCCAAAATCTGCAATAGAGCAAGAAATATGAGCATGCCCAGAAAAAAGGAACTGTGTTTCTTACTCATACGGACCATATCCAGTTAAACTCTGCTTTTGAAACTGTAACAAACCACAGGATCTCAGTCAAAAATGCTCTCTCATTTATAGTGAAAAACGTGTTGGGTTCGTGAATTGCGTAAATTCATTTGAGCCGAAAAATCACTGGGTTTCCTGGAAATGAACTCTTTCTTGTAGTAAGACACAGAGGCTTTGGTTTAACTCCGTTTGTGAAGGGAAATTCAGACCAGTGTTCACATCCAGGAAACACCCTCTGTTTGAACGCAAGAAGCATCCTCTTCTTTCCAGAGTCCACAATACAGCAAGAAATATGAGCATGTCCAGAAAAAAAGAACAGTGTTTCCTACTCATACTGACCATATCTACTTGAACTCTGCTTATGAAACTGTAACAAACCACAGCATCTCTTACATAGATGCTCTTTAGTCAATAGTGAAAAACGTGTTGGGTTCGTGAACTGTGTAAATTCATTCGAGCCAAAAAATCACTGGGCTTACCGGAAATGAACTCTTGCTTTTAGGAAGACACAGAGCCTTTGGTTTAACTCCGTTTCTGATGGAAAATTCAGACCAGTGTTCTCATCCATGAAACATACTCTGTTTTAACGCGAGAAGCATGCTCTTCTTTCCAGCGTCTCCAATACAGCAAGAAACATGAGCATGCCCAGAAGAAAAGAACTGTGTTTCTTACTCATACGGACCATATCCAGTTAAACTCTGATTATGAAACTGTAACAAACCACAGCATCTCTTTCAAAAATGCTCTTTCCTTTATAGTGAAAAACGTGTTGGGTTCGTGAGCTGTGTAAATTCATTTGAGAGGAAAAATCACTGGGTTTACCGGAAATGAACTCTTGCTTGTAGGAAGACAAAGAGCTTTTGGTTTAACTCCATTTTTGAAGAGAAATTCAGACCAGTGTTCGCATCCATGAAACATACTCTGTTTTAACGCAAGAAGCATGCCATTGTTTCCAGCGTCTCCAAACCAGCAAGAAATATGAGCATGTCCAGAAAAAATGAACTGTGTTTCCTACTCATACGGACCATATCTAGTAGAAATCTGATTATGAAACTGTAACAAACCACAAAATCTCTTACATAGATGCTCTTTAGTTAATAGTGAAAAACGTCTTGGGTTCGTGAACTGTGTAAATTCATTTGAGCCGAAAAATCACTGGGCTTAATGGAAATGAACTCTTGCTTGTAGGAAGACACAGAGCCTTTGGTTTAACTCCGTTCCTGAAGGAAAATTCACACCAGTGTTCTCATCCATGAAACATACTCTGTTTTAACGCGAGAAGCATGCTCTTGTTTCCAGCGTCTCTAATACAGCAAGAAACATGAGCATGCCCAGAAAAAAAAGAACTGTGTTTCTTACTCATACGGACCATATCCAGTTAAACTCTGCTTATGAAACTGTAACAAACCACAGCATTTCTTTCAAAAATGCTCTCTCATTTATAGTGAAAAACGTTTTGAGTTCATGAACTGCGTAAATTCATTTGAGCTGAAAAATATCTGGGTTAACCGGGAATGAACTCTTGCTTGTAGGAAGACACAGAGGCTTTGGTTTAACTCCGTTTGTGAAGGGATATTCAGACCAGTGTTCTCATCCATGAAACACCCTCTGTTTGAACGCAAGAAGCATCTTCTTCTTTCCAGAGTCCACATTACAGCAAGAAATATGAGCATGTCCAGAAAAAAAGAACAGTGTTTCCTACTCATACGGACCATATCTAGTTGAACTCTGCTTATGAAACTGTAACAAACCACAGCATCTCTTACATAGATGCTCTTTAGTTAATAGTGAAAAAAGTGTTGGGTTCGTGAACTGTGTAAATTCATTTGAGCCGAAAAATCACTGGGGTTACCCGAAATGAACTCTTGCTTGTAGGAAGACACAGAGACTTTGATTTAACTCCGTTTGTGAAGGGAAATTCAGACCAGTGTTCTCATCCATGCAACACCCTCTGTTTGAACGCAAGAATTATCCTCTTCTTTCCAGAGACTGCAATACAGCAAGAAATATGAGCATGTCCAGAAAAAAGGAACTGTGTTTCCTACTCATACGGACCTAATCTAGTAGAACTCTGCTTATGAAACTGTAACAAACCTCAGAACACTTACATAGATGCTCTTTAGTTAATAGTGAAAAACGTATTGGGTTCATGAACTGTGTAAATTCATTTGAGGCGAAAAATCACTGGGGTTACCCGAAATGAACTCTTGCTTGTAGGAAGACACAGAAGCTTTGGTTTCACTATGTTTGTGAAGGAAAATTCAGACCAGAGTTCTCATCCATGAAACACACTCTGTTTTCACGCAAGAAGCATGCTCTTCTTTCCAGAATCTGAAATAAAGCAAGAAACATGAGCATGCCAAGAAAAAATGAACTGTGTTTCCTACTCATACGGACCATATCTAGTAGAAATCTGATTATGAAACTGTAACAAACGACAGCATCTCTTACATAGATGCTCTTTAGTTAATTGTGAAAAACGTGTTGGGTTCGTGAACTGTGTAAATTCATTTGAGCCGAAAAATCACTTGGCTTAATGGAAATGAACTCTTGCTTGTAGGAAGACACAGAGCCTTTGGATTTACTCTGTTTCTGAAGGAAAATTCAGACCAGTGTTCTCATCCATGAAACATACTCTGTTTTAACGCGACAAGCATGCTCTTCTTTCCAGCGACTCTAATACAGCAAGAAACATGAGCATGCCCAGAAAAAAAAGAACTGTGTTTCTTACTCATACGGACCATATCCAGTTAAACTCTGCTTATGAAACTGTAACAAACCACAGCATCTCTTTCAAAAATGCTCTCTCATTTATAGTGAAAAACGTGTTGGGTTCATGAACTGCGTAAATTCATTTTAGCTGAAAAATATCTGGGTTAACCGGAAATGAACTCTTGCTTGTAGGAAGACACAGAGGCTTTGGTTTAACTCCGTTTGTGAAGGGATATTCAGACCAGTGTTCTCATCCATGAAACACCCTCTGTTTGAACACAAGAAGCAACCTCTTCTTTCCAGAGTCCACAATACAGCAAGAAATATGAGCATGTCCAGAAAAAAAGAACAGTGTTTCCTACTCATACGGACCATATCTAGTTGAACTCTGCTTATGAAACTGTAACAAACCACTGCATCTCTTACATAGATGCTCTTTAGTTAATAGTGAAAAACGTGTTGGGTTCGTGAACTGTGTAAATTCATTTGAGCCAAAAAATCACTGGGTTTACCGGAAATGAACTCTTGCTTGTAGAAAGACACAGAGACTTTGATTTAACTCCGTTTGTGAATGGAAATTCAGACCAGTGTTCTCATCCATGAAACACCCTCTGTTTTAACGCAAGAATTATCCTCTTCTTTCCAGAGACTGCAATACAGCAAGAAATATGAGCATGTCCAGAAAAAAAGAACTGTGTTTCCTACTCATACGGACCTAATCTAGTAGAACTCTGCTCATTAAACAGTAACAAACCACAGAATCTCTTACATAGATGATCTTTAGTTAATAGTGAAAATCGTGTTGGGTTCGTGAACTGTGTAAATTCATTTGTGACGAAAAACTACTGGGTTTACCGGAAATGAACTCTTGCTTGTAGGAAGAGAAAGAGCCTTTGGTTTAACTCCGTTTGTGAGGGGAAATTCAGACCAGTGTTCTCATCCATGAAACATACTCTGTTTTAACACGAGAAGCATGCTCTTCTTTCCAGCGTCTCCAATACAGCAAGAAACATGAGCATGCCCAGGAAAAAAGAACTGTGTTTCTTACTCATACGGACCATATCCCGTTAAACTCTGCTTATGAAACTGTAACAAACCACAGCATCTCTTTCAAAAATGCTCTTTCATTTATAGTGAAAAACGTGTTGGGTTCGTGAACTGTGTAAATTCATTTGAGCCGAAAAATCACTGGGTTTACCGGAAATGAACACTTGCTTGTAGGAAGACACACAGGCTTTGGTTTCACTCCGTTTGTGAAGGGAAATTCAGACCAGAGTTCTCATCCATGAAACACACTCTGTTTTAACGCAAGAAGCATGCTCTTCTTTCCAGCATCTCTAATACAGCAAGAAACATGAGCATGCCCGGAAAAAAAAAAAAACTGTGTTTCTTACTCATACGGATCATATCCAGTTAAACTCTGCTTATGAAACTGTAACAAACCTCAACATCTCTTACATAGATGCTCTTTAGTTAATAGTGAAAAACATAGTGGATTCATGAACTGTGTAAATTCATTTGAGCCGAAAAATCACTGGGCTTACCGGAAATGAACTCTTGCTTGTAGGAAGACACAGAGGCTTTGGTTTAACTCCGTTTGTGAAGGGAAATTCAGACCAGAGTTTTCATCTATGAAACACACTCTGTTTTACTGCAAGAAGCATGCTCTTCTTTCCACCGTCTCCAATACAGCAAGAAACATGAGCATGCCCAGAAAAAAAGAACTGTGTTTCTTACTCATACGGACCATATCCCGTTAAACTCTGCTTATGAAACTGTAACAAACCACAGCATCTCTTTCAAAAATGCTCTTTCATTTATAGTGAAAAACGTGTTGGGTTCGTAAACTGTGTAAATTCATTTGAGCCGAAAAATCACTGGGTTTACCGGAAATGAACTCTTTCTTGTAGTAAGACACAAAGGCTTTGGTTTAACTTCGTTTGTGAAGGGAAATTCAGACCAGTGTTCACATCCATGAAACACCCTCTGTTTGAACGCAAGAAGCATCCTCTTCTTTCCAGAGTCCACAATACAGCAAGAAATATGAGCATGTCCAGAAAAAAAGAACAGTGTTTCCTACTCATACGGACCATATCTAGTTGAACTCTGCTTATGAAACTGTAACAAACCACAGCATCTCTTACATAGATGCTCTTTAGTTAATAGTGAAAAACGTGTTTGGTTCGTGAACTGTGTAAATTCATTTGAGCCGAAAAATCACTGGGTGTACGGGAAATGAACTCTTGCTTGTAGGATGACACAGAGCCTTTGGTTTAGCTCGGTTTGTGAAGGGAAATTCAGACCAGAGTTCTCATCTATTAAACACACTCTGTTTTAACTCAAGAAGCATGCTGTTCTTGCCAGCATCTCTAATACAACAAGAAACATGAGCATGCCCAGAAAAAAAGAACTTTGTTTCCGACTTATACGGACAATATCTAGTTGAATTCTGATTATGAAACTATAACAAACGACAGCATCTCTTACATAGATGCTCTTTAGTTAATAGTGAAAAACGTGTTGGGTTCGTGAACTGTGTAAATTCATTTGAGGCGAAAAATCACTGGGCTTACAGGAAATAAACTCTTGCTTGTAGGAAGACACACAGCCTTTGGTTTAACTCCATTTCTGAAGGAAAATTCAGACCAGTGTTCTCATCCATGAAACATACTCTGTTTTAACGCGAGAAGCATGCTCTTCTTTCTAGCGTCTCCAATACAGCAAGAAACATGAGCATGCCCAGAAAAAAAGAACTGTGTTTCTTACTCATACGGACCATATCCAGTTAAACTCTGCTTATGAAACTGTAATAAACGACAGCATCTCTTACATAGATGCTCTTTAGTTAATAGTGAAAAACGTTTTAGGTTCGTGAACTGTGTAAATTCATTTGAGCCGAAAAATCACTGGGCTTACCGGAAATTAACTCTTGCTTATAGGAAGACAAAGAGCTTTTGGTTTAACTCCATTTGTGAAGAGAAATTCAGACCAGTGTTCGCATCCATGAAACATACTCTGTTTTAACGCCAGAAGCATGCTCTTCTTTCCAGCGTCTCCAATACAGCAAGAAACATGAGCATGCCCAGAAAAAAAGAACTGTGTTTCTTACTCATACGGACCATATCCAGTTAAACTCTGCTTATGAAACTGTAACAAACCACAGCATCTCTGTCAAAAATGCTCTCTCATTTATAGTGAAAAACGTGTTGGGTTCGTGAATTGCGTAAATTCATTTGAGCCGAAAAATCACTGGGTTTCCTGGAAATGAACTCTTTCTTGTAGTAAGACACAGAGGCTTTGGTTTAACTCCGTTTGTGAAGGGAAATTCAGACCAGTGTTCACATCCAGGAAACACCCTCTGTTTGAACGCAAGAAGCATCCTCTTCTTTCCAGAGTCCACAATACAGCAAGAAATATGAGCAGGTCCAGAAAAAAAGAACAGTGTTTCCTACTCATACGGACCATATCTAGTTGAACTCTGCTTATGAAACTGTAACAAACCACAGCATCTCTTACATAGATGCTCTTTAGTTAATAGTGAAAAACGTGTTTGGTTCGTTAACTGTGTAAATTCATTTGAGCCGAAAAATCACTGGGTGTACGGGAAATGAACTCTTGCTTGTTGGATGACACAGAGCCTTTGGTTTAACTCCGTTTGTGAAGGGAAATTCAGACCAGAGTTTTCATCTATGAAACACACTCTGTTTTACTGCAAGAAGCATGCTCTTCTTTCCACCGTCTCCAATACAGCAAAAAACATGAGAATGCCCAGAAAAAAAGAACTGTGTTTCTTACTCATACGGACCATATCCAGTTAAACTCTGTTTATGAAACTGTAACAAACCACAGCTTCTCTTTCAAAAATGCTCTTTCATTTATAGTGAAAAACGTGTTGGGTTCGTGAACTGCGTAAATTCATTTGAGCCGAAAAATCACTGGGTTTACACGAAATGAACTCTTGCTTGCAGTAAGACACAGAGACTTTGGTTTAACTCCGTCTCTTAAGGAAAATTCAGACCAGTGTTGTCATCCATGAAACACCCTCTGTTTTAACGCAAGAAGCAACCTCTTCTTTCCAGAGTCCACAATACAGCAAGAAATATGAGCATGTTCAGAAAAAAAGAACGGTGTTTCCTACTCATACAGAACATATCTAGGTGAACTCTGCTTATGAAACTGTAACAAACCACAGCATCTCTTACATAGATGCTCTTTAGTTAATAGTGAAAAACGTGTTGGGTTCGTGAACTGTGTAAATTCATTTGTGCCGAAAAATCACTGGGTGTACCGGAAATGAACTCTTGCTTGTAGGATGACACAGAGGCTTTGGTTTCACTCCGTTTCTGATGGAAATTCAAACCGGTGTTCTCATCCATGAAGCATACTCTGTTTTAACGAAAGAAGCATGCTCTTCTTTCCAGCGTCTCCAATACTGCAAGAAATATGAGCATGTTCAGAAAAAAAGAACTGTGTTTCCTACTCATATGGACCATATCTAGTTGAACTCTGCTTATGAAACTGTAACAAACCACATCATCTCTTACATAGATGCTCTTTAGTTAATAGTGAAAAAAGTATTGTGTTCATGAACTGTGTAAATTCATTTGAGGAGAAAAATCACTGGGTTTACCGTAAATGAACTCTTGCTTGTAGTAAGACACAGAGGCTTTGGATTCACTCTGTTTGTGAAGGGAAATTCAGACCAGAGTTCTCATCCATGAAACACACTCTGTTTTCACGCAAGAAGCATGCTCTTCTTTCCAGAATCTGAAATACAGCAAGAAACATGAGCATGCCCAGAATAAAAGAACTGTGTTTCCTACTCATACGGACCATACCTAGTTGAACTCTGCTCATTAAACAGTAACAAACCACAGCATCTCTTACATAGATGACCTTTAGTTAATAGTGAAAATCGTGTTGGGTTCGTGAACTGTGTAAATTCATTTGTGACGAAAAACTACTGGGTTTACCGGAAATGAACTCTTGCTTGTAGGAAGAGAAAGAGCCTTTGGTTTAACTCCGTTTGTGAAGGGAAATTCAGACCAGTGTTCTCATCCATGAAACATACTCTGTTTTAACACGAGAAGCATGCTCTTCTTTCCAGCGTCTCCAAAACAGCAAGAAACATGAGCATGCCCAGAAAAAAAGAACTGTGTTTCTTACTCATACGGACCATATCCCGTTAAACTCTGCTTATGAAACAGTAACAAACCACAGCATCTCTTTCAAAAATGCTCTTTCATTTATAGTGAAAAACGTGTTGGGTTCGTAAACTGTGTAAATTCATTTGAGCCGAAAAATCACTGGGTTTACCGGAAATGAACTCTTTCTTGTAGTAAGACACAGAGGCTTTGGTTTAACTTCGTTTGTGAAGGGAAATTCAGACCAGTGTTCACATCCATGAAACACCCTCTGTTTGAACGCAAGAAGCATCCTCTTCTTTCCAGAGTCCACAATACAGCAAGAAATATGAGCATGTCCAGAAAAAAAGAACAGTGTTTCCTACTCATACGGACCATATCTAGTTGAACTCTGCTTATGAAACTGTAACAAACCACAGCATCTCTTACATAGATGCTCTTTAGTTAATAGTGAAAAACGTGTTTGGTTCGTGAACTGTGTAAATTCATTTGAGCCGAAAAATCACTGGGTGTACGGGAAATGAACTCTTGCTTGTAGGATGACACAGAGCCTTTGGTTTAGCTCGGTTTGTGAAGGGAAATTCAGACCAGAGTTCTCATCTATTAAACACACTCGGTTTTAACTCAAGAAGCATGCTGTTCTTGCCAGCATCTCTAATACAACAAGAAACATGAGCATGCCCAGAAAAAAAGAACTTTGTTTCCGACTTATACGGACAATATCTAGTTGAATTCTGATTATGAAACTATAACAAACGACAGCATCTCTTACATAGATGCTCTTTAGTTAATAGTGAAAAACGTGTTGGGTTCGTGAACTGTGTAAATTCATTTGAGGCGAAAAATCACTGGGCTTACAGGAAATAAACTCTTGCTTGTAGGAAGACACACAGCCTTTGGTTTAACTCCATTTCTGAAGGAAAATTCAGACCAGTGTTCTCATCCATGAAACATACTCTGTTTTAACGCGAGAAGCATGCTCTTCTTTCTAGCGTCTCCAATACAGCAAGAAACATGAGCATGCCCAGAAAAAAAGAACTGTGTTTCTTACTCATACGGACCATATCCAGTTAAACTCTGCTTATGAAACTGTAATAAACGACAGCATCTCTTACATAGATGCTCTTTAGTTAATAGTGAAAAACGTTTTAGGTTCGTGAACTGTGTAAATTCATTTGAGCCGAAAAATCACTGGGCTTACCGGAAATTAACTCTTGCTTGTAGGAAGACACAGAGCCTTTGGTTTAACTCCGTTTCTGATGGAAAATTCAGACGAGTGTTCTCATCCATGAAACATACTCTGTTTTAACGCGACAAGCATGCTCTTCTTTCCAGCGTCTCCAATACAGCAAGAAACATGAGCATGCCCAGAAAAAAAGAACTGTATTTCTTACTCATAGGGACCATATGCAGTTAAACTCTGATTATGAAACTGTAACAAACCACAGCATCTCTGTCAAAAATGCTCTCTCATTTATAGTGAAAAACGTGTTAGGTTCGTGAATTGCTTAAATTCATTTGAGCCGAAAAATCACTGGGTTTCCTGGAAATGAACTCTTTCTTGTAGTAAGACACAGAGGCTTTGGTTTAACTCCGTTTGTGAAGGGAAATTCAGACCAGTGTTCACATCCAGGAAACACCCTCTGTTTGAACGCAAGAAGCATCCTCTTCTTTCCAGAGTCCACAATACAGCAAGAAATATGAGCAGGTCCAGAAAAAAAGAACAGTGTTTCCTACTCATACGAACCATATCTAGTTGAACTCTGCTTATGAAACTGTAACAAACCACAGCATCTCTTACATAGATGCTCTTTAGTTAATAGTGAAAAACGTGTTTGGTTCGTGAACTGTGTAAATTCATTTGAGCCGAAAAATCACTGGGTGTACGGGAAATGAACTCTTGCTTGTTGGATGACACAGAGCCTTTGGTTTAACTCCGTTTGTGAAGGGAAATTCAGACCAGAGTTTTCATCTATGAAACACACTCTGTTTTACTGCAAGAAGCATGCTCTTCTTTCCACCGTCTCCAATACAGCAAAAAACATGAGAATGCCCAGAAAAAAAGAACTGTGTTTCTTACTCATACGGACCATATCCAGTTAAACTCTGTTTATGAAACTGTAACAAACCACAGCTTCTCTTTCAAAAATGCTCTTTCATTTATAGTGAAAAACGTGTTGGGTTCGTGAACTGCGTAAATTCATTTGAGCCGAAAAATCACTGGGTTTACACGAAATGAACTCTTGCTTGCAGTAAGACACAGAGACTTTGGTTTAACTCCGTCTCTTAAGGAAAATTCAGACCAGTGTTGTCATCCATGAAACACCCTCTGTTTTAACGCAAGAAGCAACCTCTTCTTTCCAGAGTCCACAATACAGCAAGAAATATGAGCATGTTCAGAAAAAAAGAACGGTGTTTCCTACTCATACAGAACATATCTAGGTGAACTCTGCTTATGAAACTGTAACAAACCACAGCATCTCTTACATAGATGCTCTTTAGTTAATAGTGAAAAACGTGTTGGGTTCGTGAACTGTGTAAATTCATTTGTGCCGAAAAATCACTGGGTGTACCGGAAATGAACTCTTGCTTGTAGGATGACACAGAGGCTTTGGTTTCACTCCGTTTCTGATGGAAATTCAAACCGGTGTTCTCATCCATGAAGCATACTCTGTTTTAACGAAAGAAGCATGCTCTTCTTTCCAGCGTCTCCAATACTGCAAGAAATATGAGCATGTTCAGAAAAAAAGAACTGTGTTTCCTACTCATATGGACCATATCTAGTTGAACTCTGCTTATGAAACTGTAACAAACCACATCATCTCTTACATAGATGCTCTTTAGTTAATAGTGAAAAAAGTATTGTGTTCATGAACTGTGTAAATTCATTTGAGGAGAAAAATCACTGGGTTTACCGTAAATGAACTCTTGCTTGTAGTAAGACACAGAGGCTTTGGATTCACTCTGTTTGTGAAGGGAAATTCAGACCAGAGTTCTCATCCATGAAACACACTCTGTTTTCACGCAAGAAGCATGCTCTTCTTTCCAGAATCTGAAATACAGCAAGAAACATGAGCATGCCCAGAAAAAAAGAACTGTGTTTCCTACTCATACGGACCATACCTAGTTGAACTCTGCTCATTAAACAGTAACAAACCACAGCATCTCTTACATAGATGACCTTTAGTTAATAGTGAAAATCGTGTTGGGTTCGTGAACTGTGTAAATTCATTTGTGACGAAAAACTACTGGGTTTACCGGAAATGAACTCTTGCTTGTAGGAAGAGAAAGAGCCTTTGGTTTAACTCCGTTTGTGAAGGGAAATTCAGACCAGTGTTCTCATCCATGAAACATACTCTGTTTTAACACGAGAAGCATGCTCTTCTTTCCAGCGTCTCCAAAACAGCAAGAAACATGAGCATGCCCAGAAAAAAAGAACTGTGTTTCTTACTCATACGGACCATATCCCGTTAAACTCTGCTTATGAAACAGTAACAAACCACAGCATCTCTTTCAAAAATGCTCTTTCATTTATAGTGAAAAACGTGTTGGGTTCGTAAACTGTGTAAATTCATTTGAGCCGAAAAATCACTGGGTTTACCGGAAATGAACTCTTTCTTGTAGTAAGACACAGAGGCTTTGGTTTAACTTCGTTTGTGAAGGGAAATTCAGACCAGTGTTCACATCCATGAAACACCCTCTGTTTGAACGCAAGAAGCATCCTCTTCTTTCCAGAGTCCACAATACAGCAAGAAATATGAGCATGTCCAGAAAAAAAGAACAGTGTTTCCTACTCATACGGACCATATCTAGTTGAACTCTGCTTATGAAACTGTAACAAACCACAGCATCTCTTACATAGATGCTCTTTAGTTAATAGTGAAAAACGTGTTTGGTTCGTGAACTGTGTAAATTCATTTGAGCCGAAAAATCACTGGGTGTACGGGAAATGAACTCTTGCTTGTAGGATGACACAGAGCCTTTGGTTTAGCTCGGTTTGTGAAGGGAAATTC
Source organism: Onychomys leucogaster (assembly GCA_949786385.1). NCBI lineage: Eukaryota > Metazoa > Chordata > Mammalia > Rodentia > Cricetidae > Onychomys > Onychomys leucogaster. Next base: position 751,474 of record CATKUP010000070.1, read on the forward strand.
AGACCAGAGTTCTCATCTATTAAACACACTCGGTTTTAACTCAAGAAGCATGCTGTTCTTGCCAGCATCTCTAATACAACAAGAAACATGAGCATGCCCAGAAAAAAAGAACTTTGTTTCCGACTTATACGGACAATATCTAGTTGAATTCTGATTATGAAACTATAACAAACGACAGCATCTCTTACATAGATGCTCTTTAGTTAATAGTGAAAAACGTGTTGGGTTCGTGAACTGTGTAAATTCATTTGAGGCGAAAAATCACTGGGCTTACAGGAAATAAACTCTTGCTTGTAGGAAGACACACAGCCTTTGGTTTAACTCCATTTCTGAAGGAAAATTCAGACCAGTGTTCTCATCCATGAAACATACTCTGTTTTAACGCGAGAAGCATGCTCTTCTTTCTAGCGTCTCCAATACAGCAAGAAACATGAGCATGCCCAGAAAAAAAGAACTGTGTTTCTTACTCATACGGACCATATCCAGTTAAACTCTGCTTATGAAACTGTAATAAACGACAGCATCTCTTACATAGATGCTCTTTAGTTAATAGTGAAAAACGTTTTAGGTTCGTGAACTGTGTAAATTCATTTGAGCCGAAAAATCACTGGGCTTACCGGAAATTAACTCTTGCTTGTAGGAAGACACAGAGCCTTTGGTTTAACTCCGTTTCTGATGGAAAATTCAGACGAGTGTTCTCATCCATGAAACATACTCTGTTTTAACGCGACAAGCATGCTCTTCTTTCCAGCGTCTCCAATACAGCAAGAAACATGAGCATGCCCAGAAAAAAAGAACTGTATTTCTTACTCATAGGGACCATATCCAGTTAAACTCTGATTATGAAACTGTAACAAACCACAGCATCTCTGTCAAAAATGCTCTCTCATTTATAGTGAAAAACGTGTTAGGTTCGTGAATTGCTTAAATTCATTTGAGCCGAAAAATCACTGGGTTTCCTGGAAATGAACTCTTTCTTGTAGTAAGACACAGAGGCTTTGGTTTAACTCCGTTTGTGAAGGGAAATTCAGACCAGTGTTCACATCCAGGAAACACCCTCTGTTTGAACGCAAGAAGCATCCTCTTCTTTCCAGAGTCCACAATACAGCAAGAAATATGAGCAGGTCCAGAAAAAAAGAACAGTGTTTCCTACTCATACGGACCATATCTAGTTGAACTCTGCTTATGAAACTGTAACAAACCACAGCATCTCTTACATAGATGCTCTTTAGTTAATAGTGAAAAACGTGTTTGGTTCGTGAACTGTGTAAATTCATTTGAGCCGAAAAATCACTGGGTGTACGGGAAATGAACTCTTGCTTGTTGGATGACACAGAGCCTTTGGTTTAACTCCGTTTGTGAAGGGAAATTCAGACCAGAGTTTTCATCTATGAAACACACTCTGTTTTACTGCAAGAAGCATGCTCTTCTTTCCACCGTCTCCAATACAGCAAAAAACATGAGAATGCTCAGAAAAAAAGAACTGTGTTTCTTACTCATACGGACCATATCCAGTTAAACTCTGTTTATGAAACTGTAACAAACCACAGCTTCTCTTTCAAAAATGCTCTTTCATTTATAGTGAAAAACGTGTTGGGTTCGTGAACTGCGTAAATTCATTTGAGCCGAAAAATCACTGGGTTTACACGAAATGAACTCTTGCTTGCAGTAAGACACAGAGACTTTGGTTTAACTCCGTCTCTTAAGGAAAATTCAGACCAGTGTTCTCATCCATGAAACACCCTCTGTTTTAACGCAAGAAGCAACCTCTTCTTTCCAGAGTCCACAATACAGCAAGAAATATGAGCATGTTCAGAAAAAAAGAACGGTGTTTCCTACTCATACAGAACATATCTAGGTGAACTCTGCTTATGAAACTGTAACAAACCACAGCATCTCTTACATAGATGCTCTTTAGTTAATAGTGAAAAACGTGTTGGGTTCGTGAACTGTGTAAATTCATTTGAGCCGAAAAATCACTGGGTGTACCGGAAATGAACTCTTGCTTGTAGGATGACACAGAGGCTTTGGTTTCACTCCGTTTCTGATGGAAATTCAAACCGGTGTTCTCATCCATGAAGCATACTCTGTTTTAACGAAAGAAGCATGCTCTTCTTTCCAGCGTCTCCAATACTGCAAGAAATATGAGCATGTTCAGAAAAAAAGAACTGTGTTTCCTACTCATATGGACCATATCTAGTTGAACTCTGCTTATGAAACTGTAACAAACCACATCATCTCTTACATAGATGCTCTTTAGTTAATAGTGAAAAAAGTATTGTGTTCATGAACTGTGTAAATTCATTTGAGGCGAAAAATCACTGGGTTTACCGTAAATGAACTCTTGCTTGTAGTAAGACACAGAGGCTTTGGATTCACTCTGTTTGTGAAGGGAAATTCAGACCAGAGTTCTCATCCATGAAACACACTCTGTTTTCACGCAAGAAGCATGCTCTTCTTTCCAGAATCTGAAATACAGCAAGAAACATGAGCATGCCCAGAATAAAAGAACTGTGTTTCCTACTCATACGGACCATATCTAGTTGAACTCTGCTCATTAAACAGTAACAAACCACAGCATCTCTTACATAGATGACCTTTAGTTAATAGTGAAAATCGTGTTGGGTTCGTGAACTGTGTAAATTCATTTGTGACGAAAAACTACTGGGTTTACCGGAAATGAACTCTTGCTTGTAGGAAGAGAAAGAGCCTTTGGTTTAACTCCGTTTGTGAAGGGAAATTCAGACCAGTGTTCTCATCCATGAAACATACTCTGTTTTAACACGAGAAGCATGCTCTTCTTTCCAGCGTCTCCAAAACAGCAAGAAACATGAGCATGCCCAGAAAAAAAGAACTGTGTTTCTTACTCATACGGACCATATCCCGTTAAACTCTGCTTATGAAACTGTAACAAACCACAGCATCTCTTTCAAAAATGCTCTTTCATTTATAGTGAAAAACGTGTTGGGTTCGTAAACTGTGTAAATTCATTTGAGCCGAAAAATCACTGGGTTTATCGGAAATGAACTCTTTCTTGTAGTAAGACACAAAGGCTTTGGTTTAACTTCGTTTGTGAAGGGAAATTCAGACCAGTGTTCACATCCATGAAACACCCTCTGTTTGAACGCAAGAAGCATCCTCTTCTTTCCAGAGTCCACAATACAGCAAGAAATATGAGCATGTCCAGAAAAAAAGAACAGTGTTTCCTACTCATACGGACCATATCTAGTTGAACTCTGCTTATGAAACTGTAACAAACCACAGCATCTCTTACATAGATGCTCTTTAGTTAATAGTGAAAAACGTGTTTGGTTCGTGAACTGTGTACATTCATTTGAGCCTAAAAATCACTGGGTGTACGGGAAATGAACTCTTGCTTGTAGGATGACACAGAGCCTTTGGTTTAGCTCGGTTTGTGAAGGGAAATTCAGACCAGAGTTCTCATCTATTAAACACACTCTGTTTTAACTCAAGAAGCATGCTGTTCTTGCCAGCATCTCTAATACAACAAGAAACATGAGCATGCCCAGAAAAAAAGAACTTTGTTTCCGACTTATACGGACAATATCTAGTTGAATTCTGATTATGAAACTATAACAAACGACAGCATCTCTTACATAGATGCTCTTTAGTTAATAGTGAAAAACGTGTTGGGTTCGTGAACTGTGTAAATTCATTTGAGGCGAAAAATCACTGGGCTTACAGGAAATAAACACTTGCTTGTAGGAAGACACACAGCCTTTGGTTTAACTCCATTTCTGAAGGAAAATTCAGACCAGTGTTCTCATCCATGAAACATACTCTGTTTTAACGCGAGAAGCATGCTCTTCTTTCTAGCGTCTCCAATACAGCAAGAAACATGAGCATGCCCAGAAAAAAAGAACTGTGTTTCTTACTCATACGGACCATATCCAGTTAAACTCTGCTTATGAAACTGTAATAAACGACAGCATCTCTTACATAGATGCTCTTTAGTTAATAGTGAAAAACGTTTTAGGTTCGTGAACTGTGTAAATTCATTTGAGCCGAAAAATCACTGGGCTTACCGGAAATTAACTCTTGCTTGTAGGAAGACACAGAGCCTTTGGTTTAACTCCGTTTCTGATGGAAAATTCAGACGAGTGTTCTCATCCATGAAACATACTCTGTTTTAACGCGACAAGCATGCTCTTCTTTCCAGCGTCTCCAATACAGCAAGAAACATGAGCATGCCCAGAAAAAAAGAACTGTATTTCTTACTCATAGGGACCATATCCAGTTAAACTCTGATTATGAAACTGTAACAAACCACAGCATCTCTGTCAAAAATGCTCTCTCATTTATAGTGAAAAACGTGTTAGGTTCGTGAATTGCTTAAATTCATTTGAGCCGAAAAATCACTGGGTTTCCTGGAAATGAACTCTTTCTTGTAGTAAGACACAGAGGCTTTGGTTTAACTCCGTTTGTGAAGGGAAATTCAGACCAGTGTTCACATCCAGGAAACACCCTCTGTTTGAACGCAAGAAGCATCCTCTTCTTTCCAGAGTCCACAATACAGCAAGAAATATGAGCAGGTCCAGAAAAAAAGAACAGTGTTTCCTACTCATACGGACCATATCTAGTTGAACTCTGCTTATGAAACTGTAACAAACCACAGCATCTCTTACATAGATGCTCTTTAGTTAATAGTGAAAAACGTGTTTGGTTCGTGAACTGTGTAAATTCATTTGAGCCGAAAAATCACTGGGTGTACGGGAAATGAACTCTTGCTTGTTGGATGACACAGAGCCTTTGGTTTAACTCCGTTTTTGAAGGGAAATTCAGACCAGAGTTCTCATCTATGAAACACACTCTATTTTAACGCAAGAAGCATGCTCTTCTTGCCAGCATCTCTAATACAACAAGAAACATGAGCATTCCCAGAAAAAAAGAACTGTGTTTCCTACTGATAAAGAACATATCTAGTTGAATTCTGATTATGAAACTATAACAAACCACAGCATCTCTTACATAGATGCTCTTTAGTTAATAGTGAAAAACGTGTTGGGTTCGTGAACTGTGTAAATTCATTTGAGCCAAAAAATCACTGGGCTTACCGGAAATGAACTCTTGCTTGTAGGAAGACACAGAGCCTTTGGTTTAACTCCGTTTTTGAAGGGAAATTCAGACCAGAGTTCTCATCTATGAAACACACTCTATTTTAACGCAAGAAGCATGCTCTTCTTGCCAGCATCTCTAATACAGCAAGAAACATGAGCATGCCCAGAAGAAAAGAACTGTGTTTCTTACTCATACGGACCATATCCAGTTAATCTCTGCTTATGAAACTGTAACAAACCACAGCATCTCTTTCAAAAATGCTCTTTCATTTATAGTGAAAAACGTGTTGGGTTCGTGAGCTGTGTAAATTCATTTGAGACGAAAAATCACTGGGTTTACCGGAAATGAACTCTTGCTTGTAGGAAGACAAAGAGCTTTTGGTTTAACTCCATTTGTGAAGAGAAATTCAGACCAGTGTTCGCATCCATGAAACATACTCTGTTTTAACGCAAGAAGCATGCCAATCTTTCCAGCGTCTCCAAACCAGCAAGAAATATGAGCATGTCTAGAAAAAAAGAACTGTGTTTCCTATTCATATGGACCATATCTAGTTGAACTCTGCTTATGAAACTGTAACAAACCACAAAATCTCTTACATAGATGCTCTTTAGTTAATAGTGAAAAACGTATTGGGTTCATGATCTGTGTAAATTCATTTGAGGCGAAAAATCACTGGGCTTACCCGACATGAACTCTTGCTTGTAGGAAGACCCAGAGGCTTTGGTTTCACTCCGTTTGTGAAGGGAAATTCAGACCAGAGTTCTCATCCATGAAACACAATCTGTTTTAACGCAAGAAGCATGCTCTTCTTTCCAAAATCTGCAATACAGCAAGAAATATGAGCATGCCCAGAAAAAAGGAACTGTGTTTCTTATTCATACGGACCATATCCAGTTAAACTCTGCTTTTGAAACTGTAACAAACCACAGCATCTCAGTCAAAAATGCTCTCTCATTTATAGTGAAAAACGTGTTGGGTTCGTGAATTGCGTAAATTCATTTGAGCCGAAAAATCACTGGGTTTCCTGGAAATGAACTCTTTCTTGTAGTAAGACACAGAGGCTTTGGTTTAACTCCGTTTGTGAAGGGAAATTCAGACCAGTGTTCACATCCAGGAAACACCCTCTGTTTGAACGCAAGAAGCATGCTCTTCTTGCCAGCATCTCTAATACAACAAGAAACATGAGCATTCCCAGAAAAAAAGAACTGTGTTTCCTACTGATAAAGAACATATCTAGTTGAATTCTGATTATGAAACTATAACAAACCACAGCATCTCTTACATAGATGCTCTTTAGTTAATAGTGAAAAACGTGTTGGGTTCGTGAACTGTGTAAATTCATTTGAGCCAAAAAATCACTGGGCTTACTGGAAATGAACTCTTGCTTGTAGGAAGACACAGAGCCTTTGGTTTAACTCCGTTCCTGAAGGAAAATTGAGAACAGTGTTCTCATCCATGAAACATACTCTGTTTTAACGCGAGAAGCATGCTCTTCTTTCCAGCGTCTCCAATACAGCAAGAAACATGAGCATGCCAAGAAGAAAAGAACTGTGTTTCTTACTCATACGGACCATATCCAGTTAAACTCTGCTTATGAAACTGTAACAAACCACAGCATCTCTTTCAAAAATGCTCTTTCATTTATAGTGAAAAACGTGTTGGGTTCGTGAGCTGTGTAAATTCATTTGAGATGAAAAATCACTGGGTTTACCGGAAATGAACTCTTGCTTGTAGGAAGACAAAGAGCTTTTGGTTTAACTCCATTTGTGAAGAGAAATTCAGACCAGTGTTCGCATCCATGAAACATACTCTGTTTTAACGCCAGAAGCATGCTCTTCTTTCCAGCGTCTCCAATACAGCAAGAAACATGAGCATGCCCAGAAAGAAAGAACTGTGTTTCCAACTGATACGGACATTATCTAGTTGAACTCTGCTTATGAAACTGTAACAAACCACAGCATGTTTTATAGAGATGCTCTTTAGTTAATAGTGAAAAACGTGTTGGGTTTATGAATTGTGTAAATTCATTTGAGCCGAAAAACCTTGTGTTTACCGGAAATGAACTCTTGCCTGTCGGAAGACACAGAGGCTTTGGTTTAACTCCGTTTGTGAAGGGAAATTCAGACCAGTGTTCACATCCAGGAAACACCCTCTGTTTGAACGCAAGAAGCATCCTCTTCTTTCCAGAGTCCACAATACAGCAAGAAATATGAGCAGGTCCAGAAAAAAAGAACAGTGTTTCCTACTCATACGGACCATATCTAGTTGAACTCTGCTTATGAAACTGTAACAAACCACAGCATCTCTTACATAGATGCTCTTTAGTTAATAGTGAAAAACGTGTTTGGTTCGTGAACTGTGTAAATTCATTTGAGCCGAAAAATCACTGGGTGTACGGGAAATGAACTCTTGCTTGTTGGATGACACAGAGCCTTTGGTTTAACTCCGTTTTTGAAGGGAAATTCAGACCAGAGTTCTCATCTATGAAACACACTCTATTTTAACGCAAGAAGCATGCTCTTCTTGCCAGCATCTCTAATACAACAAGAAACATGAGCATTCCCAGAAAAAAAAGAACTGTGTTTCCTACTGATAAAGAACATATCTAGTTGAATTCTGATTATGAAACTATAACAAACCACAGCATCTCTTACATAGATGCTCTTTAGTTAATAGTGAAAAACGTGTTGGGTTCGTGAACTGTGTAAATTCATTTGAGCCAAAAAATCACTGGGCTTACCGGAAATGAACTCTTGCTTGTAGGAAGACACAGAGCCTTTGGTTTAACTCCGTTTTTGAAGGGAAATTCAGACCAGAGTTCTCATCTATGAAACACACTCTATTTTAACGCAAGAAGCATGCTCTTCTTGCCAGCATCTCTAATACAGCAAGAAACATGAGCATGCCCAGAAGAAAAGAACTGTGTTTCTTACTCATACGGACCATATCCAGTTAATCTCTGCTTATGAAACTGTAACAAACCACAGCATCTCTTTCAAAAATGCTCTTTCATTTATAGTGAAAAACGTGTTGGGTTCGTGAGCTGTGTAAATTCATTTGAGATGAAAAATCACTGGGTTTACCGGAAATGAACTCTTGCTTGTAGGAAGACAAAGAGCTTTTGGTTTAACTCCATTTGTGAAGAGAAATTCAGACCAGTGTTCGCATCCATGAAACATACTCTGTTTTAACGCAAGAAGCATGCCAATCTTTCCAGCGTCTCCAAACCAGCAAGAAATATGAGCATGTCTAGAAAAAAAGAACTGTGTTTCCTATTCATATGGACCATATCTAGTTGAACTCTGCTTATGAAACTGTAACAAACCACAAAATCTCTTACATAGATGCTCTTTAGTTAATAGTGAAAAACGTATTGGGTTCATGATCTGTGTAAATTCATTTGAGGCGAAAAATCACTGGGCTTACCCGACATGAACTCTTGCTTGTAGGAAGACCCAGAGGCTTTGGTTTCACTCCGTTTGTGAAGGGAAATTCAGACCAGAGTTCTCATCCATGAAACACAATCTGTTTTAACGCAAGAAGCATGCTCTTCTTTCCAAAATCTGCAATACAGCAAGAAATATGAGCATGCCCAGAAAAAAGGAACTGTGTTTCTTACTCATACGGACCATATCCAGTTAAACTCTGCTTTTGAAACTGTAACAAACCACAGCATCTCAGTCAAAAATGCTCTCTCATTTATAGTGAAAAACGTGTTGGGTTCGTGAATTGCGTAAATTCATTTGAGCCGAAAAATCACTGGGTTTCCTGGAAATGAACTCTTTCTTGTAGTAAGACACAGAGGCTTTGGTTTAACTCCGTTTGTGAAGGGAAATTCAGACCAGTGTTCACATCCAGGAAACACCCTCTGTTTGAACGCAAGAAGCATCCTCTTCTTTCCAGATTCCACAATACAGCAAGAAATATGAGCAGGTCCAGAAAAAAAGAACAGTGTTTCCTACTCATACGGACCATATCTAGTTGAACTCTGCTTATGAAACTGTAACAAACCACAGCATCTCTTACATAGATGCTCTTTAGTTAATAGTGAAAAACGTGTTTGGTTCGTGAACTGTGTAAATTCATTTGAGCCGAAAAATCACTGGGTGTACGGGAAATGAACTCTTGCTTGTTGGAAGACACAGAGCCTTTGGTTTAACTCCGTTTGTGAAGGGAAATTCAGACCAGAGTTCTCATCTATGAAACACACTCTATTTTAACGCAAGAAGCATGCTCTTCTTGCCAGCATCTCTAATACAACAAGAAACATGAGCATTCCCAGAAAAAAAGAACTGTGTTTCCTACTGATAAAGAACATATCTAGTTGAATTCTGATTATGAAACTATAACAAACCACAGCATCTCTTACATAGATGCTCTTTAGTTAATAGTGAAAAACGTGTTGGGTTCGTGAACTGTGTAAATTCATTTGAGCCAAGAAATCACTGGGCTTACCGGAAATGAACTCTTGCTTGTAGGAAGACACAGAGCCTTTGGTTTAACTCCGTTCCTGACGGAAAATTGAGACCAGTGTTCTCATCCATGAAACATACTCTGTTTTAACGCGAGAAGCATGCTCTTCTTTCCAGCGTCTCCAATACAGCAAGAAACATGAGCATGCCCAGAAGAAAAGAACTGTGTTTCTTACTCATACGGACCATATCCAGTTAAACTCTGCTTATGAAACTGTAACAAACCACAGCATCTCTTTCAAAAATGCTCTTTCATTTATAGTGAAAAACGTGTTGGGTTCGTGAGCTGTGTAAATTCATTTGAGATGAAAAATCACTGGGTTTACCGGAAATGAACTCTTGCTTGTAGGAAGACAAAGAGCTTTTGGTTTAACTCCATTTGTGAAGAGAAATTCAGACCAGTGTTCGCATCCATGAAACATACTCTGTTTTAACGCCAGAAGCATGCTCTTCTTTCCAGCGTCTCCAATACAGCAAGAAACATGAGCATGCCCAGAAAGAAAGAACTGTGTTTCCAACTGATATGGACATTATCTAGTTGAACTCTGCTTATGAAACTGTAACAAACCACAGCATGTTTTATAGAGATGCTCTTTAGTTAATAGTGAAAAACGTGTTGGGTTTATGAATTGTGTAAATTCATTTGAGCCGAAAAACCCTGTGTTTACCGGAAATGAACTCTTGCCTGTCGGAAGACACAGAGGCTTTGGTTTAACTCCGTTTGTGAAGGGAAATTCAGACCAGTGTTCACATCCAGGAAACACCCTCTGTTTGAACGCAAGAAGCATCCTCTTCTTTCCAGAGTCCACAATACAGCAAGAAATATGAGCAGGTCCAGAAAAAAAGAACAGTGTTTCCTACTCATACGGACCATATCTAGTTGAACTCTGCTTATGAAACTGTAACAAACCACAGCATCTCTTACATAGATGCTCTTTAGTTAATAGTGAAAAACGTGTTTGGTTCGTGAACTGTGTAAATTCATTTGAGCCGAAAAATCACTGGGTGTACGGGAAATGAACTCTTGCTTGTTGGATGACACAGAGCCTTTGGTTTAACTCCGTTTTTGAAGGGAAATTCAGACCAGAGTTCTCATCTATGAAACACACTCTATTTTAACGCAAGAAGCATGCTCTTCTTGCCAGCATCTCTAATACAACAAGAAACATGAGCATTCCCAGAAAAAAAGAACTGTGTTTCCTACTGATAAAGAACATATCTAGTTAAATTCTGATTATGAAACTATAACAAACCACAGCATCTCTTACATAGATGCTCTTTAGTTAATAGTGAAAAACGTGTTGGGTTCGTGAACTGTGTAAATTCATTTGAGCCAAAAAATCACTGGGCTTACCGGAAATGAACTCTTGCTTGTAGGAAGACACAGAGCCTTTGGTTTAACTCCGTTTTTGAAGGGAAATTCAGACCAGAGTTCTCATCTATGAAACACACTCTATTTTAACGCAAGAAGCATGCTCTTCTTGCCAGCATCTCTAATACAGCAAGAAACATGAGCATGCCCAGAAGAAAAGAACTGTGTTTCTTACTCATACGGACCATATCCAGTTAATCTCTGCTTATGAAACTGTAACAAACCACAGCATCTCTTTCAAAAATGCTCTTTCATTTATAGTGAAAAACGTGTTGGGTTCGTGAGCTGTGTAAATTCATTTGAGACGAAAAATCACTGGGTTTACCGGAAAAGAACTCTTGCTTGTAGGAAGACAAAGAGCTTTTGGTTTAACTCCATTTGTGAAGAGAAATTCAGACCAGTGTTCGCATCCATGAAACATACTCTGTTTTAACGCAAGAAGCATGCCAATCTTTCCAGCGTCTCCAAACCAGCAAGAAATATGAGCATGTCTAGAAAAAAAGAACTGTGTTTCCTATTCATATGGACCATATCTAGTTGAACTCTGCTTATGAAACTGTAACAAACCACAAAATCTCTTACATAGATGCTCTTTAGTTAATAGTGAAAAACGTATTGGGTTCATGATCTGTGTAAATTCATTTGAGGCGAAAAATCACTGGGCTTACCCGACATGAACTCTTGCTTGTAGGAAGACCCAGAGGCTTTGGTTTCACTCCGTTTGTGAAGGGAAATTCAGACCAGAGTTCTCATCCATGAAACACAATCTGTTTTAACGCAAGAAGCATGCTCTTCTTTCCAAAATCTGCAATACAGCAAGAAATATGAGCATGCCCAGAAAAAAGGAACTGTGTTTCTTACTCATACGGACCATATCCAGTTAAACTCTGCTTTTGAAACTGTAACAAACCACAGCATCTCAGTCAAAAATGCTCTCTCATTTATAGTGAAAAACGTGTTGGGTTCGTGAATTGTGTAAATTCATTTGAGCCGAAAAATCACTGGGTTTCCTGGAAATGAACTCTTTCTTGTAGTAAGACACAGAGGCTTTGGTTTAACTCCGTTTGTGAAGGGAAATTCAGACCAGTGTTCACATCCAGGAAACACCCTCTGTTTGAACGCAAGAAGCATCCTCTTCTTTCCAGATTCCACAATACAGCAAGAAATATGAGCAGGTCCAGAAAAAAAGAACAGTGTTTCCTACTCATACGGACCATATCTAGTTGAACTCTGCTTATGAAACTGTAACAAACCACAGCATCTCTTACATAGATGCTCTTTAGTTAATAGTGAAAAACGTGTTTGGTTCGTGAACTGTGTAAATTCATTTGAGCCGAAAAATCACTGGGTGTACGGGAAATGAACTCTTGCTTGTTGGAAGACACAGAGCCTTTGGTTTAACTCCGTTTGTGAAGGGAAATTCAGACCAGAGTTCTCATCTATGAAACACACTCTATTTTAACGCAAGAAGCATGCTCTTCTTGCCAGCATCTCTAATACAACAAGAAACATGAGCATTCCCAGAAAAAAAGAACTGTGTTTCCTACTGATAAAGAACATATCTAGTTGAATTCTGATTATGAAACTATAACAAACCACAGCATCTCTTACATAGATGCTCTTTAGTTAATAGTGAAAAACGTGTTGGGTTCGTGAACTGTGTAAATTCATTTGAGCCAAGAAATCACTGGGCTTACCGGAAATGAACTCTTGCTTGTAGGAAGACACAGAGCCTTTGGTTTAACTCCGTTCCTGAAGGAAAATTGAGACCAGTGTTCTCATCCATGAAACATACTCTGTTTTAACGCGAGAAGCATGCTCTTCTTTCCAGCGTCTCCAATACAGCAAGAAACATGAGCATGCCCAGAAGAAAAGAACTGTGTTTCTTACTCATACGGACCATATCCAGTTAAACTCTGCTTATGAAACTGTAACAAACCACAGCATCTCTTTCAAAAATGCTCTTTCATTTATAGTGAAAAACGTGTTGGGTTCGTGAGCTGTGTAAATTCATTTGAGATGAAAAATCACTGGGTTTACCGGAAATGAACTCTTGCTTGTAGGAAGACAAAGAGCTTTTGGTTTAACTCCATTTGTGAAGAGAAATTCAGACCAGTGTTCGCATCCATGAAACATACTCTGTTTTAACGCCAGAAGCATGCTCTTCTTTCCAGCGTCTCCAATACAGCAAGAAACATGAGCATGCCCAGAAAGAAAGAACTGTGTTTCCAACTGATACGGACATTATCTAGTTGAACTCTGCTTATGAAACTGTAACAAACCACAGCATGTTTTATAGAGATGCTCTTTAGTTAATAGTGAAAAACGTGTTGGGTTTATGAATTGTGTAAATTCATTTGAGCCGAAAAACCCTGTGTTTACCGGAAATGAACTCTTGCCTGTCGGAAGACACAGAGGCTTTGGTTTAACTCCGTTTGTGAAGGGAAATTCAGACCAGTGTTCACATCCAGGAAACACCCTCTGTTTGAACGCAAGAAGCATCCTCTTCTTTCCAGAGTCCACAATACAGCAAGAAATATGAGCAGGTCCAGAAAAAAAGAACAGTGTTTCCTACTCATACGGACCATATCTAGTTGAACTCTGCTTATGAAACTGTAACAAACCACAGCATCTCTTACATAGATGCTCTTTAGTTAATAGTGAAAAACGTGTTTGGTTCGTGAACTGTGTAAATTCATTTGAGCCGAAAAATCACTGGGTGTACGGGAAATGAACTCTTGCTTGTTGGATGACACAGAGCCTTTGGTTTAACTCCGTTTTTGAAGGGAAATTCAGACCAGAGTTCTCATCTATGAAACACACTCTATTTTAACGCAAGAAGCATGCTCTTCTTGCCAGCATCTCTAATACAGCAAGAAACATGAGCATGCCCAGAAGAAAAGAACTGTGTTTCTTACTCATACGGACCATATCCAGTTAAACTCTGCTTATGAAACTGTAACAAACCACAGCATCTCTTTCAAAAATGCTCTTTCATTTATAGTGAAAAACGTGTTGGGTTCGTGAGCTGTGTAAATTCATTTGAGACGAAAAATCACTGGGTTTACCGGAAATGAACTCTTGCTTGTAGGAAGACAAAGAGCTTTTGGTTTAACTCCATTTGTGAAGAGAAATTCAGACCAGTGTTCGCATCCATGAAACATACTCTGTTTTAACGCAAGAAGCATGCCAATCTTTCCAGCGTCTCCAAACCAGCAAGAAATATGAGCATGTCTAGAAAAAAAGAACTGTGTTTCCTATTCATATGGACCATATCTAGTTGAACTCTGCTTATGAAACTGTAACAAACCACAAAATCTCTTACATAGATGCTCTTTAGTTAATAGTGAAAAACGTATTGGGTTCATGATCTGTGTAAATTCATTTGAGGCGAAAAATCACTGGGCTTACCCGACATGAACTCTTGCTTGTAGGAAGACCCAGAGGCTTTGGTTTCACTCCGTTTGTGAAGGGAAATTCAGACCAGAGTTTTCATCCATGAAACACAATCTGTTTTAACGCAAGAAGCATGCTCTTCTTTCCAAAATCTGCAATACAGCAAGAAATATGAGCATGCCCAGAAAAAAAGAACTGTGTTTCTTACTCATACGGACCATATCCAGTTAAACTCTGCTTTTGAAACTGTAACAAACCACAGCATCTCAGTCAAAAATGCTCTCTCATTTATAGTGAAAAACGTGTTGGGTTCGTGAATTGCGTAAATTCATTTGAGCCGAAAAATCACTGGGTTTCCTGGAAATGAACTCTTTCTTGTAGTAAGACACAGAGGCTTTGGTTTAACTCCGTTTGTGAAGGGAAATTCAGACCAGTGTTCACATCCAGGAAACACCCTCTGTTTGAACGCAAGAAGCATCCTCTTCTTTCCAGATTCCACAATACAGCAAGAAATATGAGCAGGTCCAGAAAAAAAGAACAGTGTTTCCTACTCATACGGACCATATCTAGTTGAACTCTGCTTATGAAACTGTAACAAACCACAGCATCTCTTACATAGATGCTCTTTAGTTAATAGTGAAAAACGTGTTTGGTTCGTGAACTGTGTAAATTCATTTGAGCCGAAAAATCACTGGGTGTACGGGAAATGAACTCTTGCTTGTTGGAAGACACAGAGCCTTTGGTTTAACTCCGTTTGTGAAGGGAAATTCAGACCAGAGTTCTCATCTATGAAACACACTCTATTTTAACGCAAGAAGCATGCTCTTCTTGCCAGCATCTCTAATACAACAAGAAACATGAGCATTCCCAGAAAAAAAGAACTGTGTTTCCTACTGATAAAGAACATATCTAGTTGAATTCTGATTATGAAACTATAACAAACCACAGCATCTCTTACATAGATGCTCTTTAGTTAATAGTGAAAAACGTGTTGGGTTCGTGAACTGTGTAAATTCATTTGAGCCAAGAAATCACTGGGCTTACCGGAAATGAACTCTTGCTTGTAGGAAGACACAGAGCCTTTGGTTTAACTCCGTTCCTGAAGGAAAATTGAGACCAGTGTTCTCATCCATGAAACATACTCTGTTTTAACGCGAGAAGCATGCTCTTCTTTCCAGCGTCTCCAATACAGCAAGAAACATGAGCATGCCCAGAAGAAAAGAACTGTGTTTCTTACTCATACGGACCATATCCAGTTAAACTCTGCTTATGAAACTGTAACAAACCACAGCATCTCTTTCAAAAATGCTCTTTCATTTATAGTGAAAAACGTGTTGGGTTCGTGAGCTGTGTAAATTCATTTGAGATGAAAAATCACTGGGTTTACCGGAAATGAACTCTTGCTTGTAGGAAGACAAAGAGCTTTTGGTTTAACTCCATTTGTGAAGAGAAATTCAGACCAGTGTTCGCATCCATGAAACATACTCTGTTTTAACGCCAGAAGCATGCTCTTCTTTCCAGCGTCTCCAATACAGCAAGAAACATGAGCATGCCCAGAAAGAAAGAACTGTGTTTCCAACTGATACGGACATTATCTAGTTGAACTCTGCTTATGAAACTGTAACAAACCACAGCATGTTTTATAGAGATGCTCTTTAGTTAATAGTGAAAAACGTGTTGGGTTTATGAATTGTGTAAATTCATTTGAGCCGAAAAACCCTGTGTTTACCGGAAATGAACTCTTGCCTGTCGGAAGACACAGAGGCTTTGGTTTAACTCCGTTTGTGAAGGGAAATTCAGACCAGTGTTCACATCCAGGAAACACCCTCTGTTTGAACGCAAGAAGCATCCTCTTCTTTCCAGAGTCCACAATACAGCAAGAAATATGAGCAGGTCCAGAAAAAAAGAACAGTGTTTCCTACTCATACGGACCATATCTAGTTGAACTCTGCTTATGAAACTGTAACAAACCACAGCATCTCTTACATAGATGCTCTTTAGTTAATAGTGAAAAACGTGTTTGGTTCGTGAACTGTGTAAATTCATTTGAGCCGAAAAATCACTGGGTGTACGGGAAATGAACTCTTGCTTGTTGGATGACACAGAGCCTTTGGTTTAACTCCGTTTTTGAAGGGAAATTCAGACCAGAGTTCTCATCTATGAAACACACTCTATTTTAACGCAAGAAGCATGCTCTTCTTGCCAGCATCTCTAATACAGCAAGAAACATGAGCATGCCCAGAAGAAAAGAACTGTGTTTCTTACTCATACGGACCATATCCAGTTAAACTCTGCTTATGAAACTGTAACAAACCACAGCATCTCTTTCAAAAATGCTCTTTCATTTATAGTGAAAAACGTGTTGGGTTCGTGAGCTGTGTAAATTCATTTGAGACGAAAAATCACTGGGTTTACCGGAAATGTACTCTTGCTTGTAGGAAGACAAAGAGTTTTTGGTTTAACTCCATTTGTGAAGAGAAATTCAGACCAGTGTTCGCATCCATGAAACATACTCTGTTTTAACGCAAGAAGCATGCCAATCTTTCCAGCGTCTCCAAACCAGCAAGAAATATGAGCATGTCTAGAAAAAAAGAACTGTGTTTCCTATTCATATGGACCATATCTAGTTGAACTCTGCTTATGAAACTGTAACAAACCACAAAATCTCTTACATAGATGCTCTTTAGTTAATAGTGAAAAACGTATTGGGTTCATGATCTGTGTAAATTCATTTGAGGCGAAAAATCACTGGGCTTACCCGACATGAACTCTTGCGTGTAGGAAGACCCAGAGGCTTTGGTTTCACTCCGTTTGTGAAGGGAAATTCAGACCAGAGTTCTCATCCATGAAACACAATCTGTTTTAACGCAAGAAGCATGCTCTTCTTTCCAAAATCTGCAATACAGCAAGAAATATGAGCATGCCCAGAAAAAAGGAACTGTGTTTCTTACTCATACGGACCATATCCAGTTAAACTCTGCTTTTGAAACTGTAACAAACCACAGCATCTCAGTCAAAAATGCTCTCTCATTTATAGTGAAAAACGTGTTGGGTTCGTGAATTGCGTAAATTCATTTGAGCCGAAAAATCACTGGGTTTCCTGGAAATGAACTCTTTCTTGTAGTAAGACACAGAGGCTTTGGTTTAACTCCGTTTGTGAAGGGAAATTCAGACCAGTGTTCACATCCAGGAAACACCCTCTGTTTGAACGCAAGAAGCATCCTCTTCTTTCCAGAGTCCACAATACAGCAAGAAATATGAGCATGTCCAGAAAAAAAGAACAGTGTTTCCTACTCATACGGACCATATCTACTTGAACTCTGCTTATGAAACTATAACAAACCCCAGCATCTCTTACATAGATGCTCTTTAGTTATTAGTGAAAAACGTGTTTGGTTCGTGAACTGTGTAAATTCATTTGAGCCGAAAAATCACTGGGTGTACGGAAATGAACTCTTGCTTGTAGGATGACACAGAGCCTTTGGTTTAACTCCGTTTGTGAAGGGAAATTCAGACCAGAGTTCTCATCTATGTAACACACTCTGTTTTAATGCAAGAAGCATGCTCTTCTTGCCAGCATCTCTAATTCAACAAGAAACATGAGCATGCCCAGAAAAAAGGAACTGTGTTTCCTACTCATACAGAACATATCTAGTTGAATTCTGATTATGAAACTATAACAAACCACAGCATCTCTTACATAGATGCTCTTTAGTTAATAGTGAAAAACGTGTTGGGTTCGTGAACTGTGTAAATTCATTTGAGCCAAGAAATCACTGGGCTTACCGGAAATGAACTCTTGCTTGTAGGAAGACACAGAGCCTTTGGTTTAACTCCGTTCCTGAAGGAAAATTGAGACCAGTGTTCTCATCCATGAAACATACTCTGTTTTAACGCGAGAAGCATGCTCTTCTTTCCAGCGTCTCCAATACAGCAAGAAACATGAGCATGCCCAGAAGAAAAGAACTGTGTTTCTTACTCATACGGACCATATCCAGTTAAACTCTGCTTATGAAACTGTAACAAACCACAGCATCTCTTTCAAAAATGCTCTTTCATTTATAGTGAAAAACGTGTTGGGTTCGTGAGCTGTGTAAATTCATTTGAGATGAAAAATCACTGGGTTTACCGGAAATGAACTCTTGCTTGTAGGAAGACAAAGAGCTTTTGGTTTAACTCCATTTGTGAAGAGAAATTCAGACCAGTGTTCGCATCCATGAAACATACTCTGTTTTAACGCCAGAAGCATGCTCTTCTTTCCAGCGTCTCCAATACAGCAAGAAACATGAGCATGCCCAGAAAGAAAGAACTGTGTTTCCAACTGATACGGACATTATCTAGTTGAACTCTGCTTATGAAACTGTAACAAACCACAGCATGTTTTATAGAGATGCTCTTTAGTTAATAGTGAAAAACGTGTTGGGTTTATGAATTGTGTAAATTCATTTGAGCCGAAAAACCCTGTGTTTACCGGAAATGAACTCTTGCCTGTCGGAAGACACAGAGGCTTTGGTTTAACTCCGTTTGTGAAGGGAAATTCAGACCAGTGTTCACATCCAGGAAACACCCTCTGTTTGAACGCAAGAAGCATCCTCTTCTTTCCAGAGTCCACAATACAGCAAGAAATATGAGCAGGTCCAGAAAAAAAGAACAGTGTTTCCTACTCATACGGACCATATCTAGTTGAACTCTGCTTATGAAACTGTAACAAACCACAGCATCTCTTACATAGATGCTCTTTAGTTAATAGTGAAAAACGTGTTTGGTTCGTGAACTGTGTAAATTCATTTGAGCCGAAAAATCACTGGGTGTACGGGAAATGAACTCTTGCTTGTTGGATGACACAGAGCCTTTGGTTTAACTCCGTTTTTGAAGGGAAATTCAGACCAGAGTTCTCATCTATGAAACACACTCTATTTTAACGCAAGAAGCATGCTCTTCTTGCCAGCATCTCTAATACAGCAAGAAACATGAGCATGCCCAGAAGAAAAGAACTGTGTTTCTTACTCATACGGACCATATCCAGTTAAACTCTGCTTATGAAACTGTAACAAACCACAGCATCTCTTTCAAAAATGCTCTTTCATTTATAGTGAAAAACGTGTTGGGTTCGTGAGCTGTGTAAATTCATTTGAGACGAAAAATCACTGGGTTTACCGGAAATGTACTCTTGCTTGTAGGAAGACAAAGAGTTTTTGGTTTAACTCCATTTGTGAAGAGAAATTCAGACCAGTGTTCGCATCCATGAAACATACTCTGTTTTAACGCAAGAAGCATGCCAATCTTTCCAGCGTCTCCAAACCAGCAAGAAATATGAGCATGTCTAGAAAAAAAGAACTGTGTTTCCTATTCATATGGACCATATCTAGTTGAACTCTGCTTATGAAACTGTAACAAACCACAAAATCTCTTACATAGATGCTCTTTAGTTAATAGTGAAAAACGTATTGGGTTCATGATCTGTGTAAATTCATTTGAGGCGAAAAATCACTGGGCTTACCCGACATGAACTCTTGCGTGTAGGAAGACCCAGAGGCTTTGGTTTCACTCCGTTTGTGAAGGGAAATTCAGACCAGAGTTCTCATCCATGAAACACAATCTGTTTTAACGCAAGAAGCATGCTCTTCTTTCCAAAATCTGCAATACAGCAAGAAATATGAGCATGCCCAGAAAAAAGGAACTGTGTTTCTTACTCATACGGACCATATCCAGTTAAACTCTGCTTTTGAAACTGTAACAAACCACAGCATCTCAGTCAAAAATGCTCTCTCATTTATAGTGAAAAACGTGTTGGGTTCGTGAATTGCGTAAATTCATTTGAGCCGAAAAATCACTGGGTTTCCTGGAAATGAACTCTTTCTTGTAGTAAGACACAGAGGCTTTGGTTTAACTCCGTTTGTGAAGGGAAATTCAGACCAGTGTTCACATCCAGGAAACACCCTCTGTTTGAACGCAAGAAGCATCCTCTTCTTTCCAGAGTCCACAATACAGCAAGAAATATGAGCATGTCCAGAAAAAAAGAACAGTGTTTCCTACTCATACGGACCATATCTACTTGAACTCTGCTTATGAAACTATAACAAACCCCAGCATCTCTTACATAGATGCTCTTTAGTTATTAGTGAAAAACGTGTTTGGTTCGTGAACTGTGTAAATTCATTTGAGCCGAAAAATCACTGGGTGTACGGAAATGAACTCTTGCTTGTAGGATGACACAGAGCCTTTGGTTTAACTCCGTTTGTGAAGGGAAATTCAGACCAGAGTTCTCATCTATGTAACACACTCTGTTTTAATGCAAGAAGCATGCTCTTCTTGCCAGCATCTCTAATTCAACAAGAAACATGAGCATGCCCAGAAAAAAGGAACTGTGTTTCCTACTCATACAGAACATATCTAGTTGAATTCTGATTATGAAACTATAACAAACCACAGCATCTCTTACATAGATGCTCTTTAGTTAATAGTGAAAAACGTGTTGGGTTCGTGAACTGTGTAAATTCATTTGAGCCAAGAAATCACTGGGCTTACCGGAAATGAACTCTTGCTTGTAGGAAGACACAGAGCCTTTGGTTTAACTCCGTTCCTGAAGGAAAATTGAGACCAGTGTTCTCATCCATGAAACATACTCTGTTTTAACGCGAGAAGCATGCTCTTCTTTCCAGCGTCTCCAATACAGCAAGAAACATGAGCATGCCCAGAAGAAAAGAACTGTGTTTCTTACTCATACGGACCATATCCAGTTAAACTCTGCTTATGAAACTGTAACAAACCACAGCATCTCTTTCAAAAATGCTCTTTCATTTATAGTGAAAAACGTGTTGGGTTCGTGAGCTGTGTAAATTCATTTGAGATGAAAAATCACTGGGTTTACCGGAAATGAACTCTTGCTTGTAGGAAGACAAAGAGCTTTTGGTTTAACTCCATTTGTGAAGAGAAATTCAGACCAGTGTTCGCATCCATGAAACATACTCTGTTTTAACGCCAGAAGCATGCTCTTCTTTCCAGCGTCTCCAATACAGCAAGAAACATGAGCATGCCCAGAAAGAAAGAACTGTGTTTCCAACTGATACGGACATTATCTAGTTGAACTCTGCTTATGAAACTGTAACAAACCACAGCATGTTTTATAGAGATGCTCTTTAGTTAATAGTGAAAAACGTGTTGGGTTTATGAATTGTGTAAATTCATTTGAGCCGAAAAACCCTGTGTTTACCGGAAATGAACTCTTGCCTGTCGGAAGACACAGAGGCTTTGGTTTAACTCCGTTTGTGAAGGGAAATTCAGACCAGTGTTCACATCCAGGAAACACCCTCTGTTTGAACGCAAGAAGCATCCTCTTCTTTCCAGAGTCCACAATACAGCAAGAAATATGAGCAGGTCCAGAAAAAAAGAACAGTGTTTCCTACTCATACGGACCATATCTAGTTGAACTCTGCTTATGAAACTGTAACAAACCACAGCATCTCTTACATAGATGCTCTTTAGTTAATAGTGAAAAACGTGTTTGGTTCGTGAACTGTGTAAATTCATTTGAGCCGAAAAATCACTGGGTGTACGGGAAATGAACTCTTGCTTGTTGGATGACACAGAGCCTTTGGTTTAACTCCGTTTTTGAAGGGAAATTCAGACCAGAGTTCTCATCTATGAAACACACTCTATTTTAACGCAAGAAGCATGCTCTTCTTGCCAGCATCTCTAATACAGCAAGAAACATGAGCATGCCCAGAAGAAAAGAACTGTGTTTCTTACTCATACGGACCATATCCAGTTAAACTCTGCTTATGAAACTGTAACAAACCACAGCATCTCTTTCAAAAATGCTCTTTCATTTATAGTGAAAAACGTGTTGGGTTCGTGAGCTGTGTAAATTCATTTGAGACGAAAAATCACTGGGTTTACCGGAAATGAACTCTTGCTTGTAGGAAGACAAAGAGCTTTTGGTTTAACTCCATTTGTGAAGAGAAATTCAGACCAGTGTTCGCATCCATGAAACATACTCTGTTTTAACGCAAGAAGCATGCCAATCTTTCCAGCGTCTCCAAACCAGCAAGAAATATGAGCATGTCTAGAAAAAAAGAACTGTGTTTCCTATTCATATGGACCATATCTAGTTGAACTCTGCTTATGAAACTGTAACAAACCACAAAATCTCTTACATAGATGCTCTTTAGTTAATAGTGAAAAACGTATTGGGTTCATGATCTGTGTAAATTCATTTGAGGCGAAAAATCACTGGGCTTACCCGACATGAACTCTTGCTTGTAGGAAGACCCAGAGGCTTTGGTTTCACTCCGTTTGTGAAGGGAAATTCAGACCAGAGTTTTCATCCATGAAACACAATCTGTTTTAACGCAAGAAGCATGCTCTTCTTTCCAAAATCTGCAATACAGCAAGAAATATGAGCATGCCCAGAAAAAAGGAACTGTGTTTCTTACTCATACGGACCATATCCAGTTAAACTCTGCTTTTGAAACTGTAACAAACCACAGCATCTCAGTCAAAAATGCTCTCTCATTTATAGTGAAAAACGTGTTGGGTTCGTGAATTGCGTAAATTCATTTGAGCCGAAAAATCACTGGGTTTCCTGGAAATGAACTCTTTCTTGTAGTAAGACACAGAGGCTTTGGTTTAACTCCGTTTGTGAAGGGAAATTCAGACCAGTGTTCACATCCAGGAAACACCCTCTGTTTGAACGCAAGAAGCATCCTCTTCTTTCCAGATTCCACAATACAGCAAGAAATATGAGCAGGTCCAGAAAAAAAGAACAGTGTTTCCTACTCATACGGACCATATCTAGTTGAACTCTGCTTATGAAACTGTAACAAACCACAGCATCTCTTACATAGATGCTCTTTAGTTAATAGTGAAAAACGTGTTTGGTTCGTGAACTGTGTAAATTCATTTGAGCCGAAAAATCACTGGGTGTACGGGAAATGAACTCTTGCTTGTTGGAAGACACAGAGCCTTTGGTTTAACTCCGTTTGTGAAGGGAAATTCAGACCAGAGTTCTCATCTATGAAACACACTCTATTTTAACGCAAGAAGCATGCTCTTCTTGCCAGCATCTCTAATACAACAAGAAACATGAGCATTCCCAGAAAAAAAGAACTGTGTTTCCTACTGATAAAGAACATATCTAGTTGAATTCTGATTATGAAACTATAACAAACCACAGCATCTCTTACATAGATGCTCTTTAGTTAATAGTGAAAAACGTGTTGGGTTCGTGAACTGTGTAAATTCATTTGAGCCAAGAAATCACTGGGCTTACCGGAAATGAACTCTTGCTTGTAGGAAGACACAGAGCCTTTGGTTTAACTCCGTTCCTGAAGGAAAATTGAGACCAGTGTTCTCATCCATGAAACATACTCTGTTTTAACGCGAGAAGCATGCTCTTCTTTCCAGCGTCTCCAATACAGCAAGAAACATGAGCATGCCCAGAAGAAAAGAACTGTGTTTCTTACTCATACGGACCATATCCAGTTAAACTCTGCTTATGAAACTGTAACAAACCACAGCATCTCTTTCAAAAATGCTCTTTCATTTATAGTGAAAAACGTGTTGGGTTCGTGAGCTGTGTAAATTCATTTGAGATGAAAAATCACTGGGTTTACCGGAAATGAACTCTTGCTTGTAGGAAGACAAAGAGCTTTTGGTTTAACTCCATTTGTGAAGAGAAATTCAGACCAGTGTTCGCATCCATGAAACATACTCTGTTTTAACGCCAGAAGCATGCTCTTCTTTCCAGCGTCTCCAATACAGCAAGAAACATGAGCATGCCCAGAAAGAAAGAACTGTGTTTCCAACTGATACGGACATTATCTAGTTGAACTCTGCTTATGAAACTGTAACAAACCACAGCATGTTTTATAGAGATGCTCTTTAGTTAATAGTGAAAAACGTGTTGGGTTTATGAATTGTGTAAATTCATTTGAGCCGAAAAACCCTGTGTTTACCGGAAATGAACTCTTGCCTGTCGGAAGACACAGAGGCTTTGGTTTAACTCCGTTTGTGAAGGGAAATTCAGACCAGTGTTCACATCCAGGAAACACCCTCTGTTTGAACGCAAGAAGCATCCTCTTCTTTCCAGAGTCCACAATACAGCAAGAAATATGAGCAGGTCCAGAAAAAAAGAACAGTGTTTCCTACTCATACGGACCATATCTAGTTGAACTCTGCTTATGAAACTGTAACAAACCACAGCATCTCTTACATAGATGCTCTTTAGTTAATAGTGAAAAACGTGTTTGGTTCGTGAACTGTGTAAATTCATTTGAGCCGAAAAATCACTGGGTGTACGGGAAATGAACTCTTGCTTGTTGGATGACACAGAGCCTTTGGTTTAACTCCGTTTTTGAAGGGAAATTCAGACCAGAGTTCTCATCTATGAAACACACTCTATTTTAACGCAAGAAGCATGCTCTTCTTGCCAGCATCTCTAATACAGCAAGAAACATGAGCATGCCCAGAAGAAAAGAACTGTGTTTCTTACTCATACGGACCATATCCAGTTAAACTCTGCTTATGAAACTGTAACAAACCACAGCATCTCTTTCAAAAATGCTCTTTCATTTATAGTGAAAAACGTGTTGGGTTCGTGAGCTGTGTAAATTCATTTGAGACGAAAAATCACTGGGTTTACCGGAAATGAACTCTTGCTTGTAGGAAGACAAAGAGCTTTTGGTTTAACTCCATTTGTGAAGAGAAATTCAGACCAGTGTTCGCATCCATGAAACATACTCTGTTTTAACGCAAGAAGCATGCCAATCTTTCCAGCGTCTCCAAACCAGCAAGAAATATGAGCATGTCTAGAAAAAAAGAACTGTGTTTCCTATTCATATGGACCATATCTAGTTGAACTCTGCTTATGAAACTGTAACAAACCACAAAATCTCTTACATAGATGCTCTTTAGTTAATAGTGAAAAACGTATTGGGTTCATGATCTGTGTAAATTCATTTGAGGCGAAAAATCACTGGGCTTACCCGACATGAACTCTTGCTTGTAGGAAGACCCAGAGGCTTTGGTTTCACTCCGTTTGTGAAGGGAAATTCAGACCAGAGTTTTCATCCATGAAACACAATCTGTTTTAACGCAAGAAGCATGCTCTTCTTTCCAAAATCTGCAATACAGCAAGAAATATGAGCATGCCCAGAAAAAAGGAACTGTGTTTCTTACTCATACGGACCATATCCAGTTAAACTCTGCTTTTGAAACTGTAACAAACCACAGCATCTCAGTCAAAAATGCTCTCTCATTTATAGTGAAAAACGTGTTGGGTTCGTGAATTGCGTAAATTCATTTGAGCCGAAAAATCACTGGGTTTCCTGGAAATGAACTCTTTCTTGTAGTAAGACACAGAGGCTTTGGTTTAACTCCGTTTGTGAAGGGAAATTCAGACCAGTGTTCACATCCAGGAAACACCCTCTGTTTGAACGCAAGAAGCATCCTCTTCTTTCCAGATTCCACAATACAGCAAGAAATATGAGCAGGTCCAGAAAAAAAGAACAGTGTTTCCTACTCATACGGACCATATCTAGTTGAACTCTGCTTATGAAACTGTAACAAACCACAGCATCTCTTACATAGATGCTCTTTAGTTAATAGTGAAAAACGTGTTTGGTTCGTGAACTGTGTAAATTCATTTGAGCCGAAAAATCACTGGGTGTACGGGAAATGAACTCTTGCTTGTTGGAAGACACAGAGCCTTTGGTTTAACTCCGTTTGTGAAGGGAAATTCAGACCAGAGTTCTCATCTATGAAACACACTCTATTTTAACGCAAGAAGCATGCTCTTCTTGCCAGCATCTCTAATACAACAAGAAACATGAGCATTCCCAGAAAAAAAGAACTGTGTTTCCTACTGATAAAGAACATATCTAGTTGAATTCTGATTATGAAACTATAACAAACCACAGCATCTCTTACATAGATGCTCTTTAGTTAATAGTGAAAAACGTGTTGGGTTCGTGAACTGTGTAAATTCATTTGAGCCAAGAAATCACTGGGCTTACCGGAAATGAACTCTTGCTTGTAGGAAGACACAGAGCCTTTGGTTTAACTCCGTTCCTGAAGGAAAATTGAGACCAGTGTTCTCATCCATGAAACATACTCTGTTTTAACGCGAGAAGCATGCTCTTCTTTCCAGCGTCTCCAATACAGCAAGAAACATGAGCATGCCCAGAAGAAAAGAACTGTGTTTCTTACTCATACGGACCATATCCAGTTAAACTCTGCTTATGAAACTGTAACAAACCACAGCATCTCTTTCAAAAATGCTCTTTCATTTATAGTGAAAAACGTGTTGGGTTCGTGAGCTGTGTAAATTCATTTGAGATGAAAAATCACTGGGTTTACCGGAAATGAACTCTTGCTTGTAGGAAGACAAAGAGCTTTTGGTTTAACTCCATTTGTGAAGAGAAATTCAGACCAGTGTTCGCATCCATGAAACATACTCTGTTTTAACGCCAGAAGCATGCTCTTCTTTCCAGCGTCTCCAATACAGCAAGAAACATGAGCATGCCCAGAAAGAAAGAACTGTGTTTCCAACTGATACGGACATTATCTAGTTGAACTCTGCTTATGAAACTGTAACAAACCACAGCATGTTTTATAGAGATGCTCTTTAGTTAATAGTGAAAAACGTGTTGGGTTTATGAATTGTGTAAATTCATTTGAGCCGAAAAACCCTGTGTTTACCGGAAATGAACTCTTGCCTGTCGGAAGACACAGAGGCTTTGGTTTAACTCCGTTTGTGAAGGGAAATTCAGACCAGTGTTCACATCCAGGAAACACCCTCTGTTTGAACGCAAGAAGCATCCTCTTCTTTCCAGAGTCCACAATACAGCAAGAAATATGAGCAGGTCCAGAAAAAAAGAACAGTGTTTCCTACTCATACGGACCATATCTAGTTGAACTCTGCTTATGAAACTGTAACAAACCACAGCATCTCTTACATAGATGCTCTTTAGTTAATAGTGAAAAACGTGTTTGGTTCGTGAACTGTGTAAATTCATTTGAGCCGAAAAATCACTGGGTGTACGGGAAATGAACTCTTGCTTGTTGGATGAC
Organism: Onychomys leucogaster; assembly: GCA_949786385.1. Classification (NCBI taxonomy): domain Eukaryota; kingdom Metazoa; phylum Chordata; class Mammalia; order Rodentia; family Cricetidae; genus Onychomys; species Onychomys leucogaster. The sequence continues at coordinate 778,864 of CATKUP010000070.1, forward strand.
ACAGAGCCTTTGGTTTAACTCCGTTTTTGAAGGGAAATTCAGACCAGAGTTCTCATCTATGAAACACACTCTATTTTAACGCAAGAAGCATGCTCTTCTTGCCAGCATCTCTAATACAGCAAGAAACATGAGCATGCCCAGAAGAAAAGAACTGTGTTTCTTACTCATACGGACCATATCCAGTTAAACTCTGCTTATGAAACTGTAACAAACCACAGCATCTCTTTCAAAAATGCTCTTTCATTTATAGTGAAAAACGTGTTGGGTTCGTGAGCTGTGTAAATTCATTTGAGACGAAAAATCACTGGGTTTACCGGAAATGAACTCTTGCTTGTAGGAAGACAAAGAGCTTTTGGTTTAACTCCATTTGTGAAGAGAAATTCAGACCAGTGTTCGCATCCATGAAACATACTCTGTTTTAACGCAAGAAGCATGCCAATCTTTCCAGCGTCTCCAAACCAGCAAGAAATATGAGCATGTCTAGAAAAAAAGAACTGTGTTTCCTATTCATATGGACCATATCTAGTTGAACTCTGCTTATGAAACTGTAACAAACCACAAAATCTCTTACATAGATGCTCTTTAGTTAATAGTGAAAAACGTATTGGGTTCATGATCTGTGTAAATTCATTTGAGGCGAAAAATCACTGGGCTTACCCGACATGAACTCTTGCTTGTAGGAAGACCCAGAGGCTTTGGTTTCACTCCGTTTGTGAAGGGAAATTCAGACCAGAGTTTTCATCCATGAAACACAATCTGTTTTAACGCAAGAAGCATGCTCTTCTTTCCAAAATCTGCAATACAGCAAGAAATATGAGCATGCCCAGAAAAAAGGAACTGTGTTTCTTACTCATACGGACCATATCCAGTTAAACTCTGCTTTTGAAACTGTAACAAACCACAGCATCTCAGTCAAAAATGCTCTCTCATTTATAGTGAAAAACGTGTTGGGTTCGTGAATTGCGTAAATTCATTTGAGCCGAAAAATCACTGGGTTTCCTGGAAATGAACTCTTTCTTGTAGTAAGACACAGAGGCTTTGGTTTAACTCCGTTTGTGAAGGGAAATTCAGACCAGTGTTCACATCCAGGAAACACCCTCTGTTTGAACGCAAGAAGCATCCTCTTCTTTCCAGATTCCACAATACAGCAAGAAATATGAGCAGGTCCAGAAAAAAAGAACAGTGTTTCCTACTCATACGGACCATATCTAGTTGAACTCTGCTTATGAAACTGTAACAAACCACAGCATCTCTTACATAGATGCTCTTTAGTTAATAGTGAAAAACGTGTTTGGTTCGTGAACTGTGTAAATTCATTTGAGCCGAAAAATCACTGGGTGTACGGGAAATGAACTCTTGCTTGTTGGAAGACACAGAGCCTTTGGTTTAACTCCGTTTGTGAAGGGAAATTCAGACCAGAGTTCTCATCTATGAAACACACTCTATTTTAACGCAAGAAGCATGCTCTTCTTGCCAGCATCTCTAATACAACAAGAAACATGAGCATTCCCAGAAAAAAAGAACTGTGTTTCCTACTGATAAAGAACATATCTAGTTGAATTCTGATTATGAAACTATAACAAACCACAGCATCTCTTACATAGATGCTCTTTAGTTAATAGTGAAAAACGTGTTGGGTTCGTGAACTGTGTAAATTCATTTGAGCCAAGAAATCACTGGGCTTACCGGAAATGAACTCTTGCTTGTAGGAAGACACAGAGCCTTTGGTTTAACTCCGTTCCTGAAGGAAAATTGAGACCAGTGTTCTCATCCATGAAACATACTCTGTTTTAACGCGAGAAGCATGCTCTTCTTTCCAGCGTCTCCAATACATCAAGAAACATGAGCATGCCCAGAAGAAAAGAACTGTGTTTCTTACTCATACGGACCATATCCAGTTAAACTCTGCTTATGAAACTGTAACAAACCACAGCATCTCTTTCAAAAATGCTCTTTCATTTATAGTGAAAAACGTGTTGGGTTCGTGAGCTGTGTAAATTCATTTGAGATGAAAAATCACTGGGTTTACCGGAAATGAACTCTTGCTTGTAGGAAGACAAAGAGCTTTTGGTTTAACTCCATTTGTGAAGAGAAATTCAGACCAGTGTTCGCATCCATGAAACATACTCTGTTTTAACGCCAGAAGCATGCTCTTCTTTCCAGCGTCTCCAATACAGCAAGAAACATGAGCATGCCCAGAAAGAAAGAACTGTGTTTCCAACTGATACGGACATTATCTAGTTGAACTCTGCTTATGAAACTGTAACAAACCACAGCATGTTTTATAGAGATGCTCTTTAGTTAATAGTGAAAAACGTGTTGGGTTTATGAATTGTGTAAATTCATTTGAGCCGAAAAACCCTGTGTTTACCGGAAATGAACTCTTGCCTGTCGGAAGACACAGAGGCTTTGGTTTAACTCCGTTTGTGAAGGGAAATTCAGACCAGTGTTCACATCCAGGAAACACCCTCTGTTTGAACGCAAGAAGCATCCTCTTCTTTCCAGAGTCCACAATACAGCAAGAAATATGAGCAGGTCCAGAAAAAAAGAACAGTGTTTCCTACTCATACGGACCATATCTAGTTGAACTCTGCTTATGAAACTGTAACAAACCACAGCATCTCTTACATAGATGCTCTTTAGTTAATAGTGAAAAACGTGTTTGGTTCGTGAACTGTGTAAATTCATTTGAGCCGAAAAATCACTGGGTGTACGGGAAATGAACTCTTGCTTGTTGGATGACACAGAGCCTTTGGTTTAACTCCGTTTTTGAAGGGAAATTCAGACCAGAGTTCTCATCTATGAAACACACTCTATTTTAACGCAAGAAGCATGCTCTTCTTGCCAGCATCTCTAATACAGCAAGAAACATGAGCATGCCCAGAAGAAAAGAACTGTGTTTCTTACTCATACGGACCATATCCAGTTAAACTCTGCTTATGAAACTGTAACAAACCACAGCATCTCTTTCAAAAATGCTCTTTCATTTATAGTGAAAAACGTGTTGGGTTCGTGAGCTGTGTAAATTCATTTGAGACGAAAAATCACTGGGTTTACCGGAAATGAACTCTTGCTTGTAGGAAGACAAAGAGCTTTTGGTTTAACTCCATTTGTGAAGAGAAATTCAGACCAGTGTTCGCATCCATGAAACATACTCTGTTTTAACGCAAGAAGCATGCCAATCTTTCCAGCGTCTCCAAACCAGCAAGAAATATGAGCATGTCTAGAAAAAAAGAACTGTGTTTCCTATTCATATGGACCATATCTAGTTGAACTCTGCTTATGAAACTGTAACAAACCACAAAATCTCTTACATAGATGCTCTTTAGTTAATAGTGAAAAACGTATTGGGTTCATGATCTGTGTAAATTCATTTGAGGCGAAAAATCACTGGGCTTACCCGACATGAACTCTTGCTTGTAGGAAGACCCAGAGGCTTTGGTTTCACTCCGTTTGTGAAGGGAAATTCAGACCAGAGTTTTCATCCATGAAACACAATCTGTTTTAACGCAAGAAGCATGCTCTTCTTTCCAAAATCTGCAATACAGCAAGAAATATGAGCATGCCCAGAAAAAAGGAACTGTGTTTCTTACTCATACGGACCATATCCAGTTAAACTCTGCTTTTGAAACTGTAACAAACCACAGCATCTCAGTCAAAAATGCTCTCTCATTTATAGTGAAAAACGTGTTGGGTTCGTGAATTGCGTAAATTCATTTGAGCCGAAAAATCACTGGGTTTCCTGGAAATGAACTCTTTCTTGTAGTAAGACACAGAGGCTTTGGTTTAACTCCGTTTGTGAAGGGAAATTCAGACCAGTGTTCACATCCAGGAAACACCCTCTGTTTGAACGCAAGAAGCATCCTCTTCTTTCCAGATTCCACAATACAGCAAGAAATATGAGCAGGTCCAGAAAAAAAGAACAGTGTTTCCTACTCATACGGACCATATCTAGTTGAACTCTGCTTATGAAACTGTAACAAACCACAGCATCTCTTACATAGATGCTCTTTAGTTAATAGTGAAAAACGTGTTTGGTTCGTGAACTGTGTAAATTCATTTGAGCCGAAAAATCACTGGGTGTACGGGAAATGAACTCTTGCTTGTTGGAAGACACAGAGCCTTTGGTTTAACTCCGTTTGTGAAGGGAAATTCAGACCAGAGTTCTCATCTATGAAACACACTCTATTTTAACGCAAGAAGCATGCTCTTCTTGCCAGCATCTCTAATACAACAAGAAACATGAGCATTCCCAGAAAAAAAGAACTGTGTTTCCTACTGATAAAGAACATATCTAGTTGAATTCTGATTATGAAACTATAACAAACCACAGCATCTCTTACATAGATGCTCTTTAGTTAATAGTGAAAAACGTGTTGGGTTCGTGAACTGTGTAAATTCATTTGAGCCAAGAAATCACTGGGCTTACCGGAAATGAACTCTTGCTTGTAGGAAGACACAGAGCCTTTGGTTTAACTCCGTTCCTGAAGGAAAATTGAGACCAGTGTTCTCATCCATGAAACATACTCTGTTTTAACGCGAGAAGCATGCTCTTCTTTCCAGCGTCTCCAATACAGCAAGAAATATGAGCATGCCCAGAAGAAAAGAACTGTGTTTCTTACTCATACGGACCATATCCAGTTAAACTCTGCTTATGAAACTGTAACAAACCACAGCATCTCTTTCAAAAATGCTCTTTCATTTATAGTGAAAAACGTGTTGGGTTCGTGAGCTGTGTAAATTCATTTGAGATGAAAAATCACTGGGTTTACCGGAAATGAACTCTTGCTTGTAGGAAGACAAAGAGCTTTTGGTTTAACTCCATTTGTGAAGAGAAATTCAGACCAGTGTTCGCATCCATGAAACATACTCTGTTTTAACGCCAGAAGCATGCTCTTCTTTCCAGCGTCTCCAATACAGCAAGAAACATGAGCATGCCCAGAAAGAAAGAACTGTGTTTCCAACTGATACGGACATTATCTAGTTGAACTCTGCTTATGAAACTGTAACAAACCACAGCATGTTTTATAGAGATGCTCTTTAGTTAATAGTGAAAAACGTGTTGGGTTTATGAATTGTGTAAATTCATTTGAGCCGAAAAACCCTGTGTTTACCGTAAATGAACTCTTGCCTGTCGGAAGACACAGAGGCTTTGGTTTAACTCCGTTTGTGAAGGGAAATTCAGACCAGTGTTCACATCCAGGAAACACCCTCTGTTTGAACGCAAGAAGCATCCTCTTCTTTCCAGAGTCCACAATACAGCAAGAAATATGAGCAGGTCCAGAAAAAAAGAACAGTGTTTCCTACTCATACGGACCATATCTAGTTGAACTCTGCTTATGAAACTGTAACAAACCACAGCATCTCTTACATAGATGCTCTTTAGTTAATAGTGAAAAACGTGTTTGGTTCGTGAACTGTGTAAATTCATTTGAGCCGAAAAATCACTGGGTGTACGGGAAATGAACTCTTGCTTGTTGGATGACACAGAGCCTTTGGTTTAACTCCGTTTTTGAAGGGAAATTCAGACCAGAGTTCTCATCTATGAAACACACTCTATTTTAACGCAAGAAGCATGCTCTTCTTGCCAGCATCTCTAATACAGCAAGAAACATGAGCATGCCCAGAAGAAAAGAACTGTGTTTCTTACTCATACGGACCATATCCAGTTAAACTCTGCTTATGAAACTGTAACAAACCACAGCATCTCTTTCAAAAATGCTCTTTCATTTATAGTGAAAAACGTGTTGGGTTCGTGAGCTGTGTAAATTCATTTGAGACGAAAAATCACTGGGTTTACCGGAAATGTACTCTTGCTTGTAGGAAGACAAAGAGTTTTTGGTTTAACTCCATTTGTGAAGAGAAATTCAGACCAGTGTTCGCATCCATGAAACATACTCTGTTTTAACGCAAGAAGCATGCCAATCTTTCCAGCGTCTCCAAACCAGCAAGAAATATGAGCATGTCTAGAAAAAAAGAACTGTGTTTCCTATTCATATGGACCATATCTAGTTGAACTCTGCTTATGAAACTGTAACAAACCACAAAATCTCTTACATAGATGCTCTTTAGTTAATAGTGAAAAACGTATTGGGTTCATGATCTGTGTAAATTCATTTGAGGCGAAAAATCACTGGGCTTACCCGACATGAACTCTTGCGTGTAGGAAGACCCAGAGGCTTTGGTTTCACTCCGTTTGTGAAGGGAAATTCAGACCAGAGTTCTCATCCATGAAACACAATCTGTTTTAACGCAAGAAGCATGCTCTTCTTTCCAAAATCTGCAATACAGCAAGAAATATGAGCATGCCCAGAAAAAAGGAACTGTGTTTCTTACTCATACGGACCATATCCAGTTAAACTCTGCTTTTGAAACTGTAACAAACCACAGCATCTCAGTCAAAAATGCTCTCTCATTTATAGTGAAAAACGTGTTGGGTTCGTGAATTGCGTAAATTCATTTGAGCCGAAAAATCACTGGGTTTCCTGGAAATGAACTCTTTCTTGTAGTAAGACACAGAGGCTTTGGTTTAACTCCGTTTGTGAAGGGAAATTCAGACCAGTGTTCACATCCAGGAAACACCCTCTGTTTGAACGCAAGAAGCATCCTCTTCTTTCCAGAGTCCACAATACAGCAAGAAATATGAGCATGTCCAGAAAAAAAGAACAGTGTTTCCTACTCATACGGACCATATCTACTTGAACTCTGCTTATGAAACTATAACAAACCCCAGCATCTCTTACATAGATGCTCTTTAGTTATTAGTGAAAAACGTGTTTGGTTCGTGAACTGTGTAAATTCATTTGAGCCGAAAAATCACTGGGTGTACGGAAATGAACTCTTGCTTGTAGGATGACACAGAGCCTTTGGTTTAACTCCGTTTGTGAAGGGAAATTCAGACCAGAGTTCTCATCTATGTAACACACTCTGTTTTAATGCAAGAAGCATGCTCTTCTTGCCAGCATCTCTAATTCAACAAGAAACATGAGCATGCCCAGAAAAAAGGAACTGTGTTTCCTACTCATACAGAACATATCTAGTTGAATTCTGATTATGAAACTATAACAAATGACAGCATCTCTTACATAGATGCTCTTTAGTTAATAGTGAAAAACGTGTTGTGTTCGTGAACTGTGTAAATTCATTCGAGCCAAAAAATCACTGGGCTTACCGGAAATGAACTCTTGCTTTTAGGAAGACACAGAGCCTTTGGTTTCACTCCGTTTCTGATGGAAATTCAAACCGGTGTTCTCATCCATGAAGCATACTCTGTTTTAACGAAAGAAGCATGCTCTTCTTTCCAGCGTCTCCAATACTGGAAGAAATATGAGCATGTTCAGAAAAAAAGAACTGTGTTTCCTACTCATATGGACCATATCTAGTTGAACTCTGCTTATGAAACTGTAACAAACCACATCATCTCTTACATAGATGCTCTTTAGTTAATAGTGAAAAAAGTATTGTGTTCATGAACTGTGTAAATTCATTTGAGGAGAAAAATCCCTGGGTTTACCGTAAATGAACTCTTGCTTGTAGTAAGACACAGAGGCTTTGGATTCACTCTGTTTGTGAAGGGAAATTCAGACACAGAGTTCTCATCCATGAAACACACTCTGTTTTCACGCAAGAAGCATGCTCTTCTTTCCAGAATCTGAAATACAGCAAGAAACATGAGCATGCCCAGAATAAAAGAACTGTGTTTCCTACTCATACGGACCATATCTAGTTGAACTCTGCTCATTAAACAGTAACAAACCACAGCATCTCTTACATAGATGATCTTTAGTTAATAGTGAAAATCGTGTTGGGTTCGTGAACTGTGTAAATTCATTTGTGACGAAAAACTACTGGGTTTACCGGAAATGAACTCTTGCTTGTAGGAAGAGAAAGAGCCTTTGGTTTAACTCCGTTTGTGAGGGGAAATTCAGACCAGTGTTCTCATCCATGAAACATACTCTGTTTTAACACGAGAAGCATGCTCTTCTTTCCAGCGTCTCCAATACAGCAAGAAACATGAGCATGCCCAGGAAAAAAGAACTGTGTTTCTTACTCATACGGACCATATCCCGTTAAACTCTGCTTATGAAACTGTAACAAACAACAGCATCTCTTTCAAAAATGCTCTTTCATTTATAGTGAAAAACGTGTTGGGTTCGTGAACTGTGTAAATTCATTTGAGCCGAAAAATCACTGGGTTTACCGGAAATGAACACTTGCTTGTAGGAAGACACACAGGCTTTGGTTTCACTCCGTTTGTGAAGGGAAATTCAGACCAGAGTTCTCATCCATGAAACACACTCTGTTTTAACGCAAGAAGCATGCTCTTCTTTCCAGCATCTCTAATACAGCAAGAAACATGAGCATGCCCGGAAAAAAAAAAAAAACTGTGTTTCTTACTCATACGGATCATATCCAGTTAAACTCTGCTTATGAAACTGTAACAAACTTCAACATCTCTTACATAGATGCTCTTTAGTTAATAGTGAAAAACATAGTGGATTCATGAACTGTGTAAATTCATTTGAGCCGAAAAATCACTGGGCTTACCGGAAATGAACTCTTGCTTGTAGGAAGACACAGAGGCTTTGGTTTAACTCCGCTTGTGAAGGGAAATTCAGACCAGAGTTTTCATCTATGAAACACACTCTGTTTTACTGCAAGAAGCATGCTCTTCTTTCCACCGTCTCCAATACAGCAAAAAACATGAGAATGCCCAGAAAAAAAGAACTGTGTTTCTTACTCATACGGACCATATCCAGTTAAACTCTGTTTATGAAACTGTAACAAACCACAGCTTCTCTTTCAAAAATGCTCTTTCATTTATAGTGAAAAACGTGTTGGGTTCGTGAACTGCGTAAATTCATTTGAGCCGAAAAATCACTGGGTTTACACGAAATGAACTCTTGCTTGCAGTAAGACACAGAGACTTTGGTTTAACTCCGTCTCTTAAGGAAAATTCAGACCAGTGTTCTCATCCATGAAACACCCTCTGTTTTAACGCAAGAAGCAACCTCTTCTTTCCAGAGTCCACAATACAGCAAGAAATATGAGCATGTTCAGAAAAAAAGAACGGTGTTTCCTACTCATACAGAACATATCTAGGTGAACTCTGCTTATGAAACTGTAACAAACCACAGCATCTCTTACATAGATGCTCTTTAGTTAATAGTGAAAAACGTGTTGGGTTCGTGAACTATGTAAATTCATTTGAGCCGAAAAATCACTGGGTGTACCGGAAATGAACTCTTGCTTGTAGGATGACACAGAGGCTTTGGTTTCACTCCGTTTCTGATGGAAATTCAAACCGGTGTTCTCATCCATGAAGCATACTCTGTTTTATCGAAAGAAGCATGCTCTTCTTTCCAGCGTCTCCAATACTGCAAGAAATATGAGCATGTTCAGAAAAAAAGAACTGTGTTTCCTACTCATATGGACCATATCTAGTTGAACTCTGCTTATGAAACTGTAACAAACCACATCATCTCTTACATAGATGCTCTTTAGTTAATAGTGAAAAAAGTATTGTGTTCATGAACTGTGTAAATTCATTTGAGGCGAAAAATCACTGGGTTTACCGTAAATGAACTCTTGCTTGTAGTAAGACACAGAGGCTTTGGATTCACTCTGTTTGTGAAGGGAAATTCAGACCAGAGTTCTCATCCATGAAACACACTCTGTTTTCACGCAAGAAGCATGCTCTTCTTTCCAGAATCTGAAATACAGCAAGAAACATGAGCATGCCCAGAATAAAAGAACTGTGTTTCCTACTCATACGGACCATATCTAGTTGAACTCTGCTCATTAAACAGTAACAAACCACAGCATCTCTTACATAGATGACCTTTAGTTAATAGTGAAAATCGTGTTGGGTTCGTGAACTGTGTAAATTCATTTGTGACGAAAAACTACTGGGTTTACCGGAAATGAACTCTTGCTTGTAGGAAGAGAAAGAGCCTTTGGTTTAACTCCGTTTGTGAAGGGAAATTCAGACCAGTGTTCTCATCCATGAAACATACTCTGTTTTAACACGAGAAGCATGCTCTTCTTTCCAGCGTCTCCAATACAGCAAGAAACATGAGCATGCCCAGAAAAAAAGAACTGTGTTTCTTACTCATACGGACCATATCCCGTTAAACTCTGCTTATGAAACTGTAACAAACCACAGCATCTCTTTCAAAAATGCTCTTTCATTTATAGTGAAAAACGTGTTGGGTTCGTAAACTGTGTAAATTCATTTGAGCCGAAAAATCACTGGGTTTACCGGAAATGAACTCTTTCTTGTAGTAAGACACAGAGGCTTTGGTTTAACTTCGTTTGTGAAGGGAAATTCAGACCAGTGTTCACATCCATGAAACACCCTCTGTTTGAACGCAAGAAGCATCCTCTTCTTTCCAGAGTCCACAATACAGCAAGAAATATGAGCATGTCCAGAAAAAAAGAACAGTGTTTCCTACTCATACGGACCATATCTAGTTGAACTCTGCTTATGAAACTGTAACAAACCACAGCATCTCTTACATAGATGCTCTTTAGTTAATAGTGAAAAACGTGTTTGGTTCGTGAACTGTGTAAATTCATTTGAGCCGAAAAATCACTGGGTGTACGGGAAATGAACTCTTGCTTGTAGGATGACACAGAGCCTTTGGTTTAGCTCCGTTTGTGAAGGGAAATTCAGACCAGAGTTCTCATCTATTAAACACACTCTGTTTTAACTCAAGAAGCATGCTGTTCTTGCCAGCATCTCTAATACAACAAGAAACATGAGCATGCCCAGAAAAAAAGAACTTTGTTTCCGACTTATACGGACAATATCTAGTTGAATTCTGATTATGAAACTATAACAAACGACAGCATCTCTTACATAGATGCTCTTTAGTTAATAGTGAAAAACGTGTTGGGTTCGTGAACTGTGTAAATTCATTTGAGGCGAAAAATCACTGGGCTTACAGGAAATAAACTCTTGCTTGTAGGAAGACACACAGCCTTTGGTTTAACTCCATTTCTGAAGGAAAATTCAGACCAGTGTTCTCATCCATGAAACATACTCTGTTTTAACGCGAGAAGCATGCTCTTCTTTCTAGCGTCTCCAATACAGCAAGAAACATGAGCATGCCCAGAAAAAAAGAACTGTGTTTCTTACTCATACGGACCATATCCAGTTAAACTCTGCTTATGAAACTGTAATAAACGACAGCATCTCTTACATAGATGCTCTTTAGTTAATAGTGAAAAACGTTTTAGGTTTGTGAACTGTGTAAATTCATTTGAGCCGAAAAATCACTGGGCTTACCGGAAATTAACTCTTGCTTGTAGGAAGACACAGAGCCTTTGGTTTAACTCCGTTTCTGATGGAAAATTCAGACCAGTGTTCTCATCCATGAAACATACTCTGTTTTAACGCGACAAGCATGCTCTTCTTTCCAGCGTCTCCAATACAGCAAGAAACATGAGCATGCCCAGAAAAAAAGAACTGTATTTCTTACTCATAGGGACCATATCCAGTTAAACTCTGATTATGAAACTGTAACAAACCACAGCATCTCTGTCAAAAATGCTCTCTCATTTATAGTGAAAAACGTGTTGGGTTCGTGAATTGCTTAAATTCATTTGAGCCGAAAAATCACTGGGTTTCCTGGAAATGAACTCGTTCTTGTAGTAAGACACAGAGGCTTTGGTTTAACTCCGTTTGTGAAGGGAAATTCAGACCAGTGTTCACATCCAGGAAACACCCTCTGTTTGAACGCAAGAAGCATCCTCTTCTTTCCAGAGTCCACAATACAGCAAGAAATATGAGCAGGTCCAGAAAAAAAGAACAGTGTTTCCTACTCATACGGACCATATCTAGTTGAACTCTGCTTATGAAACTGTAACAAACCACAGCATCTCTTACATAGATGCTCTTTAGTTAATAGTGAAAAACGTGTTTGGTTCGTGAACTGTGTAAATTCATTTGAGCCGAAAAATCACTGGGTGTACGGGAAATGAACTCTTGCTTGTTGGATGACACAGAGCCTTTGGTTTAACTCCGTTTTTGAAGGGAAATTCAGACCAGAGTTCTCATCTATGAAACACACTCTATTTTAACGCAAGAAGCATGCTCTTCTTGCCAGCATCTCTAATACAGCAAGAAAAATGAGCATGCCCAGAAGAAAAGAACTGTGTTTCTTACTCATACGGACCATATCCAGTTAAACTCTGCTTATGAAACTGTAACAAACCACAGCATCTCTTTCAAAAATGCTCTTTCATTTATAGTGAAAAACGTGTTGGGTTCGTGAGCTGTGTAAATTCATTTGAGACGAAAAATCACTGGGTTTACCGGAAATGAACTCTTGCTTGTAGGAAGACAAAGAGCTTTTGGTTTAACTCCATTTGTGAAGAGAAATTCAGACCAGTGTTCGCATCCATGAAACATACTCTGTTTTAACGCAAGAAGCATGCCAATCTTTCCAGCGTCTCCAAACCAGCAAGAAATATGAGCATGTCTAGAAAAAAAGAACTGTGTTTCCTATTCATATGGACCATATCTAGTTGAACTCTGCTTATGAAACTGTAACAAACCACAAAATCTCTTACATAGATGCTCTTTAGTTAATAGTGAAAAACGTATTGGGTTCATGATCTGTGTAAATTCATTTGAGGCGAAAAATCACTGGGCTTACCCGACATGAACTCTTGCTTGTAGGAAGACCCAGAGGCTTTGGTTTCACTCCGTTTGTGAAGGGAAATTCAGACCAGAGTTCTCATCCATGAAACACAATCTGTTTTAACGCAAGAAGCATGCTCTTCTTTCCAAAATCTGCAATAGAGCAAGAAATATGAGCATGCCCAGAAAAAAGGAACTGTGTTTCTTACTCATACGGACCATATCTACTTGAACTCTGCTTATGAAACTGTAACAAACCACAGCATCTCTTACATAGATGCTCTTTAGTTATTAGTGAAAAACGTGTTTGGTTCGTGAACTGTGTAAATTCATTTGAGCCGAAAAATCACTGGGTGTACGGAAATGAACTCTTGCTTGTAGGATGACACAGAGCCTTTGGTTTAACTCCGTTTGTGAAGGGAAATTCAGACCAGAGTTCTCATCTATGTAACACACTCTGTTTTAATGCAAGAAGCATGCTCTTCTTGCCAGCATCTCTAATACAACAAGAAACATGAGCATGCCCAGAAAAAAGGAACTGTGTTTCCTACTCATACAGAACATATCTAGTTGAATTCTGATTATGAAACTATAACAAACGACAGCATCTCTTACATAGATGCTCTTTAGTTAATAGTGAAAAACGTGTTGGGTTCGTGAACTGTGTAAATTCATTCGAGCCAAAAAATCACTGGGCTTACCGGAAATGAACTCTTGCTTTTAGGAAGACACAGAGCCTTTGGTTTAACTCCGTTTCTGATGGAAAATTCAGACCAGTGTTCTCATCCATGAAACATACTCTGTTTTAACGCGAGAAGCATGCTCTTCTTTCCAGCGTCTCCAATACAGCAAGAAACATGAGCATGCCCAGAAGAAAAGAACTGTGTTTCTTACTCATACGGACCATATCCAGTTAAACTCTGATTATGAAACTGTAACAAACCACAGCATCTCTTTCAAAAATGCTCTTTCCTTTATAGTGAAAAACGTGTTGGGTTCGTGAGCTGTGTAAATTCATTTGAGAGGAAAAATCACTGGGTTTACCGGAAATGAACTCTTGCTTGTAGGAAGACAAAGAGCTTTTGGTTTAACTCCATTTGTGAAGAGAAATTCAGACCAGTGTTCGCATCCAGGAAACATACTCTGTTTTAACGCAAGAAGCATGCCATTGTTTCCAGCATCTCCAAACCAGCAAGAAATATGAGCATGTCCAGAAAAAATGAACTGTGTTTCCTACTCATACGGACCATATCTAGTAGAAATCTGATTATGAAACTGTAACAAACCACAAAATCTCTTACATAGATGCTCTTTAGTTAATAGTGAAAAACGTGTTGGGTTCGTGAACTGTGTAAATTCATTTGAGCCGAAAAATCACTGGGCTTAATGGAAATGAACTCTTGCTTGTAGGAAGACACAGAGCCTTTGGTTTAACTCCGTTCCTGAAGGAAAATTCACACCAGTGTTCTCATCCATGAAACATACTCTGTTTTAACGCGAGAAGCATGCTCTTGTTTCCAGCGTCTCTAATACAGCAAGAAACATGAGCATGCCCAGAAAAAAAAGAACTGTGTTTCTTACTCATACGGACCATATCCAGTTAAACTCTGCTTATGAAACTGTAACAAACCACAGCATTTCTTTCAAAAATGCTCTCTCATTTATAGTGAAAAACGTGTTGAGTTCATGAACTGTGTAAATTCATTTGAGCTGAAAAATATCTGGGTTAACCGGGAATGAACTCTTGCTTGTAGGAAGACACAGAGGCTTTGGTTTAACTCCGTTTGTGAAGGGATATTCAGACCAGTGTTCTCATCCATGAAACACCCTCTGTTTGAACGCAAGAAGCATCTTCTTCTTTCCAGAGTCCACATTACAGCAAGAAATATGAGCATGTCCAGAAAAAAAGAACAATGTTTCCTACTCATACGGACCATATCTAGTTGAACTCTGCTTATGAAACTGTAACAAACCACAGCATCTCTTACATAGATGCTCTTTAGTTAATAGTGAAAAAAGTGTTGGGTTCGTGAACTGTGTAAATTCATTTGAGCCGAAAAATCACTGCGTTTACCGGAAATGAACTCTTGCTTGTAGAAAGACACAGAGACTTTGATTTAACTCCGTTTATGAAGGGAAATTCAGACCAGTGTTCTCATCCATGCAACACCCTCTGTTTGAACGCAAGAATTATCCTCTTCTTTCCAGAGACTGCAATACAGCAAGAAATATGAGCATGTCCAGAAAAAAAGAACTGTGTTTCCTACTCATACGGACCTAATCAAGTAGAACTCTGCTTATGAAACTGTAACAAACCTCAGAACACTTACATAGATGCTCTTTAGTTAATAGTGAAAAACGTATTGGGTTCATGAACTGTGTAAATTCATTTGAGGCGAAAAATCACTGGGGTTACCCGAAATGAACTCTTGCTTGTAGGAAGACACAGAAGCTTTGGTATCACTATGTTTGTGAAGGAAAATTCAGACCAGAGTTCTCATCCATGAAACACACTCTGTTTTCACGCAAGAATCATGCTCTTCTTTCCAGAATCTGAAATAAAGCAAGAAACATGAGCATGCCAAGAAAAAATGAACTGTGTTTCCTACTCATACGGACCATATCTAGTAGAAATCTGATTATGAAACTGTAACAAACGACAGCATCACTTACATAGATGCTCTTTAGTTAATTGTGAAAAACGTGTTGGGTTCGTGAACTGTGTAAATTCATTTGAGCCGAAAAATCACTTGGCTTAATGGAAATGAACTCTTGCTTGTAGGAAGACACAGAGCCTTTGGATTAACTCTGTTTCTGAAGGAAAATTCAGACCAGTGTTCTCATCCATGAAACATACTCTGTTTTAACGCGAGAAGCATGCTCTTCTTTCCAGCGACTCTAATACAGCAAGAAACATGAGCATGCCCAGAAAAAAAAGAACTGTGTTTCTTACTCATACGGACAATATCCAGTTAAACTCTGCTTATGAAACTGTAACAAACCACAGCATCTCTTTCAAAAATGCTCTCTCATTTATAGTGAAAAACGTGTTGGGTTCATGAACTGCGTAAATTCATTTGAGCTGAAAAATATCTGGGTTAACCGGAAATGAACTCTTGCTTGTAGGAAGACACAGAGGCTTTGGTTTAACTCCGTTTGTGAAGGGATATTCAGACCAGTGTTCTCATCCATGAAACACCCTCTGTTTGAACACAAGAAGCAACCTCTTCTTTCCAGAGTCCACAATACAGCAAGAAATATGAGCATGTCCAGAAAAAAAGAACAGTGTTTCCTACTCATACGGACCATATCTAGTTGAACTCTGCTTATGAAACTGTAACAAACCACTGCATCTCTTACATAGATGCTCTTTAGTTAATAGTGAAAAACGTGTTGGGTTCGTGAACTGTGTAAATTCATTTGAGCCAAAAAATCACTGGGTTTACCGGAAATGAACTCTTGCTTGTAGAAAGACACAGAGACTTTGATTTAACTCCGTTTGTGAAGGGAAATTCAGACCAGTGTTCTCATCCATGAAACACCCTCTGTTTTAACGCAAGAATTATCCTCTTCTTTCCAGAGACTGCAATACAGCAAGAAATATGAGCATGTCCAGAAAAAAAGAACTGTGTTTCCTACTCATACGGACCTAATCTAGTAGAACTCTCCTTATGAAACTGTAACAAACCTCAGAACTCTTACATAGATGCTCTTTAGTTAATAGTGAAAAACGTGTTGGGTTCTTGAACTGTGTAAATTCATTTGAGCCAAAAAAATCACTGGGCTTACTGGAAATGAACTCTTGCTTTTAGGAAGACACAGAGCCTTTGGTTTAACTCCGTTTCTGATGGAAAATTCAGACCAGTGTTCTCATCCATGAAACATACTCTGTTTTAACGCGAGAAGCATGCTCTTCTTTCCAGCGTCTCCAATACAGCAAGAAACATGAGCATGCCCAGAAGAAAAGTACTGTGTTTCTTACTCATACGGACCATATCCAGTTAAACTCTGATTATGAAACTGTAACAAACCACAGCATCTCTTTCAAAAATGCTCTTTCCTTTATAGTGAAAAATGTGTTGGTTTCGTGAGCTGTGTAAATTCATTTGAGACGAAAAATCACTGGGTTTACCGGAAATGAACTCTTGCTTGTAGGAAGACAAAGAGCTTTTGGTTTAACTCCATTTGTGAAGAGAAATTCAGACCAGTGTTCGCATCCATGAAACATGCTCTGTTTTAACGCAAGAAGCATGCCATTCTTTCCAGCGTCTCCAAACCAGCAAGAAATATGAGCATGTCTAGAAAAAAAGAACTGTGTTTCCTATTCATATGGACCATATCTAGTTGAACTCTGCTTATGAAACTGTAACAAACCACAGCATCTCTTACATAGATGCTCTTTAGTTAATAGTGAAATAACGTATTGGGTTCATGAACTGTGTAAATTCATTTGAGGCGAAAAATCACTGGGCTTACCCGACATGAAGTCTTGCTTGTAGGAAGACACAGAGCCTCTGGTTTAACTCCGTTTCTGAAGGAAAATTCACACCAGTGTTCTCATCCATGAAACATACTCTGTTTTAACGCGAGAAGCATGCTCTTGTTTCCAGCGTCTCTAATACAGCAATAAACAAGAGCATTTCCAGAAAAAAAGAACAGTGTTTCCTACTCATACAGACCATATCTAGTTGAACTCTGCTTATGAAACTGTAACAAACCACAGCATCTCTTACATAGATGCTCTTTAGTTAATAGTGAAAAACGTGTTGGGTTCGTGAACTGTGTCAATTCATTTGAGACGAAAAACAACTGGGTTTACCAGAAATGAACTCTTACTTGTAGGAAGACAAAGAGCCTTTGGTTTAACTCCGTTTGTGAAGGGAAATTCAGACCAGTGTTCTCATCCATGAAACATACTCTGTTTTAACGCGTAAAGCTTGCTCTTCTTTCCAGCGTCTGCAATCCAGCAAGAAATATGAGCATGTCCAGAAAAAATGAACTGTGTTTCCTACTCATACGGACCATATCTAGTAGAAATCTGATTATGAAACTGTAACAAACGACAGCATCTCTTACATAGATGCTCTTTAGTTAATAGTGAAAAACGTGATGGGTTCCTGAACTGTGTAAATTCATTTGAGCCGAAAAATCACTGGGGTTACCCGAAATGAACTCTTGCTTGTAGGAAGACACAGAAGCTTTGGTTTCACTATGTTTGTGAAGGAAAATTCAGACCAGAGTTCGCATCCATGAAACACACTCTGTTTTCACGCAAGAAGCATGCTCTTCTTTCCAGAATCTGAAATAAAGCAAGAAACATGAGCATGCCCAGAAAAAAAGAACTGTGTTTCCTACTCATACGGACCATATCTAGTAGAAATCTGATTATGAAACTGTAACAAACGACAGCATCTCTTACATAGATGCTCTTTAGTTAATAGTGAAAAACGTGTTGGGTTCGTGAACTGTGTAAATTCATTTGAGCCGAAAAATCACTTGGCTTACTGGAAATGAACTCTTGCTTGTAGGAAGACACAGAGCCTTTGGTTTAACTCCGTTTCTGAAGGAAAATTCACACCAGTGTTCTCATCCATGAAACATACTCTGTTTTAACGCAAGAAGCATGCTCTTCTTTCCAGCGTCTGCAATACAGCAAGAAACATGAGCATGCCCAGAAAAAAAGAACTGTGTTTCTTACACATACGGCCCATATCCAGTTAAACTCTGCTTATGAAGCTGTAACAAACCACAGCATCTCTTTCAAAAATGCTCTCTCATTTATAGTGAAAAACTTGTTGGGTTCATGAACTGCGTAAATTCATTTGAGCTGAAAAATCACTGGGTTAACCGGAAATGAACTCTTGCTTGTAGGAAGACACAGAGGCTTTGGTTTAACTCCGTTTGTGAAGGGATATTCAGACCAGTGTTCTCATCCATGAAACACCCTCTGTTTGAACGCAAGAAGCATCCTCTTCTTTCCAGAGTCCTCAATACAGCAAGAAATATGAGCATGTCCAGAAAAAAAGAACAGTGTTTCCTACTCATACGGACCATATCTAGTTGAACTCTGCATATGAAACTGTAACAAACCACAGCATCTCTTACATAGATGCTCTTTAGTTAATAGTGAAAAACGTATTGGGTTCGTGAACTGTGTAAATTCATTTGAGCCGAAAAATCACTGGGCTTAATGGAAATGAACTCTTGCTTGTAGGAAGACACAGAGCCTTTGGTTTAACTCCGTTTCTGAAGGAAAATTCACACCAGTGTTCTTATCCATGAAACATACTCTGTTTTAACGCGAGAAGCATGCTCTTGTTTCCAGCATCTCTAATACAGCAATAAAAAAGAGCATGTCCAGAAAAAAAGAACAGTGTTTCCTACTCATACGGACCATATCTAGTTGAACTCTGCTTATGAAACTGTAACAAACCACAGCATCTCTTACATAGATGCTCTTTAGTTAATAGTGAAAAACGTGTTGGGTTCGTGAACTGTGTAAATTCATTTGAGCCGAAAAATCACTGGGTTTACCGGAAATGAACTCTTGCTTGTAGAAAGACACAGAGACTTTGATTTAACTCCGTTTGTGAAGGGAAATTCACACCAGTGTTCTCATCCATAAAACACCCTCTGTTCTAACGCAAGAATTATGCTCTTCTTTCCAGAGACTGCAATACAGCAAGAAATATGAGCATGTCCAGAAAAAAAGAACTGTGTTTCCTACTCATACGGACCTAATCTAGTAGAACTCTGCTTATGAAACTGTAACAAACCTCAGAACACTAACATAGATGCTCTTTAGTTAATAGTGAAAAACATATTGGGTTCATGAACTGTGTAAATTCATTTGAGGCGAAAAATCACTGGGGTTACCCGAAATGAACTCTTGCTTGTAGGAAGACACAGAAGCTTTGGTTTCACTATGTTTGTGAAGGAAAATTCAGACCAGAGTTCGCATCCATGAAACACACTCTGTTTTCACGCAAGAAGCATGCTCTTCTTTCCAGAATCTGAAATAAAGCAAGAAACATGAGTATGCCCATAAAAAAAGAACTGTGTTTCCTACTCATACGGACCATATCTACTTGAACTCTGCTCATTAAACAGTAACAAACCACAGCATCTCTTACATAAATGCTCTTTAGTTAATAGTAAAAATCGTGTTGGGTTCGTGAACTGTGTCAATTCATTTGGGACGAAATACAACTGGGTTTACCGGAAATGAACTCTTGCTTGTAGGAAGACAAAGAGCCTTTGGTTTAACTCCGTTTGTGAAGGGAAATTCAGACCAGTGTTCTCATCCATGAAACATACTCTGTTTTAACGCAAGAAGCATGCTCTTCTTTCCAGCGTCTCCAATCCAGCAAGAAATATGAGCATGTCCAGAAAAAATGAACTGTGTTTCCTACGCATACGGACCATATCTAGTAGAAATCTGATTATGAAACTGTAACAAACGACAGCATCTCTTACATAGATGCTCTTTAGTTAATAGTGAAAAACGTGTTGGATTCGTGAACTGTGTAAATTCATTTGAGCCGAAAAATCACTTGGCTTACTGGAAATGAACTCTTGCTTGTAGGAAGACACAGAGCCTTTGGTTTAACTCCGTTTCTGAAGGAAAATTCACACCAGTGTTCTCATCCATGAAACATACTCTGTTTTAACGCGAGAAGCATGCTCTTCTTTCCAGCGTCTCTAATACAGCAAGAAACATGAGCATGCCCAGAAAAAAAGAACTGTGTTTCTTACTCATACGGCCCATATCCAGTTAAACTCTGCTTATGAAACTGTAACAAACCACAGCATCTCTTTCAAAAATGCTCTCTCATTTATAGTGAAAAACTTGTTGGGTTCATGAACTTCGTAAATTCATTTGAGCTGAAAAATCACTGGGTTAATCGCAAATGAACTCTTGCTTGTAGGAAGACACAGAGGCTTTGGTTTAACTCCGTTTGTGAATGGATATTCAGACCAGTGTTCTCATCCATGAAACACCCTCTGTTTGAACGCAAGAAGCATCCTCTTCTTTCCAGAGTCATCAATACAGCAAGAAATATGAGCATGTCCAGAAAAAATGAACTGAGTTTCCTACTCATACGGACCATATCTAGTTGAACTCTGCTCATGAAACTGTAACAAACCACAGCATCTCTTACATAGATGCTCTTTAGTTAATAGTGAAAAACGTGTTGGGTTCGTGAACTGTGTAAATTCATTTGAGCCGAAAAATCACTGGGTTTACCGGAAATGAACTCTTGCTTGTAGAAAGACACAGAGATTTTGATTTAACTCCGTTTGTGAAGGGAAATTCAGACCAGTGTACTCATCCATGAAACACCCTCTGTTTTAACGCAAGAATTATCCTCTTCTTTCCAGAGACTGCAATACAGCAAGAAATATGAGCATGTCCAGAAAAAAAGAACTGTGTTTCCTACTCATATGAACCAAATCTAGTAGAACTCTTCTTATGAAACTATAACAAACCTCAGAACTCTTACATAGATGCTCTATATTTAATAGTGAAAAACGTATTGGGTTCATGAACTGTGTATATTCATTTGAGGCGAAAAATCACTGGGGTTACCCGAAATGAACTCTTGCTTGTAGGAAGACACAGAGGCTTTGGTTTCACTATGTTTGTGAAGGAAAATTCAGACCAGAGTTCTCATCCATGAAACACACTCTGTTTTCACGCAAGAAGCATACTCTTCTTTCCAGAATCTGCAATACAGCAAGAAACATGAGCAAGCCCAGAAAAAAAGAACTGTGTTTCCTACTCATACGTACCATATCTAGTTGAACTCTACTCATTAAACAGTAACAAACCACAGCATCTCTTACATAGATGATCTTTAGTTAATAGTGAAAATCGTGTTGGGTTCGTGAACAGTGTCAATTAATTTGAGACGAAAAACAACTGGGTTTACCGGAAATGAACTTTTGCTTGTAGGCAGACAAAGATCCTTTGGATTAACTCCGTTTGTGAAGGGAAATTCAGACCAGTGTTCTCATCCATGAAACATACTCTGTTTTAACGCGAGAAGCATGCTCTTCTTTCCAGTGTCTCCAATCCAGCAAGAAATATGAGCATGTCTAGAAAAAAGGAACCGTGTTTCCTACTCATACAGACCATATCTAGTTGAATTCTGATTATGAAACTGTAACAAATGACAGCATCCCTTACATAGATGCTCTATAGTTAATAGTGAAAAACGTGTTTGGTTGGTGAACTGTGTAACTTCATTTGAGCCGAAAAATCACTGGGCTTACTGGAAATGAACTCTTGCTTGTAGGAAGACACAGAGCCTTTGGTTTAACTCCGTTTCTGAAGGAAAATTCAGAACAGTATTCTCATCCATGAAACATACTCTGTTTTAACGCGAGAAGCATGCTCTTCTTTCCAGCGTCTCCAATACAGCAAGAAACATGAGCATGCCCAGAAAAAAAGAACTGTGTTTCTTACTCATACGGACCATATCCAGTTAAACTCTGCTTATGAAACTGTAACAAACCACAGCATCTCTTTCAAAAATGCTCTTTGATTTATAGTGAAAAACGTGTTGGGTTCGTGAACTGCGTAAATTCATTTGAGCCGAAAAATCACTGGGTTTACCGGAAATGAACTCTTGCTTGTAGAAAGACACAGAGACTTTGGTTTCACTCTGTATTTGAAGGGAAATTCAAACCAGAATTCTCATCCATGAAACACACTCTGTTTTAATGCAAGAAACATGCTCTTCTTTCCAGAATCTTCAATACAGCAAGAAATATGAGCATGTCCAGAAAAAATGAACTGTGTTTCATACTCATACAGACCATATCTAGTTGAATTCTGATTATGAAACTGTAACAAACGACAGCATCTCTTACATAGATGCTCTTTAGTTAATAGTGAAAAACGTGTTGGGTTTGTGAACTGTGTAAATTCATTTGAGCCGAAAAATCACTGGGCTTACCGGAAATGAACTCTTGTTTGTAGGAAGACACAGAGCCTTTGGTTTAACTCTGTTTCTGAAGGAAAATTCAGACCAGTGTTCTCATCCATGAAACATACTCTCTTTTAACGCGAGAAGCATGCTCTTCTTTCCAGCATCTCCAATACAGCAAGAAACATGAGCATGCCCAGAAAAAAAGAACGGTGTTTCTTACTCATACGGGCCATATCCAGTTATACACTGCTTATGAAACTGTAACAAACCACAGCATCTCTTTCAAAAATGCTCTTTGATTTATAGTGAAAAACGTGTTGGGTTCGTGAAGTGCATAAATTCATTTGAGCCGAAAAATCACTGGGTTTACCGGAAATGAACTCTTGCTTGTAGGAGGACACAGAGGTTTTGGTTTCACTCCGTTTTTGAAGGGAAATTCAGACCAGAGTTCTCATCCATGAAACACCCTCTGTTTAACGCAAGAAGCATCCTCTTCTTTCCAGAGTCCACAATACAGCAAGAAATATGAGCATGTCCAGAAAAAATGAACTGTGTTTCCTACTAATACGGACAATATCTAGTTGAATTCTGATTATGAAACTGTAACAAACGACAGAATCTCTTACATAGATGCTCTTTAGTTAATAGTGAAATACGTGTTGGGTTCGTGAACTGTGTAAATTCATTTGAGCCGAAAAATCACTGGGCTTACCGGAAATGAACTCTTGCTTGTAGGAAGACACAGTGCCTTTGGTTTAACTCCGTTTCTGAAGGCAAATTCAGACCACTGTTCTCATCCATGAAACATACTCTGTTTTAACGCAAGAAGCCTGCTCTTCTTTCCAGCATCTCTAATACTGCAAGAAACATGAGCATGCCCAGAAAAAAAGAACTGTGTTTCTTACTCATACGGACCATATCCAGTTAAACTCTGCTTATGAAACTGTAACAAACCACAGCATCTCTTTCAAAAATGCTCTCTCATTTATAGTGAAAAACGTGTTGGGTTCATGAACTGTGTAAATTCTTTTGAGCTGAAAAATCACTGGGTTAACCGGAAATGAACTCTTGCTTGTAGAAAGACACAGAGACCTTGATTTAACTCCGTTTGTGAAGGGATATTCAGACCAGTGTTCTCATCCATGAAACACCCTCTGTTTGAACGCAAGAAGCATCCTCTTCTTTCAAGAGTCCACAATACAGCAAGAAATATGAGCATGTCCAGAAAAAAAGAACAGTGTTTCCTACTCATACGGACCATATCTAGTTGAACTCTGCTTATGAAACTGTAACAAACCACAGCATCTCTTACATAGATGCTCTTTAGTTAATAGTGAAAAACATGTTGGGTTCGTGAATGGTGTAAATTCAATTGAGCCGAAAAATCACTGGGTTTACCGGAAATGAACTCTTGCTTGTAGAAAGACACAGAGACTTTGATTTAACTCCGTTTGTGAAGGGAAATTCAGACCAGTGTTCTCATCCATGAAACACCCTCTGTTTTAACGCAAGAATTATCCTCTTCTTTCCAGAGACTGCAATACAGCAAGAAATATGAGCATGTCCAGAAAAAAAGAACTGTGTTTCCTACTCATATGGACCAAATCCAGTAGAACTCTGCTTATGAAACTGTAACAAACCTCAGAACACTTACATAGATGCTCTTTAGTTAATAGTGAAAAACGTATTGGGTTCATGAACTGTGTAAATTCATTTGAGGCGAAAAATCACTGGGGATACCCGAAATGAACTCTTGCTTGTAGGAAGACACAGAGGCTTTGGTTTCACTATGTTTGTGAAGGAAAATTCAGACCAGAGTTCTCATCCATGAAACACACTCTGTTTTCACGCAAGAAGCATGCTCTTCTATCCAGAATCTGCAATACAGCAAGAAACATGAGCATGCCCAGAAAAAAGGAACGGTGTTTCCTACTCATACGGACCATATCTAGTTGAACTCTGCTCATTAAACAGTAACAAACCACAGCAACTCTTACATAGATGATCTTTAGTTAATAGTGAAAATCGTGTTGGGTTCGTGAACTGTGTCAATTCAATTGAGATGAAAAACAACTGGGTTTACCGGAAATGAGCTCTTGCTTGTAGGACGACAAAGATCCTTTGGTTTAATTCCGTTCGTGAAGGGAAATTCAGACCGGTGTTCTCATCCGTGAAACATACTCTGTTTTAACGCAAGAACATGCTCTTCTTTCCAGGGTCTCCAATCCAGAAAGAAATATGAGCATGTCTAGAAAAAAGGAATTGTGTTTCCTACTCATACGGACCATATCTAGTTGAATTCTGATTATGAAAGTGTAACAAACGACAGCATCCCTTACATAGATGCTCTTTAGTTAATAGTGAAAAACGTGTTGTGTTCGTGAACAGTGTAACTTCATTTGAGCCGAAAAATCACTGGGCTTACTGGAAATGAACTCTTGCTTGTAGGAAGACACAGAGCCTTTGGTTTAACTCCGTTTATGAAGGAAAATTCAGACCACTGTTCTCATCCATGACACATACTCTGTTTTAAAGCAAGAAGCCTGCTCTTCTTTCCAGCGTCTCTAATACTGCAAGAAACATGAGCATGCCCAGAAAAAAAGAACTGTGTTTCTTACTCATACGGACCATATCCAGTTAAACTCTGCTTATGAAACTGTAACAAACCACAGCATCTCTATCAAAAATGCTCTCTCATTTATAGTGAAAAATGTGTTGGGTTCATGAACTGCGTAAATTCTTTTGAGCTGAAAAATCACTGGGTTAACTGGAAATGAACTTTTGCTTGTAGAAAGACACAGAGACTTTGATTTAACTCCGTTTGTGAAGGGATATTCAGACCAGTGTTCTCATCCATGAAACACCCTCTGCTTGAACGCAAGAAGCATCCTCTTCTTTCCAGAGTCCACAATACAGCAAGAAATATGAGCATGTCCAGAAAAAAAGAACAATGTTTCCTACTCATATGGATTATATCTAGTAGAACTCTGCTTATGAAACTGCAACAAACCTCAGCATCTCTTACATAGATGCTCTTTAGTTAATAGTGAAAATCATGTTGGGTTCATGAACTGTGTAAATTCATTTGAGCCAAAAAATCACTGGGTTTACTGGAAATGAACTCTTGCTTGTAGAAAGACACAGAGACTTTGGTTTAACTCCATTTATGAAGGGAAATTCAGACCAGTGTTCTCATCCATGAAACACCCTCTGTTTTAACGCAAGTATTATCCTCTTCTTTCCAGAGACTGCAATACAGCAAGATATATGAGCATGTCCAGAAAAAAAGAACTGTGTTTCCTACTCATACGGACCATATCTAGTTGAAATCTGATTATGAAACTGTAACAAACAACAGCATCTCTTACATAGATGCTCTTTAGTTAATAGTGAAAAACGTGTTGGGTTCGTTAACTGTGTCAATTCAATTGAGACGAAAAACAACTGGGTTTACCGGAAATGAGCTCTTGCTTGTAGGAAGACAAAGATCCTTTGGTTTAACTCCGTTTGTGAAGGTAAGTTCAGACCGGTGTTCTCATCCATGAAACATACTCTGTTTTAACGCGAGAAGCATGCTCTTCTTTCCAGGGTCTCCAATCCAGAAAGAAATATGAGCATGTCTAGAAAAAATGAACTGTGTTTCCTACTCATACGGACCATATCTAGTTGAATTCTGATTATGAAACTGTAAGAAACGACAGCATCCCTTACATAGATGCTCTTTAGTTAATAGAGAAAAACGTGTTGGGTTCATGAACTGTGTAACTTCATTTGAGCCGAAAAATCACTGGGCTTACTGGAAATGAACTCTTGCTTGTAGGAAGACACAGAGCCTTTGGTTTAACTCCGTTTCTGAAGGAAAATTCAGACCAGTGTTCTCATCCATGAAACATACTCTCTTTTAACGCGAGAAGCATGCTCTTCTTTCCAGCGTCTCCAATACAGCAAGAAACATGAGCATGCCCAGAAAAAAAGAACTGTGTTTCTTACTCATACGGACCATATCCAGTTAAACTCTGCTTATGAAACTGTAACAAACCACAGCATCTCTTTCAAAAATGCTCTTTGATTTATAGTAAAAAACGTGTTGGGTTCGTGAACTGCATAAATTCATTTTAGCCGAAAAATCACTGGGTTTACCGGAAATGAACTCTTGCTTGTAGGAAGACACAGAGGCTTTGGTTTCACTCCGTTTTTGAAGGGAAATTCAGACCAGAGTTCTCATCCATGAAACACACTCTGTTTTAACGCAAGAAGCATATTATTCTTTCCAGAATATGCAATACAACAAGAAATATGAGCATGTCCAGAAAAAAAGAACAGTGTTTCCTACTCATACGGACCATATCTAGTTGAACTCTGCTTATGAAACTGTAACAAACCACAGCATCTCTTACATAGATGCTCTTTAGTTAATAGTGAAAAACGTGTTGGGTTCGTGAACGGTGTAAATTCAATTGAGCCGAAAAATCACTGGGTTTACCGGAAATGAACTCTTGCTTGTAGAAAGAAACAGAGACTTTGATTTAACTCCGTTTGTGAAGGGAAATTCAGACCAGTGTTCTCATCCATGAAATACCCACTGTTTTAGCGCAAGAAGCCTGCTCTTCTTTCCAGCGTCTCTAATACAACAAGAAACATGAGCATGCCCAGAAAGAAAGAACTGTGTTTCTTACTCATACGGACCATATCCAGTTAAACTCTGCTTATGAAACTGTAACAAACCACAGCATCTCTTTCAAAAATGCTCTCTCATTTATAGTGAAAAACGTGTTGGGTTCATGAACTGTGTAAATTCTTTTGAGCTGAAAAATCACTGGGTTAACTGGAAATGAACTCTTGCTTGTAGAAAGACACAGAGACTTTGATTTAACTCCGTTTGTGAAGGGAAATTCACACCAGTGTTCTCATCCATGAAACACCCTCTGTTTTAACGCAAGTATTATCCTCTTCTTTCCAGAGACTGCAATACAGCAAGAAATATGAGCATGTCCAGAAAAAAAGAACTGTGTTTCCTACTCATACGGACCATATCTAGTTGAAATCTGATTATGAAACTGTAACAAACAACAGCATCTCTTACATAGATGCTCTTTAGTTAATAGTGAAAATCGTGTTGGGTTCGTGAACTGTGTCAATTCAATTGAGACGAAAAACAACTGGGTTTACCGGAAATGAGCTCTTGCTTGTAGGAAGACAAAGATCCTTTGGTTTAACTCCGTTTGTGAAGGTAAGTTCAGACCGGTGTTCTCATCCATGAAACATACTCTGTTTTAACGCGAGAAGCATGCTCTTCTTTCCAGGGTCTCCAATCCAGAAAGAAATATGAGCATGTCTAGAAAAAATGAACTGTGTTTCCTACTCATACGGACCATATCTAGTTGAATTATGATTATGAAACTGTAAGAAACGACAGCATCCCTTACATAGATGCTCTTTAGTTAATAGAGAAAAACGTGTTGGGTTCGTGAACTGTGTAACTTCATTTGAGCCGAAAAATCACTGGGCTTACTGGAAATGAACTATTGCTTGTAGGAAGACACAGAGCCTTTGGTTTAACTCCGTTTCTGAAGGAAAATTCAGACCAGTGTTCTCATCCATGAAACATACTCTCTTTTAACGCGAGAAGCATGCTCTTCTTTCCAGCGTCTCCAATACAGCAAGAAACATGAGCATGCCCAGAAAAAAAGAACTGTGTTTCTTACTCATACGGTCCATATCCAGTTAAACTCTGCTTATGAAACTGTAACAAACCACAGCATCTCTTTCAAAAATGCTCTTTGATTTATAGTGAAAAACGTGTTGGGTTCGTGAACGGTGTAAATTCAATTGAGCCGAAAAATCACTGGGTTTCCCGGAAATGAACTCTTGCTTGTAGAAAGACACAGAGACTTTGATTTAACTCCGTTTGTGAAGGGAAATTCAGACCAGTGTTCTCATCCATGAAACACCCTCTGTTTTAACGCAAGAAGCCTGTTCTTCTTTCCAGCGTCTCTAATACAGCAAGAAACATGAGCATGCCCAGAAAAAAAGAACTGTGTTTCTTACTCATACGGACCATATCCAGTTAAACTCTGCTTATGAAACTGTAACAAACCACAGCATCTCTTTCAAAAATGCTCTCTCATTTATAGTGAAAAACGTGTTGGGTTCATGAACTGCGTAAATTCTTTTGAGCTGAAAAAATACTGGGTTAACTGGAAATGAACTCTTGCTTGTAGAAAGACACAGAGACTTTGATTTTACTCCGTTTGTGAAGGGATATTCAGACCAGTGTTCTCATCCATGAAACACCCTCTGCTTGAACTCAAGAAGCATCCTCTTCTTTCCAGAGTCCACAATACAGCAAGAAATATGAGCATGTCCAGAAAAAAAGAACAGTGTTTCCTACTCATATGGATCATATCTAGTAGAACTCTGCTTATGAAACTGCAACAAACCTCAGCATCTCTTACATAGATGCTCTTTAGTTAATAGTGAAAATCGTGTTGGGTTCATGAACTGTGTAAATTCATTTGAGCCAAAAAATCACTGGGTTTACCGGAAATGAACTCTTGCTTGTAGAAAGACACAGACACTTTGATTTAACTCCGTTTGTGAAGGGAAATTCAGACCAGTGTTCTCATCCATGAAACACCCTCTGTTTTAACGCAAGTATTATCCTCTTCTTTCCAGAGACTGCAATACAGCAAGAAATATGAGCATGTCCAGAAAAAAAGAACTGTGTTTCCTACTCATACGGACCATATCTAGTTGAAATCTGATTATGAAACTGTAACAAACAACAGCATCTCTTACATAGATGCTCTTTAGTTAATAGTGAAAAACGTGTTGGGTTCGTGAACTGTGTCAATTCAATTGAAACGAAAAACAACTGGGTTTACCGGAAATGAACCCTTGCTTGTAGGAAGACAAAGATCCTTTGGTTTAACTCCGTTTGTGAAGGTAAATTCAGACCAGTGTTCTCATCCATGAAACATACTCTGTTTTAACGCGAGAAGCATGCTCTTCTTTCCAGGGTCTCCAATCCAGAAAGAAATTTGAGCATGTCTAGAAAAAATGAACTGGGTTTCCTACTCATACGGACCATATCTAGTTGAATTCTGATTATGAAACTGTAACAAACGACAGCATCCCTTACATAGATGCTCTTTAGTTAATAGAGAAAAACGTGTTGGGTTCGTGAACTGTGTAACTTCATTTGAGCCGAAAAATTACTGGGCTTACTGGAAATGAACTCTTGCTTGTAGGAAGACACAGAGCCTTTGTTTTAACTCCGTTTCTGAAGGAAAATTCAGACCAGTGTTCTCATCCATGAAACATACTCTCTTTTAACGTGAGAAGCATGCTCTTCTTTCCAGCGTCTCCAATACAGCAAGAAACATGAGCATGCCCAGAAAAAAAGAACTGTGTTTCTTACTCATACGGACCATATCCAGTTAAACTCTGGTTATGAAACTGTAACAAACCACAGCATCTCTTTCAAAAATGCTCTTTGATTTATAGTAAAAAACGTGTTGGGTTCGTGAACTGCATAAATTCATTTGAGCCGAAAAATCACTGGGTTTACCGGAAATGAACTCTTGCTTGTAGGAAGACACAGAGGCTTTGGTTTCACTCCGTTTTTGAAGGGAAATTCAGACCAGAGTTCTCATCCATGAAACACACTCTGTTTTAACGCAAGAAGCATATTCTTCTTTCCAGAATATGCAATACAGCAAGAAATATGAGCATGTCCAGAAGAAATGAACAGTGTTTCCTACTCATACGGACCATATCTAGTTGAACTCTGCTTATGAAACTGTAACAAATGACAGCATCTCTTACATAGATGCTCTTTAGTTAATAGTGAAAAACGTGTTGGGTTCGTGAACGGTGTAAATTCAATTGAGCCGAAAAATCACTGGATTTACCAGAAATGAACTCTTGCTTGTAGAAAGACACAGAGATTAGATTTAACTCCGTTTGTGAAGGGAAATTCAGACCAGTGTTCTCATCCATGAAACACACTCTGTTTTAGCGCAAGAAGCCTGCTCTTCTTTCCAGCGTCTCTAATACAGCAAGAAACATGAGCATGTCCAGAAAATAGAACAGTGTTTCTTACTCATACGGACCATATCCAGTTAAACTCTGCTTATGAAACTGTAACAAACCACAGCATCTCTTTCAAAAATGCTCTCTCATTTATAGTGAAAAACGTGTTGGGTTCATGAACTGTGTAAATTCTTTTGAGCTGAAAAAACACTGGGTTAACTGGAAATGAACTCTTGCTTGTAGAAAGACACAGAGACTATGATTTACCTCCATTTGTGAAGGGATATTGAGACCAGTATTCTCATCCATGAAACACCCTCTGCTTGAACGCAAGAAGCATCATCTTCTTTCCAGAGTCCACAATACAGCAAGAAATATGAGCATGTCCAGAAAAAAAGAACAGTGTTTCCTACTCATATGGATCATATCTAGTAGAACTCTGCTTATGAAACTGCAACAAACCTCAGCATCTCTTACATAGATGCTCTTTAGTTAATAGTGAAAATCGTGTTGGGTTCATGAACTGTGTAAATTCATTTGAGCCAAAAAATCACTGGGTTTACTGGAAATGAACTCTTGCTTGTAGAAAGACACAGAGACTTTGATTTAACTCCGTTTATGAAGGGAAATTCAGACCAGTGTTCTCATCCATGAAACACCCTCTGTTTTAACGCAAGTATTATCCTCTTCTTTCCAGAGACTGCAATACAGCAAGATATATGAGCATGTCCAGAAAAAAAGAACTGTGTTTCCTACTCATACGGACCATATCTAGTTGAAATCTGATTATGAAACTGTAACAAACAACAGCATCTCTTACATAGATGCTCTTTAGTTAATAGTGAAAAACGTGTTGGGTTCGTGAACTGTGTCAATTCAATTGAGACGAAAAACAACTGGGTTTACCGGAAATGAGCTCTTGCTTGTAGGAAGACAAAGATCCTTTGGTTTAACTCCGTTTGTGAAGGTAAGTTCAGACCGGTGTTCTCATCCATGAAACATACTCTGTTTTAACGTGAGAAGCATGCTCTTCTTTCCAGGGTCTCCAATCCAGAAAGAAATATGAGCATGTCTAGAAAAAATGAACTGTGTTTCCTACTCATACGGACCATATCTAGTTGAATTCTGATTATGAAACTGTAAGAAACGACAGCATCCCTTACATAGATGCTCTTTAGTTAATAGAGAAAAACGTGTTGGGTTCATGAACTGTGTAACTTCATTTGAGCCGAAAAATCACTGGGCTTACTGGAAATGAACTCTTGGATGTAGGAAGACACAGAGGCTTTGGTTTCACTCCTTTTTTGAAGGGAAATTCAGACCAGAGTTCTCATCCATGAAACACACTCTGTTTTAACGCAAGAAGCATATTCTTCTTTCCAGAATATGCAATACAACAAGAAATATGAGCATGTCCAGAAAAAAAGAACAGTGTTTCCTACTCATACGGACCATATCTAGTTGAACTCTGCTTATGAAACTGTAACAAACAACAGCATCTCTTACATAGATGCTCTTTAGTTAATAGTGAAAATCGTGTTGGGTTCGTGAACTGTGTCAATTCAATTGAGACGAAAAACAACTGGGTTTACCGTAAATGTGCTCTTGCTTGTAGGAAGACAAAGATCCTTTGGTTTAACTCCGTTTGTGAAGGTAAGTTCAGACCGGTGTTCTCATCCATGAAACACACTCTGTTTTAACGCAAGAAGCATATTCTTCTTTCCAGAATATGCAATACAGCAAGAAATATGAGCATGTCCAGAAAAAAAGAACGGTGTTTCTTACTCATACGGACCATATCTAGTTGAACTCTGCTTATGAAACTGTAACAAACTACAGCACCTCTTACATAGATACTCTTTAGTTAATAGTGAAAAACGTGTTGGGTTCGTGAACGGTGTAAACTCAATTGAGCCGAAAAATCACTGGGTTTACCGGAAATGAACTCTTCCTTGTAGAAAGACACAGAGACTTTGATTTACCTCCGTTTGTGAAGGGAAATTCAGACCAGTGTTCTCATCCATGAAACACCCTCTGTTTTAGCGCAAGAAGCCTGCTCTTCTTTCCAGCGTCTCCAATACAGCAAGAAACATGAGCATGTCCAGAAAAAAAGAACAGTGTTTCTTACTCATACGGACCATATCCAGTTAAACTCTGCTTATGAAACTGTAACAAACCACAGCATCTCTTTCAAAAATGCTCTCTCATTTATAGTGAAAAACGTGTTGGGTTCATGAACTGCGTAAATTCTTTTGAGCTGAAAAAACACTGGGTTAACTGGAAATGAACTTTTGCTTGTAGAAAGACACAGAGACTTTGATTTTACTCCGTTTGTGAAGGGATATTCAGACCAGTGTTCTCATCCATGAAACACCCTCTGCTTGAACTCAAGAAGCATCCTCTTCTTTCCAGAGTCCACAATACAGCAAGAAATATGAGCATGTCCAGAAAAAAAGAACAGTGTTTCCTACTCATATGGATCATATCTAGTAGAACTCTGCTTATGATACTGCAACAAACAACAGCATCTCTTACATAGATGCTCTTTAGTTAATAGTGAAAAACGTGTTGGGTTCATGAACTGTGTAAATTCATTTGAGCCAAAAAATCACTGGGTTTACCGGAAATGAACTCTTGCTTGTAGAAAGACACAGAGACTTTGATTTAACTCCGTTTGTGAAGGGAAATTCAGACCAGTGTTCTCATCCATGAAACACCCTCTGTTTTAACGCAAGTATTATCCTCTTCTTTCCAGAGACTGCAATACAGCAAGAAATATGAGCATGTCCAGAAAAAAAGAACTGTGTTTCCTACTCATATGGACCATATCTAGTTGAAATCTGATTAGGAAACTGTAACAAACGACAGCATCCCTTACATAGATGCTCTTTAGTTAATAGACAAAAACGTGTTGGGTTCGTGAACTGTGTAACTTCATTTGAGCCGAAAAATTACTGGGCTTACTGGAAATGAACTCTTGCTTGTAGGAAGACACAGAGCCTTTGGTTTAACTCCGTTTCTGAAGGAAAATTCAGACCAGTGTTCTCATCCATGAAACATACTCTCTTTTAACGCGAGAAGCATGCTCTTCTTTCCAGCGTCTCCAATACAGCAAGAAACATGAGCATGCCCAGAAAAAAAGAACTGTGTTTCTTACTCATACGGACCATATCCAGTTAAACTCTGCTTATGAAACTGTAACAAACCACAGCATCTCTTTCAAAAATGCTCTTTGATTTATAGTAAAAAACGTGTTGGGTTCGTGAACTGCATAAATTCATTTGAGCCGAAAAATCACTGGGTTTACCGGAAATGAACTCTTGCTTGTAGGAAGACACAGAGGCTTTGGTTTCACTCCTTTTTTGAAGGGAAATTCGGACCAGAGTTCTCATCCATGAAACACACTCTGTTTTAACGCAAGAAGCATATTCTTCTTTCCAGAATATGCAATACAGCAAGAAATATGAGCATGTCCAGAAAAAAAGAACAGTGTTTCCTACTCATACGGACCATATCTAGTTGAACTCTGCTTATGAAACTGTAACAAACCACAGCATCTCTTTCAAAAATGCTCTTTGATTTATAGTAAAAAACGTGTTGGGTTCGTAAACTGCATAAATTCATTTTAGCCGAAAAATCACTGGGTTTACCGGAAATGAACTCTTGCTTGTAGGAAGACACAGAGGCTTTGGTTTCACTCCGTTTTTGAAGGGAAATTCAGACCAGAGTTCTCATCCATGAAACACACTCTGTTTTAACGCAAGAAGCATATTCTTCTTTCCAGAATATGCAATACAACAAGAAATATGAGCATGTCCAGAAAAAAAACAGTGTTTCCTACTCATACGGACCATATCTAGTTGAACTCTGCTTATGAAACTGTAACAAACCACAGCATCTCTTACATAGATGCTCTTTAGTTAATAGTGAAAAACGTGTTGGGTTCGTGAACGGTGTAAATTCAATTGAGCCGAAAACTCACTGGGTTTACCGGAAATGATCTCTTGCTTGTAGAAAGACACAGAGACTTTGATTTAACTCCGTTTGTGAAGGGAAATTCAGACCAGTGTTCTCATCCATGAAATACCCACTGTTTTAGCGCAAGAAGCCTGCTCTTCTTTCCAGCGTCTCTAATACAGTAAGAAACATGAGCATGCCCAGAAAAAAAGAACTGTGTTTCTTACTCATACGGACCATATCCAGTTAAACTCTGCTTATGAAACTGTAACAAACCACAGCATCTCTTTCAAAAATGCTGTCTCATTTATAGTGAAAAACGTGTTGGGTTCATGAACTGCGTAAATTCTTTTGAGCTGAAAAAACACTGGGTTAACTGGAAATGAACTCTTGCTTGTAGAAAGACACAGAGACTTTGATTTAACTCCGTTTGTGAAGGGATATTGAGACCAGTATTCTCATCCATGAAACACCCTCTGCTTGAACGCAAGAAGCATCATCTTCTTTCCAGAGTCCACAATACAGCAAGAAATATGAGCATGTCCAGAAAAAAAGAACAGTGTTTCCTACTCATATGGATCATATCTAGTAGAACTCTGCTTATGAAACTGCAACAAACCTCAGCATCTCTTACATAGATGCTCTTTAGTTAATAGAGAAAATAGTGTTGGGTTCATGAACTGTGTAAATTCATTTGAGCCAAAAAATCACTGGGTTTACTGGAAATGAACTCTTGCTTGTAGAAAGACACAGAGACTTTGATTTAACTCCGTTTGTGAAGGGAAATTCCGACCAGTGTTCTCATCCATGAAACACCCTCTGTTTTAACGCAAGTATTATCCTCTTCTTTCCAGAGTCCACAATACAGCAAGAAATATGAGCATGTCCAGAAAAAAAGAACTGTGTTTCCTACTCATACGGACCATATCTAGTTGAAATCTGATTATGAAACTGTAACAAACAACAGCATCTCTTACATAGATGCTCTTTAGTTAATAGTGAAAAACGTGTTGGGTTCGTGAACTGTGTCAATTCAATTGAAACGAAAAACAACTGGGTTTAACGGAAATGAACTCTTGCTTGTAGGAAGACAAAGATCCTTTGGTTTAACTCCGTTTGTGAAGGTAAATTCAGACCGGTGTTCTCATCCATGAAACATACTCTGTTTTAACGCGAGAAGCATGCTCTTCTTTCCAGGGTCTCCAATCCAGAAAGAAATATGAGCATGTCTAGAAAAAATGAACTGGGTTTCCTACTCATACGGACCATATCTAGTTGAATTCTGATTATGAAACTGTAACAAACGACAGCATCCCTTACATAGATGCTCTTTAGTTAATAGAGAAAAACGTGTTGGGTTCGTGAACTGTGTAACTTCATTTGAGCCGAAAAATTACTGGGCTTACTGGAAATGAACTCTTGCTTGTAGGAAGACACAGAGCCTTTGGTTTAACTCCGTTTCTGAAGGAAAATTCAGACCAGTGTTCTCATCCATGAAACATACTCTCTTTTAACGTGAGAAGCATGCTCTTCTTTCCAGCGTCTCCAATACAGCAAGAAACATGAGCATGCCCAGAAAAAAAGAACTGTGTTTCTTACTCATACGGACCATATCCAGTTAAACTCTGCTTATGAAACTGTAACAAACCACAGCATCTCTTTTAAAAATGCTCTTTGATTTATAGTAAAAAACGTGTTGGGTTCGTGAACTGCATAAATTCATTTTAGCCGAAAAATCACTGGGTTTACCGGAAATGAACTCTTGCTTGTAGGAAGACACAGAGGCTTTGGTTTCACTCCGTTTTTGAAGGGAAATTCAGACCAGAGTTCTCATCCATGAAACACACTCTGTTTTAACGCAAGAAGCATATTCTTCTTTCCAGAATATGCAATACAACAAGAAATATGAGCATGTCCAGAAAAAAAGAACAGTGTTTCCTACTCATACGGACCATATCTAGTTGAACTCTGCTTATGAAACTGTAACAAACCACAGCATCTCTTACATAGATGCTCTTTAGTTAATAGTGAAAAACGTGTTGGGTTCGTGAACGGTGTAAATTCAATTGAGCCGAAAAATCACTGGGTTTACCGGAAATGAACTCTTGCTTGTAGAAAGACACAGAGACTTTGATTTAACTCCGTTTGTGAAGGGAAATTCAGACCAGTGTTCTCATCCATGAAATACCCACTGTTTTAGCGCAAGAAGCCTGCTCTTCTTTCCAGCGTCTCTAATACAGCAACAAACATGAGCATGCCCAGAAAAAAAGAACTGTGTTTCTTACTCATACGGACCATATCCAGTTAAACTCTGCTTATGAAACTGTAACAAACCACAGCGTCTCTTTCAAAAATGCTCTCTCATTTATAGTGAAAAACGTGTTGGGTTCATGAACTGTGTAAATTCTTTTGAGCTGAAAAATGACTGGGTTTACCGGAAATGAACTCTTGCTTGTAGAAAGACACAGAGACTTTGATTTAACTCCGTTTGTGAAGGGAAATTCAGACCAGTGTTCTCATCCATGAAACACCCTCTGTTTTAACGCAAGTGTTATCCTCTTCTTTCCAGAGTCCACAATACAGCAAGAAATATGAGCATGTCCAGAAAAAAAGAACTGTGTTTCCTACTCATACGGACCATATCTAGTTGAAATCTGATTATGAAACTGTAACAAACAACAGCATCTCTTACATAGATGCTCTTTAGTTAATAGTGAAAAACGTGTTGGGTTCGTGAACTGTGTCAATTCAATTGAAACGAAAAACAACTGGGTTTACCGGAAATGAACTCTTGCTTGTAGGAAGACAAAGATCCTTTGGTTTAACTCCGTTTGTGAAGGTAAATTCAGACCGGTGTTCTCATCCATGAAACATACTCTGTTTTAACGCGAGAAGCATGCTCTTCTTTCCAGGGTCTCCAATCCAGAAAGAAATATGAGCATGTCTAGAAAAAATGAACTGGGTTTCCTACTCATACAGACCATATCTAGTTGAATTCTGATTATGAAACTGTAACAAACGACAGCATCCCTTACATAGATGCTCTTTAGTTAATAGAGAAAAACATGTTGGGTTCGTGAACTGTGTAACTTCATTTGAGCCGAAAAATTACTGGGCTTACTGGAAATGAACTCTTGCTTGTAGGAAGACACAGAGCCTTTGGTTTAACTCCGTTTCTGAAGGAAAATTCAGACCAGTGTTCTCATCCATGAAACATACTCTCTTTTAACGTGAGAAGCATGCTCTTCTTTCCAGCGTCTCCAATACAGCAAGAAACATGAGCATGCCCAGAAAAAAAGAACTGTGTTTCTTACTCATACGGACCATATCCAGTTAAACTCTGCTTATGAAACTGTAACAAACCACAGCATCTCTTTCAAAAATGCTCTTTGATTTATAGTAAAAAACGTGTTGGGTTCGTGAACTGCATAAATTCATTTGAGTCGAAAAATCACTGGGTTTACCGGAAATGAACTCTTGCTTGTAGGAAGACACAGAGGCTTTGGTTTCACTCCTTTTTTGAAGGGAAATTCGGACCAGAGTTCTCATCCATGAAACACACTCTGTTTTAACGCAAGAAGCATATTCTTCTTTCCAGAATATGCAATACAGCAAGAAATATGAGCATATCCAGAAAAAAAGAACAGTGTTTCCTACTCATACGGACCATATCTAGTTGAACTCTGCTTATGAAACTGTAACAAACCACAGCATCTCTTTCAAAAATGCTCTTTGATTTATAGTAAAAAACGTGTTGGGTTCGTGAACTGCATAAATTCATTTTAGCCGAAAAATCACTGGGTTTACCGGAAATGAACTCTTGTTTGTAGGAAGACACAGAGGCTTTAGTTTCACTCCGTTTTTGAAGGGAAATTCAGACCAGAGTTCTCATCCATGAAACACACTCTGTTTTAACGCAAGTATTATCCTCTTCTTTCCAGAGACTGCAATACAGCAAGAAATATGAGCATGTCCAGAAAAAAAGAACTGTGTTTCCTACTCATACGGACCATATCTAGTTGAAATCTGATTAGGAAACTGTAACAAACGACAGCATCCCTTACATAGATGCTCTTTAGTTAATAGAGAAAAACGTGTTGGGTTCGTGAACTGTGTAACTTCATTTGAGCCGAAAAATCACTGGGCTTACTGGAAATGAACTCTTGCTTGTAGGAAGACACAGAGCCTTTGGTTTAACTCCGTTTCTGAAGGAAAATTCAGACCAGTGTTCTCATCCATGAAACATACTCTCTTTTAACGCGAGAAGCATGCTCTTCTTTCCAGCGTCTCCAATACAGCAAGAAACATGAGCATGCCCAGAAAAAAAGAACTGTGTTTCTTCCTCATACGGACCATATCCAGTTAAACTCTGCTTATGAAACTGTAACAAACCACAGCATCTCTTTCAAAAATGCTCTTTGATTTATAGTAAAAAACGTGTTGGGTTCGTGAACTGCATAAATTCATTTTAGCCGAAAAATCACTGGGTTTACCGGAAATGAACTCTTGCTTGTAGGAAGACACAGAGGCTTTGGTTTCACTCCGTTTTTGAAGGGAAATTCAGACCAGAGTTCTCATCCATGAAACACACTCTGTTTTAACGCAAGAAGCATATTCTTCTTTCCAGAATATGCAATACAACAAGAAATATGAGCATGTCCAGAAAAAAAGAACAGTGTTTCCTACTCATACGGACCATATCTAGTTGAACTCTGCTTATGAAACTGTAACAAACCACAGCATCTCTTACATAGATGCTCTTTAGTTAATAGTGAAAAACGTGTTGGGTTCGTGAACGGTGTAAATTCAATTGAGCCGAAAAATCACTGGGTTTACCGGAAATGAACTCTTGCTTGTAGAAAGACACAGAGACTTTGATTTAACTCCGTTTGTGAAGGGAAATTCAGACCAGTGTTCTCATCCATGAAATACCCACTGTTTTAGCGCAAGAAGCCTGCTCTTCTTTCCAGCGTCTCTAATACAGCAACAAACATGAGCATGCCCAGAAAAAAAGAACTGTGTTTCTTACTCATATGGACCATATCCAGTTAAACTCTGCTTATGAAACTGTAACAAACCACAGCGTCTCTTTCAAAAATGCTCTCTCATTTATAGTGAAAAACGTGTTGGGTTCATGAACTGTGTAAATTCTTTTGAGCTGAAAAATCACTGGGTTTACCGGAAATGAACTCTTGCTTGTAGAAAGACACAGAGACTTTGATTTAACTCCGTTTGTGAAGGGAAATTCAGACCAGTGTTCTCATCCATGAAACACCCTCTGTTTTAACGCAAGTATTATCCTCTTCTTTCCAGAGTCCACAATACAGCAAGAAATATGAGCATGTCCAGAAAAAAAGAACTGTGTTTCCTACTCATACGGACCATATCTAGTTGAAATCTGATTATGAAACTGTAACAAACAACAGCATCTCTTACATAGATGCTCTTTAGTTAATAGTGAAAAACGTGTTGGGTTCGTGAACTGTGTCAATTCAATTGAAACGAAAAACAACTGGGTTTACCGGAAATGAACTCTTGCTTGTAGGAAGACAAAGATCCTTTGGTTTAACTCCGTTTGTGAAGGTAAATTCAGACCGGTGTTCTCATCCATGAAACATACTCTGTTTTAACGCGAGAAGCATGCTCTTCTTTCCAGGGTCTCCAATCCAGAAAGAAATATGAGCATGTCTAGAAAAAATGAACTGGGTTTCCTACTCATACGGACCATATCTAGTTGAATTCTGATTATGAAACTGTAACAAACGACAGCATCCCTTACATAGATGCTCTTTAGTTAATAGAGAAAAACGTGTTGGGTTCGTGAACTGTGTAACTTCATTTGAGCCGAAAAATTACTGGGCTTACTGGAAATGAACTCTTGCTTGTAGGAAGACACAGAGCCTTTGGTTTAACTCCGTTTCTGAAGGAAAATTCAGACCAGTGTTCTCATCCATGAAACATACTCTCTTTTAACGTGAGAAGCATGCTCTTCTTTCCAGCGTCTCCAATACAGCAAGAAACATGAGCATGCCCAGAAAAAAAGAACTGTGTTTCTTACTCATACGGACCATATCCAGTTAAACTCTGCTTATGAAACTGTAACAAACCACAGCATCTCTTTCAAAAATGCTCTTTGATTTATAGTAAAAAACGTGTTGGGTTCGTGAACTGCATAAATTCATTTGAGCCGAAAAATCACTGGGTTTACCGGAAATGAACTCTTGCTTGTAGGAAGACACAGAGGCTTTGGTTTCACTCCTTTTTTGAAGGGAAATTCGGACCAGAGTTCTCATCCATGAAACACACTCTGTTTTAACGCAAGAAGCATATTCTTCTTTCCAGAATATGCAATACAGCAAGAAATATGAGCATATCCAGAAAAAAAGAACAGTGTTTCCTACTCATACGGACCATATCTAGTTGAACTCTGCTTATGAAACTGTAACAAACCACAGCATCTCTTTCAAAAATGCTCTTTGATTTATAGTAAAAAACGTGTTGGGTTCGTGAACTGCATAAATTCATTTTAGCCGAAAAATCACTGGGTTTACCGGAAATGAACTCTTGCTTGTAGGAAGACACAGAGGCTTTAGTTTCACTCCGTTTTTGAAGGGAAATTCAGACCAGAGTTCTCATCCATGAAACACACTCTGTTTTAACGCAAGTATTATCCTCTTCTTTCCAGAGACTGCAATACAGCAAGAAATATGAGCATGTCCAGTAAAAAAGAACTGTGTTTCCTACTCATACGGACCATATCTAGTTGAAATCTGATTAGGAAACTGTAACAAACGACAGCATCCCTTACATAGATGCTCTTTAGTTAATAGACAAAAACGTGTTGGGTTCGTGAACTGTGTAACTTCATTTGAGCCGAAAAATTACTGGGCTTACTGGAAATGAACTCTTGCTTGTAGGAAGACACAGAGCCTTTGGTTTAACTCCGTTTCTGAAGGAAAATTCAGACCAGTGTTCTCATCCATGAAACATACTCTCTTTTAACGCGAGAAGCATGCTCTTCTTTCCAGCGTCTCCAATACAGCAAGAAACATGAGCATGCCCAGAAAAAAAGAACTGTGTTTCCTACTCATACGGACCATATCTAGTTGAACTCTGCTTATGAAACTGTAACAAACCACAGCATCTCTTTCAAAAATGCTCTTTGATTTATAGTAAAAAACGTGTTGGGTTCGTAAACTGCATAAATTCATTTCAGCCAAAAAATCACTGGGTTTACCGGAAATGAACTCTTGCTTGTAGGAAGACACAGAGGCTTTGGTTTCACTCCGTTTTTGAAGGGAAATTCAGACCAGAGTTCTCATCCATGAAACACACTCTGTTTTAACGCAAGAAGCATATTCTTCTTTCCAGAATATGCAATACAACAAGAAATATGAGCATGTCCAGAAAAAAAAACAGTGTTTCCTACTCATACGGACCATATCTAGTTGAACTCTGCTTATGAAACTGTAACAAACCACAGCATCTCTTACATAGATGCTCTTTAGTTAATAGTGAAAAACGTGTTGGGTTCGTGAACGGTGTAAATTCAATTGAGCCGAAAACTCACTGGGTTTACCGGAAATGAACTCTTGCTTGTAGAAAGACACAGAGACTTTGATTTAACTCCGTTTGTGAAGGGAAATTCAGACCAGTGTTCTCATCCATGAAATACCCACTGTTTTAGCGCAAGAAGCCTGCTCTTCTTTCCAGCGTCTCTAATACAGCAAGAAACATGAGCATGCCCAGAAAAAAGAACTGTGTTTCGTACTCATACGGACCATATCCAGTTAAACTCTGCTTATGAAACTGTAACAAACCACAGCATCTCTTTCAAAAATGCTGTCTCATTTATAGTGAAAAACGTGTTGGGTTCATGAACTGCGTAAATTCTTTTGAGCTGAAAAAACACTGGGTTAACTGGAAATGAACTCTTGCTTGTAGAAAGACAAAGAGACTTTGATTTAACTCCGTTTGTGAAGGGATATTGAGACCAGTATTCTCATCCATGAAACACCCTCTGCTTGAACGCAAGAAGCATCATCTTCTTTCCAGAGTCCACAATACAGCAAGAAATATGAGCATGTCCAGAAAAAAAGAACAGTGTTTCCTACTCATATGGATCATATCTAGTAGAACTCTGCTTATGAAACTGCAACAAACCTCAGCATCTCTTACATAGATGCTCTTTAGTTAATAGTGAAAAACGTGTTGGGTTCGTGAACTGTGTCAATTCAATTGAGACGAAAAACAACTGGGTTTACCGGAAATGAGCTCTTGCTTGTAGGAAGACAAAGATCCTTTGGTTTAACTCCGTTTGTGAAGGTAAGTTCAGACCGGTGTTCTCATCCATGAAACATATTCTGTTTTAACGCGAGAAGCATGCTCTTCTTTCCAGGGTCTCCAATCCAGAAAGAAATATGAGCATGTCTAGAAAAAATGAACTGTGTTTCTTCCTCATACGGACCATATCCAGTTAAACTCTGCTTATGAAACTGTAACAAACCACAGCATCTCTTTCAAAAATGCTCTTTGATTTATAGTAAAAAACGTGTTGGGTTCGTGAACTGCATAAATTCATTTTAGCCGAAAAATCACTGGGTTTACCGGAAATGAACTCTTGCTTGTAGGAAGACACAGAGGCTTTGGTTTCACTCCGTTTTTGAAGGGAAATTCAGACCAGAGTTCTCATCCATGAAACACACTCTGTTTTAACGCAAGAAGCATATTCTTCTTTCCAGAATATGCAATACAACAAGAAATATGAGCATGTCCAGAAAAAAAGAACAGTGTTTCCTACTCATACGGACCATATCTAGTTGAACTCTGCTTATGAAACTGTAACAAACCACAGCATCTCTTACATAGATGCTCTTTAGTTAATAGTGAAAAACGTGTTGGGTTCGTGAACGGTGTAAATTCAATTGAGCCGAAAAATCACTGGGTTTACCGGAAATGAACTCTTGCTTGTAGAAAGACACAGAGACTTTGATTTAACTCCGTTTGTGAAGGGAAATTCAGACCAGTGTTCTCATCCATGAAATACCCACTGTTTTAGCGCAAGAAGCCTGCTCTTCTTTCCAGCGTCTCTAATACAGCAACAAACATGAGCATGCCCAGAAAAAAAGAACTGTGTTTCTTACTCATATGGACCATATCCAGTTAAACTCTGCTTATGAAACTGTAACAAACCACAGCGTCTCTTTCAAAAATGCTCTCTCATTTATAGTGAAAAACGTGTTGGGTTCATGAACTGTGTAAATTCTTTTGAGCTGAAAAATCACTGGGTTTACCGGAAATGAACTCTTGCTTGTAGAAAGACACAGAGACTTTGATTTAACTCCGTTTGTGAAGGGAAATTCAGACCAGTGTTCTCATCCATGAAACACCCTCTGTTTTAACGCAAGTATTATCCTCTTCTTTCCAGAGTCCACAATACAGCAAGAAATATGAGCATGTCCAGAAAAAAAGAACTGTGTTTCCTACTCATACGGACCATATCTAGTTGAAATCTGATTATGAAACTGTAACAAACAACAGCATCTCTTACATAGATGCTCTTTAGTTAATAGTGAAAAACGTGTTGGGTTCGTGAACTGTGTCAATTCAATTGAAACGAAAAACAACTGGGTTTACCGGAAATGAACTCTTGCTTGTAGGAAGACAAAGATCCTTTGGTTTAACTCCGTTTGTGAAGGTAAATTCAGACCGGTGTTCTCATCCATGAAACATACTCTGTTTTAACGCGAGAAGCATGCTCTTCTTTCCAGGGTCTCCAATCCAGAAAGAAATATGAGCATGTCTAGAAAAAATGAACTGGGTTTCCTACTCATACGGACCATATCTAGTTGAATTCTGATTATGAAACTGTAACAAACGACAGCATCCCTTACATAGATGCTCTTTAGTTAATAGAGAAAAACGTGTTGGGTTCGTGAACTGTGTAACTTCATTTGAGCCGAAAAATTACTGGGCTTACTGGAAATGAACTCTTGCTTGTAGGAAGACACAGAGCCTTTGGTTTAACTCCGTTTCTGAAGGAAAATTCAGACCAGTGTTCTCATCCATGAAACATACTCTCTTTTAACGTGAGAAGCATGCTCTTCTTTCCAGCGTCTCCAATACAGCAAGAAACATGAGCATGCCCAGAAAAAAAGAACTGTGTTTCTTACTCATACGGACCATATCCAGTTAAACTCTGCTTATGAAACTGTAACAAACCACAGCATCTCTTTCAAAAATG
This sequence comes from Onychomys leucogaster, assembly GCA_949786385.1. Lineage (NCBI taxonomy): Eukaryota > Metazoa > Chordata > Mammalia > Rodentia > Cricetidae > Onychomys > Onychomys leucogaster. The sequence goes on from CATKUP010000070.1 coordinate 823,679, forward strand.
CTCTTTGATTTATAGTAAAAAACGTGTTGGGTTCGTGAACTGCATAAATTCATTTGAGCCGAAAAATCACTGGGTTTACCGGAAATGAACTCTTGCTTGTAGGAAGACACAGAGGCTTTGGTTTCACTCCTTTTTTGAAGGGAAATTCGGACCAGAGTTCTCATCCATGAAACACACTCTGTTTTAACGCAAGAAGCATATTCTTCTTTCCAGAATATGCAATACAGCAAGAAATATGAGCATATCCAGAAAAAAAGAACAGTGTTTCCTACTCATACGGACCATATCTAGTTGAACTCTGCTTATGAAACTGTAACAAACCACAGCATCTCTTTCAAAAATGCTCTTTGATTTATAGTAAAAAACGTGTTGGGTTCGTGAACTGCATAAATTCATTTTAGCCGAAAAATCACTGGGTTTACCGGAAATGAACTCTTGCTTGTAGGAAGACACAGAGGCTTTAGTTTCACTCCGTTTTTGAAGGGAAATTCAGACCAGAGTTCTCATCCATGAAACACACTCTGTTTTAACGCAAGTATTATCCTCTTCTTTCCAGAGACTGCAATACAGCAAGAAATATGAGCATGTCCAGTAAAAAAGAACTGTGTTTCCTACTCATACGGACCATATCTAGTTGAAATCTGATTAGGAAACTGTAACAAACGACAGCATCCCTTACATAGATGCTCTTTAGTTAATAGACAAAAACGTGTTTGGTTCGTGAACTGTGTAACTTCATTTGAGCCGAAAAATTACTGGGCTTACTGGAAATGAACTCTTGCTTGTAGGAAGACACAGAGCCTTTGGTTTAACTCCGTTTCTGAAGGAAAATTCAGACCAGTGTTCTCATCCATGAAACATACTCTCTTTTAACGCGAGAAGCATGCTCTTCTTTCCAGCGTCTCCAATACAGCAAGAAACATGAGCATGCCCAGAAAAAAAGAACTGTGTTTCCTACTCATACGGACCATATCTAGTTGAACTCTGCTTATGAAACTGTAACAAACCACAGCATCTCTTTCAAAAATGCTCTTTGATTTATAGTAAAAAACGTGTTGGGTTCGTAAACTGCATAAATTCATTTCAGCCAAAAAATCACTGGGTTTACCGGAAATGAACTCTTGCTTGTAGGAAGACACAGAGGCTTTGGTTTCACTCCGTTTTTGAAGGGAAATTCAGACCAGAGTTCTCATCCATGAAACACACTCTGTTTTAACGCAAGAAGCATATTCTTCTTTCCAGAATATGCAATACAACAAGAAATATGAGCATGTCCAGAAAAAAAAACAGTGTTTCCTACTCATACGGACCATATCTAGTTGAACTCTGCTTATGAAACTGTAACAAACCACAGCATCTCTTACATAGATGCTCTTTAGTTAATAGTGAAAAACGTGTTGGGTTCGTGAACGGTGTAAATTCAATTGAGCCGAAAACTCACTGGGTTTACCGGAAATGAACTCTTGCTTGTAGAAAGACACAGAGACTTTGATTTAACTCCGTTTGTGAAGGGAAATTCAGACCAGTGTTCTCATCCATGAAATACCCACTGTTTTAGCGCAAGAAGCCTGCTCTTCTTTCCAGCGTCTCTAATACAGCAAGAAACATGAGCATGCCCAGAAAAAAGAACTGTGTTTCGTACTCATACGGACCATATCCAGTTAAACTCTGCTTATGAAACTGTAACAAACCACAGCATCTCTTTCAAAAATGCTGTCTCATTTATAGTGAAAAACGTGTTGGGTTCATGAACTGCGTAAATTCTTTTGAGCTGAAAAAACACTGGGTTAACTGGAAATGAACTCTTGCTTGTAGAAAGACAAAGAGACTTTGATTTAACTCCGTTTGTGAAGGGATATTGAGACCAGTATTCTCATCCATGAAACACCCTCTGCTTGAACGCAAGAAGCATCATCTTCTTTCCAGAGTCCACAATACAGCAAGAAATATGAGCATGTCCAGAAAAAAAGAACAGTGTTTCCTACTCATATGGATCATATCTAGTAGAACTCTGCTTATGAAACTGCAACAAACCTCAGCATCTCTTACATAGATGCTCTTTAGTTAATAGTGAAAAACGTGTTGGGTTCGTGAACTGTGTCAATTCAATTGAGACGAAAAACAACTGGGTTTACCGGAAATGAGCTCTTGCTTGTAGGAAGACAAAGATCCTTTGGTTTAACTCCGTTTGTGAAGGTAAGTTCAGACCGGTGTTCTCATCCATGAAACATATTCTGTTTTAACGAGAGAAGCATGCTCTTCTTTCCAGGGTCTCCAATCCAGAAAGAAATATGAGCATGTCTAGAAAAAATGAACTGTGTTTCTTCCTCATACGGACCATATCCAGTTAAACTCTGCTTATGAAACTGTAACAAACCACAGCATCTCTTACAAAAATGCTATTTGATTTATAGTAAAAAACGTGTTGGGTTCGTGAACTGCATAAATTCATTTGAGCCGAAAAATCACTGGGTTTACCGGAAATGAACTCTTGCTTGTAGGAAGACACAGAGGCTTTGATTTCACTCCGTTTTTGAAGGGAAATTCAGACCAGAGTTCTCATCCATGAAACACACTCTGTTTTAATGCAAGAAGCATATTCTTCTTTCCAGAATATGCAATACAACAAGAAATATGAGCATGTCCAGAAAAAAAGAACAGTGTTTCCTACTCATACGGACCATATCTAGTTGAACTCTGCTTATGAAACTGTAACAAACCACAGCATCTCTTACATAGATGCTCTTTAGTTAATAGTGAAAAACGTGTTGGGTTCGTGAACGGTGTAAATTCAATTGAGCCGAAAAATCACTGGGTTTACCGGAAATGAACTCTTGCTTGTAGAAAGACAGAGAGACTTTGATTTAACTCCGTTTGTGAAGGGAAATTCAGACCAGTGTTCTCATCCATGAAATACCCACTGTTTTAGCGCAAGAAGCCTGCTCTTCTTTCCAGCGTCTCTAATACAGCAACAAACATGAGCATGCCCAGAAAAAAAGAACTGTGTTTCTTACTCATACGGACCATATCCAGTTAAACTCTGCTTATGAAACTGTAACAAACCACAGCATTTCTTTCAAAAATGCTCTCTCATTTATAGTGAAAAACGTGTTGGGTTCATGAACTGTGTAAATTCATTTGAGCCAAAAAATTACTGGGTTTACTGGAAATGAACTCTTGCTTGTAGAAAGACACAGAGACTTTGATTTAACTCCGTTTGTGAAGGGAAATTCAGACCAGTGTTCTCATCCATGAAACACCCTCTGTTTTAACGCAAGTATTATCCTCTTCTTTCCAGAGTCCACAATACAGCAAGAAATATGAGCATGTCCAGAAAAAAAGAACTGTGTTTCCTACTCATACGGACCATATCTAGTTGAAATCTGATTATGAAACTGTAACAAACAACAGCATCTCTTACATAGATGCTCTTTAGTTAATAGTGAAAAACGTGTTGGGTTCGTGAACTGTGTCAATTCAATTGAAACGAAAAACAACTGGGTTTACCGGAAATGAACTCTTGCTTGTAGGAAGACAAAGATCCTTTGGTTTAACTCCGTTTGTGAAGGTAAATTCAGACCGGTGTTCTCATCCATGAAACATACTCTGTTTTAACGCGAGAAGCATGCTCTTCTTTCCAGGGTCTCCAATCCAGAAAGAAATATGAGCATGTCTAGAAAAAATGAACTGGGTTTCCTACTCATACGGACCATATCTAGTTGAATTCTGATTATGAAACTGTAACAAACGACAGCATCCCTTACATAGATGCTCTTTAGTTAATAGAGAAAAACGTGTTGGGTTCGTGAACTGTGTAACTTCATTTGAGCCGAAAAATTACTGGGCTTACTGGAAATGAACTCTTGCTTGTAGGAAGACACAGAGCCTTTGGTTTAACTCCGTTTCTGAAGGAAAATTCAGACCAGTGTTCTCATCCATGAAACATACTCTCTTTTAACGTGAGAAGCATGCTCTTCTTTCCAGCGTCTCCAATACAGCAAGAAACATGAGCATGCCCAGAAAAAAAGAACTGTGTTTCTTACTCATACGGACCATATCCAGTTAAACTCTGCTTATGAAACTGTAACAAACCACAGCATCTCTTTCAAAAATGCTCTTTGATTTATAGTAAAAAACGTGTTGGGTTCGTGAACTGTATAAATTCATTTGAGCCGAAAAATCACTGGGTTTACCGGAAATGAACTCTTGCTTGTAGGAAGACACAGAGGCTTTGGTTTCACTCCTTTTTTGAAGGGAAATTCGGACCAGAGTTCTCATCCATGAAACACACTCTGTTTTAACGCAAGAAGCATATTCTTCTTTCCAGAATATGCAATACAGCAAGAAACAAGAGCATATCCAGAAAAAAAGAACAGTGTTTCCTACTCATACGGACCATATCTAGTTGAACTCTGCTTATGAAACTGTAACAAACCACAGCATCTCTTTCAAAAATGCTCTTTGATTTATAGTAAAAAACGTGTTGGGTTCGTGAACTGCATAAATTCATTTTAGCCGAAAAATCACTGGGTTTACCGGAAATGAACTCTTGCTTGTAGGAAGACACAGAGGCTTTAGTTTCACTCCGTTTTTGAAGGGAAATTCAGACCAGAGTTCTCATCCATGAAACACACTCTGTTTTAACGCAAGTATTATCCTCTTCTTTCCAGAGACTGCAATACAGCAAGAAATATGAGCATGTCCAGTAAAAAAGAACTGTGTTTCCTACTCATACGGACCATATCTAGTTGAAATCTGATTAGGAAACTGTAACAAACGACAGCATCCCTTACATAGATGCTCTTTAGTTAATAGACAAAAACGTGTTGGGTTCGTGAACTGTGTAACTTCATTTGAGCCGAAAAATTACTGGGCTTACTGGAAATGAACTCTTGCTTGTAGGAAGACACAGAGCCTTTGGTTTAACTCCGTTTCTGAAGGAAAATTCAGACCAGTGTTCTCATCCATGAAACATACTCTCTTTTAACGCGAGAAGCATGCTCTTCTTTCCAGCGTCTCCAATACAGCAAGAAACATGAGCATGCCCAGAAAAAAAGAACTGTGTTTCCTACTCATACGGACCATATCTAGTTGAACTCTGCTTATGAAACTGTAACAAACCACAGCATCTCTTTCAAAAATGCTCTTTGATTTATAGTAAAAAACGTGTTGGGTTCGTAAACTGCATAAATTCATTTCAGCCAAAAAATCACTGGGTTTACCGGAAATGAACTCTTGCTTGTAGGAAGACACAGAGGCTTTGGTTTCACTCCGTTTTTGAAGGGAAATTCAGACCAGAGTTCTCATCCATGAAACACACTCTGTTTTAACGCAAGAAGCATATTCTTCTTTCCAGAATATGCAATACAACAAGAAATATGAGCATGTCCAGAAAAAAAAACAGTGTTTCCTACTCATACGGACCATATCTAGTTGAACTCTGCTTATGAAACTGTAACAAACCACAGCATCTCTTACATAGATGCTCTTTAGTTAATAGTGAAAAACGTGTTGGGTTCGTGAACGGTGTAAATTCAATTGAGCCGAAAACTCACTGGGTTTACCGGAAATGAACTCTTGCTTGTAGAAAGACACAGAGACTTTGATTTAACTCCGTTTGTGAAGGGAAATTCAGACCAGTGTTCTCATCCATGAAATACCCACTGTTTTAGCGCAAGAAGCCTGCTCTTCTTTCCAGCGTCTCTAATACAGCAAGAAACATGAGCATGCCCAGAAAAAAGAACTGTGTTTCGTACTCATACGGACCATATCCAGTTAAACTCTGCTTATGAAACTGTAACAAACCACAGCATCTCTTTCAAAAATGCTGTCTCATTTATAGTGAAAAACGTGTTGGGTTCATGAACTGCGTAAATTCTTTTGAGCTGAAAAAACACTGGGTTAACTGGAAATGAACTCTTGCTTGTAGAAAGACAAAGAGACTTTGATTTAACTCCGTTTGTGAAGGGATATTGAGACCAGTATTCTCATCCATGAAACACCCTCTGCTTGAACGCAAGAAGCATCATCTTCTTTCCAGAGTCCACAATACAGCAAGAAATATGAGCATGTCCAGAAAAAAAGAACAGTGTTTCCTACTCATATGGATCATATCTAGTAGAACTCTGCTTATGAAACTGCAACAAACCTCAGCATCTCTTACATAGATGCTCTTTAGTTAATAGTGAAAAACGTGTTGGGTTCGTGAACTGTGTCAATTCAATTGAGACGAAAAACAACTGGGTTTACCGGAAATGAGCTCTTGCTTGTAGGAAGACAAAGATCCTTTGGTTTAACTCCGTTTGTGAAGGTAAGTTCAGACCGGTGTTCTCATCCATGAAACATATTCTGTTTTAACGCGAGAAGCATGCTCTTCTTTCCAGGGTCTCCAATCCAGAAAGAAATATGAGCATGTCTAGAAAAAATGAACTGTGTTTCCTACTCATACGGACCATATCTATGTGAATTCTGATTATGAAACTGTAACAAACGACAGCATCCCTTACATAGATGCTCTTTAGTTAATAGAGAAAAACGTGTTGGGTTCGTGAACTGTGTAACTTCATTTGAGCCGAAAAATCACTGGGCTTACTGGTAATGAACTCGTGCTTGTAGGAAGACACAGAGGCTTTGGTTTCACTCCGTTTTTGAAGGGAAATTCAGACCAGAGTTCTCAACCATGAAACACACTCTGTTTTAACACAAGAAGGATATTCTTCTTTCCAGAATCTGCAATACAGAATGAAATATGAGTATTCCAGAAAAAAAGAACAGTGTTTCCTACTCATACGGACCATATCTAGTTAAACTCTGCTTATGAAACTGTAACAAACAACAGCATCTCTTTCAAAAATGCTCTCTCATTTATAGTGAAAAACGTGTTGTGTTCATGAACTGCGTAAATTCTTTTGAGCTGAAAAAACACTGGGTTAACTGGCAATGAACTCTTGCTTGTAGAAAGACACAGAGACTTTGATTTAACTCCGTTTGTGAAGGGATATTCAGACCAGTGTTCTCATCCATGAAACACCCTCTGTTTGAACGCAAGAAGCATCCTCTTCTTTCCAGAGTCCACAATACAGCAAGAAATATGAGCATGTCCAGAAAAAAAGAACAGTGTTTCCTACTCATATGGACGATATCTAGTTGAACTCTGCTTATGAAACTGTAACAAACCACAGCATCTCTTACATAGATCCTCTTTAGTTAATAGTGAAAAACGTGTTGGGTTCATGAACTGTGTAAATTCATTTGAGCCGAAAAATCACTGGGCTTACCGGAAATGAACTCTTGCTTGTAGGAAGACACAGAGCCTTTGGTTTAACTCCGTTTGTGAAGGGAAATTCAGACCAGTGTTCTCATCCATGAAACACCCTCTGTTTTAACGCAAGAATTATCCTCTTCTTTCAAGAGACTGCAATACAGCAAGAAATATGAGCATGTCCAGAAAAAAAGAACTGTGTTTCCTACTCATATGGACCAAATCTAGTAGAACTCTGCTTATGAAACTGTAACAAACCTCAGAACACTTACATAGATGCTCTTTAGTTAATAGTGAAAAACGTATTGGGTTCATGAACTGTGTAAATTCATTTGAGGCGAAAAATCACTGGGGTTACCCGAAATGAACTCTTGCTTGTAGGAAGACACAGAGGCTTTGGTTTCACTAAGTTTGTGATGGAAAATTCAGACCAGAGTTCTCATCCATGAAACACACTCTGTTTTCACGCAAGAAGCATGCTCTTCTTTCCAGAATCTGCAATACAGCAAGAAATATGAGCATGCCCAGAAAAAAAGAACGGTGTTTCCTACTCATACGGACCATATCTAGTTGACTTCTGCTCATTAAACAGTAACAAACCACAGCATCTCTTACATAGATGATCTTTAGTTAATAGTGAAAATCATGTTTGGTTCGTGAACTGTGTCAATTCAATTGAGACGAAAAACAACTGGGTTTACCGGAAATGAGCTCTTGCTTGTAGGAAGACAAAGATCCTTTGGTTTAACTCCGTTTGTGAAGGGAAATTCAGACCGGTGTTCTCATCCATGAAACATACTCTGTTTTAATGCGAGAAGCATGCTCTTCTTTCCAGGGTCTCCAATCCAGAAAGAAATATGAGCATGTCTAGAAAAAAGGAACTGTGTTTCCTACTCATATGGACCATATCTAGTTGAATTCTGATTATGAAACTGTAACAAACGACAGCATCCCTTACATAGATGCTCTTTAGTTAATAGAGAAAAACGTGTTGGGTTCGTGAACTGTGTAACTTCATTTGAGCCGAAAAATCACTGGGCTTACTGGAAATGAACTCTTGCTTGTAGGAAGACACAGAGCCTTTGGTTTAACTCCGTTTCTGAAGGAAAATTCAGACCAGTGTTCTCATCCATGAAACATACTCTCTTTTAACGCGAGAAGCCTGCTCTTCTTTCCAGCGTCTCTAATACAGCAAGAAACATGAGCATGCCCAGAAAAAAAGAACTGTGTTTCTTACTCATACGGACGATATCCAGTTAAACTCTGCTTATGAAACTGTAACAAACCACAGCATCTCTTTCAAAAATGCTCTCTCATTTATAGTGAAAAACGTGTTGGGTTCATGAACTGCGTAAATTTTTGAGCTGAAAAATCACTGGGTTAACTGGAAATGAACTCTTGCTTGTAGAAAGACACAGAGACTTTGATTTAACTCCGTTTGTGAAGGGATATTCAGACCAGTGTTCTCATCCATGAAACACCCTGTGCTTGAACGCAAGAAGCATCCTCTTCTTTCCAGAGTCCACAATACAGCAAGAAATATGAGCATGTCCAGAAAAAAAGAACAGTGTTTCCTACTCATATGGACCATATCTAGTTGAACTCTGCTTATGAAACTGTAACAAACCACAGCATCTCTTACATAGATCCTCTTTAGTTAATAGTGAAAAACGTGTTGGGTTCATGAACTGTGTAAATTCATTTGAGCCGAAAAATCACTGGGCTTACCGGAAATGAACTCTTGCTTGTAGGAAGACACAGAGCCTTTGGTTTAACTCCGTTTGTGAAGGGAAATTCAGACCAGTGTTCTCATCCATGAAACACCCTCTGTTTTAACGCAAGAATTATCCTCTTCTTTCAAGAGACTGCAATACAGCAAGAAATATGAGCATGTCCAGAAAAAAAGAACTGTGTTTCCTACTCATACGGACCATATCTAGTTGAAATCTGATTAGGAAACTGTAACAAACAATAGCATCTTTTACATAGATGCTCTTTAGTTAATAGTGAAAAACGTGTTGGGTTCATGAACTGTGTAAATTCATTTAGCCGAAAAATCACTGGGTTTACCGGAAATGAACTCTTCCATGTAGAAAGACACAGAGACTTTGATTTAACTCCGTTTGTGAAGGGAAATTCAGACCAGTGTACTCATCCATGAAACATACTCTGTTTTAACTCAAGAAGCATGCTCTTCTTTCCCGAATCTGCAATACAGCAAGAAATATGAGCATGTCCAGAAAAAATGAACTGTGTTTCCTACTCATACGGACCATATCTAGTTGAATTCTGATTATGAAACTGTAACAAATGACAGCATCTCTTACATAGATGCTCTTTAGTTAATAGTGAAAAACGTATTGGGTTCATGAACTGTGTAAATTCATTTGAGGCGAAAAATCACTGGGCTTACCGGAAATGAACTCTTGCTTGTAGAAAGACACAGAGACTTTGATTTAACTCCGTTTGTGAAGGGAAATTCAGACCAGTGTTCTCATCCATGAAACACCCTCTGTTTTAGCGCAAGAAGCCTGCTCTTCTTTCCAGCGTCTCTAATACACCAAGAAACATGAGCATGCCCAGAAAAAAAGAACTGTGTTTCTTACTCATACGGACCATATCCAGTTAAACTCTGCTTATGAAACTGTAACAAACCACAGCATCTCTTTCAAAAATGCTCTCTCATTTATAGTGAAAAACGTGTTGTGTTCATGAACTGCGTAAATTCTTTTGAGCTGAAAAAACACTGGGTTAACTGGAAATGAACTCTTGCTTGTAGAAAGACACAGAGACTTTGATTTAACTCCGTTTGTGAAGGGATATTCAGACCAGTGTTCTCATCCATGAAACACCCTCTGTTTGAACGCAAGAAGCATCCTCTTCTTTCCAGAGTCCACAATACAGCAAGAAATATGAGCATGTCCAGAAAAAAACAACAGTGTTTCCTACTCATATGGACCATATCTAGTTGAACTCTGCTTATGAAACTGTAAAAAAACCACAGCATCTCTTACATAGATGCTCTTTAGTTAATAGTGAAAAACGTGTTGGGTTCATGAACTGTGTAAATTCATTTGAGCCGAAAAATCACTGGGCTTACCGGAAATGAACTCTTGCTTGTAGGAAGACACAGAGCCTTTGGTTTAACACCGTTTCTGAAGAAAAATTCAGACCAGTGTTCTCATCCATGAAACATACTCTGTTTTAATGCTAGAAGCATGCTCTTCCTTCCAGCCTCTCCATTCAGCAAGAAACATGAGCATGCCCAGAAAAAAAGAACTGTGTTTCTTACTCATACGGATCATATCCAGTTAAACTCTGCTTATGAAACTGTAACAAACCTCAGCATCTCTTACATAGATGCTCTTTAGTTAATAGTGAAAAACATATTGGGTTCATGAACTGTGTAAATTCATTTGAGCCAAAAAATCACTGGGTTTCCCGGAAATGAACTCTTGCTTGTAGGAAGACACAGAGCCTTTGGTTTAACTCCGTTTGTGAAGGGAAATTCAGACCAGTGCTCTAATCTATGAAACACACTCTGTTTTGACGCAAGAAGCATGCTCTTCTTTCCAGCATCTCTAATACAGCAAGAAACATGAGCATATCCAGGAAAAAAGAACTGTGTTTCCTACTCACACGGACCATATCTAGTTGAACTCTGCTTATGAAACTGTAACAAACGACAGCATCTCTTTCAAAAATGCTCTTTGATTTATAGTGAAAAACGTGTTGGGTTCGTGGACAGCGTAAATCATTTGAGCCAAAAAATCACTGGGTTTACCCGAAATGAACTCTTGCTTGTAGTAAGACACAGAGGCTTTGGTTTAACTCCGTTTTTGAAGGGAAATTTAGACCAGAGTTCTCATCCATGAAACACCCTCTGTTTGAACGCAAGAAGCCTCCTCTTCTTTCCAGAGTCCACAATACAGCAAGAAATATGAGCATGTCCAGAAAAAAAGAACAGTGTTTCCTACTCATATGGACCATATCTAGTTGAACTCTGCTTATGAAACTCCAACAAACCACAGCATCTCTTACATAGATGCTCTTTAGTTAATAGTGAAAAACGTGTTGGGTTCGTGAACTGTGTAAATTCATTTGAGCCGAAAAATCACTGGGCTTACCGGAAATGAACTCTTGCTTGTAGGAAGACACAGAGCCTTTGGTTTAACACCGTTTCTGAAGAAAAATTCAGACCAGTGTTCTCATCCATGAAACATACTCTGTTTTAACGCGAGAAGCATGCTCTTCTTTCCAGCGTCTCCATTCAGCAAGAAACATGAGCATATCCAGGAAAAAAGAACTGTGTTTCCTACTCATATGGACCATATAGTTGAACTCTGCTCATGAAACTGTAACAAACCACAGCATCTCTTACATAGATGCTCTTTAGGTAATAGAGAAAAACGTGTTGGGTTAGACTGTGTAAATTCATTTAGCCGAAATGAACTCTTGCTTGTAGGAAGACACAGAGGCTTTGGTTTCACTCCGTTTGTGAAGGGAAATTCAGACCAGAGTTCTCATCCATGAAACACACTCTGTTTAACGCAAGAAGAATGCTCTTCTTTCCAGAATCTGCAACACAGCAAGAAATATGTGCATGTCCAGAAAAAATGAACTGTGGGTCCTACTCATACGGACCATATCTAGTTGAAATCTGATTATGAAACTATAACAAACAACAGCATCTCTTACATAGATGCTCTTTAGTTAACAGTGAAAAACGTGCTGGGTTCGTGAACTGTGTAAATTCATTTCAGCCGAAAAATCACTTTGCTTACCGGAAATGAACTCTTGCTTGTAGGAAGACACAGAGCCTTTGATTTAACGCCATTTCTGAATGAAAATTCAGACCAGTGTTCTCATCCATGAAACATACTCTGTTTTAACGCGAGAAGTATGCTCTTCTTTCCAGCTTCTCCAATACCTCAAGAAAAAAGAGCATGCCCATAAAAAAAGAACTGTGTTTCTTACTCATACGGACCATATCCACTTAAACTCTGCTTATGAAACTGTAACAAACCACAGCTTCTCTTTCAAAAATTCTTTTTCATTTATGGTGAAAAACGAGTTGGGTTCGTGAACTGCGTAAATTCATTTGCGCCGAAAAATCACTGGGTTTACCGGAAATGAACTCTTGCTTGTAGGAAGACACAGAGCCTTTGGTTTAACTTCGTTTCTGAAGGAAAATTCAGACCAGTGTTCTCATCCATGAAACATACTGTGTTTTAACGCAAGAAGCATGCTCTTCTTTCCTGCGTCTCCAATCCAGCAAGAAATATGAGCATGTCTAGAAAAAAAGAACTGTGTTTGCTACTCATATGGACTATATCAATTTGAACTCTGCTTATGAAACTGTAACAAACCACTGCATCTCTTACAAAGAAGCTCTTTAGTTAATAGTGGAAAACATATTGGGTTCCTGAACTGTGTAAATTCATTTGAGGCGAAAAATCACTGGGCTTACCAGAAATGAACTCTTGCTTGTAGGGAGACATAGAGGCTTTGGTTTCACTCTGTTTGTTAAGGGAAATTCAGACCAGAGTTCTCAACCATGAAACACACTCTGTTTTAACGCAAGAAGCATGTTCTTCTTTCCAGAATCTGCAAACAGCAAGAAATATGAGCATGTCCAGAAAAAATGAACTGTGTTTCCTACTCATATGGACTATATCTAGTTGAATTCTGATTATGAAACTGGAACAAACGACAGCATCTCTTACATAGATGCTCTTTAGTTAATAGTGAAAAACGTGTTGGGTTCGTGAACTGTGTAAATTCATTTGAGCTGAAAAATCACTGGGCTTACCGGAAATGAACTCTTACTTGTAGGAAGACACAGAGCCTTTTGTTAAACTTCGTTTCTGAAGGAAAATTCAGACCAGTGTTCTCATCCATGAAACATACTCTATTTTAACGTAAGAATTATCCTCTTCTTTCCAGAGTCTCCAATACAGCAAGAAAAAAGAGCATTCCCAGAATAAAAGAACTGTGTTTCCAACTCATACGGACCATATCTGGTTGAACTTTGCTTATGAAACTGTAACAAACCAAGCATCCCTTACATAGATGCTCTTTAGTTAATAGTGAAAATCGTGTTGGGTTCGTGAACTGTGTAAATTCATTTGAGACGAAAAATCACTGGGTTTATCGGAAATGAACTCTTGCTTGTAGAAAGACACAGAGGCTTTGGTTTAACTCCGTTTGTGAAGAGAAAATCAGACCAGTGTTCTGATCCATGAAACATACTCTGTTTTAACGCTAGAAGCATGCTCTTCTTTCCAGCGTCTCCAATACAGCAAGAAACATGAGCATGCTCAGAAAAAAAGATCTGTGTTTCTTACTCACACGGACCATATCCAGTTAAACTCTGCCTATGACACTGTAACAAACCACAGCATCTCTTTCAAAAATTCTCTTTCTTTTATAGTGAAAAACGTGTTGGGTTCGTGAACTGCGTAAATTCATTTGAGCCGAAAAATCACTGGGTTTACCGGAAATGAACTCTTGCTTGTAGAAAGACACAGAGGCTTTGGTTTAACTCCGTTCGTGAAGGGAAATTCAGACCAGTGTTCTCATCCATGAAACACCCTCTGTTTGAACGAAAGAAGCATCCTCTTCTTTCCAGAGTCCACAATACAGCAAGAAATATGAGCATGTCCAGAAAAAAGAACATTGCTTCCTACTCATACGGACCATATCTAGTTGAACTCTGCTTATGAAACTGTAACAAACCACAGCATCTCTTACATAGATGCTCTTTAGTTAATAGAGAAAAACGTGTTTGGTTCGTGAACTGTGTAAATTCATTTGAGCCGAAAAAATTCTGGGTTTACCCGACATGAACTCTTGCTTGTAGAAAGACACAGAGACTTTGATTTAACTCCGTTTGTGAAGGGAAATTCAGAACAGTGTTCTCATCCATGAAACACCCTCTGTTTGAATGCAAGAAGCATCCTCTTCTTTCCAGAGTCCACAATACAGCCAGAAATAGGAGCATGTGCAGAAAAAAAGAACAGTGTTTCCTACTCATACAGACCATATCTAGTTGAACTCTGCTTATGCAACTGTAAGAGACCACAGCTTCACTTAAATAGATGCTCTTTAGTTAATATTGAAAAACGTGTTGGGTTCGTGAACTGTGTAAATTCATTTGAGCCGAAAAATCACTGGGTTTACCGGAAATGAACTCTTGCTTGTAGAAAGACACAGAGACTTTGATTTAACTCCGTTTGTGAAGGGAAATTCAGACCAGTGTTCTCATCCATGAAACACCCTCTGTTTTAACGCAAGAATTATCCTCTTCTTTCTAGAGACTGCAATACAGCAAGAAATATGAGCATGTCCAGAAAAAAAGAACTGTGTTTCCTACTCATATGGACCATATCTAGTTGAACTCTGCTCATTAAACTGTAACAAACCACACCATCTCTTACATAGATGATCTTTAGTTAATAGTGAAAATCGTGTTGGGTTCGTGAACTGTGTAATTCATTTGAGACGAAAAATCACTGGGTTTACCGGAAATGAACTCTTGCTTGTAGTAAGACAAAGAGCCTTTGGTTTAACTCCGTTTGTGAAGAGAAATTCAGACCAGTGTTCTGATCCATGAAACATACTCTGTTTTAACGAAAGAAGCATGCTCTTCTTTCCAGCGTCAACAATACAGCAAGAAACATGAGCATGCTCAGAAAAAAAGATCTGTGTTTCTTACTCATACGGACCATATCCAGTTAAACTCTGCCTATGACACTGTAACAAACCACACCATCTCTTTCAAAAATGCTCTATTTTTATAGTGAAAAACGTGTTGGGTTCGTGAACAGCGTAAATTCATTTGAGCCGAAAAATCACTGGGTTTACCGGAAATGAACTCTTGCTTGTAGAAAGACACAGAGGCTTTGGTTTAACTCCGTTTGTGAAGGGAAATTCAGACCAGTGTTCTCATCCATGAAACATCCTCTGTTTGAACGAAAGAAGCATCCTCTTCTTTCCAGATTCCACAATACAGCAAGAAATATGAGCATGTCC
This sequence comes from Onychomys leucogaster, assembly GCA_949786385.1. NCBI lineage: Eukaryota > Metazoa > Chordata > Mammalia > Rodentia > Cricetidae > Onychomys > Onychomys leucogaster. Next base: position 838,974 of record CATKUP010000070.1, read on the forward strand.
AGAAAAAAGAACAGTGTTTCCTACTCATACGGACCATATCTAGTTGAACTCTGCTTATGAAACTGTAACAAACCACAGCATCTCTTACATAGATGCTCTTTAGTTAATAGAGAAAAACGTGTTGGGTTCGTGAACTGTGTAATTTCATTTGAGGTGAAAAATCACTGGGCTTACCCGAAATGAACTCTTGCTTGTAGGGAGACACAGAGGCTTTGGTTTCACTCCGTTTGTTAAGGGAAATTCAGAACAGAGTTCTCATCCATGAACATACTCTGTTTTAACGCAAGAAGCATGCTCTTCTTTCCAGCGTCTCCAATCCAGCATGAAATATGAGCATGTCTAGAAAAAAAGAACTGTGTTTCCTACATATATGGACCATATCCAGTTAAACTCTGCTTATGAAACTGTAACAAACCACAGCATCTCTTTCAAAAATGCTCTTTTATTTATAGTGAAAAACGAGTTGGGTTCCTGAACTGCGTAAATTCATTTGAGCCGAAAAATCACTGGTTTACCGTTAATGCACTCTTGCTTGTCCAAAGACACAGAGACTTTGATTTAACTCCGTTTGTGAAGGGAAATTCAGACCAGTGTTCTCATCCATGAAACACCCTCTGTTTTAACGCAAGATTTATCCTCTTCTTTCCAGAGACTGCAATACAACAAGAAATATGAGCATGTCCAGAAAAAAAGAACTGTGTTTCCTACTCATACGGACCATATCTAGTTGAACTCTGCTCATTAAACTGTTACAAACCACAGCATCTCTTACATAGATGATCTTTAGTTAATAGTGAAAATCGTGTTGGGTTCGTGAACTGTGTGAATTCATTTGAGACAAAAAATCACTGGGTTTACCTGAAATGAACTCTTGCCTGTAGGAAGACAAAGAGCATTTGGTTTAACTCCGTTTGTGAAGGGAAATTCAGACCAGTGTTCTCATCCATGAAACATACTCTGTTTTAACGCAAGAAGCATACTCTTCTTTCCAGCGTCTCCAATCCCGCAAGAAATATGAGCATGTCTAGAAAAAAAGAACTGTGTTTCCTACTCATATGTACCATATCTAGTTGAACTCTGCTTATGAAACTGTAACAAACCACAGCATCTCTTACATAGATGCTCTTTAGTTAATAGTGAAAAACGTGTTGGGTTCGTGAACTGTGTAAATTCATTTGAGCAGAAAAATCACTGGGCTTACTGGAAATGAACTCTTGCTTATAGGAAGACAAAGAGACTTTGGTTTAACTCCGTTTGTGAAGGAAAATTCAGACCAGTGTTCTCATCCATGAAACATACTCTGTTTTAACGCGAGAAGCATGCTCTTCTTTCCAGCGTCTCCAATACAGCAAGAAACATGAGCATGCCAGGAAAAAAAGAACTGTGTTTCATATTCATACGGACCATAACCAGTTAAACTCTGCTTATGAAACTGTAACAAACCACAGCATCTCTTTCAAAAATGCTCTTTCATTTATAGTGAAAAACGAGTTGGGTTCGTGAACTGCATAAATTCATTTGAGCTGAAAAATCACTGGGTTTACCGGAAATGAACTCATGCTTGTAGGAAGACACAGATGCTTTGGTTTAACACCGTTTGTGAAGGGAAATTCAGACCAGTGTTCTCATCCATGAAACACCCTCTGTTTGAACGCCAGAAACATCCTCTTCTTTCCAGAGTCCACAATACAGCAAGAAATATGAGCATGTCCAGAAAAAAAGAACAGTGTTTCCTACTCATATGGACCATATCTAGTTGAACTCTGCTTATGAAACTGTAACAAACCACAGCATCTCTTACATAGATGCTCTTTAGTTAATAGTGAAAAACGTGTTGGGTTCATGAACTGTGTAAATTCATTTGAGCCGAAAAATCCCTGGGTTTACCGGAAATGAACTCTTCCTTGTAGAAAGACACAGAGACTTTGATTTAACTCCGTTTGTGAAAGGAAATTCAGACCAGTGTTCTCATCCATGAAACATACTCTGTTTTAACGCAATAAGCATGCTCTTCTTTCCAGATTCTGTAATAGAGCAAGAAATATGAGCATGTCCAGAAAAAATGAACTGTGTTTCCTACTAATACGTACCATATCTAGTTGAATTCTGATTATGAAACTGTAACAAACGACAGCATCTCTTACATAGATGCTCTTTAGTTAATAGTGAAAAACGTATTGGGTTCATGAACTGTGTAAATTCATTTGAGGCGAAAAATCACTGGGCTTACCGGAAATGAACTCTTGCTTTTAGGAAGACACAGAGGCTTTGGTTTCACTCCGTTTGTGAAGGGAAATTCAGACCAGAGTTCTCATCTATGAACCACACTCTGTTTTAACGCAAGAAGCATGCTCTTCTTTCCAGCGTCTCCAATTCAGCATGAAATATGAGCATGTCTAGAAAAAAAGAACTGTGTTTCCTACTCATATGGACCATATCCAGTTAAACTCTGCTTATGAAACTGTAACAAACCACAGCATCTCTTTCAAAAATGCTATTTTATTTATAGTGAAAAACGAGTTGGGTTCCTGAACTGCGTAAATTCATTTGAGCCGAAAAATCACTGGGTTTAGCGTTAATGCACTCTTGCTTGTCCAAAGACACAGAGACTTTGATTTAACTCCGTTTGTGAAGGGAAATTCAGACCAGTGTTCTCATCCATGAAACATACTCTGTTTTAATGCAAGAAGCATGCTCTTCTTTCCAGCGTCTCCAATCCAGCAAGAAATATGAGCATGTCCAGAAAAAAAGAACTGTGTTTCCTACTCATATGTACCATATCTAGTTGAACTCTGCTTATGAAACTGTAACAAACCACAGCATCTCTTACATAGATGCTCTTTAGTTAATAGTGAAAAACGTGTTGGGTTCGTGAACTGTGTAAATTCATTTGAGCCGAAAAATCACTGGGCTTACTGGAAATGAACTCTTGCTTGTAGGAAGACAAAGAGACTTTGGTTTAACTCCGTTTGTGAAGGAAAATTCAGACCAGTGTTCTCATCCATGAAACATACTCTGTTTTAACGCGAGAAGCATGCTCTTCTTTCCAGCGTCTCCAATACAGCAAGAAACATGAGCATGCCAGGAAAAAAAGAACTGTGTTTCATATTCATACGGACCATAACCAGTTAAACTCTGCTTATGAAACTGTAACAAACCACAGCATCTCTTTCAAAAATGCTCTTTCATTTATAGTGAAAAACGAGTTGGGTTCGTGAACTGCATAAATTCATTTGAGCCGAAAAATCACTGGGTTTACCGGAAATGAACTCATGCTTGTAGGAAGACACAGATGCATTGGTTTAACACCGTTTGTGAAGGGAAATTCAGACCAGTGTTCTCATCCATGAAACACCCTCTGTTTGAACGCCAGAAGCATCCTCTTCTTTCCAGAGTCCACAATACAGCAAGAAATATGAGCATGTCCAGAAAAAAAGAACGGTGTTTCCTACTCATATGGACCATATCAAGTTGAACTCTGCTTATGAAACTGTAACAAACTACAGCATCTCTTACATAGATGCTCTTTAGTTAATAGTGAAAAACGTGTTGGGTTCATGAACTGTGTAAATTCATTTGAGCCGAAAAATCCCTGGGTTTACCGGAAATGAACTCTTCCTTGTAGAAAGACACAGAGACTTTGATTTAACTCCGTTTGTGAAAGGAAATTCAGACCAGTGTTCTCATCCATGAAACATACTCTGTTTTAACGCAAGAAGCATGCTCTTCTTTCCAGGGTCTCTAATCCAGCCAGAAATATGAGCATGTCTAGAAAAAAAGAACTGTGTTTCTTACTCATATGGACCATATCTAGTTGAACTCTGCTTATGAAACTGTAACAAACCACAGCATCTCTTACATAGATGCTCTTTAGTGAATAGTGAAAAACGTATTGGGTTCATGAACTGTGTAAATTCATTTGTGGCGAAAAATCACTGGGCTTACCCGAAATGAACTCTTGCTTGTAGGAAGACACAGAGGCTTTGGTTTCACTACGTTTGTGAAGGGAAATTCAGATCAGAGTTCTTATCCATGAAACACACTCTGTTTTAACGCAAGAAGCATGCTCTTCTTTCCAGAATCTGCAATACAGCAGGAATATGAGCATGTCCAGAAAAAATGAACTGTGTTTCCTACTCATACGGACCATATCTAGTTGAATTCTGATTATGAAACTGTAACAAACGACAGCATCTCTTACATAGATGCTCTTTAGTTAATAGTGAAAAACTTATTGGGTTCATGAACTGTGTAAATTCATTTGAGGCGAAAAATCACTGGGCTTACCGGAAATGAACTCTTGCTTGTAGGATGACACAGAGGCTTCGGTTTCACTCCGTTTGTGAAGGGAAATTCAGACCAGAGTTATCATCCATGAAACACACTCTGTTTTAACGAAAGAAGCATGTTCTTCTTTCCAGAATCTGCAACACAGCAAGAAATATGAGCATGTCCAGAAAAAATGAACTGTGTTTCCTACTCATACGGACCATATCTAGTTGAATTCTGATTATGAAACTATAAAAAACGACAGCATCTCTTACATAGATGCTCTTTACTTAACAGTGAAAAACGTGTTGGGGTCGTGAACTGTGTAAATTCATTTCAGCCGAAAAATCACTGGGCTTACCGGAAATGAACTCTTGCTTGTAGGAAGACACAGAGCCTTTGATTTAACGCCATTTCTGAAGGAAAATTCAGGTCAGTGTTCTCATCCATGAAACATACTCTGTTTTAACGCGAGAAGCATGCTCTTCTTTCCAGCTTCTCCAATACAGCAAGAAAAAAGAGCATGCCCAGAAAAAAAGAACTGTGTTTCTTACTCATACGGACCATATCCAGTTAAACTCTGCTTATGAAACTTTACCAAACCACAGCATCTCTTTCAAAAATTCTCTTTCATTTATAGTGAAAAACGAGTTGGGTTCGTGAACTGCGTAAATTCATTTGAGCCGAAAAATCACTGGTTTTACCGGAAATGAACTCTTGCTTGTAGGAAGACACAGAGCCTTTGGTTTAACTTCGTTTCTGAAGGAAAATTCAGACCAGTGTTCTCATCCATGAAACATACTCTGTTTTAACGAGTGAAGCATGCCCTTCTTTCCAGCGTCTCCAATACAGCAAGAAACATGAGCATGCCCAGAAAAAAAGAACTGTGTTTCCTACTCATACGGACCATATCTAGTTGAACTCTGCTCATTGCTGTAACAAACCACAGCATCTCTTACATAGATGATCTTTGGTTAATAGTGAAAATCGTGTTGGGTTCGTGAACTGTGTGAATTCATTTGAGACGAAAAATCACTGGGTTTACCGGAAATGAACTCTTGCTTGTAGGAAGACAAAGAGCCTTTGGTTTAACTCCGTTTGTGAAGGGAAATTCAGACCAGTGTTCTAATCCATGAAACATACTCTGTTTTAACGCAAGAAGCATGCTCTTCTTTCCAGCGTCTCTAATCCAGCCAGAAATATGAGCATGTCTAGAAAAAAAGAACTGTGTTTCTTACTCATATGGACCATATCTAGTTGAACTCTGCTTATGAAACTGTAACAAACCACAGCATCTCTTACATAGATGCTCTTTAGTGAATAGTGAAAAACGTATTGGGTTCATGAACTGTGTAAATTCATTTGTGGCGAAAAATCACTGGGCTTACCCGAAATGAACTCTTGCTTGTAGGAAGACACAGAGGCTTTGGTTTCACTACGTTTGTGAAGGGAAATTCAGATCAGAGTTCTTATCCATGAAACACACTCTGTTTTAACGCAAGAAGCATGCTCTTCTTTCCAGAATCTGCAATACAGCAAGAAATATGAGCATGTCCAGAAAAAATGAACTGTGTTTCCTACTCATACGGACCATATCTAGTTGAATTCTGATTATGAAACTGTAACAAACGACAGCATCTCTTACATAGATGCTCTTTAGTTAATAGTGAAAAACTTATTGGGTTCATGAACTGTGTAAATTCATTTGAGGCGAAAAATCACTGGGCTTACCGGAAATGAACTCTTGCTTGTAGGATGACACAGAGGCTTCGGTTTCACTCCGTTTGTGAAGGGAAATTCAGACCAGAGTTATCATCCATGAAACACACTCTGTTTTAACGAAAGAAGCATGTTCTTCTTTCCAGAATCTGCAACACAGCAAGAAATATGAGCATGTCCAGAAAAAAATGAACTGTGTTTCCTACTCATACGGACCATATCTAGTTGAATTCTGATTATGAAACTATAAAAAACGACAGCATCTCTTACATAGATGCTCTTTACTTAACAGTGAAAAACGTGTTGGGGTCGTGAACTGTGTAAATTCATTTCAGCCGAAAAATCACTGGGCTTACCGGAAATGAACTCTTGCTTGTAGGAAGACACAGAGCCTTTGATTTAACGCCATTTCTGAAGGAAAATTCAGGTCAGTGTTCTCATCCATGAAACATACTCTGTTTTAACGCGAGAAGCATGCTCTCCTTTCCAGCTTCTCCAATACAGCAAGAAAAAAGAGCATGCCCAGAAAAAAAGAACTGTGTTTCTTACTCATACGGACCATATCCAGTTAAACTCTGCTTATGAAACTTTACCAAACCACAGCATCTCTTTCAAAAATTCTCTTTCATTTATAGTGAAAAACGAGTTGGGTTCGTGAACTGCGTAAATTCATTTGAGCCGAAAAATCACTGGTTTTACCGGAAATGAACTCTTGCTTGTAGGAAGACACAGAGCCTTTGGTTTAACTTCGTTTCTGAAGGAAAATTCAGACCAGTGTTCTCATCCATGAAACATACTCTGTTTTAACGAGGGAAGCATGCTCTTCTTTCCAGCGTCTCCAATACAGCAAGAAACATGAGCATGCCCAGAAAAAAAGAACTGTGTTTCCTACTCATATGGATCATATCTAGTTGAACTCTGCTCATTACTGTAACAAACCACAGCATCTCTTACATAGATGATCTTTGGTTAATAGTGAAAATCGTGTTGGGTTCGTGAACTGTGTGAATTCATTTGAGACGAAAAATCACTGGGTTTACCGGAAATGAACTCTTGCTTGTAGGAAGACAAAGAGCCTTTGGTTTAACTCCGTTTGTGAAGGGAAATTGAGACCAGTGTTCTCATCCATGAAACATACTCTGTTTTAACGCAAGAAGCATGCTCTTCTTTCCAGCGTCTCTAATCCAGCCCGAAATATGAGCATGTCTAGAAAATAAGAACTGTGTTTCATACTCATATGGACCATATCTAGTTGAACTCTGCTTATGAAACTGTAACAAACCACAGCATCTCTTACATAGATGCTCTTTAGTTAATAGTGAAAAACGTATTGGGTTCATGAACTGTGTAAATTCATTTGTGGCGAAAAATCACTGGGCTTACCCGAAATGAACTCTTGCTTGTAGGAAGACGCAGAGGCTTTGGTTTCACTCCGTTTGTGAAGGGAAATTCAGACCAGAGTTCTCATCCATGAAACACACTCTGTTTTAACGCAAGAAGCATGCTCTTCTTTCCAGAATCTGCAATACAGCAAGAAATATGAGCATGTACAGAAAAAATGAACTGTGTTTCCTACTCATACGGACCATATCTAGTTGAATTCTGATTATGAAACTGTAACAAACGACAGCATCTCTTACATAGATGCTCTTTAGTTAATAGTGAAAAACGTCTTAGGTTCATGAACTGTGTAAATTCATTTGAGGCGAAAAATCACTGGGCTTACCCGAAATGAACTCTTGCTTGTAGGAAGATACAGAGGCTATGGTTTCACTCCGTTTGTGAAGGGAAATTCAGACCAGAGTTATCATCCATGAAACACACTCTGTTTTAACGCAAGAAGCATGCTCTTCTTTCCAGAATCTTCAACACAGCAAGAAATATGAGCATGTCCAGAAAAAATGAACTGTGTTTCCTACTCATACGGACCATATCTAGTTGAATTCTAATTATGAAACTATAACAAACGACAGCATCTCTTACATAGATTCTCTTTACTTAACAGTGAAAAACGTGTTGGGTTCGTGAACTGTGTAAATTCATTTCAGCCGAAAAATCACTGGGCTTACCGGAAATGAACTCTTGCTTGTAGGAAGACATAGAGCCTTTGATATAACGCCATTTCTGAAGGAAAATTCAGACCACTGTTCTCATCCATGAAACATACTCTGTTTTAACGCAAGAAGCATGATCTTCTTTCCAGAGTCTCCAATACAGCAAGAAAAAAGAGCATGCCCAGAAAAAAAGAACTGTGTTTCTTACTCATACGGACCATATCCAGTTAAACTCTGCTTATGAAACTGTAACAAACCACAGCATCAATTTCAAAAATTCTCTTTCATTTATAGTAAAAAACGAGTTGGGTTCGTGAACTGCGTAAATTCATTTGAGCCGAAAAATCACTGGGTTTACCGGAAATGAACTCTTGCTTGTAGGAAGACACAGAGCCTTTGGTTTAACTTCGTTTCTGAAGGAAAATTCAGACCAGTGTTCTCATCCATGAAACATACTCTGTTTTAACGAGTGAAGCATGCTCTTCTTTCCAGCGTCTCCAATCCAGCAAGAAATATGAGCATGTCTAGAAAAAAAGAACTGTGTTTGCTACTCATATGGACTATATCAAGTTGAACTCTGCTTATGAAACTGCAACAAACCACTGCATCTCTTACAAAGATGCTCTTTAGTTAATAGTGGAAAACATATTGGGTTCGTGAACTGTGTAAATTCATTTGAGCCGAAAAATCACTGGGCTTACCGGAAATGAACTCTTGCTTGTAGGAAGACACAGAGCCTTTTGTTTAACTCCGTTTCTGAAGGAAAATTCAGACCACTGTTCTCATCCATCAAACATACTCTGTTTTAACGTAAGAATTATCCTCTTCTTTCCAGAGTCTCCAATACAGCAAGAAACAAGAGCATGCCCAGAAAAAAAGAACTGTGTTTCCTACTCATACGGACCATATCTAGTTGAACTCTGCTCATTACTGTAACAAACCACAGCATCTCTTACATAGATGATCTTTGGTTAATAGTGAAAATCGTGTTGGGTTCGTGAACTGTGTGAATTCATTTGAGACGAAAAATCACTGGGTTTACCGGAAATGAACTCTTGCTTGTAGGAAGACAAAGAGCCTTTGGTTTAACTCCGTTTGTGAAGGGAAATTCAGACCAGTGTTCTAATCCATGAAACATACTCTGTTTTAACGCAAGAAGCATGCTCTTCTTTCCAGCGTCTCTAATCCAGCCAGAAATATGAGCATGTCTAGAAAAAAAGAACTGTGTTTCATACTCATATGGACCATATCTAGTTGAACTCTGCTTATGAAACTGTAACAAACCACAGCATCTCTTACATAGATGCTCTTTAGTTAATAGTGAAAAACGTATTGGGTTCATGAACTGTGTAAATTCATTTGTGGCGAAAAATCACTGGGCTTACCCGAAATGAACTCTTGCTTGTAGGAAGACACAGAGGCTTTGGTTTCACTCCGTTTGTGAAGGGAAATTCAGACCAGAGTTCTCATCCATGAAACACACTCTGTTTTAACGCAAGAAGCATGCTCTTCTTTCCAGAATTTGCAATACAGCAAGAAATATGAGCATGTACAGAAAAAATGAACTGTGTTTCCTACTCATACGGACCATATCTAGTTGAATTCTGATTATGCAACTGTAAGAAACCACAGCTTCTCTTAAATAGATGCTCTTTAGTTAATATTGAAAACGTCTTGGGTTCGTGAACTGTGTAAATTCATTTGAGTCGACAAATCACTGGGTTTACTGGAAATGAACTCTTGCTTGTAGAAAGACACAGAGACTTTGATTTAACTCCGTTTGTGAAGGGAAATTCAGAACAGTGTTCTCATCCATGAAACACCCTCTGTTTTAACGCAAGAATTATCCTCTTCTTTCCAGAGACTGCAATACAGCAAGAAATATGAGCATGTCCAGAAAAAAAGAACTGTGTTTCCTACTCATATGGACCATATGTAGTTGAACTCTGCTCATTAAAAGTGTAACAAACCACAGCATCTCTTAAATAGATGATCTTAGTTAATAGTGAAAATCGTGTTGGGTTCGTGAACTGTGTAAATTCATTTGAGATGAAAAATCACTGGGTTTACCGGAAATGAACTCTTGCTTGTAGGAAGCCAAAGAGCCTTTGATTTAACTCCGTTTGTGAAGAGAAATTCAGAACAGTGTTCTCTTCCATGAAACACTCTCTGTTTTAACGCAAGAAGCATGCTCTTCTTTCCAGCGTCTCTAATACAGCAAGAAACATGAGCATGCTCAGAAAAAAAGATCTGTGTTTCTAACTCATACGGACCATATCCCGTTAAACTCTGCCTATGACACTGTAACAAACCACAGCATCTCTTTCAAAAATGCTCTTTCTTTTATAGTGAAAAACGTGTTGGGTTCGTGAACTGCATAAATTCATTTGAGCCGAAAAATCACTGGGTTTACCGGAAATGAACTCTTGCTTGTAGAAAGACACAGAGGCTTTGGTTTAACTCCGTTTGTGAAGGGAAATTCAGACCAGTGTTCTCATCCATGAAACACCCTCTGTTTTAACGCAAGAAGCATGTTCTTCTTTCCAGAATCTGCAACACAGCAAGAAATATGAGCATGTCCAGAAAAAATGAACTGTGTTTCCTACTCATACGGACCATATCTAGTTGAATTCTGATTATGAAACTATAAAAAACGACAGCATCTCTTACATAGATGCTCTTTACTTAACAGTGAAAAACGTGTTGGGGTCGTGAACTGTGTAAATTCATTTCAGCCGAAAAATCACTGCGCTTACCGGAAATGAACTCTTGCTTGTAGGAAGACACAGAGCCTTTGATTTAACGCCATTTCTGAAGGAAAATTCAGACCAATGTTCTCATCCATGAAACATACTCTGTTTTAACGCAAGAAGCATGCTCTTCTTTCCAGCTTCTCCAATACAGCAAGAAAAAAGAGCATGCCCAGAAAAAAAGAACTGTGTTTCTTACTCATACGGACCATATCCAGTTAAACTCTGCTTATGAAACTTTAACAAACCACAGCATCTCTTTCAAAAATTCTCTTTCATTTATAGTGAAAAACGAGTTGGGTTCGTGAACTGCGTAAATTCATTTGAGCCGAAAAATCACTGGTTTTACCGGAAATGAACTCTTGCTTGTAGGAAGACACAGAGCCTTTGGTTTAACTTCGTTTCTGAAGGAAAATTCAGACCAGTGTTCTCATCCATGAAACATACTCTGTTTTAACGAGGGAAGCATGCTCTTCTTTCCAGCGTCTCCAATACAGCAAGAAACATGAGCATGCCCAGAAAAAAAGAACTGTGTTTCCTACTCATATGGATCATATCTAGTTGAACTCTGCTCATTACTGTAACAAACCACAGCATCTCTTACATAGATGATCTTTGGTTAATAGTGAAAATCGTGTTGGGTTCGTGAACTGTGTGAATTCATTTGAGACGAAAAATCACTGGGTTTACCGGAAATGAACTCTTGCTTGTAGGAAGACAAAGAGCCTTTGGTTTAACTCCGTTTGTGAAGGGAAATTGAGACCAGTGTTCTCATCCATGAAACATACTCTGTTTTAACGCAAGAAGCATGCTCTTCTTTCCAGCGTCTCTAATCCAGCCAGAAATATGAGCATGTCTAGAAAGTAAGAACTGTGTTTCATACTCATATGGACCATATCTAGTTGAACTCTGCTTATGAAACTGTAACAAACCACAGCATCTCTTACATAGATGCTCTTTAGTTAATAGTGAAAAACGTCTTAGGTTCATGAACTGTGTAAATTCATTTGAGGCGAAAAATCACTGGGCTTACCCGAAATGAACTCTTGCTTGTAGGAAGATACAGAGGCTATGGTTTCACTCCGTTTGTGAAGGGAAATTCAGACCAGAGTTATCATCCATGAAACACACTCTGTTTTAACGCAAGAAGCATGCTCTTCTTTCCAGAATCTTCAACACAGCAAGAAATATGAGCATGTCCAGAAAAAATGAACTGTGTTTCCTACTCATACGGACCATATCTAGTTGAATTCTAATTATGAAACTATAACAAACGACAGCATCTCTTACATGGATGCTCTTTACTTAACAGTGAAAAACGTGTTGGGTTCGTGAACTGTGTAAATTCATTTCAGCCGAAAAATCACTGGGCTTACCGGAAATGAACTCTTGCTTGTAGGAAGACATAGAGCCTTTGATATAACGCCATTTCTGAAGGAAAATTCAGACCAGTGTTCTCATCCATGAAACATACTCTGTTTTAACGCAAGAAGCATGATCTTCTTTCCAGCGTCTCCAATACAGCAAGAAAAATGAGCATGCCCAGAAAAAAAGAACTGTGTTTCTTACTCATACGGACCATATCCAGTTAAACTCTGCTTATGAAACTGTAACAAACCACAGCATCTCTTTCAAAAATTCTCTTTCCTTTATAGTGAAAAACGAGTTGGGTTCGTGAACTGCGTAAATTCATTTGAGCCGAAAAATCACTGGGTTTACCGGAAATGAACTCTTGCTTGTAGGAAGACACAGAGCCTTTGGTTTAACTTCGTTTCTGAAGGAAAATTCAGACCAGTGTTCTCATCCATGAAACATACTCTGTTTTAACGAGTGAAGCATGCTCTTCTTTCCAGCGTCTCCAATCCAGCAAGAAATATGAGCATGTCTAGAAAAAAAGAACTGTGTTTGCTACTCATATGGACTATATCAAGTTGAACTCTGCTTATGAAACTGCAACAAACCACTGCATCTCTTACAAAGATGCTCTTTAGTTAATAGTGGAAAACATATTGCGTTCGTGAACTGTGTAAATTCATTTGAGCCGAAAAATCACTGGGCTTACCCGAAATGAACTCTTGCTTGTAGGGAGACATAGAGGCTTTGGTTTTACTCTGTTTGTGAAGGGAAATTCAGACCAGAGTTCTCATCCATGAAACACACTCTGTTTTAACGCAAGAAGCATGTTCTTCTTTCCAGAATCTGCAAACAGCAAGAAATATGAGCATGTCCAGAAAAAATGAACTGTGTTTCCTACTCATATGGACCATATCTAGTTGAATTCTGATTATGAAACTGTAACAAACGACAGCATCTCTTACATAGATGCTCTTTAGTTAATAGTGAAAAACGTGTTGGGTTCGTGAACTGTGTAAATTCATTTGAGCTGAAAAATCACTGGGCTTACCGGAAATGAACTCTTGCTTGTAGGAAGACACAGAGCCTTTTGTTTAACTCCGTTTCTGAAGGAAAATTAAGACCACTGTTCTCATCCATCAAACATACTCTGTTTTAACGTAAGAATTATCCTCTTCTTTCCAGAGTCTCCAATACAGCAAGAAACAAGAGCATTCCCAGAATAAAAGAACTGTGTTTCCAACTCATACTGACCATATCTGGTTGAACTTTGCTTATGAAACTGTCACAAACCACAGCATCCCTTACATAGATGCTCTTTAGTTAATAGTGAAAATCGTGTTGTGTTCGTGAACTGTGTAAATTCATTTGAGCCCAAAAATCACTGGGTTTACCGGAAATGAACTCTTGCTTGTAGAAAGACACAGAGACTTTGATTTAACTCCGTTTGTGAAGGGAAATTCAGAACAGTGTTCTCATCCATGAAACACCCTCTGTTTGAACGCAAGAAGCATCCTCTTCTTTCCAGAGTCCACAATACAGCAAGAAATATGAGCATGTGCAGAAAAAAAAGAACAGTGTTTCCTACTCATACAGACCATATCTAGTTGAACTCTGCTTATGCAACTGTAACAAACCACAGCTTCTCTTTCATAGATGCTCTTTAGTTAATATTGAAAAACGTGTTGTGTTCGTGAACTGTGTAAATTCATTTGAGCCGAAAAATCACTGGGTTTACCAGAAATGAACTCTTGCTTGTAGAAAGACACAGAGACTTTGATTTAACTCCGTTTGTGAAGGGAAATTCAGAACAGTGTTCTCATCCATGAAACACTCTCTGTTTTAACGCAAGAAGCATGCTCTTCTTTCCAGCGTCTCTAGTACAGCAAGAAACATGAGCATGCTCAGAAAAAAAGATCTGTGTTTCTAACTCATACGGACCATATCCCGTTAAACTCTGCCTATGACACTGTAACAAACCACAGCATCTCTTTCAAAAATGCTCTTTCTTTTATAGTGAAAAACGTGTTGGGTTCGTGAACTGCATAAATTCATTTGAGCCGAAAAATCACTGGGTTTACAGGAAATGAACTCTTGCTTGTAGAAAGACACAGAGACTTTGATTTAACTCTGTTTGTGAAGGGAAATTCAGAACAGTGTTCTCATCCATGAAACACCCTCTGTTTGAACGCAAGAAGCATCCTCTTCTTTCCAGAGTCCACAATACAGCAAGAAATATGAGCATGTCCAGAAAAAAGAACAGTGTTTCCTACTCATACAGACCATATCTAGTTGAACTCTGCTTATGAAACTGTAACAAACCAAAGCATCTCTTACATAGATGCTCTTTAGTTAATAGAGAAAAACGTGTTGGGTTCGTGAACTGTGTAAATTCATTTGAGCCGAAAAATCACTGGGTGTACCCGAAATGAACTCTTGCTTGTAGGAAGACACAGAGGCTTTGGTTTCACTCCGTTTGTGAAGGCAAATTCAGACCAGAGTTCTCATCCATGAAACACACTCTGTTTTAACCCAAGAAGCATGCTCTTCTTTCCAGAATATGCAATACAGCAAGAAATATGAGCATGTACAGAAAAAATGAACTGTGTTTCCAACTCATACGGACCATATCTAGTTGAATTCTGATTATGAAACTGTAACAAACGACAGCATCTCTTACATAGATGCTCTTTAGTTAATAGTGAAAAACGTATTGGGTTCATGAACTGTGTAAATTCATTTGAGGCGAAAAATCACTGGGCTTACCCGAAATGAACTCTTGCTTGTAGGAAGACACAGAGACTTTGGTTTCACTCCGTTTGTGAAGGAAAATTCAGACCAGTGTTCTCATCCATGAATCATACTCTGTTTTAACGCGAGAAGCATGCTCTTCTTTCCAGCTTCTCCAATACAGCAAGAAAAAAGAGCATGCCCAGAAAAAAAGAACTGTGTTTCTTACTCATACGGACCATATCTAGTTGAACTCTGCTCATTAAACTGTAACAAACCACAGCATCTCTTACATAGATGATCTTTAGTTAATAGTGAAAATCGTGTTGGGTTCGTGAAGTGTGTAAATTCATTTGAGACGAAAAATCACTGGGTTTACCGGAAATGAACTCTTGCTTGTAGGAAGACAAAGAGCCTTTGGTTTAACTCCGTTAGTGAAGGGAAATTCAGACCAGAGTTCTCATCCATGAAACACACTCTGTTTTAACGCAAGAAGCATGTTCTTCTTTCCAGAATCTGCAAACAGCAAGAAATATGAGCATGTCCAGATAAAATGAACTGTGTTTCCTACTCATATGGACCATATCTAGTTGAATTCTGATTATGAAACTGTAACAAACGACAGCATCTCTTACATATATGCTCTTTAGTTAATATTGAAAAACGTGTTGGGTTCGTGAACTGTGTAAATTCATTTGAGCTGAAAAATCACTGGGCTTACCGGAAATGAACTCTTGCTTGTAGAAAGACACAGAGACTTTGATTTAACTACGTTTGTGAAGGGAAATTCAGAACAGTGTTCTCATCCATGAAACACCCTCTGTTTTAAGGCAAGAATTATCCTCTTCTTCCCAGAGACTGCAATACAGCAAGAAATATGAGCATGTCCAGAAAAAAAGAACTGTGTTTCCTACTCATATGGACCATATGTAGATGAACTCTGCTCATTAAAAGTGTAACAAACCACAGCATCTCTTACATAGATGATCTTTAGTTAATAGTGAAAATCGTGTTGGGTTCGTGAACTGTGTAAATTCATTTGAGATGAAAAATCACTGGGCTTACCCGAAATGAACTCTTGCTTGTAGGAAGACACAGAGACTTTGGTTTCACTCCGTTTGTGAAGGAAAATTCAGACCAATGTTCTCATCCATGAAACATACTCTGTTTTAACGCGAGAAGCATGCTCTTCTTTCCAGCTTCTCCAATACAGCAAGAAAAAAGAGCATGCCCAGAAAAAAAGAACTGTGTTTCTTACTCATACGGACCATATCTAGTTGAACTCTGCTCATTAAACTGTAACAAACCACAGCATCTCTTACATAGATGATCTTTAGTTAATAGTGAAAATCGTGTTGGGTTCGTGAAGTGTGTAAATTCATTTGAGACAAAAAATCACTGGGTTTACCGGAAATGAACTCTTGCTTGTAGGAAGACAAAGAGCCTTTGGTTTAACTCCGTTTGTGAAGGGAAATTCAGAACAGTGTTCTCATCCATGAAACACACTCTGTTTGAACGCAAGAAGCATCCTCTTCTTTCCAGAGACCACAATACAGCAAGAAATATGAGCAAGGGCAGAAAAAAAGAACAGTGTTTCCTACTCATACAGACCATATCTAGTTGAACTCTGCTTATGCAACAGTAAGAAACCACAGCTTCTCTGAAACAGATGCTCTTTAGTTAATAGTGAAAAACGTGTTGGGTTCGTGAACTGTGTAAATTCATTTGAGCTGAAAAATCACTGGGCTTACAGGAAATGAACTCTTGCTTGTAGGAAGACACAGAGCCTTTTGTTTAACTCCGTTTCTGAAGGAAAATTCAGACCAGTGTTCTCATCCATGAAACATACTCTGTTTTAACGTAAGAATTATCCTCTTCTTTCCGGAGTCTCCAATACAGCAAGAAACAAGAGCATTCTCAGAATAAAAGAACTGTGTTTCCAACTCATACGGACCATATCTGGTTGAACTTTGCTTATGAAACTGTAACAAACCACAGCATCCCTTACATAGATGCTCTTTAGTTAATAGTGAAAATCGTGTTGGGTTCGTGAACTGTGTAAATTCATTTGAGCCGAAAAATCACTGGGTTTACAGGAAATGAACTCATGCTTGTAGGAAGACACAGAGTCTTTGATTTAACTCCGTTTGTGAAGGGAAATTCAGACCAGAGTTCTCATGCATGAAACACACTCTGTTTTAACGCAAGAAGCATGCTCTTCTTTCCAGAGTCCACAATACAGCAAGAAATATGAGCATGTGCAGAAAAAAAGAACAGTGTTTCCTACTCATACGGACCATATCTAGTTGAACTCTGCTTATGCAACTGTAACAAACCACAGCTTCTCTTGCATAGATGCTCTTTAGTTAATAGTGAAAAACGTATTGGGTTCATGAACTGTGTAAATTCATTTGAGGCGAAAAATCACTAGGTTTACCGGAAATGAACTCTTGCTTGTAGGAAGACACAGAGACTTTGATTTAACTCCGTTTGTGAAGGGAAATTCAGACCAGAGTTCTCATCCATGAAACATCCTCTGTTTGAACGCAAGAAGCATCCTCTTCTTTCCAGAATCTGCAACACATCAAGAAATATGAGCATGTCCAGAAAAAATGAACTGCATTTCCTACTCATACGGACCATATCTAGTTGAACTCTCCTTATGAAACTGTAACAAAACACAGCATCTCTTACATAGATGCTCTTTAGTTAATATTGAAAAACGTATTGGGTTCATGAACTGTGTAAATTCTTTTGAGCCGAAAAATCACTGGGTTTACCGGAAATGAACTCTTGCTTGTAGGAAGACACAGAGGCTTTTGTTTCACTCCGTTTGTGAAGGGAATTTCAGACCAGAGTTCTCATCCATGAAACACACTCTGTTTTAACGCAAGAAGCATGCTCTTCTTTCCAGCGTCTCCAATACAGCAAGAAATATGAGCATGCCCAGAAAAAAAGAACTGTGTTTGATACTCATACGGACAAAATCTAGTTGAACTCTGCTTATGAAACTGTAACAAACAAGACCATGTGTTACAAAGATGCTCTTTTGTTAATAATGAAAAACGTATTGGGTTCATGAACTGTGTAAATTCATTTGAGCCGCAAAACCCATAGGTTTACCGGAAATGAACTCTTGTTTGTAGGAAGACACAGATGCTTTGGTTCACTCCGTTTGTGAAGGGAAATTCAGACCAGAGTTCTCATCCATGAAACACACTCTGTTTTAACGAAAAGAATATGCTCTTCTATATAGCGTCTCAAATAAAGCAGGAAACATGAGCATGCCCAGAAAAAGAACTGTGTTTCCTACTCATACGGACCATATCTATTTGAACTCTGCTTATGAAACTGTAATAAACCACAGCATCTCTTACTTAGATGCTGTTTAGTTAATAGTGAAAATCATGTTGGGTTCGTGAACTGTGTAAATTCATTTGAGCCGAAAAATCTCTGGGTTTACCGGAAATGAACTCTTGCTTGTAGAAAGACACAGAGACTTTGGTTTAACCCCGTTTCTGAAGGAAAATTCAGACCAGTGTTCTCATCCATGAAACATACTCTGTTTTAACGCAAGAATTATCCTTTTCTTTCCAGAGTCTCCAATACAGCAAGAAACAAGAGCATGCCCAGAAAAAAAGAACTGTGTTTCCAACTCATACGGACCATATCTGGTTGAACTCTGCTTATGAAACTGTAACAAACCACAGCATCCCTTACATTGATGCTCTTCAGTTAATAGTGAAAATCGTGTTGGGTTCGTGAACTGTGTAAATTCATTTGAGACGAAAAATCACTGGGTTTACCGGAAATGAACTCTTGCTTGTAGGAAGACAAAGAGCCTTTGGTTTAACTCCGTTTGTGAAGGGAAATTCAGAACAGTGTTCTCATCCATGAAACACCCTCTGTTTGAACGCAAGAAGCATCCTCTTCTTTCCAGAGACCACAATACAGCAAGAAATATGAGCAAGGGCAGAAAAAAAGAACAGTGTTTCCTACTCATACAGACCATATCTAGTTGAACTCTGCTTATGCAACAGTAAGAAACCACAGCTTCTCTGAAACAGATGCTCTTTAGTTAATAGTGAAAAACGTGTTGGGTTCGTGAACTGTGTAAATTCATTTGAGCTGAAAAATCACTGGGCTTACAGGAAATGAACTCTTGCTTGTAGGAAGACACAGAGCCTTTTGTTTAACTGCGTTTCTGAAGGAAAATTCAGACCAGTGTTCTCATCCATGAAACATACTCTGTTTTAACGTAAGAATTATCCTCTTCTTTCCGGAGTCTCCAATACAGCAAGAAACAAGAGCATTCTCAGAATAAAAGAACTGTGTTTCCAACTCATACGGACCATATCTGGTTGAACTTTGCTTATGAAACTGTAACAAACCACAGCATCCCTTACATAGATGCTCTTTAGTTAATAGTGAAAATCGTGTTGGGTTCGTGAACTGTGTAAATTCATTTGAGCCGAAAAATCACTGGGTTTACCGGAAATGAACTCTTGCTTGTAGGAAGACAAAGAGCCTTTGGTTTAACTCCATTTCTGAAGGGAAATTCAGACCAGTGTTCTCATACATGAAACACCCTCTGTTTTGACGAAAGAAGCATCCTCTTCTTTCCAGAGTCTGCAATAAAGCAAGAAATATGAGCATGTACAGAAAAAAAGAACTGTGTTTCCTACTCATATGGACCATATCTATTTGAACTCTGCTTATGAAACTGTAACAAACCACAGCATCTCTTACATAGATTCTCTTTTGTTAATAGTGAAAAACGTATTGGGTTCATGAACTGTGTAAATTCATTTGAGCCGAAAAATCCCTGGGTTTACCGGAAATGAACTCTTGCTTGTAGGAAGACACAGAGACTTTGGTTTAACTCCGATTCTGAAAGAAAATTCAGACCACGGTTCTCATCCATGAAACATACTCTGTTTTAAAGCAAGAAGCATGCTCTTCTTTCCAGCGTCTCCAATACAGCAAGAAAAAAGAGCATGCCCAGAAAAACAGAACTGTGTTTCCTACTCATACGGACCATATCTGGTTGAACTATGCTTATGAAAATGTAACAAACCACAGCATCCCTTACATAGATGCTCTTTAGTTAATAGTGAAAATCGTGTTGGGTTCATGAACTGTGTTCATTCATTTGAGCCGAAAAAACACTGGGTATACCAGAAATTATCTCTTGCTTGTAAGAAGACACAGGGTTTGGTTTAACTCCGTTTTTGAAGGGAAATTCAGACCGGTGTTCTCATCCATGAAACACCCTCAGTTTTAACGCAAGAAGCATGCTCTTCTTTCCAGAGTCTGCAATACAGCAAGAAATATGAGCATGTCCAGAAAAAAAGAACTGTGTTTCCTACTCATATGGCCCATTTCTAGTTGAACTCTGCTTATGAAACTGTAACAAACCACAGCATCTCTTACATAGATGCTCTTTAGTTCATAGTGAAAATCGTGTTGGGTTCGTGAACTGTGTAAATTCATTTGAGACGAAAAATCACTGGGTTTACCGAAAAAGGAACACTTGCTTGGAGGAAGACAAAGAGCCTTTGGTGTAACTCCGTTCGTGAAGGGAAATTCAGACCAGTGTTCTGATCCATGAAACATACTCTGTTTTAACGCAAGAAGCATGCTCTTCTTTCCAGAGTCCACAATACAGCAAGAAATATGAGCATGTCCAGAAAAAAATAACTGTGTTTCCTACTCATACGGACAATATCTAGTTAAACTCTGCTTAGGAAACTGTAACAAACAATACCATGTGTTACAAAGATGCTCTTTTGTTAATAATGAAAAACGTATTGGGTTCATGAACTGTGTAAATTCATTTGAGCCGAAAAACCCCTAGGATTACCGGAAATGAACTCTTGCTTCTAATAAGACACAGATACTTTGGTTTAACTCTGATTCTGAAAGACAATTCAGACCAGGGTTCTCATCCATGAAACATACTCTGTTTTAAAGCAAGAAGCATGCTCTTCTTTCCAGCGTCTCCAATACAGCAAGAAATATGAGCATGTCCAGAAAAAAAGAACTGTGTTTCCTACTCATAAGGACCATATCTAGTAGAATCTGCTTATGAAACTGTAACAAACCTCAGCATCTCTTACACATATGCTCTTTAGTTAATAGTGCAAAACGTATTGGGTTCATGAACTGTATAATTCATTTGAGCTGAAAAATCACTGGGTTTACCGGAAATGAACTCTTGCTTGTAGGAAGACACAGAGCCTTTGGTTTAACTCCGATTCTGAAGGATAATCCAGGCCAGTGATCTCATCCATGAAACATACTCTGTTTTAATGCGAGAAGCATGCTCTTCTTTCCAGCGTCTCCAATATAGCAGGAAACATGAGCATGCCCAGAATAAAAGAACTTTGTTTCTTACTCATACGGACCATATCCAGTTAAACTCTGCTTATGAAACTGTAACAAACCACAGCATCTCTTTCAAAAATGCTCTTTCATTTATACTGAAAAACGTGTTGGGTTCGTGAACTGCGTAAATTCATTTGAGCCGAAAAATCACAGGGTTTACCGGAAATGAACTCTTGCTTGTAGTAAGACACAGAGGCTTTGTTTTAACTCCGTTTGTGAAGGGAAATTCAGACCAGTGATCTCATCCATGAAACACCCTCTGTTTGAACGCAAGAAGCATCCTCTTCTTTCCAGAGTCCACAATACAGCAAGAAATATGAGCATGTTCAGAAAAAAGAACAGTGTTTCCTACTCATATGGACCATATCTAGTGGAACTCTACTTATGAAACTGTAACAAACCACAGCATCTCTTACATAGATGATCTTTAGTTAATAGTGAAAAACGTGTTGGGTTCGTGAACTGTGTAAATTCATTTGAGCCTAAAAATCACTGGGTTTACCGGAAATGAACTCTTGCTTGTAGTAAGACACAGAGGCTTTGGTTTAACTACGTTTGTGAAGGAAAATTCAGACCAGTGTTCTCATCCATGAAACATACTCTGTTTTAACGCAAGAAGCATGCTCTTCTTTCCAGGGTCTCCAATCCAGCAAGAAATATGAGCATGTCTAGAAAAAAAGAACTGTGTTTCCTACTTATATGGACCATATCTAGTTGAACTCTGCTTATGAAACTGTAACAACCCACAGCATCTCTTACATAGATGCTCTTTAGTTAATAGTGAAAAACGTGTTGTGTTCGTGAACTGTGTAAATTCATTTGAACCGAAAATTCACTGGTTTTACCGGATATGAACTCTTGCTTGTAGGAAGACACAGAGACTTTGGTTTAACTCCAATTCTGAAAGAAAATTCAGACCAGTGTTCTCATCCATGAAACATACTCTGTTTTAACGTAAGAATTATCCTCTTCTTTCCAGAGTCTCCAATACAGCAAGAAACAAGAGCATTCCCAGAATAAAAGAACTGTGTTTCCAACTCATACGGACCATATCTCATTGAACTCTGCTTATGAAACTGTAACAAAACACAGCATCCCTTACTTAGATGCTCTTTAGTTAATAGTGAAAATCGTGTTGGGTTCGTGAACTGTGTAAATTCATTTCAGCCAAAAAATCACTGGGTATAACAGAAATGAACTCTTGCTTGTAGGAAGACACAGAGTTTGGTTTAACTCCGTTTGTGAAGGGAAATTCAGACCAGTGTTCTCATCCATGAAATACCCTCTGTTTTGACGCAAGAAGCATCCTCTTCTTTCCAGAGTCTGCAATACAGCAAGAAATATGAGCATGTCCAGAAAAAATGAACTGTGTTTCCTACTCATATGGACCATATCTATTTGAACTCTGCTTATGAAACTGTAACAAACCACAGCGTCTCTTACATAGATGCTCTTTAGTTAATAGTGAAAACGTATTGGGTTCATGTACTGTGAAAATTCATTTCAGCCGAAAAATCACTGCTTTTACCGGATATGAACTCCTGCTTGTAGGAAGACACAGAGACTTTGGTTTAACTCCAATTCTGAATGAAAATTCAGACCAGTGTTCTCATCCATGAAACACTGCCTGTTTTAACGCAAGAATTATCCTCTTCTTTCCAGAGACTGCAATACAGCAAGAAATATGAGCATGTACAGAAAAAAGAACTGTGTTTCCTACTCATATGGAACATATCTAGTAGAACTCTGCTTATGAAACTGTAACAAACCTCTGCATGTCTTACATAGATGCACTTTATTTAATAGTGCAAAACGTATTGGGTTCATGAACTGTGTAAATTCATTTGAGCTGAAAAATCACTGGGTTTACCGGAAATGAACTCTTGCTTGTAGGAAGACACAGAGGCTTTGTTTTAACTCCGTTTGTGAAGGGAAATTCAGACCAGAGTTCTCATCTATGAAACACACTCTGTTTTAACGCAAGAAGCATGCTCTTCTTTCCAGCATCTCTAATACAGCAAGAAACATGAGCATGCCCAGAAAAAAAGAACTGTGTTTCCTACTCTTACTGACCATATCTAGTTGAACTCTGCTCATTAAACTGTAACAAACGACAGCATCTCTTACATAGATGATCTTTAGTTAATAGTGAAAATCGTGTTGGGTTCATGAACTATGTAAATTCATTTGAGACGAAAAATCACTGGGTTTAACGGAAATGAACTCTTGCTTGTTGGAAGACAAAGAGCCTTTGTTTAACTCCGTTTGTGAAGTAAAATTCAGACCAGTATTCTGATCCATGAAACATACTCTGTTTTAACGCAAGAAGCATGCTCTTCTTTCCAGCGTCTCCAATCCAGCAAGAAATATGAGCATTTCTAGAAAAAAAGAACTGTGTTTCCTACTCATATGGACCATATCTAGTTGAACACTGCTTATGAAACTGTAACGAACCACAGCATCTCTTACATAGATGCTCTTTAGTTAATAGTGAAAAACGTATTGGGTTGATGAACTCTGTAAATTCATTTGAGGCGAAAAATCACTGGGCTTAACCGAAATGAACTCTTGCTTGTAGAAGAGACACAGAGGCTTTGGTTTCACTCCGTTTGTGAAGGGAAATTCAGACCAGAGTTCTCATCCATGAAACACACTCTGCTTTAACGCAAGAAGCATGCTCTTCTTTCCAGAGTCTGCAATACAGCAAGAAATATGAGCATGTCCAGAAAAAATGAACTGTGTTTCCTTCTCATATGGACCATATCTAGTTGAATTCTGATTATGAAAATGTAACAAACGACAGCATCTCTTACATAGATGGTCTTTAGTTAATAGTGAAAAACGTGTTGGGTTCTTGAACTGTGTAAATTCATTTGAGCTGAAAAATCACTGGGCTTACCGGAAATGAACTCTTGCTTTTAGGAAGACACAGAGCCTTTGGTTTAACTCCGATTCTGAAGGATAATCCAGACCAGTGATCTCATCCATGAAACATACTCTGTTTTAATGCGAGAAGCATGCTCTTCTTTCCATCATCTCAAATATAGCAGGAAACATGAGCATGCCCAGAATAAAAGAACTTTGTTTCTTACTCATACGGACCATATCCAGTTAAACTCTGCTTATGAAACTGTAACAAACCACAGCATCTCTTTCAAAAATGCTCTTTCATTTATACTGAAAAACGTGTTGGGTTCGTGAACTGCGTAAATTCATTTGAGCCGAAAAATCACAGGGTTTACCGGAAATGAACTCTTGCTTGTAGTAAGACACAGAGGCTTTGTTTTAACTCCGTTTGTGAAGGGAAATTCAGACCAATGTTCAACTCCATGAAACACCCTCTGTTTGAACGCAAGAAGCATCCTCTTCTTTCCAGAGTCCACAATACAGCAAGTAATACGAGCATGTCCAGAAAAAAAGAACTGTGTTTCCTACTCATACGGACCATCTCTCGTAGAATTCTGCTTATGAAACTGTAACAAACGACAGCATCTATTACGTGGATGCTCTTTAGTTAATAGTGAAAAACGTTTTCGGTTCGTGAACTATGTAAATTCATTTGAACCGAAAATTCACTGGTTTTACCGGATATGAACTCCTGCTTGTAGGAAGAAACAGAGACTTTGGTTTAACTCCAATTCTGAAAGAAAATTCAGACCAGTGTTCTCATCCATGAAACATACTCTGTTTTAACGCAAGAATTATCCTCGTATTTCCAGAGTCTCCAATACAGCAAGAAACAAGAGCATGCCCAGAAAAAAAGAACTGTGTTTCCAACTCATAAGGACCATATCTGGTTGAACTCTGCTTATGAAACTGTAACAAACCACAGCATCTCTTACATAGATGCTCTTTAGTTAATAGTGAAAAACGTGTTGGGTTCGTGAACTGTGTAAATTCATTTGAGCCGAAAAACCCCTAGGTTTACCAGAAATGAACTCTTGCTTGTAGGAAGACACAGAGACTTTGGTTTAACACTGATTCTGAAAAAAAATTCAGACCAGTGTTCTCATCCATGAAACATACTCTGTTTTAACGCAAGAATTGTCCTTTTCTTTCCAGAGTCTCCAATACAGCAAGAAACAAGAACATGCAAAGAAAAAAAGAACAGTGTTTCCTACTCATATGGACCATATCTAGTTGAAATCTGCTTATGAAACTGTAACAAACCACAGCATCTCTTACATAGATGCACTTTAGTTAATAGTGCAAAACGTATTGGGTTCATGAACTGTGTAAATTCATTTGAGCTGAAAAATCACTGGGTTTACCGGAAATGAACTCTTGCTTGTAGGAAGACACAGAGCCTTTGTTTTAACTCCGTTTGTGAAGGGAAATTCAGACCAGAGTTCTCATCTATGAAACACACTCTGTTTTAACGCAAGAAGCATGTTCTTCTTTCCAGCATCTCTAATACAGCAAGAAACATGAGCATGCCCAGAAAAAAAGAACTGTGTTTCCTACTCTTACTGACCATATCTAGTTGAACTCTGCTCATTAAACTGTAACAAACCACAGCATCTCTTACATAGATGATCTTCAGTTAATAGTGAAAATCGTGTTGGGTTCATGAACTATGTAAATTCATTTGAGACGAAAAATCACTGGGTTTAACGGAAATGAACTCTTGCTTGTTGGAAGACAAAGAGCCTTTGTTTAACTCCGTTTGTGAAGGCAAATTCAGACCAGTGTTCTGATCCATGAAACATACTCTGTTTTAACGCAAGAAGCATGCTCTTCTTTCCAGTGTCTCCAATCCAGCAAGAAATATGAGCATTTCTAGAAATAAAGAACTGTGTTTCCTACTCATATGGACCATATCTAGTTGAAGTCTGCTTATGAAACTGTAACAAACCACAGCATCTCTTACATAGATGCTCTTTAGTTAATAGTGAAAAACGTATTGGGTTGATGAACTGTGTAAATTCATTTGAGGCGAAAAATCACTGGGCTTACCCGAAATGAACTCTTGCTTGTAGAAGAGACACAGAGGCTTTGGTTTCACTCCGTTTGTGAAGGGAAATTCAGACCAGAGTTCTCATCCATGAAACACACTCTGTTTTAACACAAGAAGCATGCTCTTCTTTCCAGAGTCTGCAATACAACAAGAAATATGAGCATGTCCAGAAAAAATGAACTGTGTTTCCTACTCATACGGACCATATCTAGTTGAATTCTGATTATGAAAATGTAACAAACGACAGCATCTCTTACATAGAAGCTCTTTATTTAATAGTGAATAACGTGTTGGGTTCTTGAACTGTGTAAATTCATTTGAGCTGAAAAATCACTGGGCTTACCGGAAATGAACTCTTGCTTGTAGGAAGACACAGAGCCTTTGGTTTAACCCCGATTCTGAAGGAAAATTCAGACCAGTGATCTCATCCATGAAACATACTCTGTTTTAATGCGAGAAGCATGCTCTTCTTTCCAGCGTCTCCAATACAGCAGGAAACATGAGCATGCCCAGAATAAAAGAACTTTGTTTCTTACTCATACGGACCATATCCAGTTAAACTCTGCTTATGAAACTGTAACAAACCACAGCATCTCTTTCAAAAATGCTCTTTCATTTATACTGAAAAATGTGTTGGTTTCATGAACTGCGTAAATTCATTTGAGCCGAACAATCACAGGGTTTACCGGAAATGAACTCTTGCTTGTAGTAAGACACAGAGGCTTTGTTTTAACTCCGTTTGTGAAGGGAAATTCAGACCAGTGATCTCATCCATGAAACACCCTCTGTTTGAACGCAAGAAGCATCCTCTTCTTTTTAGAGTCAACAATACAGCAAGAAATATGAGCATTCCAGAAAAAACTCATATGGACCATATCTAGTTGAACTCTGCTTATGAAACTGTAACAAACCACAGCATCTCTTACATAGATGCTCTTTAGTTAATAGTGAAAAACGTGTTGGGTTCATGAACTGTGTAAATTCATTTGAGCCTAAAAATCACTGGGTTTACCGGAAATGAACTCTTGCTTGTAGGAAGACACAGAGCCTTTGGTTTAACTCCGTTTGTGAAGGGAAATTCAGACCAGTGTTCTCATCCATGAAACATACTCTGTTTTAACCCAAGAAGCATGCTCTTCTTTCTAGGGTCTCCAATCCAGCAAGAAATATGAGCATGTCTAGAAAAAAAGAACTGTGTTTCCTACTTATATCGACCATATCTAGTTGAACTCTGCCTATGAAACTGTAACAACCCACAGCATCTCTTACATAGATGCTCTTTTGTTAATAGTGAAAAACGTGTTGGGTTCGTGAACTGTGTAAATTCATTTGAACCGAAAATTCACTGGTTTTACCGGATATGAACTCTTGATTGTAGGAAGACACAGAGACTTTGGTTAAACTCCAATTCTGAAAGAAAATTCAGACCAGTGTTCTCATCCATGAAACATACTCTGTTTTAACGCAAGAATTGTCCTTTTCTTTCCAGAGTCTCCAATACAGCAAGAAACAAGAACATGCAAAGAAAAAAAGAACAGTGTTTCCTACTCATATGGACCATATCTAGTTGAACTCTGCTTATGAAACTGTAACAAACCACAGCATCTCTTACATAGATGCACTTTAGTTAATAGTGCAAAACGTATTGGGTTCATGAACTGTGTAAATTCATTTGAGCTGAAAAATCACTGGGTTTACCGGAAATGAACTCTTGCTTGTAGGAAGACACAGAGCCTTTGTTTTAACTCCGTTTGTGAAGGGAAATTCAGACCAGAGTTCTCATCTATGAAACACACTCTGTTTTAACGCAAGAAGCATGTTCTTCTTTCCAGCATCTCTAATACAGCAAGAAACATGAGCATGCCCAGAAAAAAAGAACTGTGTTTCCTACTCTTACTGACCATATCTAGTTGAACTCTGCTCATTAAACTGTAACAAACCACAGCATCTCTTACATAGATGACCTTCAGTTAATAGTGAAAATCGTGTTGGGTTCATGAACTATGTAAATTCATTTGAGACGAAAAATCACTGGGTTTAACGGAAATGAACTCTTGCTTGTTGGAAGACAAAGAGCCTTTGTTTAACTCCGTTTGTGAAGGAAAATTCAGACCAGTGTTCTGATCCATGAAACATACTCTGTTTTAACGCAAGAAGCATGCTCTTCTTTCCAGTGTCTCCAATCCAGCAAGAAATATGAGCATTTCTAGAAAAAAAGAACTGTGTTTCCTACTCATATGGACCATATCTAGTTGAAGTCTGCTTATGAAACTGTAACAAACCACAGCATCTCTTACATAGATGCTCTTTAGTTAATAGTGAAAAACGTATTGGGTTGATGAACTGTGTAAATTCATTTGAGGCGAAAAATCACTGGGCTTACCCGAAATGAACTCTTGCTTGTAGAAGAGACACAGAGGCTTTGGTTTCACTCCGTTTGTGAAGGGAAATTCAGACCAGAGTTCTCATCCATGAAACACACTCTGTTTTAACGCAAGAAGCATGCTCTTCTTTCCAGAGTCTGCAATACAACAAGAAATATGAGCATGTCCAGAAAAAATGAACTGTGTTTCCTACTCATATGGACCATATCTCGTTGAATTCTGATTATGAAAATGTAACAAACGACAGCATCTCTTACATAGAAGCTCTTTATTTAATAGTGAATAACGTGTTGGGTTCTTGAACTGTGTAAATTCATTTGAGCTGAAAAATCACTGGGCTTACCGGAAATGAACTCTTGCTTGTAGGAAGACACAGAGCCTTTGGTTTAACTCCGATTCTGAAGGAAAATTCAGACCAGTGATCTCATCCATGAAACATACTCTGTTTTAATGCGAGAAGCATGCTCTTCTTTCCAGCGTCTCCAATACAGCAGGAAACATGAGCATGCCCAGAATAAAAGAACTTTGTTTCTTACTCATACGGACCATATCCAGTTAAACTCTGCTTATGAAACTGTAACAAACCACAGCATCTCTTTCAAAAATGCTCTTTCATTTATACTGAAAAATGTGTTGGTTTCGTGAACTGCGTAAATTCATTTGAGCCGAAAAATCACAGGGTTTACCGGAAATGAACTCTTGCTTGTAGTAAGACACAGAGGCTTTGTTTTAACTCTGTTTGTGAAGGGAAATTCAGACCAGTGATCTCATCCATGAAACACCCTCTGTTTGAACGCAAGAAGCATCCTCTTCTTTTTAGAGTCGACAATACAGCAGGAAATATGAGCATTCCAGAAAAAACTCATATGGACCATATCTAGTTGAACTCTGCTTATGAAACTGTAACAAACCACAGCATCTCTTACATAGATGCTCTTTAGTTAATAGTGAAAATCGTGTTGGGTTCGTGAACTGTGTAAATTCATTTGAGACGAAAAATCACTGGGTTTACCGAAAAAGGAACACTTGCTTGGAGGAAGACAAAGAGCCTTTGGTGTAACTCCGTTCGTGAAGGGAAATTCAGACCAGTGTTCTGATCCATGAAACATACTCTGTTTTAACGCAAGAAGCATGCTCTTCTTTCCAGAGTCCACAATACAGCAAGAAATATGAGCATGTCCAGAAAAAAATAACTGTGTTTCCTACTCATACGGACAATATCTAGTTAAACTCTGCTTAGGAAACTGTAACAAACAATACCATGTGTTACAAAGATGCTCTTTTGTTAATAATGAAAAACGTATTGGGTTCATGAACTGTGTAAATTCATTTGAGCCGAAAAACCCCTAGGTTTACCGGAAATGAACTCTTGCTTGTAGGAAGACACAGAGGCTTTGGTTCACTCCGTTTGTGAAGGGAAATTCAGACCAGAGTTCTCATCCATGAAACACCCTCTGTTTTAACGCAAGTATCAACCTCTTCTTTCCAGAGTCTACAATACAGCAAGAAATATGAGCATGTCCAGAAAAAATGAACTGTATTTCCTACTCATATGGACCAAATCTAGTTGAACTCTGATTATGAAACTGTAACAAACCACAGCATCTCTTACATACATGCTCTTTAGTTAATAGTGAAAAACGTATTGGGTTCATGAACTGTATAAATTCATTTGAGCCAAAAAATCACTGGGTTTACTGGAAATGAACTCTTGCTTCTAATAAGACACAGATACTTTGGTTTAACTCTGATTCTGAAAGACAATTCAGACCAGGGTTCTCATCCATGAAACATACTCTGTTTTAAAGCAAGAAGCATGCTCTTCTTTCCAGCGTCTCCAATACAGCAAGAAATATGAGCATGTCCAGAAAAAAAGAACTGTGTTTCCTACTCATAAGGACCATATCTAGTAGAATCTGCTTATGAAACTGTAACAAACCTCAGCATCTCTTACACAGATGCTCTTTAGTTAATAGTGCAAAACGTATTGGGTTCATGAACTGTATAATTCATTTGAGCTGAAAAATCACTGGGTTTACCGGAAATGAACTCTTGCTTGTAGGAAGACACAGAGCCTTTGGTTTAACTCCGATTCTGAAGGATAATCCAGGCCAGTGATCTCATCCATGAAACATACTCTGTTTTAATGCGAGAAGCATGCTCTTCTTTCCAGCGTCTCCAATATAGCAGGAAACATGAGCATGCCCAGAATAAAAGAACTTTGTTTCTTACTCATACGGACCATATCCAGTTAAACTCTGCTTATGAAACTGTAACAAACCACAGCATCTCTTTCAAAAATGCTCTTTCATTTATACTGAAAAACGTGTTGGGTTCGTGAACTGCGTAAATTCATTTGAGCCGAAAAATCACAGGGTTTACCGGAAATGAACTCTTGCTTGTAGTAAGACACAGAGGCTTTGTTTTAACTCCGTTTGTGAAGGGAAATTCAGACCAGTGATCTCATCCATGAAACACCCTCTGTTTGAACGCAAGAAGCATCCTCTTCTTTCCAGAGTCCACAATACAGCAAGAAATATGAGCATGTTCAGAAAAAAGAACAGTGTTTCCTACTCATATGGACCATATCTAGTTGAACTCTACTTATGAAACTGTAACAAACCACAGCATCTCTTACATAGATGATCTTTAGTTAATAGTGAAAAACGTGTTGGGTTCGTGAACTGTGTAAATTCATTTGAGCCTAAAAATCACTGGGTTTACCGGAAATGAACTCTTGCTTGTAGTAAGACACAGAGGCTTTGGTTTAACTACGTTTGTGAAGGAAAATTCAGACCAGTGTTCTCATCCATGAAACATACTCTGTTTTAACGCAAGAAGCATGCTCTTCTTTCCAGGGTCTCCAATCCAGCAAGAAATATGAGCATGTCTAGAAAAAAAGAACTGTGTTTCCTACTTATATGGACCATATCTAGTTGAACTCTGCTTATGAAACTGTAACAACCCACAGCATCTCTTACATAGATGCTCTTTAGTTAATAGTGAAAAACGTGTTGTGTTCGTGAACTGTGTAAATTCATTTGAACCGAAAATTCACTGGTTTTACCGGATATGAACTCTTGCTTGTAGGAAGACACAGAGACTTTGGTTTAACTCCAATTCTGAAAGAAAATTCAGACCAGTGTTCTCATCCATGAAACATACTCTGTTTTAACGCAAGAATTATCCTCTTCTTTCCAGAGTCTCCAATACAGCAAGAAACAAGAGCATTCCCAGAATAAAAGAACTGTGTTTCCAACTCAAACGGACCATATCTCATTGAACTCTGCTTATGAAACTGTAACAAAACACAGCATCCCTTACTTAGATGCTCTTTAGTTAATAGTGAAAATCGTGTTGGGTTCGTGAACTGTGTAAATTCATTTCAGCCAAAAAATCACTGGGTATAACAGAAATGAACTCTTGCTTGTAGGAAGACACAGAGGTTGGTTTAACTCCGTTTGTGAAGGGAAATTCAGACCAGTGTTCTCATCCATGAAATACCCTCTGTTTTGACGCAAGAAGCATCCTCTTCTTTCCAGAGTCTGCAATACAGCAAGAAATATGAGCATGTCCAGAAAAAATGAACTGTGTTTCCTACTCATATGGACCATATCTATTTGAACTCTGCTTATGAAACTGTAACAAACCACAGCGTCTCTTACCTAGATGCTCTTTAGTTAATAGTGAAAAACGTATTGGGTTCGTGTACTGTGAAAATTCATTTCAGCCGAAAAATCACTGCTTTTACCGGATATGAACTCCTGCTTGTAGGAAGACACAGAGACTTTGGTTTAACTGCAATTCTGAATGAAAATTCAGACCAGTGTTCTCATCCATGAAACACTGCCTGTTTTAACGCAAGAATTATCCTCTTCTTTCCAGAGACTGCATTACAGCAAGAAATATGAGCATGTACAGAAAAAAGAACTGTGTTTCCTACTCATATGGAACATATCTAGTAGAACTCTGCTTATGAAACTGTAACAAACCTCTGCATGTCTTACATAGATGCACTTTATTTAATAGTGCAAAACGTATTGGGTTCATGAACTGTGTAAATTCATTTGAGCTGAAAAATCACTGGGTTTACCGGAAATGAACTCTTGCTTGTAGGAAGACACAGAGGCTTTGTTTTAACTCCGTTTGTGAAGGGAAATTCAGACCAGAGTTCTCATCTATGAAACACACTCTGTTTTAACGCAAGAAGCATGCTCTTCTTTCCAGCATCTCTAATACAGCAAGAAACATGAGCATGCCCAGAAAAAAAGAACTGTGTTTCCTACTCTTACTGACCATATCTAGTTGAACTCTGCTCATTAAACTGTAACAAACGACAGCATCTCTTACATAGATGATCTTTAGTTAATAGTGAAAATCGTGTTGGGTTCATGAACTATGTAAATTCATTTGAGACGAAAAATCACTGGGTTTACCGGAAATGAACTCTTGCTTGTTGGAAGACAAAGAGCCTTTGTTTAACTCCGTTTGTGAAGTAAAATTCAGACCAGTGTTCTGATCCATGAAACATACTCTGTTTTAACGCAAGAAGCATGCTCTTCTTCCCAGCGTCTCCAATCCAGCAAGAAATATGAGCATTTCTAGAAAAAAAGAACTGTGTTTCCTACTCATATGGACCATATCTAGTTGAACACTGCTTATGAAACTGTAACGAACCACAGCATCTCTTACATAGATGATCTTTAGTTAATAGTGAAAAACGTGTTGGGTTCGTGAACTGTGTAAATTCATTTGAGCCTAAAAATCACTGGGTTTACCGGAAATGAACTCTTGCTTGTAGTAAGACACAGAGGCTTTGGTTTAACTACGTTTGTGAAGGAAAATTCAGACCAGTGTTCTCATCCATGAAACATACTCTGTTTTAACGCAAGAAGCATGCTCTTCTTTCCAGGGTCTCCAATCCAGCAAGAAATATGAGCATGTCTAGAAAAAAAGAACTGTGTTTCCTACTTATATGGACCATATCTAGTTGAACTCTGCTTATGAAACTGTAACAACCCACAGCATCTCTTACATAGATGCTCTTTAGTTAATAGTGAAAAACGTGTTGTGTTCGTGAACTGTGTAAATTCATTTGAACCGAAAATTCACTGGTTTTACCGGATATGAACTCTTGCTTGTAGGAAGACACAGAGACTTTGGATTAACTCCGATTCTGAAGGATAATCCAGACCAGTGATCTCATCCATGAAACATACTCTGTTTTAATGCGAGAAGCATGCTCTTCTTTCCATCATCTCAAATATAGCAGGAAACATGAGCATGCCCAGAATAAAAGAACTTTGTTTCTTACTCATACGGACCATATCCAGTTAAACTCTGCTTATGAAACTGTAACAAACCACAGCATCTCTTTCAAAAATGCTCTTTCATTTATACTGAAAAACGTGTTGGGTTCGTGAACTGCGTAAATTCATTTGAGCCGAAAAATCACAGGGTTTACCGGAAATGAACTCTTGCTTGTAGTAAGACACAGAGGCTTTGTTTTAACTCCGTTTGTGAAGGGAAATTCAGACCAATGTTCAACTCCATGAAACACCCTCTGTTTGAACGCAAGAAGCATCCTCTTCTTTCCAGAGTCCACAATACAGCAAGTAATACGAGCATGTCCAGAAAAAAAGAACTGTGTTTCCTACTCATACGGACCATCTCTCGTAGAATTCTGCTTATGAAACTGTAACAAACGACAGCATCTATTACGTGGATGCTCTTTAGTTAATAGTGAAAAACGTTTTCGGTTCGTGAACTGTGTAAATTCATTTGAACCGAAAATTCACTGGTTTTACCGGATATGAACTCCTGCTTGTAGGAAGAAACAGACACAGAGACTTTGGTTTAACTCCAATTCTGAAAGAAAATTCAGACCAGTGTTCTCATCCATGAAACATACTCTGTTTTAACGCAAGAATTACCCTCGTATTTCCAGAGTCTCCAATACAGCAAGAAACAAGAGCATGCCCAGAAAAAAGAACTGTGTTTCCAACTCATAAGGACCATATCTGGTTGAACTCTGCTTATGAAACTGTAACAAACCACAGCATCTCTTACATAGATGCTCTTTAGTTAATAGTGAAAAACGTGTTGGGTTCGTGAACTGTGTAAATTCATTTGAGCCGAAAAACCCCTAGGTTACCGGAAATGAACTCTTGCTTGTAGGAAGACACAGAGACTTTGGTTTAACACTGATTCTGAAAAAAAATTCAGACCAGTGTTCTCATCCATGAAACATACTCTGTTATAACGCAAGAATTGTCCTTTTCTTTCCAGAGTCTCCAATACAGCAAGAAACAAGAACATGCAAAGAAAAAAAGAACAGTGTTTCCTACTCATATGGACCATATCTAGTTGAACTCTGCTTATGAAACTGTAACAAACCACAGCATCTCTTACATAGATGCACTTTAGTTAATAGTGCAAAACGTATTGGGTTCATGAACTGTGTAAATTCATTTGAGCTGAAAAATCACTGGGTTTACCGGAAATGAACTCTTGCTTGTAGGAAGACACAGAGCCTTTGTTTTAACTCCGTTTGTGAAGGGAAATTCAGACCAGAGTTCTCATCTATGAAACACACTCTGTTTTAACGCAAGAAGCATGTTCTTCTTTCCAGCATCTCTAATACAGCAAGAAACATGAGCATGCCCAGAAAAAAAGAACTGTGTTTCCTACTCTTACTGACCATATCTAGTTGAACTCTGCTCATTAAACTGTAACAAACCACAGCATCTCTTACATAGATGACCTTCAGTTAATAGTGAAAATCGTGTTGGGTTCATGAACTATGTAAATTCATTTGAGACGAAAAATCACTGGGTTTAACGGAAATGAACTCTTGCTTGTTGGAAGACAAAGAGCCTTTGTTTAACTCCGTTTGTGAAGGAAAATTCAGACCAGTGTTCTGATCCATGAAACATACTCTGTTTTAACGCAAGAAGCATGCTCTTCTTTCCAGTGTCTCCAATCCAGCAAGAAATATGAGCATTTCTAGAAAAAAAGAACTGTGTTTCCTACTCATATGGACCATATCTAGTTGAAGTCTGCTTATGAAACTGTAACAAACCACAGCATCTCTTTCAAAAATGCTCTTTCATTTATACTGAAAAATGTGTTGGTTTCATGAACTGCGTAAATTCATTTCAGCCGAAAAATCACAGGGTTTACCGGAAATGAACTCTTGCTTGTAGTAAGACACAGAGGCTTTGTTTTAACTCTGTTTGTGAAGGGAAATTCAGACCAGTGATCTCATCCATGAAACACCCTCTGTTTGAACGCAAGAAGCATCCTCTTCTTTTTAGAGTCGACAATACAGCAAGAAATATGAGCATTCCAGAAAAAACTCATATGGACCATATCTAGTTGAACTCTGCTTATGAAACTGTAACAAACCACAGCATCTCTTACATAGATGCTCTTTAGTTAATAGTGAAAAACGTGTTGGGTTCGTGAACTGTGTAAATTCATTTGAGCCTAAAAATCACTGGGTTTACCGGAAATGAACTCTTGCTTGTAGGAAGACACAGAGCCTTTGGTTTAACTCCGTTTGTGAAGGGAAATTCAGACCAGTGTTCTCATCCATGAAACATACTCTGTTTTAACCCAAGAAGCATGCTGTTCTTTCTAGGGTCTCCAATCCAGCAAGAAATATGAGCATGTCTAGAAAAAAAGAACTGTGTTTCCTACTTATATCGACCATATCTAGTTGAACTCTGCCTATGAAACTGTAACAACCCACAGCATCTCTTACATAGATGCTCTTTTGTTAATAGTGAAAAACGTGTTGGGTTCGTGAACTGTGTAAATTCATTTGAACCGAAAATTCACTGGTTTTACCGGATATGAACTCTTGATTGTAGGAAGACACAGAGACTTTGGTTAAACTCCAATTCTGAAAGAAAATTCAGACCAGTGTTCTCATCCATGAAACATACTCTGTTTTAACGCAAGAATTATCCTCTTCTTTCCAGAGTCTCCAATACAGCAAGAAACAAGAGCATTCCCAGAATAAAAGAACTGTGTTTCCAACTCATACGGACCATATCTCATTGAACTCTGCTTATGAAACTGTAACAAAACACAGCATCCCTTACTTAGATGCTCTTTAGTTAATAGTGAAAATTGTGTTGGGTTCGTGAACTGTGTAAATTCATTTCAGCCAAAAAATCACTGGGTATACCAGAAATGAACTCTTGCTTGTAGGAAGACACAGAGTTTGGTTTAATTCGGTTTGTGAAGGGAAATTCAGACCAGTGTTCTCATCCATGAAATACCCTCTGTTTTAATGCAAGAAGCATCCTCTTCTTTTCAGAGTCTGCAATACAGCAAGAAATATGAGCATGTCCAGAAAAAAAGAACTGTGTTTCCTACTCATATGGACCATATCTAGTTGAACTCTGCTTATGAAACTGTAACAAACATGACCATGTGTTACAAAGATGCTCTTTTGTTAATAATGAAAAACGTATTGGGTTCATGAACTGTGTAAATTCATTTGAGCCGAAAAACCCCTAGGTTTACCGGAAATGAACTCTTGCTTGTAGGAAGACACAGAGTCTTTGGTTTAACCCCGTTGCTGAAGGAAAATTCAGACCAGTGTTCTCATCCATGAAACACCATCTGTTTTAACGCAAGAAACATCCTCTTCTTTCCAGAGTCCACAACCCAGCAAGAAATATGAGCATGTCCAGAAAAAAAGAACTGTGTTTCCTACTCATACGTACCATATCTAGTAGAATTCTGCTTATGAAACTGTAATAAACGACGGCATCTCTTACGTGGATGATCTTTAGTTAATAGTGAAAAACGTGTTCGGTTCGTGAACTGTGTAAATTCATTTGAGCCAAAAATTCACTGGTTTTACCGGATATGAACTCTTGCTTGAAGGAAGACACAGAGTCTTTGGTTTAACTCTGATTCTGAAAGAAAATTCAGACCAGTGTTCTCATCCATGAAACACTGCCTGTTTTAACGCAAGAATTATCCAATTCTTTCCAGAGACTGCAATACAGCAAGAAATATGAGCATGTACAGAATAAAGAACTGTGTTTCCTACTCATATGGAACATATCTAGTAGAACTCTGCTTATGAAACTCTAACAAACCTCTGCATGTCTTACATAGATGCACTTTATTTAATAGTGCAAAACGTATTGGGTTCATGAACTGTGTAAATTCATTTGAGCTGAAAAATCACTGGGTTTACCGGAAATGAACTCTTGCTTGTAGGAAGACACAGAGCCTTTGTTTTAACTCCGTTTGTGAAGGGAAATTCAGACCCATGTTCTCATCTATGAAACACACTCTGTTTTAACGCAAGAAGCATGCTCTTCTTTCCAGCATCTCTAATACAGCAAGAAACATGAGCATGCCCAGAAAAAAAGAACTGTGTTTCCTACTCTTACTGACCATATCTAGTTGAACTCTGCTCATTAAACTGTAACAAACGACAGCATCTCTTACATAGATGATCTTTAGTTAATAGTGAAAATCATGTTGGGTTCATGAACTATGTAAATTCATTTGAGACGAAAAATCACTGGGTTTACCGGAAATGAACTCTTGCTTGTTGGAAGACAAAGAGCCTTTGTTTAACTCCGTTTGTGAAGTAAAATTCAGACCAGTGTTCTGATCCATGAAACATACTCTGTTTTAACGCAAGAAGCATGCTCTTCTTTCCAGCGTCTCCAATCCAGCAAGAAATATGAGCATTTCTAGAAAAAAAGAACTGTGTTTCCTACTCATATGGACCATATCTAGTTGAACACTGCTTATGAAACTGTAACGAACCACAGCATCTCTTACATAGATGCTCTTTAGTTAATAGTGAAAAACGTATTGGGTTGATGAACTCTGTAAATTCATTTGAGGCGAAAAATCACTGGGCTTAACCGAAATGAACTCTTGCTTGTAGAAGAGACACAGAGGCTTTGGTTTCACTCCGTTTGTGAAGGGAAATTCAGACCAGAGTTCTCATCCATGAAACACACTCTGTTTTAACGCAAGAAGCATGCTCTTCTTTCCAGAGTCTGCAATACAGCAAGAAATATGAGCGTGTCCAGAAAAAATGAACTGTGTTTCCTTCTCATATGGACCATATCTAGTTGAATTCTGATTATGAAAATGTAACAAACGACAGCATCTCTTACATAGATGCTCTTTAGTTAATAGTGAAAAACGTGTTGGGTTCTTGAACTGTGTAAATTCATTTGAGCTGAAAAATCACTGGGCTTACCGGACATGAACTCTTGCTTTTAGGAAGACACAGATCCTTTGGTTTAACTCCGATTCTGAAGGATAATCCAGACCAGTGATCTCATCCATGAAACATACTCTGTTTTAATGCGAGAAGCATGCTCTTCTTTCCATCATCTCCAATATAGCAGGAAACATGAGCATGCCCAGAATAAAAGAACTTTGTTTCTTACTCATACGGACCATATCCAGTTAAACTCTGCTTATGAAACTGTAACAAACCACAGCATCTCTTTCAAAAATGCTCTTTCATTTATACTGAAAAACGTGTTGGGTTCGTGAACTGCGTAAATTCATTTGAGCCGAAAAATCACAGGTTTACCAGAAATGAACTCTTGCTTGTAGTAAGACACAGAGGCTTTGTTTTATCTCCGTTTGTGAAGGGAAATTCAGACCAATGTTCAACTCCATGAAACACCCTCTGTTTGAACGCAAGAAGCATCCTCTTCTTTCCAGAGTCCACAATACAGCAAGTAATACGAGCATGTCCAGAAAAAAAGAACTGTGTTTCCTACTCATACGGACCATCTCTCGTAGAATTCTGCTTATGAAACTGTAACAAACGACAGCATCTATTACGTGGATGCTCTTTAGTTAATAGTGAAAAACGTTTTCGGTTCGTGAACTGTGAAAATTCATTTGAGCCGAAAATTCACTGGTTTTACCGGATATGAACTCCTGCTTGTAGGAAGAAACAGAGACGTTGGTTTAACTCCAATTCTGAAAGAAAATTCAGACCAGTGTTCTCATCCATGAAACATACTCTGTTTTAATGCAAGAATTATCCTCGTCTTTCCAGAGTCTCCAATAGAGCAAGAAACAAGAGCATGCCCAGAAAAAAAGAACTGTGTTTCCAACTCATAAGGACCATATCTGGTTGAACTCTGCTTATGAAACTGTAACAAACCACAGCATCTCTTACATAGATGCTCTTTAGTTAATAGTGAAAAACGTGTTGGGTTCGTGAACTGTGTAAATTCATTGGAGCCGAAAAACCCCTAGGTTTACCAGAAATGAACTCTTGCTTGTAGGAAGACACAGAGACTTTGGTTTAACACTGATTCTGAAAAAAAATTCAGACCAGTGTTCTCATCCATGAAACATACTCTGTTTTAACGCAAGAATTGTCCTTTTCTTTCCAGAGTCTCCAATACAGCAAGAAACAAGAACATGCAAAGAAAAAAAGAACAGTGTTTCCTACTCATATGGACCATATCTAGTTGAACTCTGCTTATGAAACTGTAACAAACCACAGCATCTCTTACATAGATGCACTTTAGTTAATAGTGCAAAACGTATTGGGTTCATGAACTGTGTAAATTCATTTGAGCTGAAAAATCACTGGGTTTACCGGAAATGAACTCTTGCTTGTAGGAAGACACAGAGCCTTTGTTTTAACTCCGTTTGTGAAGGGAAATTCAGACCAGAGTTCTCATCTATGAAACACACTCTGTTTTAACGCAAGAAGCATGTTCTTCTTTCCAGCATCTCTAATACAGCAAGAAACATGAGCATGCCCAGA
The DNA here is from genome assembly GCA_949786385.1 of Onychomys leucogaster. Taxonomy (NCBI): domain Eukaryota; kingdom Metazoa; phylum Chordata; class Mammalia; order Rodentia; family Cricetidae; genus Onychomys; species Onychomys leucogaster. Next base: position 879,368 of record CATKUP010000070.1, read on the forward strand.
AAAAAAGAACTGTGTTTCCTACTCTTACTGACCATATCTAGTTGAACTCTGCTCATTAAACTGTAACAAACCACAGCATCTCTTACATAGATGACCTTCAGTTAATAGTGAAAATCGTGTTGGGTTCATGAACTATGTAAATTCATTTGAGACGAAAAATCACTGGGTTTAACGGAAATGAACTCTTGCTTGTTGGAAGACAAAGAGCCTTTGTTTAACTCCGTTTGTGAAGGAAAATTCAGACCAGTGTTCTGATCCATGAAACATACTCTGTTTTAACGCAAGAAGCATGCTCTTCTTTCCAGTGTCTCCAATCCAGCAAGAAATATGAGCATTTCTAGAAAAAAAGAACTGTGTTTCCTACTCATATGGACCATATCTAGTTGAAGTCTGCTTATGAAACTGTAACAAACCACAGCATCTCTTACATAGATGCTCTTTAGTTAATAGTGAAAAACGTATTGGGTTGATGAACTGTGTAAATTCATTTGAGGCGAAAAATCACTGGGCTTACCCGAAATGAACTCTTGCTTGTAGAAGAGACACAGAGGCTTTGGTTTCACTCCGTTTGTGAAGGGAAATTCAGACCAGAGTTCTCATCCATGAAACACACTCTGTTTTAACGCAAGAAGCATGCTCTTCTTTCCAGAGTCTGCAATACAACAAGAAATATGAGCATGTCCAGAAAAATGAACTGTGTTTCCTACTCATATGGACCATATCTAGTTGAATTCTGATTATGAAAATGTAACAAACGACAGCATCTCTTAGATAGAAGCTCTTTATTTAATAGTGAATAACGTGTTGGGTTCTTGAACTGTGTAAATTCATTTGAGCTGAAAAATCACTGGGCTTACCGGAAATGAACTCTTGCTTGTAGGAAGACACAGAGCCTTTGGTTTAACTCCGATTCTGAAGGAAAATTCAGACCAGTGATCTCATCCATGAAACATACTCTGTTTTAATGCGAGAAGCATGCTCTTCTTTCCAGCGTCTCCAATACAGCAGGAAACATGAGCATGCCCAGAATAAAAGAACTTTGTTTCTTACTCATACGGACCATATCCAGTTAAACTCTGCTTATGAAACTGTAACAAACCACAGCATCTCTTTCAAAAATGCTCTTTCATTTATACTGAAAAATGTGTTGGTTTCGTGAACTGCGTAAATTCATTTGAGCCGAAAAATCACAGGGTTTACCGGAAATGAACTCTTGCTTGTAGTAAGACACAGAGGCTTTGTTTTAACTCTGTTTGTGAAGGGAAATTCAGACCAGTGATCTCATCCATGAAACACCCTCTGTTTGAACGCAAGAAGCATCCTCTTCTTTTTAGAGTCGACAATACAGCAAGAAATATGAGCATTCCAGAAAAAACTCATATGGACCATATCTAGTTGAACTCTGCTTATGAAACTGTAACAAACCACAGCATCTCTTACATAGATGCTCTTTAGTTAATAGTGAAAAACGTGTTGGGTTCGTGAACTGTGTAAATTCATTTGAGCCTAAAAATCACTGGGTTTACCGGAAATGAACTCTTGCTTGTAGGAAGACACAGAGCCTTTGGTTTAACTCCGTTTGTGAAGGGAAATTCAGACCAGTGTTCTCATCCATGAAACATACTCTGTTTTAACCCAAGAAGCATGCTGTTCTTTCTAGGGTCTCCAATCCAGCAAGAAATATGAGCATGTCTAGAAAAAAAGAACTGTGTTTCCTACTTATATCGACCATATCTAGTTGAACTCTGCCTATGAAACTGTAACAACCCACAGCATCTCTTACATAGATGCTCTTTTGTTAATAGTGAAAAACGTGTTGGGTTCGTGAACTGTGTAAATTCATTTGAACCGAAAATTCACTGGTTTTACCGGATATGAACTCTTGATTGTAGGAAGACACAGAGACTTTGGTTAAACTCCAATTCTGAAAGAAAATTCAGACCAGTGTTCTCATCCATGAAACATACTCTGTTTTAACGCAAGAATTATCCTCTTCTTTCCAGAGTCTCCAATACAGCAAGAAACAAGAGCATTCCCAGAATAAAAGAACTGTGTTTCCAACTCATACGGACCATATCTCATTGAACTCTGCTTATGAAACTGTAACAAAACACAGCATCCCTTACTTAGATGCTCTTTAGTTAATAGTGAAAATTGTGTTGGGTTCGTGAACTGTGTAAATTCATTTCAGCCAAAAAATCACTGGGTATACCAGAAATGAACTCTTGCTTGTAGGAAGACACAGAGTTTGGTTTAATTCGGTTTGTGAAGGGAAATTCAGACCAGTGTTCTCATCCATGAAATACCCTCTGTTTTAATGCAAGAAGCATCCTCTTCTTTTCAGAGTCTGCAATACAGCAAGAAATATGAGCATGTCCAGAAAAAAAGAACTGTGTTTCCTACTCATATGGACCATATCTAGTTGAACTCTGCTTATGAAACTGTAACAAACATGACCATGTGTTACAAAGATGCTCTTTTGTTAATAATGAAAAACGTATTGGGTTCATGAACTGTGTAAATTCATTTGAGCCGAAAAACCCCTAGGTTTACCGGAAATGAACTCTTGCTTGTAGGAAGACACAGAGTCTTTGGTTTAACCCCGTTGCTGAAGGAAAATTCAGACCAGTGTTCTCATCCATGAAACACCATCTGTTTTAACGCAAGAAACATCCTCTTCTTTCCAGAGTCCACAACCCAGCAAGAAATATGAGCATGTCCAGAAAAAAAGAACTGTGTTTCCTACTCATACGTACCATATCTAGTAGAATTCTGCTTATGAAACTGTAATAAACGACGGCATCTCTTACGTGGATGATCTTTAGTTAATAGTGAAAAACGTGTTCGGTTCGTGAACTGTGTAAATTCATTTGAGCCAAAAATTCACTGGTTTTACCGGATATGAACTCTTGCTTGAAGGAAGACACAGAGTCTTTGGTTTAACTCTGATTCTGAAAGAAAATTCAGACCAGTGTTCTCATCCATGAAACACTGCCTGTTTTAACGCAAGAATTATCCAATTCTTTCCAGAGACTGCAATACAGCAAGAAATATGAGCATGTACAGAATAAAGAACTGTGTTTCCTACTCATATGGAACATATCTAGTAGAACTCTGCTTATGAAACTCTAACAAACCTCTGCATGTCTTACATAGATGCACTTTATTTAATAGTGCAAAACGTATTGGGTTCATGAACTGTGTAAATTCATTTGAGCTGAAAAATCACTGGGTTTACCGGAAATGAACTCTTGCTTGTAGGAAGACACAGAGCCTTTGTTTTAACTCCGTTTGTGAAGGGAAATTCAGACCCATGTTCTCATCTATGAAACACACTCTGTTTTAACGCAAGAAGCATGCTCTTCTTTCCAGCATCTCTAATACAGCAAGAAACATGAGCATGCCCAGAAAAAAAGAACTGTGTTTCCTACTCTTACTGACCATATCTAGTTGAACTCTGCTCATTAAACTGTAACAAACGACAGCATCTCTTACATAGATGATCTTTAGTTAATAGTGAAAATCGTGTTGGGTTCATGAACTATGTAAATTCATTTGAGACGAAAAATCACTGGGTTTACCGGAAATGAACTCTTGCTTGTTGGAAGACAAAGAGCCTTTGTTTAACTCCGTTTGTGAAGTAAAATTCAGACCAGTGTTCTGATCCATGAAACATACTCTGTTTTAACGCAAGAAGCATGCTCTTCTTTCCAGCGTCTCCAATCCAGCAAGAAATATGAGCATTTCTAGAAAAAAAGAACTGTGTTTCCTACTCATATGGACCATATCTAGTTGAACACTGCTTATGAAACTGTAACGAACCACAGCATCTCTTACATAGATGCTCTTTAGTTAATAGTGAAAAACGTATTGGGTTGATGAACTCTGTAAATTCATTTGAGGCGAAAAATCACTGGGCTTAACCGAAATGAACTCTTGCTTGTAGAAGAGACACAGAGGCTTTGGTTTCACTCCGTTTGTGAAGGGAAATTCAGACCAGAGTTCTCATCCATGAAACACACTCTGTTTTAACGCAAGAAGCATGCTCTTCTTTCCAGAGTCTGCAATACAGCAAGAAATATGAGCGTGTCCAGAAAAAATGAACTGTGTTTCCTTCTCATATGGACCATATCTAGTTGAATTCTGATTATGAAAATGTAACAAACGACAGCATCTCTTACATAGATGCTCTTTAGTTAATAGTGAAAAACGTGTTGGGTTCTTGAACTGTGTAAATTCATTTGAGCTGAAAAATCACTGGGCTTACCGGACATGAACTCTTGCTTTTAGGAAGACACAGATCCTTTGGTTTAACTCCGATTCTGAAGGATAATCCAGACCAGTGATCTCATCCATGAAACATACTCTGTTTTAATGCGAGAAGCATGCTCTTCTTTCCATCATCTCCAATATAGCAGGAAACATGAGCATGCCCAGAATAAAAGAACTTTGTTTCTTACTCATACGGACCATATCCAGTTAAACTCTGCTTATGAAACTGTAACAAACCACAGCATCTCTTTCAAAAATGCTCTTTCATTTATACTGAAAAACGTGTTGGGTTCGTGAACTGCGTAAATTCATTTGAGCCGAAAAATCACAGGTTTACCAGAAATGAACTCTTGCTTGTAGTAAGACACAGAGGCTTTGTTTTATCTCCGTTTGTGAAGGGAAATTCAGACCAATGTTCAACTCCATGAAACACCCTCTGTTTGAACGCAAGAAGCATCCTCTTCTTTCCAGAGTCCACAATACAGCAAGTAATACGAGCATGTCCAGAAAAAAAGAACTGTGTTTCCTACTCATACGGACCATCTCTCGTAGAATTCTGCTTATGAAACTGTAACAAACGACAGCATCTATTACGTGGATGCTCTTTAGTTAATAGTGAAAAACGTTTTCGGTTCGTGAACTGTGAAAATTCATTTGAGCCGAAAATTCACTGGTTTTACCGGATATGAACTCCTGCTTGTAGGAAGAAACAGAGACGTTGGTTTAACTCCAATTCTGAAAGAAAATTCAGACCAGTGTTCTCATCCATGAAACATACTCTGTTTTAATGCAAGAATTATCCTCGTCTTTCCAGAGTCTCCAATAGAGCAAGAAACAAGAGCATGCCCAGAAAAAAAGAACTGTGTTTCCAACTCATAAGGACCATATCTGGTTGAACTCTGCTTATGAAACTGTAACAAACCACAGCATCTCTTACATAGATGCTCTTTAGTTAATAGTGAAAAACGTGTTGGGTTCGTGAACTGTGTAAATTCATTGGAGCCGAAAAACCCCTAGGTTTACCAGAAATGAACTCTTGCTTGTAGGAAGACACAGAGACTTTGGTTTAACACTGATTCTGAAAAAAAATTCAGACCAGTGTTCTCATCCATGAAACATACTCTGTTTTAACGCAAGAATTGTCCTTTTCTTTCCAGAGTCTCCAATACAGCAAGAAACAAGAACATGCAAAGAAAAAAAGAACAGTGTTTCCTACTCATATGGACCATATCTAGTTGAACTCTGCTTATGAAACTGTAACAAACCACAGCATCTCTTACATAGATGCACTTTAGTTAATAGTGCTAAACGTATTGGGTTCATGAACTGTGTAAATTCATTTGAGCTGAAAAATCACTGGGTTTACCGGAAATGAACTCTTGCTTGTAGGAAGACACAGAGCCTTTGTTTTAACTCCGTTTGTGAAGGGAAATTCAGACCAGAGTTCTCATCTATGAAACACACTCTGTTTTAACGCAAGAAGCATGTTCTTCTTTCCAGCATCTCTAATACAGCAAGAAACATGAGCATGCCCAGAAAAAAAGAACTGTGTTTCCTACTCTTACTGACCATATCTAGTTGAACTCTGCTCATTAAACTGTAATAAACCACAGCATCTCTTACATAGATGATCTTCAGTTAATAGTGAAAATCGTGTTGGGTTCAGGAACTATGTAAATTCATTTGAGACGAAAAATCACTGGGTTTAACGGAAATGAACTCTTGCTTGTTGGAAGACAAAGAGCCTTTGTTTAACTCCGTTTGTGAAGGAAAATTCAGACCAGTGTTCTGATCCATGAAACATACTCTGTTTTAACGCAAGAAGCATGCTCTTCTTTCCAGTGTCTCCAATCCAGCAAGAAATATGAGCATTTCTAGAAAAAAAGAACTGTGTTTCCTACTCATATGGACCATATCTAGTTGAAGTCTGCTTATGAAACTGTAACAAACCACAGCATCTCTTACATAGATGCTCTTTAGTTAATAGTGAAAAACGTATTGGGTTGATGAACTGTGTAAATTCATTTGAGGCGAAAAATCACTGGGCTTACCCGAAATGAACTCTTGCTTGTAGAAGAGACACAGAGGCTTTGGTTTCACTCCGTTTGTGAAGGGAAATTCAGACCAGAGTTCTCATCCATGAAACACACTCTGTTTTAATGCAAGAAGGATGCTCTTCTTTCCAGAGTCTGCAATACAACAAGAAATATGAGCATGTCCAGAAAAAATGAACTGTGTTTCCTACTCATACGGACCATATCTAGTTGAATTCTGATTATGAAAATGTAACAAACGACAGCATCTCTTACATAGAAGCTCTTTATTTAATAGTGAATAACGTGTTGGGTTCTTGAACTGTGTAAATTCATTTGAGCTGAAAAATCACTGGGCTTACCGGAAATGAACTCTTGCTTGTAGGAAGACACAGAGCCTTTGGTTTAACTCCGATTCTGAAGGAAAATTCAGACCAGTGATCTCATCCATGAAACATACTCTGTTTTAATGCGAGAAGCATGCTCTTCTTTCCAGCGTCTCCAATACAGCAGGAAACATGAGCATGCCCAGAATAAAAGAACTTTGTTTCTTACTCATACGGACCATATCCAGTTAAACTCTGCTTATGAAACTGTAACAAACCACAGCATCTCTTTCAAAAATGCTCTTTCATTTATACTGAAAAATGTGTTGGTTTCGTGAACTGCGTAAATTCATGTGAGCCAAAAAATCACAGGGTTTACCGGAAATGAACTCTTGCTTGTAGTAAGACACAGAGGCTTTGTTTTAACTCCGTTTGTGAAGGGAAATTCAGACCAGTGATCTCATCCATGAAACACCCTCTGTTTGAACGCAAGAAGCATCCTCTTCTTTTTAGAGTCCACAATACAGCAAGAAATATGAGCATTCCAGAAAAAACTCATATGGACCATATCTAGTTGAACTCTGCTTATGAAACTGTAACAAACCACAGCATCTCTTACATAGATGCTCTTTAGTTAATAGTGAAGAACGTGTTGGGTTCGTGAACTGTGTAAATTCATTTGAGCCTAAAAATCACTGGGTTTACCGGAAATGAACTCTTGCTTGTAGGAAGACACAGAGCCTTTGGTTTAACTCCGTTTGTGAAGGGAAAATCAGACCAGAGTTCTCATCTATGAAACACACTCTGTTTTAACGCAAGAAGCATGTTCTTCTTTCCAGCATCTCTAATACAGCAAGAAACATGAGCATGCCCAGAAAAAAAGAACTGTGTTTCCTACTCTTACTGACCATATCTAGTTGAACTCTGCTCATTAAACTGTAACAAACCACAGCATCTCTTACATAGATGATCTTCAGTTAATAGTGAAAATCGTGTTGGGTTCATGAACTATGTAAATTCATTTGAGACGAAAAATCACTGGGCTTACCCGAAATGAACTCTTGCTTGTAGAAGAGACACAGAGGCTTTGGTTTCACTCCGTTTGTGAAGGGAAATTCAGACCAGAGTTCTCATCCATGAAACACACTCTGTTTTAACGCAAGAAGCATGCTCTTCTTTCCAGAGTCTGCAATACAACAAGAAATATGAGCATGTCCAGAAAAAATGAACTGTGTTTCCTACTCATACGGACCATATCTAGTTGAATTCTGATTATGAAAATGTAACAAACGACAGCATCTCTTACATAGAAGCTCTTTATTTAATAGTGAATAACGTGTTGGGTTCTTGAACTGTGTAAATTCATTTGAGCTGAAAAATCACTGGGCTTACCGGAAATGAACTCTTGCTTGTAGGAAGACACAGAGCCTTTGGTTTAACTCCGATTCTGAAGGAAAATTCAGACCAGTGATCTCATCCATGAAACATACTCTGTTTTAATGCGAGAAGCATGCTCTTCTTTCCAGCGTCTCCAATACAGCAGGAAACATGAGCATGCCCAGAATAAAAGAACTTTGTTTCTTACTCATACGGACCATATCCAGTTAAACTCTGCTTATGAAACTGTAACAAACCACAGCATCTCTTTCAAAAATGCTCTTTCATTTATACTGAAAAATGTGTTGGTTTCGTGAACTGCGTAAATTCATGTGAGCCAAAAAATCACAGGGTTTACCGGAAATGAACTCTTGCTTGTAGTAAGACACAGAGGCTTTGTTTTAACTCCGTTTGTGAAGGGAAATTCAGACCAGTGATCTCATCCATGAAACACCCTCTGTTTGAACGCAAGAAGCATCCTCTTCTTTTTAGAGTCCACAATACAGCAAGAAATATGAGCATTCCAGAAAAAACTCATATGGACCATATCTAGTTGAACTCTGCTTATGAAACTGTAACAAACCACAGCATCTCTTACATAGATGCTCTTTAGTTAATAGTGAAAAACGTGTTGGGTTCGTGAACTGTGTAAATTCATTTGAGCCTAAAAATCACTGGGTTTACCGGAAATGAACTCTTGCTTGTAGGAAGACACAGAGCCTTTGGTTTAACTCCGTTTGTGAAGGGAAATTCAGACCAGTGTTCTCATCCATGAAACATACTCTGTTTTAACCCAAGAAGCATGCTCTTCTTTCCAGGCTCTCCAATCCAGCAAGAAATATGAGCATGTCTAGAAAAAAAGAACTGTGTTTCCTACTTATATGGACCATATCTAGTTGAACTCTGCCTATGAAACTGTAACAACCCACAGCATCTCTTACATAGATGCTCTTTTGTTAATAGTGAAAAACGTGTTGGGTTCGTGAACTGTGTAAATTCATTTGAACCGAAAATTCACTGGTTTTACCGGATATGAACTCTTGCTTGTAGGAAGACACAGAGACTTTGGTTTAACTCCAATTCTGAAAGAAAATTCAGACCAGTGTTCTCATCCATGAAACATACTCTGTTTTAACGCAAGAATTATCCTCTTCTTTCCAGAGTCTCCAATACAGCAAGAAACAAGAGCATTCCCAGAATAAAAGAACTGTGTTTCCAACTCATACGGACCATATCTCATTGAACTCTGCTTATGAAACTGTAACAAAACACAGCATCCCTTACTTAGATGCTCTTTAGTTAATAGTGAAAATCGTGTTGGGTTCGTGAACTGTGTAAATTCATTTCAGCCAAAAAATCACTGGGTATACCAGAAATGAACTCTTGCTTGTAGGAAGACACAGAGTTTGGTTTAATTCCGTTTGTGAAGGGAAATTCAGACCAGTGTTCTCATCCATGAAATACCCTCTGTTTTAATGCAAGAAGCATCCTCTTCTTGTCAGAGTCTGCAATACAGCAAGAAATATGAGCATGTCCAGAAAAAAAGAACTGTGTTTCCTACTCATATGGACCATATCTAGTTGAACTCTGCTTATGAAACTGTAACAAACATGACCATGTGTTACAAAGATGCTCTTTTGTTAATAATGAAAAACGTATTGGGTTCATGAACTGTGTAAATTCATTTGAGCCGAAAAACCCCTAGGTTTACCGGAAATGAACTCTTGCTTGTAGGAAGACACAGAGTCTTTGGTTTAACCCCGTTGCTGAAGGAAAATTCAGACCAGTGTTCTCATCCATGAAACACCATCTGTTTTAACGCAAGAAACATCCTCTTCTTTCCAGAGTCCACAACCCAGCAAGAAATATGAGCATGTCCAGAAAAAAAGAACTGTGTTTCCTACTCATACGTACCATATCTAGTAGAATTCTGCTTATGAAACTGTAATAAACGACGGCATCTCTTACGTGGATGATCTTTAGTTAATAGTGAAAAACGTGTTCGGTTCGTGAACTGTGTAAATTCATTTGAGCCAAAAATTCACTGGTTTTACCGGATATGAACTCTTGCTTGAAGGAAGACACAGAGTCTTTGGTTTAACTCTGATTCTGAAAGAAAATTCAGACCAGTGTTCTCATCCATGAAACATACTCTGTTTTAACGCAAGAATTATCCTTTTCTTTCCAGAGTCTCCAATACAGCAAGAAACAAGAGCATGCCAAGAAAAAAATAACTGTGTTTCCTACTCATATGGACCATATCTAGTTGAACTCTGCTTATGAAACTGTAACAAACCACAGCATCTCTTACATAGATGCTCTTTAGTTAATAGTGAAAAACGTGTTGGGTTCGTGAACTGTGTAAATTCATTTGAGCCGAAAATTCACAGGATTTACCGGATATGAACTCTTGCTTGTGGAAGACACAGAGACTTTGGTTTAACTCTGATTCTGAAAGAAAATTCAGACCAGTGTTCTCATCCATGAAACATACTCTGTTTTAACGCAAGAATTATCCTCTTCGTTCCAGAGTCTCCAATACAGCAAGAAACAAGAGCATTCCCAGAATAAAAGAACTGTGTTTCCAACTCATACGGACCATATCTCATTGAACTCTGCTTATGAAACTGTAACAAAACACAGCATCCCTTACTTAGATGCTCTTTAGTTAATAGTGAAAATCGTGTTGGGTTCGTGAACTGTGTAAATTCATTTCAGCCAAAAAATCACTGGGTATACCAGAAATGAACTCTTGCTTGTAGGAAGACACAGAGTTTGGTTTAATTCCGTTTGTGAAGGGAAATTCAGACCAGTGTTCTCATCCATGAAATACCCTCTGTTTTAATGCAAGAAGCATCCTCTTCTTGTCAGAGTCTGCAATACAGCAAGAAATATGAGCATGTCCAGAAAAAAAGAACTGTGTTTCCTACTCATATGGACCATATCTAGTTGAACTCTGCTTATGAAACTGTAACAAACATGACCATGTGTTACAAAGATGCTCTTTTGTTAATAATGAAAAACGTATTGGGTTCATGAACTGTGTAAATTCATTTGAGCCGAAAAACCCCTAGGTTTACCGGAAATGAACTCTTGCTTGTAGGAAGACACAGAGTCTTTGGTTTAACCCCGTTGCTGAAGGAAAATTCAGACCAGTGTTCTCATCCATGAAACACCATCTGTTTTAACGCAAGAAACATCCTCTTCTTTCCAGAGTCCACAACCCAGCAAGAAATATGAGCATGTCCAGAAAAAAAGAACTGTGTTTCCTACTCATACGTACCATATCTAGTAGAATTCTGCTTATGAAACTGTAATAAACGACGGCATCTCTTACGTGGATGATCTTTAGTTAATAGTGAAAAACGTGTTCGGTTCGTGAACTGTGTAAATTCATTTGAGCCAAAAATTCACTGGTTTTACCGGATATGAACTCTTGCTTGAAGGAAGACACAGAGTCTTTGGTTTAACTCTGATTCTGAAAGAAAATTCAGACCAGTGTTCTCATCCATGAAACATACTCTGTTTTAACGCAAGAATTATCCTTTTCTTTCCAGAGTCTCCAATACAGCAAGAAACAAGAGCATGCCAAGAAAAATAACTGTGTTTCCTACTCATATGGACCATATCTAGTTGAACTCTGCTTATGAAACTGTAACAAACCACAGCATCTCTTACATAGATGCTCTTTAGTTAATAGTGAAAAACGTGTTGGGTTCGTGAACTGTGTAAATTCATTTGAGCCGAAAATTCACAGGATTTACCGGATATGAACTCTTCCTTGTAGGAAGACACAGGGTTTGGTTTAACTCCGTTTGTGAAGGGAAATTCAGACCAGTGTTCTCATCCATGAAATACCCTCTGTTTTGACGCAAGAAGCATCCTCTTCTTTCCAGAGTCTGCAATACAGCAAGAAATATGAGCATGTCCAGAAAAAAAGAACTGTGTTTCCTACTCATACGGACCATATCTAGTTGAACTCTGCTTATGAAACTGTAACAAACAAGACCATGTGTTACAAAGATTCTCTTTTGTTAATAATGAAAAACGTATTGGGTTCATGAACTGTGTAAATTCATTTGATCCGAAAAACTCCTAGGTTTACCAGAAATGAACTTTTGCTTGTAGGAAGACACAGGGTTTGTTTTAACTCCGTTTGTGAAGGGAAATTCAGACCAGTGTTCTCATGAATGAAATACCCTCTGTTTTGACGCAAGAAGCATCCTCTTCGTTCCAGAGTCTCCAATACAGCAAGAAACATGAGCTTGCCCAGAAAAAAAGAACTGTGTTTCCTACTCATATAGACAATATCTAGTTGAACTCTGCTTATGAAACTGTAACAAAGAAGACCATGTGTTCAAAGATGCTCTTTTGTTAATAATGAAAAACGTATTGGGTTCATAAACTGTTTAAATTCATTTGAGCCGAAAAACCCCTAGGTTTACCGGAAATGAACTCTTCCTTGAAGGAAGACACAGAGACTTTGGCTTAACTCTGATTCTGAAAGAAAATTCAGACCAGTGTTCTCATCCATGAAACATACTCTGTTTTAATGCAAGAATTATCCTTTTCTTTCCAGAGTCTCCAATACAGCAAGAAACAAGAGCATGCAGAGAATAAAAGAACAGTGTTTCCTACTCATATGGACCATATCTAGTTGAACTCTGCTTATGAAACTGTAACAAACCACAGCATCTCTTACATAGATGCTCTTTAGTTAATAGTGAAAAACGTGTTGGGTTCTTGAACTGTGTAAATTCATTTGAACCTAAAAATCACTGGGTTTACCGGAAAGGAACTCTTGCTTGTACGAAGACACAGAGCCTTTGGTTTAACTCCGTTTGTGAAGGGAAATTCAGACCAGTGTTCTCATCCATGAAAAATACTCTGTTTAAACACAAGAAGCATGCTCTTCTTTCCAGCGTCTCCAATCCAGCAATAAATATGAGCATGTCTAGAAAAAAAGAACTGTGTTTCCTACTTATATGGACCATATCTAGTTGAACTCTGCTTATGAAACTGTAAAAAACCACAGCATCTCTTACATAGATGCTCTTTTTTTAATAGTGAAAAACGTGTTGGGTTCGTGAACTGTGTAAATTCATTTGAGCCGAAAATTCACTGGTTTTACTGGATATGAACTCTTAGTTGTAGGAAGACACAGAGACTTTGTTTTAACTCTGATTCTGAAAGAAAATTCAGACCAGAGTTCTCATCCAGGAAACATACTCTGTTTTAACGCAAGAATTATCCTCTTCTTTCCAGAGTCTCCAATACAGCAAGAAACAAGAGCATTCCCAGAATAAAAGAATTGTGTTTCCAACTCATACGGACCATATCTGGTTGAACTCTGCTTATGAAACTGTAACAAACCAGAGCATCCCTTACATAGATGCTCTTTAGTTAATAGTGAAAATCGTGTTGGGTTCGTGAACTGTGTAAAATCATTTGAGCCGAAAAATCACTGGGTATACCAGAAATGAACTTTTGCTTGTAGGAAGACACAGGGTTTGGTTTAACTCCGTTTGTTAAGGGAAATTCAGACCAGTGTTCTCATCCATGAAATACCCTCTGTTTTGCCGCAAGAAGCATCCTCTTCTTTCCAGAGTATGCTATACAGCAAGAAATATGAGTATGTCCAGAAAAAAAGAACTGTGTTTCCTACTAATACGGACAATATCTAGTTGAACTCTGCTTATGAAACTGTAACAAACCACAGCATCTCTTACATAGATGCTCTTTAGTTAATATTGAAAAACGTATTGGGTTCATGAACTGTGTAAATTCATTTGAGCCGAAAAATCACTGGGTTTACCGGAAATGAACTATTGCTTGTAGGAAGACACAGAGCCTTTGGTTTAACTCCGTTTGTGAAGGGACATTCAGACCAGTATTCTCTTCCATGAAAAATACTCTGTTTTAACGCAAGAAGCATGCTCTTCTTTCCAGCGTCTCGAATCCAGCAAGAAACATGAGCATGCCCAGAAAAAAAGAACTGTGTTTCCTACTCATACGGACAATATCTAATTGAACTCTGCTTATGAAACTGTAACAAACAAGACCATATGTTCAAAGATGCTCTTTTGTTAATAATGAAAAACGTATTGGGTTCATGAACTGTGTAAATTCATTTGAGCCGAAAAACCCCTAGGTTTACCGGAAATGAACTCTTGCTTGTAGGAAGACACAGAAACTTTGGTTTAACTCTGATTCTGAAAGAAAATTCAGACCAGAGTTTTCATCCATGAAACACACTCTGTTTTAACGCAAGAAGCATGCTCTTCTTTCCAGCATCTCCAATACAGCAAGAAACATGAGTATGCCCAGAAAAAAAAAAACTGTGTTTCCTACTCATACGGACAATATCTAGTTGAACTCTGCTTATGAAACTGTAACAAACAAGAGCATGTTTTCAAAGATTCTCTTTTGTTAATAATGAAAAACGTATTGGGTTCATGAACTGTGTAAATTCATTTGAGCTGAAAAACCCCTAGGTTTACCGGAAATGAACTCCTGCTTGTAGGAAAACACAGAGACTTTGGTTTAACTCTGATTCTGAAAGAAAATTCAGACCAGTGTTCTCATCCATGAAACATACTCTGTTTTAACGCAAGAATTATCCTTTTCTTTCCAGAGTCTCCAATACAGCAAGAAACAAGAGCATGCCCAGAAAAAAGGAACAGTGTTTCCTACTCATATGGACCATATCTAGTTGAACTCTGCTTATGAAACTGTAACAAACCACAGCATCTCTTACAGAGATGCTCTTTAGTTAATAGTGAAAAACGTGTTGGGTTCGTGAACTGTGTAAATTCATTTGAGCCTAAAAATCACTGGGTTTACCAGAAATGAACTCTTGCTTGTAGGAAGACACAGAGCCTTTGGTTTAACTCCGTTTGTGAAGGGAAATTCAGACCAGTGTTCTCATCCCTGAAACATACTCTGTTTTAACGCAAGAAGCATGCTCTTCTTTCCAGCGTCTCCAATCCAGCAAGAAATATGAGCATGTTTAGAAAAAAAGAACTGTGTTTCCTACTCATATGGACCATATCTAGTTGAACTCTGCTCATTAAACTGTAACAAACCACAGCATCTCTTACTTAGATGATCTTTAGTTAATAGTGAAAATCGTGTTGGGTTCGTGAACTGTGCAAATTCATTTGAGACGAAAAATCACTGGGTATACCGGAAATGAACTCTTGCTTGTAGGAAGACAAAGAGCTTTTGGTTTAACTCCGTTTGTGAAGAGAAATTCAGACCAGTGTCCTCATCCATGAAACATACTCTGTTTTAACGCCTGAAACATGCTGTTCTTTCCAGCGTCTCCAATCCAGCAAGAAATATGAGCATGTCTAGAAAAAAAGAACTGTGTTTCCTACTCATATGGACCATATCTATTTGAACTCTGCTTATTAAACTATAACAAACCACAGCAACTCTTACATAGATGCTCTTTAGTTAATAGTGAAAAACGGGTGGGGTTCGTGAACTGTGTAAATTCATTTGAGCCGAAAAATCTCTGGGTTTACCGGAAATGAACTCTTGCTTGTAGAAAGACACAGAGACTTTGGTTTAACACCGTTACTGAAGGAAAATTCAGACCAGTGTTCTCATCCATGAAACACCATCTGTTTTAACGCAAGAAATATCCTCTTCTCTCCAGATTCCACAACACAGCAAGAAATATGAGCGTGTCCAGAAAAAAAGAACTGTGTTTCCAACTCATACGGACCATATCTAGTAGAATTCTGCTTATGAAACTGTAACAAACAACAGCATCTATTACGTGGATGCTCTTTAGTTAATATTGAAAAACGTTTTCGGTTCATGAACTGTGTAAATTCACTTGAGCCGAAAATTCACTGGTTTTACCAGATATGAACTCCTGCTTGTAGGAAGACACAGAGACTTTGGTTTAACTCCGATTCTGAAAGAAAATTCAGACCAGGGTTCTCATCCATGAAACATACTCTGTTTTAACGCAAGAATTATCCTTTTCTTTCCAGAGTCTCCAATACAGCAAGAAACAAGAGCATGCCAAGAATAAAAGAACAGTGTTTCCTACTCATATGGACCATGTCTAGTTGAACTCTGCTTATGAAACTGTAACAAACAACAGCATCTCTTACATAGATGCTCTTTAGTTAATAGTGAAAAACGTGTTGGGTTCGTGAACTGTGTAAATTCATTTGAGCCTAAAAATCACTGGGTTTACCGAAAATGAACCCTTGCTTGTAGGAAGACACAGAGCCTTTGGTTTATCTCCGTTTGTGAAGGGAAATTCAGACCAGTGTTCTCATCCATGAAACATACTCTGTTTTAACGCAAGAAGCATGCTCTTCTTTCCAGCGTCTCCAATCCAGCAAGAAATATGAGCATGTCTAGAAAAAAAGAACTATGTTTCCTATTCATATGGACCATATCTAGTTGAACTCTGCTTATGAAACTGTAAAAAACCACAGCATCTCTTACATAGATGCTCTTTAGTTAATAGTGAAAAACGTGTTGGGTTCGTGAACTGTGTAAATTCATTTGAGCCGAAAATTCACTGGTTTTACCAGATATGAACTCTTGCTTGTAGGAAGACACAGAGACTTTGTTTTAACTCCGATTCTGAAAGAAAATTCAGACCAGAGTTCGCATCCATGAAACATACTCTGTTTTAACGCAAGAATTATCCTCTTCTTTCCAGATTCTGCAATACAGCAAGAAACAAGAGCATTCCCAGAATAAAAGAACTGTTTTTCCCACTCATACGGACCATATCTGGTTGAACTCTGCTTATGAAACTGTAACTACCACAGCATCCCTTACATTGATGCTCTTTAGTTAATAGTGAAAATCATGTTGGGTTCGTGAACTGTGTAAATTCATTTGAGCCTAAAAATCACTGGGTTTACCGGAAATGAACTCTTGCTTGTGGGAAGACACAGAACCTTTGGTTTAACTCCGTTTGTGAAGGGAAATTCAGACCAGTGTTCTCATCCATGAAACATACTCTGTTTTAACACAAGAAGCATGCTCTTCTTTCCAGCGTCTGCAATCCAGCAAGAAATATGAGCATGTTTAGAAAAAAAGAACTGTGTTTCCTACTCATATGGACCATATCTAGTTGAACTCTGCTTATGAAACTGTAACAAACCACAGCATCTCTTACACAGATGCTCTTTAGTTAATAGTGAAAAACATGTTGGGTTCGTGAACTGTGTAAATTCATTTGAGCCGAAAAATCACTGGGTTTACCGGAAATGAACTCTTGCTTGTAGGAAGACACAGATCCTTTGCTTTATCTCCGTTTGTGAAGGGAAATTCAGACCAGTGTTCTCATCCATGAAACTTACTCTGTTTTAACGCAAGAAGCATGCTCTTCTTTCCAGCGTCTCCAATCCAGCAAGAAATATGGGCATGTCTAGAAAAAAAGAACTGTGTTTCCTATTCATATGGACCATATCTAGTTGAATTCTGCTTATGAAACTGTAAAAAACCACAGCATCTCTTCCATAGATTCTCTTTAGTTAATAGTGAAAAACGTGTTGGGTTCGTGAACTGTGTAAATTCATTTGAGCCGAAAATTCACTGGTTTTACCAGATATGAACTCTTGCTTGTAGGAAGACACAGAGACTTTGTTTTAACTCCGATTCTGAAAGAAAATTCAGACCAGAGTTCTCATCCATGAAACATACTCTGTTTTAACGCAAGAATTATCCTCTTCTTTCCAGAGTCTGCAATACAGCAAGAAACAAGAGCATTCCCAGAATAAAAGAACTGTTTTTCCCACTCACACGGACCATATCTGGTTGAACTCTGCTTATGAAAATGTAACAAACCACAGCATCCCTTACATAGATGCTCTTGAGTTAATAGTGAAAATCGTGTTGGGTTCGTGAACTGTGTAAATTCATTTGAGCTGAAAAATCACTGGGTATAACAGAAATGAACTCTTGCTTGTAGGAAGACACAGGGTTTGGTTTAACTCCGTTTGTGAAGGGAAATTCAGACCAGTGTTCTCATCCATGAAATACCCTCTGTTTTGACGCAAGAAGCATCCTCTTCTTTCCAGAGGCTGCAATACAGCAAGAAATATGAGCATGTCCAGAAAAAAAGAACTGTGTTTCCTACTCATACGGACCATATCTAGTTGAACTCTGCTTATAAAACTGTAACAAACCACAGCATCTCTTACATAGATGCTCTTTAGTGAATATTGAAAAACGTATTGGGTTTATGAACTGTGTAAATTCATTTGAGCCGAAAAATCACTGGGTTTACCGGAAATGAACTCTTGCTTGTAGGAAGACACAGAGGCTTTGGTTTCACTCCGTTTGTGAAGGGAATTTCAGACCAGAGTTTTCATCCATGAAACACACTCTGTTTTAACACAAGAAGCATGCTCTTCTTTCCAGCGTCTCCAATACAGCAAGAAACGTGAGCATGCCCAGAAAAAAAGAACTTTGTTTCCTACTCATACGGACAATATCTAGTTGAACTCTGCTCATGAAACTGTAACAAACAAGACCATGTGTTACAAAGATGCTCTTTTGTTAATAATGAAAAACGTATTGGGATTTAGGAACTGTGTAAATTCATTTGAGCTGAAAAACCCCTAGGTTTACCGGAAATGAACTCTTGCTTGTAGGAAGACACAGAGATTTTGGTTTAACTCTGATTCTGAAAGAAAATTCAGACCAGTGTTCTCATCCATGAAACATACTCTGTTTTAAGGCAAGAATTATCCTTTTCTTTCCAGAGTCTCCAATGCAGCAAGAAACAAGAGCATGCCCAGAAAAAAAGAACAGTGTTTCCTACTCATATGGACCATATTTAGTTGATCTCTGCTTATGAAACTGTAATAAACCACAGCATCTCTTACATAGATGCTCTTTAGTTAATAGTGAAAAACGTGTTGGGTTCTTGAACTGTGTAAATTCATTTGAGCCGAAAAATCACTGGTTTTACCGGAAATGAACTCTTGCTTGTAGGAAGACACAGGGTTTGGTTTAACTCCGTTTGTGAAGGGAAATTCAGACCAGTGTTCTCATCCATGAAATACCCTCTGTTTTGACGCAAGAAGCATCCTCTTCTTTCCAGAGTCTGCAATACAGCAAGAAATATGAGCATGTCCAGAAAAAAAGAACTGTGTTTCCTACTCATACGGACCATATCTAGTTGAACTCTGCTTATGAAACTGTAACAAACCACAGCATCACTTACATAGATGCTCTTTAGTTAATATTGAAAAACTTATTGGGTTCATGAACTGTGTAAATTCATTTGAGCCGAAAAATCACTGGGTTTACTGGAAATGAGCTCTTGCTTGTAGGAAGACACAGAGGCTTTGGTTTCACTCCGTTTTTGAAGGGAAATTCAGACCAGAGTTTTCATCCATGAAACACACTCTGTTTTAACGCAAGAAGCATGCTCTTCTTTCCAGCCTCTCCAATACAGCAAGAAACAAGAGCATGCCCAGAAAAAAAGAACTGTGTTTCCTACTCATACGGACAATATCTAGTTGAACTCTGCTTATGAAACTGTAACAAACCACAGCAGCTCTTACATAGATGCTCTTTAGTTAATATTGAAAAACGTATTGGGTTCATGAACTGTGTAAATTCATTTGAGCCGAAATATCACTGGGTTTACCGGAAATGAACTCTTGCTTGTAGGAAGACACAGAGCCTTTGGTTTAACTCCGTATGTGAAGGGAAACTCAGACCAGTGTTCTCATCCATGAAACATACTCTGTTTTAACGCAAGAATTATCCTCTTCTTTCCAGAGTCTGCAATACAGCAAGAAACAAGAGCATGCCCAGAAAAAAAGAACAGTGTTTCCTACTCATATGGACCATATCTAGTTGAACTCTGCTTATGAAACTGTAACAAACCACAGCCTCTCTTACATAGATGCTGTTTAGTTAATAGTGAAAATCATGTTGGGTTCTTGAACTGTGTTAATTCATTTGAGCCTAAAAATCACTGGGTATACCGGAAATGAACTCTTGCTTGTAGGAAGACACAGAGGCTTTGGTTTCACTCCGTTTTTGAAGGGAAATTCAGACCAGAGTTTTCATCCATGAAACACACTCTATTTTAACGCAAGAAGCATGCTCTTCTTTCCAGCGTCTCCAATACAGCAAGAAACAAGAGCATGCCCAGAAAAAAAGAACTGTGTTTCCTACTCATACGGACAATATCTAGTTGAACTCTGCTTATGAAACTGTAACAAACCACAGCATCTCTTACATAGATGCTCTTTAGTTAATATTGAAAAACGTATTGGGTTCATGAACTGTGTAAATTCATTTGAGCCGAAAAATCACTGGGTTTACCGGAAATGAACTCTTGCTTGTAGGAAGACACAGAGCCTTTGGTTTAACTCCGTATGTGAAGGGAAACTCAGACCAGTGTTCTCATCCATGAAACATACTCTGTTTTAACGCAAGAATTTTCCTCTTCTTTCCAGAGTCTGCAATACAGCAAGAAACAAGAGCATGCCCAGAAAAAAAGAACAGTGTTTCCTACTCATATGGACCATATCTAGTTGAACTCTGCTTATGAAACTGTAACAAACCACAGCCTCTCTTACATAGATGCTGTTTAGTTAATAGTGAAAATCATGTTGGGTTCTTGAACTGTGTTAATTCATTTGAGCCTAAAAATCACTGGGTATACCGGAAATGAACTCTTGCTTGTAGGAAGACACAGAACCTTTGGTTTAACTCCGTTTGTGAAGGGAAATTCAGACCAGTGTTCTCATCCATGAAATAGCCTCTGTTTTGACACAAGAAGCATCCTCTTCTTTCCAGAGGCTGCAATACAGCAAGAAATATGAGCATGTCCAGAAAAAAAGAACTGTGTTTCCTACTCATACGGACCATATCTAGTTGAACTCTGCTTATAAAACTGTAACAAACCACAGCATCTCTTACATAGATGCTCTTTAGTGAATATTGAAAAACGTATTGGGTTTATGAACTGTGTAAATTCATTTGAGCCGAAAAATCACTGGGTTTACCGGAAATGAACTCTTGCTTGTAGGAAGACACAGAGGCTTTGGTTTCACTCCGTTTGTGAAGGGAATTTCAGACCAGAGTTTTCATCCATGAAACACACTCTGTTTTAACACAAGAAGCATGCTCTTCTTTCCAGCGTCTCCAATACAGCAAGAAACGTGAGCATGCCCAGAAAAAAAGAACTTTGTTTCCTACTCATACGGACAATATCTAGTTGAACTCTGCTCATGAAACTGTAACAAACAAGACCATGTGTTACAAAGATGCTCTTTTGTTAATAATGAAAAACGTATTGGGATTTAGGAACTGTGTAAATTCATTTGAGCTGAAAAACCCCTAGGTTTACCGGAAATGAACTCTTGCTTGTAGGAAGACACAGAGATTTTGGTTTAACTCTGATTCTGAAAGAAAATTCAGACCAGTGTTCTCATCCATGAAACATACTCTGTTTTAAGGCAAGAATTATCCTTTTCTTTCCAGAGTCTCCAATGCAGCAAGAAACAAGAGCATGCCCAGAAAAAAAGAACAGTGTTTCCTACTCATATGGACCATATTTAGTTGATCTCTGCTTATGAAACTGTAATAAACCACAGCATCTCTTACATAGATGCTCTTTAGTTAATAGTGAAAAACGTGTTGGGTTCTTGAACTGTGTAAATTCATTTGAGCCGAAAAATCACTGGTTTTACCGGAAATGAACTCTTGCTTGTAGGAAGACACAGGGTTTGGTTTAACTCCGTTTGTGAAGGGAAATTCAGACCAGTGTTCTCATCCATGAAATACCCTCTGTTTTGACGCAAGAAGCATCCTCTTCTTTCCAGAGTCTGCAATACAGCAAGAAATATGAGCATGTCCATAAAAAAAGAACTGTGTTTCCTACTCATACGGACCATATCTAGTTGAACTCTGCTTATGAAACTGTAACAAACCACAGCATCACTTAAATAGATGCTCTTTAGTTAATATTGAAAAACTTATTGGGTTCATGAACTGTGTAAATTCATTTGAGCCGAAAAATCACTGGGTTTACTGGAAATGAGCTCTTGCTTGTAGGAAGACACAGAGCCTTTGGTTTAACTCCGTATGTGAAGGGAAACTCAGACCAGTGTTCTCATCCATGAAACATACTCTGTTTTAACGCAAGAATTATCCTCTTCTTTCCAGAGTCTGCAATACAGCAAGAAACAAGAGCATGCCCAGAAAAAAAGAACAGTGTTTCCTACTCATATGGACCATATCTAGTTGAACTCTGCTTATGAAACTGTAACAAACCACAGCCTCTCTTACATAGATGCTGTTTAGTTAATAGTGAAAATCATGTTGGGTTCTTGAACTGTGTTAATTCATTTGAGCCTAAAAATCACTGGGTATACCGGAAATGAACTCTTGCTTGTAGGAAGACACAGAACCTTTCGTTTAACTCCGTTTGTGAAGGGAAATTCAGACCAGTGTTCTCATCCATGAAACATACTCTGTTTTAACGCAAGAAGCATGCTCTTCTTTCCAGCGTCTCCAATCCAGCAAGAAATATGAGCATGTTTAGAAAAAAAGAACTGTGTTTCCTACTCATATGGACCATATCTAGTTGAACTCTGCTTATGAAACTGTAACAAACCACAGCATCTCTTACACAGATGCTCTTTAGTTAATAGTGAAAAACGTGTTGGGTTCGTGAACTGTGTAAATTCATTTGAGCCGAAAAATCACTGGGTTTACCGGAAATGAACTCTTGCTTGTAGGAAGACACAGATCCTTTGCTTTATCTCCGTTTGTGAAGGGAAATTCAGACCAGTGTTCTCATCCATGAAACTTACTCTGTTTTAACGCAAGAAGCATGCTCTTCTTTCCAGCGTCTCCAATCCAGCAAGAAATATGGGCATGTCTAGAAAAAAAGAACTGTGTTTCCTATTCATATGGACCATATCTAGTTGAATTCTGCTTATGAAACTGTAAAAAACCACAGCATCTCTTCCATAGATTCTCTTTAGTTAATAGTGAAAAACGTGTTGGGTTCGTGAACTGTGTAAATTCATTTGAGCCGAAAATTCACTGGTTTTACCAGATATGAACTCTTGCTTGTAGGAAGACACAGAGACTTTGTTTTAACTCCGATTCTGAAAGAAAATTCAGACCAGAGTTCTCATCCATGAAACATACTCTGTTTTAACGCAAGAATTATCCTCTTCTTTCCAGAGTCTGCAATACAGCAAGAAACAAGAGCATTCCCAGAATAAAAGAACTGTTTTTCCCACTCACACGGACCATATCTGGTTGAACTCTGCTTATGAAACTGTAACAAACCACAGCATCCCTTACATAGATGCTCTTTAGTTAATAGTGAAAATCGTGTTGGGTTCGTGAACTGTGTAAATTCATTTGAGCCGAAAAATCACTGGGTATAACAGAAATGAACTCTTGCTTGTAGGAAGACACAGAGACTTTGGTTTAACTCCGTTTGTGAAGGGAAATTCAGATCAGTGTTCTCATCCATGAAATACCCTCTGTTTTGACGCAAGAAGCATCCTCTTCTTTCCAGAGGCTGCAATACAGCAAGAAATATGAGCATGTCCAGAAAAAAAGAACTGTGTTTCCTACTCATACGGACCATATCTAGTTGAACTCTGCTTATGAAACTGTAACAAACCACAGCATCTCTTACATAGATGCTCTTTAGTTAATATTGAAAAACGTATTGGGTTCATGAACTGTGTAAATTCATTTGAGCCGAAAAATCACTGGGTTTACCGGAAATGAACTCTTGCTTGTAGGAAGACACAGAGGCTTTGGTTTCACTCCGTTTGTGAAGGGAAATTCAGACCAGAGTTTTCATCCATGAAACACACTCTGTTTTAACGCAAGAAGCATGCTCTACTTTCCAGCGTCTCCAATACAGCAAGAAACATGAGCATGCCCAGAAAAAAAGAACTTTGTTTCCTACTCATACGGACAATATCTAGTTGAACTCTGCTCATGAAACTGTAACAAACAAGACCATGTGTTACAAAGATGCTCTTTTGTTAATAATGAAAAACGTATTGGGATTTAGGAACTGTGTAAATTCATTTGAGCTGGAAAACCCCTAGGTTTACCGGAAATGAACTCTTGCTTGTAGGAAGACACAGAGACTTTGGTTTAACTCTGATTCTGAAAGAAAATTCAGACCAGTGTTCTCATCCATGAAACATACTCTGTTTTAAGGCAAGAATTATGCTTTTCTTTCCAGAGTCTCCAATACAGCAAGAAACAAGAGCATGCCCAGAAAAAAAGAACAGTGTTTCCTACTCATATGGACCATATTTAGTTTATCTATGCTTATGAAACTGTAATAAACCACAGCATCTCTTACATAGATGCTCTTTAGTTAATAGTGAAAAACGTGTTGGGTTCTTGAACTGTGTAAATTCATTTGAGCCGAAAAATCACTGGTTTTACCGGAAATGAACTCTTGCTTGTAGGAAGACACAGAGCCTTTGGTTTATCTCCGTTTGTGAAGGGAAATTCAGACCAGGGTTCTCATCCATGAAACACACTCTGTTTTAACGCAAGAAGCATGCTCTACTTTCCAGCGTCTCCAATACAGCAAGAAACATGAGCATGCCCAGAAAAAAAGAACTTTGTTTCCTACTCATACGGACAATATCTAGTTGAACTCTGCTCATGAAACTGTAACAAACAAGACCATGTGTTACAAAGATGCTCTTTTGTTAATAATGAAAAACGTATTGGGATTTAGGAACTGTGTAAATTCATTTGAGCTGAAAAACCCCTAGGTTTACCGGAAATGAACTCTTGCTGGTAGGAAGACACAGAGCCTTTGGTTTCACTCCGTTTGTGAAGGGAAATTCAGACCAGAGTTTTCATCCATGAAACACACTCTGTTTTAACGCAAGAAGCATGCTCTACTTTCCAGCGTCTCCAATACAGCAAGAAACATGAGCATGCCCAGAAAAAAAGAACTTTGTTTCCTACTCATACGGACAATATCTAGTTGAACTCTGCTCATGAAACTGTAACAAACAAGACCATGTGTTACAAAGATGCTCTTTTGTTAATAATGAAAAACGTATTGGGATTTAGGAACTGTGTAAATTCATTTGAGCTGAAAAACCCCTAGGTTTACCGGAAATGAACTCTTGCTTGTAGGAAGACACAGAGACTTTGGTTTAACTCTGATTCTGAAAGAAAATTCAGACCAGTGTTCTCATCCATGAAACATACTCTGTTTTAAGGCAAGAATTATGCTTTTCTTTCCAGAGTCTCCAATACAGCAAGAAACAAGAGCATGCCCAGAAAAAAAGAACAGTGTTTCCTACTCATATGGACCATATTTAGTTTATCTATGCTTATGAAACTGTAATAAACCACAGCATCTCTTACATAGATGCTCTTTAGTTAATAGTGAAAAACGTGTTGGGTTCTTGAACTGTGTAAATTCATTTGAGCCGAAAAATCACTGGGTTTACCGGAAATGAACTCTTGCTTGTAGGAAGACACAGAGGCTTTGGTTTCACTCCGTTTGTGAAGGGAAATTCAGACCACAGTTTTCATCCATGAAACACACTCTGTTTTAACGCAAGAAGCATGCTCTTCTTTCCAGCGTCTCCAATACAGCAAGAAACATGAGCATGCCCTGAAAAAAAGAACTGTGTTTCCTATTCATACAGACAATATCTAGTTGAACTCTGCTTATGAAACTGTAACAAACAAGACCATGTGTTCAAAGATGCTCTTTTGTTAATAATGAAAAACGTATTGGGTTCATGAACTGTGTAAATTCATTTGAGCCGAAAAATCACTGGTTTTACTGGATATGAACTCTTGCTTGTAGGAAGACACAGAGATTTTGGTTTAACTCTGATTCTGAAAGAAAATTCAGACCAGTGTTCTCATCCATGAAACATACTCTGTTTTAAGGCAAGAATTATCCTTTTCTTTCCAGAGTCTCCAATACAGCAAGAAACAAGAGCATGCCCAGAAAAAAAGAACAGTGTTTCCTACTCATATGGACCATATTTAGTTGATCTCTGCTTATGAAACTGTAATAAACCACAGCATCTCTTACATAGATGCTCTTTAGTTAATAGTGAAAAACGTGTTGGGTTCTTGAACTGTGTAAATTCATTTGAGCCGAAAAATCACTGGTTTTACCGGAAATGAACTCTTGCTTGTAGGAAGACACAGAGCCTTTGGTTTATCTCCGTTTGTGAAGGGAAATTCAGACCAGGGTTCTCATCCATGAAACATACTCTGTTTTAACGCAAGAAGCATGCTCTTCTTTCCAGCGTCTCCAATCCAGCAACAAATATGAGCATGTCTAGAAAAAAAGAACTGTGTTTCCTATTCATATGGACCATATCTAGTTGAACTCTGCTTATGAAACTGTAAAAAACCACAGCATCTCTTACATAGCTGCTCTTTAGTTAATAGTGAAAAACGTGTTGGGTTCGTGAACTGTGTAAATTCATTTGAGCCGAAAAATCACTGGGTATAACAGAAATGAACACTTGCTTGTAGGAAGACACAGGGTTTGGTTTAACTCCGTTTGTGAAGGGAAATTCAGACCAGTGTTCTCATCCATGAAATACCCTCTGTTTTGACGCAAGAAGCATCCTCTTCTTTCCAGAGTCTGCAATACAGCAAGAAATATGAGCATGTCCAGAAAAAAAGAACTGTGTTTCCTACTCATACGGACCATATCTAGTTGAACTCTGCTTATGAAACTGTAACAAACCACAGCATCTCTTACATAGATGCTCTTTAGTTAATATTGAAAAACGTATTGGGTTCATGAACTGTGTAAATTCATTTGAGCCGAAAAATCACTGGGTTTACTGGAAATGAGCTCTTGCTTGTAGGAAGACACAGAGGCTTTGGTTTCACTCCGTTTTTGAAGGGAAATTCAGACCAGAGTTTTCATCCATGAAACACACTCTGCTTTAACGCAAGAAGCATGCTCTTCTTTCCAGCGTCTCCAATACAGCAAGAAACAAGAGCATGCCCAGAAAAAAAGAACTGTGTTTCCTACTCATACGGACAATATCTAGTTGAACTCTGCTTATGAAACTGTAACAAACCACAGCATCTC
Source organism: Onychomys leucogaster (assembly GCA_949786385.1). Taxonomy (NCBI): domain Eukaryota; kingdom Metazoa; phylum Chordata; class Mammalia; order Rodentia; family Cricetidae; genus Onychomys; species Onychomys leucogaster. Next base: position 906,472 of record CATKUP010000070.1, read on the forward strand.
TTACATAGATGCTCTTTAGTTAATATTGAAAAACGTATTGGGTTCATGAACTGTGTAAATTCATTTGAGCCGAAAAATCACTGGGTTTACCGGAAATGAACTCTTGCTTGTAGGAAGACACAGAGACTTTGGTTTAACTCTGATTCTGAAAGAAAATTCAGACCAGTGTTCTCATCCATGAAACATACTCTGTTTTAAGGCAAGAATTATCCTTTTCTTTCCAGAGTCTCCAATACAGCAAGAAACAAGAGCATGCCCTGAAAAAAAGAACAGTGTTTCCTACTCATATGGACCATATTTAGTTGAACTCTGCTTATGAAACTGTAATAAACCACAGCATCTCTTACATAGATGCTCTTTAGTTAATAGTGAAAAACGTGTTGGGTTCTTGAACTGTGTAAATTCATTTGAGCCGAAAAATCACTGGGTTTACAGGAAATGAACTCTTGCTTGTAGGAAGACACAGAGGCTTTGGTTTCACTCCGTTTGTGAAGGGAAATTCAGACCAGAGTTTTCATCCATGAAACACACTCTGTTTTAACGCAAGAAGCATGCTCTTCTTTCCAGCGTCTCCAATACAGCAAGAAACGTGAGCATGCCCTGAAAAAAAGAACTGTGTTTCCTATTCATACAGACAATATCTAGTTGAACTCTGCTTATGAAACTGTAACAAACAAGACCATGTGTTCAAAGATGCTCTTTTGTTAATAATGAAAAACGTATTGGGTTCATGAACTGTGTAAATTCATTTGAGCCGAAAAATCACTGGTTTTACCGGATATGAACTCTTGCTTGTAGGAAGACACAGAGATTTTGGTTTAACTCTGATTCTGAAAGAAAATTCAGACCAGTGTTCTCATCCATGAAACATACTCTGTTTTAAGGCAAGAATTATCCTTTTCTTTCCAGAGTCTCCAATACAGCAAGAAACAAGAGCATGCCCAGAAAAAAAGAACAGTGTTTCCTACTCATATGGACCATATTTAGTTGATCTCTGCTTATGAAACTGTAATAAACCACAGCATCTCTTACATAGATGCTCTTTAGTTAATAGTGAAAAACGTGTTGGGTTCTTGAACTGTGTAAATTCATTTGAGCCGAAAAATCACTGGTTTTACCGGAAATGAACTCTTGCTTGTAGGAAGACACAGAGCCTTTGGTTTATCTCCGTTTGTGAAGGGAAATTCAGACCAGGGTTCTCATCCATGAAACATACTCTGTTTTAACGCAAGAAGCATGCTCTTCTTTCCAGCGTCTCCAATCCAGCAACAAATATGAGCATGTCTAGAAAAAAAGAACTGTGTTTCCTATTCATATGGACCATATCTAGTTGAACTCTGCTTATGAAACTGTAAAAAACCACAGCATCTCTTACATAGCTGCTCTTTAGTTAATAGTGAAAAACGTGTTGGGTTCGTGAACTGTGTAAATTCATTTGAGCCGAAAAATCACTGGGTATAACAGAAATGAACACTTGCTTGTAGGAAGACACAGGGTTTGGTTTAACTCCGTTTGTGAAGGGAAATTCAGACCAGTGTTCTCATCCATGAAATACCCTCTGTTTTGACGCAAGAAGCATCCTCTTCTTTCCAGAGTCTGCAATACAGCAAGAAATATGAGCATGTCCAGAAAAAAAGAACTGTGTTTCCTACTCATACGGACCATATCTAGTTGAACTCTGCTTATGAAACTGTAACAAACCACAGCATCTCTTACATAGATGCTCTTTAGTTAATATTGAAAAACGTATTGGGTTCATGAACTGTGTAAATTCATTTGAGCCGAAAAATCACTGGGTTTACTGGAAATGAGCTCTTGCTTGTAGGAAGACACAGAGGCTTTGGTTTCACTCCGTTTTTGAAGGGAAATTCAGACCAGAGTTTTCATCCATGAAACACACTCTGTTTTAACGCAAGAAGCATGCTCTTCTTTCCAGCGTCTCCAATACAGCAAGAAACAAGAGCATGCCCAGAAAAAAAGAACTGTGTTTCCTACTCATACGGACAATATCTAGTTGAACTCTGCTTATGAAACTGTAACAAACCACAGCATCTCTTACATAGATGCTCTTTAGTTAATATTGAAAAACGTATTGGGTTCATGAACTGTGTAAATTCATTTGAGCCGAAAAATCACTGGGTTTACCGGAAATGAACTCTTGCTTGTAGGAAGACACAGAGACTTTGGTTTAACTCTGATTCTGAAAGAAAATTCAGACCAGTGTTCTCATCCATGAAACATACTCTGTTTTAAGGCAAGAATTATCCTTTTCTTTCCAGAGTCTCCAATACAGCAAGAAACAAGAGCATGCCCAGAAAAAAAGAACAGTGTTTCCTACTCATATGGACCATATTTAGTTGAACTCTGCTTATGAAACTGTAATAAACCACAGCATCTCTTACATAGATGCTCTTTAGTTAATAGTGAAAAACGTGTTGGGTTCTTGAACTGTGTAAATTCATTTGAGCCGAAAAATCACTGGGTTTACAGGAAATGAACTCTTGCTTGTAGGAAGACACAGAGGCTTTGGTTTCACTCCGTTTGTGAAGGGAAATTCAGACCAGAGTTTTCATCCATGAAACACACTCTGTTTTAACGCAAGAAGCATGCTCTTCTTTCCAGCGTCTCCAATACAGCAAGAAACGTGAGCATGCCCTGAAAAAAAGAACTGTGTTTCCTACTCATACAGACAATATCTAGTTGAACTCTGCTTATGAAACTGTAACCAACAATACCATGTGTTCAAAGATGCTCTTTTGTTAATAATGAAAAACGTATTGGGTTCATGAACTGTGTAAATTCATTTGAGCCGAAAATTCACTGGTTTTACCAGATATGAACTCTTGCTTGTAGGAAGACACAGAGATTTTGGTTTAACTCTGATTCTGTAAGAAAATTCAGACCAGTGTTCTCATCCATGAAACATACTCTGTTTTAACGCAAGAATTATCCTCTTCTTTCCAGAGTCTGCAATACAGCAAGAAACAAGAGCATTCCCAGAATAAAAGAACTGTGTTTCCAACTCATACGGACCATATCTGGTTGAACTCTGCTTATGAAACTGTAATAAACCACAGCATCTCTTACATAGATGCTCTTTAGTTAATAGTGAAAAACGTGTTGGGTTCGTGAACTGTGTAAATTCATTTGAGCCAAAAATTCACTGGTTTTACCAGATATGAACTCTTGCTTGTAGGAGGACACAGAGACTTTGTTTTAACTCAGATTCTGAAAGAAAATTCAGACCAGAGTTCTCATCCATGAAACATACTCTGTTTTAACGCAAGAATTATCCTCTTCTTTGCAGAGTCTGCAATACAGCAAGAAACAAGAGCATTCCCAGAATAAAAGAACAGTTTTTCCCACTCATACGGACCATATCTGGTTGAACTCTGCTTATGAAACTGTAACAAACCACAGCATCCCTTACATAGATGCTCTTTAGTTAATAGTGAAAATCGTGTTGGGTTCGTGAACTGTGTAAATTCATTTGAGCCGAAAAATCACTGGGTATAAGAGAAATGAACTCTTGCTTGTAGGAAGAAACAGGGTTTGGTTTAACTCCGTTTGTGATGGGAAATTCAGACCAGTGTTCTCATCCATGAAATACCCTCTGTTTTGACGCAAGAAGCATCCTCTTCTTTCCAGAGTCTGCAATACAGCAAGCAATATGAGCATGTCCAGAAAAAAAGAACTGTGTTTCCTACTCTTACGGACCATATCTAGTTGAACTCTGCTTTTGAAACTGTAACAAACCCCACCATCTCTTACATAGATGCTCTTTAGTTAATATTGAAAAACGTATTAGGTTCATGAACTGTGTAAATTCATTTGAGCCGAAAAATCACTGGGTTTACCGGAAATGAACTCTTGCTTGTAGGAAGACACAGAGGCTTTGGTTTCACTCCGTTTGTGAAGGGAAATTCAGACCAGAGTTTTCATCCATGAAACACACTCTGTTTTAACGCAAGAAGCATGCTCTTCTTTCCAGCGTCTCCAATACAGCAAGAAACATGAGCACGCCCAGAAAAAAAGAACTGTGTTTCCTACTCATACGGACAATATCTAGTTGAACTCTGCTTATGAAACTGTAACAAACAAGACAATGTGTTACAAAGATGCTCTTTTGTTAATAATGAAAAACGTATTGGGTTTTATGAAATGTGTAAATTCATCTGAGCCGAAAAACCCCTAAGTTTACCGGAAATGAACTCTTGCTTGTAGGAAGACACAGAGACTTTGGTTTAACTCTGATTCTGAAAGAAAATTCAGACCAGTGTTCTCATCCATGAAACATACTCTGTTTTAAGGCAAGAATTATCCTTTTCTTTCCAGAGTCTCCAATGCAGCAAGAAATAAGAGCATGCCCAGAGAAAAAGAACAGTGTTTCCTACTCATATGGACCATATTTAGTTGATCTCTGCTTATGAAACTGTACTAAACCACAGCATCTCTTACATAGATGCTCTTTAGTTAATAGTGAAAAACGTGTTGGGTTCTTGAACTGTGTAAATTCATTTGAGCCGAAAAATCACTGGGTTTACCGGAAATGAACTCTTGCTTGTAGGAAGACACAGAGGCTTTGGTTTCACTCCGTTTGTGAAGGGAAATTCAGACCAGAGTTTTCATCCATGAAACACACTCTGTTTTAACGCAAGAAGCATGCTCTTCTTTCCAGCGTCTCCAATACAGCAAGAAACATGAGCATGCCCTGAAAAAAAGAACTGTGTTTCCTACTCATAGAGACAATATCTAGTTGAACTCTGCTTATGAAACTGTAACAAACAAGACCATGTGTTCAAAGATGCTCTTTTGTTAATAATGAAAAACGTATTGGGTTCATGAACTGTGTAAATTCATTTGAGCCGAAAATTCACTGGTTTTACCGGATATGAACTCTTGCTTGTAGGAAGACACAGAGACTTTGGTTTAACTCCGATTCTGAAAGAAAATTCAGACCAGTGTTCTCATCCATGAAACATACTCTGTTTTAACGCAAGAATTATCCTCTTCTTTCCAGAGTCTGCAATACAGCAAGAAAAAAGAGCATTCCCAGAATAAAAGAACTGTGTTTCCAACTCATACGGACCATATCTGGTTGAACTCTGCTTATGAAACTGTAAAAAACCACAGCATCTCTTACATAGATGCTCTTTAGTTAATAGTGAAAATCGTGTTGGGTTCGTGAACTGTGAATTCATTTGAGCCGAAAAATCACTGGGTATAACAGAAATGAACTCTTGCTTGTAGGAAGACACAGGGTTTGGTTTAACTCCGTTTGTGAAGGGAAATTCAGACCAGTGTTCTCATCCATGAAATACCCTCTGTTTTGATGCAAGAAGCATCCTCTTCTTTCCAGAGTCTGCAATACAGCAAGAAATATGAGCATGTCCAGAAAAAAAGAACTGTTTCCTACTCATACGGACCATATCTAGTTGAACCCTGCTTATGAAACTGTAACAAACAAGACCATGTGTTACAAAGATTCTCTTTTGTTAATAATGAAAAACGTATTGGGTTCATGAACTGTGTAAATTCATTTGAGCCGAAAAACCCCTAGGTTTACCGGAAATGAACTCTTGCTTGTAGGAAGACACAGAGACTTTGGTTTAACTCTGATTCTGAAAGAAAATTAAGACCAGTGTTCTCATCCATGAAACATACTCTGTTTTAACGCAAGAATTATCCTTTTCTTTCCAGAGTCTCCAATACAGCAAGAAACAAGAGCATGCCAAGAAAAAAAGAACAGTGTTTCCTACTCATATGGACCATATCTAGTTGAACTCTGCTTAGGAAACTGTAACAAACAACAGCATCTCTTACATAGATGCTCTTTAGTTAATAGTGTAAAACGTGATGGGTTCGTGAACTGTGTAAATTCATTAGAGCCGAAAAATCACTGTGTATACCGGAAATGAACTCTTGCTTGTAGTAAGACACAGGGTTTGGATTAACTCCGTTTGTGAAGGGAAATTCAGACCAGTGTTCTCATCCATGAAATACCCTCTGTTTTGACGCAAGAAGCATCCTCTTCTTTCCAGAGTCTGCAATACAGCAAGAAATATGAGCATGTCCAGAAAAAAAGAACTGTGTTTCCTACTAATACGGAACATATCTAGTTGAACTCTGCTTATGAAACTGTAACAAACCACAGCATCTCTTACATAGATGCTCTTTAGTTAATATTGAAAAACGTATTGCGTTCATGAATTGTGTAAATTCATTTGAGCCCAAAAATCACTGGGTTTACCGGAAATGTACTCTTGCTTGTAGGAAAACACAGACGCTTTGGTTTCACTCCGTTTGTGAAGGGAAATTCAGACCAGAGTTCTCATCCATGAAACACACTCTGTTTTAACGAAAAGAGTATGCTCTTCTTTCCAGCGTCTCAAATAATGCAGGAAACATGAGCATGCCCAGAAAAAAGAACTGTGTTTCATACTCATACGGACCATATCTATTTGAACTCTGCTTATGAAACTGTAACAAACAAGACCATGTGTTACAAAGATGCTCTTTTGTTAATAATGAAAAACGTATTGGGTTTTATGAACTGTGTAAATTCATTTGAGCAGAAAAACCCCTAGGTTTACCGGAAATGAACTCTTGCTTGTAGGAAGACACAGAGACTTTGGATTAACTCTGAATCAGAAAGAAAATTCAGACCAGTGTTCTCATCCATGAAACATACTGTGTTTAAAGGCAAGAATTATCCTTTTCTTTCCAGAGTCTCCAATACAGCAAGAAACAAGAGCATGCCCAGAAAAAAAGAACAGTGTTTCCTACTCATAAGGACCATATTTAGTTGAACTCTGCTTATGAAACTGTAATAAACCACAGCATCTCTTACATAGATGCTCTTTAGTTAATAGTGAAAAACGTGTTGGGTTCTTGAACTGTGTAAATTCATTTGAGCCGAAAAATCACTGGGTTTACCGGAAATGAACTCTTGCTTGTAGGAAGACACAGAGGCTTTGGTTTCACTCCGTTTGTGAAGGGAAATTCAGACCAGAGTTTTCATCCATGAAACACACTCTGTTTTAACGCAAGAAGCATGCTCTTCTTTCCAGCGTCTCCAATACAGCAAGAAACATGAGCGTGCCCTGAAAAAAAGAACTGTGTTTCCTACTCATACAGACAATATCTAGTTGAACTCTGCTTATGAAACTGTAACAAACAAGACCATGTGTTCAAAGATGCTCTTTTGTTAATAATGAAAAACCTATTGGGTTCATGAACTGTGTAAATTCATTTGAGCCGAAAATTCACTGGTTTTACCGGATATGAACTCTTGCTTGTAGGAAGACACAGAGACTTTGGTTTAACTCCGATTCTGAAAGAAAATTCAGACCAGTGTTCTCATCCATGAAACATACTCTGTTTTAGCGCAAGAATTATCCTTTTCTTTCCAGAGTCTCCAATACAGCAAGAAAAAAGAGCATGCCCAGAAAAAAAGAACAGTGTTTCCTACTCATATGGACCATATCTAGTTGAACTCTGCTTATGAAACTGTAACAAACCACAGCATCTCTTACATAGATGCTCTTTAGTTAATAGTGAAAAACGTGTTGGGTTCATGAACTGTGTAAATTCATTTGAGCCAAAAATTCACTGGTTTTACCGGATATGAACTCTTGCTTGTAGGAAGACACAGAGACTTTGGTTTAACTCCGATTCTGAAAGAAAATTCACACCAGTGTTCTCATCCATGAAACATACACTGTTTTAACGCAAGAATTATCCTCTTCTTTCAGAGTCTGCAATACAGCAAGAAACAAGAGCATTCCCAGAATAAAAGAACTGTGTTTCCAACATATACGGACCATATCTGGTTGAACTCTGCTTATGAAACTGTAACAAACCACAGCATCTCTTACATAGATGCTCTTTAGTTAATATTGAAAAACGTATAGCGTTCATGAATTGTGTAAATTCATTTGAGCCAAAAAATCACTAGGTTTACCGGAAATGTACTCTTGCTTGTAGGAACACACAGAGGCTTTGGTTTCACTCCGTTTGTGAAGGGAAATTCAGACCAGAGTTCTCATCCATGAAACACACTCTGTTTTAACGAAAAGAGTATGCTCTTCTTTCCAGCGTCTCAAATAAAGCAGGAAACATGAGCATGCCAGAAAAAAGAACTGTGTTTCATACTCATACGGACCATATCTATTTGAACTCTGCTTATGAAACTGTAACAAACCACAGCATCTCTTACATAGATGCTCTTAAGTTAATAGTGAAAAACGTGTTGGGTTCGTGAACTGTGTAAATTCATTTGAGCCTCAAAATCACTGGGTTTACCGGAAATGAAATCTTGCTTGTAGGAAGACACAGAGCCTTTGGTTTATCTCCGTTTGTGAAGGGAAATTCAGACCAGTGTTCTCATCCATGAAACATACTCTGTTTTAACGCAAGAAGCTTGCTCTTCTTTCCAGCGTCTCCAATCCAGCAAGAAATATGAGCATGTCTAGAAAAAAAGAACTGTGTTTCCTATTCATATGGACCATATCTAGTTGAACTCTGCTTATGAAACTGTAAAAAACCACAGCATCTCTTACATAGATGCTCTTTAGTTAATAGTGAAAAACGTGTTTGGTTTGTGAACTGTGTAAATTCATTTGAGCCGAAAATTCACTGGTTTTACCGGATATGAACTCTTGCTTGTAGGAAGACACAGAGATTTTGTTTTAACTCCGATTCTGAAAGAAAATTCAGACCAGAGTTCTCATCCATGAAACATACTCTGTTTTAACGCAAGAATTATCCTCTTCTTTCCAGAGTCTGCAATACAGCAAGAAACATGAGCATTCCCAGAATACAAGAACTGTGTTTCCAAATCATACGGACCATATCTGGTTGAACTCTGCTTATGAAACTGTAACAAACCACAGCATCTCTTACATAGATGCTCTTTAGTTAATAGTGAAAATCGTGTTGGGTTCGTTAACTGTGTAAATTCATTAGAGTCGAAAAATCACTGGGTATACCAGAAATGAACACTTGCTTGTAGGAAGACACAGGGTTTGGTTTAACTCCGTTTGTGAAGGGAAATTCAGACCAGTGTTCTCATCCATGAAATACCCTCTGTTTTGACGCAAGAAGCATCCTCTTCTTTCCAGATTCTGCAATACAGCAAGAAATATGAGCATGTCCAGAAAAAAAGAACTGTGTTTCCTACTCATACGGACCTTATCTAGTTGAACTCTGCTTATGAAACTGTAACAAACCACAGCATCTCTTACATAGATGCTCTTTAGTTAATATTGAAAAACGTATTGCGTTCATGAATTGTGTAAATTCATTTGAGCCGAAAAATCACTGGGTTTACCGGAAATGTACTCTTGCTTGTAGGAACACACAGAGGCTTTGGTTTCACTCCGTTTGTGAAGGGAAATTAGGACCAGAGTTCTCATCCATGAAACACACTCTGTTTTAACGAAAAGAGTATGCTCTTCTTTCCAGCATCTCAAATAAAGCAGGAAACATGAGCATGCCCAGAAAAAAGAACTGTGTTTCATACTCATACGGACCATATTTGAACTCTGCTTATGAAACTGTAACAAACCACAGCATCTCTTACATAGATGCTCTTTAGTTAATAGTGAAAAACGTGTTGGGTTCTTGAACCTTGTAAATTCATTTGAGCCTAAAAATCACTGGGTTTACCGGAAATGAACTCTTGCTTGTAGGAAGACACAGAGGCTTTGGTTTCAGTCCGTTTGTGAAGGGAAATTGAGACCCGAGTTTTCATCCATGAAACACACTCTGTTTTAACGCAAGAAGCATGCTCTTCTTTCCAGCGTCTCCAATACAGCAAGAAACATGAGCATGCCCAGAAAAAAAGAACTGTGTTTCCTACTCATACAGACAATATCTATTTGAACTCTGCTAATGAAACTGTAGCAAACAAGACCATGTGTTCAAAGATGCTCTTTTGTTAATTATGAAAAACGTATTGGGTTCATGAACTGTGTAAATTCATTTGAGCTGAAAAATCACTGGGTTTACAGGAAATGAACTCTTGGTTGTAGGAAGACACAGAGGCTTTGGTTTCATTCCGTTTGTGAAGGAAAATCAGACCAGAGTTTTCATCCATGAAACACACTCTGTTTTAACGCAAGAAGCATGCTCTTCTTTCCAGCATCTCCAATACAGCAAGAAACATGAGCATGCCCAGAAAAAAAGAACTGTGTTTCCTACTCATACGGACAATATCTAGTTGAACTCTGCTTATGAAACTGTAACAAACCACAGCATCTCTTACATAGATGCTCTTTAGTTAATATTGAAAAACGTATTGCGTTCATGAATTGTGTAAATTCATTTGAGCCGAAAAATCACTGGGTTTACCGGAAATGTACTCTTGCTTGTAGGAACACACAGAGGCTTTGGTTTCACTCCGTTTGTGAAGGGAAATTAGGACCAGAGTTCTCATCCATGAAACACACTCTGTTTTAACGAAAAGAGTATGCTCTTCTTTCCAGCGTCTCAAATAAAGCAGGAAACATGAGCATGCCCAGAAAAAAGGACTGTGTTTCATACTCATACGGACCATATTTGAACTCTGCTTATGAAACTGTAACAAACCACAGCATCTCTTACATAGATGCTCTTTAGTTAATAGTGAAAAACGTGTTGGGTTCTTGAACCTTGTAAATTCATTTGAGCCTAAAAATCACTGGGTTTACCGGAAATTAACTCTTGCTTGTAGGAAGACACAGAGGCTTTGGTTTCAGTCCGTTTGTGAAGGAAAATCAGACCAGAGTTTTCATCCATGAAACACACTCTGTTTTAACGCAAGAAGCATGCTCTTCTTTCCAGCATCTCCAATACAGCAAGAAACATGAGCATGCCCAGAAAAAAAGAACTGTGTTTCCTACTCATACGGACAATATCTAGTTGAACTCTGCTTATGAAACTGTAACAAACCACAGCATCTCTTACATAGATGCTCTTTAGTTAATATTGAAAAACGTATTGCGTTCATGAATTGTGTAAATTCATTTGAGCCGAAAAATCACTGGGTTTACCGGAAATGTACTCTTGCTTGTAGGAACACACAGAGGCTTTGGTTTCACTCCGTTTGTGAAGGGAAATTAGGACCAGAGTTCTCATCCATGAAACACACTCTGTTTTAACGAAAAGAGTATGCTCTTCTTTCCAGCGTCTCAAATAAAGCAGGAAACATGAGCATGCCCAGAAAAAAGAACTGTGTTTCATACTCATACGGACCATATTTGAACTCTGCTTATGAAACTGTAACAAACCACAGCATCTCTTACATAGATGCTCTTTAGTTAATAGTGAAAAACGTGTTGGGTTCTTGAACCTTGTAAATTCATTTGAGCCTAAAAATCACTGGGTTTACCGGAAATTAACTCTTGCTTGTAGGAAGACACAGAGGCTTTGGTTTCAGTCCGTTTGTGAAGGGAAATTCAGACCCGAGTTTTCATCCATGAAACACACTCTGTTTTAACGCAAGAAGCATGCTCTTCTTTCCAGCGTCTCCAATACAGCAAGAAACATGAGCATGCCCAGAAAAAAAGAACTGTGTTTCCTACTCATACAGACAATATCTAGTTGAACTCTGCTTATGAAACTGTAGCAAACAAGACCATGTGTTCAAAGATGCTCTTTTGTTAATTATGAAAAACGTATTGGGTTCATGAACTGTGTAAATTCATTTGAGCTGAAAAATCACTGGGTTTACAGGAAATGAACTCTTGGTTGTAGGAAGACACAGAGGCTTTGGTTTCATTCCGTTTGTGAAGGAAAATCAGACCAGAGTTTTCATCCATGAAACACACTCTGTTTTAACGCAAGAAGCATGCTCTTCTTTCCAGCATCTCCAATACAGCAAGAAACATGAGCATGCCCAGAAAAAAAGAACTGTGTTTCCTACTCATACAGACAATATCTAGTTGAACTCTGCTTATGAAACTGTAACAAACAAGACCATGTGTTCAAAGATGCTCTTTTGTTAATAATGAAAAACGTATTGGGTTCATGAACTGTGTAAATTCATTTGAGCTTAAAAACCCCCTAGGTTTACCGGAAATGAACTCTTGCTTGTACGAAGACACAGAGCCTTTGGTTTAACTCCGTATGTGAAGGGAAATTCAGACCAGTGTTCTCATCCATGAAACATACTCTGTTTTAACGCAAGAAGCATGCTCTTCTTTCCAGCTTCTCCAATCGAGCAAGAAATATGAGCATGTCTAGAAAAAAAAGAACTGTGTTTCCTACTCATATGGACCATATCTAGTTGAACTCTGCTTATGAAACTGTAACAAACCACAGCATCTCTTACATAGATGCTCTTTAGTTAATAGTGAAAAACGTGTTGGGTTCGTGTACTGTGTAAATTCATTTGAGCCGAAAATTCACTGGTTTTACCGTTTATGAACTCTTGCTTGTAGGAAGATACAGAGACTTTGGTTTAACTCCTATTCTGAATGAAAATTCAGACCAGTGTTCTCATCTATGAAACATTCTCTGTTTTAACGCAAGAATTTTCCTCTTCTTTTCAGAGACTGCAATACAGCAAGAAACAAGAGCATTCCCAGAATAAAAGAACTGTGTTTCCAACTCATACGGACCATATCTGGTTGAACTCTGCTTATGAAACTGTAACAAACCACAGCACCCCTTACATAGATGCTCTTTAGTTAATAGTGAAAATCGTGTTGGGTTCGTGAACTGTGTAAATTCATTAGAGACGAAAAATCACTGGGTATACCAGAAATGAACTCTTGCTTGTAGGAAGACACAGGGTTTGGTTTAACTCCGTTTGTGAAGGGAAATTCAGACCAGTGTTCTCATCCATGAAATACCCTCTGTTTTGACGCAAGAAGCATCCTCTTCTTCCCAGAGTCTGCAATACAGCAAGAAATATGAGCATGTCCAGAAAAAAAGAACTGTGTTTCCTACTGATACGGACCATATCTAGTTGAACTCTGCTTATGAAACTGTAACAAACCACAGCATCTCTTACATAGATGCTCTTTAGTTAATATTGAAAAACGTATTGGGTTCATGAACTGTGTAAATTCATTTGAGCCGAAAAATCACTGGGTTTACCGGAAATGTACTCTTGCTTGTAGGAAAACACAGAGGCTTTGGTTTCACTCCGTTTGTGAAGGGAAATTCAGACCAGAGTTCTCATCCATGAAACACACTCTGTTTTAACGAAAAGAGTATGCTCTTCTTTCCAGCGTCTCAAATAAAGCAGGAAACATGAGCATGCCCAGAAAAAAGAACTGTGTTTCATACTCAAACGGACCACATCTATTTGAACTCTGCTTATGAAACTGTAACAAACCACAGCATCTCTTACATAGATGCTCTTTAGTTAATAGTGAAAAACGTGTTGGGTTCGTGAACTGTGTAAATTCATTTGAGCCTCAAAATCACTGGGTTTACCGGAAATGAAATCTTGCTTGTAGGAAGACACAGAGCCTTTGGTTTATCTCCGTTTGTGAAGGGAAATTCAGACCAGTGTTCTCATCCATGAAACATACTCTGTTTTAACGCAAGAATTATCCTCTTCTTTCCAGAGTCTGCAATACAGCAAGAAACAAGAGCATTCCCAGAATAAAAGAACTGTGTTTCCAACTCATACGGACCATATCTGGTTGAACTCTGCTTATGAAAGTGTAACAAAACACAGCATCCCTTACATAGATGCTCTTTAGTTAATAGTGAAAATCGTGTTGGGTTCGTGAACTGTGTAAATTCATTTGAGCCGAAAAATCACTGGGTATAACAGAAATGAACACTTGCTTGTAGGAAGACACAGGGTTTGGTTTAACTCCGTTTGTGAAGGGAAATTCAGACCAGTGTTCTCATCCATGAAATACCCTCTGTTTTGACGCAAGAAGCATCCTCTTCTTTCCAGAGTCTGCAATACAGCAAGAAATATGAGCATGTCCAGAAAAAAAGAACTGTGTTTCCTACTCATACGGACCATATCTAGTTGAACTCTCCTTATGAAACTGTAACAAACAAGACCATGTGTTACAAAGATGCTCTTTTGTTAATAATGAAAAACGTATTGGGTTTTATGAACTGTGTAAATTCATTTGAGCCGAAAAACCCCTAGGTTTACCGGAAATGAACTCTTGCTTGTCGGAAGACACAGAGACTTTGGTTTATCTCTGATTCTGAAAGAAAATTCAGACCAGTGTTCTCATCCATGAAACGTACTCTGTTTAACGGCAAGAATTATCCTTTTCTTTCCAGAGTCTCCAATACAGCAAGAAACAAGAGCATGCCAAGAAAAAAAGAACAGTGTTTCCTACTCATATTGACCATATTTAGTTGAACTCTGCTTATAAAACTGTAATAAACCACAGCATCTCTTACATAGATGCTCTTTAGTTAATAGTGAAATACGTGTTGGGTTCTTGAACTGTGTAATTTCATTTGAGCCGAAAAATCACTGGGTTTACCGGAAATGAACTCTTGCTTGTAGGAAGACACAGAGGCTTTTCTTTCACTCCGTTTGTGAAGGGAAATTCAGACCAGAGTTTTCATCCATGAAACACACTCTGTTTTACCGCAAGAAGCATGCTCTTCTTTCCAGCGTCTCTAATACAGCATGAAACATGAGCATGCCCAGAAAAAAGAACTGTGTTTCCTACTCATACAGACAATATCTAGTTGAACTCTGCTTATGAAACTGTAACAAACCACAGCATCTCTTACATAGATGCTCTTTAGTTAATAGTGAAAAACGTGTTGGGTTCATGAACTGTGTAAATTCATTTGAGCCGAAAATTCACTGGTTTTACCAGATATGAACTCTTGCTTGTAGGAGGACACAGAGACTTTGTTTTTACTCCGATTCTGAAAGAAAATTCAGACCAGAGTTCTCATCCATGAAACATACTCTGTTTTAATGCAAGAATTATCCTCTTCTTTCCAGAGTCTGCAATACAGCAAGAAACAAGAGCATTCCCAGAATAAAAGAACTGTTTTTCCCACTCATACGGACCATATCTGGTTGAACTCTGCTTATGAAACTGTAACAAACCACAGCATCCCTTACATAGATGCTCTTTAGTTAATAGTGAAAATCGTGTTGGGTTCGTGAACTGTGTAAATTCATTTGAGCCGAAAAATCACTGGGTATAACAGAAATGAACTCTTGCTTGTAGGAAGACACAGGGTTTGGTTTAACTCCGTTTGTGAAGGGAAATTTAGACCAGTGTTCTCATCCATGAAATACCCTCTGTTTTGACGCAAGAAGTATCCTCTTCTTTCCAGAGTCTGCAATACAGCAAGAAATATAAGCATGTCCAGAAAAAAATAACTGTGTTTCCTACTCATACGGACCATATCTAGTTGAACTCTGCTGATGAAACTGTAACAAACCACAGCATCTCTTACATAGATGCTCTTTAGTTAATATTGAAAAACGTATTGGGTTCATGAACTGTGTAAATTCATTTGAGCCGAAAAATCACTGGGTTTACCGGAAATGAACTTTTGCTTGTAGGAAGACACAGAGGGTTTGGTTTCACTCCGTTTGTGAAGGGAAATTCAGACCAGAGTTTTCAACCATGAAACACACTCTGTTTTAACGCAAGAAGCATGCTCTTCTTTCCAGCGTCTCCAATACAGCAAGAAACATGAGCATTCCCAGAAAAAAAGGACTGTGTTTCCTACTCATACGGACAATATCTAGTTGAACTCTGCTTATGAAACTGTAACAAACAAGACCATGTGTTACAAAGATGCTCTTTTGTTAATAATGAAAAACATGTTGTGTTTTATGAACTGTGTAAATTCATTTGAGCCAAAAAACCCCTAGGTTTACCGGAAATGAACTCTTGCTTGTAGGAAGACACAGAGACTTTGGTTTAACTCTGATTCTGAAAGAAAATTCAGACCAGTGTTCTCATCCATGAAATATACTCTGTTTTAAGGCAAGAATTATCCTTTTCTTTCCAGAGTCTCCAATACAGCAAGAAACAAGAGCATGCCCAGAAAAAAAGAACAGTGTTTCCTACTCATATGGACCATATTTAGTTGAACTCTGCTTATGAAACTGTAATAAACCACAGCATATCTTACATAGATGCTCTTTAGTTAATAGTGAAAAACGTGTTGGGTTCTTGAACTGTGTAAATTCATTTGAGCCAAAAAATCACTGGGTTTACCGGAAATGATCTCTTGCTTGTAGGAAGACACAGAGGCTTTGGTTTCACTCCGTTTGTGAAGGGAAATTAAGACCAGAGTTTTCATCCATGAAACACACTCTGTTTTAACGCAAGAAGCATGCTCTTCTTTCCAGCGTCTCCAATACAGCAAGAAACATGAGCATGCCCTGAAAAAAAGAACTGTGTTTCCTACTCATACAGACAATATCTAGTTGAACTCTGCTTATGAAACTGTAACAAACAAGACGATGTGTTCAAAGATGCTCTTTTGTTAATAATGAAAAACGTATTGGGTTCATGAACTGTGTAAATTCATTTGAGCCGAAAATTCACTGGTTTTACCGGATATGAACTCTTGCTTGTAGGAAGACACAGAGACTTTGTTTAACTCCGATTCTGAAAGAAAATTCAGACCAGTGTTCTCATCCATGAAACATACTCTGTTTTAACGCAAGAATTATCCTCTTTGTTCCAGAGTCTGCAATACAGCAAGAAACAAGAGCATTCCCAGAATAAAAGAAATGTGTTTCCAACTCATAGGGACCATATCTGGTTGAACTCTGCTTATGAAACTGTAACAAACCACAGCATCCGTTACATAGATGCTCTTTAGTTAATAGTGAAAATCGTGTTGGGTTCGTGAACTGTGTAAATAGATTTGAGCCTAAAAATCACTGGGTTTACCAGAAATGAACTCTTGCTTGCAGGAAGACACAGAGCCTTCGTTTTAACTCCGTTTGTGAAGGGAAATTCAGACCAGTGTTCTCATCCATGAAACATACTCTGTTTTAATGCAAGAAGCATCCTCTTCTTTCCATAGTCTGCAATACAGCAAGAAATATGAGCATGTCCAGAAAAAAAGAACTGTGTTTCCTACTCATACGGACCATATCTAGGTGAACTCTGCTTATGAAACTGTAACAAACAAGACCATGTGTTACAAAGATTCTCTTTTGTTAATAATGAAAAACGTATTGGGTTCATGAACTGTGTAAATTCATTTGAGCCGAAAAACCCCTAGGTTTACCGGAATTGAATTCTTGCTTGTAGGAAGACACAGAGACTTTGGTTTAACCCCGTTTCTGAAGGAAAATTCAGACCAGTGTTCTCATCCATGAAACACCATCTGTTTTAACGCAAGAAACATCCTCTTCTTTCCAGAGTCCACAACCCAGCAAGAAATATGAACATGTCCAGAAAAAAAGAACTGTGTTTCCTACTCATACGTACCATATCTAGTAGAATTCTGCTTATGAAACTGTAATAAACGACCACATCTCTTACGTGGATGCTCTTTAGTTAATAGTGAAAAACGTGTTCGGTTCGTGAACTGTGTAAATTCATTTGAGCCTAAAAATCACTGGGTTTACCGGAAATGAACTCTTGCTTGTAGGAAGACACAGAGCCTTTGGTTTATCTCCGTTAGTGAAGGGAAATTCAGACCAGTGTTCTCATCCATGAAACATACTCTGTTTTAATGCAAGAAGCATGCTCTTCTTTCCAGCGTCTCCAATCCAGCAAGAAATATGAGAATGTCTAGAAAAAAAGAACTGTGTTTCCTATTCATATGGACCATATCTAGTTGAACTCTGCTTATGAAACTGTAAAAAACCACAGCATCTCTTACATAGATGCTCTTTAGTTAATAGTGAAAAACGTGTTGGGTTCGTGAACTGTGTAAATTCATTTGAGCCGAAAATTCACTGGATTTACTGGATATGAACTCTTGCATGTAGGAAGACACAGAGACTTTGGTTTAACTCCGATCCTGAAAGAAAATTCAGACCCGTGTTCTCATCCATGAAACATACTCTCTTTTAACGCAAGAATTATCCTCTTCGTTCCAGAGTCTGCAATACAGCAAGAAACAAGAGCATTCCCAGAATAAAAGAAATGTGTTTCCAACTCATACGGACCATATCTGGTTGAACTCTGCTTATGAAACAGTAACAAACCAAAGCATCTCTTACATAGATGCTCTTTAGTTAATAGTGAAAATCGTGTTGGGTTCGTGAACTGTGTAAATTCATTTGAGCCGAAAAATCACAGGGTATACCAGAAATGAACTCTTCCTTGTAGGAAGACACAGGGTTTGGTTTAACTCCTTTTGTGAAGGGAAATTCAGACCAGTGTTCTCATCCAGGAAATACCCTCTGTTTTGACGCAAGAAGCATCCTCTTCTTTCCAGAGTCTGCAATACAGCAAGAAATATGAGCATGTCCAGAAAAAAAGAACTGTGTTTCCTACTCATACGGACCATATCTAGTTGAACTCTGCTTATGAAACTGTAACAAACAAGACCATGTGTTACAAAGATTCTCTTTTGTTAATAATGAAAAACGTATTGGTTTCATGAACTGTGTAAATTCATTTGAGCCGAAAAACCCCTAGGTTTACCGGAATTGAATTCTTGCTTGTTGGAAGACAGAGAGACTTTGGTTTAACCCCGTTTCTGAAGGAAAATTCAGACCAGTGTTCTCATCCATGAAACACCATCTGTTTTAACGCAAGAAACATCCTCTTCTTTCCAGAGTCCACAACCAAGCAAGAAATATGAACATGTCCAGAAAAAAAGAACTGTGTTTCCTACTCATACGTATCATATCTAGTAGAATTCTGCTTATGAAACTGTAATAAACGACCGCATCTCTTACGTGGATGCTCTTTATTTAATAGTGAAAAACGTGTTCGGTTCGTGAACTGTGTAAATTCATTTGAGTCAAAAATTCACTGGTTTTACCGGATATGAACTCTTACTTGAAGGAAGACAAAGAGACTTTGGTTTAACTCTGATTCTGAAAGAAAATTCAGACCAGTGTTCTCATCCATGAAACATACTCTGTTTTAATGCAAGAAGCATGCTCTTCTTTCCAGCGTCTCCAATCCAGCAAGAAATATGAGCATGGCTAGAAAAAAAGAACTGTGTTTCCTATTCATATGGACCATATCTAGTTGAACTCTGCTTATGAAACTGTAAAAAACCACAGCATCTCTTACATAGATGCTCTTTAGTTAATAGTGAAAAACCTGTTGGGTTCGTGAACTGTGTAAATTCATTTGAGCCGAAAATTCACTGGATTTACTGGATATGAACCCTTGCTTGTAGGAAGACACAGAGACTTTGGTTTAACTCCGATTCGGAAAGAAAATTCAGACCAGTGTTCTCATCCATGAAACATAGTCTCTTTTAACGCAAGAATTATCCTCTTCGTTCCAGAGTCTGCAATACAGCAAGAAACAAGAGCATTCCCAGAATAAAAGAACTGTGTTTCCAACTCATACGGACCATATCTGGTTGAACTCTGCTTATGAAACAGTAACAAACCACAGCATCTCTTACATAGATGCTCTTTAGTTAATAGTGAAAATCGTGTTGGGTTCGTGAACTGTGTAAATTCATTTGAGCCGAAAAATCACTGGGTATAACAGAAATGAACTCTTGCTTGTAGGAAGACACAGGGTTTGTTTTAACTCCGTTTGTGAAGGGAAATTCAGACCAGTGATCTCATCCATGAAATACCCTCTGTTTTGACGCAAGAAGCATCCTCTTCTTTCCAGAGTCTGCAATACAGCAAGAAATATGAGCATGTCCAGAAAAAAAGAACTGTGTTTCCTACTCATACGGACCATATCTAGTTGAACTCTGCTTAAGAAACTGTAACAATACACAGCATCTCTTACATAGATGCTCTTTAGTTAATATTGAAAAAAGTATTGGGTTCATGAACTGTGTAAATTCATTTGAGCCGAAAAATCACTGGGTTTACCGGAAATGAACTCTTGGTTGTAGGAAGACACAGAGGATTTGGTTTCACTCCGTTTGTGAAGGGAAATTCAGACCAGAGTTCTCATCCATGAAACACACTCTGTTTTAACGAAAAGAGTATGCTCTTCCATCCAGCGTCTCAAATAAAGCAGGAAACATGAGCATGCCCAGAAAAAAGAACTGTGTTTCATACTCATATGGACCATATCTATTTGAACTCTGCTTATGAAATTGTAACAAACCACAGCATCTCTTACATAGATGCTCTTTAGTTAATAGTGAAAAACGTGTTGGGTTCGTGAACTGTGTAAATTCATTTGAGCCTAAAAATCACTGGGTTTACCGGAAATGAAATCTTGCTTGTAGGAAGACACAGAGCCTTTCGTTTATCTCCGTTTGTGAAGGGAAATTCAGACCAGTGTTCTCATCCATGAAACATACTCTGTTTTAACACAAGAAGCATGCTCTTCGTTCGAGCGTCTCCAATCAAGCAAGAAATAGGGGCATGTCTAGAAAAAAAAACTGTGTTTCCTACTCATATGGACCATATCTACTTGAACTCTGCTTATGAAACTGTAACAAACCACAGCATCTCTTACATAGAAGCTCTTTAGTTAATAGTGAAAAACGTGTTGGCTTCGTGAACTGTGTAAATTCCTTTGAGCAGAAAATTCACTGGTTTTACCAGATATGAACTCTTGCTTGTAGGAAGACACAGAGACTTTGGTTTAACTCCGATTCTGAAAGAAAATTCAGACCAGTGTTCTCATCCATGAAATACCCTCTGTTTTGACGCAAGAAGCATCCTCTTCTTTCCAGAGTCTGCAATACAGCAAGAAATATGAGCATGTCCAGAAAAAAAGAACTGTGTTTCCTACTCATATTGACCATATCTAGTTGAACTCTGCTTATGAAACTGTAACAAACCACAGCATCTCTTACATAGATGCTCTTTAGTTAATATTGAAAAACGTGATGGGTTCGTGAACTGTGTAAATTCATTTAGCTGAAAAATCACTGGGTTTACCGGAAATGAACTCTTGGTTGTAGGAATACACAGAGGCTTTGGTTTCACTCCGTTTGTGAAGGGAAATTCAGACCAGAGTTTTCATCCATGAAACACACTCTGTTTTAACGCAAGAAGCATGCTCTTCTTTACAGCGTCTCCAATACAGCAAGAAACATGAGCATGCCTAGAAAAAAAGAACTGTCTTTCCTACTCATACGGACAATATCTAGTTGAACTCTGCTTATGAAACTGTAACAAACAAGGCCGTGTGTTCAAAGATGCTCTTTTGTTAATATTGAAAAACGTATTGGGTTCATGAACTGTGTAAATTCATTTGAGCTGAAAAACCCCTAGGTTTACCGGAAATGAACTCTTGCTTGTAGGAAGACACAGAGACTTTGGTTTAACTGTGATTCTGAAAGAAAATTCAGACCAGTGTTCTCATCCATGAAACATACTCTGTTTTAGCGCAAGAATTATCCTTTTCTTTCCAGAGTCTCCAATACAGCAAGAAACAAGAGCATGCCCAGAAAAAAAGAACAGTGTTTCCTACTCATATGGACCATATCTAGTTGAACTCTGCTTATGAAACTGTAACAAACCACAGCATCCCTTACATAGATGCTCTTTAGTTAATAGTGAAAAACGTGTTGGGTTCGTGAACTGTGTAAATTCATTTGAGCCTAAAAATCACTGGGTTTACCGGAAATGAAATCTTGCTTGTAGGACGACACAGAGGCTTTGGTTTATCTCCGTTTGTGAAGGGAAATTCAGACCAGTGTTCTCATCCATGAAACATACTCTGTTTTAACACAAGAAGCATGCTCTTCTTTCGAGCGCCTCCAATCAAGCAAGAAATAGGAGCATGTCTAGAAAAAAAGAACTGTGTTTCCTACTCATATGGACCATATCTAGTTGAACTCTGCTTATGAAACTGTAACAAACCACAGCATCTCTTACATAGATGCTCTTTAGTTAATAGTGAAAAACGTGTTGGGTTCGTGAACTGTGTAAATTCATTTGAGCCGAAAATTCACTGGTTTTACCAGATATGAACTCTTGCTTGTAGGAGGACACAGAGACTTTGTTTTAACTCCGATTCTGAAAGAAAATTCAGACCAGAGTTATCATCCATGAAACATACTCTGTTTTAACGCAAGAATTATCCTCTTCTTTCCAGAGTCTGCAATACAGCAAGAAACAAGAGCATTCCCAGAATAAAAGAACTGTTTTTCCCACTCATACGGACCATATCTGGTTGAACTCTGCTTATGAAAGTGTAACAAACCACAGCATCCCTTACATAGATGCTCTTTAGTTAATAGTGAAAATTGTGTTGGGTTCGTGAACTGTGTAAATTCATTTGAGCCGAAAATCACTGGGTATAACAGAAATGAACTCTTGCTTGTAGGAAGACACAGGGTTTGGTTTAACTCCGTTTGTGAAGGGAAATTCAGACCAGAGTTTTCATCCATGAAACACACTCTGTTTTAACGCAAGAAGCATGCTCTTCTTTACAGTGTCTCCAATACAGCAAGAAACATGAGCATGCCTAGAAAAAAAGAACTGTCTTTCCTACTCAGACGGACAATATCTAGTTGAACTCTGCTTATGAAACTGTAACAAACAAGGCCGTGTGTTCAAAGATGCTCTTTTGTTAATAATGAAAAACGTATTGGGTTCATGAACTGTGTAAATTCATTTGAGCTGAAAAACCCCTAGGTTTACCGGAAATGAACTCTTGCTTGTAGGAAGACACAGAGACTTTGGTTTAACTCTGATTCTGAAAGAAAATTCAGACCAGTGTTCTCATCCATGAAACATACTCTGTTTTAGCGCAAGAATTATCCTTTTCTTTCCAGAGTCTCCAATACAGCAAGAAACAAGAGCATGCCCAGAAAAAAAGAACAGTGTTTCCTACTCATATGGACCATATCTAGTTGAACTCTGCTTATGAAACTGTAACAAACCACAGCATCTCTTACATAGATGCTCTTTAGTTAATAGTGAAAATCGTGTTGGGTTCGTGAACTGTGTAAATTCATTAGAGCCGAAAAATCACTGGGTATACCAGAAATGAACTCTTGCTTGTAGGAAGACACAGGGTTTGGTTTAACTCCGTTTGTGAAGGGAAATTCAGACCAGAGTTCTCATCCATGAAACACCCTCTGTTTTAACGAAAAGAGTATGCTCTTCTTTCCAGCGTCTCAAATAAAGCAGGAAACATGCGCATGCCCAGAAAAAAGAACTGTGTTTCATACTCATACGGACCATATCTACTTGAACTCTGCTTATGAAACTGTAACAAACCACAGCATCTCTTACATAGATGCTCTTTAGTTAATAGTGAAAAACGTGTTGGGTTCGTGAACTGTGTAAATTCATTTGAGCCTAAAAATCACTGGGTTTACCGGAAATGAAATCTTGCTTGTAGGACGACACAGAGACTTTGGTTTAACTCTGATTCTGAAAGAAAATTCAGACCAGTGTTCTCATCCATGAAATATACTCTGTTTTAAGGCAAGAATTATCCTTTTCTTTCCAGAGTCTCCAATACAGCAAGAAACAAGAGCATGCCCAGAAAAAAAGAACAGTGTTTCCTACTCATATGGACCATATTTAGTTGAACTCTGCTTATGAAACTGTAATAAACCACAGCATATCTTACATAGATGCTCTTTAGTTAATAGTGAAAAACGTGTTGGGTTCTTGAACTGTGTAAATTCATTTGAGCCAAAAAATCACTGGGTTTACCGGAAATGATCTCTTGCTTGTAGGAAGACACAGAGGCTTTGGTTTCACTCCGTTTGTGAAGGGAAATTAAGACCAGAGTTTTCATCCATGAAACACACTCTGTTTTAACGCAAGAAGCATGCTCTTCTTTCCAGCGTCTCCAATACAGCAAGAAACATGAGCATGCCCTGAAAAAAAGAACTGTGTTTCCTACTCATACAGACAATATCTAGTTGAACTCTGCTTATGAAACTGTAACAAACAAGACGATGTGTTCAAAGATGCTCTTTTGTTAATAATGAAAAACGTATTGGGTTCATGAACTGTGTAAATTCATTTGAGCCGAAAATTCACTGGTTTTACCGGATATGAACTCTTGCTTGTAGGAAGACACAGAGACTTTGTTTAACTCCGATTCTGAAAGAAAATTCAGACCAGTGTTCTCATCCATGAAACATACTCTGTTTTAACGCAAGAATTATCCTCTTTGTTCCAGATTCTGCAATACAGCAAGAAACAAGAGCATTCCCAGAATAAAAGAAATGTGTTTCCAACTCATAGGGACCATATCTGGTTGAACTCTGCTTATGAAACTGTAACAAACCACAGCATCCCTTACATAGATGCTCTTTAGTTAATAGTGAAAATCGTGTTGGGTTCGTGAACTGTGTAAATAGATTTGAGCCTAAAAATCACTGGGTTTACCAGAAATGAACTCTTGCTTGCAGGAAGACACAGAGCCTTCGTTTTAACTCCGTTTGTGAAGGGAAATTCAGACCAGTGTTCTCATCCATGAAACATACTCTGTTTTAATGCAAGAAGCATCCTCTTCTTTCCATAGTCTGCAATACAGCAAGAAATATGAACATGTCCAGAAAAAAAGAACTGTGTTTCCTACTCATACGGACCATATCTAGGTGAACTCTGCTTATGAAACTGTAACAAACAAGACCATGTGTTACAAAGATTCTCTTTTGTTAATAATGAAAAACGTATTGGGTTCATGAACTGTGTAAATTCATTTGAGCCGAAAAACCCCTAGGTTTACCGGAATTGAATTCTTGCTTGTAGGAAGACACAGAGACTTTGGTTTAACCCCGTTTCTGAAGGAAAATTCAGACCAGTGTTCTCATCCATGAAACACCATCTGTTTTAACGCAAGAAACATCCTCTTCTTTCCAGAGTCCACAACCCAGCAAGAAATATGAACATGTCCAGAAAAAAAGAACTGTGATTCCTACTCATACGTACCATATCTAGTAGAATTCTGCTTATGAAACTGTAATAAACGACCACATCTCTTACGTGGATGCTCTTTAGTTAATAGTGAAAAACGTGTTCGGTTCGTGAACTGTGTAAATTCATTTGAGCCTAAAAATCACTGGGTTTACCGGAATTGAACTCTTGCTTGTAGGAAGACACAGAGCCTTTGGTTTATCTCCGCTTGTGAAGGGAAATTCAGACCAGTGTTCTCATCCATGAAACATACTCTGTTTTAATGCAAGAAGCATGCTCTTCTTTCCAGCGTCTCCAATCCAGCAAGAAATATGAGAATGTCTAGAAAAAAAGAACTGTGTTTCCTATTCATATGGACCATATCTAGTTGAACTCTGCTTATGAAACTGTAAAAAACCACAGCATCTCTTACATAGATGCTCTTTAGTTAATAGTGAAAAACGTGTTGGGTTCGTGAACTGTGTAAATTCATTTGAGCCGAAAATTCACTGGATTTACTGGATATGAACTCTTGCATGTAGGAAGACACAGAGACTTTGGTTTAACTCCGATCCTGAAAGAAAATTCAGACCAGTGTTCTCATCCATGAAACATACTCTCTTTTAACGCAAGAATTATCCTCTTCGTTCCAGAGTCTGCAATACAGCAAGAAACAAGAGCATTCCCAGAATAAAAGAACTGTGTTTCCAACTCATACGGACCATATCTGGTTGAACTCTGCTTATGAAACAGTAACAAACCAAAGCATCTCTTACATAGATGCTCTTTAGTTAATAGTGAAAATCGTGTTGGGTTCGTGAACTGTGTAAATTCATTTGAGCCGAAAAATCACAGGGTATACCAGAAATGAACTCTTCCTTGTAGGAAGACACAGGGTTTGGTTTAACTCCTTTTGTGAAGGGAAATTCAGACCAGTGTTCTCATCCAGGAAATACCCTCTGTTTTGACGCAAGAAGCATCCTCTTCTTTCCAGAGTCTGCAATACAGCAAGAAATATGAGCATGTCCAGAAAAAAAGAACTGTGTTTCCTACTCATACGGACCATATCTAGTTGAACTCTGCTTATGAAACTGTAACAAACAAGACCATGTGTTACAAAGATTCTCTTTTGTTAATAATGAAAAACGTATTGGTTTCATGAACTGTGTAAATTCATTTGAGCCGAAAAACCCCTAGGTTTACCGGAATTGAATTCTTGCTTGTTGGAAGACAGAGAGACTTTGGTTTAACCCCGTTTCTGAAGGAAAATTCAGACCAGTGTTCTCATCCATGAAACACCATCTGTTTTAACGCAAGAAACATCCTCTTCTTTCCAGAGTCCACAACCAAGCAAGAAATATGAACATGTCCAGAAAAAAAGAACTGTGTTTCCTACTCATACGTATCATATCTAGTAGAATTCTGCTTATGAAACTGTAATAAACGACCGCATCTCTTACGTGGATGCTCTTTATTTAATAGTGAAAAACGTGTTCGGTTCGTGAACTGTGTAAATTCATTTGAGCCAAAAATTCACTGGTTTTACCGGATATGAACTCTTACTTGAAGGAAGACAAAGAGACTTTGGTTTAACTCTGATTCTGAAAGAAAATTCAGACCAGTGTTCTCATCCATGAAACATACTCTGTTTTAATGCAAGAAGCATGCTCTTCTTTCCAGCGTCTCCAATCCAGCAAGAAATATGAGCATGGCTAGAAAAAAAGAACTGTGTTTCCTATTCATATGGACCATATCTAGTTGAACTCTGCTTATGAAACTGTAAAAAACCACAGCATCTCTTACATAGATGCTCTTTAGTTAATAGTGAAAAACCTGTTGGGTTCGTGAACTGTGTAAATTCATTTGAGCCGAAAATTCACTGGATTTACTGGATATGAACCCTTGCTTGTAGGAAGACACAGAGACTTTGGTTTAACTCCGATTCTGAAAGAAAATTCAGACCAGTGTTCTCATCCATGAAACATAGTCTCTTTTAACGCAAGAATTATCCTCTTCGTTCCAGAGTCTGCAATACAGCAAGAAACAAGAGCATTCCCAGAATAAAAGAACTGTGTTTCCAACTCATACGGACCATATCTGGTTGAACTCTGCTTATGAAACAATAACAAACCACAGCATCTCTTACATAGATGCTCTTTAGTTAATAGTGAAAATCGTGTTGGGTTCGTGAACTGTGTAAATTCATTTGAGCCGAAAAATCACTGGGTATAACAGAAATGAACTCTTGCTTGTAGGAAGACACAGGGTTTGTTTTAACTCCGTTTGTGAAGGGAAATTCAGACCAGTGATCTCATCCATGAAATACCCTCTGTTTTGACGCAAGAAGCATCCTCTTCTTTCCAGAGTCTGCAATACAGCAAGAAATATGAGCATGTCCAGAAAAAAAGAACTGTGTTTCCTACTCATACGGACCATATCTAGTTGAACTCTGCTTAAGAAACTGTAACAATACACAGCATCTCTTACATAGATGCTCTTTAGTTAATATTGAAAAAAGTATTGGGTTCATGAACTGTGTAAATTCATTTGAGCCGAAAAATCACTGGGTTTACCGGAAATGAACTCTTGGTTGTAGGAAGACACAGAGGCTTTGGTTTCACTCCGTTTGTGAAGGGAAATTCAGACCAGAGTGCTCTACCATGAAACACACTCTGTTTTAACGAAAAGAGTATGCTCTTCCTTCCAGCGTCTCAAATAAAGCAGGAAACATGAGCATGCCCAGAAAAAAGAACTGTGTTTCATACTCATATGGACCATATCTATTTGAACTCTGCTTATGAAATTGTAACAAACCACAGCATCTCTTACATAGATGCTCTTTAGTTAATAGTGAAAAACGTGTTGGGTTCGTGAACTGTGTAAATTCATTTGAGCCTAAAAATCACTGGGTTTACCGGAAATGAAATCTTGCTTGTAGGAAGACACAGAGCCTTTCGTTTATCTCCGTTTGTGAAGGGAAATTCAGACCAGTGTTCTCATCCATGAAACATACTCTGTTTTAACGAAAAGAGTATGCTCTTCCTTCCAGCGTCTCAAATAAAGCAGGAAACATGAGCATGCCCAGAAAAAAGAACTGTGTTTCCTACTCATATGGACCATATCTAGTTGAACTCTGCTTATGAAACTGTAACAAACCACAGCATCTCTTACATAGAAGCTCTTTAGTTAATAGTGAAAAACGTGTTGGCTTCGTGAACTGTGTAAATTCCTTTGAGCAGAAAATTCACTGGTTTTACCAGATATGAACTCTTGCTTGTAGGAAGACACAGAGACTTTGGTTTAACTCCGATTCTGAAAGAAAATTCAGACCAGTGTTCTCATCCATGAAATACCCTCTGTTTTGACGCAAGAAGCATCCTCTTCTTTCCAGAGTCTGCAATACAGCAAGAAATATGAGCATGTCCAGAAAAAAAGAACTGTGTTTCCTACTCATATTGACCATATCTAGTTGAACTCTGCTTATGAAACTGTAACAAACCACAGCATCTCTTACATAGATGCTCTTTAGTTAATATTGAAAAACGTGATGGGTTCGTGAACTGTGTAAATTCATTTAGCTGAAAAATCACTGGGTTTACCGGAAATGAACTCTTGGTTGTAGGAAGACACAGAGGCTTTGGTTTCACTCCGTTTGTGAAGGGAAATTCAGACCAGAGTTTTCATCCATGAAACACACTCTGTTTTAACGCAAGAAGCATGCTCTTCTTTACAGCGTCTCCAATACAGCAAGAAACATGAGCATGCCTAGAAAAAAAGAACTGTCTTTCCTACTCATACTGACAATATCTAGTTGAACTCTGCTTATGAAACTGTAACAAACAAGGCCGTGTGTTCAAAGATGCTCTTTTGTTAATATTGAAAAACGTATTGGGTTCATGAACTGTGTAAATTCATTTGAGCTGAAAAACCCCTAGGTTTACCGGAAATGAACTCTTGCTTGTAGGAAGACACAGAGACTTTGGTTTAACTGTGATTCTGAAAGAAAATTCAGACCAGTGTTCTCATCCATGAAACATACTCTGTTTTAGCGCAAGAATTATCCTTTTCTTTCCAGAGTCTCCAATACAGCAAGAAACAAGAGCATGCCCAGAAAAAAAGAACAGTGTTTCCTACTCATATGGACCATATCTAGTTGAACTCTGCTTATGAAACTGTAACAAACCACAGCATCCCTTACATAGATGCTCTTTAGTTAATAGTGAAAAACGTGTTGGGTTCGTGAACTGTGTAAATTCATTTGAGCCTAAAAATCACTGGGTTTACCGGAAATGAAATCTTGCTTGTAGGACGACACAGAGGCTTTGGTTTATCTCCGTTTGTGAAGGGAAATTCAGACCAGTGTTCTCATCCATGAAACATACTCTGTTTTAACACAAGAAGCATGCTCTTCTTTCGAGCGCCTCCAATCAAGCAAGAAATAGGAGCATGTCTAGAAAAAAAGAACTGTGTTTCCTACTCATATGGACCATATCTAGTTGAACTCTGCTTATGAAACTGTAACAAACCACAGCATCTCTTACATAGATGCTCTTTAGTTAATAGTGAAAAACGTGTTGGGTTCGTGAACTGTGTAAATTCATTTGAGCCGAAAATTCACTGGTTTTACCAGATATGAACTCTTGCTTGTAGGAGGACACAGAGACTTTGTTTTAACTCCGATTCTGAAAGAAAATTCAGACCAGAGTTATCATCCATGAAACATACTCTGTTTTAACGCAAGAATTATCCTCTTCTTTCCAGAGTCTGCAATACAGCAAGAAACAAGAGCATTCCCAGAATAAAAGAACTGTTTTTCCCATTCATACGGACCATATCTGGTTGAACTCTGCTTATGAAAGTGTAACAAACCACAGCATCCCTTACATAGATGCTCTTTAGTTAATAGTGAAAATTGTGTTGGGTTCGTGAACTGTGTAAATTCATTTGAGCCGAAAAATCACTGGGTATAACAGAAATGAACTCTTGCTTGTAGGAAGACACAGGGTTTGGTTTAACTCCGTTTGTGAAGGGAAATTCAGACCAGTGTTCTCATCCATGAAATACCCTCTGTTTTGACGCAAGAAGCATCCTCTTCTTTCCAGAGTCTGCAATACAGCAAGAAATATGAGCATGTCCAGAAAAAAAGAACTGTGTTTCCTACTCATACGGACCATATCTAGTTGAACTCTGCTTATGAAACTGTAACAAACAAGACCATGTGTTACAAAGATTCTCTTTTGTTAATAATGAAAAACGTATTGGTTTCATGAACTGTGTAAATTCATTTGAGCCGAAAAACCCCTAGGTTTACCGGAATTGAATTCTTGCTTGTAGGAAGACAGAGAGACTTTGGTTTAACCCCGTTTCTGAAGGAAAATTCAGACCAGTGTTCTCATCCATGAAACACCATCTGTTTTAACGCAAGAAGTATCCTCTTCTTTCCAGAGTCTGCAATACAGCAAGAAATATGAGCATGTCCAGAAAAAAAGAACTGTGTTTCCTACTCATACGTATCATATCTAGTAGAATTCTGCTTATGAAAGTGTTTTAAACGACCGCATCTCTTACGTGGATGCTCTTTATTTAATAGTGAAAAACGTGTTCGGTTCGTGAACTGTGTAAATTCATTTGAGCCAAAAATTCACTGGTTTTACCGGATATGAACTCTTACTTGAAGGAAGACACAGAGACTTTGGTTTAACTCTGATTCTGAAAGAAAATTCAGACCAGTGTTCTCATCCATGAAACATACTCTGTTTTAATGCAAGAAGCATGCTCTTCTTTCCAGCGTCTCCAATCCAGCAAGAAATATGAGCATGGCTAGAAAAAAAGAACTGTGTTTCTATTCATATGGACCATATCTAGTTGAACTCTGCTTATGAAACTGTAAAAAACCACAGCATCTCTTACATAGATGCTCTTTAGTTAATAGTGAAAAACCTGTTGGGTTCGTGAACTGTGTAAATTTATTTGAGCCGAAAATTCACTGGATTTACTGGATATGAACTCTTGCTTGTAGGAAGACACAGAGACATTGGTTTAACTCCGATTCTGAAAGAAAATTCAGACCAGTGTTCTCATCCATGAAACATAGTCTCTTTTAACGCAAGAATTATCCTCTTCGTTCCAGAGTCTGCAATACAGCAAGAAACAAGAGCATTCCCAGAATAAAAGAACTGTGTTTCCAACTCATACGGACCATATCTGGTTGAACTCTGCTTATGAAACAGTAACAAACCACAGCATCTCTTACATAGATGCTTTTTAGTTAATAGTGAAAATCGTGTTGGGTTCGTGAACTGTGTAAATTCATTTGAGCCGAAAAATCACTGGGTATAACAGAAATGAACTCTTGCTTGTAGGAAGACACAGGGTTTGTTTTAACTCCGTTTATGAAGGGAAATTCAGACCAGTGATCTCATCCATGAAATACCCTCTGTTTTGACGCAAGAAGCATCCTCTTCTTTCCAGAGTCTGCAATACAGCAAGAAATATGAGCATGTCCAGAAAAAAAGAACTGTGTTTCCTACTCATACGGACCATATCTAGTTGAACTCTGCTTAAGAAACTGTAACAATACACAGCATCTCTTACATAGATGCTCTTTAGTTAATATTGAAAAAAGTATTGGGTTCATGAACTGTGTAAATTCATTTCAGCCGAAAAATCACTGGGTTTACCGGAAATGAACTCTTGGTTGTAGGAAGACACAGAGGCTTTGGTTTCACTCTGTTTGTGAAGGGAAATTCAGACCAGAGTTCTCATCCATGAAACACACTCTGTTTTAACGAAAAGAGTATGCTCTTCCTTCCAGCGTCTCAAATAAAGCAGGAAACATGAGCATGCCCAGAAAAAAGAACTGTGTTTCATACTCATACGGACCATATCTATTTGAACTCTGCTTATGAAACTGTAACAAACCACAGCATCTCTTACATAGTTGCTGTTTAGTTAATAGTGAAAAACCTGTTGGGTTCGTGAACTGTGTAAATTCATTTGAGCCTAAAAATCACTGGGTTTACCGGAAATGAAATCTTGCTTGTAGGAAGACACAGAGCCTTTCGTTTATCTCCGTTTGTGAAGGGAAATTCAGACCAGTGTTCTCATCCATGAAACATACTCTGTTTTAACACAAGAAGCATGCTCTTCTTTCGAGCGTCTCCAATCAAGCAAGAAATAGGGGCATGTCTAGAAAAAAAGAACTGTCTTTCCTACTCATACGGACAATATCTAGTTGAACTCTGCTTATGAAACTGTAACAAACAAGGCCGTGTGTTCAAAGATGCTCTTTTGTTAATATTGAAAAACGTATTGGGTTCATGAACTGTGTAAATTCATTTGAGCTGAAAAACCCCTAGGTTTACCGGAAATGAACTCTTGCTTGTAGGAAGACACAGAGACTTTGGTTTAACTGTGATTCTGAAAGAAAATTCAGACCAGTGTTCTCATCCATGAAACATACTCTGTTTTAGCGCAAGAATTATCATTTTCTTTCCAGAGTCTCCAATACAGCAAGAAACAAGAGCATGCCCAGAAAAAAAGAACAGTGTTTCCTACTCATATGGACCATATCTAGTTGAACTCTGCTTATGAAACTGTAACGAACCACAGCATCTCTTACATAGATGCTCTTTAGTTCATAGTGAAAATCGTGTTGGGTTCGTCAACTGTGTAAATTCATTTGAGCCTAAAAATCTCTGGGTTTACCGGAAAAGAACTCTTGCTTGTAGGAAGACACAGAGCCTTTGGTTTAACTCCGTATGTGAAGGGAAATTCAGACCAGTGTTCTCATCCATGAAACATACTCTGTTTTAACACAAGAAGCATGCTCTTCTTTCCAGCATCTCCAATCCAGCAAGAAATATGAGCATGTCTAGAAAAAAAGAACTGAGTTTCCTACTCACATGGACCATATCTAGTTGAACTCTGCTTATGAAACTGTAACAAACCACAGCATCTATTACATAGATGCTCTTTAGTTAATAGTGAAAAACGTATTGGGTTCATGAACTGTGTAAATTCATTTGAGCCGAAAATTCACTGGTTTTACCGGATATGAACTCTTGCTTGTAGGAAGACACAGAGACTTTGGTTTAACTCTGATTCTGAAAGAAAATTCAGACCAGTGTTCTCATCCATGAAACATACACTGTTTTAACGCAAGAATTATCCTCTTCTTTCCAGAGTCTGCAATACAGCAAGAAACAAGAGCATTCCCAGAATAAAAGAACTGTGTTTCCAACTCATACGGACCATATCTGGTTGAACTCTGCTTATGAAACTGTAACAAACCACAGCATCCCTTACATAGATGCTCTTTAGTTAATAGTGAAAAACGTGTTGGGTTCGTGAACTGTGTAAATTCATTTGAGCCTAAAAATCACTGGGTTTACCGGAAATGAAATCTTGCTTGTAGGACGACACAGAGGCTTTGGTTTATCTCCGTTTGTGAAGGGAAATTCAGACCAGTGTTCTCATCCATGAAACATACTCTGTTTTAACACAAGAAGCATGCTCTTCTTTCGAGCGCCTCCAATCAAGCAAGAAATAGGAGCATGTCTAGAAAAAAAGAACTGTGTTTCCTACTCATATGGACCATATCTAGTTGAACTCTGCTTATGAAACTGTAACAAACCACAGCATCTCTTACATAGATGCTCTTTAGTTAATAGTGAAAAACGCGTTGGGTTCGTGAACTGTGTAAATTCATTTGAGCCGAAATTCACTGGTTTTACCAGATATGAACTCTTGCTTGTAGGAGGACACAGAGACTTTGTTTTAACTCCGATTCTGAAAGAAAATTCAGACCAGAGTTATCATCCATGAAACATACTCTGTTTTAACGCAAGAATTATCCTCTTCTTTCCAGAGTCTGCAATACAGCAAGAAACAAGAGCATTCCCAGAATAAAAGAACTGTTTTTCCCACTCATACGGACCATATCTGGTTGAACTCTGCTTATGAAAGTGTAACAAACCACAGCATCCCTTACATAGATGCTCTTTAGTTAATAGTGAAAATTGTGTTGGGTTCGTGAACTGTGTAAATTCATTTGAGCCGAAAATCACTGGGTATAACAGAAATGAACTCTTGCTTGTAGGAAGACACAGGGTTTGGTTTAACTCCGTTTGTGAAGGGAAATTCAGACCAGTGTTCTCATCCATGAAATACCCTCTGTTTTGACGCAAGAAGCATCCTCTTCTTTCCAGAGTCTGCAATACAGCAAGAAATATGAGCATGTCCAGAAAAAAAGAACTGTGTTTCCTACTCATACGGACCATATCTAGTTGAACTCATATTATGAAACTGTAACAAACCACAGCATCTCTTACATAGATGCTCTTTAGTTAATAGTGAAAAACGTATTAGGTTCATGAACTGTGTAAATTCATTTGAGCCGAAAAATCACTGGGTTTACCGGAAATGAGCTCTTGCTTGTAGGAAGACACAGAGGCTTTGGTTTCACTCCGTTTGTGAAGGGAAATTCAGACCAGAGTTTTCATCCATGAAACACACTCTGTTTTAACGCAAGAAGCATGCTCTTCTTTACAGTGTCTCCAATACAGCAAGAAACATGAGCATGCCTAGAAAAAAAGAACTGTCTTTCCTACTCAGACGGACAATATCTAGTTGAACTCTGCTTATGAAACTGTAACAAACAAGGCCGTGTGTTCAAAGATGCTCTTTTGTTAATAATGAAAAACGTATTGGGTTCATGAACTGTGTAAATTCATTTGAGCTGAAAAACCCCTAGGTTTACCGGAAATGAACTCTTGCTTGTAGGAAGACACAGAGACTTTGGTTTAACTCTGATTCTGAAAGAAAATTCAGACCAGTGTTCTCATCCATGAAACATACTCTGTTTTAGCGCAAGAATTATCCTTATCTTTCCAGAGTCTCCAATACAGCAAGAAACAAGAGCATGCCCAGAAAAAAAGAACAGTGTTTCCTACTCATATGGACCATAACTAGTTGAACTCTGCTTATGAAACTGTAACAAACCACAGCATCTCTTACATAGATGCTCTTTAGTTAATAGTGAAAATCGTGTTGGGTTCGTGAACTGTGTAAATTCATTAGAGCCGAAAAATCACTGGGTATACCAGAAATGAACTCTTGCTTGTAGGAAGACACAGGGTTTGGTTTAACTCCGTTTGTGAAGGGAAATTCAGACCAGAGTTCTCATCCATGAAACACCCTCTGTTTTAACGAAAAGAGTATGCTCTTCTTTCCAGCGTCTCAAATAAAGCAGGAAACATGCGCATGCCCAGAAAAGAGAACTGTGTTTCATACTCATACGGACCATATCTACTTGAACTCTGCTTATGAAACTGTAACAAACCACAGCATCTC
The DNA here is from genome assembly GCA_949786385.1 of Onychomys leucogaster. Classification (NCBI taxonomy): domain Eukaryota; kingdom Metazoa; phylum Chordata; class Mammalia; order Rodentia; family Cricetidae; genus Onychomys; species Onychomys leucogaster. The sequence goes on from CATKUP010000070.1 coordinate 941,714, forward strand.
TTACATAGATGCTCTTTAGTTAATAGTGAAAAACGTGTTGGGTTCGTGAACTGTGTAAATTCATTTGAGCCTAAAAATCACTGGGTTTACCGGAAATGAAATCTTACTTGTAGGACGACACAGAGCATTTGGTTTATCTCCGTTTGTGAAGGGAAATTCAGACCAGTGTTCTCATCCATGAAACATACTCTGTTTTAACACAAGAAGCATGCTCTTCTTTCGAGCGCCTCCAATCAAGCAAGAAATAGGAGCATGTCTAGAAAAAAAGAACTGTGTTTCCTACTCATATGGACCATATCTAGTTGAACTCTGCTTATGAAACTGTAACAAACCACAGCATCTCTTACATAGATGCTCTTTAGTTAATAGTGAAAAACGTGTTGGGTTCGTGAACTGTGTAAATTCATTTGAGCCGAAAATTCACTGGTTTTACCAGATATGAACTCTTGCTTGTAGAAGGACACAGAGACTTTGTTTTAACTCCGATTCTGAATTAAAATTGAGACCAGAGTTCTCATCCATGAAACATACTCTGTTTTAACGCAAGAATTATCCTCTTCTTTCCAGAGTCTGCAATACAGCAAGAAACAAGAGCATTCCCAGAATAAAAGAACTGTTTTTCCCACTCATACGGACCATATCTGGTTGAACTCTGCTTATGAAACTGCAACAAACCACAGCATCCCTTACATAGATGCTCTTTAGTTAATAGTGAAAATTGTGTTGGGTTCGTGAACTGTGTAAATTCATTTAGCTGAAAAATCACTGGGTTTACCGGAAATGAACTCTTGGTTTTAGGAAGACACAGAGGCTTTGGTTTCACTCCGTTTGTGAAGGGAAATTCAGACCAGAGTTTTCATCCATGAAACACACTCTGTTTTAACGCAAGAAGCATGCTCTTCTTTACAGCGTCTCCAATACAGCAAGAAACATGAGCATGCCTAGAAAAAAAGAACTGTCTTTCCTACTCATACGGACAATATCTAGTTGAACTCTGCTTATGAAACTGTAACAAACAAGGCCGTGTGTTCAAAGATGCTCTTTTGTTAATATTGAAAAACGTATTGGGTTCATGAACTGTGTAAATTCATTTGAGCTGAAAAACCCCTAGGTTTACCGGAAATGAACTCTTGCTTGTAGGAAGACACAGAGACTTTGGTTTAACTGTGATTCTGAAAGAAAATTCAGACCAGTGTTCTCATCCATGAAACATACTCTGTTTTAGCGCAAGAATTATCCTTTTCTTTCCAGAGTCTCCAATACAGCAAGAAACAAGAGCATGCCCAGAAAAAAAGAACAGTGTTTCCTACTCATATGGACCATATCTAGTTGAACTCTGCTTATGAAACTGTAACGAACCACAGCATCGCTTACATAGATGCTCTTTAGTTAATAGTGAAAATCGTGTTGGGTTCGTCAACTGTGTAAATTCATTTGAGCCTAAAAATCACTGGGTTTACTAGAAATGAACTCTTGCTTGTAGGAAGACACAGAGCCTTTGGTTTAACTCCGTATGTGAAGGGAAATTCAGACCAGTGTTCTCATCCATGAAACATACTCTGTTTTAACACAAGAAGCATGCTCTTCTTTCCAGCATCTCCAATCCAGCAAGAAATATGAGCATGTCTAGAAAAAAAGAACTGAGTTTCCTACTCACATGGACCATATCTAGTTGAACTCTGCTTATGAAACTGTAACAAACCACAGCATCTATTACATAGATGCTCTTTAGTTAATAGTGAAAAACGTATTGGGTTCATGAACTGTGTAAATTCATTTGAGCCGAAAATTCACTGGTTTTACCGGATATGAACTCTTGCTTGTAGGAAGACACAGAGACTTTGGTTTAACTCCGATTCTGAAAGAAAATTCAGACCAGTGTTCTCATCCATGAAACATACACTGTTTTAACGTAAGAATTATCCTCTTCTTTCCAGAGTCTGCAATACAGCAAGAAACAAGAGCATTCCCAGAATAAAAGAACTGTGTTTCCAACTCATACGGACCATATCTGGTTGAACTCTGCTTATGAAACTGTAACAAACCACAGCATCCCTTATATAGATGCTCTTTAGTTAATATTGAAAAACGTGTTGGGTTCGTGAACTGTGTAAATTCATTTGAGCCTAAAAATCACTGGGTTTACCGGAAATGAAATCTTGCTTGTAGGACGACACAGAGGCTTTGGTTTTTCTCCGTTTGTGAAGGGAAATTCAGACCAGTGTTCTCATCCATGAAACATACTCTGTTTTAACACAAGAAGCATGCTCTTCTTTCGAGCGCCTCCAATCAAGCAAGAAATAGGAGCATGTCTAGAAAAAAAGAACTGTGTTTCCTACTCATATGGACCATATCTAGTTGAACTCTGCTTATGAAACTGTAACAAACCACAGCATCTCTTACATAGATGCTCTTTAGTTAATAGTGAAAAACGTGTTGGGTTCGTGAACTGTGTAAATTCATTTGAGCCGAAAATTCACTGGTTTTACCAGATATGAACTCTTGCTTGTAGGAGGACACAGAGACTTTGTTTTAACTCCGATTCTGAAAGAAAATTCAGACCAGAGTTATCATCCATGAAACATACTCTGTTTTAACGCAAGAATTATCCTCTTCTTTCCAGAGTCTGCAATACAGCAAGAAACAAGAGCATTCCCAGAATAAAAGAACTGTTTTTCCCACTCATACGGACCATATCTGGTTGAACTCTGCTTATGAAAGTGTAACAAACCACAGCATCCCTTACATAGATGCTCTTTAGTTAATAGTGAAAATTGTGTTGGGTTCGTGAACTGTGTAAATTCATTTGAGCCGAAAATCACTGGGTATAACAGAAATGAACTCTTGCTTGTAGGAAGACACAGGGTTTGGTTTAACTCCGTTTGTGAAGGGAAATTCAGACCAGTGTTCTCATCCATGAAATACCCTCTGTTTTGACGCAAGAAGCATCCTCTTCTTTCCAGAGTCTGCAATACAGCAAGAAATATGAGCATGTCCAGAAAAAAAGAACTGTGTTTCCTACTCATACGGACCATATCTAGTTGAACTCTGCTTATGAAACTGTAACAAACCACAGCATCTCTTACATAGATGCTCTTTAGTTAATATTTAAAAACGTATTAGGTTCATGAACTGTGTAAATTCATTTGAGCCGAAAAATCACTGGGTTTACCGGAAATGAGCTCTTGCTTGTAGGAAGACACAGAGGCTTTGGTTTCACTCCGTTTGTGAAGGGAAATTCAGACCAGAGTTTTCATCCATGAAACACACTCTGTTTTAACGCAAGAAGCATGCTCTTCTTTACAGTGTCTCCAATACAGCAAGAAACATGAGCATGCCTAGAAAAAAAGAACTGTCTTTCCTACTCAGACGGACAATATCTAGTTGAACTCTGCTTATGAAACTGTAACAAACAAGGCCGTGTGTTCAAAGATGCTCTTTTGTTAATAATGAAAAACGTATTGGGTTCATGAACTGTGTAAATTCATTTGAGCTGAAAAACCCCTAGGTTTACCGGAAATGAACTCTTGCTTGTAGGAAGACACAGAGACTTTGGTTTAACTCTGATTCTGAAAGAAAATTCAGACCAGTGTTCTCATCCATGAAACATACTCTGTTTTAGCGCAAGAATTATCCTTATCTTTCCAGAGTCTCCAATACAGCAAGAAACAAGAGCATGCCCAGAAAAAAAGAACAGTGTTTCCTACTCATATGGACCATAACTAGTTGAACTCTGCTTATGAAACTGTAACAAACCACAGCATCTCTTACATAGATGCTCTTTAGTTAATAGTGAAAATCGTGTTGGGTTCGTGAACTGTGTAAATTCATTAGAGCCGAAAAATCACTGGGTATACCAGAAATGAACTCTTGCTTGTAGGAAGACACAGGGTTTGGTTTAACTCCGTTTGTGAAGGGAAATTCAGACCAGAGTTCTCATCCATGAAACACCCTCTGTTTTAACGAAAAGAGTATGCTCTTCTTTCCAGCGTCTCAAATAAAGCAGGAAACATGCGCATGCCCAGAAAAAAGAACTGTGTTTCATACTCATAAGGACCATATCTACTTGAACTCTGCTTATGAAACTGTAACAAACCACAGCATCTCTTACATAGATGCTCTTTAGTTAATAGTGAAAAACGTGTTGGGTTCGTGAACTGTGTAAATTCATTTGAGCCTAAAAATCACTGGGTTTACCGGAAATGAAATCTTGCTTGTAGGAAGACACAGGGTTTGGTTTAACTCCGTTTGTGAAGGGAAATTCAGACCAGTGTTCTCATCCATGAAATACCCTCTGTTTTGACGCAAGAAGCATCCTCTTCTTTCCAGAGTCTGCAATACAGCAAGAAATATGAGCATGGCCAGAAAAAAAGAACTGTGTTTCCTACTCATACGGACCATATCTAGTTGAACTCTGCTTATGAAACTGTAACAAACCACAGCATCTCTTACATAGATGCTCTTTAGTTAATATTGAAAAACGTATTGGGTTCATGAACTGTGTACATTCATTTGAGCCGAAAAATCACTGGGTTTACCGGAAATGAGCTCTTGCTTGTAGGAAGACACAGAGGCTTTGGTTTCACTCCGTTTGTGAAGGGAAATTCAGACCAGAGTTTTCATCCATAAAACACACTCTGTTTTAACGCAAGAAGCATGCTCTTCTTTCCAGCGTCTCCAATACAGCAAGAAACATGAGCATGCCCAGAAAAAAAGGACTGTGTTTCCTACTCATACGGACAATATCTAGTTGAACTCTGCTTATGAAACTGTAACAAACAAGACCATGTGTTACAAAGATGCTCTTTTGTTAATAATGAAAAACATATTGTGTTTTATTAACTGTGTAAATTCATTTGAGCCAAAAAAACCCTAGGTTTGCCGGAAATGAACTCTTGCTTGTAGGAAGACACAGAGACTTTGGTTTAACTCTGATTCTGAAAGAAAATTCAGACCAGTGTTCTCATCCATGAAATATACTCTGTTTTAAGGCAAGAATTATCCTTTTCTTTCCAGAGTCTCCAATACAGCAAGAACCAAGAGCATGCACAGAAAAAAAGAACAGTGTTTCCTACTCCTATGGACCATATTTAGTTGAACTCTGCTTATGAAACTGTAATAAACCACAGCATCTCTTACATAGATGCTCTTTAGTTAATAGTGGAAAAACGTGTTGGGTTCTTGAACTGTGTAAATTCATTTGAGCCGAAAAATCACTGGGTTTACCGGAAATGAACTCTTGCTTGTAGGAAGACACAGAGGCTTTGGTTTCACTCCGTTTGTGAAGGGAAATTCAGACCAGAGTTTTCATCCATGAAACACACTCTGTTTTAACGCAAGAAGCATGCTCTTCTTTCCAGCGTCTCCAATACAGCAAGAAACATGAGCATGCCCTGAAAAAAAGAACTGTGTTTCCTACTCACAGAGACAATATCTAGTTGAACTCTGCTTATGAAACTGTAACAAAAAAGACAGTGTGTTCAAAGATGCTCTTTTGTTAATAATGAAAAACGTATTGGGTTCATGAACTGTGTAAATTCATTTGAGCCTAAAAATCACTGGGTTTAGGGGAAATGAACTCTTGCTTGTAGGAAGACAGAGCCTTTGGTTTAATTCCGTATGTGAAGGGAAATTCAGACCAGTGTTCTAATCCATGAAACATACTCTGTTTTAACGCAAGAAGCATGCTCTTCTTTCCAGCGTCTCCAATCGAGCAAGAAATATGAGCATGTCTAGAAAAAAAAGAACTGTGTTTCATACTAATATGGACCATATCTAGTTGAACTCTGCTTATGAAACTGTAACAAACCACAGCATCTCTTACATAGATGCTCTTTAGTTAATAGTGAAAAACGTGTTGGGTTCGTGAACTGTGTAAATTCATTTGAGCCGAAAATTCACTGGTTTTACCAGATATGAACTCTTGCTTGTAGGAGGACACAGAGACTTTGTTTTAACTCCGATTCTGAATTAAAATTCAGACCAGAGTTCTCATCCATGAAACAGACTCTGTTTTAACGCAAGAATTATCCTCTTCGTTCCAGAGTCTGCAATACAGCAAGAAACAAGAGCATTCCCAGAATAAAAGAACTGTTTTTCCCACTCATACTGACCATATCTGGTTGAACTCTGCTTATGAAACTGTAACAAACCACAGCATCCCTTACATAGATGCTCTTTAGTTAATAGTGAAAATCGTGTTGGGTTCGTGAACTGTGTAAATTCATTAGAGCCGAAAAATCAGGGGGGTATAACAGAAATGAACTCTTGCTTGTAGGAAGACACAGGGTTTGGTTTAACTCCGTTTGTGAAGGGAAATTCAGACCAGTGTTCTTATCCATGAAATACCCTCTGTTTTGACGCAAGAAGCATCCTCTTCTTTCCAGAGTCTGCAATACAGCAAGAAATATGAGCATGTCCAGAAAAAAAGAACTGTGTTTCCTACTCATACGGACCATATCTAGTTGAACTCTGCTTATGAAAGTGTAACAAACAAGACCATGTGTTACAAAGATGCTCTTTTGTTAATAATGAAAAACATATTGTGTTTTATGAACTGTGTAAATTCATTTGAGACAAAAAACCCCTAGGTTTACCGGAAATGAACTCTTGCTTGTAGGAAGACACAGAGACTTTGGTTTAACTCTGATTCTGAAAGAAAATTCAGACCAGTGTTCTCATCCATGAAATACCCTCTGTTTTGACGCAAGAAGCATCCTCTTCTTTCCAGAGTCTGCAATACAGCAAGAAATATGAGCATGGCCAGAAAAAAAGAACTGTGTTTCCTACTCATACGGACCATATCTAGTTGAACTCTGCTTATGAAACTGTAACAAACCACAGCATCTCTTACATAGATGCTCTTTAGTTAATATTGAAAAACGTATTGGGTTCATGAACTGTGTACATTCATTTGAGCCGAAAAATCACTGGGTTTACCGGAAATGAGCTCTTGCTTGTAGGAAGACACAGAGGCTTTGGTTTCACTCCGTTTGTGAAGGGAAATTCAGACCAGAGTTTTCATCCATAAAACACACTCTGTTTTAACGCAAGAAGCATGCTCTTCTTTCCAGCGTCTCCAATACAGCAAGAAACATGAGCATGCCCAGAAAAAAAGGACTGTGTTTCCTACTCATACGGACAATATCTAGTTGAACTCTGCTTATGAAACTGTAACAAACAAGACCATGTGTTACAAAGATGCTCTTTTGTTAATAATGAAAAACATATTGTGTTTTATTAACTGTGTAAATTCATTTGAGCCAAAAAAACCCTAGGTTTGCCGGAAATGAACTCTTGCTTGTAGGAAGACACAGAGACTTTGGTTTAACTCTGATTCTGAAAGAAAATTCAGACCAGTGTTCTCATCCATGAAATATACTCTGTTTTAAGGCAAGAATTATCCTTTTCTTTCCAGAGTCTCCAATACAGCAAGAACCAAGAGCATGCACAGAAAAAAAGAACAGTGTTTCCTACTCCTATGGACCATATTTAGTTGAACTCTGCTTATGAAACTGTAATAAACCACAGCATCTCTTACATAGATGCTCTTTAGTTAATAGTGGAAAAACGTGTTGGGTTCTTGAACTGTGTAAATTCATTTGAGCCGAAAAATCACTGGGTTTACCGGAAATGAACTCTTGCTTGTAGGAAGACACAGAGGCTTTGGTTTCACTCCGTTTGTGAAGGGAAATTCAGACCAGAGTTTTCATCCATGAAACACACTCTGTTTTAACGCAAGAAGCATGCTCTTCTTTCCAGCGTCTCCAATACAGCAAGAAACATGAGCATGCCCTGAAAAAAAGAACTGTGTTTCCTACTCACAGAGACAATATCTAGTTGAACTCTGCTTATGAAACTGTAACAAAAAAGACAGTGTGTTCAAAGATGCTCTTTTGTTAATAATGAAAAACGTATTGGGTTCATGAACTGTGTAAATTCATTTGAGCCTAAAAATCACTGGGTTTAGGGGAAATGAACTCTTGCTTGTAGGAAGACAGAGCCTTTGGTTTAATTCCGTATGTGAAGGGAAATTCAGACCAGTGTTCTAATCCATGAAACATACTCTGTTTTAACGCAAGAAGCATGCTCTTCTTTCCAGCGTCTCCAATCGAGCAAGAAATATGAGCATGTCTAGAAAAAAAAGAACTGTGTTTCATACTAATATGGACCATATCTAGTTGAACTCTGCTTATGAAACTGTAACAAACCACAGCATCTCTTACATAGATGCTCTTTAGTTAATAGTGAAAAACGTGTTGGGTTCGTGAACTGTGTAAATTCATTTGAGCCGAAAATTCACTGGTTTTACCAGATATGAACTCTTGCTTGTAGGAGGACACAGAGACTTTGTTTTAACTCCGATTCTGAATTAAAATTCAGACCAGAGTTCTCATCCATGAAACAGACTCTGTTTTAACGCAAGAATTATCCTCTTCGTTCCAGAGTCTGCAATACAGCAAGAAACAAGAGCATTCCCAGAATAAAAGAACTGTTTTTCCCACTCATACTGACCATATCTGGTTGAACTCTGCTTATGAAACTGTAACAAACCACAGCATCCCTTACATAGATGCTCTTTAGTTAATAGTGAAAATCGTGTTGGGTTCGTGAACTGTGTAAATTCATTAGAGCCGAAAAATCAGGGGGGTATAACAGAAATGAACTCTTGCTTGTAGGAAGACACAGGGTTTGGTTTAACTCCGTTTGTGAAGGGAAATTCAGACCAGTGTTCTTATCCATGAAATACCCTCTGTTTTGACGCAAGAAGCATCCTCTTCTTTCCAGAGTCTGCAATACAGCAAGAAATATGAGCATGTCCAGAAAAAAAGAACTGTGTTTCCTACTCATACGGACCATATCTAGTTGAACTCTGCTTATGAAAGTGTAACAAACAAGACCATGTGTTACAAAGATGCTCTTTTGTTAATAATGAAAAACATATTGTGTTTTATGAACTGTGTAAATTCATTTGAGACAAAAAACCCCTAGGTTTACCGGAAATGAACTCTTGCTTGTAGGAAGACACAGAGACTTTGGTTTAACTCTGATTCTGAAAGAAAATTCAGACCAGTGTTCTCATCCATGAAATACCCTCTGTTTTGACGCAAGAAGCATCCTCTTCTTTCCAGAGTCTGCAATACAGCAAGAAATATGAGCATGTCCAGAAAAAAAGAACTGTGTTTCCTACTCATACGGACCATATCTAGTTGAACTCTGCTTATGAAAGTGTAACAAACAAGACCATGTGTTACAAAGATGCTCTTTTGTTAATAATGAAAAACATATTGTGTTTTATGAACTGTGTAAATTCATTTGAGACAAAAAACCCCTAGGTTTACCGGAAATGAACTCTTGCTTGTAGGAAGACACAGAGACTTTGGTTTAACTCTGATTCTGAAAGAAAATTCAGACCAGTGTTCTCATCCATGAAATATACTCTGTTTTAAGGCAAGAATTATCCTTTTCTTTCCAGAGTCTCCAATACAGCAAGAAACAAGAGCATGCCCAGAAAAAAAGAACAGTGTTTCCTACTCATATGGACCATATTTAGTTGAACTCTGCTTATGAAACTGTAATAAACCACAGCATCTCTTACATAGATGCTCTTTAGTTAATAGTGAAAAACGTGTTGGGTTCTTGAACTGTGTAAATTCATTTGAGCCGAAAAATCACTGGGTTTACCGGAAATGAACTCTTGCTTGTAGGAAGACACAGAGGCTTTGGTTTCACTCCGTTTGTGAAGGGAAATTCAGACCAGAGTTTTCATCCATGAAACACACTCTGTTTTAACGCAAGAAGCATGCTCTTGTTTCCAGCGTCTCCAATACAGCAAGAAACATGAGCATGCCCTGAAAAAAAGAACTGTGTTTCCTACTCATACAGACAATATCTAGTTGAACTCTGCTTATGAAACTGTAACAAACAAGACCATGTGTTCAAAGATGCTCTTTTGTTAATAATGAAAAACGTATTGTGTTCATGAACTGTGTAAATTCATTTGAGCCGAAAATTCACTGGTTTTACCGGATATGAACTCTTGCTTGTAGGAAGACACAGAGACTTTGGTTTAACTCCGATTCTGAAAGAAAATTCAGACCAGTGTTCTCATCCATGAAACATACTCTGTTTTAACGCAAGAATTACCCTCTTCATTCCAGAGTCTGCATTACAGCAAGAAACAAGAGCATTCCCAGAATAAAAGAAATGTGTTTCCAACTCATACGGACCATATCTGGTTGAACTCTGCTTATGAAACTGTAACAAACCACAGCATCCCTTACATAGATGCTCTTTAGTTAATAGTGAAAATCGTGTTGGGTTCGTGAACTGTGTAAATAGATTTGAGCCTAAAAATCACTGGGTTTACCAGAAATGAACTCTTGCTTGCAGGAAGACACAGAGCCTTCGTTTTAACTCCGTTTGTGAAGGGAAATTCAGACCAGTTCTCATCCATGAAACACCATCTGTTTTAACGCAAGAAACATCCAATTCTTTCCAGAGTCTCCTATACAGCAAGAAACAGGAGCATGCCAAGAAAAAAGAACAGTGTTTCCTACTCATACGTACCATATCTAGTAGAATTCTGCTTATGAAACTGTAATAAACGACCGCATCTCTTACGAGGATGCTCTTTAGTTAATAGTGAAAAACGTGTTCGGTTCGTGAACTGTGTAAATTCATTTGAGCCTAAAAATCACTGGGTTTACCGGAAATGAACTCTTGCTTGTAGGAAGACACAGAGCCTTTGGTTTATCTCCATTTGTGAAGGGAAATTCAGACCAGTATTCTCCAATCCAGCAAGAAATATGAGAATGTATAGAAAAAAAAACTGTGTTTCCTATTCATATGGACCATATCTAGTTGAACTCTGCTTATGAAACTGTAAAAAACCACAGCATCTCTTACATAGATGCTCTTTAGTTGGGTTCGTAAACTGTGTAAATTCATTTGAGCCGAAAATTCACTGGATTTACTGGATATGAACTCTTGCTTGTAGGAAGACACAGAGACTTTGGTTTCACTCCGATTCTGAAAGAAAATTCAGACCAGTGTTCTCATCCATGAAACATACTCTCTTTTAACGCAAGAATTATCCTCTTCGATCCAGAGTCTGCAATACAGCAAGAAACAAGAGCATTCCCAGAATAAAAGAACTGTGTTTCCAACTCATGCGGACCATATCTGGTTGAACTCTGCTTATTCATTTGAGCCGAAAAATCACAGGGTATACCAGAAATGAACTCTTCCTTGTAGGAAGACACAGGGTTTGGTTTAACTCCGTTTGTGAAGGGAAATTCAGAGCAGTGTTCTCATCCAGGAAATACCCTCTGTTTTGACGCAAGAAGCATCCTCTTCTTTCCAGAGTCTGCAATACAGCAAGAAATATGAGCATGTCCAGAAAAAAAGAACTGTGTTTCCTACTCATACGGACCATATCTGGTTGAACTCTGCTTATGAAACTGTAACAAACCACAGCATCCCTTACATAGATGCTCTTTAGTTAATAGTGAAAAACGTTTTGGGTTCGTGAACTGTGTAAATTCATTTGAGCCTAAAAATCACTGGGTTTACCGGAAATGAAATCTTGCTTGTAGGACGACACAGAGGCTTTGGTTTATCTCCGTTTGTGAAGGGAAATTCAGACCAGTGTTCTCATCCATGAAACATACTCTGTTTTAACACAAGAAGCATGCTCTTCTTTCGAGCGCCTCCAATCAAGCAAGAAATAGGAGCATGTCTAGAAAAAAAGAACTGTGTTTCCTACTCATATGGACCATATCTAGTTGAACTCTGCTTATGAAACTGTAACAAACCACAGCATCTCTTACATAGATGCTCTTTAGTTAATAGTGAAAAACGTGTTGGGTTCGTGAACTGTGTAAATTCATTTGAGCCGAAAATTCACTGGTTTTACCAGATATGAACTCTTGCTTGTAGGAGGACACAGAGACTTTGTTTTAACTCCGATTCTGAAAGAAAATTCAGACCAGAGTTATCATCCATGAAACATACTCTGTTTTATCGCAAGAATTATCCTCTTCTTTCCAGAGTCTGCAATACAGCAAGAAACAAGAGCATTCCCAGAATAAAAGAACTGTTTTTCCCACTCATACGGACCATATCTGGTTGAACTCTGCTTATGAAAGTGTAACAAACCACAGCATCCCTTACATAGATGCTCTTTAGTTAATAGTGAAAATTGTGTTGGGTTCGTGAACTGTGTAAATTCATTTGAGCAGAAAATCACTGGTTTTAACAGAAATGAACTCTTGCTTGTAGGAAGACACAGGGTTTGGTTTAACTCCGTTTGTGAAGGGAAATTCAGACCAGTGTTCTCATCCATGAAATACCCTCTGTTTTGACGCAAGAAGCATCCTCTTCTTTCCAGAGTCTGCAATACAGCAAGAAATATGAGCATGTCCAGAAAAAAAGAACTGTGTTTCCTACTCATACGGACCATATCTAGTTGAACTCTGCTTATGAAACTGTAACAAACCACAGCATCTCTTACATAGATGCTCTTTAGTTAATATTTAAAAACGTATTAGGTTCATGAACTGTGTAAATTCATTTGAGCCGAAAAATCACTGGGTTTACCGGAAATGAGCTCTTGCTTGTAGGAAGACACAGAGGCTTTGGTTTCACTCCGTTTGTGAAGGGAAATTCAGACCAGAGTTTTCATCCATGAAACACACTCTGTTTTAACGCAAGAAGCATGCTCTTCTTTACAGTGTCTCCAATACAGCAAGAAACATGAGCATGCCTAGAAAAAAAGAACTGTCTTTCCTACTCAGACGGACAATATCTAGTTGAACTCTGCTTATGAAACTGTAACAAACAAGGCCGTGTGTTCAAAGATGCTCTTTTGTTAATAATGAAAAACGTATTGGGTTCATGAACTGTGTAAATTCATTTGAGCTGAAAAACCCCTAGGTTTACCGGAAATGAACTCTTGCTTGTAGAAAGACACAGAGACTTTGGTTTAACTCTGATTCTGAAAGAAAATTCAGACCAGTGTTCTCATCCATGAAACATACTCTGTTTTAGCGCAAGAATTATCCTTTTCTTTCCAGAGTCTCCAATACAGCAAGAAACAAGAGCATGCCCAGAAAAAAAGAACAGTGTTTCCTACTCATATGGACCATATCTAGTTGAACTCTGCTTATGAAACTGTAACAAACCACAGCATCTCTTACATAGATGCTCTTTAGTTAATAGTGGAAAAACGTGTTGGGTTCTTGAACTGTGTAAATTCATTTGAGCCGAAAAATCACTGGGTTTACCGGAAATGAACTCTTGCTTGTAGGAAGACACAGAGGCTTTGGTTTCACTCCGTTTGTGAAGGGAAATTCAGACCAGAGTTTTCATCCATTAAACACACTCTGTTTTAACGCAAGAAGCATGCTCTTCTTTCCAGCGTCTCCAATACAGCAAGAAACATGAGCATGCCCTGAAAAAAAGAACTGTGTTTCCTACTCACAGAGACAATATCTAGTTGAACTCTGCTTATGAAAGTGTAACAAAAAAGACAGTGTGTTCAAAGATGCTCTTTTGTTAATAATGAAAAACGTATTGGGTTCATGAACAGTGTAAATTCATTTGAGCCTAAAAATCACTGGGTTTAGGGGAAATGAACTCTTGCTTGTAGGAAGACAGAGCCTTTGGTTTAATTCCGTATGTGAAAAAATTCAGACCAGTGTTCTAATGCATGAAACATACTCTGTTTTAACGCAAGAAGCATGCTCTTCTTTCCAGCGTCTCCAATCGAGCAAGAAATATGAGCATGTCTAGAAAAAAAAGAACTGTGTTTCATACTCATATGGACCATATCTAGTTGAACTCTGCTTATGAAACTGTAACAAACCACAGCATCTCTTACATAGATGCTCTTTAGTTAATAGTGAAAAACGTGTTGGGTTCGTGAACTGTGTAAATTCATTTGAGCCGAAAATTCACTGGTTTTACCAGATGTGAACTCTTGCTTGTAGGAGGACACAGAGACTTTGTTTTAACTCCGATTATGAATTAAAATTCAGACCAGAGTTCTCATCCATGAAACAGACTCTGTTTTAACGCAAGAATTATCCTCTTCGTTCCAGAGTCTGCAATACAGCAAGAAACAAGAGCATTCCCAGAATAAAAGAACTGTTTTTCCCACTCATACGGACCATATCTGGTTGAACTCTGCTTATGAAACTGTAACAAACCACAGCATCCCTTACATAGATGCTCTTTAGTTAATAGTGAAAATCGTGTTGGGTTCGTGAACTGTGTAAATTCATTTGAGCCGAAAAATCACTGGGTATAACAGAAATGAACTCTTGCTTGTAGGAAGACACAGGGTTTGGTTTAACTCCGTTTGTGAAGGGAAATTCAGACCAGTGTTCTCATCCATGAAATACCCTCTGTTTTGACGCAAGAAGCATCCTCTTCTTTCCAGAGTCTGCAATACAGCAAGAAATATGAGCATGTCCAGAAAAAAAGAACTGTGTTTCCTACTCATACGGACCATATCTAGTTGAACTCTGCTTATGAAAGTGTAACAAACAAGACCATGTGTTACAAAGATGCTCTTTTGTTAATAATGAAAAACATATTGTGTTTTATGAACTGTGTAAATTCATTTGAGACAAAAAACCCCTAGGTTTACCGGAAATGAACTCTTGCTTGTAGGAAGACACAGAGACTTTGGTTTAACTCTGATTCTGAAAGAAAATTCAGACCAGTGTTCTCATCCATGAAATATACTCTGTTTTAAGGCAAGAATTATCCTTTTCTTTCCAGAGTCTCCAATACAGCAAGAAACAAGAGCATGCCCAGAAAAAAAGAACAGTGTTTCCTACTCATATGGACCATATTTAGTTGAACTCTGCTTATGAAACTGTAATAAACCACAGCATCTCTTACATAGATGCTCTTTAGTTAATAGTGAAAAACGTGTTGGGTTCGTGAACTGTGTAAATTCATTTGAGCCTAAAAATCACTGGGTTTACCGGAAATGAACTCTTGCTTGTAGGAAGACACAGAGGCTTTGGTTTCACTCCGTTTGTGAAGGGAAATTCAGACCAGAGTTTTCATCCATGAAACACACTCTGTTTTAACGCAAGAAGCATGCTCTTCTTTCCAGCGTCTCCAATACAGCAAGAAACATGAGCATGCCCTGAAAAAAAGAACTGTGTTTCCTACTCATACAGACAATATCTAGTTGAACTCTGCTTATGAAACTGTAACAAACAAGACCATGTGTTCAAAGATGCTCTTTTGTTAATAATGAAAAACGTATTGTGTTCATGAACTGTGTAAATTCATTTGAGCCGAAAATTCACTGGTTTTACCGGATATGAACTCTTGCTTGTAGGAAGACACAGAGACTTTGGTTTAACTCCGATTCTGAAAGAAAATTCAGACCAGTGTTCTCATCCATGAAACATACTCTGTTTTAACGCAAGAATTACCCTCTTCATTCCAGAGTCTGCATTACAGCAAGAAACAAGAGCATTCCCAGAATAAAAGAAATGTGTTTCCAACTCATACGGACCATATCTGGTTGAACTCTGCTTATGAAACTGTAACAAAACACAGCATCCCTTACATAGATGCTCTTTAGTTAATAGTGAAAATCGTGTTGGGTTCGTGAACTGTGTAAATAGATTTGAGCCTAAAAATCACTGGGTTTACCAGAAATGAACTCTTGCTTGCAGGAAGACACAGAGCCTTCGTTTTAACTCCGTTTGTGAAGGGAAATTCAGACCAGTTCTCATCCATGAAACACCATCTGTTTTAACGCAAGAAACATCCAATTCTTTCCAGAGTCTCCTATACAGCAAGAAACAAGAGCATGCCAAGAAAAAAGAACAGTGTTTCCTACTCATACGTACCATATCTAGTAGAATTCTGCTTATGAAACTGTAATAAACGACCGCATCTCTTACGAGGATGCTCTTTAGTTAATAGTGAAAAACGTGTTGGGTTCGTGAACTGTGTAAATTCATTTGAGCCTAAAAATCACTGGGTTTACCGGAAATGAACTCTTGCTTGTAGGAAGACACAGAGCCTTTGGTTTATCTCCATTTGTGAAGGGAAATTCAGACCAGTATTCTCCAATCCAGCAAGAAATATGAGAATGTATAGAAAAAAAAACTGTGTTTCCAACTCATACGGACCATATCTGGTTGAACTCTGCTTATTCATTTGAGCCGAAAAATCACAGGGTATACCAGAAATGAACTCTTGCTTGTAGGAAGACACAGGGTTTGGTTTAACTCCGTTTGTGAAGGGAAATTCAGACCAGTGTTCTCATCCAGGAAATACCCTCTGTTTTGACGCAAGAAGCATCCTCTTCTTTCCAGAGTCTGCAATACAGCAAGAAATATGAGCATGTCCAGAAAAAAAGAACTGTGTTTCCTACTAATACGGACCATATCTAGTTGAACTTTGCTTATGAAACTGTAACAAACAAGACCATGTGTTACAAAATTTCTCTTTTGTTAATAATGAAAAACGTATTGGTTTCATGAACTGTGTAAATTCATTTGAGCCGAAAAACCCCTAGGTTTACCGGAATTGAATTCTTGCTTGTAGGAAGACACAGAGACTTTGGTTTAACCCCGTTTCTGAAGGAAAATTCAGACCAGTGTTCTCATCCATGAAACACCATCTGTTTTAACGCAAGAAACATCCTCTTCTTTCCAGAGTCCACAACCAAGCAAGAAATATGAACATGTCCAGAAAAAAAGAACTGTGTTTCCTACTCATACGTATCATACCTAGTAGAATTCTGCTTATGAAACTGTAATAAACGACCGCATATCTTACGTGGATGCTCTTTATTTAATAGTGAAAAACGTGTTGGCTTCGTGAACTGTGTAAATTCATTAGAGCCGAAAAATCACTGGGAATACCAGAAATGACCTCTTGCTTGTAGGAAGACACAGAGACTTTGGTTTAACACCGTTTGTGAAAGAAAATTCAGACCAGTGTTCTCATCCATGAAATACCCTCTGTTTTGACGCAAGAAGCATCCTCTTCTTTCCAGAGTCTGCAATACAGCAAGAAATATGAGCATGTCCAGAAAAAAAGAACTGTGTTTCCTACGCATAGGGAGCATATCTAGTTGAACTCAGGTTATGAAACTGTAACAAACCACAGCATCTCTTACATAGATGCTCTTTAGTTAATATTGAAAAACGTATTGGGTTCATGAACTGTGTAAAATTCATTTGAGCCGAAAAATCACTGGGTTTACCGGAAATGTACTCTTTCTTGTAGGAAAACACAGAGGCTTTGGTTTCACTCCGTTTGTGAAGGGAAATTCAGACCAGAGTTCTCATCCATGAAACACACTCTGTTTTAACGAAAAGAGTATGCTCTTCTTTCCAGCGTCTCAAATAAAGCAGGAAAAATGAGCATGCCCAGAAAAAAGAACTGTGTTTCATACTCATACGGACCATATCTATTTGAACTCTGCTTATGAAACTGTAACAAACCATAGCATCTCTTACATAGATGCTCTTTAGTTAATAGTGAAAATTATGTTGGGTTCGTGAACTGTGTAAATTCATTTGAGCCGAAAAATCTCTGGGTTTCCGGAAATGAACTCTTGCTTGTAGAAAGACACAGAGACTTTGGTTTAACCCCGTTTCTGAAGGAAAATTCAGACCAGTGTTCTCATCCATGAAACACCATCTGTTTTAACGCAAGAAACATCCAATTCTTTCCAGAGTCTCCTATACAGCAAGAAACAAGAGCATGCCAAGAAAAAAGAACAGTGTTTCCTACTCATATGGACCATATCTAGTTGAACTCTGCTTATAAAACTGTAACAAACCACAGCATCTCTTACATAGATGCTCTTTAGTTAAAAGTGAAAAACGTGTTGGGTTCGTGAACTGTGTAAATTCATTTGAGCCTAAAAATCACTGGGTTTACCGGAAATGAACTCTTGCTTGTAGGAAGACACAGAGCATTTGGTTTAACTCCATTTATGAAGGGAAATTCAGACCAGTGTTCTCATCCATGAAACATACTCTGTTTTAACACAAGAAGCATGCTCTTCTTTCGAGCGTCTCCAATCCAGCAAGAAATATGAGCATGTCTAGAAAAAAAGAACCGTGTTTCCTACTCATATGGACCATATCTAGTTGAACTCTGCTTATGAAACTGTTTCAAACCACAGCATCTCTTACATAGATGCTCTTTAGTTAATAGTGAAAAACGTGTTGGTTTCGTGAACTGTGTAAATTCATTTGAGCCGAAAATTCACTGGTTTTACCGGATATGAACTCTTGCTTGTAGGAAGACACAGAGACTTTGGTTTAACTCCGATTCTGAAAGAAAATTCAGACCAGTGTTCTCATCCATAAAACATACTCTGTTTTAACGCAAGAATTATCCTCTTCTTTCCAGAGTCTGCAATACAGCAAGAAACATGAGCATTCCCAGAATAAAAGAACTGTGTTTCGAACTCATACGGACCATATCTGCTTGAACTCTGCTTATGAAACTGTAACAAACCACAGCATCCCTTACATAGATGCTCTTTAGTTAATAGTGAAAATCGTGTTGGGTTCGTGAACTGTGTAAATTCATTAGAGCCGAAAAATCACTGGGTATACCAGAAATGAACTCTTGCTTGTAGGAAGACACAGGGTTTGGTTTAACTCCGTTTGTGAAGGGAAATTCAGACCAGTGATCTCATCCATGAAATACCCTCTGTTTTGACGCAAGAAGCATCCTCTTCTTTCCAGAGTCTGCAATACAGCAAGAAATATGAGCATGTCCAGAAAAAAAGAACTGTGTTTCCTACTCATACGGACCATATCTAGTTGAACTCTGCTTATGAAACTGTAACAAACCACAGCATCTCTTACATAGATGCTCTTTAGTTAATATTGAAAAACGTATTGCGTTCATGAATTGAGTTAATTCATTTGAGCCGAAAAATCACTGGGTTTACCGGAAATGTACTCTTGCTTGTAGGAACACACAGAGGCTTTGGTTTCACTCCGTTTGTGAAGGGAAATTCAGACCAGAGTTCTCATCCATGAAACACACTCTGTTTTAACGAAAAGAGTATGCTCTTCTTTCCAGCGTCTCAAATAAAGCAGGAAACATGCGCATGCCAGAAAAAAGAACTGTGTTTCATACTCATACGGACCATATCTATTTGAACTCTGCTTATGAAACTGTAACAAACCACAGCATCTCTTACATAGATGCACTTTAGTTAATAGTGAAAAACGTGTTGGGTTCGTGAACTGTGTAAATTCATTTGAGCCTAAAAATCACTGGGTTTACCGGAAATGAAATCTTGCTTGTAGGAAGACACAGAGCCTTTTTTTTATCTCCGTTTGTGAAGGGAAATTCAGACCAGTGTTCTCATCCATGAAACATACTCTGTTTTAACGCAAGAAGCATGCTCTTCTTTCCAGCGTCTCCAATCCAGCAAGAAATATGAGCATGTCTAGAAAAAAAGAACTGTGTTTCCTATTCATATGGACCATATCTAGTTGAACTCTGCTTATGAAACTGTAAAAAAACACAGCATCTCTTACATAGATGCTCTTTAGTTAATAGTGAAAAACGTGTTGGGTTCGTGAACTGTGTAAATTCATTTGAGCCGAAAATTCACTGGTTTTACCGGATATGAACTCTTGCTTGTAGCAAGACACAGAGACTTTGTTTTAACTCCGATTCTGAAAGAAAATTCAGACCAGTGTTCTCATCCATGAAACATACTCTGTTTTAACGCAAGAATTATCCTCTTCTTTCCAGAGTCTGCAATACAGCAAGAAACATGAGCATTCCCAGAATAAAAGAACTGTGTTTCGAACTCATACGGACCATATCTGCTTGAACTCTGCTTATGAAACTGTAACAAACCACAGCATCCCTTACATAGATGCTCTTTAGTTAATAGTGAAAATCGTGTTGGGTTCGTGAACTGTGTAAATTCATTAGAGCCGAAAAATCACTGGGTATACCAGAAATGAACTCTTGCTTGTAGGAAGACACAGGGTTTGGTTTAACTCCGTTTGTGAAGGGAAATTCAGACCAGTGATCTCATCCATGAAATACCCTCTGTTTTGACGCAAGAAGCATCCTCTTCTTTCCAGAGTCTGCAATACAGCAAGAAATATGAGCATGTCCAGAAAAAAAGAACTGTGTTTCCTACTCATACGGACCATATCTAGTTGAACTCTGCTTATGAAACTGTAACAAACCACAGCATCTCTTACATAGATGCTCTTTAGTTAATATTGAAAAACGTATTGCGTTCATGAATTGAGTTAATTCATTTGAGCCGAAAAATCACTGGGTTTACCGGAAATGTACTCTTGCTTGTAGGAACACACAGAGGCTTTGTTTTCACTCCGTTTGTGAAGGGAAATTCAGACCAGAGTTCTCATCCATGAAACACACTCTGTTTTAACGAAAAGAGTATGCTCTTCTTTCCAGCGTCTCAAATAAAGCAGGAAACATGAGCATGCCAGAAAAAAGAACTGTGTTTCATACTCATACGGACCATATCTATTTGAACTCTGCTTATGAAACTGTAACAAACCACAGCATCTCTTACATAGATGCACTTTAGTTAATAGTGAAAAACGTGTTGGGTTCGTGAACTGTGTAAATTCATTTGAGCCTAAAAATCACTGGGTTTACCGGAAATGAAATCTTGCTTGTAGGAAGACACAGAGCCTTTTTTTTTATCTCCGTTTGTGAAGGGAAATTCAGACCAGTGTTCTCATCCATGAAACATACTCTGTTTTAACGCAAGAAGCATGCTCTTCTTTCCAGCGTCTCCAATCCAGCAAGAAATATGAGCATGTCTAGAAAAAAAGAACTGTGTTTCCTATTCATATGGACCATATCTAGTTGAACTCTGCTTATGAAACTGTAAAAAAACACAGCATCTCTTACATAGATGCTCTTTAGTTAATAGTGAAAAACGTGTTGGGTTCGTGAACTGTGTAAATTCATTTGAGCCGAAAATTCACTGGTTTTACCGGATATGAACTCTTGCTTGTAGCAAGACACAGAGACTTTGTTTTAACTCCGATTCTGAATGAAAATTCAGACCAGAGTTCTCATCCATGAAACATACTCTGTTTTAACGCAAGAATTATTCTCTTCTTTCCAGAGTCTGCAATACAGCAAGAAACAAGAGCATTCCCAGAATAAAAGAACTGTGTTTCCAACTCATACGGACCCTATCTGATTGAACTCTGCTTATGAAACTGTAACAAACCACAGCATCCCTTACATAGATGCTCTTTAGTTAATAGTGAAAATCGTGTTGGGTTCGTGAACTGTGTAAATTCATTAGAGCCGAAAAATCACTGGGTATACCAGAAATGAACTCTTGCTTGTAGGAAGACACAGGGTTTGGTTTAACTCCGTTTGTGAAGGGAAATTCAGACCAGTGTTGTCATCCATGAAATACCCTCTGTTTTGACGCAAGAAGCATCCTCTTCTTTCCAGATTCTGCAATACAGCAAGAAATATGAGCATGTCCAGAAAAAAAGAACTGTGTTTCCTACTCATACAGACTATATCTAGTTGAACTCTGCTTATGAAACTGTAACAAACAAGACCATGTGTTCAAAGATGCTCTTTTGTTAATAATGAAAAACGTATTGGGTTCATGAACTGTGTAAATTCATTTGAGCCTAAAAATCACTGGGTTTAGGGGAAATGAACTCTTGCTTGTAGGAAGACACAGAGCCTTTGGTTTAACTCCGTATGTGAAGGGAAATTCAGACCAGTGTTCTCATCCATGAAACATACTCTGTTTTAACGCAAGAAGCATGCTCTTCTTTCCAGCGTCTCCAATCCAGCAAGAAATATGAGCATGTTTAGAAAAAAAGAACTGTGTTTCCTACTCATATGGACCATATCTAGTTGAACTCTGCTTATGAAACTGTAACAAAGCACAGCATCTCTTACATAGATGCTCTTTAGTAAATAGTGAAAAACGTGTTGGCTTCGTGAAATGTGTAAATTCATTAGAGCCAAAAAATCACTGGGAATACCAGACATGACCTCTTGCTTGTAGGAAGACACAGAGACTTTGGTTTAACTCCGTTTGTGAAAAAAAATTCAGACCAGTGTTCTCATCCATGAAACACCATCTGTTTTAACGCAAGAAACATCCAATTCTTTCCAGAGTCTCCTATACAGCAAGAAACAAGAGCATGCCCAGGAAAAAAGAACAGTGTTTCTTACTCATATGGACCATATTTAGTTGAACTCTGCTTATGAAACTGTAATAAACCACAGCATCTCTTACATAGATGCTCTTTTGTTAATAATGAAAAACGTATTGGGTTCATGAACTGTGTAAATTCATTTGAGCCTAAAAATCACTGGGTTTAGGGGAAATGAACTCTTGCTTGTAGGAAGACACAGAGCCTTTGGTTTAACTCCATTTGTGAAGGGAAATTCAGACCAGTGTTCTCATCCATGAAACATACTCTGTTTTAACACAAGAAGCATGCTCTTCTTTCGAGCGTCTCCAATCCAGCAAGAAATATGAGCATGTCTAGAAAAAAAGAACTGTGTTTCCTACTCATATGGACCATATCTAGATGAACTCTGCTTATGAAACTGTTTCAAACCACAGCATCTCTTACATAGATGCTCTTTAGTTAATAGTGAAAAACGTGTTGGGTTCGTGAACTGTGTAAATTCATTAGAGCCGAAAATTCACTGGTTTTACCGGATATGAACTCTTGCTTGTAGGAAGACACAGAGACTTTGGTTTAACTCCGATTCTGAAAGAAAATTCAGACCAGTGTTCTCATCCATGAAACATACTCTGTTTTAACGCAAGAATTATCCTCTTCTTTCCAGAGTCTGCAATACAGCAAGAAACATGAGCATTCCCAGAATAAAAGAACTGTGTTTCGAACTCATACGGACCATATCTGCTTGAACTCTGCTTATGAAACTGTAACAAACCACAGCATCCCTTACATAGATGCTCTTTAGTTAATAGTGAAAATCGTGTTGGGTTCGTGAACTGTGTAAATTCATTAGAGCCGAAAAATCACTGGGTATACCAGAAATGAACTCTTGCTTGTAGGAAGACACAGGGTTTGGTTTAACTCCGTTTGTGAAGGGAAATTCAGACCAGTGTTCTCATCCATGAAATACCCTCTGTTTTGACGCAAGAAGCATCCTCTTCTTTCCAGGGTCTGCAATACAGCAAGAAATAAGAGCATGTCCAGAAAAAAAGAACTGGGTTTCCTACTCATACGGACCATATCTATTTGAACTCTGCTTATGAAACTGTAACAAACCACAGCATCTCTTACATAGATGCTCTTTAGTTAATAGTGAAAAACGTGTTGGGTTCGTGAACTGTGTAAATTCATTTGAGCCTAAAAATCACTGGGTTTACCGGAAATGAAATCTTGCTTGTAGGAAGACACAGAGCCTTTGGTTTATCTCCGTTTGTGAAGGGAAATTCAGACCAGTGTTCTCATCCATGAAAAATACTCTGTTTTAACGCAAGAAGCATGCTCTTCTTTCCAGCGTCTCCAATCCAGCAAGAAATATGAGCATTTCTAGAAAAAAAGAACTGTGTTTCCTATTCATACAGACAATATCTAGTTGAACTCTGCTTATGAAAATGTAAAAAACCACAGCATCTCTTACATAGATGCTCTTTAGTTAATAGTGAAAAACGTGTTGGGTTCGTGAACTGTGTAAATTCATTTGAGCCGAAAATTCACTGGTTTTACCGGATATGAACTCTTGCTTGTAGGAATACACAGAGATTTTGTTTTAACTCCGATTCTGAAAGAAAATTCAGACCAGAGTTCTCATCCATGAAACATACTCTGTTTTAACGCAAGAATTATCCTCTTCTTTCCAGAGTCTGCAATACAGCAAGATACAAGAGCATTCCCAGAATAAAAGAACTGTGTTTCCAACTCATATGGACCATATCTGGTTGAACTCTGCTTATGAAACTGTAACAAACCACAGCATCCCTTACATAGATGCTCTTTAGTTAATAGTGAAAAACGTGTTGGGTTCATGAACTGTGTAAATTCATTAGAGCCGAAAAATCACTGGGTATACCAGAAATGATCTCTTGCTTGTAGGAAGACACAGAGACTTTGGTTTAACTCCGATTCTGAAAGAAAATTCAGACCAGTGTTCTCATCCATGAAACATACTCTGTTTTAACGCAACAATTATCCTCTTCTTTCCAGAGTCTGCAAAACAGCAAGAAACAAGAGCATTCCCAGAATAAAAGAACTGTGTTTCCAACTCATACGGACCATATCTGGTTGAACTCTACTTATGAAACTGTAGCAAACCACAGCATCCCTTACATAGATGCTCTTTAGTTAATAGTGAAAATCGTGTTGGGTTCGTGAACTGTGTAAATTCATTTGAGCCGAAAAATCACTGGGTATAACAGAAATGAACACTTGCTTGTTGGAAAACACAGGGTTTGGTTTAACTCCGTTTGTGAAGGGAAATTCAGTCCAGTGTTCTCATCCATGAAATACCCTCTGTTTTGACGCAAGAAGCATCCTCTTCTTTCCAGATTCTGCAATACAGCAAGAAATATGAGCATATCCAGAAAAAAAGAACTGTGTTTCCGACTCATACAGACCATATCTAGTAGAATTCTGCTTATGAAACTGTAATAAACGACGGCATCTCTTACGTGGATGCTCTTTAGTTAATAGTGAAAAACCTGTTCGGTTCGTGAACTGTGTAAATTCATATGAGCCGAAAATTCACTGGTTTTACCGGATATGAACTCTTGCTTGAAGGAAGACACAGAAATTTTGGTTTAACTCTGATTCTGAAAGAAAATTCAGACCAGTGTTCTCATCCATGAAACATACTCTGTTTTAACGCAAGAATTATCCTTTTCTTTCCAGCGTCTCCAATACAGCAAGAAACATGAGCATGCCCAGAAAAAAAGAACTGTGTTTCCTACTCATACAGACAATATCTAGTTGAACTCTGCTTATGAAACTTTAACAAACAAGACCATGTGTTCAAAGATGCTCTTTAGTTAATATTGAAAAACGTATTGGGTTCATGAACTGTGTAAATTCATTTGAGCCGAAAAATCACTGGGTTTACCGGAAATGAACTCTTGCTTGTAGGAAGACACAGAGGCGTCGGTTTCACTCCGTTTGTGAAGGGAAATTCAGACCAGAGTTTTCATCCATGAAACACACTCTGTTTTAACGCAAGAAGCATGCTCTTCTTTCCAGCGTCTCCAATACAGCAAGAAACATGAGCATGCCCAGAAAAAAAGAACTTTGTTTCCTACTCATACAGACAATATCTAGTTGAACTCTGCTTATGAAACTGTAACAAACAAGACCATGTGTTACAAAGATGCTCTTTTGTTAATAATGAAAAACGTATTGGGTTTTATGAACTGTGTAAATTCATTTGAGACGAAAAACCCCTAGGTTTGCCGGAAATGAACTCTTGCTTGTAGGAAGACACAGAGAGTTTGGTTTAACTCTGATTCTGAAAGAAAATTCAGACCAGTGTTCTCATCCATGAAACATACTCTGTTTAACGGCAAGAATTATCCTTTTCTTTCCAGAGTCTCCAATACAGCAAGAAAAAAGAGCATGCCCAGAAAAAAAGAACAGTGTTTCCTACTCATATGGACCATATATAGTTGAACTCTGCTTATGAAACTGTAATAAACCACAGCATCTCTTACATAGATGCTCTTTAGTTAATAGTGAAAAACGTGTTGGGTTCTTGAACTGTGTAAATTCATTTGAGCCGAAAAAACACTGGGTTTACCGGAAATGAACTCTTGCTTGTAGGAAGACACAGAGGCTTTGGTTTCACTCCGTTTGTGAAGGGAAATTCAGACCAGAGTTTTCATCCATGAACCACACTCTGTTTTAACGCAAGAAGCATGCTCTTCTTTCCAGCGTCTCCAATACAGCAAGAAACATGAGCATGCCCTGAAAAAAAGAACTGTGTTTCCTATTCATACAGACAATATCTAGTTGAACTCTGCTTATGAAAATGTAAAAAACCACAGCATCTCTTACATAGATGCTCTTTAGTTAATAGTGAAAAACGTGTTGGGTTCGTGAACTGTGTAAATTCATTTGAGCCGAAAATTCACTGGTTTTACCGGATATGAACTCTTGCTTGTAGGAATACACAGAGATTTTGTTTTAACTCCGATTCTGAAAGAAAATTCAGACCAGAGTTCTCATCCATGAAACATACTCTGTTTTAACGCAAGAATTATCCTCTTCTTTCCAGAGTCTGCAATACAGCAAGATACTAGAGCATTCCCAGAATAAAAGAACTGTGTTTCCAACTCATATGGACAATATCTGGTTGAACTCTGCTTATGAAACTGTAACAAACCACAGCATCCCTTACATAGATGCTCTTTAGTTAATAGTGAAAAACGTGTTGGGTTCATGAACTGTGTAAATTCATTAGAGCCGAAAAATCACTGGGTATACCAGAAATGAACTCTTGCTTGTAGGAAGACACAGAGACTTTGGTTTAACTCCGATTCTGAAAGAAAATTCAGACCAGTGTTCTCATCCATGAAACATACTCTGTTTTAACGCAAGAATTATCCTCTTCTTTCCAGAGTCTGCAATACAGCAAGAAACAAGAGCATTCTCAGAATAAAAGAACTGTGTTTCCAACTCATACGGACCATATCTGGTTGAACTCTACTTATGAAACTGTAGCAAACCACAGCATCCCTTACATAGATGCTCTTTAGTTAATAGTGAAAATCGTGTTGGGTTCGTGAACTGTGTAAATTCATTTGAGCCGAAAAATCACTGGGTATAACAGAAATGAACCCTTGCTTGTTGGAAGACACAGGGTTTGGTTTAACTCCGTTTGTGATGAGAAATTCAGTCCAGTGTTCTCATCCATGAAATACCCTCTGTTTTGACGCAAGAAGCATCCTCTTCTTTCCAGAGTCTGCAATACAGCAAGAAATATGAGCATATCCAGAAAAAAAGAACTGTGTTTCCGACTCATACAGACCATATCTAGTAGAATTCTGCTTATGAAACTGTAATAAACGACGGCATCTCTTACGTGGATGCTCTTTAGTTAATAGTGAAAAACCTGTTCGGTTCGTGAACTGTGTAAATTCATATGAGCCGAAAATTCACTGGTTTTACCGGATATGAACTCTTGCTTGAAGGAAGACACAGAAATTTTGGTTTAACTCTGATTCTGAAAGAAAATTCAGACCAGTGTTCTCATCCATGAAACATACTCTGTTTTAACGCAAGAATTATCCTTTTCTTTCCAGCGTCTCCAATACAGCAAGAAACATGAGCATGCCCAGAAAAAAAGAACTGTGTTTCCTACTCATACGGACAATATCTAGTTGAACTCTGCTTATGAAACTGTAACAAACAAGACCATGTGTTACAAAGATGCTCTTTTGTTAATAATGAAAAACGTATTGGGTTTTATGAACTGTGTAAATTCATTTGAGCCGAAAAACCCCTAGGTTTACCGGAAATGAACTTTTGCTTGTAGGAAGACACAGAGACTTTGGTTTAACTCTGATTCTGAAAGAAAATTCAGACCAGTGTTCTCATCCATGAAACATAATCTGTTTAACGGCAAGAATTATCCTTTTCTTTACAGAATCTCCAATACAGCAAGAAACAAGAGCATGGCCAGAAAAAAAGAACAGTGTTTCCTACTCATATGGACCATATTTAGTTGAACTCTGCTTATGAAACTGTAATAAACCACAGCATCTCTTACATAGATGCTCTTTAGTTAATAGTGTAAAACGTGTTGGGTTCTTGAACTGTGTAAATTCATTTGAGCCGAAAAAACACTGGGTTTACCGGAAATGAACTCTTGCTTGTAGGAAGACACAGAGGCTTTGGTTTCACTCCGTTTGTGAAGGGAAATTCAGACCAGAGTTTTCATCCATGAAACACACTCTGTTTTAACACAAGAAGCATGCTCTTCTTTCCAGCGTCTCCAATACAACAAGAAACATGAGCATGCCCAGAAGAAAAGAACTGTGTTTCCTACTCATACAGACAATATCTAGTTGAACTCTGCTTATGAAACTGTAACAAACAAGACCATGTGTTCAAAGATGCTCTTTAGTTAATATTGAAAAACGTATTGGGTTCATGAACTGTGTAAATTCATTTGAGCCGAAAAATCACTGGGTTTACCGGAAATGAACTCTTGCTTGTAGGAAGACACAGAGGCGTCGGTTTCACTCCGTTTGTGAAGGGAAATTCAGACCAGAGTTTTCATCCATGAAACACACTCTGTTTTAACGCAAGATGCATGCTCTTCTTTCCAGCGTCTCCAATACAGCAAGAAACATGAGCATGCCCAGAAAAAAAGAACTTTGTTTCCTACTCATACAGACAATATCTAGTTGAACTCTGCTTATGAAACTGTAACAAACAAGACCATGTGTTACAAAGATGCTCTTTTGTTAATAATGAAAAACGTATTGGGTTTTATGAACTGTGTAAATTCATTTGAGACGAAAAACCCCTAGGTTTACCGGAAATGAACTCTTGCTTGTAGGAAGACACAGAGAGTTTGGTTTAACTCTGATTCTGAAAGAAAATTCAGACCAGTGTTCTCATCCATGAAACATACTCTGTTTAACGGCAAGAATTATCCTTTTCTTTCCAGAGTCTCCAATACAGCAAGAAAAAAGAGCATGCCCAGAAAAAAAGAACAGTGTTTCCTACTCATATGGACCATATTTAGTTGAACTCTGCTTATGAAACTGTAATAAACCACAGCATCTCTTACATAGATGCTCTTTAGTTAATAGTGAAAAACGTGTTGGGTTCTTGAACTGCGTAAATTCATTTGAGCCGAAAAATCACTGGGTTTACCGGAAATGAACTCTTGCTTGTAGGAAGACACAGAGGCTTTGGTTTCACTCCGTTTGTGAAGGGAAATTCAGACCAGAGTTTTCATCCATGAACCACACTCTGTTTTAACGCAAGAAGCATGCTCTTCTTTCCAGCGTCTCCAATACAGCAAGAAACATGAGCATGCCCAGAAAAAAAGAACTGTGTTTCCTACTCATACAGACAATATCTAGTTGAACTCTGCTTATGAAACTGTAACAAACAAGACCACGTGTTCAAAGATGCTCTTTTGTTAATAATGAAAAACGTATTGGGTTCATGAACTGTGTAAATTCATTTGAGCCTAAAAATCACTGGGTTTAGGGGAAATGAACTCTTGCTTGTAGGAAGACACAGAGGCTTTGGTTTCACTCCGTTTGTGAAGGGAAATTCAGACCAGAGTTTTCATCCATGAACCACACTCTGTTTTAACGCAAGAAGCATGCTCTTCTTTCCAGCGTCTCCAATACAGCAAGAAACATGAGCATGCCCAGAAAAAAAGAACTGTGTTTCCTACTCATACAGACAATATCTAGTTGAACTCTGCTTATGAAACTGTAACAAACAAGACCACGTGTTCAAAGATGCTCTTTTGTTAATAATGAAAAACGTATTGGGTTCATGAACTGTGTAAATTCATTTGAGCCTAAAAATCACTGGGTTTAGGGGAAATGAACTCTTGCTTGTAGGAAGACAGAGCCTTTGGTTTAACTCCGTATGTGAAGGGAAATTCAGACCAGTGTTCTCATCCATGAAACATACTCTGTTTTAACGCAAGAAGCATGCTCTTCTTTCCAGCGTCTCCAATCGAGCAAGAAATATGAGCATGTCTAGAAAAAAAAGAACTGTGTTTCCTACTCATATGGACCATATCTAGTTGAACTCTGCTTATGAAACTGTAACAAACCACAGCATCTCTTACATAGATGCTCTTTAGTTAATAGTGAAAAACGTGTTCGGTTCGTGAACTGTGTAAATTCATTTGAGCCAAAAATTCACTTGTTTTACCGTTTATGAACTCTTGCTTGTAGGAAGACACAGAGACTTTGGTTTAACTCCGATTCTGAAAGAAAATTCAGACCAGTGTTCTCATCCATGAAACATACTCTGTTTTAACACAAGAATTATCCTCTTCTTTCCAGAGTCTGCAATACAGCAAGAAACAAGAGCATTCCCAGAATAAAAGAACTGTGTTTCCAACTCATTCGGACCATATCTTGTTGAACTCTGCTTATGAAACTGTAACAAACCACAGCATCCCTTACATAGATGCTCTTTAGTTAATAGTGAAAAACGTGTTGGGTTCATGAACTGTGTAAATTCATTAGAGCCGAAAAATCACTGGGTATACCAGAAATGAACTCTTGCTTGTAGGAAGACACAGAGACTTTTGTTTAACTCCGATTCTGAAAGAAAATTCAGACCAGTGTTCTCATCCATGAAACATACTCTGTTTTAACGCAAGAATTATCCTCTTCTTTCCAGAGTCTGCAATACAGCAAGAAACAAGAGCATTCCCAGAATAAAAGAACTGTGTTTCCAACTCATACGGACCATATCTGGTTGAACTCTACTTATGAAACTGTAGCAAACCACAGCATCCCTTACATAGATCCTCTTTAGTTAATAGTGAAAATCGTGTTGGGTTCGTGAACTGTGTAAATTCATTTGAGCCGAAAAATCACTGGGTATAACAGAAATGAACACTTGCTTTTTGGAAGACACAGGGTTTGGTTTAACTCCGTTTGTGAAGGGAAATTCAGTCCAGTGTTCTCATCCATGAAATACCCTCTGTTTTGA
This sequence comes from Onychomys leucogaster, assembly GCA_949786385.1. Classification (NCBI taxonomy): domain Eukaryota; kingdom Metazoa; phylum Chordata; class Mammalia; order Rodentia; family Cricetidae; genus Onychomys; species Onychomys leucogaster. Next base: position 972,424 of record CATKUP010000070.1, read on the forward strand.
CGCAAGAAGCATCCTCTTCTTTCCAGAGTCTGCAATACAGCAAGAAATATGAGCATGTCCAGAAAAAAAGAACTGTGTTTCCGACTCATACAGACCATATCTAGTAGAATTCTGCATATGAAACTGTAATAAACGACTGCATCTCTTACGTGGATGCTCTTTAGTTAATAGTGAAAAACCTGTTCGGTTCGTGAACTGTGTAAATTCATATGAGCCGAAAATTCACTGGTTTTACCGGATATGAACTCTTGCTTGAAGGAAGACACAGAAATTTTGGTTTAACTCTGATTCTGAAAGAAAATTCAGACCAGTGTTCTCATCCATGAAACATACTCTGTTTTAACGCAAGAATTATCCTTTTCTTTCCAGCGTCTCCAATACAGCAAGAAACATGAGCATGCCCAGAAAAAAAGAACTGTGTTTCCTACTCATACGGACAATATCTAGTTGAACTCTGCTTATGAAACTGTAACAAACAAGACCATGTGTTACAAAGATGCTCTTTTGTTAATAATGAAAAACGTATTGGGTTTTATGAACTGTGTAAATTCATTTGAGCCGAAAAACCCCTAGGTTTACCGGAAATGAACTTTTGCTTGTAGGAAGACACAGAGACTTTGGTTTAACTCTGATTCTGAAAGAAAATTCAGACCAGTGTTCTCATCCATGAAACATAATCTGTTTAACGGCAAGAATTATCCTTTTCTTTACAGAATCTCCAATACAGCAAGAAACAAGAGCATGGCCAGAAAAAAAGAACAGTGTTTCCTACTCATATGGACCATATTTAGTTGAACTCTGCTTATGAAACTGTAATAAACCACAGCATCTCTTACATAGATGCTCTTTAGTTAATAGTGAAAAACGTGTTGGGTTCTTGAACTGTGTAAATTCATTTGAGCCGAAAAAACACTGGGTTTACCGGAAATGAACTCTTGCTTGTAGGAAGACACAGAGGCTTTGGTTTCACTCCGTTTGTGAAGGGAAATTCAGACCAGAGTTTTCATCCATGAAACACACTCTGTTTTAACGCAAGAAGCATGCTCTTCTTTCCAGCGTCTCCAATACAACAAGAAACATGAGCATGCCCAGAAAAAAAGAACTGTGTTTCCTACTCATACAGACAATATCTAGTTGAACTCTGCTTATGAAACTTTAACAAACAAGACCATGTGTTCAAAGATGCTCTTTAGTTAATATTGAAAAACGTATTGGGTTCATGAACTGTGTAAATTCATTTGAGCCGAAAAATCACTGGGTTTACCGGAAATGAACTCTTGCTTGTAGGAAGACACAGAGGCGTCGGTTTCACTCCGTTTGTGAAGGGAAATTCAGACCAGAGTTTTCATCCATGAAACACACTCTGTTTTAACGCAAGAAGCATGCTCTTCTTTCCAGCGTCTCCAATACAGCAAGAAACATGAGCATGCCCAGAAAAAAAGAACTTTGTTTCCTACTCATACAGACAATATCTAGTTGAACTCTGCTTATGAAACTGTAACAAACAAGACCATGTGTTACAAAGATGCTCTTTTGTTAATAATGAAAAACGTATTGGGTTTTATGAACTGTGTAAATTCATTTGAGACGAAAAACCCCTAGGTTTACCGGAAATGAACTCTTGCTTGTAGGAAGACACAGAGAGTTTGGTTTAACTCTGATTCTGAAAGAAAATTCAGACCAGTGTTCTCATCCATGAAACATACTCTGTTTAACGGCAAGAATTATCCTTTTCTTTCCAGAGTCTCCAATACAGCAAGAAAAAAGAGCATGCCCAGAAAAAAAGAACAGTGTTTCCTACTCATATGGACCATATTTAGTTGAACTCTGCTTATGAAACTGTAATAAACCACAGCATCTCTTACATAGATGCTCTTTAGTTAATAGTGAAAAACGTGTTGGGTTCTTGAACTGTGTAAATTCATTTGAGCCGAAAAAACACTGGGTTTACCGGAAATGAACTCTTGCTTGTAGGAAGACACAGAGGCTTTGGTTTCACTCCGTTTGTGAAGGGAAATTCAGACCAGAGTTTTCATCCATGAAACACACTCTGTTTTAACGCAAGAAGCATGCTCTTCTTTCCAGCGTCTCCAATACAGCAAGAAACATGAGCATGCCCTGAAAAAAAGAACTGTGTTTCCTATTCATACAGACAATATCTAGTTGAACTCTGCTTATGAAACTGTAAAAAACCACAGCATCTCTTACATAGATGCTCTTTAGTTAATAGTGAAAAACGTGTTGGGTTCGTGAACTGTGTAAATTCATTTGAGCCGAAAATTCACTGGTTTTACCGGATATGAACTCTTGCTTGTAGGAATACACAGAGATTTTGTTTTAACTCCGATTCTGAAAGAAAATTCAGACCAGAGTTCTCATCCATGAAACATACTCTGTTTTAACGCAAGAATTATCCTCTTCTTTCCAGAGTCTGCAATACAGCAAGATACAAGAGCATTCCCAGAATAAAAGAACTGTGTTTCCAACTCATATGGACCATATCTGGTTGAACTCTGCTTATGAAACTGTAACAAACCACAGCATCCCTTACATAGATGCTCTTTAGTTAATAGTGAAAAACGTGTTGGGTTCATGAACTGTGTAAATTCATTAGAGCCGAAAAATCACTGGGTATACCAGATATGAACTCTTGCTGGTAGGAAGACACAGAGACTTTGGTTTAACTCCGATTCTGAAAGAAAATTCAGACCAGTGTTCTCATCCATGAAACATACTCTGTTTTAACGCAAGAATTATCCTCTTCTTTCCAGAGTCTGCAATACAGCAAGAAACAAGAGCATTCTCAGAATAAAAGAACTGTGTTTCCAACTCATACGGACCATATCTGGTTGAACTCTACTTATGAAACTGTAGCAAACCACAGCATCCCTTACATAGATGCTCTTTAGTTAATAGTGAAAATCGTGTTGGGTTCGTGAACTGTGTAAATTCATTTGAGCCGAAAAATCACTGGGTATAACAGAAATGAACACTTGCTTGTTGGAAGACACAGGGTTTGGTTTAACTCCGTTTGTGATGAGAAATTCAGTCCAGTGTTCTCATCCATGAAATACCCTCTGTTTTGACGCAAGAAGCATCCTCTTCTTTCCAGAGTCTGCAATACAGCAAGAAATATGAGCATATCCAGAAAAAAAGAACTGTGTTTCCGACTCATACAGACCATATCTAGTAGAATTCTGCTTATGAAACTGTAATAAACGACGGCATCTCTTACGTGGATGCTCTTTAGTTAATAGTGAAAAACCTGTTCGGTTCGTGAACTGTGTAAATTCATATGAGCCGAAAATTCACTGGTTTTACCGGATATGAACTCTTGCTTGAAGGAAGACACAGAAATTTTGGTTTAACTCTGATTCTGAAAGAAAATTCAGACCAGTGTTCTCATCCATGAAACATACTCTGTTTTAACGCAAGAATTATCCTTTTCTTTCCAGCGTCTCCAATACAGCAAGAAACATGAGCATGCCCAGAAAAAAAGAACTGTGTTTCCTACTCATACGGACAATATCTAGTTGAACTCTGCTTATGAAACTGTAACAAACAAGACCATGTGTTACAAAGATGCTCTTTTGTTAATAATGAAAAACGTATTGGGTTTTATGAACTGTGTAAATTCATTTGAGCCGAAAAACCCCTAGGTTTACCGGAAATGAACTTTTGCTTGTAGGAAGACACAGAGACTTTGGTTTAACTCTGATTCTGAAAGAAAATTCAGACCAGTGTTCTCATCCATGAAACATAATCTGTTTAACGGCAAGAATTATCCTTTTCTTTACAGAATCTCCAATACAGCAAGAAACAAGAGCATGGCCAGAAAAAAAGAACAGTGTTTCCTACTCATATGGACCATATTTAGTTGAACTCTGCTTATGAAACTGTAATAAACCACAGCATCTCTTACATAGATGCTCTTTAGTTAATAGTGAAAAACGTGTTGGGTTCTTGAACTGTGTAAATTCATTTGAGCCGAAAAAACACTGGGTTTACCGGAAATGAACTCTTGCTTGTAGGAAGACACAGAGGCTTTGGTTTCACTCCGTTTGTGAAGGGAAATTCAGACCAGAGTTTTCATCCATGAAACACACTCTGTTTTAACACAAGAAGCATGCTCTTCTTTCCAGCGTCTCCAATACAACAAGAAACATGAGCATGCCCAGAAGAAAAGAACTGTGTTTCCTACTCATACAGACAATATCTAGTTGAACTCTGCTTATGAAACTGTAACAAACAAGACCATGTGTTCAAAGATGCTCTTTAGTTAATATTGAAAAACGTATTGGGTTCATGAACTGTGTAAATTCATTTGAGCCGAAAAATCACTGGGTTTACCGGAAATGAACTCTTGCTTGTAGGAAGACACAGAGGCGTCGGTTTCACTCCGTTTGTGAAGGGAAATTCAGACCAGAGTTTTCATCCATGAAACACACTCTGTTTTAACGCAAGAAGCATGCTCTTCTTTCCAGCGTCTCCAATACAGCAAGAAAAATGAGCATGCCCAGAAAAAAAGAACTTTGTTTCCTACTCATACAGACAATATCTAGTTGAACTCTGCTTATGAAACTGGAACAAACAAGACCATGTGTTACAAAGATGCTCTTTTGTTAATAATGAAAAACGTATTGGGTTTTATGAACTGTGTAAATTCATTTGAGACGAAAAACCCCTAGGTTTACCGGAAATGAACTCTTGCTTGTAGGAAGACACAGAGAGTTTGGTTTAACTCTGATTCTGAAAGAAAATTCAGACCAGTGTTCTCATCCATGAAACATACTCTGTTTAACGGCAAGAATTATCCTTTTCTTTCCAGAGTCTCCAATACAGCAAGAAAAAAGAGCATGCCCAGAAAAAAAGAACAGTGTTTCCTACTCATATGGACCATATTTAGTTGAACTCTGCTTATGAAACTGTAATAAACCACAGCATCTCTTACATAGATGCTCTTTAGTTAATAGTGAAAAACGTGTTGGGTTCTTGAACTGCGTAAATTCATTTGAGCCGAAAAATCACTGGGTTTACCGGAAATGAACTCTTGCTTGTAGGAAGACACAGAGGCTTTGGTTTCACTCCGTTTGTGAAGGGAAATTCAGACCAGAGTTTTCATCCATGAACCACACTCTGTTTTAACGCAAGAAGCATGCTCTTCTTTCCAGCGTCTCCAATACAGCAAGAAACATGAGCATGCCCAGAAAAAAAGAACTGTGTTTCCTACTCATACAGACAATATCTAGTTGAACTCTGCTTATGAAACTGTAACAAACAAGACCACGTGTTCAAAGATGCTCTTTTGTTAATAATGAAAAACGTATTGGGTTCATGAACTGTGTAAATTCATTTGAGCCTAAAAATCACTGGGTTTAGGGGAAATGAACTCTTGCTTGTAGGAAGACAGAGCCTTTGGTTTAACTCCGTATGTGAAGGGAAATTCAGACCAGTGTTCTCATCCATGAAACATACTCTGTTTTAACGCAAGAAGCATGCTCTTCTTTCCAGCGTCTCCAATCGAGCAAGAAATATGAGCATGTCTAGAAAAAAAAGAACTGTGTTTCCTACTCATATGGACCATATCTAGTTGAACTCTGCTTATGAAACTGTAACAAACCACAGCATCTCTTACATAGATGCTCTTTAGTTAATAGTGAAAAACGTGTTGGGTTCGTGAACTGTGTAAATTCATTTGAGCCGAAAATTCACTTGTTTTACCGTTTATGAACTCTTGCTTGTAGGAAGACACAGAGACTTTGGTTTAACTCCGATTCTGAAAGAAAATTCAGACCAGTGTTCTCATCCATGAAACATACTCTGTTTTAACACAAGAATTATCCTCTTCTTTCCAGAGTCTGCAATACAGCAAGAAACAAGAGCATTCCCAGAATAAAAGAACTGTGTTTCCAACTCATTCGGACCATATCTTGTTGAACTCTGCTTATGAAACTGTAACAAACCACAGCATCCCTTACATAGATGCTCTTTAGTTAATAGTGAAAAACGTGTTGGGTTCATGAACTGTGTAAATTCATTAGAGCCGAAAAATCACTGGGTATACCAGAAATGAACTCTTGCTTGTAGGAAGACACAGAGACTTTGGTTTAACTCCGATTCTGAAAGAAAATTCAGACCAGTGTTCTCATCCATGAAACATACTCTGTTTTAACGCAAGAATTATCCTCTTCTTTCCAGAGTCTGCAATACAGCAAGAAACAAGAGCATTCCCAGAATAAAAGAACTGTGTTTCCAACTCATACGGACCATATCTGGTTGAACTCTACTTATGAAACTGTAGCAAACCACAGCATCCCTTACATAGATCCTCTTTAGTTAATAGTGAAAATCGTGTTGGGTTCGTGAACTGTGTAAATTCATTTGAGCCGAAAAATCACTGGGTATAACAGAAATGAACACTTGCTTTTTGGAAGACACAGGGTTTGGTTTAACTCCGTTTGTGAAGGGAAATTCAGTCCAGTGTTCTCATCCATGAAATACCCTCTGTTTTGACGCAAGAAGCATCCTCTTCTTTCCAGAGTCTGCAATACAGCAAGAAATATGAGCATGTCCAGAAAAAAAGAACTGTGTTTCCGACTCATACAGACCATATCTAGTAGAATTCTGCATATGAAACTGTAATAAACGACGGCATCTCTTACGTGGATGCTCTTTAGTTAATAGTGAAAAACCTGTTCGGTTCGTGAACTGTGTAAATTCATATGAGCCGAAAATTCACTGGTTTTACCGGATATGAACTCTTGCTTGAAGGAAGACACAGAAATTTTGGTTTAACTCTGATTCTGAAAGAAAATTCAGACCAGTGTTCTCATCCATGAAACATACTCTGTTTTAACGCAAGAATTATCCTTTTCTTTCCAGCGTCTCCAATACAGCAAGAAACATGAGCATGCCCAGAAAAAAAGAACTGTGTTTCCTACTCATACGGACAATATCTAGTTGAACTCTGCTTATGAAACTGTAACAAACAAGACCATGTGTTACCATGATGCTCTTTTGTTAATAATGAAAAACGTATTGGGTTTTATGAACTGTGTAAATTCATTTGAGCCGAAAAACCCCTAGGTTTACCGGAAATGAACTTTTGCTTGTAGGAAGACACAGAGACTTTGGTTTAACTCTGATTCTGAAAGAAAATTCAGACCAGTGTTCTCATCCATGAAACATAATCTGTTTAACGGCAAGAATTATCCTTTTCTTTACAGAATCTCCAATACAGCAAGAAACAAGAGCATGGCCAGAAAAAAAGAACAGTGTTTCCTACTCATATGGACCATATTTAGTTGAACTCTGCTTATGAAACTGTAATAAACCACAGCATCTCTTACATAGATGCTCTTTAGTTAATAGTGAAAAACGTGTTGGGTTCTTGAACTGTGTAAATTCATTTGAGCCGAAAAAACACTGGGTTTACCGGAAATGAACTCTTGCTTGTAGGAAGACACAGAGGCTTTGGTTTCACTCCGTTTGTGAAGGGAAATTCAGACCAGAGTTTTCATCCATGAAACACACTCTGTTTTAACGCAAGAAGCATGCTCTTCTTTCCAGCGTCTCCAATACAACAAGAAACATGAGCATGCCCAGAAAAAAAGAACTGTGTTTCCTACTCATACAGACAATATCTAGTTGAACTCTGCTTATGAAACTTTAACAAACAAGACCATGTGTTCAAAGATGCTCTTTAGTTAATATTGAAAAACGTATTGGGTTCATGAACTGTGTAAATTCATTTGAGCCGAAAAATCACTGGGTTTACCGGAAATGAACTCTTGCTTGTAGGAAGACACAGAGGCGTCGGTTTCACTCCGTTTGTGAAGGGAAATTCAGACCAGAGTTTTCATCCATGAAACACACTCTGTTTTAACGCAAGAAGCATGCTCTTCTTTCCAGCGTCTCCAATACAGCAAGAAACATGAGCATGCCCAGAAAAAAAGAACTTTGTTTCCTACTCATACAGACAATATCTAGTTGAACTCTGCTTATGAAACTGTAACAAACAAGACCATGTGTTACAAAGATGCTCTTTTGTTAATAATGAAAAACGTATTGGGTTTTATGAACTGTGTAAATTCATTTGAGACGAAAAACCCCTAGGTTTACCGGAAATGAACTCTTGCTTGTAGGAAGACACAGAGAGTTTGGTTTAACTCTGATTCTGAAAGAAAATTCAGACCAGTGTTCTCATCCATGAAACATACTCTGTTTAACGGCAAGAATTATCCTTTTCTTTCCAGAGTCTCCAATACAGCAAGAAAAAAGAGCATGCCCAGAAAAAAAGAACAGTGTTTCCTACTCATATGGACCATATTTAGTTGAACTCTGCTTATGAAACTGTAATAAACCACAGCATCTCTTACATAGATGCTCTTTAGTTAATAGTGAAAAACGTGTTGGGTTCTTGAACTGCGTAAATTCATTTGAGCCGAAAAATCACTGGGTTTACCGGAAATGAACTCTTGCTTGTAGGAAGACACAGAGGCTTTGGTTTCACTCCGTTTGTGAAGGGAAATTCAGACCAGAGTTTTCATCCATGAACCACACTCTGTTTTAACGCAAGAAGCATGCTCTTCTTTCCAGCGTCTCCAATACAGCAAGAAACATGAGCATGCCCAGAAAAAAAGAACTGTGTTTCCTACTCATACAGACAATATCTAGTTGAACTCTGCTTATGAAACTGTAACAAACAAGACCACGTGTTCAAAGATGCTCTTTTGTTAATAATGAAAAACGTATTGGGTTCATGAACTGTGTAAATTCATTTGAGCCTAAAAATCACTGGGTTTAGGGGAAATGAATTCTTGCTTGTAGGAAGACAGAGCCTTTGGTTTAACTCCGTATGTGAAGGGAAATTCAGACCAGTGTTCTCATCCATGAAACATACTCTGTTTTAACGCAAGAAGCATGCTCTTCTTTCCAGCGTCTCCAATCGAGCAAGAAATATGAGCATGTCTAGAAAAAAAAGAACTGTGTTTCCTACTCATATGGACCATATCTAGTTGAACTCTGCTTATGAAACTGTAACAAACCACAGCATCTCTTACATAGATGCTCTTTAGTTAATAGTGAAAAACGTGTTGGGTTCGTGAACTGTGTAAATTCATTTGAGCCGAAAATTCACTTGTTTTACCGTTTATGAACTCTTGCTTGTAGGAAGACACAGAGACTTTGGTTTAACTCCGATTCTGAAAGAAAATTCAGACCAGTGTTCTCATCCATGAAACATACTCTGTTTTAACACAAGAATTATCCTCTTCTTTCCAGAGTCTGCAATACAGCAAGAAACAAGAGCATTCCCAGAATAAAAGAACTGTGTTTCCAACTCATTCGGACCATATCTTGTTGAACTCTGCTTATGAAACTGTAACAAAACACAGCATCCCTTAAATAGATGCTCTTTAGTTAATAGTGAAAAACGTGTTGGGTTCGTGAACTGTGTAAATTCATTAGAGCCGAAAAATCACTGGGTATACCAGAAATGAACTCTTGCTTGTAGGAAGACACAGAGACTTTGGTTTAACTCCGATTCTGAAAGAAAATTCAGACCAGTGTTCTCATCCATGAAACATACTCTGTTTTAACGCAAGAATTATCCTCTTCTTTCCAGAGTCTGCAATACAGCAAGAAACAAGAGCATTCCCAGAATAAAAGAACTGTTTTTCCAACTCATACGGACCATATGTAGTTGAACTCTGCTTATGAAACTGTAACAAACCACAGCATCTCTTACATAGATGATCTTTAGTTAATATTGAAAAACGTATTGGGTTCATGAACTGTGTAAATTCATTTGAGCCGAAAAATCACTGGGTTTACCGGAAATGTACTCTTGCTTGTAGGAAAACACAGAGGCTTTGGTTTCACTCCGTTTGTGAAGGGAAATTCAGACCAGAGTTCTCATCCATGAAACACACTCTGTTTTAACGAAAAGAGTATGCTCTTCTTTCCAGCGTCACAAATAAAGCAGGAAACATGAGCATGCCCAGAAAAAAGAACTGTGTTTCATACTCATACGGACCATATCTATTTGAACTCTGCTTATGAAACTGTAACAAACCACAGCATCTCTTACATAGATGCTGTTTAGTTAATAGTGAAAATCATGTTGGGTTCGTGACCTGTGAAATTCATTTGAGCCGAAAAATCTCTGGGTTTCCGGAAATGAACTCTTGCTTGTAAAAAGACACGGAGACTTTGGTTTAACCTCGTTTCTGAAGGAAAATTCAGACCAGTGTTCTCATCCATGAAACACCATCTGTTTTAACGCAAGAAACATCCTCTTCTTTCCAGAGTCCACAATACAGCAAGAAATATGAGCATGTCCAGAAAAAAAGAACTGTGTTTCCTACTCATATGGACCATATCTAGTTGAACTCTGCTTATGAAACTGTAACAAACCACAGCATCTCTTACATAGATGCTCTTTAGTTAATAGTGAAAAACGTGTTGGGTTCGTGAACTGTGTAAATTCATTTGAGCCGAAAATTCACTTGTTTTACCGTTTATGAACTCTTGCTTGTAGGAAGACACAGAGACTTTGGTTTAACTCCGATTCTGAAAGAAAATTCAGACCAGTGTTCTCATCCATGAAACATACTCTGTTTTAACACAAGAATTATCCTCTTCTTTCCAGAGTCTGCAATACAGCAAGAAACAAGAGCATTCCCAGAATAAAAGAACTGTGTTTCCAACTCATTCGGACCATATCTTGTTGAACTCTGCTTATGAAACTGTAACAAAACACAGCATCCCTTAAATAGATGCTCTTTAGTTAATAGTGAAAAACGTGTTGGGTTCGTGAACTGTGTAAATTCATTAGAGCCGAAAAATCACTGGGTATACCAGAAATGAACTCTTGCTTGTAGGAAGACACAGAGACTTTGGTTTAACTCCGATTCTGAAAGAAAATTCAGACCAGTGTTCTCATCCATGAAACATACTCTGTTTTAACGCAAGAATTATCCTCTTCTTTCCAGAGTCTGCAATACAGCAAGAAACAAGAGCATTCCCAGAATAAAAGAACTGTTTTTCCAACTCATACGGACCATATGTAGTTGAACTCTGCTTATGAAACTGTAACAAACCACAGCATCTCTTACATAGATGCTCTTTAGTTAATATTGAAAAACGTATTGGGTTCATGAACTGTGTAAATTCATTTGAGCCGAAAAATCACTGGGTTTACCGGAAATGTACTCTTGCTTGTAGGAAAACACAGAGGCTTTGGTTTCACTCCGTTTGTGAAGGGAAATTCAGACCAGAGTTCTCATCCATGAAACACACTCTGTTTTAACGAAAAGAGTATGCTCTTCTTTCCAGCGTCACAAATAAAGCAGGAAACATGAGCATGCCCAGAAAAAAGAACTGTGTTTCATACTCATACGGACCATATCTATTTGAACTCTGCTTATGAAACTGTAACAAACCACAGCATCTCTTACATAGATGCTGTTTAGTTAATAGTGAAAATCATGTTGGGTTCGTGAACTGTGAAATTCATTTGAGCCGAAAAATCTCTGGGTTTCCGGAAATGAACTCTTGCTTGTAGAAAGACACGAAGACTTTGGTTTAACCTCGTTTCTGAAGGAAAATTCAGACCAGTGTTCTCATCCATGAAACACCATCTGTTTTAACGCAAGAAACATCCTCTTCTTTCCAGAGTCCACAATACAGCAAGAAATATGAGCATGTCCAGAAAAAAAGAACTGTGTTTCCTACTCATACGAACCATATCTACTAGAATTCTGCTTATGAAACTGTAACAAACGACCGCATCTCTTACGTGGATGCTCTTTAGTTAATAGTGAAAAACGTGTTCGGTTCATGAACTGTGTAAATTCATTTGAGTCGAAAATTCACTGTTTTTACCAGATATGAACTCTTGCTTGAAGGAAGACACAGAAATTTTGGTTTAACTCTGATTCTGAAAGAAAAATCAGACCAGGGTTCTCATCCATGAAACATGCTCTGTTTTATCGCAAGAATTATCCTTTTCTTTCCAGAGTCTCCAATACAGCAAGAAACAAGAGCATGCCAAGAAAAAAGAACAGTGTTTCCTACTCATATGGACCTTATCTAGGTGAACTCTGCTTATGAAACTGTAACAAACCACAACATCCCTTACATAGATGCTCTTTAGTTAATAGTGAAAATCGTGTTGGGTTCGTGAACTGTGTAAATTCATTTGAGCCTAAAAATCACTGGGTTTACCGGAAATGAAGTCTTGCTTTTAGGAAGACACAAAGCCTTTGGTTTAACTCCGTTTGTGAATGGAAATTCAGACCAGTGTTCTCATCCACGAAACATACTCTGTTTTAACGCAAGAAGCATGCTCTTCTTTCCAGCGTCTACAATCCAGCAAGAAATATGAGCATGTCTAGAAGAAAAGAACTGTGTTTCCTACTCATATGGACCATATCTAGTTGAACTCTGCTTATGAAACTGTAAAAAACCACAGCATCTCTTACATAGATGCTCTTTAGTTAATAGTGAAAAACATGTTGGGTTCGTGAACTGTGTAAATTCATTTGAGCCGAAAATTCACTGGTTTTACCGGATATGAACTCTTGCTTGTAGGAAGACACAGAGACTTTGGTTTAACTCCGATTCTAAAAAAAATTCAGACCAGTGTTCTCATCCATGAAACATACTCTGTTTTAACGCAAGAATTTTCCTCTTCTTTCCAGAGTCTCCAATACAGCAAGAAACAAGAGCATTCCCAGAATAAAAGAACTGTGTTTCCAACTCATACGAACCATATCTGGTTGAACTCTGCTTATGAAACTGTAACAAACCACAGCATCCCTTACATAGATGCTCTTTAGTTAATAGTGAAAATCGTGTTGGGTTCGTGAACTGTGTAAATTCATTTCAGCCGAAAAATCACTGGGTATACCAGAAATGAACTCTTGCTTGTAGGAAGACACAGGATTTGGTTTAACTCTGTTTGTGAAGGGAAATTCAGACCAGTGTTCTCATCCATGAAACACACTTTGTTTTAACGCAGGAAGCATGCTCTTCTTTCCAGCATCTTTAATACACAAGAATCATGAGCATGCCAGAAAAAATGAACTGTGTTTCTTACTCATATGGACCATATCCCGTTAATCTCTGCTTATGAAACTATAACAAACCACAGCATCCCTTACATAGATGCTCTTTAGTTAATAGTGAAAATCGTGTTGGGTTCGTGAACTGTGTAAATTCATTTGAGCCTAAAAATCACTGGGTTTACCGGAAATGAACTCTTGCTTGTAGGAAGACACAGGGTTTGGTTTAACTCCGTTTGTGAAGGGAAATTCAGACCAGTGTTCTCATCCATGAAATACCCTCTGTTTTGACGCAAGAAGCATCCTCTTCTTTCCAGAGTCTGCAATACAGCAAGAAACATGAGCATGCCCAGAAAAAAAGAACTGTGTTTCCTACTCATACGGACAATATCTAGTTGACCTCTGCCTTTGAAACTGTAACAAACCACAGCATCTCCTACATAGATGCTCTTTAGTAAATAGTGAAAAACGTGTTGGGTTCGTGAACTGTGTAAATTCATTTGAGCCTAAAAATCACTGGGTTTACCGGAAATGAAATCTTGCTTGTAGGAAGACACAGAGCCTTTCGTTTATCTCCGTTTGTGAAGGGAAATTCAGACCAGTGTCCTCATCCATGAAACATACTCTGTTTTAACGCAAGAATTATCCTCTTCTTTCCAGAGTCTGCAATACAGCAAGAAACAAGAGCATTCCCAGAATAAAAGAACTGTTTTTCCAACTCATACGGACCATATCTAGTTGAACTCTGCTTATGAAACTGTAACAAACCACAGCATCTCTTACATAGATGCTCTTTAGTTAATATTGAAAAACGTATTGGGTTCATGAACTGTGTAAATTCATTTGAGCCGAAAAATCACTGGGTTTACCGGAAATGTACTCTTGCTTGTAGGAAAACACAGAGGCTTTGGTTTCACTCCGTTTGTGAAGGGAAATTCAGACCAGAGTTCTCATCCATGAAACACACTCTGTTTTAACGAAAAGAGTATGCTCTTCTTTCCAGCGTCACAAATAAAGCAGGAAACATGAGCATGCCCAGAAAAAAGAACTGTGTTTCATACTCATACGGACCATATCTATTTGAACTCTGCTTATGAAACTGTAACAAACCACAGCATCTCTTACATAGATGCTGTTTAGTTAATAGTGAAAATCATGTTGGGTTCGTGAACTGTGAAATTCATTTGAGCCGAAAAATCTCTGGGTTTCCGGAAATGAACTCTTGCTTGTAGAAAGACACAGAGACTTTGGTTTAACCTCGTTTCTGAAGGAAAATTCAGACCAGTGTTCTCATCCATGAAACACCATCTGTTTTAACGCAAGAAACATCCTCTTCTTTCCAGAGTCCACAATACAGCAAGAAATATGAGCATGTCCAGAAAAAAAGAACTGTGTTTCCTACTCATACGAACCATATCTACTAGAATTCTGCTTATGAAACTGTAACAAACGACCACATCTCTTACGTGGATGCTCTTTAGTTAATAGTGAAAAACGTGTTCGGTTCATGAACTGTGTAAATTCATTTGAGTCGAAAATTCACTGGCTTTACCAGATATGAACTCTTGCTTGAAGGAAGACACAGAAATTTTGGTTTAACTCTGATTCTGAAAGAAAAATCAGACCAGGGTTCTCATCCATGAAACATGCTCTGTTTTAACGCAAGAATTATCCTTTTCTTTCCAGAGTCTCCAATACAGCAAGAAACAAGAGCATGCCAAGAAAAAAGAACAGTGTTTCCTACTCATATGGACCTTATCTAGGTGAACTCTGCTTATGAAACTGTAACAAACCACAACATCCCTTACATAGATGCACTTTAGTTAATAGTGAAAATCGTGTTGGGTTCGTGAACTGTGTAAATTCATTTGAGCCTAAAAATCACTGGGTTTACCGGAAATGAAGTCTTGCTTTTAGGAAGACACAGAGCCTTTGGTTTAACTCCGTTTGTGAATGGAAATTCAGACCAGTGTTCTCATCCACGAAACATACTCTGTTTTAACGCAAGAAGCATGCTCTTCTTTCCAGCGTCTACAATCCAGCAAGAAATATGAGCATGTCTAGAAAAAAAGAACTGTGTTTCCTACTCATATGGACCATATCTAGTTGAACTCTGCTTATGAAACTGTAAAAAACCACAGCATCTCTTACATACATGCTCTTTAGTTAATAGTGAAAAACATGTTGGGTTCGTGAACTGTGTAAATTCATTTGAGCCGAAAATTCACTGGTTTTACCGGATATGAACTCTTGCTTGTAGGAAGACACAGAGACTTTGGTTTAACTCCGATTCTAAAAAAAATTCAGACCAGTGTTCTCATCCATGAAACATACTCTGTTTTAACGCAAGAATTTTCCTCTTCTTTCCAGAGTCTCCAATACAGCAAGAAACAAGAGCATTCCCAGAATAAAAGAACTGTGTTTCCAACTCATACGAACCATATCTGGTTGAACTCTGCTTATGAAACTGTAACAAACCACAGCATCCCTTACATAGATGCTCTTTAGTTAATAGTGAAAATCGTGTTGGGTTCGTGAACTGTGTAAATTCATTTCAGCCGAAAAATCACTGGGTATACCAGAAATGAACTCTTGCTTGTAGGAAGACACAGGATTTGGTTTAACTCTGTTTGTGAAGGGAAATTCAGACCAGTGTTCTCATCCATGAAACACACTTTGTTTTAACGCAGGAAGCATGCTCTTCTTTCCAGCATCTTTAATACACAAGAATCATGAGCATGCCAGAAAAAATGAACTGTGTTTCTTACTCATATGGACCATATCCCGTTAATCTCTGCTTATGAAAATATAACAAACCACAGCATCCCTTACATAGATGCTCTTTAGTTAATAGTGAAAATCGTGTTGGGTTCGTGAACTGTGTAAATTCATTTGAGCCTAAAAATCACTGGGTTTACCGGAAATGAACTCTTGCTTGTAGGAAGACACAGGGTTTGGTTTAACTCCGTTTGTGAAGGGAAATTCAGACCAGTGTTCTCATCCATGAAATACCCTCTGTTTTGACGCAAGAAGCATCCTCTTCTTTCCAGAGTCTGCAATACAGCAAGAAACATGAGCATGCCCAGAAAAAAAGAACTGTGTTTCCTACTCATACGGACAATATCTAGTTGACCTCTGCCTTTGAAACTGTAACAAACCACAGCATCTCCTACATAGATGCTCTTTAGTAAATAGTGAAAAACGTGTTGGGTTCGTGAACTGTGTAAATTCATTTGAGCCTAAAAATCACTGGGTTTACCGGAAATGAAATCTTGCTTGTAGGAAGACACAGAGCCTTTCGTTTATCTCCGTTTGTGAAGGGAAATTCAGACCAGTGTCCTCATCCATGAAACATATTCTGTTTTAACGCAAGAATTATCCTCTTCTTTCCAGAGTCTGCAGTACAGCAAGAAACAAGAGCATTCCCAGAATAAAAGAACTGTGTTTCCAACTCATACGGACCATATCTGGTTGAACTCTGCTTATGAAACTGTAACAAACCACAGCATCCCTTACATAGATGCTCTTTAGTTAATAGTGAAAATCGTGTTGGGTTCGTGAACTGTGTAAATTCATTTGAGCCTAAAAATCACTGGGTTTACCGGAAATGAACTCTTGCTTGTAGGAAGACACAGGGTTTGGTTTAACTCCGTTTGTGAAGGGAAATTCAGACCAGTGTTCTCATCCATGAAATACCCTCTGTTTTGACGCAAGAAGCATCCTCTTCGTTCCAGAGTCTGCAACACAGCAAGAAATATGAGCATGTCCAGAAAAAAAGAACTGTGTTTCTTACTCATACGGACCATATCTAGTTGAACTCTGCTTATGAAACTGTAACAAACCACAGCATCTCTTACATAGATGCTCTTTAGTTAATATTGAAAAACGTATTGGGTTCATGAACTGTGTAAATTCATTTGAGCTGAAAAATCACTGGGTTTACAGGAAATGAACTCTTTTTTGTAGGAAGACACAGAGGCTTTGGTTTCACTCTGTTTGTGAAGGGAAATTCAACCCAGAGTTTTCATCCATGAAACACACTCTGTTTTAACGCAAGAAGTATGCTCTTCTTTCCAGCGTCTCGAATACAGCAAGAAACATGAGCATGCCCAGAAAAAAAGAACTGTGTTTCCTACTCATACGGACAATATCTAGTTGACCTCTGTCTTTGAAACTGTAACAAACCAAAGCATCTCTTACATAGATGCTCTTTAGTTAATAGTGAAAAACGTGTTGGGTTCGTGAACTGTGTAAATTCATTTGAGCCTAAAAATCATTGGGTTTACCGGAAATGAAATCTTGCTTGTAGGAAGACACAGAGCCTTTCGTTTATCTCCGTTTGTGAAGGGAAATTCAGACCA
This sequence comes from Onychomys leucogaster, assembly GCA_949786385.1. NCBI lineage: Eukaryota > Metazoa > Chordata > Mammalia > Rodentia > Cricetidae > Onychomys > Onychomys leucogaster. The sequence continues at coordinate 989,852 of CATKUP010000070.1, forward strand.
GTGTTCTCATCCATGAAACATACTCTGTTTTAATGCAAGAAGCATGCTCTTCTTTCCAGCGTCTCTAATCCAGCAAGAAATATGAGCATGTCTAGAAAAAAAGAACTGTATTTCCTATTCATATGGACCATATCTAGTTGAACTCTGCTTATGAAACCGTAAAAAACCACAGCATCTCTTACATAGATGCTCTTTAGTTAATAGTGAAAAACGTGTTGGGTTCGTGAACTGTGTAAATTCATTTGAGCCGAAAATTCACTGGTTTTACCGGATATGAACTCTTGCTTGTAGGAAGACACAGAGATTTTGTTTTAACTCTGATTCTGAAAGAAAATTCAGACCAGAGTTCTCATCCATGAAACATACTCTGTTTTAACGCAAGAATTATCCTCTTCTTTCCAGAGTCTGCAGTACAGCAAGAAACAAGAGCATTCCCAGAATAAAAGAACTGTGTTTCCAACTCATACGGACCATATCTAGTTGGACTCTGCTTATGAAACTGTAACAAACCACAGCATCTCTTACATAGATGCTCTTTAGTTAATAGTGAAAAACGTGTTAGGTTCATGAACTGTGTAAATTCATTTGAGCCGAAAATTCACTGGTTTTACCGGATATGAACTCTTGCTTGAAGGAAGACACAGAAATTTTGGTTTAACTCTGATTCTGAAAGAAAATTCAGACCAGTGTTCTCATCCATGAATCATACTCTGTTTTAACGCAAGAATTATCCTTTTGTTTCCAGAGTCTCCAATACAGCAAGAAAAAAGAGCATGCCAAGAAAAAAGAACAGTGTTTCCTACTCATATGGACCATATCTAGTTGAACTCTGCTTATGAAACTGTAACAAACCACAGCTTCTCTTACATAGATGCTCTTTAGTTAATAGTAAAAAACGTGTTGGGTTCGTGAACTGTGTAAATTCATTTGAGCCTAAAAATCACTGGGTTTACCGGATGTGAACTCTTGCTTGTAGGAAGACACAGAGCCTTTGGTTTAACTCCGTTTGTGAAGGGAAATTCAGACCAGTGTTCTCATCCATGAAATACCCTCTGTTTTGACGCAAGAAGCATCCTCTTCTTTCCAGAGTCTGCAATACAGCAAGAAATATGAGCATGTCCAGAAAAAAAGAACTGTGTTTCTTACTCATATGGACCGTATCTAGTTGAACTCTGCTTATGAAACTGTAACAAACCACAGCATCTCTTACATAGATGCTCTTTAGTTAATAGTGAAAAACGTGTTAGGTTCATGAACTGTGTAAATTCATTTTAGCTGAAAAATCACTGGGTTTACAGGAAATGAACTCTTGGTTGTAGGAAGACACAGAGGCTTTGGTTTCACTCCGTTTGTTAAGGGAAATTCAAACCAGAGTTTTCATCCATGAAACACACACTGTTTTAACGCAAGAAGCATGCTCTTCTTTCCAGCGTCTCCAATACAGCAAGAAACATGAGCATGCCCAGAAAAAAAGAACTGTGTTTCCTACTCATACGGACAATATCTAGTTGACCTCTGCCTTTGAAACTGTAACAAACCACAGCATCTCCTACATAGATGCTCTTTAGTAAATAGTGAAAAACGTGTTGGGTTCGTGAACTGTGTAAATTCATTTGAGCCTAAAAATCACTGGGTTTACCGGAAATGAAATCTTGCTTGTAGGAAGACACAGAGCCTTTCGTTTATCTCCGTTTTGAAGGGAAATTCAGACCACTGTTCTCATCCATGAAATATCCTCTGTTTTGACGCAAGAAGCATCCTCTTCTTTCCAGAGTCTGCAATACAGCAAGAAATATGAGCATGCCCAGAAAAAAAGAACTGTGTTTCCTACTCATACAGACAATATCTAGTTGAACTCTGCTTATGAAACTGTAACAAACCACAGCATCTCTTACATAGGTGCTCTTTAGTTAATATTGAAAAACATATTGGGTTCATGAACTGTGTAAATTCATTTGAGCCGAAAAATCACTGGGTTTACCGGAAATGAGCTCTTGCTTGTAGGAAGACACAGAGCCTTTGGTTTCACTCCGTTTGTGAAGCAAAATTCAGACCAGAGTTTTCATCCATGAAACACACTCTGTTTTAACGCAAGAAGCATGCTCTTCTTTCCAGCGTCTCCAATACAGCAAGAAACATGATCATGCCAAGAAAAATGAACTGTGTTTCCTACTCATACGGTCAATATCTAGTTGAACTCTGCTTATGAAACTGTAACAAACAAGACCATGTGTTACAAAGATGCTCTTTTGTTAATAATGAAAAACGTATTGGGTTTTATGAACTGTGTAAATTCATTTGAGCCAAAAAAAACCCCTAGGTTTACCGGAAATGAACTCTTGCTTGTAGGAAGACACAGAGACTTTGGTTTAACTCTGATTCTGAAAGAAAATTCAGACCAGTGTTCTCATCCATGAAACATACTCTGTTTAACGGCAAGAATTATCCTTTTCTTTCCAGAGTCTCCAATACAGCAAGAAACAAGAGCATGCCCAGAAAAAAAGAACAGTGTTTCCTACCAATATGGACCATATTTAGTTGAACTCTGCTTATGAAACTGTAATAAACCACAGCATCTCTTACATAGATGCTCTTTAGTTAATAGTGAAAAACGTGTTGGGTTCTTGAACTGTGTAAATTCATTTGAGCCGAAAAATCACTGGGTTTACCGGAAATGAACTCTTGCTTGTAGGAAGACACAGAGGCTTTGGTTTCACTCCGTTTGTGAAGGGAAATTCAGACCAGAGTTTTCATCCATGAAACACACTCTGTTTTAACGCAAGAAGCATGCTCTTCTTTCCAGCGTCTCCAATACAGCAAGAAACATGAGCATGCCCAGAAAAAAAGAACTGTGTTTCCTACTCATACAGACAATATCTAGTTGAACTCTGCTTATGAAACTGTAACAAACAAGACCATGTGTTCAAAATTGCTCCTTTGTTAATAATGAAAAACGTATTGGTTTCATGAACTGTGTAAATTCATTTGAGCCTAAAAATCACTGGGTTTAGGGGAAATGAACTCTTGCTTGTAGGAAGACAGAGTCTTTGGTTTAACTCCGTATGTGAAGGGAAATTCAGACCAGTGTTCTCATCCATGAAACATACTCTGTTTTAACGCAAGAAGCATGCTCTTCTTTCCAGCGTCTCCAATCGAGCAAGAAATATGAGCATGTCTAGAAAAAAAAGAACTGTGTTTCCTACTCATATGGACCATATCTAGTTGAACTCTGCTTATGAAACTGTAACAAACCACAAAATCTCTTACATAGATGCTCTTTACTTAATAGTGAAAAACGTGTTGGGTTCGTGAACTGTGTAAATTCATTTGAGCCGAAAATTCACTGGTTTTACCGTTTATGAACTCTTGCTTGTAGGAAGACACAGAGACTTTGGTTTAACTCCGATTCTGAAAGAAAATTCAGACCAGTGTTCTCATCCATGAAACATACTCTGTTTTAACGCAAGAATTATCCTCTTCTTTCCAGAGTCTGCAATACAGCAAGAAACAAGAGCATTCCCAGAATAAAAGAACTGTGTTTCCAACTCATAGGGACCATATCTGGTTGAACTCTGCTTATGAAAGTGTAACAAACCACAGCATCCCTTACATAGATGCTCTTTAGTTAATAGTGAAAAACGTGTTTGGTTCATGAACTGTGTAAATTCATTAGAGCCGAAAAATCACTGGGTATACCAGAAATGAACTCTTGCTTGTAGGAAGACACAGAGACTTTGGTTTAACTCCGATTCTGAAAGAAAATTCAGACCAGTGTTCTCATCCATGAAACATACTCTGTTTTAACACAAGAATTACCCTCTTCTTTCCAGAGTCTGCAATACAGCAAGAAACAAGAGCATTCCCAGAATAAAAGAACTGTGTTTCCAACTCATACGGACCATATCTAGTTGAACTCTGCTTATGAAACTGTAACAAACCACAGCATCCCTTACATAGATGCTCTTTAGTTAATAGTGAAAATCGTGTTGGGTTCGTGAACTGTGTAAATTCATTAGAGCCGAAAAATCACTGGGTATACCAGAAATGAACTCTTGCTTGTAGGAAGACACAGTGTTTGGTTTAACTCCGTTTGTGAAGGGAAATTCAGACCAGTGTTCTCATCCATGAAATACCCTCTGTTTTGACGCAAGAAGCATCCTCTTCTTTCCAGAGTCTGCAATACAGCAAGAATTATGAGCATGTCCAGAAAAAAAGAACTGTGTTTCCTACTCATACGGACCATATCTAGTTGAACTCTGCTTATGAAACTGTAACAAACCACAGCATCTCTTACATAGATGCTGTTTAGTTAATAGTGAAAATCATGTTGGGTTCGTGAACTGTGTAAATTCATTTGAGCCGAAAAATCTCTGGGTTTCCGGAAATGAACTCTTGCTTGTAGAAAGACACAGAGACTTTGGTTTAACCTCGTTTCTGAAGGAAAATTCAGACCAGTGTTCTCATCCATGAAACACCATCTGTTTTAGCGCAAGAAACATCCTCTTCTTTCCAGAGTCCACAATACAGCAAGAAATATGAGCATGTCCAGAAAAAAAGAACTGTGTTTCCTACTCATACTGACCATATCTAGTAGAATTCTGCTTATGAAACTGTAACAAATGACCATATCTCTTACGTGGAAGCTCTTTAGTTAATAGTGAAAAACGTGTTCGGTTCGTGAACTGTGTAAATTCATTAGAGCCGAAAATTCACTGGTTTTACCGGATATGAACTCTTGCTTGAAGGAAGACACAGAAACTTTGGTTTAACTCTGATTCTGAAAGAAAATTCACACCAGTGTTCTCATCCATGAAACATACTCTGTTTTAACACAAGAATTATCCTTTTCTTTCCAGAGTCTCCAATACAGCAAGAAACAAGAGCATGCCAAGAAAAAAGAACAGTGTTTCCTACTCATATGGACCATATCTAGTTGAACTCTGCTTATGAAACTGTAACAAACCACAGCATCCCTTACATAGATGCTCTTTAGTTAATAATGAAAATCGTGTTGGGTTCATGAACTGTGTAAATTCATTTGAGCCTAAAAATCACTGGGATTACCGGAAATGAACTCTTGCTTGTAGGAAGACACAGGGTTTGGTTTAACTCCGTTTGTGAAGGGAAATTCAGACCAGTGTTCTCATCCATGAAATACCCTCTGTTTTGACGCAAGAAGCATCCTCTTCTTTCCAGAATCTGCAATACAGCAAGAAATATGAGCATGTCCAGAAAAAAAGAACTGAGTTTCCTATTCATACGGACCATATCTAGTTGAACTCTGCTTATGAAACTGTAACAAACCACTGCATCTCTTACATAGATGCTCTTTAGTTAATAGTGAAAAACGTGTTGGGTTCGTGAACTGTGTAAATTCATTTGAGGATAAAAATCACTGGGTTTACCAGAAATGAAATCTTGCTTGTAGGAAGACACAGAGCCTTTGGTTTATCTCCGTTTGTGAAGGGAAATTCAGACCAGTGTTCTCATCCATGAAAAATACTCTGTTTTAACGCAAGAAGCATGCTCTTCTTTCCAGCGTCTCCAATCCAGCAAGAAATATGAGCATGTCTAGAAAAAAAGAACTGTGTTTCCTATTCATATGGACCATATCTAGTTGAACTATGCTTATGAAACTGTAAAAAACCACAGCATCTCTTACATGAATGCTCTTTAGTTAATAGTGAAAAACGTGTTGGGTTCGTGAACTGTGTAAATTCATTTGAGCCGAAAATTCACTGGTTTTACCGGATATGAACTCTTGCTTGTAGGAATACACAGAGATTTTGTTTTAACTCCGATTCTGAAAGAAAATTCAGACCAGAGTTCTCATCCATGAAACATACTCTGTTTTAACGCAAGAATTATCCTCTTCTTTCCAGAGTCTGCAATACAGCAAGAAACAAGAGCATTCCCAGAATAAAAGAACTGTGTTTCCAAAAAATACGGACCATATCTGGTTGAACTCTGCTTATGAAACTGTAACAAACCACAGCATCCCTTACATAGATGCTCTTTAGTTAATAGTGAAAATCGTGTTGGGTTCGTGAACTGTGTAAATTCATTTGAGCCGAAAAATCACTGGGTATAACAGAAATGAACACTTGCTTGTAGGTAGACACAGGGTTTGGTTTAACTCCCTTTGTGAAGGGAAATTCAGACCACTGTTCTCATCCATGAAATATCTTCTGTTTTGATGCAAGAAGCATCCTCTTCTTTCCAGAGTCTGCAATACAGCAAGAAATATGAGCATGTCCAGAAAAAATGAACTGTGTTTCCTACTCATACAGACAATATCTAGTTGAACTCTGCTTATGAAACTGTAACAAACCACAGCATCTCTTACATAGGTGCTCTTTAGTTAATATTGAAAAACATATTGGGTTCATGAACTGTGTAAATTCATTTGAGCCGAAAAATCACTGGGTTTACCGGAAATGAGCTCTTGCTTGTAGGAAGACACAGAGGCTTTGGTTTCACTCCGTTTGTGAAGCAAAATTCAGACCAGAGTTTTCATCCATGAAACACACTCTGTTTTAACGCAAGAAGCATGCTCTTCTTTCCAGCGTCTCCAATACAGCAAGAAACATGAGCATGCCCAGAAAAAAAGAACTGTGTTTCCTACTCATACGGACAATATCTAGTTGAACTCTGCTTATGAAACTGTAACAAACAAGACCATGTGTTACAAAGATGCTCTTTTGTTAATAATGAAAAACGTATTGGGTTTTATGAACTGTGTAAATTCATTTGAGCCAAAAAACCCCCTAGGTTTACCGGAAATGAACTCTTGCTTGTAGGAAGACACAGAGACTTTGGTTTAACTCTGATTCTGAAAGAAAATTCAGACCAGTGTTCTCATCCATGAAACATACTCTGTTTAACGGCAAGAATTATCCTTTTCTTTCCAGAGTCTCCAATACAGCAAGAAACAAGAGCATGCCCAGAAAAAAAGAACAGTGTTTCCTACCAATATGGACCATATTTAGTTGAACTCTGCTTATGAAACTGTAATAAACCACAGCATCTCTTACATAGATGCTCTTTAGTTAATAGTGAAAAACGTGTTGGGTTCTTGAACTGTGTAAATTCATTTGAGGCGAAAAATCACTGGGTTTACCGGAAATGTACTCTTGCTTGTAGGAAGACACAGAGGCTTTGGTTTCACTCCGTTTGTGAAGGGAAATTCAGACCAGAGTTATCATCCATGAAACACACTCTGTTTTAACGCAAGAAGCATGCTCTTCTTTCCAGCGTCTCCAATACAGCAAGAAACATGAGAATGCCCAGAAAAAAAGAACTGTGTTTCCTACTCATACAGACAATATCTAGTTGAACTCTGCTTATGAAACTGTAACAAACAAGACCATGTGTTCAAAATTGCTCCTTTGTTAATAATGAAAAACGTATTGGTTTCATGAACTGTGTAAATTCATTTGAGCCTAAAAATCACTGCGTTTAGGGGAAATGAACTCTTGCTTGTAGGAAGACAGAGCCTTTGGTTTAACTCCGTATGTGAAGGGAAATTCAGACCAGTGTTCTCATCCATGAAACATACTCTGTTTTAACGCAAGAAGCATGCTCTTCTTTCCAGCGTCTCCAATCGAGCAAGAAATATGAGCATGTCTAGAAAAAAAAGAACTGTGTTTCCTACTCATATGGACCATATCTAGTTGAACTCTGCTTATGAAACTGTAACAAACCACAGCATCTCTTACATAGATGCTCTTTACTTAATAGTGAAAAACGTTTTGGGTTCGTGAACTGTGTAAATTCATTTGAGCCGAAAATTCACTGGTTTTACCGTTTATGAACTCTTGCTTGTAGGAAGACACAGAGACTTTGGTTTAACTCCGATTCTGAAAGAAAATTCAGACCAGTGTTCTCATCCATGAAACATACTCTGTTTTAACGCAAGAATTATCCTCTTCTTTCCAGAGTCTGCAATACAGCAAGAAACAAGAGCATTCCCAGAATAAAAGAACTGTGTTTCCAACTCATAGGGACCATATCTGGTTGAACTCTGCTTATGAAAGTGTAACAAACCACAGCATCCCTTACATAGATGCTCTTTAGTTAATAGTGAAAAACGTGTTGGGTTCGTGAACTGTGTAAATTCATTAGAGCCGAAAAATCACTGGGTATACCAGAAATGAACTCTTGCTTGTAGGAAGACACAGAGACTTTGGTTTAACTCCGATTCTGAAAGAAAATTCAGACCAGTGTTCTCATCCATGAAACATACTCTGTTTTAACGCAAGAATTATCCTCTTCTTTCCAGAGTCTGCAATACAGCAAGAAACAAGAGCATTCCCAGAATAAAAGAACTGTGTTTCCAACTCATACGGACCATATCTAGTTGAACTCTGCTTATGAAACTGTAACAAACCACAGCATCCCTTACATAGATGCTCTTTAGTTAATAGTGAAAATCGTGTTGGGTTCGTGAACTGTGTAAATTCATTAGAGCCGAAAAATCACTGGGTATACCAGAAATGAACTCTTGCTTGTAGGAAGACACAGGGTTTGGTTTAACTCCGTTTGTGAAGGGAAATTCAGACCAGTGTTCTCATCCATGAAATACCCTCTGTTTTGACGCAAGAAGCATCCTCTTCTTTCCAGAGTCTGCAATACAGCAAGAATTCTGAGCATGTCCAGAAAAAAAGAACTGTGTTTCCTACTCATACGGACCATATCTAGTTGAACTCTGCTTATGAAACTGTAACAAACCACAGCATCTCTTACATAGATGCTGTTTAGTTAATAGTGAAAATCATGTTGGGTTCGTGAACTGTGTAAATTCATTTGAGCCGAAAAATCTCTGGGTTTCCGGAAATGAACTCTTGCTTGTAGAAAGACACAGAGACTTTGGTTTAACCTCGTTTCTGAAGGAAAATTCAGACCAGTGTTCTCATCCATGAAACACCATCTGTTTTAACGCAAGAAACATCCTCTTCTTTCCAGAGTCCACAATACAGCAAGAAATATGAGCATGTCCAGAAAAAAAGAACTGTGTTTCCTACTCATACTGACCATATCTAGTAGAATTCTGCTTATGAAACTGTAACCAATGACCATATCTCTTACGTGGAAGCTCTTTAGTTAATAGTGAAAAACGTGTTCGGTTCGTGAACTGTGTAAATTCATTTGAGCCGAAAATTCACTGGTTTTACCGGATATGAACTCTTGCTTGAAGGAAGACACAGAAACTTTGGTTTAACTCTGATTCTGAAAGAAAATTCACACCAGTGTTCTCATCCATGAAACATACTCTGTTTTAACGCAAGAATTATCCTTTTCTTTCCAGAGTCTCCAATACAGCAAGAAACAAGAGCATGCCAAGAAAAAAGAACAGTGTTTCCTACTCATATGGACCATATCTAGTTGAACTCTGCTTATGAAACTGTAACAAACCACAGCATCTCTTACATAGATGCTCTACAGTTAATAGTGAAAAACGTATTGGGTTCGTGAACTGTGTAAATTCATTTGAGCCTAAAAATCACTGGGTTTACCGGAAGTGAACTCTTGCTTGTAGGAAGACACAGAGACTTTGGTTAAACTCCGATTGTGAAAGAAAATTCAGACCAGTGTTCTCATCCATGAAACATACTCTGTTTTAACGCAAGAATTATCCTCTTCTTTCCAGAGTCCGCAATACAGCAAGAAACAAGAGCAATCCCAGAATAAAAGAACTGTGTTTCCAACTCATACGGACCATATCTGGTTGAACTCTGCTTATGAAACTGTAACAAACCACAGCATCCCTTACATAGATGCTCTTTAGTTAATAGTGAAAATTGTGTTGGGTTCGTGAACTGTGTAAATTCATTAGAGCCGAAAAATCACTGGGTATACCAGAAATGAACTCTTGCTTGTAGGAAGACACAGGGTTTGGTTTAACTCCGTTTTTGAAGGGAAATTCAGACCAGTGTTCTCATCCATGAAATACCCTCTGTTTTGACGCAAGAAGCATCCTCTTCTTTACAGAGTCTGCAATACAGCAAGAAATATGAGCATGTCCAGAAAAAAAGAACTGTGTTTCCTACTCATACGGACCATATCTAGTTGAACTCTGCTTATGAAACTGTAACAAACCACAGCATCTCTTACATAGATGCTCCATAGTTAATATTGAAAAACGTATTGGGTTCATGAACTGTGTAAATTCATTTGAGCTGAAAAATCACTGGGTTTACTGGAAATGTACTCTTGCTTGTAGGAAAACACAGAGGCTTTGGTTTCACTCCGTTTGTGAAGGGAAATTCAGACCAGAGTTCTCATCCATGAAACACACTCTGTTTTAACGAAAAGATTATGCTCTTCTTTCCAGCGTCACAAATAAAGCAGAAAACATGAGCATGCCCAGAAAAAAGAACTGTGTTTCATACTCATACGGACCATATCTATTTGAACTCTGCTTATGAAACTGTAAGAAACCACAGCATCTCTTACATAGATGCTGTTTAGTTAATAGTGAAAATCATGCTGGGTTTCGTGAACTGTGTAAATTCATTTGAGCCGAAAAATCTCTGGGTTTCCAGAAATGAACTCTTGCTTGTAGAAAGACACAGAGACTTTGGTTTAACCTCGTTTCTGAAGGAAAATTCAGACCAGTGTTCTCATCCATGAAACACCATCTGTTTTAACGCAAGAAACATCCTCTTCTTTCCAGAGTCCACAATACAGCAAGAAATATGAGCATGTCCAGAAAAAAAGAACTCTGTTTCCTACTCATACGGACCATAACTAGTAGAATTCTGTTTATGAAACTGTAACAAACGACCGCATCTCTTACGTGGATGCTCTTTAGTTAATAGTGAAAAACGTGTTCGGTTCGTGAACTGTGTAAATTCATTTGAGCCCAAAATTCACTGGTTTTACCGGATATGAACTCTTGCTTGAAGGAAGACACAGAAACTTTGGTTTAACTCTGATTCTGAAAGAAAATTCAGACCAGTGTTCTCATCCATGAAACATACTCTGTTTTAACGCAAGAATTATCCTTTTCTTTCCATAGTCTCCAATACAGCAAGAAACAAGAGCATGCCAAGAAAAAAGAACAGTGTTTCCTACTCATATGGAACATATCTAGTTGAACTCTGCTTATGAAACTGTAACAAACCACAGCATCTCTTACATAGATGCTCTTTACTTAATAGTGAAAAACGTGTTGGGTTCGTGAACTGTGTAAATTCATTAGAGCCGAAAAATCACTGGGTATACCAGAAATGAACTCTTGCTTGTAGGAAGACACAGGGGTTGGTTTAACTCTGTTTGTGAAGGGAAATTCAGACCAGTGTTCTCATCCATGAAACACACTCTGTTTTAACGCAAGAAACATGCTCTTCTTTCCAGCATCTCTAATACACAAGAATCATGAGCATGCCCAGAAAAAATGAACTGTGTTTCTTACTCATACGGACCATATCCCGTTAATCTCTGCTTATGAAACTGTAACAAACCACAGCATCCCTTACATAGATGCTCTTTAGTTAATAGTGAAAATCGTGTTGGGTTCGTCAACTGTGTAAATTCATTTGAGCCTAAAAATCACTGGGATTACCAGAAATGAACTCTTGCTTGTAGGAAGACATAGGGTTTGATTTAACTCCCTATGTGAAAGGAAATTCAGACCAGTGTTCTCATCCATGAAATACCCTCTGTTTTGACACAAGAAGCATCCTCTTCTTTCCAGAATCTGCAATACAGCAAGAAATATGAGCATGTCCAGAAAAAAAGAACTGAGTTTCCTATTCATACGGACCATATCTAGTTGAACTCTGCTTATGAAACTGTAACAAACCACTGCATCTCTTACATAGATGCTCTTTAGTTAATAGTGAAAAACGTGTTGGGTTTTATGAACTGTGTAAATTCATTTGAGCCAAAAAACCCCCTAGGTTTCCCGGAAATGAACTCTTGCTTGTAGGAAGACACAGAGATTTTGGTTTAACTCTGATTCTGAAAGAAAATTCAGACCAGTGTTCTCATCCATGAAACATACTCTCTTTTATCGCAAGAATTATCCTCTTCTTTCCAGAGTCTGCAATACAGCAAGAAACAAGAGCATTCCCAGAATAAAAGAACTGTGTTTCCAACATATACGGACCATATCTGGTTGAACTCTGCTTATGAAACTGTAACAAACCACAGCATCCCTTACATAGATGCTCTTTAGTTAATAGTGAAAATCGTGTTGGGTTCGTGAACTGTGTAAATTCATTTGAGCCGAAAAATCACTGGGTATAACAGAAATGAACACTTACTTGTAGGAAGACACAGGGTTTGGTTTAACTCCGTTTGTGAAGGGAAATTCAGACCACTGTTCTCATCCATGAAATACCCTCTGTTTTGACGCAAGAAGCATGCTCTTCTTTCCAGCGTCTCCAATACAGCAAGAAACATGATCATGCCCAGAAAAAAAGAAGTGTGTTTCCTACTCATACGGACAATATCTAGTTGAACTCTGCTTATGAAACTGTAACAAACAAGACCATGTGTTACAAAGATGCTCTTTTGTTAATAATGAAAAATGTATTGTGTTTTATGAACTGTGTAAATTCATTTGAGCCAAAAAACCCCCTAGGTTTACCGGAAATGAACTCTTGCTTGTAGGAAGACACAGAGATTTTGGTTTAACTCTGATTCTGAAAGAAAATTCAGACCAGTGTTCTCATCCATGAAACATACTCTGTTTTAACGCAAGAATTATCCTCTTCTTTTCAGAGTCTGCAATACAGCAAGAAACAAGAGCATTCCCAGAATAAAAGAACTGTGTTTCCAACTCATACGGACCATATCTGGTTGAACTCTGCTTATGAAAGTGTAACAAACCACAGCATCCCTTACATAGATGCTCTTTAGTTAATAGTGAAAAACGTGTTGGGTTCGTGAACTGTGTAAATTCATTAGAGCCGAAAAATCACTGGGTATACCAGAAATGAACTCTTGCTTGTAGGAAGACACAGAGACTTTGGTTTAACTCTGATTCTGAAAGAAAATTCAGACCAGTGTTCTCATCCATGAAACATACTCTGTTTTAACGCAAGAATTATCCTCTTCTTTCCAGAGTCTGCAATACAGCAAGAAACAAGAGCATTCCCAGAATAAAAGAACTTTGTTTCCAATTCATACGGACCATATCTGGTTGAACTCTGCTTATGAAACTGTAACAAACCACAGCATCTCTTACATAGATGCTGTTTAGTTAATAGTGAAAATCATGTTGGGTTCGTGAACTGTGTAAATTCATTTGAGCCGAAAAATCTCTGGGTTTCCGGAAATGAACTCTTGCTTGTAGAAAGACACAGAGACTTTGGTTTAACCTCGTTTCTGAAGGAAAATTCAGACCAGTGTTCTCATCCATGAAACACCATCTGTTTTAACGCAAGAAACATCCTCTTCTTTCCAGAGTCCACAATACAGCAAGAAATATGAGCATGTCCAGAAAAAAAGAACTGTGTTTCCTACTCATACTGACCATATCTAGTATAATTCTGCTTATGAAACTGTAACAAATGACCATATCTCTTATGTGGAAGCTCTTTAGTTATTAGTGAAAAACGTGTTCGGTTCGTGAACTGTGTAAATTCATTAGAGCCGAAAATTCACTGGTTTTACCGGATATGAACTCTTGCTTGAAGGAAGACACAGAAACTTTGGTTTAACTCTGATTCTGAAAGAAAATTCACACCAGTGTTCTCATCCATGAAACATACTCTGTTTTAACGCAAGAATTATCCTCTTCTTTCCAGAGTCTGCAATACAGCAAGAAACAAGAGCATTCCCAGAATAAAAGAACTGTGTTTCCAACTCATACGGACCATATCTGGTTGAACTCTGCTTATGAAAGTGTAACAAACCACAGCATCCCTTACATAGATGCTCTTTAGTTAATAGTGAAAATCGTGTTGGGTTCGTGAACTGTGTAAATTCATTAGAGCCAAAAAATCACTGGGTATACCAGAAATGAACTCTTGCTTGTAGGAAGACACAGGGTTTGGTTTAACTCTGTTTGTGTAGGGAAATTCAGACCAGTGTTCTCATCCATGAAATGCCCTCTGTTTTGACGCAAGAAGCATCCTCTTCTTTCCAGAGTCTGCAATACAGCAAGAAATATGAGCATGTCCAGAAAAAAAGAACTGTGTTTCCTACTCATACGGACCATATCTAGTTGAACTCTGCTTATGAAACTGTAAGAAACGACAGCATCTCTTACATAGATGCTCTTTAGTTAATATTGAAAAACGTATTGGGTTCATGAACTGTGTAAATTCATTTGAGCCGAAAAATCACTGGGTTTACCCGAAATGTACTCTTGGTGTAGGAAAACACAGAGGCTTTGGTTTCACTCCGTTTGTGAAGGGAAATTCAGACCAGAGTTCTCATCCATGAAACACACTCTGTTTTAACGAAAAGAGTATGCTCTTCTTTCCAGCGTCACAAATAAAGCAGGAAACATGAGCATGCCCAGAAAAAAGAACTGTGTTTCATACTCATACGGACCATATCTATTTGAACTCTGCTTATGAAACTGTAACAAACCACAGCATCTCTTACATAGATGCTGTTTAGTTAATAGTGAAAATCATGTTGGGTTCGTGAACTGTGTAAATTCATTTGAGCCGAAAAATCTCTGGGTTTCCGGAAATGAACTCTTGCTTGTAGAAAGACACAGAGACTTTGGTTTAACCTCGTTTCTGAAGGAAAATTCAGACCAGTGTTCTCCTCCATGAAACACCATCTGTTTTAACGCAAGAAACATCCTCTTCTTTCCAGAGTCCACAATACAGCAAGAAATATGAGCATGTCCAGAAAAAAAGAACTGTGTTTCCTACTCATACGGACCATATCTAGTAGAATTCTGCTTATGAAAGTGTAACAAACGACCGCATCTCTTACGTGGATGCTCTTTAGTTAATAGTGAAAAACGTGTTCGGTTCGTGAACTGTGTAAATTCATTTGAGCCGAAAATTCACTGGTTTTACCGGATATGAACTCTTGCTTGAAGGAAGACACAGAAACTTTGGTTTAACTCTGATTCTGAAAGAAAATTCAGACCAGTGTTCTCATCCATGAAACATACTCTGACTTAACGCAAGAATTATCCTTTTCTTCCAGAGTCTCCAATACAGCAAGAAACAATAGCATGCCAAGAAAAAAGAACAGTGTTTCCTACTCATATGGAACATATCTAGTTGAACTCTGCTTATGAAACTGTAACAAACCACAGCATCTCTTACATAGATGCTCTACAGTTAATAGTGAAAAACGTGTTGGGTTCGTGAACTGTGTAAATTCATTTGAGCCTAAAAATCACTGGGTTTACCGGAAGTGAACTCTTGCTTGTAGGAAGACACAGAGCCTTTGGTTTAACTCCGTTTGTGAAGGGAAATTCAGACCAGTGTTCTCATTCATGAAACATACTCTGTTTTAACGCAAGAATTATCCTCTTCTTTCCAGAGTCTGCAATACAGCAAGAAACAAGAGCATTCCCAGAATAAAAGAACTGTGTTTCCAACAAATACGGACCATATCTGGTTGAACTCTGCTTATGAAAGTGTAACAAACCACAGCATCCCTTACATAGATGCTCTTTAGTTAATAGTGAAAATCGTGTTGGGTTCGTGAACTGTGTAAATTCATTTGAGCCGAAAAATCACTGGGTATAACAGAAATGATCACTTGCTTGTAGGAAGACACAGGGTTTGGTTTAACTCCGTTTGTGAAGGGAAATTCAGACCACTGTTCTCATCCATGAAATACCCTCTGTTTTGACGCAAGAAGCATCCTCTTCTTTCCAGAGGCTGCAATACAGCAAGAAATATGAGCATGTCCAGAAAAAAAGAACTGTGTTTCCTACTCATACAGACAATATCTAGTTGAACTCTGCTTATGAAACTGTAACAAACCACAGCATCTCTTACATAGGTGCTCTTTAGTTAATATTGAAAAACATATTGGGTTCATGAACTGTGTAAATTCATTTGAGCCGAAAAATCACTGGGTTTACCGGAAATGAGCTCTTGCTTGTAGGAAGACACAGAGGCTTTGGTTTCACTCCGTTTGTGAAGCAAAATTCAGACCAGAGTTTTCATCCATGAAACACACTCTGTTTTAACGCAAGAAGCATGCTCTTCTTTCCAGCGTCTCCAATACAGCAAGAAACATGATCATGCCCAGAAAAAAAGAACTGTGTTTCCTACTCATAAGGACAATATCTAGTTGAACTCTGCTTATGAAACTGTAACAAACAAGACCATGTGTTACAAAGATGCTCTTTTGTTAGTAATGAAAAACGTATTGTGTTTTATGAACTGTGTAAATTCATTTGAGCCAAAAAACCCCCTAGGTTTACCGGAAATGAACTCTTGCTTGTAGGAAGACACAGAGACTTTGGTTTAACTCTGATTCTGAAAGAAAATTCAGACCAGTGTTCTCATCCATGAAACATACTCTGTTTAACGGCAAGAATTATCCTTTTCTTTCCAGAGTCTGCAATACAGCAAGAAACAAGAGCATGCCCAGAAAAAAAGAACAGTGTTTCCTACTCATATGGACCATATTTAGTTGAACTCTGCTTATGAAACTGTAATAAACCACAGCATCTCTTACATAGATGCTCTTTAGTTAATAGTGAAAAACGTGTTGGGTTCTTGAACTGTGTAAATTCATTTGAGCCGAAAAATCACTGGGTTTACCGGAAATGAACTCTTGCTTGTCGGAAGACACAGAGACTTTGGTTTAACTCTGTTTGTGAAGGGAAATTCAGACCAGAGTTCTCATCCATGAAACATACTCTGTTTTAACGCAAGAATTATCCTCTTCTTTCCAGAGTCTGCAATACAGCAAGAAACAAGAGCATTCCCAGAATAAAAGAACTGTGTTTCCAACTCATACGGATCATATCTGGTTGAACTCTGCTTATGAAAGTGTAACAAACCACAGCATCCCTTACATAGATGCTCTTTAGTTAATAGTGAAAAACGTGTTGGGTTCGTGAACTGGGTAAATTCATTAGAGCCGAAAAATCACTGGGTATACCAGAAATGAACTCTTGCTTGTAGGAAGACACAGAGACTTTGGTTTAACTCTGATTCTGAAAGAAAATTCAGACCAGTGTTCTCATCCATGAAACATACTCTGTTTTAACGCAAGAATTATCCTCTTCTTTCCAGAGTCTGCAATACAGCAAGAAACAAGAGCATTCCCAGAATAAAAGAACTGTGTTTCCAACTCATAAGGACCATATCTGGTTGAACTCTGCTTATGAAACTGTAACAAACCACAGCATCCCTTACATAGATGCTCTTTAGTTAATAGTGAAAATCGTGTTGGGTTCGTGAACTGTTTAAATTCATTAGAGCCGAAAAATCACTGGGTATACCAGAAATGAACTCCTGCTTGTAGGAAGACACAGGGTTTGGTTTAACTCCGTTTGTGAAGGGAAATTCAGATCAGTGTTCTCATCCATGAAATACCCTCTGTTTTGACGCAAGAAGCATCCTCTTCTTTCCAGAATCTGCAATACAGCAAGAATTATGAGCATGTCCAGAAAAAAAGAACTGTGTTTCCTACTCATACGGACCATATCTAGTTGAACTCTGCTTATGAAACTGTAACAAACCACAGCATCTCTTACATAGATGCTGTTTAGTTAATAGTGAAAATCATGTTGGGTTCGTGAACTGTGTAAATTCAATTGAGCCGAAAAATCTCTGGGTTTCCGGAAATGAACTCTTCCTTGTAGAAAGACACAGAGACTTTGGTTTAACCTCGTTTCTGAAGGAAAATTCAGACCAGTGTTCTCATCCATGAAACACCATCTGTTTTAACGCAAGAAACATCCTCTTCTTTCCAGAGTCCACAATACAGCAAGAAATATGAGCATGTCCAGAAAAAAAGAACTGTGTTTCCTACTCATACTGACCATATCTAGTAGAATTCTGCTTATGAAACTGTAACAAATGACCATATCTCTTACGTGGAAGCTCTTTAGTTAATAGTGAAAAACGTGTTCGGTTCGTGAACTGTATAAATTCATTAGAGCCGAAAATTCACTGGTTTTACCGGATATGAACTCTTGCTTGAAGGAAGACACAGAAACTTTGGTTTAACTCTGATTCTGAAAGAAAATTCACACCAGTGTTCTCATCCATGAAACATACTCTGTTTTAACGCAAGAATTATCCTTTTCTTTCCAGAGTCTCCAATACAGCAAGAAACAAGAGCATGCCCAGAAAAAAACAACAGTGTTTCCTACTCATATGGACCATATTTAGTTGCACTCTGCTTATGAAACTGTAATAAACCACAGCATCTCTTACATAGATGCTCTTTAGTTAATAGTGAAAAACGTGTTGGGTTCTTGAACTGTATAAATTCATTTGAGTCGAAAAATCACTGGGTTTACCGGAAATGAACTCTTGCTTGTCGGAAGACACAGAGGCTTTGGTTTCACTCCGTTTGTGAAGGGAAATTCAGACCAGAGTTTTCATCCATGAAACACACTCTGTTTTAACGCAAGAAGCATGCTCTTCTTTCCAGCGTCTCCAATACAGCAAGAAACATGAGCATGCCCAGAAAAAAAGAACTGTGTTTCCTACTCATACAGACAATATCTAGTTGAACTCTGCTTTTGAAACTGTAACAAACAAGACCATGTGTTCAAAATTGCTCTTTTGTTATTAATGAAAAACGTATTGGTTTCATGAACTGTGTAAATTCATTTGAGCCTAAAAATCACTGGGTTTAGGGGAAATGAACTCTTGCTTGTAGGAAGACAGAGCCTTTGGTTTAACTCCGTATGTGAAGGGAAATTCAGACCAGTGTTCTCATCCATGAAACATACTCTGTTTTAACGCAAGAAGCATGCTCTTCTTTCCAGCGTTTCCAATCGAGCAAGAAATATGAGCATGTCTAGAAAAAAAAGAACTGTGTTTCCTACTCATATGGACCATATCTAGTTGAACTCTGCTTATGAAACTGTAACAAACCACAGCATCTCTTACATAGATGCTCTTTACTTAATAGTGAAAAACGTGTTGGGTTCGTGAACTGTGTAAATTCATTTGAGCCGAAAATTCACTGGTTTTACCGTTTATGAACTCTTGCTTGTAGGAAGACACAGAGACTTTGGTTTAACTCCGATTCTGAAAGAAAATTCAGACCAGAGTTCTCATCCATGAAACATACTCTGTTTTAACGCAAGAATTATCCTCTTCTTTCCAGAGTCTGCAATACAGCAAGAAACAAGAGCATTCCCAGAATAAAAGAACTGTGTTTCCAACTCATACGGACCATATCTGGTTGAACTCTGCTTATGAAAGTGTAACAAACCACAGCATCCCTTACATAGATGCTCTTTAGTTAATAGTGAAAAACGCTTGGGTTCGTGAACTGTGTAAATTCATTAGAGCCAAAAAATCACTGGGTATACCAGAAATGAACTCTTGCTGGTAGGAAGACACAGAGACTTTGGTTTAACTCCGATTCTGAAAGAAAATTCAGACCAGTGTTCTCATCCGTGAAACATACTCTGTTTTAACGCAAGAATTATCCTCTTCTTTCCAGAGTCTGCAAATCAGCAAGAAACAAGAGCATTCCCAGAATAAAAGAACTGTGTTTCCAAGTCATACGGACCATATCTGGTTGAACTCTGCTTATGAAACTGTAACAAACCACAGCATCCCTTACATAGATGCTCTTTAGTTAATAGTGAAAATCGTGTTGGGTTCGTGAACTGTTTAAATTCATTTGAGCCGAAAAATCTCTGGGTTTCCGGAAATGAACTCTTGCTTGTAGAAAGACACAGAGACTTTGGTTTAACCTCGTTTCTGAAGGAAAATTCAGACCAGTGTTCTCATCCATGAAACACCATCTGTTTTAACGCAAGAAACATCCTCTTCTTTCCAGAGTCCACAATACAGCAAGAAATATGAGCATGTCCAGAAAAAAAGAACTGTGTTTCCTACTCATACTGACCATATCTAGTAGAATTCTGCTTATGAAACTGTAACAAATGACCATATCTCTTACGTGGAAGCTCTTTAGTTAATAGTGAAAAACGTGTTCGGTTCGTGAACTGTGTAAATTCATTAGAGCCGAAAATTCACTGGTTTTACCGGATATGAACTCTTGCTTGAAGGAAGACACAGAAACTTTGGTTTAACTCTGATTCTGAAAGAAAATTCACACCAGTGTTCTCATCCATGAAACATACTGTGTTTTAACGCAAGAATTATCCTTTTCTTTCCAGAGTCTCCAATACAGCAAGAAACAAGAGCATGCCAAGAAAAAAGAACAGTGTTTCTTACTCATATGGACCATATCTAGTTGAACTCTGCTTATGAAACTGTAACAAACCACAGCATCTCTTACATAGATGCTCTTTAGTTAATAGTGAAAAACGTGTCGGGTTCGTGAACTGTGTAAATTCATTTGAGCCTAAAAATCACTGGGTTTACCGGAAGTGAACTCTTGCTTGTAGGAAGACACAGAGACTTTGGTTTAACTCCGATTCTGAAAGAAAATTCAGACCAGTGTTCTCATCCATGAAACATACTCTGTTTTAACGCAAGAATTATCCTCTTCTTTCCAGAGTCTGCAATACAGCAAGAAACAAGAGCATTCCCAGAATAAAAGAACTGTGTTTCCAACTCATACGGACCATATCTGGTTGAACTCTACTTATGAAAGTGTAACAAACCACAGCATCCCTTACATAGATGCTCTTTAGTTAATAGTGAAAATCGTGTTGGGTTCATGAACTGTGTAAATTCATTAGAGCCGAAAAATCACTGGGTATACCAGAAATGAACTCTTGCTTGTAGGAAGACACAGGGTTTGGTTTAACTCCGTTTGTGTAGGGAAATTCAGACCAGTGTTCTCATTCATGAAATACCCTCTGTTTTGACGCAAGAAGCATCCTCTTCTTTCCAGAGTCTGCAATACAGCAAGAAATATGAGCATGTCCAGAAAAAAAGAACTGTGTTTCCTACTCATACGGACCATATCTAGTTGAACTCTGCTTATGAAACTGTAACAAACCACAGCATCTCTTACATAGATGCTCTTTAGTTAATATTGAAAAACGTATTGGGTTCATGAACTGTGTATATTCATTTGAGCCGAAAAATCACTGGGTTTACCCGAAATGTACTCTTGCTGTAGGAAAACACAGAGGCTTTGGTTTCACTCCGTTTGTGAAGGGAAATTCAGACCAGAGTTCTCATCCATGAAACACACTCTGTTTTAACGAAAAGAGTATGCTCTTCTTTCCAGCGTCACAAATAAAGCAGGAAACATGAGCATGCCCAGAAAAAAGAACTGTGTTTCATACTCATACGGACCATATCTATTTGAACTCTGCTTATGAAACTGTAACAAACCACAGCATCTCTTACATAGATGCTGTTTAGTTAATAGTGAAAATCATGTTGGGTTCGTGAACTGTGTAAAATCATTTGAGCCGAAAAATCTCTGGGTTTCCGGAAATGAACTCTTGCTTGTAGAAAGACACAGAGACTTTGGTTTAACCTTGTTTCTGAAGGAAAATTCAGACCAGTGTTCTCCTCCATGAAACACCATCTGTTTTAACGCAAGAAACATCCTCTTCTTTCCAGAGTCCACAATACAGCAAGAAATATGAGCATGTCCAGAAAAAAAGAACTGTGTTTCCTACTCATACGGACCATATCTAGTAGAATTCTGCTTATGAAAGTGTAACAAACGACCGCATCTCTTACGTGGATGCTCTTCAGTTAATAGTGAAAAACGTGTTCGGTTCGTGAACTGTGTAAATTCATCTGAGCCGAAAATTCACTGGTTTTACCGGATATGAACTCTTGCTTGAAGGAAGACACAGAAACTTTGGTTTAACTCTGATTCTGAAAGAAAATTCAGACCAGTGTTCTCATCCATGAAACATACTCTGTTTTAACGCAAGAATTATCCTCTTCTTTCCAGAGTCTGCAATACAGCAAGAAACAAGAGCATTCCCAGAATAAAAGAACTGTGTTTCCAACTCATACGGACCATATCTGGTTGAACTCTGCTTATGAAAGTGTAACAAACCACAGCATCTCTTACATAGATGCTCTTTAGTTAATAGTGAAAAACGTGTTGGGTTCGTGAACTGTGTAAATTCATTTGAGCCTAAAAATCACTGGGTTTACCGGAAGTGAACTCTTGCTTGTAGGAAGACACAGAGCCTTTGGTTTAACTCCGTTTGTGAAGGGAAATTCAGACCAGTGTTCTCATCCATGAAACATACTCTGTTTTAACGCAAGAATTATCCTCTTCTTTCCAGAGTCTCCAATATAGCAAGAAACAAGAGCATTCCCAGAATAAAAGAACTGTGTTTCCAACTCATACGGACCATATCAGGTTGAACTCTGCTTATGAAAGTGTAACAAACCACAGCATCCCTTACATAGATGCTCTTTAGTTAATAGTGAAAATCGTGTTGGGTTCGTGAACTGTGTAAATTCATTAGAGCCGAAAAATCACTGGGTATACCTGAAAGGAACTCTTGCTTGTAGGAAGACACAGGGTTTGGTTTAACTCCGTTTGTGAAGGGAAATTCAGACCAGTGTTCTCATCCATGAAATACCCTCTGTTTTGACGCAAGAAGCATCCTCTTCTTTCCAGAGTCTGCAATACAGCAAGAAATATGAGCATGTCCAGAAAAAAAGAAATGTGTTTCTTACTCATACGGACCATATCTAGTTGAACTCTGCTTATGAAACTGTAACAAACCACAGCATCTCTTACATAGCTGCTCTTTGGTTAATAGTGAAAAACGTATTGGGTTTATGAACTTTGTAAATTCATTTGAGGCGAAAAATTACTGGGCTTACCCGAAATGAACTCTTGCTTGTAGGGAGACAGAGAGGCTTTGGTTTCACTCCGTTTGTGAAGTGAAATTCAGACCAGAGTTCTCATCCATGAAACACACTCTGTTTTAACGCAAGAAGCATGCTCTTCTTTCCAGAATCTGCAATACAGCAAGAAATATGAGCATGTCCAGAAAAAATGAAGTGTGTTTCCTACTCATACGGACCATATCTAGTTGAATTCTCATTATGAAACTGTAACAAACGACAGCATCTCTTACATAGATGCTTTTTAGTTAATAGTGAAAAATGTGTTGGGTTCGTGAACTGTGTAAATTCATTTGGGCCGAAAAATCACTGGGTATTCCAGAAATGAACTCTTGCTTGTATGAAGACACAGGGATTGGTATAACTCCATTTGTGAAGGGAAATTCAGACCAGAGTTCTCATCCATGAAACATACTCTGTTTTAACGCAACAAGCATGCTCTTCTTTCCAGCGTCTCCAATTCAGCAAGAAACATGAGCATGCCCAGAAAAAAAGAACTGTTTCCTACTCATACGGAAAATATCTAGTTGAATTCTGCTTATGAAACTGTAACAAACAAGTCCATGTGTTACAAAGATGCTCTTTTGTTAATAATGAAAAACGTATTGGGTTCATGAACTGTGTAAATTCATTTGAGCCGAAAAACCCGTAGGTTTACTGGAAATGAACTCTTACATGTAGGAAGACACAGAGGCTTTGGTTCACTCCGTTTGTGAAGGGAAATTCAGACCAGAGTTCTCATCCATGAAACACACTCTGTTTTAACAAAAAGAGTATGCTCTTCTTTACAGCGTCTCAAATAAAGCAGGAAACATGAGCATGCCCAGAAAAAATAACTGTGTTTCCTACTCATACGGACCATATCTATTTGAACTCTGCTTATGAAACTGTAACAAACCACAGCATCTCTTACATAGATGCTGTTTAGTTAATAGTGAAAATCATGTTGGGTTCGTGAACTGTGTAAATTCATTTGAGCCGAAAAATCTCTGGGTTTACCAGAAATGAACTCTTGCTTGTAGAAAGACACAGAGACTTTGGTTTAACTCTGATTCTGAAAGAAAATTCAGACCAGTGTTCTCATCCATGAAACACCCTCTGTTTTGACGCAAGAAGCATCCTCTTCTTTCCAGAGTCTGCAATACAGCAAGAAATATGAGCATGTAAAGAAAAAAAGAACTGTGTTTCCTATTTATACAGACCATATCTACTTAAACTCTGCTTATGAAACTGTAACAAACCAGACCATGTGTTACAGAGATGCTCTTTTGTTAATAGTGAAAAACGTGTTGGGTTCATGAACTGTGTAAATTCATTTGAGCTGAAAATCCCCTAGGTTTACCGGAAATGAACTCTTGCTTGTAGGAAGACACAGAGGCTTTGGTTCACTCCGTTTGTGAAGGGAAATTCAGACCAGAGTTCTCATCCTTGAAACACACTCTGTTTTAACAAACAGAGTATGCTCTTCTTTACAACATCTCCAATAAAGCAGGAAAAATGAGCATGCCCAGAAAAAAAGAACAGTGTTTCCCACTCTTAGGGACCATATCTAATTGAACTCTGCTCATTAAACTGTAACAAACCACAGCATCTCTTACATAGGTGCTGCTTAGTTAATAGTGAAAATCGCGTTGGGTTCGTGAACTGTGTAAATTCATTTGAGCCGAAAAATCACTGGGTTTCCCGGAAATGAACTCTTGCTTATAGGAAGATAAAGAGCCTTTGGTTTTACTCCGTTTGTGAAGGGAAATTCAGACCAGTGTTCTCATCCATGAAACACCCTCGGTTTTAATGCAAGAAGCATCCTCTTCTGTCCAGAATCTGCAATACAGCAAGAAATATGAGCATGTCCAGAAAAAATGAACTGTGTTTCCTACTCATACGGACCATAACTAGTTGAACTCTGATTATGAAACTGTAACAAACTACAGCATATCTTACATAGATGCTCTTTAGTTAATAGTGAAGAACGTGTTTGGTTCGTGAACTGTGTAAATTCCTTTGAGCCGAAAAATCACTGGACTTACCGGAAATGAACTCTTGGTTGTAGGAAGACACAGAGCCTTTGGTTTAACTCCGTTTCTGATCCAAAATACAGACCGGTGTCCTCATCCATGAAACATACTCTGTTTTAACACAAGAAGCACGCTCTTCTTTCCAGCATCTCCAATACAGCAAGAAACATGAGCATGCCCAGAAAAAAAGAACTGTGTTTCTTACTCATACGGACCATTTCCAGTTTAACTCTGAATATGAAACTGTAACAAACCACAGCATCCTTTACAAAAATGCTCTATCATTTATAGTGAAAAACGTGTTAGGTTCGTGAACTGCTTAAATTCATTTGAGCCGAAAAACTCCTGGGTTTACCGGAAATGAACTCTTGCTTGTAGGAAGACACAGAGGCTTTGGTTTCACTCCGTTTGTGAAGGCAAATTCAGACCAGAGTTCTCATCTATGAAACACACTCTGTTTTAAAGCAAGAAGCATGCTCTTCTTTCCAGCATCTCTTATACAGCAAGAAACATGAGCATGCCCTGAAAAAAAGGACTGTGTTTCCTACTCATACGGACCATATCTAGTTGAACTCTGCTCATTAAACTGTAACAAACCACAGCATCTCTTAAATAGATGATCTTTAGTTAATATTGAAAATCATGTTGGGTTCGTGAACTGTGTAAATGCATTAGAGCTGAAAAATCACTGGGTTTACCGGAAATGAACTCTTGCTTGTAGGAACACAAAGAGCCTTTGGTTTAACTCCGTTTGTGAAGGGAAATTCAGACCAGTGTTCTCATCCATGAAACACAGTCTGTTTTAACGCAAATAGTATGGTTTTCTGTACAGAGTCTACAATACAGCAAGAAATATGAGCATATCCAGAAAAAAAGAACTGTGTTTCCTATTCATACAGAACATATCTACTTAAACTCTGCTTATGAAACTGTAACAAACCAGACCATGTGTTACAGAGATGCTCTTTTGTTAATAGTGAAAAACGTGTTGGGTTCATGAACTGTGTAAATTCATTTGAGCCGAAAAACCCCTAGGGTTACCGGAAATGAACTCTTGCTTGTAGGAAGACACAGAGGTTTTGGTTCACTCCGTTTGTGAAGGGAAATTCAGACCAGAGTTCTCACCCATGAAACACACTCTGTTTTAACGAAAAGAGTATGCTCTTCTTTCCAGCGTCTCCAATAAAGCAGTAAACATGAGCATACCCAGAAAAAAAGAACTGTGTTTCCTACTCACACGGACCATATCTAGGTGAACTCTGCTCATTAAACTGTAACAAACCACAGCATCTCTTACATAGATGCTCTTTAGTTAATAGTGAAAAACGTATTGGGTTCATGAACTGTGTAAATTCATTTGAGGCGAAAAATCACTGGTGTTACTCGAAATGAACTCTTGCTTGTAGGAAGACACAGAGGCTTTGGTTTAACTCCGTTTGTGAAGGGAAATTCAGACCAGAGTTCTCATCCATGAAACATACTCTGTTTTAACGCAAGAAGCATGCTCTTCTTTCCAGCATCTCCAATACAGCAAGAAACATGAGCATGCTCCGGAAAAAGAACTGTGTTTCTTACTCATACAGACCATATCCAGTTAAACTTTGCTTATGATACTGTAACAAACCACAGCATCTCTTACAAAAATGCTCTTTCATTTATAGTGAAAAACGTGTTGTGTTCGTGAACTGTGTAAATTCATTTGAGCCGAAAAATCACTGGATTTACCGGAAATGAACTCTTGCTTGTAGGAAGACACAGAGGATTTGCTTTAACTCCGTTTGTGAGGGGAAATTCAGACCAGTGTTCTCATCCATGAAACATCCTCTGTTTTATTGCAAGAAGCATCCTCTTATTTCCAGAGTCCACAATACAGCAAGATATATGAGCATGTCCAGATAAAAGAACTGTGTTTCCTACTCATACGGACCATATCTAGTTGAACTATGCTTATGAAACTGCAACAAACCACAGCATTTCTTACATATACGCTGTTTAGTTAATAGTGAAAATCATGTTGGGTTCGTGAACTCTGTAAATTCATTTGTGCCAAAAAATCACTGGGTTTACCGGAAATGAACTCTTGCTTGTAGGAAGACACAGAGGCTTTGGTTCACTCTGTTTGTGAAGGGAAATTCAGACCAGAGTTCTCATCCATGAAACACACTCTGTTTTAACGAAAAGCATATGCTCTTCTTTCCAGCGTCTCCAATAAAGCAGGAAACATGAGCAAGCCCAGAAAAAAAGAACTGTTTCTTACTCATACAGACCATATCTAGTTGAACTCTGCACATTAAACTGTAACAAACCACAGCATCTCTTACATAGATGCTGTGTAGTTAATAGTGAAAATCGTGTTGGGTTCGTGAACTGTGTAAATTCATTTGAGCCGAAAAATCACTGGGTTTACCGGAAATGAACTCTTGCTTGTAGGAAGACACAGAAGATTTGCTTTAACTCCGTTTGTGAAGGGAAATTCAGACCAGTGTTCTCATCCACGAATCATCCTCTGTTTTAATGCAAGAAGCATCCTCTTATTTCCAGAGTCCACAATACAGCAAGATATTTGAGCATGTCCAGATAAAAGAACTGTGTTTCCTACTCAGACGGACCATATCTAGTTGAACTATGCTTATGAAACTGTTACAAACCACAGCATTTCTTACATATACGCTGTTTAGTTAATAGTGAAAATCATGTTGGGTTCGTGAACTGTGTAAATTCATTTGTGCCAAAAAATCACTGGGTTTACCGGAAATGAACTTTTGCATGTAGGAAGACAAAAAGCCTTTGGTTTAACACCGTTTGTGAAGGGAAATTCAGACCAGTGTTCTCATCCATGAAACACCCTCTGTTTTAATGCAAGAAGCATTCTCTTCTGTCTGGAATCGGCAATACAGCAAGAAATATGAGCATGTCCAGAAAAAATGACCTGTGTTTCCTACTCATACAGACCATAACTAGTTGAACTCTGATTATGAAACTGTAACAAACGACAGCATCTCTTACATAGATGCTCTTTAGTTAATAGTGAAAAACGTGTTGGGTTCGTGAACTGTGTAAATTCATTTGAGCCGAAAAATCACTGGGGTAACCGGAAATGAACTCTTGCTTGTAGGAAGACACAGAGCCTTTGGTTTAACTCCGTTTCTGATGGAAAATTCAGACCAGTGTTCTCATCCATGAAACACCCTCTGTTTTAACGCAAGAAGCATCCTCTTCTGTCAAGAATCTGCAATACAGCAAGAAATATGAGCATGTCCAGAAAAAATGAACTGTGTTTCCTACTCATACGGAC
Organism: Onychomys leucogaster; assembly: GCA_949786385.1. Classification (NCBI taxonomy): domain Eukaryota; kingdom Metazoa; phylum Chordata; class Mammalia; order Rodentia; family Cricetidae; genus Onychomys; species Onychomys leucogaster. The sequence goes on from CATKUP010000070.1 coordinate 1,018,048, forward strand.
CATATCTAGTTGAACTCTTATTATGAAACTGTAACAAACGACAGCATCTCTTACATAGATGCTCTTTAGTTAATAGTGAAAAACGTGTTTGGTTCGTGAACTGTGTAAATTCATTTGAGCTGAAAAATCCCTGGGGTAACCGGAAATGAACTCTTGCTTGTAGGAAGACACAGAGCCTTTTGTTTAACTCCGTTTCTTATGGAAAATTCAGACCAGTGTTCTCATCCATGAAACATCCTCTGTTTTAACGAGAGAAGCATGCTCTTCTTTCCAGCATCTCCAATACAGCAAGAAACATGAGCATGCTCAGAAAAAAAGAACTGTTTCTTACTCATACAGACCATATCCAGTTAAACTTTGCTTATGATACTGTAACAAACCACAGCATCTCTTACAAAAATGCTCTTTCATTTATAGTGAAAAACGTGTTGGATTCGTGAACTGTGTAAATTCATTTGAGCCGAAAAATCACTGGGGTAACCGGAAATGAACTCTTGCTTGTAGGAAGACACAGAGCCTTTGGTTTAACTCCGTTTCTGATGGAAAATTCAGACCAGCGTTCTCATCCATGAAACATACTCTGTTTTAACGAGAGAAGCATGCTCTTCTTTCCAGCATCTCCAATACAGCAAGAAACATGAGCATGCTCAGGAAAAAGAACTGTGTTTCTTACTCATACAGACCATATCCAGTTAAACTTTGCTTATGATACTGTAACAAACCACAGCATCTCTTACAAAAATGCTCTTTCATTTATAGTGAAAAACGTGTTGTGTTCGTGAACTGTGTAAATTCATTTGAGCCGAAAAATCACTGGATTTACCGGAAATGAACTCTTGCTTGAAGGAAGACACAGAGGATTTGCTTTAACTCCGTTTGTGAAGGGAAATTCAGACCAGTGTTCTCATCCATGAAACATCCTCTGTTTTAATGCAAGAAGCATCCTCTTATTTCCAGAGTCCACAATACAGCAAGATATATGAGCATGTCCAGATAAAAGAACTGTGTTTCCTACTCATACGGACCATATCTAGTTGAACTATGCTTATGAAACTGTAACAAACCACAGCATTTCTTACATATACGCTATTTAGTTAATAGTGAAAATCATGTTGGGTTCGTGAACTGTGTAAATTCATTTGTGCCGAAAAATCACTGGGTTTACCGGAAATGAACTCTTGCTTGTAGGAAGACACAGAGGCTTTGGTTCACTCTGTTTGTGAAGGGAAATTCAGACCAGAGTTCTCATCAATGAAACACACTCTGTTTTAACGAAAAGTGTATGCTCTTCTTTCCAGCGTCTCCAATAAAGCAGGAAACATGAGCAAACCCAGAAAAAAAGAACTGAGTTTCCTACTCATACGGACCATATCTAGTTGAACTCTGCACATTAAACTGTAACAAACCACAGCATCTCTTACATAGATGCTGTGTAGTTAATAGTGAAAATCGTGTTGGGTTCGTGAACTGTGTAAATTCATTTGAGCCGAAAAATCACTGGGTTTACCGGAAATAAACTCTTGCTTGTCGGAAGACACAGAAGATTTGCTTTAACTCCGTTTGTGAAGGGAAATTCAGACCAGTGTTCTCATTCATGAAACATCCTCTGTTTTAATGCAAGAAGCATCCTCTTATTTCCAGAGTCCACAATACAGCAAGATATATGAGCATGTCCAGAAAAATAGAACTGTGTTTCCTACTCAGACGGACCATATCTAGTTGAACTCTGCACATTAAACTGTAACAAACCACAGCATCTCTTACATAGATGCTGTGTAGTTAATAGCGAAAATCGTGTTGGGTTCGTGAACTGTGTAAAATCATTTGAGCCGAAAAATCACTGGGTTTAACGGAAATGAACTCTTGCTTATTGGAAGATAAAGAGCCTTTGGTTTAACTCTGTTTGTGAAGGGAAATTCAGACCAGTGTTCTCATCCATGAAACACCCTCTGTTTTAACGCAAGAAGCATCCTCTTCTGTCAAGAATCTGCAATACAGCAAGAAATATGAGCATGTCCAGAAAAAATTAACTGTGTTTCCTACTCATACGGACCATTTCTAGTTGAACTCTTATTATGAAACTGTAACAAACGACAGCATCTCTTACATAGATGCTCTTTAGTTAATAGTGAAAACCGTGTTTGGTTCGTGAACTGTGTAAATTCATTTGAGCTGAAAAATCCCTGGGGTAACCGGAAATGAACTCTTGCTTGTAGGAAGACACAGAGCCTTTTGTTTAACTCCGTTTCTTATGGAAAAGTCAGACCAGTGTTCTCATCCATGAAACATACTCTGTTTTATCGAGAGAAGCATGCTCTTCTTTCCAGCATCTCCAATACAGCAAGAAACATGAGTATGCTCAGAAAAAAAGAACTGTTTCTTACTCATACAGACCATATCCAGTTAAACTTTGCTTATGATACTGTAACAAACCACAGCATCTCTTACAAAAATGCTCTTTCATTTATAGTGAAAAACGTGTTGGATTCGTGAACTGTGTAAATTCATTTGAGCCGAAAAATCACTGGGGTAACCGGAAATGAACTCTTGCTTGTAGGAAGACACAGAGCCTTTGGTTTAACTCCGTTTCTGATGGAAAATTCAGACCAGCGTTCTCATCCATGAAACATACTCTGTTTTAACGAGAGAAGCATGCTCTTCTTTCCAGCATCTCCAATACAGCAAGAAACATGAGCATGCTCAGGAAAAAGAACTGTGTTTCTTACTTATACATACCATATCCAGTTAAACTTTGCTTGTGATACTGTAACAAACCACAGCATCTCTTACAAAAATGCTCTTTCATTTATAGTGAAAAACGTGTTGTGTTCGTGAACTGTGTAAAATCATTTGAGCCGAAAAATCACTGGGTTTAACGGAAATGAACTCTTGCTTATTGGAAGATAAAGAGCCTTTGGTTTAACTCTGTTTGTGAAGGGAAATTCAGACCAGTGTTCTCATCCATGAAACACCCTCTATTTTAACGCAAGAAGCATCCTCTTCCGTCAAGAATCTGCAATACAGCAAGAAATATGAGCATGTCCAGAAAAAATGAACTGTGTTTCCTACTCATACGGACCATATCTAGTTGAACTCTTATTATGAAACTGTAACAAACAACAGCATCTCTTACATAGATGCTCTTTAGTTAATAGTGAAAAACGTGTTTGGTTCGTGAACTGTGTAAATTCATTTGACCTGAAAAATCCCTGGGGTAACCGGAAATGAACTCTTGCTTGTAGGAAGACACAGAGCCTTTGGTTTAACTCCGTTTCTTATGGAAAATTCAGACCAGTGTTCTCATCCATGAAACATACTCTGTTTTAACGAGAGAAGCATGCTCTTCTTTCCAGCATCTCCAATACAGCAAGAAACATGAGCATGCTCAGAAAAAAAGAACTGTTTCTTACTCATACAGACCATATCCAGTTAAACTTTGCTTATGATACTGTAACAAACCACAGCATCTCTTACAAAAATGCTCTTTCATTTATAGTGAAAAACGTGTTGGGTTCGTGAACTGTGTAAATTCATTTGAGCCGAAAAATCACTGGGGTAACCGGAAATGAACTCTTGCTTGTAGGAAGACACAGAGCCTTTGGTTTAACTCCGTTTCTGATGGAAAATTCAGACCAGTGTTCTCATCCATGAAACATACTCTGTTTTAACGAGAGAAGCATGCTCTTCTTTACAGCATCTCCAATACAGCAAGAAACATGAGCATGCTCAGGAAAAAGATCTGTGTTTCTTACTCATACAGACCATATCCAGTTAAACTTTGCTTATGATACTGTAACAAACCACAGCATCTCTTACAAAAATGCTCTTTCATTTATAGTGAAAAACGTGTTGTGTTCGTGAACTGTGTAAATTCATTTGAGCCGAAAAATCACTGGGTTTACCGGAAATGAACTCTTGCTTGAAGGAAGACACAGAGGATTTGGTTTAACTCCGTTTGTGAAGGGAAATTCAGACCAGTGTTCTCATCCATGAAACATCCTCTGTTTTAATGCAAGAAGCATGCTCTTATTTCCAGAGTCCACAATACAGCAAGATATATGAGCATGTCCAGATAAAAGAACTGTGTTTCCTACTCATACGGACCATATCTAGTTGAACTATGCTTATGAAACTGTAACAAACCACAGCATTTCTTACATATACGCTGTTTAGTTAATAGTGAAAATCATGTTGGGTTCGTGAACTGTGTAAATTCATTTCTGCCGAAAAATCACTGGGTTTACCGGAAATGAGCTCTTGCTTGTAGGAAGATACAGAGGCTTTGGTTCACTCTGTTTGTGAAGGGAAATTCAGACCAGAGTTCTCATCCATGAAACACACTCTGTTTTAACGAAAAGAGTATGCTCTTCTTTCCAGCGTCTCCAATAAAGCAGGAAACATGAGCAAGCCCAGAAAAAAAAGAACTGAGTTTCCTACTCATACGGACCATATCTAGTTGAACTGTGCACATTAAACTGTAACAAACCACAGCATCTCTTACATAGATGCTGTGTAGTTAATAGTGAAAATCGTGTTGGGTTCGTGAACTGTGTAAATTCATTTGAGCCGAAAAATCACTGGGTTTACCGGAAATGAACTCTTGCTTGTCGGAAGACACAGAAGATTTGCTTTAACTCCGTTTGTGAAGGGAAATTCAGACCAGTGTTCTCATTCATGAAACATCCTCTGTTTTAATGCAAGAAGCATCCTCTTATTTCCAGAGTCCACAATACAGCAAGATATATGAGCATGTCCAGAAAAATAGAACTGTGTTTCCTACTCAGACGGACCATATCTAGTTGAACTCTGCACATTAAACTGTAACAAACCACAGCATCTCTTACATAGATGCTGTGTAGTTAATAGTGAAAATCGTGTTGGGTTCGTAAACTGTGTAAAATCATTTGAGCCGAAAAATCACTGGGTTTAACGGAAATGAACTCTTGCTTATTGGAAGATAAAGAGCCTTTGGTTTAACTCTGTTTGTGAAGGGAAATTCAGACCAGTGTTCTCATCCATGAATCACCCTCTGTTGTAACGCAAGAAGCATCCTCTTCTGTCAAGAATCTGCAATACAGCAAGAAATATGAGCATGTCCAGAAAAAATGAACTGTGTTTCCTACTCATACGGACCATATCTAGTTGAACTCTTATTATGAAACTGTAACAAACGACAGCATCTCTTACATAGATGCTCTTTAGTTAATCGTGAAAAACGTGTTTGGTTCGTGAACTGTGTAAATTCATTTGAGCTGAAAAATCCCTGGGGTACCCGGAAATGAACTCTTGCTTGTAGGAAGACACAGAGCCTTTGGTTTAACTCCGTTTCTTATGGAAAATTCAGACCAGTGTTCTCATCCATGAAACATACTCTGTTTTAACGAGAGAAGCATGCTCTTCTTTCCAGCATCTCCAATACAGCAAGAAACATGAGCATGCTCAGAAAAAAAGAACTGTTTCTTACTCATACAGACCATATCCAGTTAAACTTTGCTTATGATACTGTAACAATCCACAGCATCTCTTACAAAAATGCTCTTTCATTTATAGTGAAAAACGTGTTGTGTTCGTGAACTGTGTAAATTCATTTGAGCCGAAAAATCACTGGGTTTACCGGAAATGAACTCTTGCTTGTAGGAAGACACAGAGGATTTGCTTTAACTCCGTTTGTGAAGGGAAATTCAGACCAGTGTTCTCATCCATGAAACATCCTCTGTTTTAATGCAAGAAGCATCCTCTTATTTCCAGAGTCCACAATACAGCAAGATATATGAGCATGTCCAGATAAAAGAACTGTGTTTCCTACTCATACGAACCATATCTAGTTGAACTATGCTTATGAAAATGTAACAAACCACAGCATTTCTTACATATATCCTGTTTAGTTAATAGTGAAAATCGTGTTGGGTTCGTGAACTGTGTAAATTCATTTGTGCCGAAAAATCACTGGGTTTACCGGAAATGAACACCTGCTTGTAGGAAGACAAAGAGCCTTTGGTTTAACTCCGTTTGGGAGGGAAATTCAGACCAGTGTTCTCATCCATGAATCACCCTCTGTTTTAATGCAAGAAGCATCCTCTTCTGTCCGGAATCTGCAATACAGCAAGAAATATGAGCATGTCCAGAAAAAATGAACTGTGTTTCCTACTCATACGGACCATAACTAGTTGAACTCTGATTATGAAACTGTAACAAACTACAGCATCTCTTACATAGATGCTCTTTAGTTAATAGTGAAGAACGTGTTTGGTTCGTGAACTGTGTAAATTCCTTTGAGCCGAAAAATCACTGGGCTTACCGGAAATGAACTCTTGGTTGTAGGAAGACACAGAGCCTTTGGTTTAACTCCGTATCTGATCGAAAATTCAGACCGGTGTTCTCATCCATGAAACATACTCTGTTTTAACGCAAGAAGCATGCTCTTCTTTGCCGCGTCTCCAATACAGCAAGAAACATGAGCATGCCCAGGAAAAAAGAACTGTGTTTCTTACTCATACGGACCATATCCAGTTTAACTCTGAATATGAAACTGTAACAAACCACAGCATCCTTTACAAAAATGCTCTATCATTTATAGTGAAAAACGTGTTGGGTTCGTGAACTGCTTAAATTCATTTGAGCCGAAAAACTCCTGGGTTTACCGGAAATGAACTCTTGTTTGTAGGAAGACACAGAGGCTGGTTTAACTCCGTTTGTGAAGGGAAATTCACACCAGTGTTCTCATCCATGAAACACCCTCTGTTTTAACGCAAGAAGCATCCTCTTCTTTCCAGAGTCTGCCATACAGCAAGAAATATGAGCATGTCCAGAAAAAAAGAACTGTGTCTCCTACTCATACAGACCATATCTAGTTGAACTCTGCTTATGAAACTGTAAGAAACCACAGCATCTTTTACATAGATGCTCTTTAGTTAATAATGAAATACGTATTGGGTTCTTGATCTGTGTAAGTTCATTTGAGCCGAAAAATCACTGGGTTTACCGCAAATGAACTCTTGCTTGTAGGAACACAGGGGCTTTGGTTTCACTCCGTTTGTGAAGGCAAATTCAGACCAGAGTTCTCATCTATGAAACACACTCTGTTTTAAAGCAAGAAGCATGCTCTTCTTTCCCGCATCTCTTATACAGCAAGAAACATGAGCATGCCCAGAAAAAAAGGACTGTGTTTCCTACTCATACAGACCATATCTAGTTGAACTCTGCTCATTAAACTGTAACAAACCACAGCATCTCTTACATAGATGATCTTTAGTTAATAGTGAAAATCATGTTGGGTTCGTGAACTGTGTAAATGCATTTGAGCTGAAAAATCACTGGGTTTACCGGAAATGAACTCTTGCTTGTAGGAAGACAAAGAGCCTTTGGTTTAACTCTGTTTGTGAAGGGAAATTCAGACCAGTGTTCTCATCCATGAAACACCCTCTGTTTTAACGCAAGAAGCATCCTCTTCTGTCAAGAATCTGCAATACAGCAAGAAATATGAGCATGTCCAGAAAAAATGAACTGTGTTTCCTACTCATACGGACCATATCTAGTAGAACTCTTATTATGAAACTGTAACAAACGACAGCATCTCTTACATAGATGCTCTTTAGTTAATAGTGAAAAACGTGTTTGGTTCGTGAACTGTGTAAATTCATTTGTTCTGAAAAATCCCTGGGGTAACCGTAAATGAACTCTTGCTTGTAGGAAGACACAGAGCCTTTGGTTTAACTCCGTTTCTTATGGAAAATTCAGACCAGTGTTCTCATCCATGAAACATACTCTGTTTTAACGAGAGAAGCATGCTCTTCTTTCCAACATCTCCAATACAGCAAGCAACATGAGCATGCTCAGAAAAAAAGAACTGTTTCTTACTCATACAGACCATATCCAGTTAAACTTTGCTTATGATACTGTAACAAACCACAGCATCTCTTACAAAAATGCTCTTTCATTTATAGTGAAAAACGTGTTGTGTTCGTGAACTGTGTAAATTCATTTGAGCCGAAAAATCACTGGGTTTACCGGAAATGAACTCTTGCTTGTAGGAAGACACAGAGGATTTGCTTTAACTCCGTTTGTGAAGGGAAATTTAGACCAGTGTTCTCATCCATGAAACATCCTCTGTTTTAATGCAAGAAGCATCCTCTTATTTCCAGAGTCCACAATACAGCAAGATATATGAGCATGTCCAGATAAAAGAACTGTGTTTCCTACTCATACGAACCATATCTAGTTGAACAATGCTTATGAAACTGTAACAAACCACAGCATTTCTTACATATATGCTGTTTAGTTAATAGTGAAAATCATGTTGGGTTCGTGAACTGTGTAAATTCATTTGTGCCGAAAAATCACTGGGTTTACCGGAAATGAACTCTTGCTTGTAGGAAGACAAAGAGCCTTTGGTTTAACTCCGTTTGTGAAGGGAAATTCAGACCAGTGTTCTCATCCATGAAACACAGTCTGTTTTAAGGCAAATAGTATGGTCTTCTGTACAGAGTCTACAATACAGCAAGAAATATGAGCATATCCAGAAAAAAAGAACTGTGTTTCCTATTCATACAGACCATATCTATTTAAACTCTGCTTATGAAACTGTAACAAACCAGACCATGTGTTACAGAGATGCTCTTTTGTTAATAGTGAAAAACGTGTTGGGTTCATGAACTGTGTAAATTCATTTGAGCCGAAAAACCCCAGGGTTACCGGAAATTAACTCTTGTTTGTAGGAAGACACAGAGGCTTTGGTTTAACTCTGATTCTGAAAGAAAATTCAGACCAGTGTTCTCATCCATGAAACATACTCTGTTTTAACGCAAGAAACATCCTCTTCTTTCCAGAGTCTGCCATACAGCAAGAAATATGAGCATGTCCAGAAAAAAAGAACTGTGTCTCCTACTCATACGGACCATATCTAGTTGAACTCTGCTTATGAAACTGTAACAAACCACAGCATCTCTTACCTAGATGCTCTTTAGTTAATAGTGAAAAACGTATTGGGTTCATGAACTGTGTAAATTCATTTGAGCCGAAAAATCACTGGGTTTACCGGAAATGAACTCTTCCTTGTAGGAAGACACAGAGGCTTTGGTTTCACTCCGTTTGTGAAGGGAAATTCAGACCAGTGTTCTCATCCATGAATCACCCTCTGTTTTAATGCAAGAAGCATCCTCTTCTGTCCGGAATCTGCAATACAGCAAGAAATATGAGCATGTCCAGAAAAAATGAACTGTGTTTCCTACTCATACGGACCATAACTAGTTGAACTCTGATTATGAAACTGTAACAAACTACAGCATCTCTTACATAGATGCTCTTTAGTTAATAGTGAAGAACGTGTTTGGTTCGTGAACTGTGTAAATTCCTTTGAGCCGAAAAATCACTGGGCTTACCGGAAATGAACTCTTGGTTGTAGGAAGACACAGAGCCTTTGGTTTAACTCCGTATCTGATCGAAAATTCAGACCGGTGTTCTCATCCATGAAACATACTCTGTTTTAACGCAAGAAGCATGCTCTTCTTTGCCGCGTCTCCAATACAGCAAGAAACATGAGCATGCCCAGGAAAAAAGAACTGTGTTTCTTACTCATACGGACCATATCCAGTTTAACTCTGAATATGAAACTGTAACAAACCACAGCATCCTTTACAAAAATGCTCTATCATTTATAGTGAAAAACGTGTTGGGTTCGTGAACTGCTTAAATTCATTTGAGCCGAAAAACTCCTGGGTTTACCGGAAATGAACTCTTGTTTGTAGGAAGACACAGAGGCTGGTTTAACTCCGTTTGTGAAGGGAAATTCACACCAGTGTTCTCATCCATGAAACACCCTCTGTTTTAACGCAAGAAGCATCCTCTTCTTTCCAGAGTCTGCCATACAGCAAGAAATATGAGCATGTCCAGAAAAAAAGAACTGTGTCTCCTACTCATACAGACCATATCTAGTTGAACTCTGCTTATGAAACTGTAAGAAACCACAGCATCTTTTACATAGATGCTCTTTAGTTAATAATGAAATACGTATTGGGTTCTTGATCTGTGTAAGTTCATTTGAGCCGAAAAATCACTGGGTTTACCGCAAATGAACTCTTGCTTGTAGGAACACAGGGGCTTTGGTTTCACTCCGTTTGTGAAGGCAAATTCAGACCAGAGTTCTCATCTATGAAACACACTCTGTTTTAAAGCAAGAAGCATGCTCTTCTTTCCCGCATCTCTTATACAGCAAGAAACATGAGCATGCCCAGAAAAAAAGGACTGTGTTTCCTACTCATACAGACCATATCTAGTTGAACTCTGCTCATTAAACTGTAACAAACCACAGCATCTCTTACATAGATGATCTTTAGTTAATAGTGAAAATCATGTTGGGTTCGTGAACTGTGTAAATGCATTTGAGCTGAAAAATCACTGGGTTTACCGGAAATGAACTCTTGCTTGTAGGAAGACAAAGAGCCTTTGGTTTAACTCTGTTTGTGAAGGGAAATTCAGACCAGTGTTCTCATCCATGAAACACCCTCTGTTTTAACGCAAGAAGCATCCTCTTCTGTCAAGAATCTGCAATACAGCAAGAAATATGAGCATGTCCAGAAAAAATGAACTGTGTTTCCTACTCATACGGACCATATCTAGTAGAACTCTTATTATGAAACTGTAACAAACGACAGCATCTCTTACATAGATGCTCTTTAGTTAATAGTGAAAAACGTGTTTGGTTCGTGAACTGTGTAAATTCATTTGAGCTGAAAAATCCCTGGGGTAACCGGAAATGAACTCTTGCTTGTAGGAAGACACAGAGCCTTTGGTTTAACTCCGTTTCTTATGGAAAATTCAGACCAGTGTTCTCATCCATGAAACATACTCTGTTTTAACGAGAGAAGCATGCTCTTCTTTCCAGCATCTCCAATACAGCAAGCAACATGAGCATGCTCAGAAAAAAAGAACTGTTTCTTACTCATACAGACCATATCCAGTTAAACTTTGCTTATGATACTGTAACAAACCACAGCATCTCTTACAAAAATGCTCTTTCATTTATAGTGAAAAACGTGTTGTGTTCGTGAACTGTGTAAATTCATTTGAGCCGAAAAATCACTGGGTTTACCGGAAATGAACTCTTGCTTGTAGGAAGACACAGAGGATTTGCTTTAACTCCGTTTGTGAAGGGAAATTTAGACCAGTGTTCTCATCCATGAAACATCCTCTGTTTTAATGCAAGAAGCATCCTCTTATTTCCAGAGTCCACAATACAGCAAGATATATGAGCATGTCCAGATAAAAGAACTGTGTTTCCTACTCATACGAACCATATCTAGTTGAACAATGCTTATGAAACTGTAACAAACCACAGCATTTCTTACATATATGCTGTTTAGTTAATAGTGAAAATCGTGTTGGGTTCGTGAACTGTGTAAATTCATTTGTGCCGAAAAATCACTGGGTTTACCGGAAATGAACTCTTGCTTGTAGGAAGACAAAGAGCCTTTGGTTTAACTCCGTTTGTGAAGGGAAATTCAGACCAGTGTTCTCATCCATGAAACACAGTCTGTTTTAAGGCAAATAGTATGGTCTTCTGTACAGAGTCTACAATACAGCAAGAAATATGAGCATATCCAGAAAAAAAGAACTGTGTTTCCTATTCATACAGACCATATCTATTTAAACTCTGCTTATGAAACTGTAACAAACCAGACCATGTGTTACAGAGATGCTCTTTTGTTAATAGTGAAAAACGTGTTGGGTTCATGAACTGTGTAAATTCATTTGAGCCGAAAAACCCCAGGGTTACCGGAAATTAACTCTTGTTTGTAGGAAGACACAGAGGCTTTGGTTTAACTCTGATTCTGAAAGAAAATTCAGACCAGTGTTCTCATCCATGAAACATACTCTGTTTTAACGCAAGAAACATCCTCTTCTTTCCAGAGTCTGCCATACAGCAAGAAATATGAGCATGTCCAGAAAAAAAGAACTGTGTCTCCTACTCATACGGACCATATCTAGTTGAACTCTGCTTATGAAACTGTAACAAACCACAGCATCTCTTACCTAGATGCTCTTTAGTTAATAGTGAAAAACGTATTGGGTTCATGAACTGTGTAAATTCATTTGAGCCGAAAAATCACTGGGTTTACCGGAAATGAACTCTTCCTTGTAGGAAGACACAGAGGCTTTGGTTTCACTCCGTTTGTGAAGGGAAATTCAGACCAGAGTTCTCATCTATGAAACACACTCTATTTTAAAGCAAGAAGCATGCTCTTTTTTCCAGCATCACTTATACAGCAAGAAACATGAGCATGCCCAGAAAAACAGAACTGTGTTTCCTACTCATACAGACCATATCTAGTTGAACTCTGCTCATTAAACTGTAACAAACGACAGCATCTCTCACATAGATGATCTTTAGTTAATATTGAAAATCATGTTGGATTCGTGAACTGTGTAAATGCATTTGAGCCGAAAAATCACTGGGTTTACCGGAAATGAACTCTTCCTTGTAGGAAGACACAGAGGCTTTGGTCACTCTGTTTGTGAAGGGAAATTCAGAACAGAGTTCTCATCCATGAAACACACTCTGTTTTAACGAAAAGAGTATGCTCTTCTTTCCAGCGTCTCCAATAAAGCAGGAAATATGAGCAAGCCCAGAAAAAAAGAACTGAGTTTCCTACTCATACGGACCATATCTAGTTTAACTCTGCACATTAAACTGTAACAAACCACAGCATCTCTTACATAGATGCTGTGTAGTTAATAGTGAAAATCGTGTTGGGTTCGTGAACTGTGTAAATTCATTTGAGGCGAAAAATCACTGGGTTTACCGGAAATGAACTCTTGCTTGTCGGAAGACACAGAAGATTTGCTTTAACTCCGTTTGTGAAGGGAAATTCAGACCAGTGTTCTCATTCATGAAACATCCTCTGTTTTAATGCAAGAAGCATCCTCTTATTTCCAGAGTCCACAATACAGCAAGATATATGAGCATGTCCAGAAAAATAGAACTGTGTTTCCTACTCAGACGGACCATATCTAGTTGAACTCTGCACATTAAACTGTAACAAACCACAGCATCTCTTACATAGATGCTGTGTAGTTAATAGTGAAAATCGTGTTGGGTTAGTGAACTGTGTAAAATCATTTGAGCCAAAAAATCACTGGGTTTAACGGAAATGAACTCTTGCTTATTGGAAGATAAAGAGCCTTTGGTTTAACTCTGTTTGTGAAGGGAAATTCAGACCAGTGTTCTCATCCATGAAACACCCTCTGTTTTAACGCAAGAAGCATCCTCTTCTGTCAAGAATCTGCAATACAGCAAGAAATATGAGCATGTCCAGAAAAAATGAACTGTGTTTCCTACTCATACGGACCATATCTAGTTGAACTCTTATTATGAAACTGTAACAAACGACAGCATCTCTTACATAGATGCTCTTTAGTTAATAGTGAAAAACGTGTTTGGTTCGTGAACTGTGTAAATTCATTTGAGCTGAAAAATCCCTGGGGTACCCGGAAATGAACTCTTGCTTGTAGGAAGACACAGAGCCTTTGGTTTAACTCTGTTTCTTATGGAAAATTCAGACCAGTGTTCTCATCCATGAAACATCCTCTGTTTTAACGAGAGAAGCATGCTCTTCTTTCCAGCATCTCCAATACAGCAAGAAACATGAGCATGCTCAGAAAAAAGAACTGTTTCTTACTCATACAGACCATATCCAGTTAAACTTTGCTTATGATACTGTAACAATCCACAGCATCTCTTACAAAAATGCTCTTTCATTTATAGTGAAAAACGTGTTGTGTTCGTGAACTGTGTAAATTCATTTGAGCCGAAAAATCACTGGGTTTACCGGAAATGAACTCTTGCTTGTAGGAAGACACAGAGGATTTGCTTTAACTCCGTTTGTGAAGGGAAATTCAGACCAGTGTTCTCATCCATGAAACATCCTCTGTTTTAATGCAAGAAGCATCCTCTTATTTCCAGAGTCCACAATACAGCAAGATATATGAGCATGTCCAGATAAAAGAACTGTGTTTCCTACTCATACGAACCATATCTAGTTGAACTATGCTTATGAAAATGTAACAAACCACAGCATTTCTTACATATATCCTGTTTAGTTAATAGTGAAAATCGTGTTGGGTTCGTGAACTGTGTAAATTCATTTGTGCCGAAAAATCACTGGGTTTACCGGAAATGAACTCTTGCTTGTAGGAAGACAAAGAGCCTTTGGTTTAACTCCGTTTGTGAAGGGAAATTCAGACCAGTGTTCTCATCCATGAATCACCCTCTGTTTTAATGCAAGAAGCATCCTCTTCTGTCCGGAATCTGCAATACAGCAAGAAATATGAGCATGTCCAGAAAAAATGAACTGTGTTTCCTACTCATACGGACCATAACTAGTTGAACTCTGATTATGAAACTGTAACAAACTACAGCATCTCTTACATAGATGCTCTTTAGTTAATAGTGAAGAACGTGTTTGGTTCGTGAACTGTGTAAATTCCTTTGAGCCGAAAAATCACTGGGCTTACCGGAAATGAACTCTTGGTTGTAGGAAGACACAGAGCCTTTGGTTTAACTCCGTATCTGATCGAAAATTCAGACCGGTGTTCTCATCCATGAAACATACTCTGTTTTAACGCAAGAAGCATGCTCTTCTTTGCCGCGTCTCCAATACAGCAAGAAACATGAGCATGCCCAGGTAAAAAGAACTGTGTTTCTTACTCATACGGACCATATCCAGTTTAACTCTGAATATGAAACTGTAACAAACTACAGCATCTCTTACATAGATGCTCTTTAGTTAATAGTGAAGAACGTGTTTGTTTCGTGAACTGTGTAAATTCCTTTGAGCCAAAAAACTCCTGGGTTTACCGGAAATGAACTCTTGCTTGTAGGAAGACACAGAGGCTGGTTTAACTCCGTTTGTGAAGGGAAATTCACACCAGTGTTCTCATCCATGAAACACCCTCTGTTTTAACGCAAGAAGCATCCTCTTCTTTCCAGAGTCTGCCATACAGCAAGAAATATGAGCATGTCCAGAAAAAAAGAACTGTGTCTCCTACTCATACAGACCATATCTAGTTGAACTCTGCTTATGAAACTGTAAGAAACCACAGCATCTTTTACATAGATGCTCTTTAGTTAATAATGAAATACGTATTGGGTTCATGATCTGTGTAAATTCATTTGAGCCGAAAAATCACTGGGTTTACCGCAAATGAACTCTTGCTTGTAGGAACACAGAGGCTTTGGTTTCACTCCGTTTGTGAAGGCAAATTCAGACCAGAGTTCTCATCTATGAAACACACTCTGTTTTAAAGCAAGAAGCATGCTCTTCTTTCCCGCATCTCTTATACAGCAAGAAACATGAGCATGCCCAGAAAAAAAGGACTGTGTTTCCTACTCATACAGACCATATCTAGTTGAACTCTGCTCATTAAACTGTAACAAACCACAGCATCTCTTACATAGATGATCTTTAGTTAATAGTGAAAATCATGTTGGGTTCGTGAACTGTGTAAATGCATTTGAGCTAAAAAATCACAGGGTTTACCGAAAATGAACTCTTGCTTGTAGGAAGACAAAGAGCCTTTGGTTTAACTCCGTTTGTGAAGGGAAATTCAGACCAGTGTTCTCATCCATGAAACACAGTCTGTTTTAACGCAAATAGTATGGTCTTCTGTACAGATTCTACAATACAGCAAGAAATATGAGCATATCCAGAAAAAAAGAACTGTGTTTCCTATTCATACAAACCATATCTACTTAAACTCTGCTTATGAAACTGTAACAAACCAGACCATGTGTTACAGAGATGCTCTTTTGTTAATAGTTTAAAACGTGTTGGGTTCATGAACTGTGTAAATTCATTTGAGACGAAAAACCCCAGGGTTACCGGAAATGAACTCTTGTTTGTAGGAAGACACAGAGGCTTTGGTTTAACTCTGATTCTGAAAGAAAATTCAGACCAGTGTTCTCATCCATGAAACATACTCTGTTTTAACGCAAGAAGCATCCTCTTCTTTCCAGAGTCTGCCATACAGCAAGAAATATTAGCATGTCCAGAAAAAAAGAACTGTGTCTCCTACTCATACGGACAATATCTAGTTGAACTCTGCTTATGAAACTGTAACAAACCACAGCATCTCTTACCTAGATGCTCTTTAGTTAATAGTGAAAAACGTATTGGGTTCATGAACTGTGTAAATTCATTTGAGCCGAAAAATCACTGGGTTTACCGGAAATGAACTCTTGCTTGTAGGAAGACACAGAGGCTTTGGTTTCACTCCGTTTGTGAAGGGAAATTCAGACCAGAGTTCTCATCTATGAAACACACTCTATTTTAAAGCAATAAGCATGCTCTTCTTTCCAGCATCACTTATACAGCAAGAAACATGAGCATGCCAGAAAAAAAGAACTGTGTTTCCTACTCATACAGACCATATCTAGTTGAACTCTGCTCATTAAACTGTAACAAACGACAGCATCTCTTACATAGATGATCTTTAGTTAATATTGAAAATCATGTTGGATACGTGAACTGTGTAAATGCATTTGAGCCGAAAAATCACTGGGTTTACCGGAAATGAACTCTTCCTTGTAGGAAGACACAGAGGCTTTGGTTCACTCTGTTTGTGAAGGGAAATTCAGACCAGAGTTCTCATCCATGAAACACACTCTGTTTTAACGAAAAGAGTATGCTCTTCTTTCCAGCGTCTCCAATAAAGCAGGAAACATGAGCAAGCCCAGAAAAAAAGAACTGAGTTTCCTACTCATACGGACCATATCTAGTTGAACTCTGCACTTTAAACTGTAACAAACCACAGCATCTCTTACATAGATGCTGTGTAGTTAATAGTGAAAATCGTGTTGGGTTCGTGAACTGTGTAAATTAATTTGAGCCGAAAAATCACTGGGTTTACCGGAAATGAACTCTTGCTTGTCGGAAGACACAGAAGATTTGCTTTAACTCCGTTTGTGAAGGGAAATTCAGACCAGTGTTCTCATTCATGAAACATCCTCTGCTTTAATGCAAGAAGCATCCTCTTATTTCCAGAGTCCACAATACAGCAAGATATATGAGCATGTCCAGAAAAAAAGAACTGTGTTTCCTACTCAGACGGACCATATCTAGTTGAACTATGCACATTAAACCGTAACAAACCACAGCATCTCTTACATAGATGCTGTGTAGTTAATAGTGAAAATCGTGTTGGGTTCGTGAACTGTGTAAAATCATTTGAGCCAAAAAATCACTGGGTTTAACGGAAATGAACTCTTGCTTATTGGAAGATAAAGAGCCTTTGGTTTAACTCTGTTTGTGAAGGGAAATTCAGACCAGTGTTCTCATCCATGAAACACCCTCTGTTTTAATGCAAGAAGCATCCTGTTCTGTCAAGAATCTGCAATACAGCAAGAAATATGAGCATGTCCAGAAAAAATGAACTGTGTTTCCTACTCATACGGACCATATCTAGTTGAACTCTTATTATGAAACTGTAACAAACGACAGCATCTCTTACATAGATGCTCTTTAGTTAATAGTGAAAAACGTGTTTGGTTCGTGAACTGTGTAAATTCATTTGAGCTGAAAAATCCCTGGGGTAAACGGAAATGAACTCTTGCTTGTAGGAAGACACAGAGCCTTTGGTTTAACTCCGTTTCTTATGGAAAATTCAGACCAGTGTTCAAATCCATGAAACATACTCTGTTTTAACGAGAGAAGCATGCTCTTCTTTCCAGCATCTCCAATACAGCAAGAAACATGAGCATGCTCAGAAAAAAAGAACTGTTTCTTACTCATACAGACCATATCCAGTTAAACTTTGCTTATGATACTGTAACAAACCACAGCATCTCTTACAAAAATGCTCTTTCATTTATAGTGAAAAACGTGTTGTGTTCGTGAACTGTGTAAATTCATTTGAGCCGAAAAATCACTGGGTTTACCGGAAATGAACTCTTGCTTGTCGGAAGACACAGAGGATTTGCTTTAACTCCGTTTGTGAAGGGAAATTCAGACCAGTGTTCTCATCCATGAAACATCCTCTGTTTTAATGCAAGAAGCATCCTCTTATTTCCAGAGTCCACAATACAGCAAGATATATGAGCATGTCCAGATAAAAGAACTGTGTTTCCTACTCATACGAACCATATCTAGTTGAACTCTGCACATTAAACTGTAACAAACCACAGCATTTCTTACATATATGCTGTTTAGTTAATAGTGAAAATCGTGTTGGGTTCGTGAACTGTGTAAATTCATTTGTGCCTAAAAATCACTGGGTTTACCGGAAATGAACTCTTGCTTGTAGGAAGACAAAGAGCCTTTGGTTTAACTCCGTTTGTGAAGGGAAATTCAGACCAGTGTTCTCATCCATGAATCACCCTCTGTTTTAATGCAAGAAGCATCCTCTTCTGTCCGGAATCTGCAATACAGCAAGAAATATGAGCATGTCCAGAAAAAATGAACTGTGTTTCCTACTCATACGGACCATAACTAGTTGAACTCTGATTATGAAACTGTAACAAACTACAGCATCTCTTACATAGATGCTCTTTAGTTAATAGTGAAGAACGTGTTTGGTTCGTGAACTGTGTAAATTCCTTTGAGCCGAAAAATCACTGGGCTTACCGGAAATGAACTCTTGGTTGTAGGAAGACACAGAGCCTTTGGTTTAACTCCGTATCTGATCGAAAATTCAGACCGGTGTTCTCATCCATGAAACATACTCTGTTTTAACGCAAGAAGCATGCTCTTCTTTGCCGCGTCTCCAATACAGCAAGAAACATGAGCATGCCCAGAAAAAAAGAACTGTGTTTCTTACTCATACGGACCATATCCAGTTTAACTCTGAATATGAAACTGTAACAAACTACAGCATCTCTTACATAGATGCTCTTTAGTTAATAGTGAAGAACGTGTTTGGTTCGTGAACTGTGTAAATTCCTTTGAGCCAAAAAACTCCTGGGTTTACCGGAAATGAACTCTTGCTTGTAGGAAGACACAGAGGCTGGTTTAACTCCGTTTGTGAAGGGAAATTCACACCAGTGTTCTCATCCATGAAACACCCTCTGTTTTAACGCAAGAAGCATCCTCTTCTTTCCAGAGTCTGCCATACAGCAAGAAATATGAGCATGTCCAGAAAAAAAGAACTGTGTCTCCTACTCATACAGACCATATCTAGTTGAACTCTGCTTATGAAACTGTAAGAAACCACAGCATCTTTTACATAGATGCTCTTTAGTTAATAATGAAATACGTATTGGGTTCATGATCTGTGTAAATTCATTTGAGCCGAAAAATCACTGGGTTTACCGCAAATGAACTCTTGCTTGTAGGAACACAGAGGCTTTGGTTTCACTCCGTTTGTGAAGGCAAATTCAGACCAGAGTTCTCATCTATGAAACACACTCTGTTTTAAAGCAAGAAGCATGCTCTTCTTTCCCGCATCTCTTATACAGCAAGAAACATGAGCATGCCCAGAAAAAAAGGACTGTGTTTCCTACTCATACAGACCATATCTAGTTGAACTCTGCTCATTAAACTGTAACAAACCACAGCATCTCTTACATAGATGATCTTTAGTTAATAGTGAAAATCATGTTGGGTTCGTGAACTGTGTAAATGCATTTGAGCTAAAAAATCACAGGGTTTACCGAAAATGAACTCTTGCTTGTAGGAAGACAAAGAGCCTTTGGTTTAACTCCGTTTGTGAAGGGAAATTCAGACCAGTGTTCTCATCCATGAAACACAGTCTGTTTTAACGCAAATAGTATGGTCTTCTGTACAGATTCTACAATACAGCAAGAAATATGAGCATATCCAGAAAAAAAGAACTGTGTTTCCTATTCATACAAACCATATCTACTTAAACTCTGCTTATGAAACTGTAACAAACCAGACCATGTGTTACAGAGATGCTCTTTTGTTAATAGTTTAAAACGTGTTGGGTTCATGAACTGTGTAAATTCATTTGAGACGAAAAACCCCAGGGTTACCGGAAATGAACTCTTGTTTGTAGGAAGACACAGAGGCTTTGGTTTAACTCTGATTCTGAAAGAAAATTCAGACCAGTGTTCTCATCCATGAAACATACTCTGTTTTAACGCAAGAAGCATCCTCTTCTTTCCAGAGTCTGCCATACAGCAAGAAATATTAGCATGTCCAGAAAAAAAGAACTGTGTCTCCTACTCATACGGACAATATCTAGTTGAACTCTGCTTATGAAACTGTAACAAACCACAGCATCTCTTACCTAGATGCTCTTTAGTTAATAGTGAAAAACGTATTGGGTTCATGAACTGTGTAAATTCATTTGAGCCGAAAAATCACTGGGTTTACCGGAAATGAACTCTTGCTTGTAGGAAGACACAGAGGCTTTGGTTTCACTCCGTTTGTGAAGGGAAATTCAGACCAGAGTTCTCATCTATGAAACACACTCTATTTTAAAGCAATAAGCATGCTCTTCTTTCCAGCATCACTTATACAGCAAGAAACATGAGCATGCCAGAAAAAAAGAACTGTGTTTCCTACTCATACAGACCATATCTAGTTGAACTCTGCTCATTAAACTGTAACAAACGACAGCATCTCTTACATAGATGATCTTTAGTTAATATTGAAAATCATGTTGGATACGTGAACTGTGTAAATGCATTTGAGCCGAAAAATCACTGGGTTTACCGGAAATGAACTCTTCCTTGTAGGAAGACACAGAGGCTTTGGTTCACTCTGTTTGTGAAGGGAAATTCAGACCAGAGTTCTCATCCATGAAACACACTCTGTTTTAACGAAAAGAGTATGCTCTTCTTTCCAGCGTCTCCAATAAAGCAGGAAACATGAGCAAGCCCAGAAAAAAAGAACTGAGTTTCCTACTCATACGGACCATATCTAGTTGAACTCTGCACTTTAAACTGTAACAAACCACAGCATCTCTTACATAGATGCTGTGTAGTTAATAGTGAAAATCGTGTTGGGTTCGTGAACTGTGTAAATTAATTTGAGCCGAAAAATCACTGGGTTTACCGGAAATGAACTCTTGCTTGTCGGAAGACACAGAAGATTTGCTTTAACTCCGTTTGTGAAGGGAAATTCAGACCAGTGTTCTCATTCATGAAACATCCTCTGCTTTAATGCAAGAAGCATCCTCTTATTTCCAGAGTCCACAATACAGCAAGATATATGAGCATGTCCAGAAAAAAAGAACTGTGTTTCCTACTCAGACGGACCATATCTAGTTGAACTATGCACATTAAACCGTAACAAACCACAGCATCTCTTACATAGATGCTGTGTAGTTAATAGTGAAAATCGTGTTGGGTTCGTGAACTGTGTAAAATCATTTGAGCCAAAAAATCACTGGGTTTAACGGAAATGAACTCTTGCTTATTGGAAGATAAAGAGCCTTTGGTTTAACTCTGTTTGTGAAGGGAAATTCAGACCAGTGTTCTCATCCATGAAACACCCTCTGTTTTAATGCAAGAAGCATCCTGTTCTGTCAAGAATCTGCAATACAGCAAGAAATATGAGCATGTCCAGAAAAAATGAACTGTGTTTCCTACTCATACGGACCATATCTAGTTGAACTCTTATTATGAAACTGTAACAAACGACAGCATCTCTTACATAGATGCTCTTTAGTTAATAGTGAAAAACGTGTTTGGTTCGTGAACTGTGTAAATTCATTTGAGCTGAAAAATCCCTGGGGTAAACGGAAATGAACTCTTGCTTGTAGGAAGACACAGAGCCTTTGGTTTAACTCCGTTTCTTATGGAAAATTCAGACCAGTGTTCTCATCCATGAAACATACTCTGTTTTAACGAGAGAAGCATGCTCTTCTTTCCAGCATCTCCAATACAGCAAGAAACATGAGCATGCTCAGAAAAAAAGAACTGTTTCTTACTCATACAGACCATATCCAGTTAAACTTTGCTTATGATACTGTAACAAACCACAGCATCTCTTACAAAAATGCTCTTTCATTTATAGTGAAAAACGTGTTGTGTTCGTGAACTGTGTAAATTCATTTGAGCCGAAAAATCACTGGGTTTACCGGAAATGAACTCTTGCTTGTCGGAAGACACAGAGGATTTGCTTTAACTCCGTTTGTGAAGGGAAATTCAGACCAGTGTTCTCATTCATGAAACATCCTCTGTTTTAATGCAAGAAGCATCCTCTTATTTCCAGAGTCCACAATACAGCAAGATATATGAGCATGTCCAGAAAAATAGAACTGTGTTTCCTACTCAGACGGACCATATCTAGTTGAACTCTGCACATTAAACTGTAACAAACCACAGCATCTCTTACATAGATGCTGTGTAGTTAATAGTGAAAATCGTGTTGGGTTAGTGAACTGTGTAAAATCATTTGAGCCAAAAAATCACTGGGTTTAACGGAAATGAACTCTTGCTTATTGGAAGATAAAGAGCCTTTGGTTTAACTCTGTTTGTGAAGGGAAATTCAGACCAGTGTTCTCATCCATGAAACACCCTCCGTTTTAACGCAAGAAGCATCCTCTTCTGTCCAGAATCTGCAATACAGCAAGAAATATGAGCATGTCCAGAAAAAATGAACTGTGTTTCCTACTCATACGGACCATATCTAGTTGAACTCTTATTATGAAACTGTAACAAACGACAGCATCTCTTACATAGATGCTCTTTAGTTAATAGTGAAAAACGTGTTTGGTTCGTGAACTGTGTAAATTCATTTGAGCTGAAAAATCCCTGGGGTACCCGGAAATGAACTCTTGCTTGTAGGAAGACACAGAGCCTTTGGTTTAACTCTGTTTCTTATGGAAAATTCAGACCAGTGTTCTCATCCATGAAACATCCTCTGTTTTAACGAGAGAAGCATGCTCTTCTTTCCAGCATCTCCAATACAGCAAGAAACATGAGCATGCTCAGAAAAAAGAACTGTTTCTTACTCATACAGACCATATCCAGTTAAACTTTGCTTATGATACTGTAACAATCCACAGCATCTCTTACAAAAATGCTCTTTCATTTATAGTGAAAAACGTGTTGTGTTCGTGAACTGTGTAAATTCATTTGAGCCGAAAAATCACTGGGTTTACCGGAAATGAACTCTTGCTTGTAGGAAGACACAGAGGATTTGCTTTAACTCCGTTTGTGAAGGGAAATTCAGACCAGTGTTCTCATCCATGAAACATCCTCTGTTTTAATGCAAGAAGCATCCTCTTATTTCCAGAGTCCACAATACAGCAAGATATATGAGCATGTCCAGATAAAAGAACTGTGTTTCCTACTCATACGAACCATATCTAGTTGAACTATGCTTATGAAAATGTAACAAACCACAGCATTTCTTACATATATCCTGTTTAGTTAATAGTGAAAATCGTGTTGGGTTCGTGAACTGTGTAAATTCATTTGTGCCGAAAAATCACTGGGTTTACCGGAAATGAACTCTTGCTTGTAGGAAGACAAAGAGCCTTTGGTTTAACTCCGTTTGTGAAGGGAAATTCAGACCAGTGTTCTCATCCATGAATCACCCTCTGTTTTAATGCAAGAAGCATCCTCTTCTGTCCGGAATCTGCAATACAGCAAGAAATATGAGCATGTCCAGAAAAAATGAACTGTGTTTCCTACTCATACGGACCATAACTAGTTGAACTCTGATTATGAAACTGTAACAAACTACAGCATCTCTTACATAGATGCTCTTTAGTTAATAGTGAAGAACGTGTTTGGTTCGTGAACTGTGTAAATTCCTTTGAGCCGAAAAATCACTGGGCTTACCGGAAATGAACTCTTGGTTGTAGGAAGACACAGAGCCTTTGGTTTAACTCCGTATCTGATCGAAAATTCAGACCGGTGTTCTCATCCATGAAACATACTCTGTTTTAACGCAAGAAGCATGCTCTTCTTTGCCGCGTCTCCAATACAGCAAGAAACATGAGCATGCCCAGGTAAAAAGAACTGTGTTTCTTACTCATACGGACCATATCCAGTTTAACTCTGAATATGAAACTGTAACAAACTACAGCATCTCTTACATAGATGCTCTTTAGTTAATAGTGAAGAACGTGTTTGTTTCGTGAACTGTGTAAATTCCTTTGAGCCAAAAAACTCCTGGGTTTACCGGAAATGAACTCTTGCTTGTAGGAAGACACAGAGGCTGGTTTAACTCCGTTTGTGAAGGGAAATTCACACCAGTGTTCTCATCCATGAAACACCCTCTGTTTTAACGCAAGAAGCATCCTCTTCTTTCCAGAGTCTGCCATACAGCAAGAAATATGAGCATGTCCAGAAAAAAAGAACTGTGTCTCCTACTCATACAGACCATATCTAGTTGAACTCTGCTTATGAAACTGTAAGAAACCACAGCATCTTTTACATAGATGCTCTTTAGTTAATAATGAAATACGTATTGGGTTCATGATCTGTGTAAATTCATTTGAGCCGAAAAATCACTGGGTTTACCGCAAATGAACTCTTGCTTGTAGGAACACAGAGGCTTTGGTTTCACTCCGTTTGTGAAGGCAAATTCAGACCAGAGTTCTCATCTATGAAACACACTCTGTTTTAAAGCAAGAAGCATGCTCTTCTTTCCCGCATCTCTTATACAGCAAGAAACATGAGCATGCCCAGAAAAAAAGGACTGTGTTTCCTACTCATACAGACCATATCTAGTTGAACTCTGCTCATTAAACTGTAACAAACCACAGCATCTCTTACATAGATGATCTTTAGTTAATAGTGAAAATCATGTTGGGTTCGTGAACTGTGTAAATGCATTTGAGCTAAAAAATCACAGGGTTTACCGAAAATGAACTCTTGCTTGTAGGAAGACAAAGAGCCTTTGGTTTAACTCCGTTTGTGAAGGGAAATTCAGACCAGTGTTCTCATCCATGAAACACAGTCTGTTTTAACGCAAATAGTATGGTCTTCTGTACAGATTCTACAATACAGCAAGAAATATGAGCATATCCAGAAAAAAAGAACTGTGTTTCCTATTCATACAAACCATATCTACTTAAACTCTGCTTATGAAACTGTAACAAACCAGACCATGTGTTACAGAGATGCTCTTTTGTTAATAGTTTAAAACGTGTTGGGTTCATGAACTGTGTAAATTCATTTGAGACGAAAAACCCCAGGGTTACCGGAAATGAACTCTTGTTTGTAGGAAGACACAGAGGCTTTGGTTTAACTCTGATTCTGAAAGAAAATTCAGACCAGTGTTCTCATCCATGAAACATACTCTGTTTTAACGCAAGAAGCATCCTCTTCTTTCCAGAGTCTGCCATACAGCAAGAAATATTAGCATGTCCAGAAAAAAAGAACTGTGTCTCCTACTCATACGGACAATATCTAGTTGAACTCTGCTTATGAAACTGTAACAAACCACAGCATCTCTTACCTAGATGCTCTTTAGTTAATAGTGAAAAACGTATTGGGTTCATGAACTGTGTAAATTCATTTGAGCCGAAAAATCACTGGGTTTACCGGAAATGAACTCTTGCTTGTAGGAAGACACAGAGGCTTTGGTTTCACTCCGTTTGTGAAGGGAAATTCAGACCAGAGTTCTCATCTATGAAACACACTCTATTTTAAAGCAATAAGCATGCTCTTCTTTCCAGCATCACTTATACAGCAAGAAACATGAGCATGCCAGAAAAAAAGAACTGTGTTTCCTACTCATACAGACCATATCTAGTTGAACTCTGCTCATTAAACTGTAACAAACGACAGCATCTCTTACATAGATGATCTTTAGTTAATATTGAAAATCATGTTGGATACGTGAACTGTGTAAATGCATTTGAGCCGAAAAATCACTGGGTTTACCGGAAATGAACTCTTCCTTGTAGGAAGACACAGAGGCTTTGGTTCACTCTGTTTGTGAAGGGAAATTCAGACCAGAGTTCTCATCCATGAAACACACTCTGTTTTAACGAAAAGAGTATGCTCTTCTTTCCAGCGTCTCCAATAAAGCAGGAAACATGAGCAAGCCCAGAAAAAAAGAACTGAGTTTCCTACTCATACGGACCATATCTAGTTGAACTCTGCACTTTAAACTGTAACAAACCACAGCATCTCTTACATAGATGCTGTGTAGTTAATAGTGAAAATCGTGTTGGGTTCGTGAACTGTGTAAATTAATTTGAGCCGAAAAATCACTGGGTTTACCGGAAATGAACTCTTGCTTGTCGGAAGACACAGAAGATTTGCTTTAACTCCGTTTGTGAAGGGAAATTCAGACCAGTGTTCTCATTCATGAAACATCCTCTGCTTTAATGCAAGAAGCATCCTCTTATTTCCAGAGTCCACAATACAGCAAGATATATGAGCATGTCCAGAAAAAAAGAACTGTGTTTCCTACTCAGACGGACCATATCTAGTTGAACTATGCACATTAAACCGTAACAAACCACAGCATCTCTTACATAGATGCTGTGTAGTTAATAGTGAAAATCGTGTTGGGTTCGTGAACTGTGTAAAATCATTTGAGCCAAAAAATCACTGGGTTTAACGGAAATGAACTCTTGCTTATTGGAAGATAAAGAGCCTTTGGTTTAACTCTGTTTGTGAAGGGAAATTCAGACCAGTGTTCTCATCCATGAAACACCCTCTGTTTTAATGCAAGAAGCATCCTGTTCTGTCAAGAATCTGCAATACAGCAAGAAATATGAGCATGTCCAGAAAAAATGAACTGTGTTTCCTACTCATACGGACCATATCTAGTTGAACTCTTATTATGAAACTGTAACAAACGACAGCATCTCTTACATAGATGCTCTTTAGTTAATAGTGAAAAACGTGTTTGGTTCGTGAACTGTGTAAATTCATTTGAGCTGAAAAATCCCTGGGGTAAACGGAAATGAACTCTTGCTTGTAGGAAGACACAGAGCCTTTGGTTTAACTCCGTTTCTTATGGAAAATTCAGACCAGTGTTCAAATCCATGAAACATACTCTGTTTTAACGAGAGAAGCATGCTCTTCTTTCCAGCATCTCCAATACAGCAAGAAACATGAGCATGCTCAGAAAAAAAGAACTGTTTCTTACTCATACAGACCATATCCAGTTAAACTTTGCTTATGATACTGTAACAAACCACAGCATCTCTTACAAAAATGCTCTTTCATTTATAGTGAAAAACGTGTTGTGTTCGTGAACTGTGTAAATTCATTTGAGCCGAAAAATCACTGGGTTTACCGGAAATGAACTCTTGCTTGTCGGAAGACACAGAGGATTTGCTTTAACTCCGTTTGTGAAGGGAAATTCAGACCAGTGTTCTCATCCATGAAACATCCTCTGTTTTAATGCAAGAAGCATCCTCTTATTTCCAGAGTCCACAATACAGCAAGATATATGAGCATGTCCAGATAAAAGAACTGTGTTTCCTACTCATACGAACCATATCTAGTTGAACTCTGCACATTAAACTGTAACAAACCACAGCATTTCTTACATATATGCTGTTTAGTTAATAGTGAAAATCGTGTTGGGTTCGTGAACTGTGTAAATTCATTTGTGCCAAAAAATCACTGGGTTTACTGGAAATGAACTCTTGCTTGTAGGAAGACAAAGAGCCTTTGGTTTAACTCCGTTTGTGAAGGGAAATTCAGACCAGTGTTCTCATCCATGAATCACCCTCTGTTTTAATGCAAGAAGCATCCTCTTCTGTCCGGAATCTGCAATACAGCAAGAAATATGAGCATGTCCAGAAAAAATGAACTGTGTTTCCTACTCATACGGACCATAACTAGTTGAACTCTGATTATGAAACTGTAACAAACTACAGCATCTCTTACATAGATGCTCTTTAGTTAATAGTGAAGAACGTGTTTGGTTCGTGAACTGTGTAAATTCCTTTGAGCCGAAAAATCACTGGGCTTACCGGAAATGAACTCTTGGTTGTAGGAAGACACAGAGCCTTTGGTTTAACTCCGTATCTGATCGAAAATTCAGACCGGTGTTCTCATCCATGAAACATACTCTGTTTTAACGCAAGAAGCATGCTCTTCTTTGCCGCGTCTCCAATACAGCAAGAAACATGAGCATGCCCAGAAAAAAAGAACTGTGTTTCTTACTCATACGGACCATATCCAGTTTAACTCTGAATATGAAACTGTAACAAACCACAGCATCCTTTACAAAAATGCTCTTTCATTTATAGTGAAAAACGTGTTGGGTTCGTGAACTGCTTAAATTCATTTGAGCCGAAAAACTCCTGGGTTTACCGGAAATGAACTCTTGCTTGTAGGAAGACACAGAGGCTGGTTTAACTCCGTTTGTGAAGGGAAATTCACACCAGTGTTCTCATCCATGAAACACCCTCTGTTTTAATGCAAGAAGCATCCTCTTCTTTCCAGAGTCTGCAATACAGCAAGAAATATGAGCATGTCCAGAAAAAAAGAACTGTGTCTCCTACTCATACAGACCATATCTAGTTGAACTCTGCTTATGAAACTGTAAGAAACCACAGCATCTTTTACATAGATGCTCTTTAGTTAATAATGAAATACGTATTGGGTTCATGATCTGTGTAAATTCATTTGAGCCGAAAAATCACTGGGTTTACCGCAAATGAACTCTTGCTTGTAGGAACACAGAGGCTTTGGTTTCACTCCGTTTGTGAAGGCAAATTCAGACCAGAGTTCTCAGCTATGAAACACACTCTGTTTTAAAGCAAGAAGCATGCTCTTCTTTCCCGCATCTCTTATACAGCAAGAAACATGAGCATGCCCAGAAAAAAAGGACTGTGTTTCCTACTCATACAGACCATATCTAGTTGAACTCTGCTCATTAAACTGTAACAAACCACAGCATCTCTTACATAGATGATCTTTAGTTAATAGTGAAAATCATGTTGGGTTCGTGAACTGTGTAAATTCCTTTGAGCCGAAAAATCACTGGGCTTACCGGAAATGAACTCTTGGTTGTAGGAAGACACAGAGCCTTTGGTTTAACTCTGTATCTGATCGAAAATTCAGACCGGTGTTCTCATCCATGAAACATACTCTGTATTAACGCAAGAAGCATGCTCTTCTTTGCCGCGTCTCCAATACAGCAAGAAACATGAGCATGCCCAGAAAAAAAGAACTGTGTTTCTTACTCATACGGACCATATCCAGTTTAACTCTGAATATGAAACTGTAACAAACCACAGCATCCTTTACAAAAATGCTCTATCATTTATAGTGAAAAACGTGTTGGGTTTGTGAACTGCTTAAATTCATTTGAGCCGAAAAACTCCTGGGTTTACCGGAAATGAACTCTTGCTTGTAGGAAGACACAGAGGCTGGTTTAACTCCGTTTGTGAAGGGAAATTCACACCAGTGTTCTCATCCATGAAACACCCTCTGTTTTAACGCAAGAAGCATGCTCTTCTTTCCAGAGTCTGCCATACAGCAAGAAATATGAGCATGTCCAGAAAAAAAGAACTGTGTCTCCTACTCATACAGACCATATCTAGTTGAACTCTGCTTATGAAACTGTAAGAAACCACAGCATCTTTTACATAGATGCTCTTTAGTTAATAATGAAATACGTATTGGGTTCATGATCTGTGTAAATTCATTTGAGCCGAAAAATCACTGGGTTTACCGCAAATGAACTCTTGCTTGTAGGAACACAGAGGCTTTGGTTTCACTCCGTTTGTGAAGCAAAATTCAGACCAGAGTTCTCATCTATGAAACACACTCTGTTTTAAAGCAAGACGCATGCTCTTCTTTCCCGCATCTCTTATACAGCAAGAAACATGAGCATGCCCAGAAAAAAAGGACTGTGTTTCCTACTCATACAGACCATATCTAGTTGAACTCTGCTCATTAAACTGTAACAAACCACAGCATCTCTTACATAGATGATCTTTAGTTAATAGTGAAAATCATGTTGGGTTCGTGAACTGTGTAAATGCATTTGAGCTGAAAAATCACAGGGTTTACCGAAAATGAACTCTTGCTTGTAGGAAGACAAAGAGCCTTTGGTTTAACTCCGTTTGTGAAGGGAAATTCAGACCAGTGTTCTCATCCATGAAACACAGTCTGTTTTAACGCAAATAGTATGGTCTTCTGTACAGATTCTACAATACAGCAAGAAATATGAGCATATCCAGAAAAAAAGAACTGGGTTTCCTATTCATACAGACCATATCTACTTAAACTCTGCTTATGAAACTGTAACAAACCAGACCATGTGTTACAGAGATGCTCTTTTGTTAATTTTTTAAAACGTGTTGGGTTCATGAACTGTGTAAATTCATTTGAGACGAAAAACCCCAGGGTTACCGGAAATGAACTCTTGTTTGTAGGAAGACACAGAGGCTTTGGTTTAACTCTGATTC
This sequence comes from Onychomys leucogaster, assembly GCA_949786385.1. Classification (NCBI taxonomy): domain Eukaryota; kingdom Metazoa; phylum Chordata; class Mammalia; order Rodentia; family Cricetidae; genus Onychomys; species Onychomys leucogaster. The sequence goes on from CATKUP010000070.1 coordinate 1,048,348, forward strand.
TGAAAGAAAATTCAGACCAGTGTTCTCATCCATGAAACATACTCTGTTTTAACGCAAGAAGCATCCTCTTCTTTCCAGAGTCTGCCATACAGCAAGAAATATTAGCATGTCCAGAAAAAAAGAACTGTGTCTCCTACTCATACGGACAATATCTAGTTGAACTCTGCTTATGAAACTGTAACAAACCACAGCATCTCTTACCTAGATGCTCTTTAGTTAATAGTGAAAAACGTATTGGGTTTATGAACTGTGTAAATTCATTTGAGCCGAAAAATCACTGGGTTTACCGGAAATGAACTCTTGCTTGTAGGAAGACACAGAGGCTTTGGTTTCACTCCGTTTGTGAAGGGAAATTCAGACCAGAGTTCTCATCTATGAAACACACTCTATTTTAAAGCAATAAGCATGCTCTTCTTTCCAGCATCACTTATACAGCAAGAAACATGAGCATGCCAGAAAAAAAGAACTGTGTTTCCTACTCATACAGACCATATCTAGTTGAACTCTGCTCATTAAACTGTAACAAACGACAGCATCTCTTACATAGATGATCTTTAGTTAATATTGAAAATCATGTTGGATACGTGAACTGTGTAAATGCATTTGAGCCGAAAAATCACTGGGTTTACCGGAAATGAACTCTTCCTTGTAGGAAGACACAGAGGCTTTGGTTCACTCTGTTTGTGAAGGGAAATTCAGACCAGAGTTCTCATCCATGAAACACACTCTGTTTTAACGAAAAGAGTATGCTCTTCTTTCCAGCGTCTCCAATAAAGCAGGAAACATGAGCAAGCCCAGAAAAAAAGAACTGAGTTTCCTACTCATACGGACCATATCTAGTTGAACTCTGCACTTTAAACTGTAACAAACCACAGCATCTCTTACATAGATGCTGTGTAGTTAATAGTGAAAATCGTGTTGGGTTCGTGAACTGTGTAAATTAATTTGAGCCGAAAAATCACTGGGTTTACCGGAAATGAACTCTTGCTTGTCGGAAGACACAGAAGATTTGCTTTAACTCCGTTTGTGAAGGGAAATTCAGACCAGTGTTCTCATTCATGAAACATCCTCTGCTTTAATGCAAGAAGCATCCTCTTATTTCCAGAGTCCACAATACAGCAAGATATATGAGCATGTCCAGAAAAAAAGAACTGTGTTTCCTACTCAGACGGACCATATCTAGTTGAACTATGCACATTAAACCGTAACAAACCACAGCATCTCTTACATAGATGCTGTGTAGTTAATAGTGAAAATCGTGTTGGGTTCGTGAACTGTGTAAAATCATTTGAGCCAAAAAATCACTGGGTTTAACGGAAATGAACTCTTGCTTATTGGAAGATAAAGAGCCTTTGGTTTAACTCTGTTTGTGAAGGGAAATTCAGACCAGTGTTCTCATCCATGAAACACCCTCTGTTTTAATGCAAGAAGCATCCTGTTCTGTCAAGAATCTGCAATACAGCAAGAAATATGAGCATGTCCAGAAAAAATGAACTGTGTTTCCTACTCATACGGACCATATCTAGTTGAACTCTTATTATGAAACTGTAACAAACGACAGCATCTCTTACATAGATGCTCTTTAGTTAATAGTGAAAAACGTGTTTGGTTCGTGAACTGTGTAAATTCATTTGAGCTGAAAAATCCCTGGGGTAAACGGAAATGAACTCTTGCTTGTAGGAAGACACAGAGCCTTTGGTTTAACTCCGTTTCTTATGGAAAATTCAGACCAGTGTTCAAATCCATGAAACATACTCTGTTTTAACGAGAGAAGCATGCTCTTCTTTCCAGCATCTCCAATACAGCAAGAAACATGAGCATGCTCAGAAAAAAAGAACTGTTTCTTACTCATACAGACCATATCCAGTTAAACTTTGCTTATGATACTGTAACAAACCACAGCATCTCTTACAAAAATGCTCTTTCATTTATAGTGAAAAACGTGTTGTGTTCGTGAACTGTGTAAATTCATTTGAGCCGAAAAATCACTGGGTTTACCGGAAATGAACTCTTGCTTGTCGGAAGACACAGAGGATTTGCTTTAACTCCGTTTGTGAAGGGAAATTCAGACCAGTGTTCTCATCCATGAAACATCCTCTGTTTTAATGCAAGAAGCATCCTCTTATTTCCAGAGTCCACAATACAGCAAGATATATGAGCATGTCCAGATAAAAGAACTGTGTTTCCTACTCATACGAACCATATCTAGTTGAACTCTGCACATTAAACTGTAACAAACCACAGCATTTCTTACATATATGCTGTTTAGTTAATAGTGAAAATCGTGTTGGGTTCGTGAACTGTGTAAATTCATTTGTGCCGAAAAATCACTGGGTTTACCGGAAATGAACTCTTGCTTGTAGGAAGACAAAGAGCCTTTGGTTTAACTCCGTTTGTGAAGGGAAATTCAGACCAGTGTTCTCATCCATGAATCACCCTCTGTTTTAATGCAAGAAGCATCCTCTTCTGTCCGGAATCTGCAATACAGCAAGAAATATGAGCATGTCCAGAAAAAATGAACTGTGTTTCCTACTCATACGGACCATAACTAGTTGAACTCTGATTATGAAACTGTAACAAACTACAGCATCTCTTACATAGATGCTCTTTAGTTAATAGTGAAGAACGTGTTTGGTTCGTGAACTGTGTAAATTCCTTTGAGCCGAAAAATCACTGGGCTTACCGGAAATGAACTCTTGGTTGTAGGAAGACACAGAGCCTTTGGTTTAACTCCGTATCTGATCGAAAATTCAGACCGGTGTTCTCATCCATGAAACATACTCTGTTTTAACGCAAGAAGCATGCTCTTCTTTGCCGCGTCTCCAATACAGCAAGAAACATGAGCATGCCCAGAAAAAAAGAACTGTGTTTCTTACTCATACGGACCATATCCAGTTTAACTCTGAATATGAAACTGTAACAAACTACAGCATCTCTTACATAGATGCTCTTTAGTTAATAGTGAAGAACGTGTTTGGTTCGTGAACTGTGTAAATTCCTTTGAGCCAAAAAACTCCTGGGTTTACCGGAAATGAACTCTTGCTTGTAGGAAGACACAGAGGCTGGTTTAACTCCGTTTGTGAAGGGAAATTCACACCAGTGTTCTCATCCATGAAACACCCTCTGTTTTAACGCAAGAAGCATCCTCTTCTTTCCAGAGTCTGCCATACAGCAAGAAATATGAGCATGTCCAGAAAAAAAGAACTGTGTCTCCTACTCATACAGACCATATCTAGTTGAACTCTGCTTATGAAACTGTAAGAAACCACAGCATCTTTTACATAGATGCTCTTTAGTTAATAATGAAATACGTATTGGGTTCATGATCTGTGTAAATTCATTTGAGCCGAAAAATCACTGGGTTTACCGCAAATGAACTCTTGCTTGTAGGAACACAGAGGCTTTGGTTTCACTCCGTTTGTGAAGGCAAATTCAGACCAGAGTTCTCATCTATGAAACACACTCTGTTTTAAAGCAAGAAGCATGCTCTTCTTTCCCGCATCTCTTATACAGCAAGAAACATGAGCATGCCCAGAAAAAAAGGACTGTGTTTCCTACTCATACAGACCATATCTAGTTGAACTCTGCTCATTAAACTGTAACAAACCACAGCATCTCTTACATAGATGATCTTTAGTTAATAGTGAAAATCATGTTGGGTTCGTGAACTGTGTAAATGCATTTGAGCTAAAAAATCACAGGGTTTACCGAAAATGAACTCTTGCTTGTAGGAAGACAAAGAGCCTTTGGTTTAACTCCGTTTGTGAAGGGAAATTCAGACCAGTGTTCTCATCCATGAAACACAGTCTGTTTTAACGCAAATAGTATGGTCTTCTGTACAGATTCTACAATACAGCAAGAAATATGAGCATATCCAGAAAAAAAGAACTGTGTTTCCTATTCATACAAACCATATCTACTTAAACTCTGCTTATGAAACTGTAACAAACCAGACCATGTGTTACAGAGATGCTCTTTTGTTAATAGTTTAAAACGTGTTGGGTTCATGAACTGTGTAAATTCATTTGAGACGAAAAACCCCAGGGTTACCGGAAATGAACTCTTGTTTGTAGGAAGACACAGAGGCTTTGGTTTAACTCTGATTCTGAAAGAAAATTCAGACCAGTGTTCTCATCCATGAAACATACTCTGTTTTAACGCAAGAAGCATCCTCTTCTTTCCAGAGTCTGCCATACAGCAAGAAATATTAGCATGTCCAGAAAAAAAGAACTGTGTCTCGTACTCATACGGACAATATCTAGTTGAACTCTGCTTATGAAACTGTAACAAACCACAGCATCTCTTACCTAGATGCTCTTTAGTTAATAGTGAAAAACGTATTGGGTTCATGAACTGTGTAAATTCATTTGAGCCGAAAAATCACTGGGTTTACCGGAAATGAACTCTTGCTTGTAGGAAGACACAGAGGCTTTGGTTTCACTCCGTTTGTGAAGGGAAATTCAGACCAGAGTTCTCATCTATGAAACACACTCTATTTTAAAGCAATAAGCATGCTCTTCTTTCCAGCATCACTTATACAGCAAGAAACATGAGCATGCCAGAAAAAAAGAACTGTGTTTCCTACTCATACAGACCATATCTAGTTGAACTCTGCTCATTAAACTGTAACAAACGACAGCATCTCTTACATAGATGACCTTTAGTTAATATTGAAAATCATGTTGGATACGTGAACTGTGTAAATGCATTTGAGCCGAAAAATCACTGGGTTTACCGGAAATGAACTCTTCCTTGTAGGAAGACACAGAGGCTTTGGTTCACTCTGTTTGTGAAGGGAAATTCAGACCAGAGTTCTCATCCATGAAACACACTCTGTTTTAACGAAAAGAGTATGCTCTTCTTTCCAGCGTCTCCAATAAAGCAGGAAACATGAGCAAGCCCAGAAAAAAAGAACTGAGTTTCCTACTCATACGGACCATATCTAGTTGAACTCTGCACTTTAAACTGTAACAAACCACAGCATCTCTTACATAGATGCTGTGTAGTTAATAGTGAAAATCGTGTTGGGTTCGTGAACTGTGTAAATTAATTTGAGCCGAAAAATCACTGGGTTTACCGGAAATGAACTCTTGCTTGTCGGAAGACACAGAAGATTTGCTTAACTCCGTTTGTGAAGGGAAATTCAGACCAGTGTTCTCATTCATGAAACATCCTCTGCTTTAATGCAAGAAGCATCCTCTTATTTCCAGAGTCCACAATACAGCAAGATATATGAGCATGTCCAGAAAAAAAGAACTGTGTTTCCTACTCAGACGGACCATATCTAGTTGAACTATGCACATTAAACCGTAACAAACCACAGCATCTCTTACATAGATGCTGTGTAGTTAATAGTGAAAATCGTGTTGGGTTCGTGAACTGTGTAAAATCATTTGAGCCAAAAAATCACTGGGTTTAACGGAAATGAACTCTTGCTTATTGGAAGATAAAGAGCCTTTGGTTTAACTCTGTTTGTGAAGGGAAATTCAGACCAGTGTTCTCATCCATGAAACACCCTCTGTTTTAATGCAAGAAGCATCCTGTTCTGTCAAGAATCTGCAATACAGCAAGAAATATGAGCATGTCCAGAAAAAATGAACTGTGTTTCCTACTCATACGGACCATATCTAGTTGAACTCTTATTATGAAACTGTTACAAACGACAGCATCTCTTACATAGATGCTCTTTAGTTAATAGTGAAAAACGTGTTTGGTTCGTGAACTGTGTAAATTCATTTGAGCTGAAAAATCCCTGGGGTAAACGGAAATGAACTCTTGCTTGTAGGAAGACACAGAGCCTTTGGTTTAACTCCGTTTCTTATGGAAAATTCAGACCAGTGTTCAAATCCATGAAACATACTCTGTTTTAACGAGAGAAGCATGCTCTTCTTTCCAGCATCTCCAATACAGCAAGAAACATGAGCATGCTCAGAAAAAAAGAACTGTTTCTTACTCATACAGACCATATCCAGTTAAACTTTGCTTATGATACTGTAACAAACCACAGCATCTCTTACAAAAATGCTCTTTCATTTATAGTGAAAAACGTGTTGTGTTCGTGAACTGTGTAAATTCATTTGAGCCGAAAAATCACTGGGTTTACCGGAAATGAACTCTTGCTTGTCGGAAGACACAGAGGATTTGCTTTAACTCCGTTTGTGAAGGGAAATTCAGACCAGTGTTCTCATCCATGAAACATCCTCTGTTTTAATGCAAGAAGCATCCTCTTATTTCCAGAGTCCACAATACAGCAAGATATATGAGCATGTCCAGATAAAAGAACTGTGTTTCCTACTCATACGAACCATATCTAGTTGAACTCTGCACATTAAACTGTAACAAACCACAGCATTTCTTACATATATGCTGTTTAGTTAATAGTGAAAATCGTGTTGGGTTCGTGAACTGTGTAAATTCATTTGTGCCGAAAAATCACTGGGTTTACCGGAAATGAACTCTTGCTTGTAGGAAGACAAAGAGCCTTTGGTTTAACTCCGTTTGTGAAGGGAAATTCAGACCAGTGTTCTCATCCATGAATCACCCTCTGTTTTAATGCAAGAAGCATCCTCTTCTGTCCGGAATCTGCAATACAGCAAGAAATATGAGCATGTCCAGAAAAAATGAACTGTGTTTCCTACTCATACGGACCATAACTAGTTGAACTCTGATTATGAAACTGTAACAAACTACAGCATCTCTTACATAGATGCTCTTTAGTTAATAGTGAAGAACGTGTTTGGTTCGTGAACTGTGTAAATTCCTTTGAGCCGAAAAATCACTGGGCTTACCGGAAATGAACTCTTGGTTGTAGGAAGACACAGAGCCTTTGGTTTAACTCCGTATCTGATCGAAAATTCAGACCGGTGTTCTCATCCATGAAACATACTCTGTTTTAACGCAAGAAGCATGCTCTTCTTTGCCGCGTCTCCAATACAGCAAGAAACATGAGCATGCCCAGAAAAAAAGAACTGTGTTTCTTACTCATACGGACCATATCCAGTTTAACTCTGAATATGAAACTGTAACAAACCACAGCATCCTTTACAAAAATGCTCTATCATTTATAGTGAAAAACGTGTTGGGTTCGTGAACTGCTTAAATTCATTTGAGCCGAAAAACTCCTGGGTTTACCGGAAATGAACTCTTGCTTGTAGGAAGACACAGAGGCTGGTTTAACTCCGTTTGTGAAGGGAAATTCACACCAGTGTTCTCATCCATGAAACACCCTCTGTTTTAATGCAAGAAGCATCCTCTTCTTTCCAGAGTCTGCAATACAGCAAGAAATATGAGCATGTCCAGAAAAAAAGAACTGTGTCTCCTACTCATACAGACCATATCTAGTTGAACTCTGCTTATGAAACTGTAAGAAACCACAGCATCTTTTACATAGATGCTCTTTAGTTAATAATGAAATACGTATTGGGTTCATGATCTGTGTAAATTCATTTGAGCCGAAAAATCACTGGGTTTACCGCAAATGAACTCTTGCTTGTAGGAACACAGAGGCTTTGGTTTCACTCCGTTTGTGAAGGCAAATTCAGACCAGAGTTCTCAGCTATGAAACACACTCTGTTTTAAAGCAAGAAGCATGCTCTTCTTTCCCGCATCTCTTATACAGCAAGAAACATGAGCATGCCCAGAAAAAAAGGACTGTGTTTCCTACTCATACAGACCATATCTAGTTGAACTCTGCTCATTAAACTGTAACAAACCACAGCATCTCTTACATAGATGATCTTTAGTTAATAGTGAAAATCATGTTGGGTTCGTGAACTGTGTAAATTCCTTTGAGCCGAAAAATCACTGGGCTTACCGGAAATGAACTCTTGGTTGTAGGAAGACACAGAGCCTTTGGTTTAACTCTGTATCTGATCGAAAATTCAGACCGGTGTTCTCATCCATGAAACATACTCTGTATTAACGCAAGAAGCATGCTCTTCTTTGCCGCGTCTCCAATACAGCAAGAAACATGAGCATGCCCAGAAAAAAAGAACTGTGTTTCTTACTCATACGGACCATATCCAGTTTAACTCTGAATATGAAACTGTAACAAACCACAGCATCCTTTACAAAAATGCTCTATCATTTATAGTGAAAAACGTGTTGGGTTTGTGAACTGCTTAAATTCATTTGAGCCGAAAAACTCCTGGGTTTACCGGAAATGAACTCTTGCTTGTAGGAAGACACAGAGGCTGGTTTAACTCCGTTTGTGAAGGGAAATTCACACCAGTGTTCTCATCCATGAAACACCCTCTGTTTTAACGCAAGAAGCATGCTCTTCTTTCCAGAGTCTGCCATACAGCAAGAAATATGAGCATGTCCAGAAAAAAAGAACTGTGTCTCCTACTCATACAGACCATATCTAGTTGAACTCTGCTTATGAAACTGTAAGAAACCACAGCATCTTTTACATAGATGCTCTTTAGTTAATAATGAAATACGTATTGGGTTCATGATCTGTGTAAATTCATTTGAGCCGAAAAATCACTGGGTTTACCGCAAATGAACTCTTGCTTGTAGGAACACAGAGGCTTTGGTTTCACTCCGTTTGTGAAGCAAAATTCAGACCAGAGTTCTCATCTATGAAACACACTCTGTTTTAAAGCAAGAAGCATGCTCTTCTTTCCCGCATCTCTTATACAGCAAGAAACATGAGCATGCCCAGAAAAAAAGGACTGTGTTTCCTACTCATACAGACCATATCTAGTTGAACTCTGCTCATTAAACTGTAACAAACCACAGCATCTCTTACATAGATGATCTTTAGTTAATAGTGAAAATCATGTTGGGTTCGTGAACTGTGTAAATGCATTTGAGCTGAAAAATCACAGGGTTTACCGAAAATGAACTCTTGCTTGTAGGAAGACAAAGAGCCTTTGGTTTAACTCCGTTTGTGAAGGGAAATTCAGACCAGTGTTCTCATCCATGAAACACAGTCTGTTTTAACGCAAATAGTATGGTCTTCTGTACAGATTCTACAATACAGCAAGAAATATGAGCATATCCAGAAAAAAAGAACTGGGTTTCCTATTCATACAGACCATATCTACTTAAACTCTGCTTATGAAACTGTAACAAACCAGACCATGTGTTACAGAGATGCTCTTTTGTTAATTTTTTAAAACGTGTTGGGTTCATGAACTGTGTAAATTCATTTGAGACGAAAAACCCCAGGGTTACCGGAAATGAACTCTTGTTTGTAGGAAGACACAGAGGCTTTGGTTTAACTCTGATTCTGAAAGAAAATTCAGACCAGTGTTCTCATCCATGAAACATACTCTGTTTTAACGCAAGAAGCATCCTCTACTTTCCAGATTCTGCCATACAGCAAGAAATATTAGCATGTCCAGAAAAAAAGAACTGTGTCTCCTACTCATACGGACCATATCTAGTTGAACTCTGCTTATGAAACTGTAACAAACCACAGCATCTCTTACCTAGATGCTCTTTAGTTAATAGTCAAAAACGTATTGGGTTCATGAACTGTGTAAATTCATTTGAGCCGAAAAATCACTGGGTTTACCGGAAATGAACTCTTGCTTGTAGGAAGACACAGAGGCTTTGGTTTCACTCCGTTTGTGAAGGGAAATTCAGGCCAGAGTTCTCATCTATGAAACACACTCTATTTTAAAGCAATAAGCATGCTCTTCTTTCCAGCATCACTTATACAGCAAGAAACATGAGCATGCCCAGAAAAAAAGAACTGTGTTTCCTACTCATACAGACCATATCTAGTTGAACTCTTATTATGAAACTGTAACAAACGACAGCATCTCTTACATAGATGCTCTTTAGTTAATAGTGAAAAACGTGTTTGGTTCGTGAACTGTGTAAATTCATTTGAGCTGAAAAATCCCTGGGGTAACCGGAAATGAACTCTTGCTTGTAGGAAGACACAGAGCCTTTGGTTTAACTCCGTTTCTTATGGAAAATTCAGACCAGTGTTCTCATCCATGAAACATACTCTGTTTTAACGAGAGAAGCATGCTCTTCTTTCCAGCATCTCCAATACAGCAAGCAACATGAGCATGCTCAGAAAAAAAGAACTGTTTCTTACTCATACAGACCATATCCAGTTAAACTTTGCTTATGATACTGTAACAAACCACAGCATCTCTTACAAAAATGCTCTTTCATTTATAGTGAAAAACGTGTTGTGTTCGTGAACTGTGTAAATTCATTTGAGCCGAAAAATCACTGGGTTTACCGGAAATGAACTCTTGCTTGTAGGAAGACACAGAGGATTTGCTTTAACTCCGTTTGTGAAGGGAAATTCAGACCAGTGTTCTCATCCATGAAACATCCTCTGTTTTAATGCAAGAAGCATCCTCTTATTTCCAGAGTCCACAATACAGCAAGATATATGAGCATGTCCAGATAAAAGAACTGTGTTTCCTACTCATACGAACCATATCTAGTTGAACTCTGCACATTAAACTGTAACAAACCACAGCATTTCTTACATATATGCTGTTTAGTTAATAGTGAAAATCGTGTTGGGTTCGTGAACTGTGTAAATTCATTTGTGCCGAAAAATCACTGGGTTTACCGGAAATGAACTCTTGCTTGTAGGAAGACAAAGAGCCTTTGGTTTAACTCCGTTTGTGAAGGGAAATTCAGACCAGTGTTCTCATCCATGAATCACCCTCTGTTTTAATGCAAGAAGCATCCTCTTCTGTCCGGAATCTGCAATACAGCAAGAAATATGAGCATGTCCAGAAAAAATGAACTGTGTTTCCTACTCATACGGACCATAACTAGTTGAACTCTGATTATGAAACTGTAACAAACTACAGCATCTCTTACATAGATGCTCTTTAGTTAATAGTGAAGAACGTGTTTGGTTCGTGAACTGTGTAAATTCCTTTGAGCCGAAAAATCACTGGGCTTACCGGAAATGAACTCTTGGTTGTAGGAAGACACAGAGCCTTTGGTTTAACTCCGTATCTGATCGAAAATTCAGACCGGTGTTCTCATCCATGAAACATACTCTGTTTTAACGCAAGAAGCATGCTCTTCTTTGCCGCGTCTCCAATACAGCAAGAAACATGAGCATGCCCAGAAAAAAAGAACTGTGTTTCTTACTCATACGGACCATATCCAGTTTAACTCTGAATATGAAACTGTAACAAACCACAGCATCCTTTACAAAAATGCTCTATCATTTATAGTGAAAAACGTGTTGGGTTTGTGAACTGCTTAAATTCATTTGAGCCGAAAAACTCCTGGGTTTACCGGAAATGAACTCTTGCTTGTAGGAAGACACAGAGGCTGGTTTAACTCCGTTTGTGAAGGGAAATTCACACCAGTGTTCTCATCCATGAAACACCCTCTGTTTTAATGCAAGAAGCATCCTCTTCTTTCCAGAGTCTGCCATACAGCAAGAAATATGAGCATGTCCAGAAAAAAAGAACTGTGTCTCCTACTCATACAGACCATATCTAGTTGAACTCTGCTTATGAAACTGTAAGAAACCACAGCATCTTTTACATAGATGCTCTTTAGTTAATAATGAAATACGTATTGGGTTCATGATCTGTGTAAATTCATTTGAGCCGAAAAATCACTGGGTTTACCGCAAATGAACTCTTGCTTGTAGGAACACAGAGGCTTTGGTTTCACTCCGTTTGTGAAGGCAAATTCAGACCAGAGTTCTCATCTATGAAACACACTCTGTTTTAAAGCAAGAAGCATGCTCTTCTTTCCCGCATCTCTTATACAGCAAGAAACATGAGCATGCCCAGAAAAAAAGGACTGTGTTTCCTACTCATACAGACCATATCTAGTTGAACTCTGCTCATTAAACTGTAACAAACCACAGCATCTCTTACATAGATGATCTTTAGTTAATAGTGAAAATCATGTTGGGTTCGTGAACTGTGTAAATGCATTTGAGCTGAAAAATCACAGGGTTTACCGAAAATGAACTCTTGCTTGTAGGAAGACAAAGAGCCTTTGGTTTAACTCCGTTTGTGAAGGGAAATTCAGACCAGTGTTCTCATCCATGAAACACAGTCTGTTTTAACGCAAATAGTATGGTCTTCTGTACAGATTCTACAATACAGCAAGAAATATGAGCATATCCAGAAAAAAAGAACTGTGTTTCCTATTCATACAGACCATATCTACTTAAACTCTGCTTATGAAACTGTAACAAACCAGACCATGTGTTACAGAGATGCTCTTTTGTTAATAGTTTAAAACGTGTTGGGTTCATGAACTGTGTAAATTCATTTGAGACGAAAAACCCCAGGGTTACCGGAAATGAACTCTTGTTTGTAGGAAGACACAGAGGCTTTGGTTTAACTCTGATTCTGAAAGAAAATTCAGACCAGTGTTCTCATCCATGAAACATACTCTGTTTTAACGCAAGAAGCATCCTCTACTTTCCAGAGTCTGCCATACAGCAAGAAATATTAGCATGTCCAGAAAAAAAGAACTGTGTCTCCTACTCATACGGACCATATCTAGTTGAACTCTGCTTATGAAACTGTAACAAACCACAGCATCTCTTACCTAGATGCTCTTTAGTTAATAGTGAAAAACGTATTGGGTTCATGAACTGTGTAAATTCATTTGAGCCGAAAAATCACTGGGTTTACCGGAAATGAACTCTTGCTTGTAGGAAGACACAGAGGCTTTGGTTTCACTCCGTTTGTGAAGGGAAATTCAGGCCAGAGTTCTCATCTATGAAACACACTCTATTTTAAAGCAATAAGCATGCTCTTCTTTCCAGCATCACTTATACAGCAAGAAACATGAGCATGCCCAGAAAAAAAGAACTGTGTTTCCTACTCATACAGACCATATCTAGTTGAACTCTTATTATGAAACTGTAACAAACGACAGCATCTCTTACATAGATGCTCTTTAGTTAATAGTGAAAAACGTGTTTGGTTCGTGAACTGTGTAAATTCATTTGAGCTGAAAAATCCCTGGGGTAACCGGAAATGAACTCTTGCTTGTAGGAAGACACAGAGCCTTTGGTTTAACTCCGTTTCTTATGGAAAATTCAGACCAGTGTTCTCATCCATGAAACATACTCTGTTTTAACGAGAGAAGCATGCTCTTCTTTCCAGCATCTCCAATACAGCAAGTAACATGAGCATGCTCAGAAAAAAAGAACTGTTTCTTACTCATACAGACCATATCCAGTTAAACTTTGCTTATGATACTGTAACAAACCACAGCATCTCTTACAAAAATGCTCTTTCATTTATAGTGAAAAACGTGTTGTGTTCGTGAACTGTGTAAATTCATTTGAGCCGAAAAATCACTGGGTTTACCGGAAATGAACTCTTGCTTGTAGGAAGACACAGAGGATTTGCTTTAACTCCGTTTGTGAAGGGAAATTCAGACCAGTGTTCTCATCCATGAAACATCCTCTGTTTTAATGCAAGAAGCATCCTCTTATTTCCAGAGTCCACAATACAGCAAGATATATGAGCATGTCCAGATAAAAGAACTGTGTTTCCTACTCATACGAACCATATCTAGTTGAACTCTGCACATTAAACTGTAACAAACCACAGCATTTCTTACATATATGCTGTTTAGTTAATAGTGAAAATCGTGTTGGGTTCGTGAACTGTGTAAATTCATTTGTGCCGAAAAATCACTGGGTTTACCGGAAATGAACTCTTGCTTGTAGGAAGACAAAGAGCCTTTGGTTTAACTCCGTTTGTGAAGGGAAATTCAGACCAGTGTTCTCATCCATGAATCACCCTCTGTTTTAATGCAAGAAGCATCCTCTTCTGTCCGGAATCTGCAATACAGCAAGAAATATGAGCATGTCCAGAAAAAATGAACTGTGTTTCCTACTCATACGGACCATAACTAGTTGAACTCTGATTATGAAACTGTAACAAACTACAGCATCTCTTACATAGATGCTCTTTAGTTAATAGTGAAGAACGTGTTTGGTTCGTGAACTGTGTAAATTCCTTTGAGCCGAAAAATCACTGGGCTTACCGGAAATGAACTCTTGGTTGTAGGAAGACACAGAGCCTTTGGTTTAACTCCGTATCTGATCGAAAATTCAGACCGGTGTTCTCATCCATGAAACATACTCTGTTTTAACGCAAGAAGCATGCTCTTCTTTGCCGCGTCTCCAATACAGCAAGAAACATGAGCATGCCCAGAAAAAAAGAACTGTGTTTCTTACTCATACGGACCATATCCAGTTTAACTCTGAATATGAAACTGTAACAAACCACAGCATCCTTTACAAAAATGCTCTATCATTTATAGTGAAAAACGTGTTGGGTTTGTGAACTGCTTAAATTCATTTGAGCCGAAAAACTCCTGGGTTTACCGGAAATGAACTCTTGCTTGTAGGAAGACACAGAGGCTGGTTTAACTCCGTTTGTGAAGGGAAATTCACACCAGTGTTCTCATCCATGAAACACCCTCTGTTTTAATGCAAGAAGCATCCTCTTCTTTCCAGAGTCTGCCATACAGCAAGAAATATGAGCATGTCCAGAAAAAAAGAACTGTGTCTCCTACTCATACAGACCATATCTAGTTGAACTCTGCTTATGAAACTGTAAGAAACCACAGCATCTTTTACATAGATGCTCTTTAGTTAATAATGAAATACGTATTGGGTTCATGATCTGTGTAAATTCATTTGAGCCGAAAAATCACTGGGTTTACCGCAAATGAACTCTTGCTTGTAGGAACACAGAGGCTTTGGTTTCACTCCGTTTGTGAAGGCAAATTCAGACCAGAGTTCTCAGCTATGAAACACACTCTGTTTTAAAGCAAGAAGCATGCTCTTCTTTCCCGCATCTCTTATACAGCAAGAAACATGAGCATGCCCAGAAAAAAAGGACTGTGTTTCCTACTCATACAGACCATATCTAGTTGAACTCTGCTCATTAAACTGTAACAAACCACAGCATCTCTTACATAGATGATCTTTAGTTAATAGTGAAAATCATGTTGGGTTCGTGAACTGTGTAAATTCCTTTGAGCCGAAAAATCACTGGGCTTACCGGAAATGAACTCTTGGTTGTAGGAAGACACAGAGCCTTTGGTTTAACTCTGTATCTGATCGAAAATTCAGACCGGTGTTCTCATCCATGAAACATACTCTGTTTTAACGCAAGAAGCATGCTCTTCTTTGCCGCGTCTCCAATACAGCAAGAAACATGAGCATGCCCAGAAAAAAAGAACTGTGTTTCTTACTCATACGGACCATATCCAGTTTAACTCTGAATATGAAACTGTAACAAACCACAGCATCCTTTACAAAAATGCTCTATCATTTATAGTGAAAAACGTGTTGGGTTTGTGAACTGCTTAAATTCATTTGAGCCGAAAAACTCCTGGGTTTACCGGAAATGAACTCTTGCTTGTAGGAAGACACAGAGGCTGGTTTAACTCCGTTTGTGAAGGGAAATTCACACCAGTGTTCTCATCCATGAAACACCCTCTGTTTTAACGCAAGAAGCATGCTCTTCTTTCCAGAGTCTGCCATACAGCAAGAAATATGAGCATGTCCAGAAAAAAAGAACTGTGTCTCCTACTCATACAGACCATATCTAGTTGAACTCTGCTTATGAAACTGTAAGAAACCACAGCATCTTTTACATAGATGCTCTTTAGTTAATAATGAAATACGTATTGGGTTCATGATCTGTGTAAATTCATTTGAGCCGAAAAATCACTGGGTTTACCGCAAATGAACTCTTGCTTGTAGGAACACAGAGGCTTTGGTTTCACTCCGTTTGTGAAGGCAAATTCAGACCAGAGTTCTCATCTATGAAACACACTCTGTTTTAAAGCAAGAAGCATGCTCTTCTTTCCCGCATCTCTTATACAGCAAGAAACATGAGCATGCCCAGAAAAAAAGGACTGTGTTTCCTACTCATACAGACCATATCTAGTTGAACTCTGCTCATTAAACTGTAACAAACCACAGCATCTCTTACATAGATGATCTTTAGTTAATAGTGAAAATCATGTTGGGTTCGTGAACTGTGTAAATGCATTTGAGCTGAAAAATCACAGGGTTTACCGAAAATGAACTCTTGCTTGTAGGAAGACAAAGAGCCTTTGGTTTAACTCCGTTTGTGAAGGGAAATTCAGACCAGTGTTCTCATCCATGAAACACAGTCTGTTTTAACGCAAATAGTATGGTCTTCTGTACAGATTCTACAATACAGCAAGAAATATGAGCATATCCAGAAAAAAAGAACTGTGTTTCCTATTCATACAGACCATATCTACTTAAACTCTGCTTATGAAACTGTAACAAACCAGACCATGTGTTACAGAGATGCTCTTTTGTTAATAGTTTAAAACGTGTTGGGTTCATGAACTGTGTAAATTCATTTGAGACGAAAAACCCCAGGGTTACCGGAAATGAAATCTTGTTTGTAGGAAGACACAGAGGCTTTGGTTTAACTCTGATTCTGAAAGAAAATTCAGACCAGTGTTCTCATCCATGAAACATACTCTGTTTTAACGCAAGAAGCATCCTCTACTTTCCAGAGTCTGCCATACAGCAAGAAATATTAGCATGACCAGAAAAAAAGAACTGTGTCTCCTACTCATACGGACCATATCTAGTTGAACTCTGCTTATGAAACTGTAACAAACCACAGCATCTCTTACCTAGATGCTCTTTAGTTAATAGTGAAAAACGTATTGGGTTCATGAACTGTGTAAATTCATTTGAGCCGAAAAATCACTGGGTTTACCGGAAATGAACTCTTGCTTGTAGGAAGACACAGAGGCTTTGGTTTCACTCCGTTTGTGAAGGGAAATTCAGGCCAGAGTTCTCATCTATGAAACACACTCTATTTTAAAGCAATAAGCATGCTCTTCTTTCCAGCATCACTTATACAGCAAGAAACATGAGCATGCCCAGAAAAAAAGAACTGTGTTTCCTACTCATACAGACCATATCTAGTTGAACTCTGCTCATTAAACTGTAACAAACGACAGCATCTCTTACATAGATGATCTTTAGTTAATAGTGAAAATCGTGTTGGGTTCGTGAACTGTGTAAATTCATTTGAGCCGAAAAATCACTGGGTTTACCGGAAATGAACTCTTGCTTGTAGGAAGACACAGAGGCTGGTTTAACTCCGTTTGTGAAGGGAAATTCACACCAGTGTTCTCATCCATGAAACACCCTCTGTTTTAACGCAAGAAGCATGCTCTTCTTTCCAGAGTCTGCCATACAGCAAGAAATATGAGCATGTCCAGAAAAAAAGAACTGTGTCTCCTACTCATACAGACCATATCTAGTTGAACTCTGCTTATGAAACTGTAAGAAACCACAGCATCTTTTACATAGATGCTCTTTAGTTAATAATGAAATACGTATTGGGTTCATGATCTGTGTAAATTCATTTGAGCCGAAAAATCACTGGGTTTACCGCAAATGAACTCTTGCTTGTAGGAACACAGAGGCTTTGGTTTCACTCCGTTTGTGAAGGCAAATTCAGACCAGAGTTCTCATCTATGAAACACACTCTGTTTTAAAGCAAGAAGCATGCTCTTCTTTCCCGCATCTCTTATACAGCAAGAAACATGAGCATGCCCAGAAAAAAAGGACTGTGTTTCCTACTCATACAGACCATATCTAGTTGAACTCTGCTCATTAAACTGTAACAAACCACAGCATCTCTTACATAGATGATCTTTAGTTAATAGTGAAAATCATGTTGGGTTCGTGAACTGTGTAAATGCATTTGAGCTGAAAAATCACAGGGTTTACCGAAAATGAACTCTTGCTTGTAGGAAGACAAAGAGCCTTTGGTTTAACTCCGTTTGTGAAGGGAAATTCAGACCAGTGTTCTCATCCATGAAACACAGTCTGTTTTAACGCAAATAGTATGGTCTTCTGTACAGATTCTACAATACAGCAAGAAATATGAGCATATCCAGAAAAAAAGAACTGTGTTTCCTATTCATACAGACCATATCTACTTAAACTCTGCTTATGAAACTGTAACAAACCAGACCATGTGTTACAGAGATGCTCTTTTGTTAATAGTTTAAAACGTGTTGGGTTCATGAACTGTGTAAATTCATTTGAGACGAAAAACCCCAGGGTTACCGGAAATGAAATCTTGTTTGTAGGAAGACACAGAGGCTTTGGTTTAACTCTGATTCTGAAAGAAAATTCAGACCAGTGTTCTCATCCATGAAACATACTCTGTTTTAACGCAAGAAGCATCCTCTACTTTCCAGAGTCTGCCATACAGCAAGAAATATTAGCATGACCAGAAAAAAAGAACTGTGTCTCCTACTCATACGGACCATATCTAGTTGAACTCTGCTTATGAAACTGTAACAAACCACAGCATCTCTTACCTAGATGCTCTTTAGTTAATAGTGAAAAACGTATTGGGTTCATGAACTGTGTAAATTCATTTGAGCCGAAAAATCACTGGGTTTACCGGAAATGAACTCTTGCTTGTAGGAAGACACAGAGGCTTTGGTTTCACTCCGTTTGTGAAGGGAAATTCAGGCCAGAGTTCTCATCTATGAAACACACTCTATTTTAAAGCAATAAGCATGCTCTTCTTTCCAGCATCACTTATACAGCAAGAAACATGAGCATGCCCAGAAAAAAAGAACTGTGTTTCCTACTCATACAGACCATATCTAGTTGAACTCTGCTCATTAAACTGTAACAAACGACAGCATCTCTTACATAGATGATCTTTAGTTAATAGTGAAAATCGTGTTGGGTTCGTGAACTGTGTAAATTCATTTGAGCCGAAAAATCACTGGGTTTACCGGAAATGAACTCTTGCTTGTAGGAAGACACAGAGGCTGGTTTAACTCCGTTTGTGAAGGGAAATTCACACCAGTGTTCTCATCCATGAAACACCCTCTGTTTTAACGCAAGAAGCATGCTCTTCTTTCCAGAGTCTGCCATACAGCAAGAAATATGAGCATGTCCAGAAAAAAAGAACTGTGTCTCCTACTCATACAGACCATATCTAGTTGAACTCTGCTTATGAAACTGTAAGAAACCACAGCATCTTTTACATAGATGCTCTTTAGTTAATAATGAAATACGTATTGGGTTCATGATCTGTGTAAATTCATTTGAGCCGAAAAATCACTGGGTTTACCGCAAATGAACTCTTGCTTGTAGGAACACAGAGGCTTTGGTTTCACTCCGTTTGTGAAGGCAAATTCAGACCAGAGTTCTCATCTATGAAACACACTCTGTTTTAAAGCAAGAAGCATGCTCTTCTTTCCCGCATCTCTTATACAGCAAGAAACATGAGCATGCCCAGAAAAAAAGGACTGTGTTTCCTACTCATACAGACCATATCTAGTTGAACTCTGCTCATTAAACTGTAACAAACCACAGCATCTCTTACATAGATGATCTTTAGTTAATAGTGAAAATCATGTTGGGTTCGTGAACTGTGTAAATGCATTTGAGCTGAAAAATCACAGGGTTTACCGAAAATGAACTCTTGCTTGTAGGAAGACAAAGAGCCTTTGGTTTAACTCCGTTTGTGAAGGGAAATTCAGACCAGTGTTCTCATCCATGAAACACAGTCTGTTTTAACGCAAATAGTATGGTCTTCTGTACAGATTCTACAATACAGCAAGAAATATGAGCATATCCAGAAAAAAAGAACTGTGTTTCCTATTCATACAGACCATATCTACTTAAACTCTGCTTATGAAACTGTAACAAACCAGACCATGTGTTACAGAGATGCTCTTTTGTTAATAGTTTAAAACGTGTTGGGTTCATGAACTGTGTAAATTCATTTGAGACGAAAAACCCCAGGGTTACCGGAAATGAAATCTTGTTTGTAGGAAGACACAGAGGCTTTGGTTTAACTCTGATTCTGAAAGAAAATTCAGACCAGTGTTCTCATCCATGAAACATACTCTGTTTTAACGCAAGAAGCATCCTCTACTTTCCAGAGTCTGCCATACAGCAAGAAATATTAGCATGACCAGAAAAAAAGAACTGTGTCTCCTACTCATACGGACCATATCTAGTTGAACTCTGCTTATGAAACTGTAACAAACCACAGCATCTCTTACCTAGATGCTCTTTAGTTAATAGTGAAAAACGTATTGGGTTCATGAACTGTGTAAATTCATTTGAGCCGAAAAATCACTGGGTTTACCGGAAATGAACTCTTGCTTGTAGGAAGACACAGAGGCTTTGGTTTCACTCCGTTTGTGAAGGGAAATTCAGGCCAGAGTTCTCATCTATGAAACACACTCTATTTTAAAGCAATAAGCATGCTCTTCTTTCCAGCATCACTTATACAGCAAGAAACATGAGCATGCCCAGAAAAAAAGAACTGTGTTTCCTACTCATACAGACCATATCTAGTTGAACTCTGCTCATTAAACTGTAACAAACGACAGCATCTCTTACATAGATGATCTTTAGTTAATAGTGAAAATCGTGTTGGGTTCGTGAACTGTGTAAATTCCTTTGAGCCGAAAAATCACTGGGTTTACCGGAAATGAACTCTTGCTTGTCGGAAGACACAGAAGATTTGCTTTAACTCCGTTTGTGAAGGGAAATTCAGACCAGTGTTCTCATTCATGAAACATCCTCTGTTTTAATGCAAGAAGCATCCTCTTATTTCCAGAGTCCACAATACAGCAAGATATATGAGCATGTCCAGAAAAAAAGAACTGTGTTTCCTACTCAGACGGACCATATCTAGTTGAACTATGCACATTAAACTGTAACAAACCACAGCATCTCTTACATAGATGCTGTGTAGTTAACAGTGAAAATCGTGTTGGTTTCGTGAACTGTGTAAAATCATTTGAGCCAAAAAATCACTGGGTTTAACGGAAATGAACTCTTGCTTATTGGAAGATAAAGAGCCTTTGGTTTAACTCGGTTTGTGAAGGGAAATTCAGACCAGTGTTCTCATCCATGAAACACCCTCTGTTTTAATGCAAGAAGCATCCTGTTCTGTCAAGAATCTGCAATACAGCAAGAAATATGAGCATGTCCAGAAAAAAAGAACTGTGTCTCCTACTCATACAGACCATATCTAGTTGAACTCTGCTTATGAAACTGTAAGAAACCACAGCATCTTTTACATAGATGCTCTTTAGTTAATAATGAAATACGTATTGGGTTCATGATCTGTGTAAATTCATTTGAGCCGAAAAATCACTGGGTTTACCGCAAATGAACTCTTGCTTGTAGGAACACAGAGGCTCTGGTTTCACTCCGTTTGTGAAGGCAAATTCAGACCAGAGTTCTCAGCTATGAAACACACTCTGTTTTAAAGCAAGAAGCATGCTCTTCTTTCCCGCATCTCTTATACAGCAAGAAACATGAGCATGCCCAGAAAAAAAGGACTGTGTTTCCTACTCATACAGACCATATCTAGTTGAACTCTGCTCATTAAACTGTAACAAACCACAGCATCTCTTACATAGATGATCTTTAGTTAATAGTGAAAATCATGTTGGGTTCGTGAACTGTGTAAATTCCTTTGAGCCGAAAAATCACTGGGCTTACCGGAAATGAACTCTTGGTTGTAGGAAGACACAGAGCCTTTGGTTTAACTCTGTATCTGATCGAAAATTCAGACCGGTGTTCTCATCCATGAAACATACTCTGTATTAACGCAAGAAGCATGCTCTTCTTTGCCGCGTCTCCAATACAGCAAGAAACATGAGCATGCCCAGAAAAAAAGAACTGTGTTTCTTACTCATACGGACCATATCCAGTTTAACTCTGAATATGAAACTGTAACAAACCACAGCATCCTTTACAAAAATGCTCTATCATTTATAGTGAAAAACGTGTTGGGTTTGTGAACTGCTTAAATTCATTTGAGCCGAAAAACTCCTGGGTTTACCGGAAATGAACTCTTGCTTGTAGGAAGACACAGAGGCTGGTTTAACTCCGTTTGTGAAGGGAAATACACACCAGTGTTCTCATCCATGAAACACCCTCTGTTTTAACGCAAGAAGCATGCTCTTCTTTCCAGAGTCTGCCATACAGCAAGAAATATGAGCATGTCCAGAAAAAAAGAACTGTGTCTCCTACTCATACAGACCATATCTAGTTGAACTCTGCTCATTAAACTGTAACAAACCACAGCATCTCTTACATAGATGATCTTTAGTTAATAGTGAAAATCATGTTGGGTTCATGAACTGTGTAAATTCATTTGAGCCGAAAAATCACTGGGTTTACCGGAAATGAACTCTTGCTTGTAGGAAGACACAGAGGCTTTGGTTTCACTCCGTTTGTGAAGGGAAATTCAGGCCAGAGTTCTCATCTATGAAACACACTCTATTTTAAAGCAATAAGCATGCTCTTCTTTCCAGCATCACTTATACAGCAAGAAACATGAGCATGCCCAGAAAAAAAGAACTGTGTTTCCTACTCATACAGACCATATCTAGTTGAACTCTTATTATGAAACTGTAACAAACGACAGCATCTCTTACATAGATGCTCTTTAGTTAATAGTGAAAAACGTGTTTGGTTCGTGAACTGTGTAAATTCATTTGAGCTGAAAAATCCCTGGGGTAACCGGAAATGAACTCTTGCTTGTAGGAAGACACAGAGCCTTTGGTTTAACTCCGTTTCTTATGGAAAATTCAGACCAGTGTTCTCATCCATGAAACATACTCTGTTTTAACGAGAGAAGCATGCTCTTCTTTCCAGCATCTCCAAAACAGCAAGCAACATGAGCATGCTCAGAAAAAAAGAACTGTTTCTTACTCATACAGACCATATCCAGTTAAACTTTGCTTATGATACTGTAACAAACCACAGCATCTCTTACAAAAATGCTCTTTCATTTATAGTGAAAAACGTGTTGTGTTCGTGAACTGTGTAAATTCATTTGAGCCGAAAAATCACTGGGTTTACCGGAAATGAACTCTTGCTTGTAGGAAGACACAGAGGATTTGCTTTAACTCCGTTTGTGAAGGGAAATTCAGACCAGTGTTCTCATCCATGAAACATCCTCTGTTTTAATGCAAGAAGCATCCTCTTATTTCCAGAGTCCACAATACAGCAAGATATATGAGCATGTCCAGATAAAAGAACTGTGTTTCCTACTCATACGAACCATATCTAGTTGAACTCTGCACATTAAACTGTAACAAACCACAGCATTTCTTACATATATGCTGTTTAGTTAATAGTGAAAATCGTGTTGGGTTCGTGAACTGTGTAAATTCATTTGTGCCGAAAAATCACTGGGTTTACCGGAAATGAACTCTTGCTTGTAGGAAGACAAAGAGCCTTTGGTTTAACTCCGTTTGTGAAGGGAAATTCAGACCAGTGTTCTCATCCATGAATCACCCTCTGTTTTAATGCAAGAAGCATCCTCTTCTGTCCGGAATCTGCAATACAGCAAGAAATATGAGCATGTCCAGAAAAAATGAACTGTGTTTCCTACTCATACGGACCATAACTAGTTGAACTCTGATTATGAAACTGTAACAAACTACAGCATCTCTTACATAGATGCTCTTTAGTTAATAGTGAAGAACGTGTTTGGTTCGTGAACTGTGTAAATTCCTTTGAGCCGAAAAATCACTGGGCTTACCGGAAATGAACTCTTGGTTGTAGGAAGACACAGAGCCTTTGGTTTAACTCCGTATCTGATCGAAAATTCAGACCGGTGTTCTCATCCATGAAACATACTCTGTTTTAACGCAAGAAGCATGCTCTTCTTTGCCGCGTCTCCAATACAGCAAGAAACATGAGCATGCCCAGAAAAAAAGAACTGTGTTTCTTACTCATACGGACCATATCCAGTTTAACTCTGAATATGAAACTGTAACAAACCACAGCATCCTTTACAAAAATGCTCTATCATTTATAGTGAAAAACGTGTTGGGTTTGTGAACTGCTTAAATTCATTTGAGCCGAAAAACTCCTGGGTTTACCGGAAATGAACTCTTGCTTGTAGGAAGACACAGAGGCTGGTTTAACTCCGTTTGTGAAGGGAAATTCACACCAGTGTTCTCATCCATGAAACACCCTCTGTTTTAATGCAAGAAGCATCCTCTTCTTTCCAGATTCTGCCATACAGCAAGAAATATGAGCATGTCCAGAAAAAAAGAACTGTGTCTCCTACTCATACAGACCATATCTAGTTGAACTCTGCTTATGAAACTGTAAGAAACCACAGCATCTTTTACATAGATGCTCTTTAGTTAATAATGAAATACGTATTGGGTTCATGATCTGTGTAAATTCATTTGAGCCGAAAAATCACTGGGTTTACCGCAAATGAACTCTTGCTTGTAGGAACACAGAGGCTTTGGTTTCACTCCCTTTGTGAAGGCAAATTCAGACCAGAGTTCTCAGCTATGAAACACACTCTGTTTTAAAGCAAGAAGCATGCTCTTCTTTCCCGCATCTCTTATACAGCAAGAAACATGAGCATGCCCAGAAAAAAAGGACTGTGTTTCCTACTCATACAGACCATATCTAGTTGAACTCTGCTCATTAAACTGTAACAAACCACAGCATCTCTTACATAGATGATCTTTAGTTAATAGTGAAAATCATGTTGGGTTCGTGAACTGTGTAAATTCCTTTGAGCCGAAAAATCACTGGGCTTACCGGAAATGAACTCTTGGTTGTAGGAAGACACAGAGCCTTTGGTTTAACTCTGTATCTGATCGAAAATTCAGACCGGTGTTCTCATCCATGAAACATACTCTGTTTTAACGCAAGAAGCATGCTCTTCTTTGCCGCGTCTCCAATACAGCAAGAAACATGAGCATGCCCAGAAAAAAAGAACTGTGTTTCTTACTCATACGGACCATATCCAGTTTAACTCTGAATATGAAACTGTAACAAACCACAGCATCCTTTACAAAAATGCTCTATCATTTATAGTGAAAAACGTGTTGGGTTTGTGAACTGCTTAAATTCATTTGAGCCGAAAAACTCCTGGGTTTACCGGAAATGAACTCTTGCTTGTAGGAAGACACAGAGGCTGGTTTAACTCCGTTTGTGAAGGGAAATTCACACCAGTGTTCTCATCCATGAAACACCCTCTGTTTTAACGCAAGAAGCATGCTCTTCTTTCCAGAGTCTGCCATACAGCAAGAAATATGAGCATGTCCAGAAAAAAAGAACTGTGTCTCCTACTCATACAGACCATATCTAGTTGAACTCTGCTTATGAAACTGTAAGAAACCACAGCATCTTTTACATAGATGCTCTTTAGTTAATAATGAAATACGTATTGGGTTCATGATCTGTGTAAATTCATTTGAGCCGAAAAATCACTGGGTTTACCGCAAATGAACTCTTGCTTGTAGGAACACAGAGGCTTTGGTTTCACTCCGTTTGTGAAGGCAAATTCAGACCAGAGTTCTCATCTATGAAACACACTCTGTTTTAAAGCAAGAAGCATGCTCTTCTTTCCCGCATCTCTTATACAGCAAGAAACATGAGCATGCCCAGAAAAAAAGGACTGTGTTTCCTACTCATACAGACCATATCTAGTTGAACTCTGCTCATTAAACTGTAACAAACCACAGCATCTCTTACATAGATGATCTTTAGTTAATAGTGAAAATCATGTTGGGTTCGTGAACTGTGTAAATGCATTTGAGCTGAAAAATCACAGGGTTTACCGAAAATGAACTCTTGCTTGTAGGAAGACAAAGAGCCTTTGGTTTAACTCCGTTTGTGAAGGGAAATTCAGACCAGTGTTCTCATCCATGAAACACAGTCTGTTTTAACGCAAATAGTATGGTCTTCTGTACAGATTCTACAATACAGCAAGAAATATGAGCATATCCAGAAAAAAAGAACTGTGTTTCCTATTCATACAGACCATATCTACTTAAACTCTGCTTATGAAACTGTAACAAACCAGACCATGTGTTACAGAGATGCTCTTTTGTTAATAGTTTAAAACGTGTTGTGTTCATGAACTGTGTAAATTCATTTGAGACGAAAAACCCCAGGGTTACCGGAAATGAAATCTTGTTTGTAGGAAGACACAGAGGCTTTGGTTTAACTCTGATTCTGAAAGAAAATTCAGACCAGTGTTCTCATCCATGAAACATACTCTGTTTTAACGCAAGAAGCATCCTCTACTTTCCAGAGTCTGCCATACAGCAAGAAATATTAGCATGTCCAGAAAAAAAGAACTGTGTCTCCTACTCATACGGACCATATCTAGTTGAACTCTGCTTATGAAACTGTAACAAACCACAGCATCTCTTACCTAGATGCTCTTTAGTTAATAGTGAAAAACGTATTGGGTTCATGAACTGTGTAAATTCATTTGAGCCGAAAAATCACTGGGTTTACCGGAAATGAACTCTTGCTTGTAGGAAGACACAGAGGCTTTGGTTTCACTCCGTTTGTGAAGGGAAATTCAGGCCAGAGTTCTCATCTATGAAACATACTCTATTTTAAAGCAATAAGCATGCTCTTCTTTCCAGCATCACTTATACAGCAAGAAACATGAGCATGCCCAGAAAAAAAGAACTGTGTTTCCTACTCATACAGACCATATCTAGTTGAACTCTGCTCATTAAACTGTAACAAACGACAGCATCTCTTACATAGATGATCTTTAGTTAATAGTGAAAATCGTGTTGGGTTCGTGAACTGTGTAAATTCATTTGAGCCGAAAAATCACTGGGTTTACCGGAAATGAACTCTTGCTTGTCGGAAGACACAGAAGATTTGCTTTAACTCCGTTTGTGAAGGGAAATTCAGACCAGTGTTCTCATTCATGAAACATCCTCTGTTTTAATGCAAGAAGCATCCTCTTATTTCCAGAGTCCACAATACAGCAAGATATATGAGCATGTCCAGAAAAAAAGAACTGTGTTTCCTACTCAGACGGACCATATCTAGTTGAACTATGCACATTAAACTGTAACAAACCACAGCATCTCTTACATAGATGCTGTGTAGTTAACAGTGAAAATCGTGTTGGTTTCGTGAACTGTGTAAAATCATTTGAGCCAAAAAATCACTGGGTTTAACGGAAATGAACTCTTGCTTATTGGAAGATAAAGAGCCTTTGGTTTAACTCTGTTTGTGAAGGGAAATTCAGACCAGTGTTCTCATCCATGAAACACCCTCTGTTTTAATGCAAGAAGCATCCTGTTCTGTCAAGAATCTGCAATACAGCAAGAAATATGAGCATGTCCAGAAAAAATGAACTGTGTTTCCTACTCATACGGACCATATCTAGTTGAACTCTTATTATGAAACTGTAACAAACGACAGCATCTCTTACATAGATGCTCTTTAGTTAATAGTGAAAAACGTGTTTGGTTCGTGAACTGTGTAAATTCATTTGAGCTGAAAAATCCCTGGGGTAACCGGAAATGAACTCTTGCTTGTAGGAAGACACAGAGCCTTTGGTTTAACTCCGTTTCTTATGGAAAATTCAGACCAGTGTTCTCATCCATGAAACATACTCTGTTTTAACGAGAGAAGCATGCTCTTCTTTCCAGCATCTCCAATACAGCAAGCAACATGAGCATGCTCAGAAAAAAAGAACTGTTTCTTACTCATACAGACCATATCCAGTTAAACTTTGCTTATGATACTGTAACAAACCACAGAATCTCTTACAAAAATGCTCTTTCATTTATAGTGAAAAACGTGTTGTGTTCGTGAACTGTGTAAATTCATTTGAGCCGAAAAATCACTGGGTTTACCGGAAATGAACTCTTGCTTGTAGGAAGACACAGAGGATTTGCTTTAACTCCGTTTGTGAAGGGAAATTCAGACCAGTGTTCTCATCCATGAAACATCCTCTGTTTTAATGCAAGAAGCATCCTCTTATTTCCAGAGTCCACAATACAGCAAGATATATGAGCATGTCCAGATAAAAGAACTGTGTTTCCTACTCATACGAACCATATCTAGTTGAACTATGCTTATGAAACTGTAACAAACCACAGCATTTCTTACATATATGCTGTTTAGTTAATAGTGAAAATCATGTTGGGTTCGTGAACTGTGTAAATTCATTTGTGCCGAAAAATCACTGGGTTTACCGGAAATGAACTCTTGCTTGTAGGAAGACAAAGAGCCTTTGGTTTAACTCCGTTTGTGAAGGGAAATTCAGACCAGTGTTCTCATCCATGAATCACCCTCTGTTTTAATGCAAGAAGCATCCTCTTCTGTCCGGAATCTGCAATACAGCAAGAAATATGAGCATGTCCAGAAAAAATGAACTGTGTTTCCTACTCATACGGACCATAACTAGTTGAACTCTGATTATGAAACTGTAACAAACTACAGCATCTCTTACATAGATGCTCTTTAGTTAATAGTGAAGAACGTGTTTGGTTCGTGAACTGTGTAAATTCCTTTGAGCCGAAAAATCACTGGGCTTACCGGAAATGAACTCTTGGTTGTAGGAAGACACAGAGCCTTTGGTTTAACTCCATATCTGATCGAAAATTCAGACCGGTGTTCTCATCCATGAAACATACTCTGTTTTAACGCAAGAAGCATGCTCTTCTTTGCCGCGTCTCCAATACAGCAAGAAACATGAGCATGCCCAGAAAAAAAGAACTGTGTTTCTTACTCATACGGACCATATCCAGTTTAACTCTGAATATGAAACTGTAACAAACCACAGCATCCTTTACAAAAATGCTCTATCATTTATAGTGAAAAACGTGTTGGGTTCGTGAACTGCTTAAATTCATTTGAGCCGAAAAACTCCTGGGTTTACCGGAAATGAACTCTTGCTTGTAGGAAGACACAGAGGCTGGTTTAACTCCGTTTGTGAAGGGAAATTCACACCAGTGTTCTCATCCATGAAACACCCTCTGTTTTAACGCAAGAAGCATGCTCTTCTTTCCAGAGTCTGCCATACAGCAAGAAATATGAGCATGTCCAGAAAAAAAGAACTGTGTCTCCTACTCATACAGACCATATCTAGTTGAACTCTGCTTATGAAACTGTAAGAAACCACAGCATCTTTTACATAGATGCTCTTTAGTTAATAATGAAATACGTATTGGGTTCATGATCTGTGTAAATTCATTTGAGCCGAAAAATCACTGGGTTTACCGCAAATGAACTCTTGCTTGTAGGAACACAGAGGCTTTGGTTTCACTCCGTTTGTGAAGGCAAATTCAGACCAGAGTTCTCATCTATGAAACACACTCTGTTTTAAAGCAAGAAGCATGCTCTTCTTTCCCGCAACTCTTATACAGCAAGAAACATGAGCATGCCCAGAAAAAAAGGACTGTGTTTCCTACTCATACAGACCATATCTAGTTGAACTCTGCTCATTAAACTGTAACAAACCACAGCATCTCTTACATAGATGCTCTTTAGTTAATAGTGAAAATCATGTTGGGTTCGTGAACTGTGTAAATTCCTTTGAGCCGAAAAATCACTGGGCTTACCGGAAATGAACTCTTGGTTGTAGGAAGACACAGAGCCTTTGGTTTAACTCCGTATCTGATCGAAAATTCAGACCGGTGTTCTCATCCATGAAACATACTCTGTTTTAACGCAAGAAGCATGCTCTTCTTTGCCGCGTCTCCAATACAGCAAGAAACATGAGCATGCCCAGAAAAAAAGAACTGTGTTTCTTACTCATACGGACCATATCCAGTTTAACTCTGAATATGAAACTGTAACAAACCACAGCATCCTTTACAAAAATGCTCTATCATTTATAGTGAAAAACGTGTTGGGTTCGTGAACTGCTTAAATTCATTTGAGCCGAAAAACTCCTGGGTTTACCGGAAATGAACTCTTGCTTGTAGGAAGACACAGAGGCTGGTTTAACTCCGTTTGTGAAGGGAAATTCACACCAGTGTTCTCATCCATGAAACACCCTCTGTTTTAACGCAAGAAGCATGCTCTTCTTTCCAGAGTCTGCCATACAGCAAGAAATATGAGCATGTCCAGAAAAAAAGAACTGTGTCTCCTACTCATACAGACCATATCTAGTTGAACTCTGCTTATGAAACTGTAAGAAACCACAGCATCTTTTACATAGATGCTCTTTAGTTAATAATGAAATACGTATTGGGTTCATGATCTGTGTAAATTCATTTGAGCCGAAAAATCACTGGGTTTACCGCAAATGAACTCTTGCTTGTAGGAACACAGAGGCTTTGGTTTCACTCCGTTTGTGAAGGCAAATTCAGACCAGAGTTCTCATCTATGAAACACACTCTGTTTTAAAGCAAGAAGCATGCTCTTCTTTCCCGCATCTCTTATACAGCAAGAAACATGAGCATGCCCAGAATAAAAGGACTGTGTTTCCTACTCATACAGACCATATCTAGTTGAACTCTGCTCATTAAACTGTAACAAACCACAGCATCTCTTACATAGATGCTCTTTAGTTAATAGTGAAAATCATGTTGGGTTCGTGAACTGTGTAAATTCCTCTGAGCCGAAAAATCACTGGGCTTACCGGAAATGAACTCTTGGTTGTAGGAAGACACAGAGCCTTTGGTTTAACTCCGTATCTGATCGAAAATTCAGACCGGTGTTCTCATCCATGAAACATACTCTGTTTTAACGCAAGAAGCATGCTCTTCTTTGCCGCGTCTCCAATACAGCAAGAAACATGAGCATGCCCAGAAAAAAAGAACTGTGTTTCTTACTCATACGGACCATATCCAGTTTAACTCTGAATATGAAACTGTAACAAACCACAGCATCCTTTACAAAAATGCTCTATCATTTATAGTGAAAAACGTGTTGGGTTCGTGAACTGCTTAAATTCATTTGAGCCGAAAAACTCCTGGGTTTACCGGAAATGAACTCTTGCTTGTAGAAAGACACAGAGGCTGGTTTAACTCCGTTTGTGAAGGGAAATTCACACCAGTGTTCTCATCCATGAAACACCCTCTGTTTTAATGCAAGAAGCATCCTCTTCTTTCCAGAGTCTGCCATACAGCAAGAAATATGAGCATGTCCAGAAAAAAAGAACTGTGTCTCCTACTCATACAGACCATATCTAGTTGAACTCTGCTTATGAAACTGTAAGAAACCACAGCATCTTTTACATAGATGCTCTTTAGTTAATAATGAAATACGTATTGGGTTCATGATCTGTGTAAATTCATTTGAGCCGAAAAATCACTGGGTTTACCGCAAATGAACTCTTGCTTGTAGGAACACAGAGGCTTTGGTTTCACTCCGTTTGTGAAGGCAAATTCAGACCAGAGTTCTCATCTATGAAACACACTCTGTTTTAAAGCAAGAAGCATGCTCTTCTTTCCCGCATCTCTTATACAGCAAGAAACATGAGCATGCCCAGAAAAAAAGGACTGTGTTTCCTACTCATACAGACCATATCTAGTTGAACTCTGCTCATTAAACTGTAACAAACCACAGCATCTCTTACATAGATGCTCTTTAGTTAATAGTGAAAATCATGTTGGGTTCGTGAACTGTGTAAATTCCTTTGAGCCGAAAAATCACTGGGCTTACCGGAAATGAACTCTTGGTTGTAGGAAGACACAGAGCCTTTGGTTTAACTCCGTATCTGATCGAAAATTCAGACCGGTGTTCTCATCCATGAAACATACTCTGTTTTAACGCAAGAAGCATGCTCTTCTTTGCCGCGTCTCCAATACAGCAAGAAACATGAGCATGCCCAGAAAAAAAGAACTGTGTTTCTTACTCATACGGACCATATCCAGTTTAACTCGGAATATGAAACTGTAACAAACCACAGCATCCTTTACAAAAATGCTCTATCATTTATAGTGAAAAACGTGTTGGGTTCGTGAACTGCTTAAATTCATTTGAGCCGAAAAACTCCTGGGTTTACCGGAAATGAACTCTTGCTTGTAGGAAGACACAGAGGCTGGTTTAACTCCGTTTGTGAAGGGAAATTCACACCAGTGTTCTCATCCATGAAACACCCTCTGTTTTAACGCAAGAAGCATGCTCTTCTTTCCAGAGTCTGCCATACAGCAAGAAATATGAGCATGTCCAGAAAAAAAGAACTGTGTCTCCTACTCATACAGACCATATCTAGTTGAACTCTGCTTATGAAACTGTAAGAAACCACAGCATCTTTTACATAGATGCTCTTTAGTTAATAATGAAATACGTATTGGGTTCATGATCTGTGTAAATTCATTTGAGCCGAAAAATCACTGGGTTTACCGCAAATGAACTCTTGCTTGTAGGAACACAGAGGCTTTGGTTTCACTCCGTTTGTGAAGGCAAATTCAGACCAGAGTTCTCATCTATGAAACACACTCTGTTTTAAAGCAAGAAGCATGCTCTTCTTTCCCGCATCTCTTATACAGCAAGAAACATGAGCATGCCCAGAATAAAAGGACTGTGTTTCCTACTCATACAGACCATATCTAGTTGAACTCTGCTCATTAAACTGTAACAAACCACAGCATCTCTTACATAGATGATCTTTAGTTAATAGTGAAAATCATGTTGGGTTCGTGAACTGTGTAAATTCCTTTGAGCCGAAAAATCACAGGGTTTACCGAAAATGAACTCTTGCTTGTAGGAAGACAAAGAGCCTTTGGTTTAACTCCGTTTGTGAAGGGAAATTCAGACCAGTGTTCTCATCCATGAAACACAGTCTGTTTTAACGCAAATAGTATGGTCTTCTGTACAGATTCTACAATACAGCAAGAAATATGAGCATATCCAGAAAAAAAGAACTGTGTTTCCTATTCATACAGACCATATCTACTTAAACTCTGCTTATGAAACTGTAACAAACCAGACCATGTGTTACAGAGATGCTCTTTTGTTAATAGTTTAAAACGTGTTGGGTTCATGAACTGTTTAAATTCATTTGAGACGAAAAACCCCAGGGTTACCGGAAATGAACTCTTGTTTGTAGGAAGACACAGAGGCTTTGGTTTAACTCTGATTCTGAAAGAAAATTCAGACCAGTGTTCTCATCCATGAAACATACTCTGTTTTAACGCAAGAAGCATCCTCTTCTTTCCAGAGTCTGCCATAAAGCAAGAAATATTAGCATGTCCAGAAAAAAAGAACTGTGTCTCCTACTCATACGGACCATATCTAGTTGAACTCTGCTTATGAAACTGTAACAAACCACAGCATCTCTTACCTAGATGCTCTTTAGTTAATAGTGAAAAACGTATTGGGTTCATGAACTGTGTAAATTCATTTGAGCCGAAAAATCACTGGGTTTACCGGAAATGAACTCTTGCTTGTAGGAAGACACAGAGGCTTTGGTTTCACTCCGTTTGTGAAGGGAAATTCAGGCCAGAGTTCTCATCTATGAAACACACTCTATTTTAAAGCAATAAGCATGCTCTTCTTTCCAGCATCACTTATACAGCAAGAAACATGAGCATGCCCAGAAAAAAAGAACTGTGTTTCCTACTCATACAGACCATATCTAGTTGAACTCTGCTCATTAAACTGTAACAAACGACAGCATCTCTTACATAGATGATCTTTAGTTAATAGTGAAAATCGTGTTGGGTTCGTGAACTGTGTAAATTCATTTGAGCCGAAAAATCACTGGGTTTACCGGAAATGAACTCTTGCTTGTCGGAAGACACAGAAGATTTGCTTTAACTCCGTTTGTGAAGGGAAATTCAGACCAGTGTTCTCATTCATGAAACATCCTCTGTTTTAATGCAAGAAGCATCCTCTTATTTCCAGAGTCCACAATACAGCAAGATATATGAGCATGTCCAGAAAAAAAGAACTGTGTTTCCTACTCAGACGGACCATATCTAGTTGAACTATGCACATTAAACTGTAACAAACCACAGCATCTCTTACATAGATGCTGTGTAGTTAATAGTGAAAATCGTGTTGTGTTCGTGTTCTGTGTAAAATCATTTGAGCCAAAAAATCACTGGGTTTAACGGAAATGAACTCTTGCTTATTGGAAGATAAAGAGCCTTTGGTTTAACTCTGTTTGTGAAGGGAAATTCAGACCAGTGTTCTCATCCATGAAACACCCTCTGTTTTAATGCAAGAAGCATCCTGTTCTGTCAAGAATCTGCAATACAGCAAGAAATATGAGCATGTCCAGAAAAAATGAACTGTGTTTCCTACTCATACGGACCATATCTAGTTGAACTCTTATTATGAAACTGTAACAAACGACAGCATCTCTTACATAGATGCTCTTTAGTTAATAGTGAAAAACGTGTTTGGTTCGTGAACTGTGTAAATTCATTTGAGCTGAAAAATCCCTGGGGTAACCGGAAATGAACTCTTGCTTGTAGGAAGACACAGAGCCTTTGGTTTAACTCCGTTTCTTATGGAAAATTCAGACCAGTGTTCTCATCCATGAAACATACTCTGTTTTAACGAGAGAAGCATGCTCTTCTTTCCAGCATCTCCAATACAGCAAGCAACATGAGCATGCTCAGAAAAAAAGAACTGTTTCTTACTCATACAGACCATATCCAGTTAAACTTTGCTTATGATACTGTAACAAACCACAGCATCTCTTACAAAAATGCTCTTTCATTTATAGTGAAAAACGTGTTGTGTTCGTGAACTGTGTAAATTCATTTGAGCCGAAAAATCACTGGGTTTACCGGAAATGAACTCTTGCTTGTAGGAAGACACAGAGGATTTGCTTTAACTCCGTTTGTGAAGGGAAATTCAGACCAGTGTTCTCATCCATGAAACATCCTCTGTTTTAATGCAAGAAGCATCCTCTTATTTCCAGAGTCCACAATACAGCAAGATATATGAGCATGTCCAGATAAAAGAACTGTGTTTCCTACTCATACGAACCATATCTAGTTGAACTCTGCACATTAAACTGTAACAAACCACAGCATTTCTTACATATATGCTGTTTAGTTAATAGTGAAAATCGTGTTGGGTTCGTGAACTGTGTAAATTCATTTGTGCCGAAAAATCACTGGGTTTACCGGAAATGAACTCTTGCTTGTAGGAAGACAAAGAGCCTTTGGTTTAACTCCGTTTGTGAAGGGAAATTCAGACCAGTGTTCTCATCCATGAATCACCCTCTGTTTTAATGCAAGAAGCATCCTCTTCTGTCCGGAATCTGCAATACAGCAAGAAATATGAGCATGTCCAGAAAAAATGAACTGTGTTTCCTACTCATACGGACCATAACTAGTTGAACTCTGATTATGAAACTGTAACAAACTACAGCATCTCTTACATAGATGCTCTTTAGTTAATAGTGAAGAACGTGTTTGGTTCGTGAACTGTGTAAATTCCTTTGAGCCGAAAAATCACTGGGCTTACCGGAAATGAACTCTTGGTTGTAGGAAGACACAGAGCCTTTGGTTTAACTCCGTATCTGATCGAAAATTCAGACCGGTGTTCTCATCCATGAAACATACTCTGTTTTAACGCAAGAAGCATGCTCTTCTTTGCCGCGTCTCCAATAGAGCAAGAAACATGAGCATGCCCAGAAAAAAAGAACTGTGTTTCTTACTCATACGGACCATATCCAGTTTAACTCTGAATATGAAACTGTAACAAACCACAGCATCCTTTACAAAAATGCTCTATCATTTATAGTGAAAAACGTGTTGGGTTCGTGAACTGCTTAAATTCATTTGAGCCGAAAAACTCCTGGGTTTACCGGAAATGAACTCTTGCTTGTAGGAAGACACAGAGGCTGGTTTAACTCCGTTTGTGAAGGGAAATTCACACCAGTGTTCTCATCCATGAAACACCCTCTGTTTTAACGCAAGAAGCATCCTCTTCTTTCCAGAGTCTGCCATACAGCAAGAAATATGAGCATGTCCAGAAAAAAAGAACTGTGTCTCCTACTCATACAGACCATATCTAGTTGAACTCTGCTTATGAAACTGTAAGAAACCACAGCATCTTTTACATAGATGCTCTTTAGTTAATAATGAAATACGTATTGGGTTCATGATCTGTGTAAATTCATTTGAGCCGAAAAATCACTGGGTTTACCGCAAATGAACTCTTGCTTGTAGGAACACAGAGGCTTTGGTTTCACTCCGTTTGTGAAGGCAAATTCAGACCAGAGTTCTCAGCTATGAAACACACTCTGTTTTAAAGCAAGAAGCATGCTATTCTTTCCCGCATCTCTTATACAGCAAGAAACATGAGCATGCCCAGAAAAAAAGGACTGTGTTTCCTACTCATACAGACCATATCTAGTTGAACTCTGCTCATTAAACTGTAACAAACCACAGCATCTCTTACATAGATGATCTTTAGTTAATAGTGAAAATCATGTTGGGTTCGTGAACTGTGTAAATGCATTTGAGCTGAAAAATCACAGGGTTTACCGAAAATGAACTCTTGCTTGTAGGAAGACAAAGAGCCTTTGGTTTAACTCCGTTTGTGAAGGGAAATTCAGACCAGTGTTCTCATCCATGAAACACAGTCTGTTTTAACGCAAATAGTATGGTCTTCTGTACAGATTCTACAATACAGCAAGAAATATGAGCATATCCAGAAAAAAAGAACTGTGTTTCCTATTCATACAGACCATATCTACTGAAACTCTGCTTATGAAACTGTAACAAACCAGACCATGTGTTACAGAGATGCTCTTTTGTTAATAGTTTAAAACGTGTTGGGTTCATGAACTGTGTAAATTCATTTGAGACGAAAAACCCCAGGGTTACCGGAAATGAAATCTTGTTTGTAGGAAGACACAGAGGCTTTGGTTTAACTCTGATTCTGAAAGAAAATTCAGACCAGTGTTCTCATCCATGAAACATACTCTGTTTTAACGCAAGAAGCATCCTCTTCTTTCCAGAGTCTGCCATACAGCAAGAAATATTAGCATGTCCAGAAAAAAAGAACTGTGTCTCCTACTCATACGGACCATATCTAGTTGAACTCTGCTTATGAAACTGTAACAAACCACAGCATCTCTTACCTAGATGCTCTTTAGTTAATAGTGAAAAACGTATTGGGTTCATGAACTGTGTAAATTCATTTGAGCCGAAAAATCACTGGGTTTACCGGAAATGAACTCTTGCTTGTAGGAAGACACAGAGGCTTTGGTTTCACTCCGTTTGTGAAGGGAAATTCAGGCCAGAGTTCTCATCTATGAAACACACTCTATTTTAAAGCAATAAGCATGCTCTTCTTTCCAGCATCACTTATACAGCAAGAAACATGAGCATGCCCAGAAAAAAAGAACTGTGTTTCCTACTCATACAGACCATATCTAGTTGAACTCTGCTCATTAAACTGTAACAAACGACAGCATCTCTTACATAGATGATCTTTAGTTAATAGTGAAAATCGTGTTGGGTTCGTGAACTGTGTAAATTCATTTGAGCCTAAAAATCACTGGGTTTACCGGAAATGAACTCTTGCTTGTCGGAAGACACAGAAGAGTTGCTTTAACTCCGTTTGTGAAGGGAAATTCAGACCAGTGTTCTCATTCATGAAACATCCTCTGTTTTAATGCAAGAAGCATCCTCTTATTTCCAGAGTCCACAATACAGCAAGATATATGAGCATGTCCAGAAAAAAAGAACTGTGTTTCCTACTCAGACGGACCATATCTAGTTGAACTATGCACATTAAACTGTAACAAACCACAGCATCTCTTACATAGATGCTGTGTAGTTAATAGTGAAAATCGTGTTGTGTTCGTGTTCTGTGTAAAATCATTTGAGCCAAAAAATCACTGGGTTTAACGGAAATGAACTCTTGCTTATTGGAAGATAAAGAGCCTTTGGTTTAACTCTGTTTGTGAAGGGAAATTCAGACCAGTGTTCTCATCCATGAAACACCCTCTGTTTTAATGCAAGAAGCATCCTGTTCTGTCAAGAATCTGCAATACAGCAAGAAATATGAGCATGTCCAGAAAAAATGAACTGTGTTTCCTACTCATACGGACCATATCTAGTTGAACTCTTATTATGAAACTGTAACAAACGACAGCATCTCTTACATAGATGCTCTTTAGTTAATAGTGAAAAACGTGTTTGGTTCGTGAACTGTGTAAATTCATTTGAGCTGAAAAATCCCTGGGGTAACCGGAAATGAACTCTTGCTTGTAGGAAGACACAGAGCCTTTGGTTTAACTCCGTTTCTTATGGAAAATTCAGACCAGTGTTCTCATCCATGAAACATACTCTGTTTTAACGAGAGAAGCATGCTCTTCTTTCCAGCATCTCCAATACAGCAAGAAACATGAGCATGCTCAGAAAAAAAGAACTGTTTCTTACTCATACAGACCATATCCAGTTAAACTTTGCTTATGATACTGTAACAAACCACAGCATCTCTTACAAAAATGCTCTTTCATTTATAGTGAAAAACGTGTTGTGTTCGTGAACTGTGTAAATTCATTTGAGCCGAAAAATCACTGGGTTTACCGGAAATGAACTCTTGCTTGTAGGAAGACACAGAGGATTTGCTTTAACTCCGTTTGTGAAGGGAAATTCAGACCAGTGTTCTCATCCATGAAACATCCTCTGTTTTAATGCAAGAAGCATCCTCTTATTTCCAGAGTCCACAATACAGCAAGATATATGAGCATGTCCAGATAAAAGAACTGTGTTTCCTACTCATATGAACCATATCTAGTTGAACTCTGCACATTAAACTGTAACAAACCACAGCATTTCTTACATATATGCTGTTTAGTTAATAGTGAAAATCGTGTTGGGTTCGTGAACTGTGTAAATTCATTTGTGCCGAAAAATCACTGGGTTTACCGGAAATGAACTCTTGCTTGTAGGAAGACAAAGAGCCTTTGGTTTAACTCCGTTTGTGAAGGGAAATTCAGACCAGTGTTCTCATCCATGAATCACCCTCTGTTTTAATGCAAGAAGCATCCTCTTCTGTCCGGAATCTGCAATACAGCAAGAAATATGAGCATGTCCAGAAAAAATGAACTGTGTTTCCTACTCATACGGACCATAACTAGTTGAACTCTGATTATGAAACTGTAACAAACTACAGCATCTCTTACATAGATGCTCTTTAGTTAATAGTGAAGAACGTGTTTGGTTCGTGAACTGTGTAAATTCCTTTGAGCCGAAAAATCACTGGGCTTACCGGAAATGAACTCTTGGTTGTAGGAAGACACAGAGCCTTTGGTTTAACTCCGTATCTGATCGAAAATTCAGACCGGTGTTCTCATCCATGAAACATACTCTGTTTTAACGCAAGAAGCATGCTCTTCTTTGCCGCGTCTCCAATACAGCAAGAAACATGAGCATGCCCAGAAAAAAAGAACTGTGTTTCTTACTCATACGGACCATATCCAGTTTAACTCTGAATATGAAACTGTAACAAACCACAGCATCCTTTACAAAAATGCTCTATCATTTATAGTGAAAAACGTGTTGGGTTCGTGAACTGCTTAAATTCATTTGAGCCGAAAAACTCCTGGGTTTACCGGAAATGAACTCTTGCTTGTAGGAACACAGAGGGTTTGGTTTCACTCCGTTTGTGAAGGCAAATTCAGACCAGAGTTCTCATCTATGAAACACACTCTGTTTTAAAGCAAGAAGCATGCTCTTCTTTCCCGCATCTCTTATACAGCAAGAAACATGAGCATGCCCAGAAAAAAAGGACTGTGTTTCCTACTCATACAGACCATATCTAGTTGAACTCTGCTCATTAAACTGTAACAAACCACAGCATCTCTTACATAGATGATCTTTAGTTAATAGTGAAAATCATGTTGGGTTCGTGAACTGTGTAAATGCATTTGAGCTGAAAAATCACAGGGTTTACCGAAAATGAACTCTTGCTTGTAGGAAGACAAAGAGCCTTTGGTTTACCTCCGTTTGTGAAGGGAAATTCAGACCTGTGTTCTCATCCATGAAACACAGTCTGTTTTAACGCAAATAGTATGGTCTTCTGTACAGATTCTACAATACAGCAAGAAATATGAGCATATCCAGAAAAAAAGAACTGTGTTTCCTATTCATACAGACCATATCTACTTAAACTCTGCTTATGAAACTGTAACAAACCAGACCATGTGTTACAGAGATGCTCTTTTGTTAATAGTTTAAAACGTGTTGGGTTCATGAACTGTGTAAATTCATTTGAGACGAAAAACCCCAGGGTTACCGGAAATGAAATCTTGTGTGTAGGAAGACACAGAGGCTTTGGTTTAACTCTGATTCTGAAAGAAAATTCAGACCAGTGTTCTCATCCATGAAACATACTCTGTTTTAACGCAAGAAGCATCCTCTTCTTTCCAGAGTCTGCCATACAGCAAGAAATATTAGCATGTCCAGAAAAAAAGAACTGTGTCTCCTACTCATACGGACCATATCTAGTTGAACTCTGCTTATGAAACTGTAACAAACCACAGCATCTCTTACCTAGATGCTCTTTAGTTTATAGTGAAAAACGTATTGGGTTCATGAACTGTGTAAATTCATTTGAGCCGAAAAATCACTGGGTTTACCGGAAATGAACTCTTGCTTGTAGGAAGACACAGAGGCTTTGGTTTCACTCCGTTTGTGAAGGGAAATTCAGACCAGAGTTCTCATCTATGAAACACACTCTATTTTAAAGCAAGAAGCATGCTCTTCTTTCCAGCATCACTTATACAGCAAGAAACATGAGCATGCCCAGAAAAAAAGAACTGTGTTTCCTACTCATACAGACCATATCTAGTTGAACTCTGCTCATTAAACTGTAACAAACGACAGCATCTCTTACATAGATGATCTTTAGATAATATTGAAAATCATGTTGGATTCGTGAACTGTGTAAATGCATTTGAGCCGAAAAATCACTGGGTTTACCGGAAATGAACTCTTCCTTGTAGGAAGACGCAGAGGCTTTGGTTCACTCTGTTTGTGAAGGGAAATTCAGACCAGAGTTCTCATCCATGAAACACACTCTGTTTTAACGAAAAGAGTATGCTCTTCTTTCCAGCGTCTCCAATACAGCAGGAAACATGAGCAAGCCCAGAAAAAAAGAACTGAGTTTCCTACTCATACGGACCATATCTAGTTGAACTCTGCACATTAAACTGTAACAAACCACAGCATCTCTTACATAGATGCTGTGTAGTTAATAGTGAAAATCGTGTTGGGTTCGTGAACTGTGTAAATTCATTTGAGACGAAAAATCACTGGGTTTACCGGAAATGAACTCTTGCTTGTCGGAAGACACAGAAGATTTGCTTTAACTACGTTTGTGAAGGGAAATTCAGACCAGTGTTCTCATTCATGAAACATCCTCTGTTTTAATGCAAGAAGCATCCTCTTATTTCCAGAGTCCACAATACAGCAAGATATATGAGCATGTCCAGAAAAAAAGAACTGTGTTTCCTACTCAGACGGACCATATCTAGTTGAACTATGCACATTAAACTGTAACAAACCACAGCATCTCTTACATAGATGCTGTGTAGTTAATAGTGAAAATCGTGTTGGGTTCGTGAACTGTTTAAAATCATTTGAGCCAAAAAATCACTGGGTTTAACGGAAATGAACTCTTGCTTATTGGAAGAAAAAGAGCCTTTGGTAAAACTCTGTTTGTGAAGGGAAATTCAGACCAGTGTTCTCATCCATGAAACACCCTCTGTTTTAATGCAAGAAGCATCCTGTTCTGTCAAGAATCTGCAATACAGCAAGAAATATGAGCATGTCCAGAAAAAATGAACTGTGTTTCCTACTCATACGGACCATATCTAGTTGAACTCTTATTATGAAACTGTAACAAACGACAGCATCTCTTACATAGATATATCAGACCAGTGTTCTCATCCATGAAACATCCTCTGTTTTAATGCAAGAAGCATCCTCTTATTTCCAGAGTCCACAATACAGCAAGATATATGAGCATGTCCAGATAAAAGAACTGTGTTTCCTACTCATACGGACCATAACTAGTTGAACTCTGATTATGAAACTGTAACAAACTACAGCATCTCTTACATAGATGCTCTTTAGTTAATAGTGAAGAACGTGTTTGGTTCATGAACTGTGTAAATTCCTTTGAGCCGAAAAATCACTGGGCTTACCGGAAATGAACTCTTGGTTGTAGGAAGACACAGAGCCTTTGGTTTAACTCCGTATCTGATCGAAAATTCAGACCGGTGTTCTCATCCATGAAACATACTCTGTTTTAACGCAAGAAGCATGCTCTTCTTTGCCGCGTCTCCAATACAGCAAGAAACATGAGCATGCCCAGAAAAAAAGAACTGTGTTTCTTACTCATACGGACCATATCCAGTTTAACTCTGAATATGAAACTGTAACAAACCACAGCATCCTTTACAAAAATGCTCTATCATTTATAGTGAAAAACGTGTTGGGTTCGTGAACTGCTTAAATTCATTTGAGCCGAAAAACTCCTGGGTTTACCGGAAATGAACTCTTGCTTGTAGGAAGACACAGAGGCTGGTTTAACTCCGTTTGTGAAGGGAAATTCACACCAGTGTTCTCATCCATGAAACACCCTCTCTTTTAACGCAAGAAGCATGCTCTTCTTTCCAGAGTCTGCCATACAGCAAGAAATATGAGCATGTCCAGAAAAAAAGAACTGTGTCTCCTACTCATACAGACCATATCTAGTTGAACTCTGCTTATGAAACTGTAAGAAACCACAGCATCTTTTACATAGATGCTCTTTAGTTAATAATGAAATACGTATTGGGTTCATGATCTGTGTAAATTCATTTGAGCCGAAAAATCACTGGGTTTACCGCAAATGAACTCTTGCTTGTAGGAACACAGAGGCTTTGGTTTCACTCCGTTTGTGAAGGCAAATTCAGACCAGAGTTCTCAGCTATTA
This sequence comes from Onychomys leucogaster, assembly GCA_949786385.1. NCBI lineage: Eukaryota > Metazoa > Chordata > Mammalia > Rodentia > Cricetidae > Onychomys > Onychomys leucogaster. The sequence goes on from CATKUP010000070.1 coordinate 1,091,003, forward strand.
AACACACTCTGTTTTAAAGCAAGAAGCATGCTCTTCTTTCCCGCATCTCTTATACAGCAAGAAACATGAGCATGCCCAGAAAAAAGGACTGTGTTTCCTACTCATACAGACCATATCTAGTTGAACTCTGCTCATTAAACTGTAACAAACCACAGCATCTCTTACATAGATGATCTTTAGTTAATACTGAAAATCATGTTGGGTTCGTGAACTGTGTAAATGCATTTGAGCTGAAAAATCACTGGGTTTACCGGAAATGAACTCTTGCTTGTAGGAAGACAAAGAGCCTTTGGTTTAACTCCGTTTGTGAAGGGAAATTCAGACCAGTGTTCTCATCCATGAAACACAGTCTGTTTTAACGCAATTAGTATGGTCTTCTGTACAGATTCTACAATACAGCAAGAAATATGAGCATATCCAGAAAAAAAGAACTGTGTTTCCTATTCATACAGACCATATCTACTTAAACTCTGCTTATGAAACTGTAACAATCCAGACCATGTGTTACAGAGATGCTCTTTTGTTAATAGTTTAAAACGTGTTGGGTTCATGAACTGTGTAAATTCATTTGAGACGAAAAACCCCAGGGTTACCGGAAATGAACTCTTGTTTGTAGGAAGACACAGAGGCTTTGGTTTAACTCTGATTCTGAAAGAAAATTCAGACCAGTGTTCTCATCCATGAAACATACTCTGTTTTAACGCAAGAAGCATCCTCTTCTTTCCAGAGTCTGCCATACAGCAAGAAATATTAGCATGTCCAGAAAAAAAGAACTGTGTCTCCTACTCATACGGACCATATCTAGTTGAACTCTGCTTATGAAACTGTAACAAACCACAGCATCTCTTACCTAGATGCTCTTTAGTTAATAGTGAAAAACGTATTGGGTTCATGAACTGTGTAAATTCATTTGAGCCGAAAAATCACTGGGTTTACCGGAAATGAACTCTTGCTTGTAGGAAGACACAGAGGCTTTGGTTTCACTCCGTTTGTGAAGGGAAATTCAGACCAGAGTTCTCATCTATGAAACACACTCTATTTTAAAGCAAGAAGCATGCTCTTCTTTCCAGCATCACTTATACAGCAAGAAACATGAGCATGCCCAGAAAAAAAGAACTGTGTTTCCTACTCATACAGACCATATCTAGTTGAACTCTGCTCATTAAACTATAACAAACGACAGCATCTCTTACATAGATGATCTTTAGTTAATATTGAAAATCATGTTGGATTCGTGAACTGTGTAAATGCATTTGAGCCGAAAAATCACTGGGTTTACCGGAAATGAACTCTTCCTTGTAGGAAGACGCAGAGGCTTTGGTTCACTCTGTTTGTGAAGGGAAATTCAGACCAGAGTTCTCATCCATGAAACACACTCTGTTTTAACGAAAAGAGTATGCTCTTCTTTCCAGCGTCTCCAATAAAGCAGGAAACATGAGCAAGCCCAGAAAAAAAGAACTGAGTTTCCTACTCATACGGACCATATCTAGTTGAACTCTGCACATTAAACTGTAACAAACCACAGCATCTCTTACATAGATGCTGTGTAGTTAATAGTGAAAATCGTGTTGGGTTCGTGAACTGTGTAAATTCATTTGAGACGAAAAATCACTGGGTTTACCGGAAATGAACTCTTGCTTGTCGGAAGACACAGAAGATTTGCTTTAACTCCGTTTGTGAAGGGAAATTCAGACCAGTGTTCTCATTCATGAAACATCCTCTGTTTTAATGCAAGAAGCATCCTGTTCTGTCAAGAATCTGCAATACAGCAAGAAATATGAGCATGTCCAGAAAAAATGAACTGTGTTTCCTACTCATACGGACCATATCTAGTTGAACTCTTATTATGAAACTGTAACAAACGACAGCATCTCTTACATAGATATATCAGACCAGTGTTCTCATCCATGAAACATCCTCTGTTTTAATGCAAGAAGCATCCTCTTATTTCCAGAGTCCACAATACAGCAAGATATATGAGCATGTCCAGATAAAAGAACTGTGTTTCCTACTCATACGGACCATAACTAGTTGAACTCTGATTATGAAACTGTAACAAACTACAGCATCTCTTACATAGATGCTCTTTAGTTAATAGTGAAGAACGTGTTTGGTTCATGAACTGTGTAAATTCCTTTGAGCCGAAAAATCACTGGGCTTACCGGAAATGAACTCTTGGTTGTAGGAAGACACAGAGCCTTTGGTTTAACTCCGTATCTGATCGAAAATTCAGACCGGTGTTCTCATCCATGAAACATACTCTGTTTTAACGCAAGAAGCATGCTCTTCTTTGCCGCGTCTCCACTACAGCAAGAAACATGAGCATGCCCAGAAAAAAAGAACTGTGTTTCTTACTCATACGGACCATATCCAGTTTAACTCTGAATATGAAACTGTAACAAACCACAGCATCCTTTACAAAAATGCTCTATCATTTATAGTGAAAAACGTGTTGGGTTCGTGAACTGCTTAAATTCATTTGAGCCGAAAAACTCCTGGGTTTACCGGAAATGAACTCTTGCTTGTAGGAAGACACAGAGGCTGGTTTAACTCCGTTTGTGAAGGGAAATTCACACCAGTGTTCTCATCCATGAAACACCCTCTGTTTTAACGCAAGAAGCATGCTCTTCTTTCCAGAGTCTGCCATACAGCAAGAAATATGAGCATGTCCAGAAAAAAAGAACTGTGTCTCCTACTCATACAGACCATATCTAGTTGAACTCTGCTTATGAAACTGTAAGAAACCACAGCATCTTTTACATAGATGCTCTTTAGTTAATAATGAAATACGTATTGGGTTCATGATCTGTGTAAATTCATTTGAGCCGAAAAATCACTGGGTTTACCGCAAATGAACTCTTGCTTGTAGGAACACAGAGGCTTTGGTTTCACTCCGTTTGTGAAGGCAAATTCAGACCAGAGTTCTCAGCTATGAAACACACTCTGTTTTAAAGCAAGAAGCATGCTCTTCTTTCCCGCATCTCTTATACAGCAAGAAACATGAGCATGCCCAGAAAAAAAGGACTGTGTTTCCTACTCATACAGACCATATCTAGTTGAACTCTGCTCATTAAACTGTAACAAACCACAGCATCTCTTACATAGATGATCTTTAGTTAATAGTGAAAATCATGTTGGGTTCGTGAACTGTGTAAATGCATTTGAGCTGAAAAATCACAGGGTTTACCGAAAATGAACTCTTGCTTGTAGGAAGACAAAGAGCCTTTGGTTTAACTCCGTTTGTGAAGGGAAATTCAGACCAGTGTTCTCATCCATGAAACACAGTCTGTTTTAACGCAATTAGTATGGTCTTCTGTACAGATTCTACAATACAGCAAGAAATATGAGCATATCCAGAAAAAAAGAACTGTGTTTCCTATTCATACAGACCATATCTACTTAAACTCTGCTTATGAAACTGTAACAATCCAGACCATGTGTTACAGAGATGCTCTTTTGTTAATAGTTTAAAACGTGTTGGGTTCATGAACTGTGTAAATTCATTTGAGACGAAAAACCCCAGGGTTACCGGAAATGAACTCTTGTTTGTAGGAAGACACAGAGGCTTTGGTTTAACTCTGATTCTGAAAGAAAATTCAGACCAGTGTTCTCATCCATGAAACATACTCTGTTTTAACGCAAGAAGCATCCTCTTCTTTCCAGAGTCTGCCATACAGCAAGAAATATTAGCATGTCCAGAAAAAAAGAACTGTGTCTCCTACTCATACGGACCATATCTAGTTGAACTCTGCTTATGAAACTGTAACAAACCACAGCATCTCTTACCTAGATGCTCTTTAGTTAATAGTGAAAAACGTATTGGGTTCATGAACTGTGTAAATTCATTTGAGCCGAAAAATCACTGGGTTTACCGGAAATGAACTCTTGCTTGTAGGAAGACACAGAGGCTTTGGTTTCACTCCGTTTGTGAAGGGAAATTCAGACCAGAGTTCTCATCTATGAAACACACTCTATTTTAAAGCAAGAAGCATGCTCTTCTTTCCAGCATCACTTATACAGCAAGAAACATGAGCATGCCCAGAAAAAAAGAACTGTGTTTCCTACTCATACAGACCATATCTAGTTGAACTCTGCTCATTAAACTGTAACAAACGACAGCATCTCTTACATAGATGATCTTTAGTTAATATTGAAAATCATGTTGGATTCGTGAACTGTGTAAATGCATTTGAGCCGAAAAATCACTGGGTTTACCGGAAATGAACTCTTCCTTGTAGGAAGACGCAGAGGCTTTGGTTCACTCTGTTTGTGAAGGGAAATTCAGACCAGAGTTCTCATCCATGAAACACACTCTGTTTTAACGAAAAGAGTATGCTCTTCTTTCCAGCGTCTCCAATAAAGCAGGAAACATGAGCAAGCCCAGAAAAAAAGAACTGAGTTTCCTACTCATACGGACCATATCTAGTTGAACTCTGCACATTAAACTGTAACAAACCACAGCATCTCTTACATAGATGCTGTGTAGTTAATAGTGAAAATCGTGTTGGGTTCGTGAACTGTGTAAATTCATTTGAGACGAAAAATCACTGGGTTTACCGGAAATGAACTCTTGCTTGTCGGAAGACACAGAAGATTTGCTTTAACTCCGTTTGTGAAGGGAAATTCAGACCAGTGTTCTCATTCATGAAACATCCTCTGTTTTAATGCAAGAAGCATCCTCTTATTTCCAGAGTCCACAATACAGCAAGATATATGAGCATGTCCAGAAAAAAAGAACTGTGTTTCCTACTCAGACGGACCATATCTAGTTGAACTATGCACATTAAACTGTAACAAACCACAGCATCTCTTACATAGATGCTGTGTAGTTAATAGTGAAAATCGTGTTGGGTTTGTGAACTGTTTAAAATCATTTGAGCCAAAAAATCACTGGGTTTAACGGAAATGAACTCTTGCTTATTGGAAGAAAAAGAGCCTTTGGTTTAACTCTGTTTGTGAAGGGAAATTCAGACCAGTGTTCTCATCCATGAAACACCCTCTGTTTTAATGCAAGAAGCATCCTGTTCTGTCAAGAATCTGCAATACAGCAAGAAATATGAGCATGTCCAGAAAAAAAGAACTGTGTTTCCTACTCATACAGACCATATCTAGTTGAACTCTGCTCATTAAACTATAACAAACGACAGCATCTCTTACATAGATGATCTTTAGTTAATATTGAAAATCATGTTGGATTCGTGAACTGTGTAAATGCATTTGAGCCGAAAAATCACTGGGTTTACCGGAAATGAACTCTTCCTTGTAGGAAGACGCAGAGGCTTTGGTTCACTCTGTTTGTGAAGGGAAATTCAGACCAGAGTTCTCATCCATGAAACACACTCTGTTTTAACGAAAAGAGTATGCTCTTCTTTCCAGCGTCTCCAATAAAGCAGGAAACATGAGCAAGCCCAGAAAAAAAGAACTGAGTTTCCTACTCATACGGACCATATCTAGTTGAACTCTGCACATTAAACTGTAACAAACCACAGCATCTCTTACATAGATGCTGTGTAGTTAATAGTGAAAATCGTGTTGGGTTCGTGAACTGTGTAAATTCATTTGAGACGAAAAATCACTGGGTTTACCGGAAATGAACTCTTGCTTGTCGGAAGACACAGAAGATTTGCTTTAACTCCGTTTGTGAAGGGAAATTCAGACCAGTGTTCTCATTCATGAAACATCCTCTGTTTTAATGCAAGAAGCATCCTGTTCTGTCAAGAATCTGCAATACAGCAAGAAATATGAGCATGTCCAGAAAAAATGAACTGTGTTTCCTACTCATACGGACCATATCTAGTTGAACTCTTATTATGAAACTGTAACAAACGACAGCATCTCTTACATAGATATATCAGACCAGTGTTCTCATCCATGAAACATCCTCTGTTTTAATGCAAGAAGCATCCTCTTATTTCCAGAGTCCACAATACAGCAAGATATATGAGCATGTCCAGATAAAAGAACTGTGTTTCCTACTCATACGGACCATAACTAGTTGAACTCTGATTATGAAACTGTAACAAACTACAGCATCTCTTACATAGATGCTCTTTAGTTAATAGTGAAGAACGTGTTTGGTTCATGAACTGTGTAAATTCCTTTGAGCCGAAAAATCACTGGGCTTACCGGAAATGAACTCTTGGTTGTAGGAAGACACAGAGCCTTTGGTTTAACTCCGTATCTGATCGAAAATTCAGACCGGTGTTCTCATCCATGAAACATACTCTGTTTTAACGCAAGAAGCATGCTCTTCTTTGCCGCGTCTCCACTACAGCAAGAAACATGAGCATGCCCAGAAAAAAAGAACTGTGTTTCTTACTCATACGGACCATATCCAGTTTAACTCTGAATATGAAACTGTAACAAACCACAGCATCCTTTACAAAAATGCTCTATCATTTATAGTGAAAAACGTGTTGGGTTCGTGAACTGCTTAAATTCATTTGAGCCGAAAAACTCCTGGGTTTACCGGAAATGAACTCTTGCTTGTAGGAAGACACAGAGGCTGGTTTAACTCCGTTTGTGAAGGGAAATTCACACCAGTGTTCTCATCCATGAAACACCCTCTGTTTTAACGCAAGAAGCATGCTCTTCTTTCCAGAGTCTGCCATACAGCAAGAAATATGAGCATGTCCAGAAAAAAAGAACTGTGTCTCCTACTCATACAGACCATATCTAGTTGAACTCTGCTTATGAAACTGTAAGAAACCACAGCATCTTTTACATAGATGCTCTTTAGTTAATAATGAAATACGTATTGGGTTCATGATCTGTGTAAATTCATTTGAGCCGAAAAATCACTGGGTTTACCGCAAATGAACTCTTGCTTGTAGGAACACAGAGGCTTTGGTTTCACTCCGTTTGTGAAGGCAAATTCAGACCAGAGTTCTCAGCTATGAAACACACTCTGTTTTAAAGCAAGAAGCATGCTATTCTTTCCCGCATCTCTTATACAGCAAGAAACATGAGCATGCCCAGAAAAAAAGGACTGTGTTTCCTACTCATACAGACCATATCTAGTTGAACTCTGCTCATTAAACTGTAACAAACCACAGCATCTCTTACATAGATGATCTTTAGTTAATACTGAAAATCATGTTGGGTTCGTGAACTGTGTAAATGCATTTGAGCTGAAAAATCACTGGGTTTACCGGAAATGAACTCTTGCTTGTAGGAAGACAAAGAGCCTTTGGTTTAACTCCGTTTGTGAAGGGAAATTCAGACCAGTGTTCTCATCCATGAAACACAGTCTGTTTTAACGCAATTAGTATGGTCTTCTGTACAGATTCTACAATACAGCAAGAAATATGAGCATATCCAGAAAAAAAGAACTGTGTTTCCTATTCATACAGACCATATCTACTTAAACTCTGCTTATGAAACTGTAACAATCCAGACCATGTGTTACAGAGATGCTCTTTTGTTAATAGTTTAAAACGTGTTGGGTTCATGAACTGTGTAAATTCATTTGAGACGAAAAACCCCAGGGTTACCGGAAATGAACTCTTGTTTGTAGGAAGACACAGAGGCTTTGGTTTAACTCTGATTCTGAAAGAAAATTCAGACCAGTGTTCTCATCCATGAAACATACTCTGTTTTAACGCAAGAAGCATCCTCTTCTTTCCAGAGTCTGCCATACAGCAAGAAATATTAGCATGTCCAGAAAAAAAGAACTGTGTCTCCTACTCATACGGACCATATCTAGTTGAACTCTGCTTATGAAACTGTAACAAACCACAGCATCTCTTACCTAGATGCTCTTTAGTTAATAGTGAAAAACGTATTGGGTTCATGAACTGTGTAAATTCATTTGAGCCGAAAAATCACTGGGTTTACCGGAAATGAACTCTTGCTTGTAGGAAGACACAGAGGCTTTGGTTTCACTCCGTTTGTGAAGGGAAATTCAGACCAGAGTTCTCATCTATGAAACACACTCTATTTTAAAGCAAGAAGCATGCTCTTCTTTCCAGCATCACTTATACAGCAAGAAACATGAGCATGCCCAGAAAAAAAGAACTGTGTTTCCTACTCATACAGACCATATCTAGTTGAACTCTGCTCATTTAACTGTAACAAACGACAGCATCTCTTACATAGATGATCTTTAGTTAATATTGAAAATCATGTTGGATTCGTGAACTGTGTAAATGCATTTGAGCCGAAAAATCACTGGGTTTACCGGAAATGAACTCTTCCTTGTAGGAAGACGCAGAGGCTTTGGTTCACTCTGTTTGTGAAGGGAAATTCAGACCAGAGTTCTCATCCATGAAACACACTCTGTTTTAACGAAAAGAGTATGCTCTTCTTTCCAGCGTCTCCAATAAAGCAGGAAACATGAGCAAGCCCAGAAAAAAAGAACTGAGTTTCCTACTCATACGGACCATATCTAGTTGAACTCTGCACATTAAACTGTAACAAACCACAGCATCTCTTACATAGATGCTGTGTAGTTAATAGTGAAAATCGTGTTGGGTTCGTGAACTGTGTAAATTCATTTGAGACGAAAAATCACTGGGTTTACCGGAAATGAACTCTTGCTTGTCGGAAGACACAGAAGATTTGCTTTAACTCCGTTTGTGAAGGGAAATTCAGACCAGTGTTCTCATTCATGAAACATCCTCTGTTTTAATGCAAGAAGCATCCTCTTATTTCCAGAGTCCACAATACAGCAAGATATATGAGCATGTCCAGAAAAAAAGAACTGTGTTTCCTACTCAGACGGACCATATCTAGTTGAACTATGCACATTAAACTGTAACAAACCACAGCATCTCTTACATAGATGCTGTGTAGTTAATAGTGAAAATCGTGTTGGGTTTGTGAACTGTTTAAAATCATTTGAGCCAAAAAATCACTGGGTTTAACGGAAATGAACTCTTGCTTATTGGAAGAAAAAGAGCCTTTGGTTTAACTCTGTTTGTGAAGGGAAATTCAGACCAGTGTTCTCATCCATGAAACACCCTCTGTTTTAATGCAAGAAGCATCCTGTTCTGTCAAGAATCTGCAATACAGCAAGAAATATGAGCATGTCCAGAAAAAATGAACTGTGTTTCCTACTCATACGGACCATATCTAGTTGAACTCTTATTATGAAACTGTAACAAACGACAGCATCTCTTACATAGATATATCAGACCAGTGTTTTCATCCATGAAACATCCTCTGTTTTAATGCAAGAAGCATCCTCTTATTTCCAGAGTCCACAATACAGCAAGATATATGAGCATGTCCAGATAAAAGAACTGTGTTTCCTACTCATACGGACCATAACTAGTTGAACTCTGATTATGAAACTGTAACAAACTACAGCATCTCTTACATAGATGCTCTTTAGTTAATAGTGAAGAACGTGTTTGGTTCATGAACTGTGTAAATTCCTTTGAGCCGAAAAATCACTGGGCTTACCGGAAATGAACTCTTGGTTGTAGGAAGACACAGAGCCTTTGGTTTATCTCCGTATCTGATCGAAAATTCAGACCGGTGTTCTCATCCATGAAACATACTCTGTTTTAACGCAAGAAGCATGCTCTTCTTTGCCGCGTCTCCAATACAGCAAGAAACATGAGCATGCCCAGAAAAAAAGAACTGTGTTTCTTACTCATACGGACCATATCCAGTTTAACTCTGAATATGAAACTGTAACAAACCACAGCATCCTTTACAAAAATGCTCTATCATTTATAGTGAAAAACGTGTTGGGTTCGTGAACTGCTTAAATTCATTTGAGCCGAAAAACTCCTGGGTTTACCGGAAATGAACTCTTGCTTGTAGGAAGACACAGAGGCTGGTTTAACTCCGTTTGTGAAGGGAAATTCACACCAGTGTTCTCATCCATGAAACACCCTCTGTTTTAACGCAAGAAGCATCCTCTTCTTTCCAGAGTCTGCCATACAGCAAGAAATATGAGCATGTCCAGAAAAAAAGAACTGTGTCTCCTACTCATACAGACCATATCTAGTTGAACTCTGCTTATGAAACTGTAAGAAACCACAGCATCTTTTACATAGATGCTCTTTAGTTAATAATGAAATACGTATTGGGTTCATGATCTGTGTAAATTCATTTGAGCCGAAAAATCACTGGGTTTACCGCAAATGAACTCTTGCTTGTAGGAACACAGAGGCTTTGGTTTCACTCCGTTTGTGAAGGCAAATTCAGAGCAGAGTTCTCAGCTATGAAACACACTCTGTTTTAAAGCAAGAAGCATGCTCTTCTTTCCCGAATCTCTTATACAGCAAGAAACATGAGCATGCCCAGAAAAAAAGGACTGTGTTTCCTACTCATACAGACCATATCTAGTTGAACTCTGCTCATTAAACTGTAACAAACCACAGCATCTCTTACATAGATGATCTTTAGTTAATACTGAAAATCATGTTGGGTTCGTGAACTGTGTAAATGCATTTGAGCTGAAAAATCACTGGGTTTACCGGAAATGAACTCTTGCTTGTAGGAAGACAAAGAGCCTTTGGTTTAACTCCGTTTGTGAAGGGAAATTCAGACCAGTGTTCTCATCCATGAAACACAGTCTGTTTTAACGCAATTAGTATGGTCTTCTGTACAGATTCTACAATACAGCAAGAAATATGAGCATATCCAGAAAAAAAGAACTGTGTTTCCTATTCATACAGACCATATCTACTTAAACTCTGCTTATGAAACTGTAACAATCCAGACCATGTGTTACAGAGATGCTCTTTTGTTAATAGTTTAAAACGTGTTGGGTTCATGAACTGTGTAAATTCATTTGAGACGAAAAACCCCAGGGTTACCGGAAATGAACTCTTGTTTGTAGGAAGACACAGAGGCTTTGGTTTAACTCTGATTCTGAAAGAAAATTCAGACCAGTGTTCTCATCCATGAAACATACTCTGTTTTAACGCAGGAAGCATCCTCTTCTTTCCAGAGTCTGCCATACAGCAAGAAATATTAGCATGTCCAGAAAAAAAGAACTGTGTCTCCTACTCATACGGACCATATCTAGTTGAACTCTGCTTATGAAACTGTAACAAACCACAGCATCTCTTACCTAGATGCTCTTTAGTTAATAGTGAAAAACGTATTGGGTTCATGAACTGTGTAAATTCATTTGAGCCGAAAAATCACTGGGTTTACCGGAAATGAACTCTTGCTTGTAGGAAGACACAGAGGCTTTGGTTTCACTCCGTTTGTGAAGGGAAATTCAGACCAGAGTTCTCATCTATGAAACACACTCTATTTTAAAGCAAGAAGCATGCTCTTCTTTCCAGCATCACTTATACAGCAAGAAACATGAGCATGCCCAGAAAAAAAGAACTGTGTTTCCTACTCATACAGACCATATCTAGTTGAACTCTGCTCATTTAACTGTAACAAACGACAGCATCTCTTACATAGATGATCTTTAGTTAATATTGAAAATCATGTTGGATTCGTGAACTGTGTAAATGCATTTGAGCCGAAAAATCACTGGGTTTACCGGAAATGAACTCTTCCTGTAGGAAGACACAGAGGCTTTGGTTCACTCTGTTTGTGAAGGGAAATTCAGACCAGAGTTCTCATCCATGAAACACACTCTGTTTTAACGAAAAGAGTATGCTCTTCTTTCCAGCATCTCCAATAAAGCAGGAAACATGAGCAAGCCCAGAAAAAAAGAACTGAGTTTCCTACTCATACGGACCATATCTAGTTGAACTCTGCACATTAAACTGTAACAAACCACAGCATCTCTTACATAGATGCTGTGTAGTTAATAGTGAAAATCGTGTTGGGTTCGTGAACTGTGTAAATTCATTTGAGACGAAAAATCACTGGGTTTACCGGAAATGAACTCTTGCTTGTCGGAAGACACAGAAGATTTGCTTTAACTCCGTTTGTGAAGGGAAATTCAGACCAGTGTTCTCATTCATGAAACATCCTCTGTTTTAATGCAAGAAGCATCCTCTTATTTCCAGAGTCCACAATACAGCAAGATATATGAGCATGTCCAGAAAAAAAGAACTGTGTTTCCTACTCAGACGGACCATATCTAGTTGAACTATGCACATTAAACTGTAACAAACCACAGCATCTCTTACATAGATGCTGTGTAGTTAATAGTGAAAATCGTGTTGGGTTCGTGAACTGTTTAAAATCATTTGAGCCAAAAAATCACTGGGTTTAACGGAAATGAACTCTTGCTTATTGGAAGAAAAAGAGCCTTTGGTTTAACTCTGTTTGTGAAGGGAAATTCAGACCAGTGTTCTCATCCATGAAACACCCTCTGTTTTAATGCAAGAAGCATCCTGTTCTGTCAAGAATCTGCAATACAGCAAGAAATATGAGCATGTCCAGAAAAAATGAACTGTGTTTCCTACTCATACGGACCATATCTAGTTGAACTCTTATTATGAAACTGTAACAAACGACAGCATCTCTTACATAGATGCTCTTTAGTTAATAGTGAAAAACGTGTTTGGTTCATGAACTGTGTAAATTCATTTGAGCTGAAAAATCCCTGGGGTAACCGGAAATGAACTCTTGCTTGTAGGAAGACACAGAGCCTTTGGTTTAACTCCGTTTCTTATGGAAAATTCAGACCAGTGTTCTCATCCATGAAACATACTCTGTTTTAACGAGAGAAGCATGCTCTTCTTTCCAGCATCTCCAATACAGCAAGAAACATGAGCATGCTCAGAAAAAAAGAACTGTTTCTTACTCATACAGACCATATCCAGTTAAACTTTGCTCATGATACTGTAACAAACCACAGCATCTATTACAAAAATTCTCTTTCATTTATAGTGAAAAACGTGTTGTGTTCGTGAACTGTGTAAATTCATTTGAGCCGAAAAATCACTGGGTTTACCGGAAATGAACTCTTGCTTGTAGGAAGACACAGAGGATTTGCTTTAACTCCGTTTGTGAAGGGAAATTCAGACCAGTGTTCTCATCCATGAAACATCCTCTGTTTTAATGCAAGAAGCATCCTCTTATTTCCAGAGTCCACAATACAGCAAGATATATGAGCATGTCCAGATAAAAGAACTGTGTTTCCTACTCATACGAACCATATCTAGTTGAACTAAGCTCATGAAAATGTAACAAACCACAGCATTTCTTACATATATGCTGTTTAGTTAATAGTGAAAATCGTGTTGGGTTCGTGAACTGTGTAAATTCATTTGTGCCGAAAAATCACTGGGTTTACCGGAAATGAACTCTTGCTTGTAGGAAGACAAAGAGCCTTTGGTTTAACTCTGTTTGTGAAGGGAAATTCAGACCAGTGTTCTCATCCATGAATCACCCTCTGTTTTAATGCAAGAAGCATCCTCTTCTGTCCGGAATCTGCAATACAGCAAGAAATATGAGCATGTCCAGAAAAAATGAACTGTGTTTCCTACTCATACGGACCATAACTAGTTGAACTCTGATTATGAAACTGTAACAAACTATAGCATCTCTTACATAGATGCTCTTTAGTTAATAGTGAAGAACGTGTTTGGTTCGTGAACTGTGTAAATTCCTTTGAGCCGAAAAATCACTGGGCTTACCGGAAATGAACACTTGGTTGTAGGAAGACACAGAGCCTTTGGTTTAACTCCATATCTGATCGAAAATTCAGACCGGTGTTCTCATCCATGAAACATCCTCTGTTTTAAAGCAAGAAGCATCCTCTTATTTCCAGAGTCCACAATACAGCAAGATATATGAGCATGTCCAGAAAAAAAGAACTGTGTTTCCTACTCAGACGGACCATATCTAGTTGAACTATGCACATTAAACTGTAACAAACCACAGCATCTCTTACATAGATGCGGTGTAGTTAATAGTGAAAATCGTGTTGGGTTCGTGAACTGTGTAAAATCATTTGAGCCAAAAAATCACTGGGTTTAACGGAAATGAACTCTTGCTTATTGGAAGATAAAGAGCCTTTGGTTTAACTCTGTTTGTGAAGGGAAATTCAGACCAGTGTTCTCATCCATGAAACACCCTCTGTTTTAATGCAAGAAGCATCCTGTTCTGTCAAGAATCTGCAATACAGCAAGAAATATGAGCATGTCCAGAAAAAATGAACTGTGTTTCCTACTCATACGGACCATATCTAGTTGAACTCTTATTATGAAACTGTAACAAAGGACAGCATCTCTTACATAGATGCTCTTTAGTTAATAGTGAAAAACGTGTTTGGTTCGTGAACTGTGTAAATTCATTTGAGCTGAAAAATCCCTGGGGTAACCGGAAATGAACTCTTGCTTGTAGGAAGACACAGAGCCTTTGGTTTAACTCCGTTTCTTATGGAAAATTCAGACCAGTGTTCTCATCCATGAAACATACTCTGTTTTAACGAGAGAAGCATGCTCTTCTTTCCAGCATCTCCAATACAGCAAGAAACATGAGCATGCTCAGAAAAAAAGAACTGTTTCTTACTCATACAGACCATATCCAGTTAAACTTTGCTCATGATACTGTAACAAACCACAGCATCTCTTACAAAAATTCTCTTTCATTTATAGTGAAAAACGTGTTGTGTTCGTGAACTGTGTAAATTCATTTGAGCCGAAAAATCAGTGGGTTTACCGGAAATGAACTCTTGCTTGTAGGAAGACACAGAGGATTTGCTTTAACTCCGTTTGTGAAGGGAAATTCAGACCAGTGTTCTCATCCATGAAACATCCTCTGTTTTAATGCAAGAAGCATCCTCTTATTTCCAGAGTCCACAATACAGCAAGATATATGAGCATGTCCAGATAAAAGAACTGTGTTTGTTTCCTACTCATACGAACCATATCTAGTTGAACTATGCTCATGAAAATGTAACAAACCCCAGCATTTCTTACATATATGCTGTTTAGTTAATAGTGAAAATCGTGTTGGGTTCGTGAACTGTGTAAATTCATTTGTGCCGAAAAATCACTGGGTTTACCGGAAATGAACTCTTGCTTGTAGGAAGACAAAGAGCCTTTGGTTTAACTCCGTTTGTGAAGGGAAATTCAGACCAGTGTTCTCATCCATGAAACACCCTCTGTTTTAATGCAAGAAGCATCCTGTTCTGTCAAGAATCTGCAATACAGCAAGAAATATGAGCATGTCCAGAAAAAATGAACTGTGTTTCCTACTCATACGGACCATATCTAGTTGAACTCTTATTATGAAACTGTAACAAACGACAGCATCTCTTACATAGATGCTCTTTAGTTAATAGTGAAAAACGTGTTTGGTTCGTGAACTGTGTAAATTCATTTGAGCTGAAAAATCCCTGGGGTAACCGGAAATGAACTCTTGCTTGTAGGAAGACACAGAGCCTTTGGTTTAACTCCGTTTCTTATGGAAAATTCAGACCAGTGTTCTCATCCATGAAACATACTCTGTTTTAACGAGAGAAGCATGCTCTTCTTTCCAGCATCTCCAATACAGCAAGAAACATGAGCATGCTCAGAAAAAAAGAACTGTTTCTTACTCATACAGACCATATCCAGTTAAACTTTGCTCATGATACTGTAACAAACCACAGCATCTCTTACAAAAATTCTCTTTCATTTATAGTGAAAAACGTGTTGTGTTCGTGAACTGTGTAAATTCATTTGAGCCGAAAAATCACTGGGTTTACCGGAAATGAACTCTTGCTTGTAGGAAGACACAGAGGATTTGCTTTAACTCCGTTTGTGAAGGGAAATTCAGACCAGTGTTCTCATCCATGAAACATCCTCTGTTTTAATGCAAGAAGCATCCTCTTATTTCCAGAGTCCACAATACAGCAAGATATATGAGCATGTCCAGATAAAAGAACTGTGTTTGTTTCCTACTCATACGAACCATATCTAGTTGAACTATGCTCATGAAAATGTAACAAACCCCAGCATTTCTTACATATATGCTGTTTAGTTAATAGTGAAAATCGTGTTGGGTTCGTGAACTGTGTAAATTCATTTGTGCCGAAAAATCACTGGGTTTACCGGAAATGAACTCTTGCTTGTAGGAAGACAAAGAGCCTTTGGTTTAACTCCGTTTGTGAAGGGAAATTCAGACCAGTGTTCTCATCCATGAAACACCCTCTGTTTTAATGCAAGAAGCATCCTGTTCTGTCAAGAATCTGCAATACAGCAAGAAATATGAGCATGTCCAGAAAAAATGAACTGTGTTTCCTACTCATACGGACCATATCTAGTTGAACTCTTATTATGAAACTGTAACAAACGACAGCATCTCTTACATAGATGCTCTTTAGTTAATAGTGAAAAACGTGTTTGGTTCGTGAACTGTGTAAATTCATTTGAGCTGAAAAATCCCTGGGGTAACCGGAAATGAACTCTTGCTTGTAGGAAGACACAGAGCCTTTGGTTTAACTCCGTTTCTTATGGAAAATTCAGACCAGTGTTCTCATCCATGAAACATACTCTGTTTTAACGAGAGAAGCATGCTCTTCTTTCCAGCATCTCCAATACAGCAAGAAACATGAGCATGCTCAGAAAAAAAGAACTGTTTCTTACTCATACAGACCATATCCAGTTAAACTTTGCTCATGATACTGTAACAAACCACAGCATCTATTACAAAAATTCTCTTTCATTTATAGTGAAAAACGTGTTGTGTTCGTGAACTGTGTAAATTCATTTGAGCCGAAAAATCACTGGGTTTACCGGAAATGAACTCTTGCTTGTAGGAAGACACAGAGGATTTGCTTTAACTCCGTTTGTGAAGGGAAATTCAGACCAGTGTTCTCATCCATGAAACATCCTCTGTTTTAATGCAAGAAGCATCCTCTTATTTCCAGAGTCCACAATACAGCAAGATATATGAGCATGTCCAGATAAAAGAACTGTGTTTCCTACTCATACGAACCATATCTAGTTGAACTAAGCTCATGAAAATGTAACAAACCACAGCATTTCTTACATATATGCTGTTTAGTTAATAGTGAAAATCGTGTTGGGTTCGTGAACTGTGTAAATTCATTTGTGCCGAAAAATCACTGGGTTTACCGGAAATGAACTCTTGCTTGTAGGAAGACAAAGAGCCTTTGGTTTTACTCTGTTTGTGAAGGGAAATTCAGACCAGTGTTCTCATCCATGAATCACCCTCTGTTTTAATGCAAGAAGCATCCTCTTCTGTCCGGAATCTGCAATACAGCAAGAAATATGAGCATGTCCAGAAAAAATGAACTGTGTTTCCTACTCATACGGACCATAACTAGTTGAACTCTGATTATGAAACTGTAACAAACTACAGCATCTTTTACATAGATGCTCTTTAGTTAATAGTGAAGAACGTGTTTGGTTCGTGAACTGTGTAAATTCCTTTGAGCCGAAAAATCACTGGGCTTACCGGAAATGAACTCTTGGTTGTAGGAAGACACAGAGCCTTTGGTTTAACTCCATATCTGATCGAAAATTCAGACCGGTGTTCTCATCCATGAAACATCCTCTGTTTTAAAGCAAGAAGCATCCTCTTATTTCCAGAGTCCACAATACAGCAAGATATATGAGCATGTCCAGAAAAAAAGAACTGTGTTTCCTACTCAGACGGACCATATCTAGTTGAACTATGCACATTAAACTGTAACAAACCACAGCATCTCTTACATAGATGCGGTGTAGTTAATAGTGAAAATCGTGTTGGGTTCGTGAACTGTGTAAAATCATTTGAGCCAAAAAATCACTGGGTTTAACGGAAATGAACTCTTGCTTATTGGAAGATAAAGAGCCTTTGGTTTAACTCTGTTTGTGAAGGGAAATTCAGACCAGTGTTCTCATCCATGAAACACCCTCTGTTTTAATGCAAGAAGCATCCTGTTCTGTCAAGAATCTGCAATACAGCAAGAAATATGAGCATGTCCAGAAAAAATGAACTGTGTTTCCTACTCATACGGACCATATCTAGTTGAACTCTTATTATGAAACTGTAACAAACGACAGCATCTCTTACATAGATGCTCTTTAGTTAATAGTGAAAAACGTGTTTGGTTCGTGAACTGTGTAAATTCATTTGAGCTGAAAAATCCCTGGGGTAACCGGAAATGAACTCTTGCTTGTAGGAAGACACAGAGCCTTTGGTTTAACTCCGTTTCTTATGGAAAATTCAGACCAGTGTTCTCATCCATGAAACATACTCTGTTTTAACGAGAGAAGCATGCTCTTCTTTCCAGCATCTCCAATACAGCAAGAAACATGAGCATGCTCAGAAAAAAAGAACTGTTTCTTACTCATACAGACCATATCCAGTTAAACTTTGCTTATGATACTGTAACAAACCACAGCATCTCTTACAAAAATGCTCTTTCATTTATAGTGAAAAACGTGTTGTGTTCGTGAACTGTGTAAATTCATTTGAGCCGAAAAATCACTGGGTTTACCGGAAATGAACTCTTGCTTGTAGGAAGACACAGAGGATTTGCTTTAACTCCGTTTGTGAAGGGAAATTCAGACCAGTGTTCTCATCCATGAAACATCCTCTGTTTTAATGCAAGAAGCATCCTCTTATTTCCAGAGTCCACAATACAGCAAGATATATGAGCATGTCCAGATAAAAGAACTGTGTTTCCTACTCATACAAACCATATCTAGTTGAACTATGCTCATGAAAATGTAACAAACCACAGCATTTCTTACATATATGCTGTTTAGTTAATAGTGAAAATCGTGTTGGGTTCGTGAACTGTGTAAATTCATTTGTGCCGAAAAATCACTGGGTTTACCGGAAATGAACTCTTGCTTGTAGGAAGACAAAGAGCCTTTGGTTTAACTCCGTTTGTGAAGGGAAATTCAGACCAGTGTTCTCATCCATGAATCACCCTCTGTTTTAATGCAAGAAGCATCCTCTTCTGTCCGGAATCTGCAATACAGCAAGAAATATGAGCATGTCCAGAAAAAATGAACTGTGTTTCCTACTCATATGGACCATAACTAGTTGAACTCTGATTATGAAACTGTAACAAACTACAGCATCTCTTACATAGATGCTCTTTAGTTAATAGTGAAGAACGTGTTTGGTTCGTGAACTGTGTAAATTCCTTTGAGCCGAAAAATCACTGGGCTTACCGGAAATGAACTCTTGGTTGTAGGAAGACACAGAGCCTTTGGTTTAACTCCGTATCTGATCGAAAATTCAGACCGGTGTTCTCATCCATGAAACATACTCTGTTTTAACGCAAGAAGCATGCTCTTCTTTGCCGCGTCTCCAATACAGCAAGAAACATGAGCATGCCCAGAAAAAAAGAACTGTGTTTCTTACTCATACGGACCATATCCAGTTTAACTCTGAATATGAAACTGTAACAAACCACAGCATCCTTTACAAAAATGCTCTATCATTTATAGTGAAAAACGTGTTGGGTTCGTGAACTGCTTAAATTCATTTGAGCCGAAAAACTCCTGGGTTTACCGGAAATGAACTCTTGCTTGTCGGAAGACACAGAGGCTGGTTTAACTCCGTTTGTGAAGGGAAATTCACACCAGTGTTCTCATCCATGAAACACCCTCTGTTTTAACGCAAGAAGCATCCTCTTCTTTCCAGAGTCTGCCATACAGCAAGAAATATGAGCATGTCCAGAAAAAAAGAACTGTGTCTCCTACTCATACAGACCATATCTAGTTGAACTCTGCTTATGAAACTGTAAGAAACCACAGCATCTTTTACATAGATGCTCTTTAGTTAATAATGAAATACGTATTGGGTTCATGATCTGTGTAAATTCATTTGAGCTGAAAAATCACTGGGTTTACCGGAAATGAACTCTTGCTTGTAGGAAGACAAAGAGCCTTTGGTTTAACTCCGTTTGTGAAGGGAAATTCAGACCAGTGTTCTCATCCATGAAACACAGTCTGTTTTAACGCAAATAGTATGGTCTTCTGTACAGATTCTACAATACAGCAAGAAATATGAGCATATCCAGAAAAAAAGAACTGTGTTTCCTATTCATACAGACCATATCTACTTAAACTCTGCTTATGAAACTGTAACAATCCAGACCATGTGTTACAGAGATCCTCTTTTGAGCATGTCCAGAAAAAAAGAACTGTGTTTCCTACTCATACGGACCATATCTAGTTGAACTCTTATTATGAAACTGTAACAAACGACAGCATCTCTTACATAGATGCTCTTTAGTTAATAGTGAAAAACGTGTTTGGTTCGTGAACTGTGTAAATTCATTTGAGCTGAAAAATCCCTGGGGTAACCGGAAATGAACTCTTGCTTGTAGGAAGACACAGAGCCTTTGGTTTAACTCCGTTTCTTATGGAAAATTCAGACCAGTGTTCTCATCCATGAAACATACTCTGTTTTAACGAGAGAAGCATGTTCTTCTTTCCAGCATCTCCAATACAGCAAGAAACATGAGCATGCTCAGAAAAAAAGAACTGTTTCTTACTCATATAGACCTTATCCAGTTAAACTTTGCTTATGATACTGTAACAAACCACAGCATCTATTACAAAAATTCTCTTTCATTTATAGTGAAAAACGTGTTGTGTTCGTGAACTGTGTAAATTCATTTGAGCCGAAAAATCACTGGGTTTACCGGAAATGAACTCTTGCTTGTAGGAAGACACAGAGGATTTGCTTTAACTCCGTTTGTGAAGGGAAATTCAGACCAGTGTTCTCATCCATGAAACATCCTCTGTTTTAATGCAAGAAGCATCCTCTTATTTCCAGAGTCCACAATACAGCAAGATATATGAGCATGTCCAGATAAAAGAACTGTGTTTCCTACTCATACGAACCATATCTAGATGAACTATGCTTATGAAACTGTAACATACCACAGCATTTCTTACATATATGCTGTTTAGTTAATAGTGAAAATCGTGTTGGGTTCGTGAACTGTGTAAATTCATTTGTGCCGAAAAATCACTGGGTTTACCGGAAATGAACTCTTGCTTGTAGGAAGACAAAGAGCCTTTGGTTTAACTCCTTTTGTGAAGGCAAATTCAGACCAGAGTTCTCATCTATGAAACACACTCTGTTTTAAAGCAAGAAGCATGCTCTTCTTTCCCGCATCTCTTATACAGCAAGAAACATGAGCATGCCCAAAAAAAAAAGGACTGTGTTTCCTACTCATACGGACCATATCTAGTTGAACTCTGCTCATTAAACTGTAACAAACCACAGCATCTCTTACATAGATGATCTTTAGTTAATACTGAAAATCATGTTGGGTTCGTGAACTGTGTAAATGCATTTGAGCTGAAAAATCACTGGGTTTACCGGAAATGAACTCTTGCTTGTAGGAAGACAAAGAGCCTTTGGTTTAACTCCGTTTGTGAAGGGAAATTCAGAACAGTGTTCTCATCCATGAAACACAGTCTGTCTTAACGCAAATAGTATGGTCTTCTGTACAGAGTCTACAATACAGCAAGAAATATGAGCATATCCAAAAAAAAAGAACTGTGTTTCCTATTCATACACACCATATCTACTTAAACTCGGCTTATGAAACTGTAACAAACCAGACCATGTGTTACAGAGATGCTCTTTTGTTAATAGTGAAAAACGTGTTGGGTTCATGAACTGTGTAAATTCATTTGAGCCGAAAAACCCCAGGGTTACCGGAAATGAACTCTTGTTTGTAGGAAGACACAGAGGCTTTGGTTTAACTCTGATTCTGAAAGAAAATTCAGACCAGTGTTCTCATCCATGAAACATACTCTCTTTTAACGCAAGAAGCATCCTCTTCTTTCCAGAGTCTGCCATACAGCAAGAAATATGAGCATGTCCAGAAAAAAAGAACTGTGTCTCCTACTCATACGGATCATATCTAGTTGAACTCTGCTTATGAAACTGTAACAAACCACAGCATCTCTTACCTAGATGCTTTTTAGTTAATAGTGAAAAACGTATTGGGTTCGTGAACTGTGTAAATTCATTTGAGCCGAAAAATCACTGGGTTTACCGGAAATGAACTCTTGCTTGTAGGAAGACACAGAGGCTTTGGTTTCACTCCGTTTGTGAATGGAAATTCATACCAGAGTTCTCATCTATGAAACACACTCTATTTTAAAGCAAGAAGCATGCTCTTCTTTCCAGCATCACTTATACAGCAAGAAACATGAGCATGCCCAGAAAAAAAGAACTGTGTTTCCTACTCATACAGACCATATCTAGTTGAACTCTGCTCATTAAACTGTAACAAACGACAGCATCTCTTACATAGATGATCTTTAGTTAATATTGAAAATCATGTTGGATTCGTGAACTGTGTAAATGCATTTGTGCCGAAAAATCACTGGGTACCAGAAATGAACTCTTCCTTGTAGGAAGACACAGAGGCTTTGGTTCACTCCGTTTGTGAAGGGAAATTCAGACCAGATTTCTCATCCATGAAACACACTCTGTTTTAACGAAAAGAGTATGCTCTTCTTTCCAGCGTCTCCAATAAAGCAGGAAACATGAGCATGCCCAGGAAAAAAGAACTGTGTTTCCTATTCATATGGACCGTATCTAGTTGAACTCTGCTTATGAAACATTAACAAACAACAGCATCTCTTACATAGATGCTCTTTAGTTAATAGTGAAAAATGTGTTGTATGCATGAACTCTGTAAGTTCACTTGAGCCCCAAAATCACTGTGTATACCAGAAATGAACTCTTGCTTGTAGGAAGACACAGGGTTTGGTTTAACTCCATTTGTGAAGGGAAATTCAGACCAGTGTTCTCATCCATGAAACACAGTCTGTTTTAATGCAGTTAGCATGGTCTTCTGTACAGAGTCTACAATACAGCAAGAAATATGAGCATGTCCAGAAAAAAAGAACTGTGTTTCCTATTCATACGGACCATATCTACTTAAACTCTGCTTATGAAACTGTAACAAACCAGCCCATGTGTTACTTAGATGCTCTTTTGTTAATAGTGAAAAACGTGTTAGGTTCATGGACTGTGTAAATTCATTTGAGCCGAAAAACCCCTAGGTTTACCGGAAATGAACTCTTGCTTGTAGGAAGACACAGAGGCTTTGGTTCATTCCGTTTGTGAAGGGATATTCAGTCCAGAGTTCTCATCCATGAAACACACTCTGTTTTAACGAAAAGAGTATGCTCTTCTTTCCAGCATCTCCAATAAAGCAGAAAACATGAGCATGTCCCGAAAATATGAACTGTGTTTCCTACTCATAAGGACCATACCTAGTTGAACTCTGCTTATGAAACTGTAACAAACCAGAGCATCTCTTACATAGATGCTCTTTAGTTAATAGTGAAAAACATGTTGTGTGCGTGAACTGTGTAAATTCATTTGAGCCGAAAAATCACTGGGTTTACCGGAAATGAACTCTTGCTTATAGGATGATAAAGAGCCTTTGGTTTAACTCCGTTTGTGAAGGGAAATTCAGACCAGTGTTCTCATCCATGAAACACCCTCTGTTTTAACGCAAGAAGCAACCTCTTCTGTACTGAATCTGCAATACAGCAAGAAATATGAGGATGTCCAGAAAAAAAGGACTGTGTTTCCTACTCATACGCACCATGTCTAGTTGAACTCTGCTTATTAAACTGTAACAAACCACAGCATCTCTTACATAGATGCTCTTTAGGTAACCGTGAAAATCGTGTTGGGTTCGTGAACTGTGTAAATTCATTGGAGCCGAAAAATCACTGGGTATACCAGAAATGAACTCTTGCTTGTAGGAAGACCCAGGGTTTGGTTTAACTCCGTTTGTGAAGGGAAATTCAGACCAGTGTTCTCATCCATGAAACACAGTCTGTTTTAATGCAATTAGCATGGTCTTCTGTACAGATTCTACAATACAGCAAGAAATATAGGCATGTCCAGCAAAAAGAACTGTGTTTCCTATTCATACGGATGATATCTACTTAAACTCTGCTTATGAAACTGTAACAAACCAGACCATGTGTTACATAGATGCTCTTTTGTTAATAGTGAAAAACGTGTTAGGTTCATGAACTGTGTAAATTCATTTGAGCCGAAAAACCCCTAGGTTTACCGGAAATGAACTCTTGCTTGTAGGAAGACACAGAGGCTTTGGTTCATTCCGTTTGTGAAGGGATATTCAGTCCAGAGTTCTCATCCATGAAACACACTCTGTTTTAACGAAAAGAGTATGCTCTTCTTTCCAGCATCTCCAATAAAGCAGAAAACATGAGCATGTCCCGAAAAAATGAACTGTGTTTCCTACTCATATGGACCATACCTAGTTGAACTCTGATTATGAAACTGTAACAAACGACAGCATCTCTTACATAGATGCTCTTTAGTTAATAGTGAAAAACGTGTTGGGTTCGTGAACTGCGTAAATTCATTTGAGCCGAAAAACTCCTGGGTTTACCGGAAATGAACTCTTGCTTGTGGTAAGACAAAGAGCCTTTGGTTTAACTCCGTTTGTGAAGGTAAATTCAGACCAGTGTTCTCATCCATGACACATCCTCTGTTTTAACGCAAGAAACATCCTCCTCTTTCCAGAGTCTGCCATACAGCAAGAAATAGAGCATGTCCAGAAAAAAAGAACTGTGTCTACTACTCATGTGGACCATATCTAATTAAACTCTGCTTAGGAAAGTGTAACAAACCCCAGCATCTCTTACATAGATGATCTTTAGTTAATAGTGAAAAACCTATTGTGTTCATGAAATGTGTATATTCATTTGAGCCTAAAAATCACTGGGTTTACCGGAAATGAAATCTTGCTTGTAGGAAGACACAGGGGATTTGGTTTCACTCCGTTTGTGAAGGGAAATTCAGACCATTGTTCTCATCCATGAAACACACTCTGTTTTAACGAAAAGAGTATGCTCTTCTTTCCAGCATCTCCAATAAAGCAGGAAACATGAGCATGCCCTGAAAAAAAGAACTGTGTTTCCTACTCATACGAACCATATCTAGTTGAACTCTCCTCATTAAACTGTAACAAACCACAGCATCTCTTACATAGATGCTCTTTAGTTAGTAGTGAAATACGTGTTGGGTTCGTGAACTGTGTAAATTCATTTGAGCCAAAAAATCACTGGGGTAACCGGAAATGAACTCTTGCTTGTAGGAAGACTCAGAGGCTTTGGTTTCCCTCCGTTTTTGAAGGGAAATTCAGACCAGAGTTCTCATTCATGAAACACACTCTGTTTTAACGCAAGAAGCATGCTCTTCTTTCCAGCGTCTCCCATACAGCAAGAAACATGAGCAGCATGCCCAGAAAAAAAGAACTTTGTTTCTTACTCATACTGACCATATCCAGTTAACTCTGAATATGAAACTCTAACAAACCACAGCATCACTTACAAAAATGCTCATTCATTTATAGTGAAAAACGTGTTGTGTTCGTGAACTGTGTAAATTCACTTGAGCCGAAAAATCACTGGGAATACCAAAAAGAACTCTTGCTTGTAGGAAGACACAGGGTTTGGTTTAACTCCGTTTGTGAAGGGAAATTCAGACCAGTGTACTCATCCATGAAACACACTGTGTTTTAACACAAAGAGCTTGGTCTTCTGTACAGAGTCTACAATACAGCAAGAAATATGAGCATGTCCAGAAAAAAAGAACTGTGTTTCCTATTCATACGGACCATACCTAGTTAAACTCTGCTGATGAAACTGTAACAAACCAGACCATGTGTTACATAGATGCTCTTTTGTTAATAGTGAAAAACGTGTTGGGTTCATGAACTGTGTAAATTCATTTGAGCCGAAAAACCCCTAGGTTTACCGGAAATGAACTCTTGCTTGTCAGAAGACACAGAGGCTTTGGTTCACTCCGTTTGTGAAGGGAAATTCAGACCAGAGTTCCCATCCATGAAACACAATCTGTTTCTACGAAAAGAGTATGCTCTTCTTTCCAGCATCTCCAATACAGCAAGAAACATGAGCATGCCCAGAAAAAAAGAACTGTGTTTCTTACTCATACGGACCATATCCAGTTAAACTCTGCTTATGAAACTGTAACAATCCACAGCATCCCTTACATAGATGCCCTTTAGTTAATATTGAAATTCGTGTTGGGTTTGTGAACTGTGTAAATTCATTTGAGCCGATAAATCACTGGGTGTACCAGAAATGAACTCTTGCTTGTAGGAAGACACAGAGCCTTTGGTTAAACTCCATTACTGATGGAAAATTAAGACCGGTGTTCTCATCCATGAAACATATTCTGTTTTAACATGAGAAGCCTGCTCTTCTTTCCAGTGTCTCCAATACAGCAAGAATCATGAGCATGCCCAGAAAAAAAGAACTGTGTTTCCTACTCATACGGACAATATCTAGTTGAACTCTGATTATGAAACTGTAACAAACCAGACCATGTGTTACATAGATGCTCTTTTGTTAATAGTGAAAAACGTGTTGGGTTCATGAACTGTGTAAATTCATTTGAGCCGAAAAATCACAGGGTATACCAGAAATGAACTCTTGCTTGTAGGAAGACCCAGGGTTTGGATTAACTCCCTTTGTGAAGGGAAATTCAGACCAGAGTTCTCATCCATGAAACACACTCTGTTTTAACGAAAAGAGTATGCTCTTCTTTCCAGCGTCTCCAATAAAGCAGGAAACATGAGCATGCCAGGAAAATAAGAACTGTGATTCATACTCATACGGACCATATCTAGTTAAACTCTGCTCATTAAACTGTAACAAACCACAGCATCTCTTACATAGATGCTGTTTAGGTAATAGTGAAAATCGTGTTGGGTTCCTGAACTGTGTATATTCATTTGAGCCTAAAAATCACTGGGTTTACTGGAAATGAACTCTTGCTTGTAGGAAGACACAGAGCCTTTGGTTTAACTCCGTTTCTTATGGAAAATTCAGACCAGTGTTCTCATCCATGAAACATACTCTGTTTTAATGAGAGAAGCATGCTCTTCTTTCCAGCATCTCCTATACAGCAAGAAACATGAGCATGCTCAGAAAAAAAGAACTGTTTCTTACTCATACAGACCATATCCAGTTAAACTTTGCTTATGATACTGTAACAAACCACAGCATCTCTTACAAAAATGCTCTTTCATTTATAGTGAAAAACGTGTTGTGTTCGTGAACTGTGTAAATTCATTTGAGCCGAAAAATCACTGGGTTTACCGGAAATGAACTCTTGCTTGTAGGAAGACACAGAGTATTTGCTTTAACTCCGTTTGTGAAGGGAAATTCAGACCAGTGTTCTCATCCATGAAACATCCTCTGTTTTAATGCAAGAAGCATCCTCTTATTTCCAGAGTCCACAATACAGCAAGATATATGAGCATGTCCAGATAAAAGAACTGTGTTTCCTACTCATACGAACCATATCTAGTTGAACTCTGCACATTAAACTGTAACAAACCACAGCATTTCTTACATATATGCTGTTTAGTTAATAGTGAAAATCGTGTTGGGTTCGTGAACTGTGTAAATTCATTTGTGCCGAAAAATCACTGGGTTTACCGGAAATGAACTCTTGCTTGTAGGAAGACAAAGAGCCTTTGGTTTAACTCCGTTTGTGAAGGGAAATTCAGACCAGTGTTCTCATCCATGAATCACCCTCTGTTTTAATGCAAGAAGCATCCTCTTCTGTCCGGAATCTGCAATACAGCAAGAAATATGAGCATGTCCAGAAAAAATGAACTGTGTTTCCTACTCATACGGACCATAACTAGTTGAACTCTGATTATGAAACTGTAACAAACTACAGCATCTCTTACATAGATGCTCTTTAGTTAATAGTGAAGAACGTGTTTGGTTCGTGAACTGTGTAAATTCCTTTGAGCCGAAAAATCACTGGGCTTACCGGAAATGAACTCTTGGTTGTAGGAAGACACAGAGCCTTTGGTTTAACTCCGTATCTGATCGAAAATTCAGACCGGTGTTCTCACCCATGAAACATACTCTGTTTTAACGCAAGAAGCATGCTCTTCTTTGCCGCGTCTCCAATACAGCAAGAAACATGAGCATGCCCAGAAAAAAAGAACTGTGTTTCTTACTCATACGGACCATATCCAGTTTAACTCTGAATATGAAACTGTAACAAACCACAGCATCCTTTACAAAAATGCTCTATCATTTATAGTGAAAAACGTGTTGGGTTCGTGAACTGCTTAAATTCATTTGAGCCAAAAAACTCCTGGGTTTACCGGAAATGAACTCTTGCTTGTAGGAAGACACAGAGGCTGGTTTAACTCCGTTTGTGAAGGGAAATTCACACCAGTGTTCTCATCCATGAAACACCCTCTGTTTTAACCCAAGAAGCATCCTCTTCTTTCCAGAGTCTGCCATACAGCAAGAAACATGAGCATGTCCAGAAAAAAAGAACTGTGTCTCCTACTCATACAGACCATATCTAGTTGAACTCTGCTTATGAAACTGTAAGAAACCACAGCATCTTTTACATAGATGCTCTTTAGTTAATAATGAAATACGTATTGGGTTCATGATCTGTGTAAATTCATTTGAGCCGAAAAATCACTGGGTTTACCGCAAATGAACTCTTGCTTGTAGGAACACAGAGGCTTTGGTTTCACTCCGTTTGTGAAGGCAAATTCAGACCAGAGTTCTCATCTATGAAACACACTCTGTTTTAAAGCAAGAAGCATGCTCTTCTTTCCCGCATCTCTTATACAGCAAGAAACATGAGCATGCCCAGAATAAAAGGACTGTGTTTCCTACTCATACAGACCATATCTAGTTGAACTCTGCTCATTAAACTGTAACAAACCACAGCATCTCTTACATAGATGATCTTTAGTTAATAGTGAAAATCATGTTGGGTTCGTGAACTGTGTAAATGCATTTGAGCTGAAAAATCACAGGGTTTACCGAAAATGAACTCTTGCTTGTAGGAAGACAAAGAGCCTTTGGTTTAACTCCGTTTGTGAAGGGAAATTCAGACCAGTGTTCTCATCCATGAAACACAGTCTGTTTTAACGCAAATAGTATGGTCTTCTGTACAGACTCTACAATACAGCAAGAAATATGAGCATATCCAGAAAAAAAGAACTGTGTTTCCTATTCATACAGACCATATCTACTTAAACTCTGCTTATGAAACTGTAACAAACCAGACCATGTGTTACAGAGATGCTCTTTTGTTAATAGTTTAAAACGTGTTGGGTTCATGAACTGTGTAAATTCATTTGAGACGAAAAACCCCAGGGTTACCGGAAATGAACTCTTGTTTGTAGGAAGACACAGAGGCTTTGGTTTAACTCTGATTCTGAAAGAAAATTCAGACCAGTGTTCTCATCCATGAAACATACTCTGTTTTAACGCAAGAAGCATCCTCTTCTTTCCAGAGTCTGCCATACAGCAAGAAATATTAGCATGTCCAGAAAAAAAGAACTGTGTCTCCTACTCATACGGACCATATCTAGTTGAACTCTGCTTATGAAAGTGTAACAAACCACAGCATCTCTTACCTAGATGCTCTTTAGTTAATAGTGAAAAACGTATTGGGTTCATGAACTGTGTAAATTCATTTGAGCCGAAAAATCACTGGGTTTACCGGAAATGAACTCTTGCTTGTAGGAAGACACAGAGGCTTTGGTTTCACTCCGTTTGTGAAGGGAAATTCAGACCAGAGTTCTCATCTATGAAACACACTCTATTTTAAAGCAAGAAGCATGCTCTTCTTTCCAGCATCACTTATACAGCAAGAAACATGAGCATGCCCAGAAAAAAAGAACTGTGTTTCCTACTCATACAGACCATATCTAGTTGAACTCTGCTCATTAAACTGTAACAAACGACAGCATCTCTTACATAGATGATCTTTAGTTAATATTGAAAATCATGTTGGATTCGTGAACTGTGTAAATGCATTTGAGCCGAAAAATCACTGGGTTTACCGGAAATGAACTCTTCCTTATAGGAAGACACAGAGGCTTTGGTTCACTCTGTTTGTGAAGGGAAATTCAGACCAGAGTTCTCATCCATGAAACACACTCTGTTTTAACGAAAAGAGTATGCTCTTCTTTCCAGCGTCTCCAATAAAGCAGGAAACATGAGCAAGCCCAGAACAAAAGAACTGAGTTTCCTACTCATACGGACCATATCTAGTTGAACTCTGCACATTAAACTGTAACAAACCACAGCATCTCTTACATAGATGCTGTGTAGTTAATAGTGAAAATCGTGTTGGGTTCGTGAACTGTGTAAATTCATTTGAGCCGAAAAATCACTGGGTTTACCGGAAATGAACTCTTGCTTGTCGGAAGACACAGAAGATTTGCTTTAACTCCGTTTGTGAAGGGAAATTCAGACCAGTGTTCTCATTCATGAAACATCCTCTGTTTTAATGCAAGAAGCATCCTCTTATTTCCAGAGTCCACAATACAGCAAGATATATGAGCATGTCCAGAAAAAAAGAACTGTGTTTCCTACTCAGACGGACCATATCTAGTTGAACTATGCACATTAAACTGTAACAAACCACAGCATCTCTTACATAGATGCTGTGTAGTTAATAGTGAAAATCGTGTTGGGTTCGTGAACTGTGTAAAATCATTTGAGCCAAAAAATCACTGGGTTTAACGGAAATGAACTCTTGCTTATTGGAAGATAAAGAGCCTTTGGTTTAACTCTGTTTGTGAAGGGAAATTCAGACCAGTGTTCTCATCCATGAAACACCCTCTGTTTTAATGCAAGAAGCATCCTGTTCTGTCAAGAATCTGCAATACAGCAAGAAATATGAGCATGTCCAGAAAAAATGAACTGTGTTTCCTACTCATACGGACCATATCTAGTTGAACTCTTATTATGAAACTGTAACAAACGACAGCATCTCTTACATAGATGCTCTTTAGTTAATAGTGAAAAACGTGTTTGGTTCGTGAACTGTGTAAATTCATTTGAGCTGAAAAATCCCTGGGGTAACCGGAAATGAACTCTTGCTTGTAGGAAGACACAGAGCCTTTGGTTTAACTCCGTTTCTTATGGAAAATTCAGACCAGTGTTCTCATCCATGAAACATACTCTGTTTTAACGAGAGAAGCATGCTCTTCTTTCCAGCATCTCCAATACAGCAAGAAACATGAGCATGCTCAGAAAAAAAGAACTGTTTCTTACTCATACAGACCATATCCAGTTAAACTTTGCTTATGATACTGTAACAAACCACAGCATCTCTTACAAAAATGCTCTTTCATTTATAGTGAAAAACGTGTTGTGTTCGTGAACTGTGTAAATTCATTTGAGCCGAAAAATCACTGGGTTTACCGGAAATGAACTCTTGCTTGTAGGAAGACACAGAGGATTTGCTTTAACTCCGTTTGTGAAGGGAAATTCAGACCAGTGTTCTCATCCATGAAACATCCTCTGTTTTAATGCAAGAAGCATCCTCTTATTTCCAGAGTCCACAATACAGCAAGATATATGAGCATGTCCAGATAAAAGAACTGTGTTTCCTACTCATACGAACCATATCTAGTTGAACTATGCTTATGAAACTGTAACAAACCACAGCATTTCTTACATATATGCTGTTTAGTTAATAGTGAAAATCGTGTTGGGTTCGTGAACTGTGTAAATTCATTTGTGCCGAAAAATCACTGGGTTTACCGGAAATGAACTCTTGCTTGTAGGAAGACAAAGAGCCTTTGGTTTAACTCCGTTTGTGAAGGGAAATTCAGACCAGTGTTCTCATCCATGAATCACCCTCTGTTTTAATGCAAGAAGCATCCTCTTCTGTCCGGAATCTGCAATACAGCAAGAAATATGAGCATGTCCAGAAAAAATGAACTGTGTTTCCTACTCATACGGACCATAACTAGTTGAACTCTGATTATGAAACTGTAACAAACTACAGCATCTCTTACATAGATGCTCTTTAGTTAATAGTGAAGAACGTGTTTGGTTCGTGAACTGTGTAAATTCCTTTGAGCCGAAAAATCACTGGGCTTACCGGAAATGAACTCTTGGTTGTAGGAAGACACAGAGCCTTTGGTTTAACTCCGTATCTGATCGAAAATTCAGACCGGTGTTCTCACCCATGAAACATACTCTGTTTTAACGCAAGAAGCATGCTCTTCTTTGCCGCGTCTCCAATACAGCAAGAAACATGAGCATGCCCAGAAAAAAAGAACTGTGTTTCTTACTCATACGGACCATATCCAGTTTAACTCTGAATATGAAACTGTAACAAACCACAGCATCCTTTACAAAAATGCTCTATCATTTATAGTGAAAAACGTGTTGGGTTCGTGAACTGCTTAAATTCATTTGAGCCAAAAAACTCCTGGGTTTACCGGAAATGAACTCTTGCTTGTAGGAAGACACAGAGGCTGGTTTAACTCCGTTTGTGAAGGGAAATTCACACCAGTGTTCTCATCCATGAAACACCCTCTGTTTTAACCCAAGAAGCATCCTCTTCTTTCCAGAGTCTGCCATACAGCAAGAAACATGAGCATGTCCAGAAAAAAAGAACTGTGTCTCCTACTCATACAGACCATATCTAGTTGAACTCTGCTTATGAAACTGTAAGAAACCACAGCATCTTTTACATAGATGCTCTTTAGTTAATAATGAAATACGTATTGGGTTCATGATCTGTGTAAATTCATTTGAGCCGAAAAATCACTGGGTTTACCGCAAATGAACTCTTGCTTGTAGGAACACAGAGGCTTTGGTTTCACTCCGTTTGTGAAGGCAAATTCAGACCAGAGTTCTCATCTATGAAACACACTCTGTTTTAAAGCAAGAAGC
Source organism: Onychomys leucogaster (assembly GCA_949786385.1). Lineage (NCBI taxonomy): Eukaryota > Metazoa > Chordata > Mammalia > Rodentia > Cricetidae > Onychomys > Onychomys leucogaster. Next base: position 1,123,570 of record CATKUP010000070.1, read on the forward strand.
ATGCTCTTCTTTCCCGCATCTCTTATACAGCAAGAAACATGAGCATGCCCAGAATAAAAGGACTGTGTTTCCTACTCATACAGACCATATCTAGTTGAACTCTGCTCATTAAACTGTAACAAACCACAGCATCTCTTACATAGATGATCTTTAGTTAATAGTGAAAATCATGTTGGGTTCGTGAACTGTGTAAATGCATTTGAGCTGAAAAATCACAGGGTTTACCGAAAATGAACTCTTGCTTGTAGGAAGACAAAGAGCCTTTGGTTTAACTCCGTTTGTGAAGGGAAATTCAGACCAGTGTTCTCATCCATGAAACACAGTCTGTTTTAACGCAAATAGTATGGTCTTCTGTACAGACTCTACAATACAGCAAGAAATATGAGCATATCCAGAAAAAAAGAACTGTGTTTCCTATTCATACAGACCATATCTACTTAAACTCTGCTTATGAAACTGTAACAAACCAGACCATGTGTTACAGAGATGCTCTTTTGTTAATAGTTTAAAACGTGTTGGGTTCATGAACTGTGTAAATTCATTTGAGACGAAAAACCCCAGGGTTACCGGAAATGAACTCTTGTTTGTAGGAAGACACAGAGGCTTTGGTTTAACTCTGATTCTGAAAGAAAATTCAGACCAGTGTTCTCATCCATGAAACATACTCTGTTTTAACGCAAGAAGCATCCTCTTCTTTCCAGAGTCTGCCATACAGCAAGAAATATTAGCATGTCCAGAAAAAAAGAACTGTGTCTCCTACTCATACGGACCATATCTAGTTGAACTCTGCTTATGAAAGTGTAACAAACCACAGCATCTCTTACCTAGATGCTCTTTAGTTAATAGTGAAAAACGTATTGGGTTCATGAACTGTGTAAATTCATTTGAGCCGAAAAATCACTGGGTTTACCGGAAATGAACTCTTGCTTGTAGGAAGACACAGAGGCTTTGGTTTCACTCCGTTTGTGAAGGGAAATTCAGACCAGAGTTCTCATCTATGAAACACACTCTATTTTAAAGCAAGAAGCATGCTCTTCTTTCCAGCATCACTTATACAGCAAGAAACATGAGCATGCCCAGAAAAAAAGAACTGTGTTTCCTACTCATACAGACCATATCTAGTTGAACTCTGCTCATTAAACTGTAACAAACGACAGCATCTCTTACATAGATGATCTTTAGTTAATATTGAAAATCATGTTGGATTCGTGAACTGTGTAAATGCATTTGAGCCGAAAAATCACTGGGTTTACCGGAAATGAACTCTTCCTTATAGGAAGACACAGAGGCTTTGGTTCACTCTGTTTGTGAAGGGAAATTCAGACCAGAGTTCTCATCCATGAAACACACTCTGTTTTAACGAAAAGAGTATGCTCTTCTTTCCAGCGTCTCCAATAAAGCAGGAAACATGAGCAAGCCCAGAACAAAAGAACTGAGTTTCCTACTCATACGGACCATATCTAGTTGAACTCTGCACATTAAACTGTAACAAACCACAGCATCTCTTACATAGATGCTGTGTAGTTAATAGTGAAAATCGTGTTGGGTTCGTGAACTGTGTAAATTCATTTGAGCCGAAAAATCACTGGGTTTACCGGAAATGAACTCTTGCTTGTCGGAAGACACAGAAGATTTGCTTTAACTCCGTTTGTGAAGGGAAATTCAGACCAGTGTTCTCATTCATGAAACATCCTCTGTTTTAATGCAAGAAGCATCCTCTTATTTCCAGAGTCCACAATACAGCAAGATATATGAGCATGTCCAGAAAAAAAGAACTGTGTTTCCTACTCAGACGGACCATATCTAGTTGAACTATGCACATTAAACTGTAACAAACCACAGCATCTCTTACATAGATGCTGTGTAGTTAATAGTGAAAATCGTGTTGGGTTCGTGAACTGTGTAAAATCATTTGAGCCAAAAAATCACTGGGTTTAACGGAAATGAACTCTTGCTTATTGGAAGATAAAGAGCCTTTGGTTTAACTCTGTTTGTGAAGGGAAATTCAGACCAGTGTTCTCATCCATGAAACACCCTCTGTTTTAATGCAAGAAGCATCCTGTTCTGTCAAGAATCTGCAATACAGCAAGAAATATGAGCATGTCCAGAAAAAATGAACTGTGTTTCCTACTCATACGGACCATATCTAGTTGAACTCTTATTATGAAACTGTAACAAACGACAGCATCTCTTACATAGATGCTGTGTAGTTAATAGTGAAAAACGTGTTTGGTTCGTGAACTGTGTAAATTCATTTGAGCTGAAAAATCCCTGGGGTAACCGGAAATGAACTCTTGCTTGTAGGAAGACACAGAGCCTTTGGTTTAACTCCGTTTCTTATGGAAAATTCAGACCAGTGTTCTCATCCATGAAACATACTCTGTTTTAACGAGAGAAGCATGCTCTTCTTTCCAGCATCTCCAATACAGCAAGAAACATGAGCATGCTCAGAAAAAAAGAACTGTTTCTTACTCATACAGACCATATCCAGTTAAACTTTGCTTATGATACTGTAACAAACCACAGCATCTCTTACAAAAATGCTCTTTCATTTATAGTGAAAAACGTGTTGTGTTCGTGAACTGTGTAAATTCATTTGAGCCGAAAAATCACTGGGTTTACCGGAAATGAACTCTTGCTTGTAGGAAGACACAGAGGATTTGCTTTAACTCCGTTTGTGAAGGGAAATTCAGACCAGTGTTCTCATCCATGAAACATCCTCTGTTTTAATGCAAGAAGCATCCTCTTATTTCCAGAGTCCACAATACAGCAAGATATATGAGCATGTCCAGATAAAAGAACTGTGTTTCCTACTCATACGAACCATATCTAGTTGAACTATGCTTATGAAACTGTAACAAACCACAGCATTTCTTACATATATGCTGTTTAGTTAATAGTGAAAATCGTGTTGGGTTCGTGAACTGTGTAAATTCATTTGTGCCGAAAAATCACTGGGTTTACCGGAAATGAACTCTTGCTTGTAGGAAGACAAAGAGCCTTTGGTTTAACTCCGTTTGTGAAGGGAAATTCAGACCAGTGTTCTCATCCATGAATCACCCTCTGTTTTAATGCAAGAAGCATCCTCTTCTGTCCGGAATCTGCAATACAGCAAGAAATATGAGCATGTCCAGAAAAAATGAACTGTGTTTCCTACTCATACGGACCATAACTAGTTGAACTCTGATTATGAAACTGTAACAAACTACAGCATCTCTTACATAGATGCTCTTTAGTTAATAGTGAAGAACGTGTTTGGTTCGTGAACTGTGTAAATTCCTTTGAGCCGAAAAATCACTGGGCTTACCGGAAATGAACTCTTGGTTGTAGGAAGACACAGAGCCTTTGGTTTAACTCCGTATCTGATCGAAAATTCAGACCGGTGTTCTCATCCATGAAACATACTCTGTTTTAACGCAAGAAGCATGCTCTTCTTTGCCGCGTCTCCAATACAGCAAGAAACATGAGCATGCCCAGGAAAAAAGAACTGTGTTTCTTCCTCATACGGACCATATCCAGTTTAACTCTGAATATGAAACTGTAACAAACCACAGCATCCTTTACAAAAATGCTCTATCATTTATAGTGAAAAACGTGTTGGGTTCGTGAACTGCTTAAATTCATTTGAGCCGAAAAACTCCTGGGTTTACCGGAAATGAACTCTTGCTTGTAGGAAGACACAGAGGCTGGTTTAACTCCGTTTGTGAAGGGAAATTCACACCAGTGTTCTCATCCATGAAACACCCTCTGTTTTAACGCAAGAAGCATCCTCTTCTTTCCAGAGTCTGCCATACAGCAAGAAATATGAGCATGTCCAGAAAAAAAGAACTGTGTCTCCTACTCATACAGACCATATCTAGTTGAACTCTGCTTATGAAACTGTAAGAAACCACAGCATCTTTTACATAGATGCTCTTTAGTTAATAATGAAATACGTATTGGGTTCATGATCTGTGTAAATTCATTTGAGCCGAAAAATCACTGGGTTTACCGCAAATGAACTCTTGCTTGTAGGAAGACAAAGAGCCTTTGGTTTAACTCCGTTTGTGAAGGGAAATTCAGACCAGTGTTCTCATCCATGAATCACCCTCTGTTTTAATGCAAGAAGCATCCTCTTCTGTCCGGAATCTGCAATACAGCAAGAAATATGAGCATGTCCAGAAAAAATGAACTGTGTTTCCTACTCATACGGACCATAACTAGTTGAACTCTGATTATGAAACTGTAACAAACTACAGCATCTCTTACATAGATGCTCTTTAGTTAATAGTGAAGAACGTGTTTGGTTCGTAAACTGTGTAAATTCCTTTGAGCCGAAAAATCACTGGGCTTACCGGAAATGAACTCTTGGTTGTAGGAAGACACAGAGCCTTTGGTTTAACTCCGTATCTGATCGAAAATTCAGACCGGTGTTCTCATCCATGAAACATACTCTGTTTTAACGCAAGAAGCATGCTCTTCTTTGCCGCGTCTCCAATACAGCAAGAAACATGAGCATGCCCAGAAAAAAAGAACTGTGTTTCTTACTCATACGGACCATATCCAGTTTAACTCTGAATATGAAACTGTAACAAACCACAGCATCCTTTACAAAAATGCTCTATCATTTATAGTGAAAAACGTGTTGGGTTCGTGAACTGCTTAAATTCATTTGAGCCAAAAAACTCCTGGGTTTACCGGAAATGAACTCTTGCTTGTAGGAAGACACAGAGGCTGGTTTAACTCCGTTTGTGAAGGGAAATTCACACCAGTGTTCTCATCCATGAAACACCCTCTGTTTTAACGCAAGAAGCATCCTCTTCTTTCCAGAGTCTGCCATACAGCAAGAAATATGAGCATGTCCAGAAAAAAAGAACTGTGTCTCCTACTCATACAGACCATATCTAGTTGAACTCTGCTTATGAAACTGTAAGAAACCACAGCATCTTTTACATAGATGCTCTTTAGTTAATAATGAAATACGTATTGGGTTCATGATCTGTGTAAATTCATTTGAGCCGAAAAATCACTGGGTTTACCGCAAATGAACTCTTGCTTGTAGGAACACAGAGGCTTTGGTTTCACTCCGTTTGTGAAGGCAAATTCAGACCAGAGTTCTCATCTATGAAACACACTCTGTTTTAAAGCAAGAAGCATGCTCTTCTTTCCCGCATCTCTTATACAGCAAGAAACATGAGCATGCCCAGAATAAAAGGACTGTGTTTCCTACTCATACAGACCATATCTAGTTGAACTCTGCTCATTAAACTGTAACAAACCACAGCATCTCTTACATAGATGATCTTTAGTTAATAGTGAAAATCATGTTGGGTTCGTGAACTGTGTAAATGCATTTGAGCTGAAAAATCACAGGGTTTACCGAAAATGAACTCTTGCTTGTAGGAAGACAAAGAGCCTTTGGTTTAACTCCGTTTGTGAAGGGAAATTCAGACCAGTGTTCTTATCCATGAAACACAGTCTGTTTTAACGCAAATAGTATGGTCTTCTGTACAGATTCTACAATACAGCAAGAAATATGAGCATATCCAGAAAAAAAGAACTGTGTTTCCTATTCATACAGACCATATCTACTTAAACTCTGCTTATGAAACTGTAACAAACCAGACCATGTGTTACAGAGATGCTCTTTTGTTAATAGTTTAAAACGTGTTGGGTTCATGAACTGTGTAAATTCATTTGAGACGAAAAACCCCAGGGTTACCGGAAATGAACTCTTGTTTGTAGGAAGACACAGAGGCTTTGGTTTAACTCTGATTCTGAAAGAAAATTCAGACCAGTGTTCTCATCCATGAAACATACTCTGTTTTAACGCAAGAAGCATCCTCTTCTTTCCAGAGTCTGCCATACAGCAAGAAATATTAGCATGTCCAGAAAAAAAGAACTGTGTCTCCTACTCATACGGACCATATCTAGTTGAACTCTGCTTATGAAAGTGTAACAAACCACAGCATCTCTTACCTAGATGCTCTTTAGTTAATAGTGAAAAACGTATTGGGTTCATGAACTGTGTAAATTCATTTGAGCCGAAAAATCACTGGGTTTACCGGAAATGAACTCTTGCTTGTAGGAAGACACAGAGGCTTTGGTTTCACTCCGTTTGTGAAGGGAAATTCAGACCAGAGTTCTCATCTATGAAACACACTCTATTTTAAAGCAAGAAGCATGCTCTTCTTTCCAGCATCACTTATACAGCAAGAAACATGAGCATGCCCAGAAAAAAAGAACTGTGTTTCCTACTCATACAGACCATATCTAGTTGAACTCTGCTCATTAAACTGTAACAAACGACAGCATCTCTTACATAGATGATCTTTAGTTAATATTGAAAATCATGTTGGATTCGTGAACTGTGTAAATGCATTTGAGCCGAAAAATCACTGGGTTTACCGGAAATGAACTCTTCCTTGTAGGAAGACACAGAGGCTTTGGTTCACTCTGTTTGTGAAGGGAAATTCAGACCAGAGTTCTCATCCATGAAACACACTCTGTTTTAACGAAAAGAGTATGCTCTTCTTTCCAGCGTCTCCAATAAAGCAGGAAACATGAGCAAGCCCAGAAAAAAAGAACTGAGTTTCCTACTCATACGGACCATATCTAGTTGAACTCTGCACATTAAACTGTAACAAACCACAGCATCTCTTACATAGATGCTGTGTAGTTAATAGTGAAAATCGTGTTGGGTTCGTGAACTGTGTAAATTCATTTGAGCCGAAAAATCACTGGGTTTACCGGAAATGAACTCTTGCTTGTCGGAAGACACAGAAGATTTGCTTTAACTCCGTTTGTGAAGGGAAATTCAGACCAGTGTTCTCATTCATGAAACATCCTCTGTTTTAATGCAAGAAGCATCCTCTTATTTCCAGAGTCCACAATACAGCAAGATATATGAGCATGTCCAGAAAAAAAGAACTGTGTTTCCTACTCAGACGGACCATATCTAGTTGAACTATGCACATTAAACTGTAACAAACCACAGCATCTCTTACATAGATGCTGTGTAGTTAATAGTGAAAATCGTGTTGGGTTCGTGAACTGTGTAAAATCATTTGAGCCAAAAAATCACTGGGTTTAACGGAAATGAACTCTTGCTTATTGGAAGATAAAGAGCCTTTGGTTTAACTCTGTTTGTGAAGGGAAATTCAGACCAGTGTTCTCATCCATGAAACACCCTCTGTTTTAATGCAAGAAGCATCCTGTTCTGTCAAGAATCTGCAATACAGCAAGAAATATGAGCATGTCCAGAAAAAATGAACTGTGTTTCCTACTCATACGGACCATATCTAGTTGAACTCTTATTATGAAACTGTAACAAACGACAGCATCTCTTACATAGATGCTCTTTAGTTAATAGTGAAAAACGTGTTTGGTTCGTGAACTGTGTAAATTCATTTGAGCTGAAAAATCCCTGGGGTAACCGGAAATGAACTCTTGCTTGTAGGAAGACACAGAGCCTTTGGTTTAACTCCGTTTCTTATGGAAAATTCAGACCAGTGTTCTCATCCATGAAACATACTCTGTTTTAACGAGAGAAGCATGCTCTTCTTTCCAGCATCTCCAATACAGCAAGAAACATGAGCATGCTCAGAAAAAAAGAACTGTTTCTTACTCATACAGACCATATCCAGTTAAACTTTGCTTATGATACTGTAACAAACCACAGCATCTCTTACAAAAATGCTCTTTCATTTATAGTGAAAAACGTGTTGTGTTCGTGAACTGTGTAAATTCATTTGAGCCGAAAAATCACTGGGTTTACCGGAAATGAACTCTTGCTTGTAGGAAGACACAGAGGATTTGCTTTAACTCCGTTTGTGAAGGGAAATTCAGACCAGTGTTCTCATCCATGAAACATCCTCTGTTTTAATGCAAGAAGCATCCTCTTATTTCCAGAGTCCACAATACAGCAAGATATATGAGCATGTCCAGATAAAAGAACTGTGTTTCCTACTCATACGAACCATATCTAGTTGAACTATGCTTATGAAACTGTAACAAACCACAGCATTTCTTACATATATGCTGTTTAGTTAATAGTGAAAATCGTGTTGGGTTCGTGAACTGTGTAAATTCATTTGTGCCGAAAAATCACTGGGTTTACCGGAAATGAACTCTTGCTTGTAGGAAGACAAAGAGCCTTTGGTTTAACTCCGTTTGTGAAGGGAAATTCAGACCAGTGTTCTCATCCATGAATCACCCTCTGTTTTAATGCAAGAAGCATCCTCTTCTGTCCGGAATCTGCAATACAGCAAGAAATATGAGCATGTCCAGAAAAAATGAACTGTGTTTCCTACTCATACGGACCATAACTAGTTGAACTCTGATTATGAAACTGTAACAAACTACAGCATCTCTTACATAGATGCTCTTTAGTTAATAGTGAAGAACGTGTTTGGTTCGTGAACTGTGTAAATTCCTTTGAGCCGAAAAATCACTGGGCTTACCGGAAATGAACTCTTGGTTGTAGGAAGACACAGAGCCTTTGGTTTAACTCCGTATCTGATCGAAAATTCAGACCGGTGTTCTCATCCATGAAACATACTCTGTTTTAACGCAAGAAGCATGCTCTTCTTTGCCGCGTCTCCAATACAGCAAGAAACATGAGCATGCCCAGGAAAAAAGAACTGTGTTTCTTCCTCATACGGACCATATCCAGTTTAACTCTGAATATGAAACTGTAACAAACCACAGCATCCTGTACAAAAATGCTCTATCATTTATAGTGAAAAACGTGTTGGGTTCGTGAACTGCTTAAATTCATTTGAACCGAAAAACTCCTGGGTTTACCGGAAATGAACTCTTGCTTGTAGGAAGACACAGAGGCTGGTTTAACTCCGTTTGTGAAGGGAAATTCACACCAGTGTTCTCATCCATGAAACACCCTCTGTTTTAACCCAAGAAGCATCCTCTTCTTTCCAGAGTCTGCCATACAGCAAGAAATATGAGCATGTCCAGAAAAAAAGAACTGTGTCTCCTACTCATACAGACCATATCTAGTTGAACTCTGCTTATGAAACTGTAAGAAACCACAGCATCTTTTACATAGATGCTCTTTAGTTAATAATGAAATACGTATTGGGTTCATGATCTGTGTAAATTCATTTGAGCCGAAAAATCACTGGGTTTACCGCAAATGAACTCTTGCTTGTAGGAACACAGAGGCTTTGGTTTCACTCCGTTTGTGAAGGCAAATTCAGACCAGAGTTCTCATCTATGAAACACACTCTGTTTTAAAGCAAAAAGCATGCTCTTCTTTCCCGCATCTCTTATACAGCAAGAAACATGAGCATGCCCAGAAAAAAAAGGACTGTGTTTCCTACTCATACAGACCATATCTAGTTGAACTCTGCTTATGAAACTGTAAGAAACCACAGCATCTTTTACATAGATGCTCTTTAGTTAATAATGAAATACGTATTGGGTTCATGATCTGTGTAAATTCATTTGAGCCGAAAAATCACTGGGTTAACCGCAAATGGACTCTTGCTTGTAGGAACACAGAGGCTTTGGTTTCACTCCGTTTGTGAAGGCAAATTCAGACCAGAGTTCTCATCTATGAAACACACTCTGTTTTAAAGCAAGAAGCATGCTCTTCTTTCCCGCATCTCTTATACAGCAAGAAACATGAGCATGCCCAGAAAAAAAGGACTGTGTTTCCTACTCATACAGACCATATCTAGTTGAACTCTGCTCATTAAACTGTAACAAACCACAGCATCTCTTACATAGATGATCTTTAGTTAATAGTGAAAATCATGTTGGGTTCGTGAACTGTGTAAATGCATTTGAGCTGAAAAATCACTGGGTTTACCGGAAATGAACTCTTGCTTGTAGGAAGACAAAGAGCCTTTGGTTTAACTCCGTTTGTGAAGGGAAATTCAGACCAGTGTTCTCATCCATGAAACACAGTCTGTTTTAACGCAAATAGTATGGTCTTCTGTACAGATTCTACAATACAGCAAGAAATATGAGCATATCCAGAAAAAAAGAACTGTGTTTCCTATTCATACAGACCATATCTACTTAAACTCTGCTTATGAAACTGTAACAAACCAGACCATGTGTTACAGAGATGCTCTTTTGTTAATAGTTTAAAACGTGTTGGGTTCATGAACTGTGTAAATTCATTTGAGACGAAAAACCCCAGGGTTACCGGAAATGAACTCTTGTTTGTAGGAAGACACAGAGGCTTTGGTTTAACTCTGATTCTGAAAGAAAATTCAGACCAGTGTTCTCATCCATGAAACATACTCTGTTTTAACGCAAGAAGCATCCTCTTCTTTCCAGAGTCTGCCATACATCAAGAAATATTAGCATGTCCAGAAAAAAAGAACTGTGTCTCCTACTCATACGGACCATATCTAGTTGAACTCTGCTTATGAAAGTGTAACAAAACACAGCATCTCTTACCTAGATGCTCTTTAGTTAATAGTGAAAAACGTATTGGGTTCATGAACTGTGTAAATTCATTTGAGCCGAAAAATCACTGGGTTTACCGGAAATGAACTCTTGCTTGTAGGAAGACACAGAGGCTTTGGTTTCACTCCGTTTGTGAAGGGAAATTCAGACCAGAGTTCTCATCTATGAAACACACTCTATTTTAAAGCAAGAAGCATGCTCTTCTTTCCAGCATCACTTATACAGCAAGAAATATGAGCATGCCCAGAAAAAAAGAACTGTGTTTCCTACTCATACAGACCATATCTAGTTGAACTCTGCTCATTTAACTGTAACAAACGACAGCATCTCTTACATAGATGATCTTTAGTTAATATTGAAAATCATGTTGGATTCGTGAACTGTGTAAATGCATTTGAGCCGAAAAATCACTGGGTTTACCGGAAATGAACTCTTCCTTGTAGGAAGACACAGAGGCTTTGGTTCACTCTGTTTGTGAAGGGAAATTCAGACCAGAGTTCTCATCCATGAAACACACTCTGTTTTAACGAAAAGAGTATGCTCTTCTTTCCAGCGTCTCCAATAAAGCAGGAAACATGAGCAAGCCCAGAAAAAAAGAACTGAGTTTCCTACTCATACGGACCATATCTAGTTGAACTCTGCACATTAAACTGTAACAAACCACAGCATCTCTTACATAGATGCTGTGTAGTTAATAGTGAAAATCGTGTTGGGTTCGTGAACTCTGTAAATTCATTTGAGCCAAAAAATCACTGGGTTTACCGGAAATGAACTCATGCTTGTCGGAAGACACAGAAGATTTGCTTTAACTCCGTTTGTGAAGGGAAATTCAGACCAGTGTTCTCATTCATGAAACATCCTCTGTTTTAATGCAAGAAGCATCCTCTTATTTCCAGAGTCCACAATACAGCAAGATATATGAGCATGTCCAGAAAAAAAGAACTGTGTTTCCTACTCAGACGGACCATATCTAGTTGAACTATGCACATTAAACTGTAACAAACCACAGCATCTCTTACATAGATGCTGTGTAGTTAATAGTGAAAATCGTGTTGGGTTCCTGACTGTGTAAATTCATTTGTGCCGAAAAATCACTGGGTTTACCGGAAATGAACTCTTGCTTGTAGGAAGACAAAGAGCCTTTGGTTTAACTCCGTTTGTGAAGGGAAATTCAGACCAGTGTCCTCATCCATGAATCACCCTCTGTTTTAATGCAAGAAGCATCCTCTTCTGTCCGGAATCTGCAATACAGCAAGAAATATGAGCATGTCCAGAAAAAATGAACTGTGTTTCCTACTCATACGGACCATAACTAGTTGAACTCTGATTATGAAACTGTAACAAACTACAGCATCTCTTACATAGATGCTCTTCAGTTAATAGTGAAGAACGTGTTTGGTTCGTGAACTGTGTAAATTCCTTTGAGCCGAAAAATCACTGGGCTTACCGGAAATGAACTCTTGGTTGTAGGAAGACACAGAGCCTTTGGTTTAACTCCATATCTGATCGAAAATTCAGACCGGTGTTCTCATCCATGAAACATACTCTGTTTTAACGAGAGAAGCATGCTCTTCTTTGCCGCGTCTCAAATACAGCAAGAAACATGAGCATGCCCAGAAAAAAAGAACTGTGTTTCTTACTCATACGGACCATATCCAGTTTAACTCTGAATATGAAACTGTAACAAACCACAGCATCCTTTACAAAAATGCTCTATCATTTATAGTGAAAAACGTGTTGGGTTCGTGAACTGCTTAAATTCATTTGAGCCGAAAACTCCTGGGTTTACCGGAAATGAACTCTTGCTTGTAGGAAGACAAAGAGCCTTTGGTTTAACTCCTTTTGTGAAGGGAAATTCAGACCAGTGTTCTCATCCATGAAACACAGTCTGTTTTAACGCAAATAGTATGGTCTTCTGTACAGATTCTACAATACAGCAAGAAATATGAGCATATCCAGAAAAAAAGAACTGTGTTTCCTATTCATACAGACCATATCTACTTAAACTCTGCTTATGAAACTGTAACAAACCAGACCATGTGTTACAGAGATGCTCTTTTGTTAATAGTTTAAAACGTGTTGGGTTCATGAACTGTGTAAATTCATTTGAGACGAAAAACCCCAGGGTTACCGGAAATGAACTCTTGTTTGTAGGAAGACACAGAGGCTTTGGTTTAACTCTGATTCTGAAAGAAAATTCAGACCAGTGTTCTCATCCATGAAACATACTCTGTTTTAACGCAAGAAGCATCCTCTTCTTTCCAGAGTCTGCCATACAGCAAGAAATATTAGCATGTCCAGAAAAAAAGAACTGTGTCTCCTACTCATACGGACCATATCTAGTTGAACTCTGCTTATGAAAGTGTAACAAACCACAGCATCTCTTACCTAGATGCTCTTTAGTTAATAGTGAAAAACGTATTGGGTTCATGAACTGTGTAAATTCATTTGAGCCGAAAAATCACTGGGTTTACCGGAAATGAACTCTTGCTTGTCGGAAGACACAGAAGATTTGCTTTAACTCCGTTTGTGAAGGGAAATTCAGACCAGTGTTCTCATTCATGAAACATCCTCTGTTTTAATGCAAGAAGCATCCTCTTATTTCCAGAGTCCACAATACAGCAAGATATATGAGCATGTCCAGAAAAAAAGAACTGTGTTTCCTACTCAGACGGACCATATCTAGTTGAACTATGCACATTAAACTGTAACAAACCACAGCATCTCTTACATAGATGCTGTGTAGTTAATAGTGAAAATCGTGTTGGGTTCGTGAACTGTGTAAAATCATTTGAGCCAAAAAATCACTGGGTTTAACGGAAATGAACTCTTGCTTATTGGAAGATAAAGAGCCTTTGGTTTAACTCTGTTTGTGAAGGGAAATTCAGACCAGTGTTCTCATCCATGAAACACCCTCTGTTTTAATGCAAGAAGCATCCTGTTCTGTCAAGAATCTGCAATACAGCAAGAAATATGAGCATGTCCAGAAAAAATGAACTGTGTTTCCTACTCATACGGACCATATCTAGTTGAACTCTTATTATGAAACTGTAACAAACGACAGCATCTCTTACATAGATGCTCTTTAGTTAATAGTGAAAAACGTGTTTGGTTCGTGAACTGTGTAAATTCATTTGAGCTGAAAAATCCCTGGGGTAACCGGAAATGAACTCTTGCTTGTAGGAAGACACAGAGCCTTTGGTTTAACTCCGTTTCTTATGGAAAATTCAGACCAGTGTTCTCATCCATGAAACATACTCTGTTTTAACGAGAGAAGCATGCTCTTCTTTCCAGCATCTCCAATACAGCAAGAAACATGAGCATGCTCAGAAAAAAAGAACTGTTTCTTACTCATACAGACCATATCCAGTTAAACTTTGCTTATGATACTGTAACAAACCACAGCATCTCTTACAAAAATGCTCTTTCATTTATAGTGAAAAACGTGTTGTGTTCGTGAACTGTGTAAATTCATTTGAGCCGAAAAATCACTGGGTTTACCGGAAATGAACTCTTGCTTGTAGGAAGACACAGAGGATTTGCTTTAACTCCGTTTGTGAAGGGAAATTCAGACCAGTGTTCTCATCCATGAAACATCCTCTGTTTTAATGCAAGAAGCATCCTCTTATTTCCAGAGTCCACAATACAGCAAGATATATGAGCATGTCCAGATAAAAGAACTGTGTTTCCTACTCATACGAACCATATCTAGTTGAACTCTGCACATTAAACTGTAAGAAACCACAGCATTTCTTACATATATGCTGTTTAGTTAATAGTGAAAATCGTGTTGGGTTCGTGAACTGTGTAAATTCATTTGTGCCGAAAAATCACTGGGTTTACCGGAAATGAACTCTTGCTTGTAGGAAGACAAAGAGCCTTTGGTTTAACTCTGTTTGTGAAGGGAAATTCAAACCAGTGTTCTCATCCATGAAACACCCTCTGTTTTAATGCAAGAAGCATCCTGTTCTGTCAAGAATCTGCAATACAGCAAGAAATATGAGCATGTCCAGAAAAAATGAACTGTGTTTCCTACTCATACGGACCATATCTAGTTGAACTCTTATTATGAAACTGTAACAAACGACAGCATCTCTTACATAGATGCTCTTTAGTTAATAGTAAAAAACGTGTTTGGTTCGTGAACTGTGTAAATTCATTTGAGCTGAAAAATCCCTGGGGTAACCGGAAATGATCTCTTGCTTGTAGGAAGACACAGAGCCTTTGGTTTAACTCCGTTTCTTATGGAAAATTCAGACCAGTGTTCTCATCCATGAAACATACTCTGTTTTAACGAGAGAAGCATGCTCTTCTTTCCAGCATCTCCAATACAGCAAGAAACATGAGCATGCTCAGAAAAAAAGAACTGTTTCTTACTCATACAGACCATATCCAGTTAAACTTTGCTTATGATACTGTAACAAACCACAGCATCTATTACAAAAATTCTCTTTCATTTATAGTGAAAAACGTGTTGTGTTCGTGAACTGTGTAAATTCATTTGAGCCGAAAAATCACTGGGTTTACCGGAAATGAACTCTTGCTTGTAGGAAGACACAGAGGAATTGCTTTAACCCCGTTTGTGAAGGGAAATTCAGAACAGTGTTCTCATCCATGATACATCCTCTGTTTTAATGCAAGAAGCATCCTCTTATTTCCAGAGTCCACAATACAGCAAGATATATGAGCATGTCCAGATAAAAGAACTGTGTTTCCTACTCATACGAAACATATCTAGTTGAACTATGCTCATGAAAATGTAACAAACCACAGCATTTCTTACATATATGCTGTTTAGTTAATAGTGAAAATCGTGTTGGGTTCGTGAACTGTGTAAATTCATTTGTGCCGAAAAATCACTGGGTTTACCGGAAATGAACTCTTGCTTGTAGGAAGACAAAGAGCCTTTGGTTTAACTCCGTTTGTGAAGGGAAATTCAGACCAGTGTTCTCATCCATGAATCACCCTCTGTTTTAATGCAAGAAGCATCCTCTTCTGTCCGGAATCTGCAATACAGCAAGAAATATGAGCATGTCCAGAAAAAATGAACTGTGTTTCCTACTCATACGGACCATAACTAGTTGAACTCTGATTATGAAACTGTAACAAACTACAGCATCTCTTACATAGATGCTCTTTAGTTAATAGTGAAGAACGTGTTTGGTTCGTGAACTGTGTAAATTCCTTTGAGCCGAAAAATCACTGGGCTTACCGGAAATGAACTCTTGGTTGTAGGAAGACACAGAGCCTTTGGTTTAACTCCATATCTGATCGAAAATTCAGACCGGTGTTCTCATCCATGAAACATACTCTGTTTTAACGCAAGAAGCATGCTCTTCTTTGCCGCGTCTCAAATACAGCAAGAAACATGAGCATGCCCAGAAAAAAAGAACTGTGTTTCTTACTCATACGGACCATATCCAGTTTAACTCTGAATATGAAACTGTAACAAACCACAGCATCCTTTACAAAAATGCTCTATCATTTATAGTGAAAAACGTGTTGGGTTCGTGAACTGCTTAAATTCATTTGAGCCGAAAAACTCCTGGGTTTACCGGAAATGAACTCTTGCTTGTAGGAAGACACAGAGGCTGGTTTAACTCCGTTTGTGAAGGGAAATTCACACCAGTGTTCTCATCCATGAAACACCCTCTGTTTTAACGCAAGAAGCATCCTCTTCTTTCCAGAGTCTGCCATACAGCAAGGAATATGAGCATGTCCAGAAAAAAAGAACTGTGTCTCCTACTCATACAGACCATATCTAGTTGAACTCTGCTTATGAAACTGTAACAAACGACAGCATCTCTTACATAGATGCTCTTTAGTTAATAGTGAAAAACGTGTTTGGTTCGTGAACTGTGTAAATTCATTTGAGCTGAAAAATCCCTGGGGTAACCGGAAATGAACTCTTGCTTGTAGGAAGACACAGAGCCTTTGGTTTAACTCCGTTTCTTATGGAAAATTCAGACCAGTGTTCTCATCCATGAAACATACTCTGTTTTAACGAGAGAAGCATGCTCTTCTTTCCAGCATCTCCAATAAAGCAGGAAACATGAGCAAGCCCAGAAAAAAAGAACTGAGTTTCCTACTCATACGGACCATATCTAGTTGAACTCTGCACATTAAACTGTAACAAACCACAGCATCTCTTACATAGATGCTGTGTAGTTAATAGTGAAAATCGTGTTGGGTTCGTGAACTGTGTAAATTCATTTGAGCCGAAAAATCACTGGGTTTACCGGAAATGAACTCTTGCTTGTCGGAAGACACAGAAGATTTGCTTTAACTCCGTTTGTGAAGGGAAATTCAGACCAGTGTTCTCATTCATGAAACATCCTCTGTTTTAATGCAAGAAGCATCCTCTTATTTCCAGAGTCCACAATACAGCAAGATATATGAGCATGCCCAGAAAAAAGAACTGTGTTTCCTACTCAGACGGACCATATCTAGTTGAACTATGCACATTACACTGTAACAAACCACAGCATCTCTTACATAGATGCTGTGTAGTTAATAGTGAAAATCGTGTTGGGTTCGTGAACTGTGTAAAATCATTTGAGCCAAAAAATCACTGGGTTTACCGGAAATGAACTCTTGCTTATTGGAAGATAAAGAGCCTTTGGTTTAACTCTGTTTGTGAAGGGAAATTCAGACCAGTGTTCTCATCCATGAAACACCCTCTGTTTTAATGCAAGAAGCATCCTGTTCTGTCAAGAATCTGCAATACAGCAAGAAATATGAGCATGTCCAGAAAAAATGAACTGTGTTTCCTACTCATACGGACCATATCTAGTTGAACTCTTATTATGAAACTGTAACAAACGACAGCATCTCTTACATAGATGCTCTTTAGTTAATAGTGAAAAACGTGTTTGGTTCGTGAACTGTGTAAATTCGTTTGAGCTGAAAAATCCCTGGGGTAACCGGAAATGAACTCTTGCTTGTAGGAAGACACAGAGCCTTTGGTTTAACTCCGTTTCTTATGGAAAATTCAGACCAGTGTTCTCATCCATGAAACATACTCTGTTTTAACGAGAGAAGCATGCTCTTCTTTCCAGCATCTCCAATACAGCAAGAAACATGAGCATGCTCAGAAAAAAAGAACTGTTTCTTACTCATACAGACCATATCCAGTTAAACTTTGCTTATGTTACTGTAACAAACCACAGCATCTATTACAAAAATTCTCTTTCATTTATAGTGAAAAACGTGTTGTGTTCGTGAACTGTGTAAATTCATTTGAGCCGAAAAATCACTGGGTTTACCGGAAATGAACTCTTGCTTGTAGGAAGACACAGAGGAATTGCTTTACCTCCGTTTGTGAAGGGAAATTCAGACCAGTGTTCTCATCCATGAAACATCCTCTGTTTTAATGCAAGAAGCATCCTCTTATTTCCAGAGTCCACAATACAGCAAGATATATGAGCATGTCCAGATAAAAGAACTGTGTTTCCTACTCATACGAACCATATCTAGTTGAACTATGCTCATGAAAATGTAACAAACCACAGCATTTCTTACATATATGCTGTTTAGTTAATAGTGAAAATCGTGTTGCGTTCGTGAACTGTGTAAATTCATTTGTGCCGAAAAATCACTGGGTTTACCGGAAATGAACTCTTGCTTGTAGGAAGACAAAGAGCCTTTGGTTTAACTCCGTTTGTGAAGGGAAATTCAGACCAGTGTTCTCATCCATGAATCACCCTCTGTTTTAATGCAAGAAGCATCCTCTTCTGTCCGGAATCTGCAATACAGCAAGAAATATGAGCATGTCCAGAAAAAATGAACTGTGTTTCCTACTCATACGGACCATAACTAGTTGAACTCTGATTATGAAACTGTAACAAACTACAGCATCTCTTACATAGATGCTCTTTAGTTAATAGTGAAGAACGTGTTTGGTTCGTGAACTGTGTAAATTCCTTTGAGCCGAAAAATCACTGGGCTTACCGGAAATGAACTCTTGGTTGTAGGAAGACACAGAGCCTTTGGTTTAACTCCATATCTGATCGAAAATTCAGACCGGTGTTCTCATCCATGAAACATACTCTGTTTTAACGCAAGAAGCATGCTCTTCTTTGCCGCGTCTCAAATACAGCAAGAAACATGAGCATGCCCAGAAAAAAAGAACTGTGTTTCTTACTCATACGGACCATATCCAGTTTAACTCTGAATATGAAACTGTAACAAACCACAGCATCCTTTACAAAAATGCTCTATCATTTATAGTGAAAAACGTGTTGGGTTCGTGAACTGCTTAAATTCATTTGAGCCGAAAAACTCCTGGGTTTACCGGAAATGAACTCTTGCTTGTAGGAAGACACAGAGGCTGGTTTAACTCCGTTTGTGAAGGGAAATTCACACCAGTGTTCTCATCCATGAAAAACCCTCTGTTTTAACGCAAGAAGCATCCTCTTCTTTCCAGAGTCTGCCATACAGCAAGGAATATGAGCATGTCCAGAAAAAAAGAACTGTGTCTCCTACTCATACAGACCATATCTAGTTGAACTCTGCTTATGAAACTGTAACAAACGACAGCATCTCTTACATAGATGCTCTTTAGTTAATAGTGAAAAACGTGTTTGGTTCGTGAACTGTGTATATTCATTTGAGCTCAAATATCCCGGGGTAACCGGAAATGAACTCTTGCTTGTAGGAAGACACAGAGCCTTTGGTTTAACTCCGTTTCTTATGGAAAATTCAGACCAGTGTTCTCATCCATGAAACATACTCTGTTTTAACGAGAGAAGCATGCTCTTCTTTCCAGCATCTCCAATACAGCAAGAAACATGAGCATGCTCAGAAAAAAAGAACTGTTTCTTACTCATACAGACCATATCCAGTTAAACTTTGTTTGTGATACTGTAACAAACCACAGCATCTCTTACAAAAATGCTCTTTCATTTATAGTGAAAAACGTGTTGTGTTCGTGAACTGTGTAAATTCATTTGAGCCGAAAAATCACTGGGTTTACCGGAAATGAACTCTTGCTTGTAGGAAGACACAGAGGATTTGCTTTAACTCCGTTTGTGAAGGGAAATTCAGACCAGTGTTCTCATCCATGAAACATCCTCTGTTTTAATGCAAGAAGCATCCTCTTATTTCCAGAGTCCACAATACAGCAAGATATATGACCATGTCCAGATAAAAGAACTGTGTTTCCTACTCATACGAACCATATCTAGTTGAACTATGCTCATGAAAATGTAACAAACCACAGCATTTCTTACATATATGCTGTTTAGTTAATAGTGAAAATCGTGTTGGGTTCGTAAACTGTGTAAATTCATTTGTGCCGAAAAATCACTGGGTTTACCGGAAATGAACTCTTGCTTGTAGGAATACAAAGAGCCTTTGGTTTAACTCCGTTTGTGAAGGGAAATTCAGACCAGTGTTCTCATCCATGAATCACCCTCTGTTTTAATGCAAGAAGCATCCTCTTCTGTCCGGAATCTGCAATACAGCAAGAAATATGAGCATGTCCAGAAAAAATGAACTGTGTTTCCTACTCATACGGACCATAACTAGTTGAACTCTGATTATGAAACTGTAACAAACTACAGCATCTCTTACTAGATGCTCTTTAGTTAATAGTGAAGAACGTGTTTGGTTCGTGAACTGTGTAAATTACTTTGAGCCGTAAAATCACTGGGCTTACCGGAAATGAACTCTTGGTTGTAGGAAGACACAGAGGCTTTGGTTTCACTCCGTTTGTGAAGGCAAATTCAGACCAGAGTTCTCATCTATGAAACACACTCTGTTTTAAAGCAAGAAGCTTGCCCTTCTCTCCGGCATCTCTTATACAGCAAGAAACATGAGCATGCCCAGAAAAAAAGGACTGTGTTTCCTACTCATACGGACCATATCTAGTTGAACTCTGCTCATTAAACTGTAACAAACCACAGCATCTCTTACATAGATGATCTTTAGTTAATAGTGAAAATCATGTTGGGTTCGTGAACTGTGTAAATGCATTTGAGCTGAAAAATCACTGGGTTTACCGGAAATGAACTCTTGCTTGTAGGAAGACAAAGAGCCTTTGGTTTAACTCCGTTTGTGAAGGGAAATTCAGAACAGTGTTCTTATCCATGAAACACAGTCTGTCTTAACGCAAATAGTATGGTCTTCTGTACAGAGTCTACAATACAGCAAGAAATATGAGCATATCCAAAAAAAAAGAACTGTGTTTCCTATTCATACACACCATATCTACTTAAACTCTGCTTATGAAACTGTAACAAACCAGACCATGTGTTACAGAGATGCTCTTTTGTTAATAGTGAAAAAACGTGTTGGGTTCATGAACTGTGTAAATTCATTTGAGCCGAAAAACCCCAGGGTTACCGGAAATGAACTCTTGTTTGTAGGAAGACACAGAGGCTTTGGTTTAACTCTGATTCTGAAAGAAAATTCAGACCAGTGTTCTCATCCATGAAACATACTCTGTTTTAACGCAAGAAGCATCCTCTTCTTTCCAGAGTCTGCCATACAGCAAGAAATATTAGCATGTCCAGAAAAAAAGAACTGTGTCTCCTACTCATACGGACCATATCTAGTTGAACTCTGCTTATGAAACTGTAACAAACCACAGCATCTCTTACCTAGATGCTCTTTAGTTAATAGTGAAAAACGTATTGGGTTCATGAACTGTGTAAATTCATTTGAGCCGAAAAATCACTGGGTTTACCGGAAATGAACTCTTGCTTGTAGGAAGACACAGAGGCTTTGGTTTCACTCCGTTTGTGAAGGGAAATTCAGACCAGAGTTCTCATCTATGAAACACACTCTATTTTAAAGCAAGAAGCATGCTCTTCTTTCCAGCATCACTTATACAGCAAGAAACATGAGCATGCCCAGAAAAAAAGAACTGTGTTTCCTAATCATACAGACCATATCTAGTTGAACTCTGCTCATTAAACTGTAACAAACGACAGCATCTCTTACATAGATGATCTTTAGTTAATATTGAAAATCATGTTGGATTCGTGAACTGTGTAAATGCATTTGAGCCGAAAAATCACTGGGTTTACCGGAAATGAACTCTTCCTTGTAGGAAGACACAGAGGCTTTGGTTCACTCTGTTTGTGAAGGGAAATTCAGACCAGAGTTCTCATCCATGAAACACACTCTGTTTTAACGAAAAGAGTATGCTCTTCTTTCCAGCGTCTCCAATAAAGCAGGAAACATGAGCAAGCACAGAACAAAAGAACTGAGTTTCCTACTCATACGGACCATATCTAGTTGAACTCTGCACATTAAACTGTAACAAACCACAGCATCTCTTACATAGATGCTGTGTAGTTAATAGTGAAAATCGTGTTGGGTTCGTGAACTGTGTAAATTCATTTGAGCCGAAAAATCACTGGGTTTACCGGAAATGAACTCTTGCTTGTCGGAAGACACAGAAGATTTGCTTTAACTCCGTTTGTGAAGGGAAATTCAGACCAGTGTTCTCATTCATGAAACATCCTCTGTTTTAAAGCAAGAAGCATCCTCTTATTTCCAGAGTCCACAATACAGCAAGATATATGAGCATGTCCAGAAAAAAAGAACTGTGTTTCCTACTCAGACGGACCATATCAAGTTGAACTATGCACATTAAACTGTAACAAACCACAGCATCTCTTACATAGATGCTGTGTAGTTAATAGTGAAAATCGTGTTGGGTTCGTGAACTGTGTAAAATCATTTGAGCCAAAAAATCACTGGGTTTAACGGAAATGAACTCTTGCTTATTGGAAGATAAAGAGCCTTTGGTTTAACTCTGTTTGTGAAGGGAAATTCAGACCAGTGTTCTCATCCATGAAACACCCTCTGTTTTAATGCAAGAAGCATCCTGTTCTGTCAAGAATCTGCAATACAGCAAGAAATATGAGCATGTCGAGAAAAAATGAACTGTGTTTCCTACTCATACGGACCATATCTAGTTGAACTCTTATTATGAAACTGTAACAAACGACAGCATCTCTTACATAGATGCTCTTTAGTTAATAGTGAAAAACGTGTTTGGTTCGTGAACTGTGTAAATACATTTGAGCTGAAAAATCCCTGGGGTAACCGGAAATGAACTCTTGCTTGTAGGAAGACACAGAGCCTTTGGTTTAACTCCGTTTCTTATGGAAAATTCAGACCAGTGTTCTCATCCATGAAACGTACTCTGTTTTAACGAGAGAAGCATGCTCTTCTTTCCAGCATCTCCAATACAGCAAGAAACATGAGCATGCTCAGAAAAAAAGAACTGTTTCTTACTCATACAGACCATATCCAGTTAAACTTTGCTTATGATACTGTAACAAACCACAGCATCTCTTACAAAAATGCTCTTTCATTTATAGTGAAAAACGTGTTGTGTTCGTGAACTGTGTAAATTCATTTGAGCCGAAAAATCACTGGGTTTACCGGAAATGAACTCTTGCTTGTAGGAAGACACAGAGGATTTGCTTTAACTCCGTTTGTGAAGGGAAATTCAGACCAGTGTTCTCATCCATAAAACATCCTCTGTTTTAATGCAAGAAGCATCCTCTTATTTCCAGAGTCCACAATACAGCAAGATATATGAGCATGTCCAGATAAAAGAACTGTGTTTCCTACTCATACGAACCATATCTAGTTGAACTCTGCACATTAAACTGTAACAAACCACAGCATTTCTTACATATATGCTGTTTAGTTAATAGTGAAAATCGTGTTGGGTTCGTGAACTGTGTAAATTCATTTGTGCCGAAAAATCACTGGGTTTACCAGAAATGAACTCTTGCTTGTAGGAAGACAAAGAGCCATTGGTTTAACTCTGTTTGTGAAGGGAAATTCAGACCATTGTTCTCATCCATGAAACACCCTCTGTTTTAATGCAAGAAGCATCCTGTTCTGTCAAGAATCTGCAACACAGCAAGAAATATGAGCATGTCCAGAAAAAATGAACTGTGTTTCCTACTCATACGGACCATATCTAGTTGAACTCTTATTATGAAACTGTAACAAACGACAGCATCTCTTACATAGATGCTCTTTAGTTAATAGTGAAAAACGTGTTTGGTTCGTGAACTGTGTAAATTCATTTGAGCTGAAAAATCCCTGGGGTAACCGGAAATGAACTCTTGCTTGTAGGAAGACACAGAGCCTTTGGTTTAACTCCGTTTCTTATGGAAAATTCAGACCAGTGTTCTCATCCATGAAACATACTCTGTTTTAACGAGAGAAGCATGCTCTTCTTTCCAGCATCTCCAATACAGCAAGAAACATGAGCATGCTCAGAAAAAAAGAACTGTTTCTTACTCATACAGACCATATCCAGTTAAACTTTGCTTATGATACTGTAACAAACCACAGCATCTCTTACAAAAATGCTCTTTCATTTATAGTGAAAAACGTGTTGTGTTCGTGAACTGTGTAAATTCATTTGAGCCGAAAAATCACTGGGTTTACCGGAAATGAACTCTTGCTTGTAGGAAAACACAGAGGAATTGCTTTACCTCCGTTTGTGAAGGGAAATTCAGACCAGTGTTCTCATCCATGAAACATCCTCTGTTTTAATGCAAGAAGCATCCTCTTATTTCCAGAGTCCACAATACAGCAAGATATATGAGCATGTCCAGATAAAAGAACTGTGTTTCCTACTCATACGAACCATATCTAGTTGAACTATGCTCATGAAAATGTAACAAACCACAGCATTTCTTACATATATGCTGTTTAGTTAATACTGAAAATCGTGTTGGGTTCGTGAACTGTGTAAATTCATTTGTGCCGAAAAATCACTGGGTTTACCGGAAATGAACTCTTGCTTGTAGGAAGACAAAGAGCCTTTGGTTTAACTCCGTTTGTGAAGGGAAATTCAGACCAGTGTTCTCATCCATGAATCACCCTCTGTTTTAATGCAAGAAGCATCCTCTTCTGTCCGGAATCTGCAATACAGCAAGAAATATGAGCATGTCCAGAAAAAATGAACTGTGTTTCCTACTCATACGGACCATAACTAGTTGAACTCTGATTATGAAACTGTAACAAACTACAGCATCTCTTACATAGATGCTCTTTAGTTAATAGTGAAGAACGTGTTTGGTTCGTGAACTGTGTAAATTCCTTTGAGCCGAAAAATCTCTGGGCTTACCGGAAATGAACTCTTGGTTGTAGGAAGACACAGAGCCTTTGGTTTAACTCCATATCTGATCGAAAATTCAGACCGGTGTTCTCATCCATGAAACATACTCTGTTTTAACGCAAGAAGCATGCTCTTCTTTGCCGCGTCTCAAATACAGCAAGAAACATGAGCATGCCCAGAAAAAAAGAACTGTGTTTCTTACTCATACGGACCATATCCAGTTTAACTCTGAATATGAAACTGTAACAAACCACAGCATCCTTTACAAAAATGCTCTATCATTTATAGTGAAAAACGTGTTGGGTTCGTGAACTGCTTAAATTCATTTGAGCCGAAAAACTCCTGGGTTTACCGGAAATGAACTCTTGCTTGTAGGAAGACACAGAGGCTGGTTTAACTCCGTTTGTGAAGGGAAATTCACACCAGTGTTCTCATCCATGAAACACCCTCTGTTTTAACGCAAGAAGCATCCTCTTCTTTCCAGAGTCTGCCATACAGCAAGGAATATGAGCATGTCCAGAAAAAAAGAACTGTGTCTCCTTCTCATACAGACCATATCTAGTTGAACTCTGCTTATGAAACTGTAACAAACGACAGCATCTCTTACATAGATGCTCTTTAGTTAATAGTGAAAAACGTGTTTGGTTCGTGAACTGTGTAAATACATTTGAGCTGAAAAATCCCTGGGGTAACCGGAAATGAACTCTTGCTTGTAGGAAGACACAGAGCCTTTGGTTTAACTCCGTTTCTTATGGAAAATTCAGACCAGTGTTCTCATCCATGAAACACAGTCTGTTTTAATGCAATTAGCATGGTCTTCTTTACAGAGTCTACAATACAGCAAGAAATATGAGCATGTCCAGAAAAAAAGAACTGTGTTTCCTATTCATACGGACCATATCTACTTAAACTCTGCTTATGAAACTGTAACAAACCAGCCCATGTGTTACTTAGATGCTCTTTGGTTAATAGTGAAAAACGTGTTAGGTTCATGGACTGTGTAAATTCATTTGAGCCGAAAAACCCCTAGGTTTACCGGAAATGAACTCTTGCTTGTAGGAAGACACAGAGGCTTTATTTCATTCCGTTTGTGAAGGGATATTCAGTCCAGAGTTCTCATCCATGAAACACACTCTGTTTTAACGAAAAGAGTATGCTCTTCTTTCCAGCATCTCCAATAAAGCAGAAAACATGAGCATGTCCCGAAAATATGAACTGTGTTTCCTACTCATATGGACCATACCTAGTTGAACTCTGCTTATGAAACTGTAACAAACCAGAGCATCTCTTACATAGATGCTCTTTAGTTAATAGTGAAAAACATGTTGTGTGCGTGAACTGTGGAAATTCATTTGAGCCGAAAAATCAATGGGTTTACCGGAAATGAACTCTTGCTTATAGGATGATAAAGAGCCTTTGGTTTAACTCCTTTTGTGAAGGGAAATTCAGACCAGCGTTCTCATCCATGAAACACCCTCTGATTTAACGCAAGAAGCAACCTCTTCTGTCCTGAATCTGCAATACAGCAAGAAATATGAGGATGTCCAGAAAAAAGGACTGTGTTTCCTACTCATACGGACCATATCTAGTTGAACTCTGATTATGAAACTTTAACAAATGACAGCATCTCTTACATAGATGCTCTTTAGTTAATAGTGAAAAACGTGTTGGGTTCGTGAACTGCGTGAATTCATTTGAGCCGAAAAACTCCTGGGTTTACCGGAAATGAACTCTTGGTTGTAGGAAGACAAAGAGCCTTTGGTTTAACTGCGTTTGTGAAGGTAAATTCAGACCAGAGTTCTCATCTATGAAACACACTCTGTTTTAACGAAAGGAGTATGCTCTTCTTTCCAGTGTCTCCAATAAAGCAGGAAATATGAGCATGCCCAGAAAAAAAGAACTGTGTTTCCTACTCATAAGGACCATATCTAGTTGAACTCTGCTCAATAAACTGTAACAAACCACAGCATCTCTTACATAGATGCTCTTTAGTTAATAGTGAAAAACTTATTGGGTTCATGAACTGTGTAAATTCATTTGAGTCGAAAAATCACTAGGCTTACCCGAAATGAACTCTTGCTTGTAGGAAGACACAGAGGCTTTGGTTTCACTCCGTTTGTGAACGGAAATTCAGACCAGAGTTCTCATCCATGAAACACACTCTGTTTTAACGCAAGAAGCATGCTCTTCTTTCCAGCATCTCCAATACAGCAAGGAACATGAGCATGCCCAGAAAAAAAGAACTGTGTTTCCAACTCATACGCACCATATCTAGTTGAACTCTGCTTATTAAACTGTAACAAACCACAGCATCTCTTACATAGATGCTCTTTAGGTAACAGTGAAAATCGTGTTGGGTTCGTGAACTGTGTAAATTCATTGGAGCCGAAAAATCACTGGGTATACCAGAAATGAACTCTTGCTTGTAGGAAGACCCAGGGTTTGGTTTAACTCCGTTTGTGAAGGGAAATTCAGACCAGTGTTCTCATCCATGAAACACAGTCTGTTTTAATGCAATTAGCATGGTCTTCTGTACAGATTCTACAATACAGCAAGAAATATAGGCATGTCCAGCAAAAAGAACTGTGTTTCCTATTCATACGGATGATATCTACTTAAACTCTGCTTATGAAACTGTAACAAACCAGACCATGTGTTACATAGATGCTCTTTTGTTAAGAGTGAAAAACGTGTTAGGTTCATGAACTGTGTAAATTCATTTGAGCCGAAAAACCCCTAGGTTTACCGGAAATGAACTCTTGCTTGTAGGAAGACACAGAGGCTTTGGTTCATTCCGTTTGTGAAGGGATATTCAGTCCAGAGTTCTCATCCATGAAACACACTCTGTTTTAACGAAAAGAGTATGCTCTTCTTTCCAGCATCTCCAATAAAGCAGAAAACATGAGCATGTCCCGAAAAAATGAACTGTGTATCCTACTCATATGGACCATACCTAGTTGAACTCTGATTATGAAACTGTAACAAACGACAGCATCTCTTACATAGATGCTCTTTAGTTAATAGTGAAAAACGTGTTGGGTTCGTGAACTGCGTAAATTCATTTGAGCCGAAAAACTCCTGGGTTTACCGGAAATGAACTCTTGCTTGTGGGAAAACAAAGAGCCTTTGGTTTAACTCCGTTTGTGAAGGTAAATTCAGACCAGTGTTCTCATCCATGACACATCCTCTGTTTTAACGCAAGAAGCATCCTCCTCTTTCCAGAGTCTGCCATACAGCAAGAAATAGAGCATGTCCAGAAAAAAAGAACTGTGTCTACTACTCAAGTGGACCATATCTAATTAAACTCTGCTTAGGAAAGTGTAACAAACCCCAGCATCTCTTACATAGATGATCTTTAGTTAATAGTGAAAAACCTATTGTGTTCATGAAATGTGTATATTCATTTGAGCCTAAAAATCACTGGGTTTACCGGAAATGAAATCTTGCTTGTAGGAAGACACAGGGGATTTGGTTTCACTCCGTTTGTGAAGGGAAATTGAGACCATTGTTCTCATCTATGAAACACACTCTGTTTTAAAGCAAGAACCATGATCTTCTTTCCAGTGTCTCCAATAAAGCAGGAAACATGAGCATGCCCTGAAAAAAAGAACTGTGTTTCCTACTCATACGAACCATATCTAGTTGAACTCTCCTCATTAAACTGTAACAAACCACAGCATCTCTTACATAGATGCTCTTTAGTTAGTAGTGAAATACGTGTTGGGCTCGTGAACTGTGTAAATTCATTTGAGCCAAAAAATCACTGGGGTAACCGGAAATGAACTCTTGCTTGTAGGAAGACTCAGAGGCTTTGGTTTCCCTCCGTTTTTGAAGGGAAATTCAGACCAGAGTTCTCATCCATGAAACACACTCTGTTTTATCGCAAGAAGCATGCTCTTCTTTCCAGCGTCTCCCATACAGCAAGAAACATGAGCAGCATGCCCAGAAAAAAAGAACTTTGTTTCTTACTCATACTGACCATATCCAGTTAACTCTGAATATGAAACTCTAACAAACCACAGCATCACTTACAAAAATGCTCATTCATTTATAGTGAATAACGTGTTGTGTTCGTGAACTGTGTAAATTCACTTGAGCTGAAAAATCACTGGGAATACCAAAAAGAACTCTTGCTTGTAGGAAGACACAGGGTTTGGTTTAACTCCGTTTGTGAAGGGAAATTCAGACCAGTGTTCTCATCCATGAAACACACTGTGTTTTAACGCAAAGAGCTTGGTCTTCTGTACAGAGTCTACAATACAGCAAGAAATATGAGCATGTCCAGAAAAAAAGAACTGTGTTTCCTATTCATACGGACCATATCTAGTTAAACTCTGCTGATGAAACTGTAACAAACCAGACCATGTGTTACATAGATGCTCTTTTGTTAATAGTGAAAAACGTGTTGGGTTCATGAACTGTGTAAATTCATTTGAGCCGAAAAACCCCTAGGTTTACCGGAAATGAACGCTTGCTTGTCAGAAGACACAGAGGCTTTGGTTCACTCCGTTTGTGAAGGGAAATTCAGACCAGAGTTCCCATCCATGAAACACACTCTGTTTCAACGAAAAGAGTATGCTCTTCTTTCCAGCATCTCCAATACAGCAAGAAACATGAGCATGCCCAGAAAAAAAGAACTGTGTTTCTTACTCATACGGACCATATCCAGTTAAACTCTGCTTATGAAACTGTAACAATCCACAGCATCCCTTACATAGATGCCCTTTAGTTAATATTGAAATTCGAGTTGGGTTTGTGAACTGTGTAAATTCATTTGAGCCGATAAATCACTGGGTGTACCAGAAATGAACTCTTGCTTGTAGGAAGACACAGAGCCTTTGGTTAAACTCCGTTACTGATGGAAAATTAAGACCGGTGTTCTCATCCATGAAACATATTCTGTTTTAACATGAGAAGCCTGCTCTTCTTTCCAGTGTCTCCAATACAGCAAGAATCATGAGCATGCCCAGAAAAAAAGAACTGTGTTTCCTACTCATACGGACAATATCTAGTTGAACTCTGATTATGAAACTGTAACAAACCAGACCATGTGTTACATAGATGCTCTTTTGTTAATAGTGAAAAACGTGTTGGGTTCATGAACTGTGTAAATTCATTTGAGCCGAAAAATCACAGGGTATACCAGAAATGAACTCTTGCTTGTAGGAAGACCCAGGGTTTGGTTTAACTCCGTTTGTGAAGGGAAATTCAGACCAGAGTTCTCATCCATGAAACACACTCTGTTTTAACGAAAAGAGTTTGCTCTTCTTTCCAGCGTCTCCAATAAAGCAGGAAACATGAGCATGCCAAGAAAATAAGAACTGTGATTCATACTCATACGGACCATATCTAGTTAAACTCTGCTCATTAAACTGTAACAAACCACAGCATCTCTTACATAGATGCTGTTTAGTTAATAGTGAAAATCGTGTTGGGTTCGTGAACTGTGTATATTCATTTGAGCCTAAAAATCACTGGGTTTACTGGAAATGAACTCTTGCTTGTAGGAATACAAAGAGCCTTTGGTTTAACTCCGTTTGTGAAGGGAAATTCAGACCAGTATTCTCATCCATAAAACACACTCTGTTTTAACGCAAGAAGCATGCTCTTCTTTCCAGCATCTCTAATACAGCAAGAAACATGAGCATGCCCAGAAAAAAAGAACTGTGTTTCTTACTCATACCTACCATATCCAGTTAAACTCTGAATATGAAACTGTAACAAACCACAGCATCTCTTACAAAAATGCTCTTTCATTTATAGTGAAAAACGTGTTGTGTTCGTGAACTTTGTAATTTAATTTGAGCCGAAAAATCACTGGGTTTACCGGACATGAACTCTTGCTTGTAGTAAGACACAGAGGCTTTGGTTTAACTCCGTTTGTGAAGGGAAATTCAGACCATTGTTCTCATCCATGAAACACCCTCTGTTTTAACGCAAGAAGCATCCTCTTCTATCAAGAATCTGCTATGCAGGAAGAAATATGAGCATGTCCATATATAGTTGAACTCTGATTATGAAACTGTAACAAACTACAGCATCTCTTACATAGATGCTCTTTAATTAATAGTGAAAAGCGTGTTAGTTTCGTGAACTGTGTAAATTAATTTAAGCCGAAAATCGCTGGGCTTACCGGAAATGAACTCTTGCTTCTAGGAAGACAAAGAGCCTTTGGTTTAACTCCGTTTGTGAAGGGAAATTCAGACCAGTGTTCTCATCCATGAAACACCCTCAGTGTTTCCAACAGATATGGCCTTGATCTTGTTGAACTCTGCTTATGAAACTGTAACAAACCACAGAATCTCTTACATAGATGCTGTTTAGTTAATAGTGAAAATCCTGTTGGGTTCGTGATCTGTGTAAATTCATTTGAGCCGAAATATCACTAGGTTTACCGGAAATGAACTCTTGCTTGTAGGAAGACAAAGATCCTTTGGATTAACTCCGTTTGTGAAGGGAAATTCAGACCAGTGTTCTCATCCATGAAACACCCTCTGTTTTAACGCAAGAAGCATCCTCTTCTATCCAGAATCTGCAATACATCCAGAAATATGAGCATGTCCAGAAAAACTGAACTGTGTTTCCTACTTATTTGAACCATATCTAGCTGAACTCTGATTATGAAACTGTAACAAACTACAGCATCTCTTACATAGATGCTATTTAGTTAATAGTGAAAATATTGTTGGGTTCGTGAACTGTGTAAATTCATTTGAGCCGAAAAATCACTGGGCTCTCCGGAAATGAACTCTTGCTTGTAGGAAGACAAAGAGCATTTGGTTTAACTCTGTTTGTGAAGGGAAATTCAGACCATTGTTCTCATCCATGAAACACCCTCCGTTTTAACGCAAGAAGCATACTCTTCTGTCCAGAATCTGCAATACAGCAAGAAAAATGAGCATGTCCAGAAAAAATGAACTGTGTTTACTACTCATACGGACCATATCTAGTTGAACTCTGATTATGAAACTGTAACAAACTACAGCATCTCTTACATAGATGCTCTTTAGTTAATATTTAAAAATGTGTTGGTTTCGTGAACTGTGTAAATTCATTTGAGCCGAAAAATCACTGGGCTTACCGTAAATGAACTCTTGCTTGTAGGAGACACAGAGCCTTTGGTTTAACTCCGTTTCTGATGGAAAAATCAGACCAGTGTTCTCATCCATGAAACATACTCTGTTTTAACGCAAGAAGCATGCTCTTCTTTCCAGCGTTTCTAATACAGCAAGAAAAGTGAGCATGCTCAGAAAAAAAGAACTGTGTTTCTTACTCATACGGACCATATCCAGTTAAACTCTGCTTATGAAACTGTAACAAACCACAGCATCTCTTACAACAATCCTCTTTCATTAATTGTGAAAAACGTGTTGGTTTCATGAACTGTGTAAATTCATTTGAGCCGAAAAATCACTGGGTTTGCCGGAACTGAACTCTTGCTTGCAGGAAGACAAAGAGCCTTTGGTTTAACTCCGTTTGTAAAGGGAAATTCAGACCAGAGTTCTCATCCATGAAACACACTCTGTTTTAACGCAAGAAGCATCCTCTTCTGTCCAGAATCTGCAATACAGCAAGAAATATGAGCATGTCCCGAAAAAAAGAACTGTGTTTCCTACTCATTTGGACCATATCTAGTTGAACTCTGATTATGAAACTGTAACAAACTACAGCATCTCTTACATAGATGCTATTTAGTTAATAGTGAAATTATTGTTCGGTTCGTGAACTGTGTAAATTCATTTCAGCGGTAAAATCATTGGGTTTACCGGAACTGAACTCTTGCTTCTAGGAAGACAAAGAGTCTTTGGTTTAACTCCGTTTGTGAAGGTAAATTCAGACCAGTGTTCTCATCCATGAAACATTCTCTGTTTTAACGGAAGAAGCATCCTCTTCTATCCAGAATCTGCTATACAGCAAGAAATATGAGCATGTCCAGAAAAAATGAACTGTGTTTTCTACTCATACGGACCATATCTAGTTGAACTCTGATTATGAAACTGTAACAAACTACAGCATCTCTTACATAGATGCTCTTTAGTTAATAGTGAAAAACGTGTTGGATTCGTGAACTGTGTAAATTTATTTGAGCCGAAAAATCACTGGGCTTACCAGAATTGAACTCTTGCTCTTAGGAAGACACAGAGCCTTTGGTTTAACTCCGTTTCTGATGGAAAATTCAGACCGGTGTTCTCATCCATGAAACATACTCTGTTTTAACGCGAGAAGCCTGCTCTTCTTTCCAGCGTCTCCAATACAGCAAGAAACATGAGCATGTCCAGAAAAAATGAACTGTGTTTCGTACTCATAAGGACCATATCTAGTTCAACTAATATTATGAAACTGTAACAAACTACAGCATCTCTTACATAGATGCTCTTTAGTTAATATTGAAAAACGTGTTGGATTCCTGAACTGTGTAAATTCATTTGAGCCGAAAAATCACTGGGTTTACCGGAAATGAACTCTTGCTTGCAGGAAGACAAAGAGCCTTTGGTTTAACTCGGTTTGTGAAGGGAAATTCAGACCAGTGTTCTCATCCATGAATCACCCTCCGTTTTAACGCAAGAAGCATCCTATTCTGTCCAGAATCTGCAATACAGCAAGAAATATGAGCATGTCCAGAAAAAATGAACTGTGTTTCCTACTCATGCGGACCATATCTAGTTGAACTCTGATTAGGAAACTGTAACAAACTGCAGCATCTCTTACAAAGATGCTCTTTAGTTAATAGTGAAAATATTGTTGGATTCGTGAACTGTGTAAATTCATTTGAGCTGAAAAATCACTGGGCTTTTCGGAAATGAACTCTTGCTTGTAGGAAGACAAAGAGCCTTTGGTTTAACTCCATTTCTGAAGGAAAATTCAGACCGGTGTTCTCATCCATGAAACATACTCTGTTTTAACGCGAGAAGCATGCTCTTCTTTCCAGCGTCTCCAATAAAGCAAGAAAAATGAGCATGCCCAGATAAAAAAAACTGTGTTTTCAACTGATTTGGACATTATCTAGTTGAACTCTGCTTATGAAACTGTAACAAACCACAGCATCTCCTACATAGATACTGTTTAGTTAATAGGGAAAATCGTGTTGGGTTCGTGAACTGTGTAAATTCATTTCAGCAGTAAAATCATTGGGTTTACCGGAACTGAACTCTTGCTTCTAGGAAGACAAAGAGACTTTGGTTTAACTCCGTTTGTGAAGGTAAATTCAGACCAGTGTTCTCATCCATGAAACACCCTCTGTTTTAACGCAAGAAGCATCCTCCTCTATCCAGAATCTGCTATACAGCAAGAAATATGAGCATGTCCAGAAAAAATGAACTGTGTTTTCTACTCATACGGACCATATCTAGTTGAACTCTCATCATGAAACTGTAACAAACTACAGCATCTCTTACATAGATGCTCTTTAGTTAATAGTGAAAAACGTGTTGGATTCGTGAACTGTATAAATTTATTTGAGCCGAAAAATCACTGGGCTTACCAGAAATGAACTCTTGCTCTTAGGAAGACACAGAGCCTTTGGTTTAACTCCGTTTCTGATGGAAAATTCAGACCGGTGTTCTCATCCATGAAACATACTCTGTTTTAACGCGAGAAGCCTGCTCTTCTTTCCAGCGTCTCCAATACAGCAAGAAACATGAGCATGTCCAGAAAAAATGAACTGGGTTTCGTACTCATACGGACCATATCTAGTTCAACTAATACTATGAAACTGTAACAAACGACAGCATCTCTTACATAGATGCTCTTTAGTTAATAGTGAAAAACGTGTTGGTTTCGTGAACTGTGTAAATTAATTTGAGCCGAAAAAGCTCTGGGCTTACCGGAAATGAACTCTTGCTTCTAGGAAGACAAAGAGCCTTTGGTTTAACTCCGTTTGTGAAGGGAAATTCAGACCAGTGTTCTCATCCATGAAACACCCTCCATTTTAACACAAGAAGCATCATCTTCTGTCCAGAATCTGCAATACAGCAAGAAATATGAGCATGTCCAGAAAAAATGAACTGTGTTTCCTACTCATACAGACCATATCTAGTTGAACTCTGATTATGAAACTGTAACAAACTACAGCATATCTTACATAGATGCTCTTTAGTTAATAGTGAAAAACGTGTTGGTTTCCTGAACTGTGTAAATTCATTTGAGCCGAAAAATCACTGGGCTTACCGGAATTGAACTCTTGCTTGTAGGAAGACAAAGAGCTTTGGTTTAACTCCGTTTGTGAAGGGAAATTCAGACCAGTGTTCTAATCCATGAAACACCATTTGTTATAATGCAAGAAGCATCCTCTTCTATCCAGAATCTGTAATACAGCAAGAAATATGAGCATGTCCAGAAAAAATAAACTGTGTTTCCTACTCATACGGACCATATCGAGTTGAACTCTGATTATGAAACTGTAACAAACTACAGCATCTCTTACATAGATGCTCTTTAGTTAATAGTGAAATTATTGTTCGGTTCGTGAACTGTGTAAATTCATTTGAACCGAAAAACCACTGGGCTTTCCGGAAATGAACTCTTGCTTGTAGGAAGACACAGAGCCTTTGGTTTAACTCCGTTTCTGATGGAAAATTCAGAGCTGTGTTCTCATCCATGAAACACACTCTATTTTAACACGAGAAGCCTGCGCTTCTTTCCAGTGTCTCCAATACAGCAAGAAACATGAGCATGTCCAGAAAAAATGAACTGTGTTTGCTACTCATACGGACCATATCTAGTCGACTCTGATTATGAAACTGTAACAAACTCCAGCATCTCTTACATAGATGCTCTTTAGTTAATAGTGATAAACGTGTTGGTTTCGTGAATGTGTAAATTCATTTGAGCCGAAAAATCACTGGGCTTTCCGGAAATGAACTCTTGCTTGTAGGAAGACAAAGAGCCTTTGGTTTAACTCCATTTCTGAAGGAAAATTCAGACCGGTGTTCTCATCCATGAAACATACTCTGTTTTAACGCGAGAAGCATGCTCTTCTTTCCAGCGTCTCCAATAAAGCAAGAAAAATGAGCATGCCCAGATAAAAAAAAAACTGTGTTTCCAACTGATTTGGACATTATCTAGTTGAACTCTGCTTATGAAACTGTAACAAACCACAGCATCTCCTACATAGATACTGTTTAGTTAATAGGGAAAATCGTGTTGGGTTCGTGAACTGTGTAAATTCATTTCAGCGGTAAAATCATTGGGTTTACCGGAACTGAACTCTTGCTTCTAGGAAGACAAAGAGTCTTTGGTTTAACTCCGTTTGTGAAGGTAAATTCAGACCAGTGTTCTCATCCATGAAACATTCTCTGTTTTAACGGAAGAAGCATCCTCTTCTATCCAGAATCTGCTATACAGCAAGAAATATGAGCATGTCCAGAAAAAATGAACTGTGTTTTCTACTCATACGGACCATATCTAGTTGAACTCTGATTATGAAACTGTAACAAACTACAGCATCTCTTACATAGATGCTCTTTAGTTAATAGTGAAAAACGTGTTGGATTCGTGAACTGTGTAAATTTATTTGAGCCGAAAAATCACTGGGCTTACCAGAATTGAACTCTTGCTCTTAGGAAGACACAGAGCCTTTGGTTTAACTCCGTTTCTGATGGAAAATTCAGACCGGTGTTCTCATCCATGAAACATACTCTGTTTTAACGCGAGAAGCCTGCTCTTCTTTCCAGCGTCTCCAATACAGCAAGAAACATGAGCATGTCCAGAAAAAATGAACTGTGTTTCGTACTCATAAGGACCATATCTAGTTGAACTCTGATTATGAAACTGTAACAAACTACAGCATCTCTTACATAGATGCTCTTTAGTTAATATTGAAAAACGTGTTGGATTCCTGAACTGTGTAAATTCATTTGAGCCGAAAAATCACTGGGTTTACCGGAAATGAACTCTTGCTTGCAGGAAGACAAAGAGCCTTTGGTTTAACTCGGTTTGTGAAGGGAAATTCAGACCAGTGTTCTCATCCATGAAACACCCTCCGTTTTAACGCAAGAAGCATCCTATTCTGTCCAGAATCTGCAATACAGCAAGAAATATGAGCATGTCCAGAAAAAATGAACTGTGTTTCCTACTCATACGGACCATATCTAGTTGAACTCTGATTATGAAACTGTAACAAACTACAGCATCTCTTACATAGATGCTCTTTAGTTAATAGTGAAAAACGTGTTGGTTTCCTGAACTGTGTAAATTCATTTGAGCCGAAAAATCACTGGGCTTACCGGAATTGAACTCTTGCTTGTAGGAAGAAAAAGAGCTTTGGTTTAACTCCGTTTGTGAAGGGAAATTCAGACCAGTGTTCTCATCCATGAAACACCCTCTGTTTTAACGCAAGAAGCATCATCTTCTATCCAGAATCTGCATTACATCAAGAATTATGAGCATGTCCAGAGAAAATGAACTGTGTTTCCTACTCATTCGGCCCATATCTAGTTGAACTCTGATTGGGAAACTGTAACAAACTGCAGCATCTCTTACAAAGATGCTCTTTAGTTAATAGTGAAAATATTGTTGGATTTGTGAACTGTGTAAATTCATTTGAGCTGAAAAATCACTGGGCTTTCCGGAAATGAACTCTTGCTTGTAGGAAGACAAAGAGCCTTTGGTTTAACTCCATTTCTGAAGGAAAATTCAGACCGGTGTTCTCATCCATGAAACATACTCTGTTTTAACGCGAGAAGCATGCTCTTCTTTCCAGCGTCTCCAATAAAGCAAGAAAAATGAGCATGCCCAGATAAAAAAAACTGTGTTTTCAACTGATTTGGACATTATCTAGTTGAACTCTGCTTATGAAACTGTAACAAACCACAGCATCTCCTACATAGATACTGTTTAGTTAATAGGGAAAATCGTGTTGGGTTCGTGAACTGTGTAAATTCATTTCATCGGTAAAATCATTGGGTTTACCGGAACTGAACTCTTGCTTCTAGGAAGACAAAGAGCCTTTGGTTTAACTCCGTTTGTGAAGGTAAATTCAGACCAGTGTTCTCATCCATGAAACACCCTCTGTTTTAACGCAAGAAGCATCCTCCTCTATCCAGAATCTGCTATACAGCAAGAAATATGAGCATGTCCAGAAAAAATGAACTGTGTTTTCTACTCATACGGACCATATCTAGTTGAACTCTCATCATGAAACTGTAACAAACTACAGCATCTCTTACATAGATGCTCTTTAGTTAATAGTGAAAAACGTGTTGGTTTCGTGAACTGTGTAAATTAATTTGAGCCGAAAAAGCTCTGGGCTTACCGGAAATGAACTCTTGCTTCTAGGAAGACAAAGAGCCTTTGGTTTAACTCCGTTTGTGAAGGGAAATTCAGACCAGTGTTCTCATCCATGAAACACCCTCCATTTTAACACAAGAAGCATCATCTTCTGTCCAGAATCTGCAATACAGCAAGAAATATGAGCATGTCCAGAAAAAATGAACTGTGTTTCCTACTCATACAGACCATATCTAGTTGACTCTGATTATGAAACTGTAACAAACTACAGCATATCTTACATAGATGCTCTTTAGTTAATAGTGAAAAACGTGTTGGTTTCCTGAACTGTGTAAATTCATTTGAGCCGAAAAATCACTGGGCTTACCGGAATTGAACTCTTGCTTGTAGGAAGACAAAGAGCTTTGGTTTAACTCCGTTTGTGAAGGGAAATTCAGACCAGTGTTTAATCCATGAAACACCATTTGTTATAATGCAAGAAGCATCCTCTTCTATCCAGAATCTGTAATACAGCAAGAAATATGAGCATGTCCAGAAAAAATAAACTGTGTTTCCTACTCATACGGACCATATCGAGTTGAACTCTGATTATGAAACTGTAACAAACTACAGCATCTCTTACATAGATGCTCTTTAGTTAATAGTGAAAAACATGTTGGGTTCGTGAGCTGTGTAAATTCATTTGAGCCGAAAAATCACTGGGCTTACCGGAAATGAACTCTTGCTCGTAGGAAGACACAGAGCCTTTGGTTTAAATCCGTTTCTGATGGAAAATTCAGAGCGGTGTTCTCATCCATGAAACATACTCTGTTTTAACGTGAGAAGCCTGCTCTTCTCTCCAGCGTCTCCAATACAGCAAGAAACATGAGCATGCCCAGAAAAAAAGAACTGTGTTTCCAACTGATATGGACTTTATCTAGTTGAACTCTGCTTATGAAACTGTAACAAACCAAAGCATCTCTTACATAGATGCTGTTTAGTTAATAGTGAAAATCGTGTTGGGTTCGTGAACTGTGTAAAATCATTTGAGCCGAAAAATCACTGGGTTTACCGGAACTGAACTCTTGCTTGCAGGAAGACAAAGAGCCTTTGCTTTAACTCCGTTTCTGAAGGGAAATTCAGACCAGTGTTCTCATCCATGAAACACCCTCTGTTTTAACGCAAGAAGCATCATCTTCTATCCAGAATCTGCATTACATCAAGAATTATGAGCATGTCCAGAGAAAATGAACTGTGTTTCCTACTCATTCGGACCATATCTAGTTGAACTCTGATTATGAAACTGTAACAAACTACAGCATCTCTTACATAGATGCTCTTTAGTTAATAGTGAAAAACGTGTTGGATTCGTGAACTGTGTAAATTTACTTGAGCCGAAAAATCACTGGGCTTACCAGAAATGAACTCTTGCTCTTAGGATGACACAGAGCCTTTGGTTTAACTCCGTTTCTGATGGAAAATTCAGACCGGTGTTCTCATCCATGAAACATACTCTGCTTTAACGCGAGAAGGCTGCTCTTCTTTCCAGCGTCTCCAATACAGCAAGAAACATGAGCATGTCCAGAAAAAATGAACTGGGTTTCGTACTAATACGGACCATATCTAGTTCAAGTAATATTATGAAATTGTAACAAACTACAGCATCTCTTACATAGATGCTCTTTAGTTAATAGCGAAAAACGTGTTGGGTTCGTGAACTGTGTAAATTCACTTGAGCCGAAAAATCACTGGGTTTACCGGGAATGATCTCTTGCTTGCAAGAAGACAAAGAGCCTTTGGTTTAACTCCGTTTGTGAAGGGAAATTCAGACCAGTGTTCTCATCCATGAAACACCCTCCGTTTTAACGCAAGAAGCATCCTCTTCTGTCCAGAATCTGCAATACAGCAAGAAATATGAGCATGTCCAGAAAAAATGAACTGTGTTTCCTACTCATACAGACCATATCTAGTTGAACTCTGATTATGAAACTGTAACAAACTACAGCATCTCTTACATAGATGCTCTTTAGTTAATAGTGAAAAACGTGTTGGTTTCCTGAACTGTGTAAATTCATTTGAGCCGAAAAATCACTGGGCTTACCGGAATTGAACTCTTGCTTGTAGGAAGACAAAGAGCTTTGGTTTAACTCCGTTTGTGAAGGGAAATTCAGACCAGTGTACTCATCCATGAAACACCCTCTGTTTTAACGCAAGAAGCATCATCTTCTATCCAGAATCTGCATTACATCAAGAATTATGAGCATGTCCAGAGAAAATGAACTGTGTTTCCTACTCATTCGGACCATATCTAGTTGAACTCTGATTAGGAAACTGTAACAAACTACAGCATCTCTTACAAAGATGCTCTTTAGTTAATAGTGAAAATATTGTTGGATTCGTGAACTGTGTAAATTCATTTGAGCTGAAAAATCACTGGGCTTTCCGGAAATGAACTCTTGCTTGTAGGAAGACAAAGAGCCTTTGGTTTAACTCCGTTTCTGAAGGAAAATTCAGACTGGTGTTCACATCCATGAAACATACTCTGTTTTAACGCGAGAAGCATGCTCTTCTTTCCAGCGTCTCCAATAAAGCAAGAAAAATGAGCATGCCCAGATAAAAAAAAAAACTGTGTTTCCAACTGATTTGGACATTATCTAGTTGAACTCTGCTTATGAAACTGTAACAAACCACAGCATCTCCTACATAGATACTGTTTAGTTAATAGGGAAAATCGTGTTGGGTTCGTGAACTGTGTAAATTCATTTCAGCGGTAAAATCATTGGGTTTACCGGAACTGAACTCTTGCTTCTAGGAAGACAAAGAGTCTTTGGTTTAACTCCGTTTGTGAAGGTAAATTCAGACCAGTGTTCTCATCCATGAAACATTCTCTGTTTTAACGGAAGAAGCATCCTCTTCTATCCAGAATCTGCTATACAGCAAGAAATATGAGCATGTCCAGAAAAAATGAACTGTGTTTTCTACTCATACGGACCATATCTAGTTGAACTCTCATCATGAAACTGTAACAAACTACAGCATCTCTTACATAGATGCTCTTTAGTTAATAGTGAAAGACGTGTTGGATTCGTGAACTGTGTAAATTTATTTGAGCCGAAAAATCACTGGGCTTACCAGAATTGAACTCTTGCTCTTAGGAAGACACAGAGCCTTTGGTTTAACTCCGTTTCTGATGGAAAATTCAGACCGGTGTTCTCATCCATGAAACATACTCTGTTTTAACGCGAGAAGCCTGCTCTTCTTTCCAGCGTCTCCAATACAGCAAGAAACATGAGCATGTCCAGAAAAAATGAACTGTGTTTCGTACTCATAAGGACCATATCTAGTTGAACTCTGATTATGAAACTGTAACAAACTACAGCATGTCTTACATAGATGCTCTTTAGTTAATATTGAAAAACGTGTTGGATTCCTGAACTGTGTAAATTCATTTGAGCCGAAAAATCACTGGGTTTACCGGAAATGAACTCTTGCTTGCAGGAAGACAAAGAGCCTTTGGTTTAACTCGGTTTGTGAAGGGAAATTCAGACCAGTGTTCTCATCCATGAAACACCCTCCGTTTTAACGCAAGAAGCATCCTATTCTGTCCAGAATCTGCAATACAGCAAGAAATATGAGCATGTCCAGAAAAAATGAACTGTGTTTCCTACTCATACGGACCATATCTAGTTGAACTCTGATTATGAAACTGTAACAAACTACAGCATCTCTTACATAGATGCTCTTTAGTTAATAGTGAAAAACGTGTTGGTTTCTGAACTGTGTAAATTCATTTGAGCCGAAAAATCACTGGGCTTACCGGAATTGAACTCTTGCTTGTAGGAAGACAAAGAGCTTTGGTTTAACTCCGTTTGTGAAGGGAAATTCAGACCAGTGTTCTCATCCATGAAACACCCTCTGTTTTAACGCAAGAAGCATCATCTTCTATCCAGAATCTGCATTACATCAAGAATTATGAGCATGTCCAGAGAAAATGAACTGTGTTTCCTACTCATTCGGACCATATCTAGTTGAACTCTGATTGGGAAACTGTAACAAACTGCAGCATCTCTTACAAAGATGCTCTTTAGTTAATAGTGAAAATATTGTTGGATTCGTGAACTGTGTAAATTCATTTGAGCTGAAAAATCACTGGGCTTTCCGGAAATGAACTCTTGCTTGTAGGAAGACAAAGAGCCTTTGGTTTAACTCCATTTCTGAAGGAAAATTCAGACCGATGTTCTCATCCATGAAACATACTCTGTTTTAACGCGAGAAGCATGCTCTTCTTTCCAGCGTCTCCAATAAAGCAAGAAAAATGAGCATGCCCAGATAAAAAAAACTGTGTTTTCAACTGATTTGGACATTATCTAGTTGAACTCTGCTTATGAAACTGTAACAAACCACAGCATCTCCTACATAGATACTGTTTAGTTAATAGGGAAAATCGTGTTGGGTTCGTGAACTGTGTAAATTCATTTCAGCGGTAAAATCATTGGGTTTACCGGAACTGAACTCTTGCTTCTAGGAAGACAAAGAGCCTTTGGTTTAACTCCGTTTGTGAAGGTAAATTCAGACCAGTGTTCTCATCCATGAAACACCCTCTGTTTTAACGCAAGAAGCATCCTCCTCTATCCAGAATCTGCTATACAGCAAGAAATATGAGCATGTCCAGAAAAAATGAACTGTGTTTTCTACTCATACGGACCATATCTAGTTGAACTCTCATCATGAAACTGTAACAAACTACAGCATCTCTTACATAGATGCTCTTTAGTTAATAGTGAAAAACGTGTTGGATTCGTGAACTGTGTAAATTTATTTGAGCCGAAAAATCACTGGGCTTACCAGAAATGAACTCTTGCTCTTAGGAAGACACAGAGCCTTTGGTTTAACTCCGTTTCTGATGGAAAATTCAGACCGGTGTTCTCATCCATGAAACATACTCTGTTTTAACGCGAGAAGCCTGCTCTTCTTTCCAGCGTCTCCAATACAGCAAGAAACATGAGCATGTCCAGAAAAAATGAACTGGGTTTCGTACTCATACGGACCATATCTAGTTCAACTAATACTATGAAACTGTAACAAACGACAGCATCTCTTACATAGATGCTCTTTAGTTAATAGTGAAAAACGTGTTGGTTTCGTGAACTGTGTAAATTAATTTGAGCCGAAAAAGCTCTGGGCTTACCGGAAATGAACTCTTGCTTCTAGGAAGACAAAGAGCCTTTGGTTTAACTCCGTTTGTGAAGGGAAATTCAGACCAGTGTTCTCATCCATGAAACACCCTCCATTTTAACACAAGAAGCATCATCTTCTGTCCAGAATCTGCAATACAGCAAGAAATATGAGCATGTCCAGAAAAAATGAACTGTGTTTCCTACTCATACAGACCATATCTAGTTGACTCTGATTATGAAACTGTAACAAACTACAGCATATCTTACATAGATGCTCTTTAGTTAATAGTGAAAAACGTGTTGGTTTCCTGAACTGTGTAAATTCATTTGAGCCGAAAAATCACTGGGCTTACCGGAATTGAACTCTTGCTTGTAGGAAGACAAAGAGCTTTGGTTTAACTCCGTTTGTGAAGGGAAATTCAGACCAGTGTTCTAATCCATGAAACACCATTTGTTATAATGCAAGAAGCATCCTCTTCTATCCAGAATCTGTAATACAGCAAGAAATATGAGCATGTCCAGAAAAAATAAACTGTGTTTCCTACTCATACGGACCATATCGAGTTGAACTCTGATTATGAAACTGTAACAAACTACAGCATCTCTTACATAGATGCTCTTTAGTTAATAGTGAAAAACATGTTGGGTTCGTGAGCTGTGTAAATTCATTTGAGCCGAAAAATCACTGGGCTTACCGGAAATGAACTCTTGCTCGTAGGAAGACACAGAGC
Source organism: Onychomys leucogaster (assembly GCA_949786385.1). Classification (NCBI taxonomy): domain Eukaryota; kingdom Metazoa; phylum Chordata; class Mammalia; order Rodentia; family Cricetidae; genus Onychomys; species Onychomys leucogaster. The sequence continues at coordinate 1,167,201 of CATKUP010000070.1, forward strand.
CTTTGGTTTAAATCCGTTTCTGATGGAAAATTCAGAGCGGTGTTCTCATCCATGAAACATACTCTGTTTTAACGTGAGAAGCCTGCTCTTCTCTCCAGCGTCTCCAATACAGCAAGAAACATGAGCATGCCCAGAAAAAAAGAACTGTGTTTCCAACTGATATGGACTTTATCTAGTTGAACTCTGCTTATGAAACTGTAACAAACCAAAGCATCTCTTACATAGATGCTGTTTAGTTAATAGTGAAAATCGTGTTGGGTTCGTGAACTGTGTAAAATCATTTGAGCCGAAAAATCACTGGGTTTACCGGAACTGAACTCTTGCTTGCAGGAAGACAAAGAGCCTTTGCTTTAACTCCGTTTCTGAAGGGAAATTCAGACCAGTGTTCTCATCCATGAAACACCCTCTGTTTTAACGCAAGAAGCATCATCTTCTATCCAGAATCTGCATTACATCAAGAATTATGAGCATGTCCAGAGAAAATGAACTGTGTTTCCTACTCATTCGGACCATATCTAGTTGAACTCTGATTATGAAACTGTAACAAACTACAGCATCTCTTACATAGATGCTCTTTAGTTAATAGTGAAAAACGTGTTGGATTCGTGAACTGTGTAAATTTACTTGAGCCGAAAAATCACTGGGCTTACCAGAAATGAACTCTTGCTCTTAGGATGACACAGAGCCTTTGGTTTAACTCCGTTTCTGATGGAAAATTCAGACCGGTGTTCTCATCCATGAAACATACTCTGCTTTAACGCGAGAAGGCTGCTCTTCTTTCCAGCGTCTCCAATACAGCAAGAAACATGAGCATGTCCAGAAAAAATGAACTGGGTTTCGTACTCATACGGACCATATCTAGTTCAAGTAATATTATGAAATTGTAACAAACTACAGCATCTCTTACATAGATGCTCTTTAGTTAATAGCGAAAAACTTGTTGGGTTCGTGAACTGTGTAAATTCACTTGAGCCGAAAAATCACTGGGTTTACCGGGAATGATCTCTTGCTTGCAAGAAGACAAAGAGCCTTTGGTTTAACTCCGTTTGTGAAGGGAAATTCAGACCAGTGTTCTCATCCATGAAACACCCTCCGTTTTAACGCAAGAAGCATCCTCTTCTGTCCAGAATCTGCAATACAGCAAGAAATATGAGCATGTCCAGAAAAAATGAACTGTGTTTCCTACTCATACAGACCATATCTAGTTGAACTCTGATTATGAAACTGTAACAAACTACAGCATCTCTTACATAGATGCTCTTTAGTTAATAGTGAAAAACGTGTTGGTTTCCTGAACTGTGTAAATTCATTTGAGCCGAAAAATCACTGGGCTTACCGGAATTGAACTCTTGCTTGTAGGAAGACAAAGAGCTTTGGTTTAACTCCGTTTGTGAAGGGAAATTCAGACCAGTGTACTCATCCATGAAACACCCTCTGTTTTAACGCAAGAAGCATCATCTTCTATCCAGAATCTGCATTACATCAAGAATTATGAGCATGTCCAGAGAAAATGAACTGTGTTTCCTACTCATTCGGACCATATCTAGTTGAACTCTGATTAGGAAACTGTAACAAACTACAGCATCTCTTACAAAGATGCTCTTTAGTTAATAGTGAAAATATTGTTGGATTCGTGAACTGTGTAAATTCATTTGAGCTGAAATATCACTGGGCTTTCCGGAAATGAACTCTTGCTTGTAGGAAGACAAAGAGCCTTTGGTTTAACTCCGTTTTTGAAGGAAAATTCAGACCGGTGTTCACATCCATGAAACATACTCTGTTTTAACGCGAGAAGCATGCTCTTCTTTCCAGCGTCTCCAATAAAGCAAGAAAAATGAGCATGCGCAGATAAAAAAAACTGTGTTTTCAACTGATTTGGACATTATCTAGTTGAACTCTGCTTATGAAACTGTAACAAACCACAACATCTCCTACATAGATACTGTTTAGTTAATAGTGAAAAACGTGTTGGGTTCGTGAACTGTGTAAATTCATTTGAGCCGAAAAATCACTGGGCTTTCCGGAAATGAACTCTTGCTTGTAGGAAGACAAAGAGTCTTTGGTTTAACACCGTTTGTGAAGGGAAATTCAGACCAGTGTTCTCATCCATGAAACACCCTCTGTTTTAAAGCAAGAAGCACCCTCTTCTATCCAGAATCTGCAATACATCAAGAAATATGAGCATGTCCAGAGAAAATGAACTGTGTTCCCGACTCATTCGGACCATATCTAGTTGAACTCTGATTATGAAACTGTAACAAACTACAGCATCTCTTACATAGATGCTATTTAGTTAATAGTGAAAAACGTGTTGGATTCGTGAACTGTGTAAATTCATTTGAGCCGAAAAATCACTAGGCTTTCCGGAAATGAACTCTTGCTTGTAGGAAGACAAAGAGTCTTTGGTTTAACTCCGTTTGTGAAGGGAAATTCAGACCAGTGTTCTCATCCATGAAACACCCTCCACTATAACTCAAAAGCATCATCTTCTGTCCAGAATCTGCAATAAAGCAAGAAATATTAGCATGTCCAGAAAAAATGAAGTGTGTTTCCTACTCATACGGACCATATATAGTTGAACTCTGATTATGAAACTGTAACAAACTACAGCATCTCTTACATAGATGCTCTTTAGTTAATTGTGAAAAACGTGTTGGGTTCGTGAACTATGTAAAATCATTTGAGCCGAAAAATCAATCGTTTACTGGAAGTGAACTCTTGCTTGGAGGAACACAAAGAGCCTTTGGTTTAACTCCCTTTGTGAAGGAAAATTCAGACCAGTGTTCTCATCCATGAAACACCCTCTGTTTTAACGCAAGAAGCATCCTCTTCTATCCAGAATCTGAAATAGAGCAAGAAATATGAGCATGTCAAGAAAAAATGAACTGTGTTTCCTACTCATTTGGACCATATCTAGTTGAACTCTGATTATGAAACTGTAACAAACTACAGCATCTCTTACATAGATGCTATTTAGTTAATAGTGAAATTATTGTTCGGTTCGTGAACTGTGTAAATTCATTTGAACCGAAAAACCACTGGGCTTTCCGGAAATGAACTCTTGCTTGTAGGAAGACACAGAGCCTTTGGTTTAACTCCGTTTCTGATGGAAAATTCAGAGCTGTGTTCTCATCCATGAAACATACTCTATTTTAACACGAGAAGCCTGCGCTTCTTTCCAGTGTCTCCAATACAGCAAGAAACATGAGCATGTCCAGAAAAAATGAACTGTGTTTGCTACTCATACGGACCATATCTAGTCGACTCTGATTATGAAACTGTAACAAACTCCAGCATCTCTTACATAGATGCTCTTTAGTTAATAGTTATAAACGTGTTGGTTTCGTGAATGTGTAAATTCATTTGAGCCGAAAAATCACTGGGCTTTCCGGAAATGAACTCTTGCTTGTAGGAAGACAAAGAGCCTTTGGTTTAACTCCATTTCTGAAGGAAAATTCAGACCGGTGTTCTCATCCATGAAACATACTCTGTTTTAACGCGAGAAGCATGCTCTTCTTTCCAGCGTCTCCAATAAAGCAAGAAAAATGAGCATGCCCAGATAAAAAAAAAACTGTGTTTCCAACTGATTTGGACATTATCTAGTTGAACTCTGCTTATGAAATTGTAACAAACCACAGCATATCCTACATAGATACTGTTTAGTTAATAGGGAAAATCGTGTTGGGTTCGTGAACTGTGTAAATTCATTTCAGCGGTAAAATCATTGGGTTTACCGGAACTGAACTCTTGCTTCTAGGAAGACAAAGAGTCTTTGGTTTAACTCCGTTTGTGAAGGTAAATTCAGACCAGTGTTCTCATCCATGAAACATTCTCTGTTTTAACGGAAGAAGCATCCTCTTCTATCCAGAATCTGCTATACAGCAAGAAATATGAGTATGTCCAGAAAAAATGAACTGTGTTTTCTACTCATACGGACCATATCTAGTTGAACTCTGATTATGAAACTGTAACAAACTACAGCATCTCTTACATAGATGCTCTTTAGTTAATAGTGAAAAACGTGTTGGATTCGTGAACTGTGTAAATTTATTTGAGCCGAAAAATCACTGGGCTTACCAGAAATGAACTCTTGCTCTTAGGAAGACACAGAGCCTTTGGTTTAATTCCGTTTCTGATGGAAAATTCAGACCGGTGTTCTCATCCATGAAACATACTCTGTTTTAACCTGAGAAGCCTGCTCTTCTTTCCAGCGTCTCCAATACAGCAAGAAACATGAGCATGTCCAGAAAAAATGAACTGTGTTTCGTACTCATACGGACCATATCTAGTTCAACTAATATTATGAAACTGTAACAAACTACAGCATCTCTTACATAGATGCTCTTTAGTTAATATTGAAAAACGTGTTGGGTTCGTGAACTGTGTAAATTCACTTGAGCCGAAAAATCACTGGGTTTACCGGAAATGATCTCTTGCTTGCAAGAAGACAAAGAGCCTTTGGTTTAACTCCGTTTGTGAAGGGAAATTCAGACCAGTGTTCTCATCCATGAAACACCCTCCGTTTTAACGCAAGAAGCATCCTATTCTGTCCAGAATCTGCAATACAGCAAGAAACATGAGCATGTCCAGAAAAAATGAACTGTGTTTGCTACTCATACGGACCATATATAGTCGACTCTGATTATGAAACTGTAACAAACTACAGCATCTCTTACATAGATGCTCTTTAGTTAATAGTGAAAAACGTGTTGGGTTCGTGAACTGTGTAAATTCATTTGAGCCGAAAAATCACTGGGCTTTCCGGAAATGAACTCTTGCTTGTAGGAAGACAAAGACTCTTTGGTTTAACACCGTTTGTGAAGGGAAATTCAGACCAGTGTTCTCATCCATGAAACACCCTCTGTTTTAAAGCAAGAAGCACCCTCTTCTATCCAGAATCTGCAATACATCAAGAAATATGAGCATGTCCAGAGAAAATGAACTGTGTTCCCGACTCATTCGGACCATATCTAGTTGAACTCTGATTATGAAACTGTAACAAACTACAGCATCTCTTACATAGATGCTCTTTAGTTAATAGTGAAAAACGTGTTGGTTTCGTGAACTGTGTAAATTCATTTGAGCCGAAAAATCACTAGGCTTTCCGGAAATGAACTCTTGCTTGTAGGAAGACAAAGAGTCTTTGGTTTAACTCCGTTTGTGAAGGGAAATTCAGACCAGTGTTCTCATCCATGAAACACCCTCCACTATAACTCAAGAAGCATCATCTTCTGTCCAGAATCTGCAATAAAGCAAGAAATATTAGCATGTCCAGAAAAAATGAAGTGTGTTTCCTACTCATACGGACCATATATAGTTGAACTCTGATTATGAAACTGTAACAAACTACAGCATCTCTTACATAGATGCTCTTTAGTTAATAGTGAAAAACGTGTTGGGTTCGTGAACTATGTAAAATCATTTGAGCCGAAAAATCAATCGTTTACTGGAAGTGAACTCTTGCTTGGAGGAACACAAAGAGCCTTTGGTTTAACTCCCTTTGTGAAGGAAAATTCAGACCAGTGTTCTCATCCATGAAACACCCTCTGTTTTAACGCAAGAAGCATCCTCTTCTATCCAGAATCTGAAATAGAGCAAGAAATATGAGCATGTCAAGAAAAAATGAACTGTGTTTCCTACTCATTTGGACCATATCTAGTTGAACTCTGATTATGAAACTGTAACAAACTACAGCATCTCTTACATAGATGCTATTTAGTTAATAGTGAAATTATTGTTCGGTTCGTGAACTGTGTAAATTCATTTGAACCGAAAAACCACTGGGCTTTCCGGAAATGAACTCTTGCTTGTAGGAAGACACAGAGCCTTTGGTTTAACTCCGTTTCTGATGGAAAATTCAGAGCTGTGTTCTCATCCATGAAACATACTCTATTTTAACACGAGAAGCCTGCGCTTCTTTCCAGTGTCTCCAATACAGCAAGAAACATGAGCATGTCCAGAAAAAATGAACTGTGTTTGCTACTCATACGGACCATATCTAGTCGACTCTGATTATGAAACTGTAACAAACTCCAGCATCTCTTACATAGATGCTCTTTAGTTAATAGTGATAAACGTGTTGGTTTCGTGAATGTGTAAATTCATTTGAGCCGAAAAATCACTGGGCTTTCCGGAAATGAACTCTTGCTTGTAGGAAGACAAAGAGCCTTTGGTTTAACTCCATTTCTGAAGGAAAATTCAGACCGGTGTTCTCATCCATGAAACATACTCTGTTTTAACGCGAGAAGCATGCTCTTCTTTCCAGCGTCTCCAATAAAGCAAGAAAAATGAGCATGCCCAGATAAAAAAAAAACTGTGTTTCCAACTGATTTGGACATTATCTAGTTGAACTCTGCTTATGAAACTGTAACAAACCACAGCATCTCCTACATAGATACTGTTTAGTTAATAGGGAAAATTGTGTTGGGTTCGTGAACTGTGTAAATTCATTTCAGCGGTAAAATCATTGGGTTTACCGGAACTGAACTCTTGCTTCTAGGAAGACAAAGAGTCTTTGGTTTAACTCCGTTTGTGAAGGGAAATTCAGACCAGTGTTCTCATCCATGAAACACCCTCCGTTTTAACGCAAGAAGCATCCTCTTCTGTCCAGAATCTGCAATACAGCAAGAAATATGAGCATGTCCAGAAAAAATGAACTGTGTTTCCTACTCATACAGACCATATCTAGTTGAACTCTGATTATGAAACTGTAACAAACTACAGCATCTCTTACGTAGATGATCTTTAGTTAATAGTGAAATACGTGTTGGGTTCCTGAACTGTGTAAATTCATTTGAGCCGAAAAATCACTGGGCTTACCGGAATTGAACTCTTGCTTGTAGGAATACAAAGAGCTTTGGTTTACCTCCGTTTGTGAAGGGAAATTCAGACCAGTGTTCTCATCCATGAAACACCCTCCGTTTTAACGCAAGAAGCATCCTCTTCTGTCCAGAATCTGCAATACAGCAAGAAATATGAGCATGTCCAGAGAAAATGAACTGTGTTTCCTACTCATTCGGACCATATCTAGTTGAACTCTGATTAGGAAACTGTAACAAACTACAGCATCTCTTACAAAGATGCTCTTTAGTTAATAGTGAAAATATTGTTGGATTCGTGAAATGTGTAAATTCATTTGAGCTGAAAAATCACTGGGCTTTCCGGAAATGAACTCTTGCTTGTAGGAAGACAAAGAGCCTTTGGTTTAACTCCGTTTCTGAAGGAAAATTCAGACCGGTGTTCTCATCCATGAAACATACTCTGTTTTAACGCGAGAAGCATGCTCTTCTTTCCAGCGTCTCCAATAAAGCAAGAAAAATGAGCATGCCCAGATAAAAAAAACTGTGTTTTCAACTGATTTGGACATTATCTAGTTGAACTCTGCTTATGAAACTGTAACAAACCACAACATCTGCTACATAGATACTGTTTAGTTAATAGTGAAAATCGTGTTGGGTTCGTGAACTGTGTAAATTCATTTCAGCGGTAAAATCATTGGGTTTACCGGAACTGAACTCTTGCTTCTAGGAAGACAAAGAGCCTTTGGTTTAACTCCGTTTGTGAAGGTAAATTCAGACCAGTGTTCTCATCCATGAAACATCCTCTGTTTTAACGCAAGAAGCATCCTCCTCTATCCAGAATCTGCTATACAGCAAGAAATATGAGCATGTCCAGAAAAAATGAACTGTGTTTTCTACTCATACGGACCATATCTACTTGAACTCTCATCATGAAACTGTAACAAACTACAGCATCTCTTACATAGATGCTCTTTAGTTAATAGTGAAAAACGTGTTGGATTCGTGAACTGTGTAAATTCATTTGAGCCGAAAAATCACTGGGTTTGCCGGAACTGAACTCTTGCTTGCAGGAAGACAAAGAGCCTTTGGTTTAACTCCGTTTGTAAAGGGAAATTCAGACCAGAGTTCTCATCCATGAAACACACTCTGTTTTAACGCAAGAAGCATCCTCTTCTGTCCAGAATCTGCAATACAGCCAGAAATATGAGCATGTCCCGAAAAAATGAACTGTGTTTCCTACTCATACGGACCATATCTAGTTGATCTCTGATTATGAAACTGTAACAAACTACAGCATCTCTTACATAGATGCTCTTTAGTTAATAGTGAAAAATGTGTTGGTTTAGTGAACTGTGTAAATTCATTTGAGCCTAAAAATCACTGGGCTTACCGGAAATGAACTCTTGCTCATAGGAAGACACCTAGCCTTTGGTTTAACTCCGTTTCTGATGGAAAATTTAGACCGGTGTTCTCATCTATGAAACATACTCTGTTTTAACGCGAGAAGCCTGCTCTTCTTTCCAGAGTCTCCAATACAGCAAGAAACATGAGCATGTCCAGAAAAAATGAACTGTGTTTCCTACTCATACGGACCATATCTAGTTCTACTCATATTATGAAAATGTAACAAACTACAGCATCTCTTACATAGATGCTCTTTAGTTAATAGTGAAAAACGTGTTGGGTTCGTGAACTGTGTAAATTCATTTGAGCCGAAAAATCACTGGGCTTTCCGGAAATGAACTCTTGCTTGTAGGAAGACAAAGAGTCTTTGGTTTAACACCGTTTGTGAAGGGAAATTCAGACCAGTGTTCTCATCCATGAAACACCCTCTGTTTTAAAGCAAGAAGCACCCTCTTCTATCCAGAATCTGCAATACATCAAGAAATATGAGCATGTCCAGAGAAAATGAACTGTGTTTCCGACTCATTCGGACCATATCTAGTTGAACTCTGATTATGAAACTGTAACAAACTACAGCATATCTTACATAGATGCTCTTTAGTTAATAGTGAAAAACCTGTTGGGTTCGTGAACTATGTAAAATCATTTGAGCCGAAAAATCATCCGTTTACCGGAAGTGAACTCTTGCTTGGAGGAACACAAAGAGCCTTTGGTTTAACTCCCTTTGTGAAGGAAAATTCAGACCAGTGCTCTCATCCATGAAACACCCTCTGTTTTAACGCAAGAAGCATCCTCTTCTATCCAGAATCTGAAATAGAGCAAGAAATATGAGCATGTCAATAAAAAATGAACTGTGTTTCCTACTCACTTGGACCATATCTAGTTGAACTCTGATTATGAAACTGTAACAAACTACAGCATCTCTTACATAGATGCTATTTAGTTAATAGTGAAAATATTGTTCGGTTCGTGAACTGTGTAAATTCATTTGAACCGAAAAACCACTGGGCTTTCCGGAAATGAACTCTTGCTTGTAGGAAGACACAGAGCCTTTGGTTTAACTCCGTTTCTGATGGAAAATTCAGAGCTGTGTTCTCATCCATGAAACATACTCTATTTTAACACGAGAAGCCTGCGCTTCTTTCAGTGTCTCCAATACAGCAAGAAACATGAGCATGTCCAGAAAAAATGAACTGTGTTTGCTACTCATACGGACCATATCTAGTCGACTCTGATTATGAAACTGTAACAAACTCCAGCATCTCTTACATAGATGCTCTTTAGTTAATAGTGATAAACGTGTTGGTTTCGTGAATGTGTAAATTCATTTGAGCCGAAAAATCACTGGGCTTTCCGGAAATGAACTCTTGCTTGTAGGAAGACAAAGAGCATTTGGTTTAACTCCATTTCTGAAGGAAAATTCAGACCGGTGTTCTCATCCATGAAACATACTCTGTTTTAACGCGAGAAGCATGCTCTTCTTTCCAGCGTCTCCAATAAAGCAAGAAAAATGAGCATGCCCAGATAAAAAAAACTGTGTTTCCAACTGATTTGGACATTATCTAGTTGAACTCTGCTTATGAAACTGTAACAAACCACAGCATCTCCTACATAGATACTGTTTAGTTAATAGGGAAAATCGTGTTGGGTTCGTGAACTGTGTAAATTCATTTCAGGGGTAAAATCATTGGGTTTACCGGAACTGAACTCTTGCTTCTAGGAAGACAAAGAGTCTTTGGTTTAACTCCGTTTGTGAAGGTAAATTCAGACCAGTGTTCTCATCCATGAAACATTCTCTGTTTTAACGGAAGAAGCATCCTCTTCTATCCAGAATCTGCTATACAGCAAGAAATATGAGCATGTCCAGAAAAAATGAACTGTGTTTTCTACTCATACGGACCATATCTAGTTGAACTCTGATTATGAAACTGTAACAAACTACAGCATCTCTTACATAGATGCTCTTTAGTTAATAGTGAAAAACGTGTTGGATTCGTGAACTGTGTAAATTTATTTGAGCCGAAAAATCACTGGGCTTACCGGAAATGAACTCTTGCTTGTAGGAAGACACAGAGCCTTTGGTTTAACTCCGTTTCTGATGGAAAATTCAGACCGGTGTTCACATCCATGAAACATACTCTGTTTTAACGTGAGAAGCCTGCTCTACTTTCCAGCGTCTCCAATACAGCAAGAAACATGAGCATGTCCAGAAAAAATGAACTGTGTTTCGTACTCATACGGACCATATCTAGTTCAACTAATATTATGAAACTGTAACAAACTACAGCATCTCTTACATAGATGCTCTTTAGTTAATATTGAAAAACGTGTTGGGTTCGTGAACTGTGTAAATTCATTTGAGCCGAAAAATCACTAGGTTTACCAGAAATGAACTCTTGCTTGCAGGAAGACAAAGAGCCTTTGGTTTAACTCCGTTTGTGAAGGGAAATACAGACCAGTGTTCTCATCCATGAAACACCATCTGTTTTAACGCAAGAAGCATCATCTTCTATCCAGAATCTGCATTACATCAAGAATTATGAGCATGTCCAGAGAAAATGAACTGTGTTTCCTACTCATTCGGACCATATCTAGTTGAACTCTGATTAGGAAACTGTAACAAACTACAGCATCTGTTACATAGATGCTCTTTAGTTAATAGAGAAAATATTGTTGGATTCGTGAACTGTGTTAATTCATTTGAGCTGAAAAAATCACTGGGCTTTCCGGAAATGAACTCTTGCTTGTAGGAAGACAAAGAGCCTTTGGTTTAACTCCGTTTCTGAAGGAAAATTAAGACCGGTGTTCTCATCCATGAAACATACTCTGTTTTAACGCGAGAAGCATGCTCTTCTTTCCAGCGTCTCCAATAAAGCAAGAAAAATGAGCATGCCCAGATATAAAAAAACTGTGTTTCCAACTGATTTGGACATTATCTAGTTGAACTCTGCGTATGAAACTGTAACACACCACAGCATCTCCTACATAGATACTGTTTAGTTAATAGTGAAAATCGTGTTGGGTTCGTGAACTGTGTAAATTCATTTCAGCGGTAAAATCATTGGGTTTACCGGAACTGAACTCTTGCTTCTAGGAAAACAAAGAGCCTTTGGTTTAACTCCGTTTGTGAAGGTAAATTCAGACCAGTGTTCTCATCCATGAAACATCCTCTGTTTTAACGCAAGAAGCATCCTCTTCTATCCAGAATCTGCTATACAGCAAGAAATATGAGCATGTCCAGAAAAAATGAACTGTGTTTTCTACTCATACAGACCATATCTAGTTGAACTCTGATTATGAAACTGTAACAAACTACAGCATCTCTTACATAGATGCTCTTTAGTTAATAGTGAAAAACGTGTTGGATTCGTGAACTGTGTAAATTTATTTGAGCCAAAAAATCACTGGGCTTACCAGAAATGAACTCTTGCTCTTAGGATGACACAGACCCTTTGGTTTAACTCCGTTTCTGATGGAAAATTCAGACCGGTGTTATCATCCATGAAACATACTCTGCTTTAACGCGAGAAGGCTGCTCTTCTTTCCAGCGTCTCCAATACAGCAAGAAACATGAGCATGTCCAGAAAATATGAACTGGGTTTCGTACTCATACAGACCATATCTAGTTCAACTGATATTATGAAATTGTAACAAACTACAGCATCTCTTACATAGATGCTCTTTAGTTAATAGCGAAAAACGTGTTGGGTTCGTGAACTGTGTAAATTCACTTGAGCCGAAAAATCACTGGGTTTACCGGAAATGATCTCTTGCTTGCAAGAAGACAAAGAGCCTTTGGTTTAACTCCGTTTGTGAAGGGAAATTCAGACCAGTGTTCTCATCCATGAAACCCCCTCCGTTTTAACGCAAGAAGCATCCTCTTCTGTCCAGAATCTGCAATACAGCAAGAAATATGAGCATGTCCAGAAAAAATGAACTGTGTTTCCTACTCATACAGACCATATCTAGTTGAACTCTGATTATGAAACTGTAACAAACTACAGCATCTCTTACATAGATGATCTTTAGTTAATAGTGAAAAACGTGTTGGTTTCCTGAACTGTGTAAATTCATTTGAGCCGAAAAATCACTGGGCTTCCCGGAATTGAACTCTTGCTTGTAGGAATACAAAGAGCTTTGGTTTAACTCCGTTTGTGAAGGGAAATTCAGACCAGTGTTCTCATCCATGAAACACCCTCCGTTTTAACGCAAGAAGCATCCTCTTCTGTCCAGAATCTGCAATACAGCAAGAAATATGAGCATGTCCAGAAAAAATGAACTGTGTTTCCTACTCATACGGACCATATCTAGTTGAACTCTGATTAGGAAACTGTAACAAACTACAGCATCTCTTACATAGATGCTCTTTAGTTAATAGTGAAAAACGTGTTGGTTTCCTGAACTGTGTAAATTCATTTGAGCAGAAAAATCACTGGGCTTACCGGAATTGAACTCTTGCTTGTAGGAAGACAAAGAGCTTTGGTTTAACTCCGTTTGTGAAGGGAAATTCAGACCAGTGTTCTCATCCATGAAACACCCTCTGTTTTAATGCAAGAAGCATCATCTTCTATCCAGAATCTGCATTACATCAAGAATTATGAGGATGTCCAGAGAAAATGAACTGTGTTTCCTCCTCATTCAGACCATATCTAGTTGAACTCAGATTAGGAAACTGTAACAAACTACAGCATCTCTTACAAAGATGCTCTTTAGTTAATAGTGAAAATATTGTTGGATTCGTGAACTGTGTAAATTCATTTCAGCGGTAAAATCATTGGGTTTACCGGAACTGAACTCTTGCTTCTAGGAAGACAAAGATCCTTTGGTTTAACTCCGTTTGTGAAGGTAAATTCAGACCAGTGTTCTCATCCATGAAATATCCTCTGTTTTAACGCAAGAAGCATCCCCCTCTATCCAGAATCTGCTATACAGCAAGAAATATGAGCATGTCCAGAAAAAATGAACTGTGTTTTCTACTCATACGGACCATATCTACTTGAACTCTCATCATGAAACTGTAACAAACTATAGCATCTCTTACATAGATGCTCTTTAGTTAATAGTGAAAAACGTGTTGGATTCGTGAACTGTATAAATTTATTTGAGCCGAAAAATCACTGGGCTTACCAGAAATGAACTCTTGCTCTTAGGAAGACACAGAGCCTTTGGTTTATCTCCGTTTCTGATGGAAAATTCAGACCGGTGTTCTCATCCATGAAACATACTCTGTTTTAACGCGAGAAGCCTGCTCTTCTTTCCAGCGTCTCCAATACAGCAAGAAACATGAGCATGTCCAGAAAAAATGAACTGGGTTTCGTACTCATACGGACCATATCTAGTTCAACTAATACTATGAAACTGTAACAAACTACAGCATCTCTTACATAGATTCTCTTTAGTTAATAGTGAAAAACGTGTTGGTTTCGTGAACTGTGTAAATTAATTTGAGCCGAAAAAGCTCTGGGCTTACCGGAAATGAACTCTTGCTTCTAGGAACACAAAGAGCCTTTGGTTTAACTCCGTTTGTGAAGGGAAATTCAGACCAGTGTTCTCATCCATGAAACACCCTCCATTTTAACACAAGAAGCATCATCTTCTGTCCAGAATCTGCAATACAGCAAGAAATATGAGCATGTCCAGAAAAAATGAACTGTGTTTCCTACTCAAACAGACCATATCTAGTTGACTCTGATTATGAAACTGTAACAAACTACAGCATATCTTACATAGATGCTCTTTAGTTAATAGTGAAAAACGTGTTGGTTTCCTGAACTGTGTAAATTCATTTGAGCCGAAAAATCACTGGGCTTACCGGAATTGAACTCTTGCTTGTAGGAAGACAAAGAGCATGGGTTTAACTCCGTTTGTGAAGGGAAATTCAGACCAGTGTTCTGATCCATGAAACACCATTTGTTTTAACGCAAGAAGCATCCTCTTCTATCCAGAATCTGTAATACAGCAAGAAATATGAGCATGTCCAGAAAAAATAAACTGTGTTTCCTACTCATACGGACCATATCGAGTTGAACTCTGATCATGAAACTGTAACAAACTACAGCATCTCTTACATAGATGCTCTTTAGTTAATAGTGAAAAACGTGTTGGGTTCGTGAGCTGTGTAAATTCATTTGAGCCGAAAAAGCACTGGGCTTACCGGAAATGAACTCTTGCTTGTAGGAAGACACAGAGCCTTTGGTTTAACTCCGTTTCTGATGGAAAATTCAGAGCGGTGTTCTCATCCATGAAACATACTCTGCTTTAACGCGAGAAGGCTGCTCTTCTTTCCAGCGTCTCCAATACAGCAAGAAACATGAGCATGTCCAGAAAATATGAACTGGGTTTCGTACTCATACAGACCATATCTAGTTCAACTAATATTATGAAATTGTAACAAACTACAGCATCTCTTACATAGATGCTCTTTAGTTAATAGCGAAAAACGTGTTGGGTTCGTGAACTGTGTAAATTCACTTGAGCCGAAAAATCACTGGGTTTACCGGAAATGATCTCTTGCTTGCAAGAAGACAAAGAGCCTTTGGTTTAACTCCGTTTGTGAAGGGAAATTCAGACCAGTGTTCTCATCCATGAAACCCCCTCCGTTTTAACGCAAGAAGCATCCTCTTCTGTCCAGAATCTGCAATACAGCAAGAAATATGAGCATGTCCAGAAAAAATGAACTGTGTTTCCTACTCATACGGACCATATCTAGTTGAACTCTGATTATGAAACTGTAACAAACTACAGCATCTCTTACATAGATGCTCTTTAGTTAATAGTGAAAAACGTGTTGGTTTCCGGAACTGTGTAAATTCATTTGAGCCGAAAAATCACTGGGCTTACCGGAATTGAACTCTTGCTTGTAGGAAGACAAAGAGCTTTGGTTTAACTCCGTTTGTGAAGGGAAATTCAGACCAGTGTTCTCATCCATGAAACACCCTCTGTTTTAATGCAAGATGCATCATCTTCTATCCAGAATCTGCATTACATCAAGAATTATGAGCATGTCCAGAGAAAATGAACTGTGTTTCCTCCTCATTCGGACCATATCTAGTTGAACTCTGATTAGGAAACTGTAACAAACTACAGTATCTCTTACAAAGATGCTCTTTAGTTAATAGTGAAAATATTGTTGGATTCGTGAACTGTGTAAATTCATTTCAGCGGTAAAATCATTGGGTTTACCGGAACTGAACTCTTGCTTCTAGGAAGACAAAGAGCCTTTGGTTTAACTCCGTTTGTGAAGGTAAATTCAGACCAGTGTTCTCATCCATGAAACATCCTCTGTTTTAACGCAAGAAGCATCCCCCTCTATCCAGAATCTGCTATACAGCAAGCAATATGAGCATGTCCAGAAAAAATGAACTGTGTTTTCTACTCATACGGACCATATCTACTTGAACTCTCATCATGAAACTGTAACAAACTACAGCATCTCTTACATAGATGCTCTTTAGTTAATAGTGAAAAACGTGTTGGATTCGTGAACTGTATAAATTTTTTTGAGCCGAAAAATCACTGGGCTTACCAGAAATGAACTCTTGCTCTTAGGAAGACACAGAGCCTTTGGTTTATCTCCGTTTCTGATGGAAAATTCAGACCGGTGTTCTCATCCATGAAACATACTCTGTTTTAACGCGAGAAGCCTGCTCTTCTTTCCAGCGTCTCCAATACAGCAAGAAACATGAGCATGTCCAGAAAAAATGAACTGGGTTTCGTACTCATACGGACCATATCTAGTTCAACTAATACTATGAAACTGTAACAAACTACAGCATCTCTTACATAGATGCTCTTTAGTTAATAGTGAAAAACGTGTTGGTTTCGTGAACTGTGTAAATTAATTTGAGCCGAAAAAGCTCTGGGCTTACCGGAAATGAACTCTTGCTTCTAGGAACACAAAGAGCCTTTGGTTTAACTCCGTTTGTGAAGGGAAATTCAGACCAGTGTTCTCATCCATGAAACACCCTCCATTTTAACACAAGAAGCATCATCTTCTGTCCAGAATCTGCAATACAGCAAGAAATATGAGCATGTCCAGAAAAAATGAACTGTGTTTCCTACTCAAACAGACCATATCTAGTTGACTCTGATTATGAAACTGTAACAAACTACAGCATATCTTACATAGATGCTCTTTAGTTAATAGTGAAAAACGTGTTGGTTTCCTGAACTGTGTAAATTCATTTGAGCCGAAAAATCACTGGGCTTACCGGAATTGAACTCTTGCTTGTAGGAAGACAAAGAGCATTGGTTTAACTCCGTTTGTGAAGGGAAATTCAGACCAGTGTTCTAATCCATGAAACACCATTTGTTTTAACGCAAGAAGCATCCTCTTCTATCCAGAATCTGTAATACAGCAAGAAATATGAGCATGTCCAGAAAAAATAAACTGTGTTTCCTACTCATACGGACCATATCGAGTTGAACTCTGATTATGAAACTGTAACAAACTACAGCATCTCTTACATAGATGGTCTTTAGTTAATAGTGAAAAACGTGTTGGGTTCGTGAGCTGTGTAAATTCATTTGAGCCGAAAAATCACTGGGCTTACCGGAAATGAACTCTTGCTTGCAGGAAGACAAAGAGCCTTTGCTTTAACTCCGTTTCTGAAGGGAAATTCATACCAGTGTTCTCATCCATGAAACACCTTCTGTTTTAACGCAAGAAGAATCATCTTCTATCCAGAATCTGCATTACATCAAGAATTATGAGCATGTCCAGAGAAAATGAACTGTGTTTCCTACTCATTCGGACCATATCTAGTTGAACTCTGATTATGAAACTGTAACAAACTACAGCATCTCTTACATAGATGCTCTTTAGTTAATAGTGAAAAACGTGTTGGATTCGTGAACTGTGTAAATTTATTTGAGCCGAAAAATCACTGGGCTTACCAGAAATGAACTCTTGCTCTTAGGATGACACAGAGCCTTTGCTTTAACTCCGTTTCTGAAGGGAAATTCAGACCAGTGTTCTCATCCATGAAACACCCTCTGTTTTAACGCAAGAAGCATCATCTTCTATCCAGAATCTGCATTACATCAAGAATTATGAGCATGTCCAGAGAAAATGAACTGTGTTTCCTACTCATTCGGACCATATCAAGTTGAACTCTGATTATGAAACTGTAACAAACTACAGCATCTCTTACATAGATGCTCTTTAGTTAATAGTGAAAAACGTGTTGGATTCGTGAACTGTGTAAATTTATTTGAGCCGAAAAATCACTGGGCTTACCAGAAATGAACTCTTGCTCTTAGGATGACACAGAGCCTTTGGTTTAACTCCGTTTCTGATGGAAAATTCAGACCGGTGTTCTCATCCATGAAACATACTCTACTTTAACGCGAGAAGGCTGCTCTTCTTTCCAGCGTCTCCAATACAGCAAGAAACATGAGCATGTCCAGAAAAAATGAACTGGGTTTCGTACTCATACGGACCATATCTAGTTCAACTAATATTATTAAATTGTAACAAACTACAGCATCTCTTACATAGATGCTCTTTAGTTAATAGCGAAAAACGTGTTGGGTTCGTGAACTTTTTAAATTCACTTGAGCCGAAAAACCACTGGGTTTACCGGAAATGATCTCTTGCTTGCAAGAAGACAAAGAGCCTTTGGTTTAACTCCGTTTGTGAAGGGAAATTCAGACCAGTGTTCTCATCCATGAAACACCCTCCGTTTTAACGCAAGAAGCATCCTCTTCTGTCCAGAATCTGCAATATAGCAAGAAATATGAGCATGTCCAGAAAAAATGAACTGTGTTTCCTACTCATACAGACCATATCTAGTTGAACTCTGATTATGAAACTGTAACAAACTACAGCATCTCTTACGTAGATGATCTTTAGTTAATAGTGAAATACGTGTTGGTTTCCTGAACTGTGTAAATTCATTTGAGCCGAAAAATCACTGGGCTTACCGGAATTGAACTCTTGCTTGTGGGAATACAAAGAGCTTTGGTTTAACTCCGTTTGTGAAGGGAAATTCAGACCAGTGTTCTCATCCATGAAACACCCTCCGTTTTAACGCAAGAAGCATCCTCTTCTGTCCAGAATCTGCAATACAGCAAGAAATATGAGCATGTCCAGAAAAAATGAACTGTGTTTCCTACTCATACGGATCATATCTAGTTGAACTCTGATTATGAAACTGTAACAAATTACAGCATCTCTTACATAGATGCTCTTTAGTTAATAGTGAAAAACGTGTTGGTTTCCTGAACTGTGTAAATTCATTTGAGCCGAAAAATCACTGGGCTTACCGGAATTGAACTCTTGCTTGTAGGAAGACAAAGAGCTTTGGTTTAACTCCGTTTGTGAAGGGAAATTCAGACCAGTGTTCTCATCCATGAAACACCCTCTGTTTTAACGCAAGAAGCATCATCTTCTATCCAGAATCTGCATTACATCAAGAATTATGAGCATGTCCAGAGAAAATGAACTGTGTTTCCTACTCATTCGGACCATATCTAGTTGAACTCTGATTAGGAAACTGTAACAAACTACAGCATCTCTTACAAAGATGCTCTTTAGTTAATAGTGAAAATATTGTTGGATTCGTGAACTGTGTAAATTCATTTGAGCTGAAAAATCACTGGGCTTTCCGTTAATGACTCTTGCTTGTAGGAAGACAAAGAGCCTTTGGTTTAACTCCGTTTCTGAAGGAAAATTCAGACCGGTATTCTCATCCATGAAACATACTCTGTTTTAACGCGAGAAGCTTGCTCTTCTTTCCAGCGTCTCCAATAAAGCAAGAAAAATGAGCATGCCCAGATAAAAAAAACTTTGTTTTCAACTGATTTGGACATTATCTAGTTGAACTCTGCTTATGAAACTGTAACAAAACACAACATCTCCTACATAGATACTGTTTAGTTAATAGTGAAAATCGTGTTGGGTTCGTGAACTGTGTAAATTCATTTCAGCGGTAAAATCATTGGGTTTACCGGAACTGAACTCTTGCTTCTAGGAAGACAAAGAGCCTTTGGTTTAACTCCGTTTGTGAAGGTAAATTGAGACCAGTGTTCTCATCCATGAAACATCCTCTGTTTTAACGCAAGAAGCATCCTCCTCTATCCAGAATCTGCTATACAGCAAGAAATATGAGCATGTCCAGAAAAAATGAACTGTGTTTTCTACTCATACGGACCATATCTAGTTGAACTCTCATAATGAAACTGTAACAAACTACAGCATCTCTTACATAGATGCTCTTTAGTTAATAGTGAAAAACGTGTTGGATTCGTGAACTGTATAAATTTATTTGAGCCGAAAAATCACTCGATTTAACAGAAATGAACTCTTGCTCTTAGGAAGACACAGAGCCTTTGGTTTAACTCCGTTTCTGATGGAAAATTCAGACCGGTGTTCTCATCCATGAAACATACTCTGTTTTAACGCGAGAAGCCTGCTCTTCTTTCCAGCGTCTCCAAAACAGCAAGAAACATGAGCATGTCCAGAAAAAATGAACTGGGTTTCGTACTCATACGGACCATATCTAGTTCAACTAATACTATGAAACTGTAACAAACTACAGCATCTCTTACATAGATGCTCTTTAGTTAATAGTGAAAAACGTGTTGGTTTCGTGAACTGTGTAAATTAATTTGAGCCGAAAAAGCTCTGGGCTTACCGGAAATGAACTCTTGCTTCTAGGAAGACAAAGAGCCTTTGGTTTAACTCCGTTTGTGAAGGGAAATTCAGACCAGTGTTCTCATCCATGAAACACCCTCCATTTTAACACAAGAAGCATCATCTTCTGTCCAGAATCTGCAATACAGCAAGAAATATGAGCATGTCCAGAAAAAATGAACTGTGTTTCCTACTCATACAGACCATATCTAGTTGACTCTGATTATGAAACTGTAACAAACTACAGCATATCTTACATAGATGCTCTTTAGTTAATAGTGAAAAACGTGTTGGTTTCCTGAACTGTGTAAATTCATTTGAGCCGAAAAATCACTGGGCTTACCGGAATTGAACTCTTGCTTGTAGGAATACAAAGAGCTTTGGTTTAACTCCGTTCGTGAAGGGAAATTCAGACCAGTGTTCTAATCCATGAAACACCATTTGTTTTAACGCAAGAAGCATCCTCTTCTATCCAGAATCTGTAATACAGCAAGAAATATGAGCATGTCCAGAAAAAATAAACTGTGTTTCCTACTCATACGGACCATATCGAGTTGAACTCTGATTATGAAACTGTAACAAACTACAGCATCTCTTACATAGATGCTCTTTAGTTAATAGTGAAAAACGTGTTGGGTTCGTGAGCTGTGTAAATTCATTTGAGCCAAAAAATCACTGGGCTTACCGGAAATGAACTCTTGCTCATAGGAAGACACAGAGCCTTTGGTTTAACTCCGTGTCTGATGGAAAATTCAGAGCGGTGTTCTCATCCATGAAACATACTCTGTTTTAACGCGAGAAGCCTGCTCTTCTCTCCAGCGTCTCCAATACAGCAAGAAACATGAGCATGCCCAGAAAAAAAGAACTGTGTTTCCAACTGATATGGACTTTATCTAGTTGAACTCTACTTATGAAACTGTAACAAACCAAAGCATCTCTTACATAGATGAGGTTTAGTTAATAGTGAAAATCGTGTTGGGTTCGTGAACTGTGTAAAATCATTTGAGCCGAAAAATCACTGGGTTTACCGGAACTGAACTCTTGCTTGCAGGAAGACAAAGAGCCTTTGCTTTAACTCCGTTTCTGAAGGGAAATTCAGACCAGTGTTCTCATCCATGAAACACCCTCTGTTTTAACGCAAGAAGCATCATCTTCTATCCAGAATCTGCATTACATCAAGAATTATGAGCATGTCCAGAGAAAATGAACTGTGTTTCCTACTCATTCGGACCATATCTAGTTGAACTCTGATTAGGAAACTGTAACAAACTACAGCATCTCTTACATAGATGCTCTTTAGTTAATAGTGAAAATATTGTTGGATTCGTGAACTGTGTAAATTCATTTGAGCCGAAAAATCACTGGGCTTTCCGGAAATGAACTCTTGCTTGTAGGAAGACACAGAGCACTTGCTTTAACTCTGTTTCTGATGGAAAATTCAGAGCGGTGTTCTCATCCATGAAACATACTCTGTTTTAACGCGAGAAGCCTGCTCTTCTTTCCAGCGTCTCCAATACAGCAAGAAACATGAGCATGTCCAGAAAAAATGAACTGTGTTTCATACTGATACGGACCATATCTAGTTCAACTAATATTATGAAACTGTAACAAACTACAGCATCTGTTACATAGATGCTCTTTAGTTAATAGTGAAAAACGTGTTGGTTTCGTGAACTGTGTAAATTCATTTGAGCCGAAAAATCACTGGGTTTACCGGAAATGAACTCTTGCTTCTAGGAAGAAAAAGAGCCTTTGTTTAAGTCCGTTTGTGAAGGGAAATTCAGACCAGTGTTCTCCTCTATGAAACACCCTCTGTTTTAACGCAAGAAGCATCCTCTTCTATCCAGAACCTGCTATACAGCAAGAAATATGAGCATGTCCAGAAAAAATGAACTGTGTTTTCTACTCATATGGACCATATCTAGTTGAACTCTGATTATGAAACTGTAACAAACTACAGCATCTCTTACATAGATGCTCTTTAGTTAATAGTGAAAATATTGTTGGATTCGTGAACTGAGTAAATTCATTTGAGCCGAAAAATCACTGGGCTTTCCGGAAATGAACTCTTGCTTGTAGGAAGACAAAGAGCCTTTGGTTTAACTCCGTTTTTGAAGGAAAATTCAGACCGGTGTTCTCATCCATGAAACATACTCTGTTTTAACGCGAGAAGCCTGCTCTTCTTTCCAGCGTCTCCAATACAGCAAGAAACATGAGCATGTCCAGAAAAAATGAACTGTGTTTCATACTCATACGGACCATATCTAGTTCAACCAATATTATGAAACTGTAACAAACTACAGCATCTCTTACATAGATGCTCTTTAGTTAATAGTGAAAAACGTGTTGGGTTCGTGAACTGTGTAAATTCATTTGAGCCGAAAAATCACTGGGTTTACCGGAAATGAACTCTTGCTTCTAGGAAGACAAAGAGCCTTTGTTTAAGTCCGTTTGTGAAGGGAAATTCAGACCAGTGTTCTCATCTATGAAACACCCTCTGTTTTAACGCAAGAAACATCCTCTTCTATCCAGAACCTGCTATACAGCAAGAAATATGATCATGTCCAGAAAAAATGAACTGTGTTTCCTACTCATACAGACCATATCTAGTTGAACTCTTATTATGAAACTGTAACAAACTACAGCATCTCTTACATAGATGCTCTTTAGTTAATAGTGAAAATATTGTTGGATTCCTGAACTGTATTAATTCATTTGTGCCGAAAAATCGCTGGGCTTTCCGGAAATGAACTCTTGCTTGTAGGAAGACAAAGAGCCTTTGGTTTAACTCTGTTTCTGAAGGGAAATTCAGACCAGTGTTCTCATCCATGAAACACCCTCCGTTTTAACGCCAGAAGCATCCTCCTCTGTCCAGAATCTGCAATATAGCAAGAAATATGAGCATGTCCAGAAAACATGAACTGTGTTTCCTACTCATACGGACCATATCTAGTTGAACTCTGATTATGAAACTGTAACAAACTACAGCATCTCTTACATAGATGCTCTTTAGTTAATAGTGAAAAACGTGTTGGTTTCCTGAACTGTGTAAATTCATTTGAGCCGAAAAATCACTGGGCTTACTGGAATTGAACTCTTGCTTGTAGGAAGACAAAGAGCTTTGGTTTAACTCCGTTTGTGAAGGGAAATTCAGAACAGTGTTCTCATCCATGAAACACCATCTCTTTTAACACAATAAGCATCCTCTTCTATCCAGAATCTGTAATACAGCAAGAAATATGAGCATGTACAGAAAAAATAAACTGTGTTACCTACTCATACGGACCATATCTAGTTGAACTCTGATTATGAAACTGTAACAAACTACAGCATCTCTTACATAGATGCTCTTTAGTTAATAGCGAAAAATGTTGGGTTCGTGAGCTGTGTAAATTCATTTGAGCCGAAAAATCACTGGGCTTACCGGAAATGAACTCTTGCTCGCAGGAAGACACAGAGTCTTTGTTTTAACTCCGTTTCTGAAGGAAAATTCAGACCGGTGTTCTCATCCATGAAACATACTCTTTTTCAACGCGAGAAGCATGCTCTTCTTTCCAGCGTCTCCAATAAAGCAAGAAAAATGAGCATGCCCAGATAAAAAAAACTGTGTTTCCAACTGATTTGGACATTATCTAGTTGAACTCTGCTTATGAAACTGTAACAAACCACAGCATCTCCTACATAGATACTGTTTAGTTAATAGTGAAAATCGTGTTGGGTTCGTGGACTGTGTAAATTCATTTCAGCGGTAAAATAATTGGGTTTACCGGAACTGAACTCTTGCTTCTAGGAAGACAAAGAGCCTTTGGTTTAACTCCGTTTGTGAAGGTAAATTCAGACCAGTGTTCTCATCCATGAAACATCCTCTGTTTTAACGCAAGAAGCATCCTCTTCTATCCAGAATCTGCTATTCAGCAAGAAATATGAGCATGTCCAGAAAAAATGAACTGTGTTTTCTACACATATGGACCATATCTAGTTGAACTCTGATTATGAAACTGTAACAAACTACAGCATCTCTTACATAGATGCTCTTTAGTTAATAGTGAAAAACGTGTTGGATTCGTGAACTGTGTAAATTTATTTGAGCCGAAAAATCACTGGGCTTACCGGAAATGAACTCTTTCTCTTAGGAAGACACAGAGCCTTTGGTTTAACTCCGTTTCTGATGGAAAATTCAGACCGGTGTTCTCATCCATGAAACATACTCTGTTTTAACGCGAGAAGCCGGCTCTTCTTTCCAGCGTCTCCAATACTGCAAGAAACATGAGCATGTCCAGAAAAAATGAACTGGGTTTCGTACTCATACGGACCATATCTAGTTCAACTAATATTATGAAACTGTAACAAACTACAGCATCTCTTACATAGATGCTCTTTAGTTAATAGTGAAAAACGTGTTGGGTTCGTGAACTGTGTAAATTCATTTGAGCCGAAAAATCACTGGGTTTACCGGAAATGAACTCTTGCTTGCAGGAAGACAAAGAGCCTTTGGTTTAACTCGGTTTGTGAAGGGAAATTCAGACAAGTGTTCTCATCCATGAAACACCCTCCGTTTTAACGCAAGAAGCATCCTCTTCTGTCCAGAATCTGCAATACAGCAAGAAATATGAGCATGTCCAGAAAAAATGAACTGTGTTTCCGAATCATACAGACCATATCTAGTTGAACTCTGATTATGAAACTGTAACAAACTACAGCATCTCTTACATAGATGCTCTTTAGTTAATAGTGAAAAACGTGTTGGTTTTCTGAACTGTGTAAATTCATTTTAGCCGAAAAATCACTGGGCTTACCGCAATTGAACTCTTGCTTGTAGGAAGACAAAGAGCTTTGGTTTAACTCCGTTTGTGAAGGGAAATTCAGACCAGTGTTCTCATCCATGAAACACCATCTGTTTTAACGCAAGAAGCATCCTCTTCTATCCAGAATCTGTAATACAGCAAGAAATATGAGCATGCCAAGAAAAAAAGAACTGTATTTCCAACTGATATGGACTTTATCTAGTTGAACTCTGCTTATGAAACTGTAACAAACCACAGCATCTCTTACATAGATGCTGTTTAGTTAATAGTGAAAATCGTGTTGGGTTCGTGAACTGTGCAAAATCATTTGAGCCGAAAAATCACTGGGTTTACCGGAACTGAACTCTTGCTTGCAGGAAGACAAAGAGCCTTTGCTTTAACTCTGTTTGTGAAGGGAAATTCAGACCAGTGTTCTCATCCATGAAACACCCTCTGTTTTAACGCAAGAAGCATCCTCTTCTATCCAGAATCTGCATTACATCAAAAATTATGAGCATGTCCAGAGAAAATGAACTGTGTTTCCTACTCATTCGGACCATATCTAGTTGAACTCTGATTAGGAAACTGTAACAAACTACAGCATTTCTTACATAGATACTCTTTAGTTAATAGTGAAAATATTGTTGGATTCGTGAACTGTGTAAAGTCATTTGAGCTGAAAAATCACTGGGCTTTCCGGAAATGAACTCTTGCTTGTAGGAAGACAAAGAACCCTTGGTTTAACTCCGTTTCTGAAGGAAAATTCAGACCGGTGTTCTCATCCATGAAACATACTCTGTTTTAACGCGAGAAGCAGGCTCTTCTTTGCAGCGTCTCCAATAAAGCAAGAAAAATGAGCATGCCCAGATAAAAAAAACTGTGTTTCCAACTGATTTGGACATTATCTAGTTGAACTCTGCTTATGAAACTGTAACAAACCACAGCATCTCCTACATAGATACTGTTTAGTTAATAGTGAAAATCGTGTTGGGTTCGTGAACTGTGTAAATTCATTTCAGCGGTAAAATCATTGGGTTTACCGGAACTGAACTCTTGCTTCTAGGAAAACAAAGAGCCTTTGGTTTAACTCCGTTTGTGAAGGTAAATTCAGACCAGTGTTCTCATCCATGAAACATCCTCTGTTTTAACGCAAGAAGCATCCTCTTCTATCCAGAATCTGCTATACAGCAAGAAAAATGAGCATGTCCAGAAAAAATGAACTGTGTTTTCTACTCATATGGACCATATCTAGTTGAACTCTGATTATGAAACTGTAACAAACTACAGCTTCTCTTACATAGATGCTCTTTAGTTAATAGTGAAAAACGTGTTGGATTCGTGAACTGTGTAAATTCATTTGAGCCGAAAAATCACTGGGCTTACCAGAAATGAACTCTTGCTCTTAGGAAGACACAGAGCCTTTGGTTTAACTCCGTTTCTGAGGGAAAATTCAGACCGATGTTCTCATCCATGAAACATACTCTGTTTTAACGCGAGAAGCCTGCTCTTCTTTCCAGCGTCTCCAATACAGCAAGAAACATGAGCATGTCCAGAAAAAATGAACTGGGTTTCGTACTCATACGGACCATATCTAGTTCAACTAATATTATGAAACTGTAACAAACTACAGCATCTCTTACATAGATGCTCTTTAGTTAGTAGTGAAAAACGTGTTGGGTTCGTGAACTGTGTAAATTCATTTGAGCCGAAAAATCACTGGGTTTACCGGAAATGAACTCTTGCTTGCAAGAAGACAAAGAGCCTTTGGTTTAACTCGGATTGTGAGGGAAATTCAGACGAGTGTTCTCATCCATGAAACACCCTCCGTTTTAATGCAAGAAGCATCCTCTTCTGTCCAGAATCTGCAATACAGCAAGAAATATGAGCATGTCCAGAAAAAATGAACTGTGTCTCCTACTCATACGAACCATATCTAGTTGAACTCTGATTATGAAACTGTAACAAACTACAGCATCTCTTACATAGATGCTCTTTAGTTAATAGTGAAAAACGTGTTGGGTTCCTGAACTGTGTAAATTCATTTGAGCCGAAAAATCACTGGGCTTCCCGGAATTGAACTCTTGCTTGTAGGAATACAAAGAGCTTTGGTTTAACTCCGTTTGTGAGGGGAAATTCAGACCAGTGTTCTCATCCATGAAACACCATCTGTTTTAACGCAAGAAGCATCCTCTTCTATCCAGAATCTGTAATACAGCAAGAAATATGTGCATGTCCAGAAAAAATAAACTGTGTTTCCTACTCATACGGACCATATCTAGTTGAACTCTGATTATGAAACTGTAACAAACTACAGCATCTCTTACATAGATGCTCTTTAGTTAATAGTGAAAAACGTGTTGGGTTCGTGAGCTGTGTAAATTCATTTGAGCCGAAAAATCACTGGGCTTTCCGGAAATGAACTCTTGCTTGAAGGAAGACAAAGAGCCTTTGGTTTAACTCCGTTTCTGAAGGAAAATTCAGAGCGGTGTTCTCATCCATGAAACATACTCTGTTTTAACGTGAGAAGCATGCTCTTCATTCCAGCGTCTCCAATACAGCAAGAAAAATGAGCATGCCCAGAAAAAAAGAACTGTGTTTCCAACTGATATGGACATTATCTAGTTGAACTCTGCTTATGAAACTGTAACAAACCACAGCATCTCTTACATAGATACTGTTTAGTTAATAGTGAAAATCGTGTTGGGTTCGTGAACTGTGTAAATTCATTTCAGCCGAAAAATCATTGGGTTTGCCGGAAATGAACTCTTGCTTGTAGGAAGACAAACATCCTTTGGTTTAACTCCGTTAGTGAAGGGAAATTCAGACCAGTGTTCTCATCCATGAAACACCCTCCGTTTTAACGCAAGAAGCATCCTCTTCTGTCCAGAATCTGCAATACAGCAAGAAATATGAGCATGTCCAGAAAAAATGAACTGTGTTTTCTACTCATATGGACCATATCTAGTTG
This sequence comes from Onychomys leucogaster, assembly GCA_949786385.1. Taxonomy (NCBI): domain Eukaryota; kingdom Metazoa; phylum Chordata; class Mammalia; order Rodentia; family Cricetidae; genus Onychomys; species Onychomys leucogaster. Next base: position 1,194,792 of record CATKUP010000070.1, read on the forward strand.
AACTCTGATTATGAAACTGTAACAAACTACAGCATCTCTTACATAGATGCTCTTTAGTTAATAGTGAAAAACGTGTTGGATTAGTGAAATGTGTAAATTTATTTGAGCCGAAAAATCACTGGGCTTACCAGAAATGAACTCTTGCTCTTAGGAAGACACAGAGCCTTTGGTTTAACTCCGTTTCTGAAGGAAAATTCAGACCGGTGTTCTCATCCATGAAACATACTCTGTTTTAACGCGAGAAGCCTGCTCTTCTTTCCAGCGTCTCCAATACAGCAAGAAACATGAGCATGTCCAGAAAAAATGAACTGGGTTTCGTACTCATGCGGACCATATCTAGTTCAACTAATATTATGAAACTGTAACAAACTACAGCATCTCTTACATAGATGCTCTTTAGTTAATATTGAAAAACGTGTTGGGTTCGTGAACTGTGTAAATTCATTTGAGCCGAAAATCACTGGGTTTACCGGAAATGAACTCTTGCTTGCAGGAAGACAAAGAGCCTTTGGTTTAACTTGGTGTGTGAAGGGAAATTCAGACCAGTGTTCTCATCGATGAAACACCCTCCGTTTTAACGCAAGAAGCATCCTCTTCTCTCCAGAATCTGCAATACAGCAAGAAATATGAGCATGTCCAGAAAAAATGAACTGTGTTTCCGAATCATACGGACCATATCTAGTTGAACTCTGATTATGAAACTGTAACAAACTACAGCATCTCTTACATAGATGCTCTTTAGTTAATAGTGAAAAACGTGTTGGTTTTCTGAACTGTGTAATTCATTTGAGCCGAAAAATCACTGGGCTTACCGGAATTGAACTCTTGCTTGTAGGAAGACAAAGAGCTTTGGTTTAACTCCGTTTGTGAGGGGAAATTCAGACCAGTGTTCTCATCCATGAAACACCATCTGTTTTAACGCAAGAAGCATCCTCTTCTATCCAGAATCTGTAATACAGCAAGAAATATGAGCATGCCCAGAAAAAAAGAACTGTGTTTCCAACTGATATGGACTTTATCTAGTTGAACTCTGCTTATGAAACTGTAACAAACCACAGCATCTCTTACATAGATGCTGTTTAGTTAATAGTGAAAATCGTGTTGGGTTCGTGAACTGTGCAAAATCATTTGAGCCGAAAAATCACTGGATTTACCGGAACTGAACTCTTGCTTGCAGGAAGACAAAGAGCCTTTGCTTAAATCTGTTTGTGAAGGGAAATTCAGACCAGTGATCTCATCCATGAAACACCCTCTGTTTTAACGCAAGAAGTATCCTCTTCTATCCAGAATCTGCATTACATCAAGAATTATGAGCATGTCCAGAGAAAATGAACTGTGTTTCCTACTCATTCGGACCATATCTAGTTGAACTCTGCTTAGGAAACTGTAACAAAGCACAGCATCTCCTACATAGATACTGTTTAGTTAATAGTGAAAATCGTGTTGGGTTCGTGAACTGTGTAAATTCATTTCAGCGGTAAAATCATTGGGTTTACCGGAAATGAACTCTTGCTTGTAGGAAGACAAACATCCTTTGGTTTAACTCCGTTAGTGAAGGGAAATTCAGACCAGTGTTCTCATCCATGAAACACCCTCCGTTTTAACGCAAGAAGCATCCTCTTCTGTCCAGAATCTGCAATACAGCAAGAAATATGAGCATGTCCAGAAAAAATGAACTGTGTTTTCTACTCATATGGACCATATCTAGTTGAACTCTGATTATGAAACTGTAACAAACTACAGCATCTCTTACATAGATGCTCTTTAGTTAATAGTGAAAAACGTGTTGGATTCGTGAACTGTGTAAATTTATTTGAGCCGAAAAATCACTGGGCTTACCAGAAATGAACTCTTGCTCTTAGGAAGACACACAGCCTTTGGTTTAACTCCGTTTCTGAAGGAAAATTCAGACCGGTGTTCTCATCCATGAAACATACTCTGTTTTAACGCGAGAAGCCTGCTCTTCTTTCCAGCGTCTCCAATACAGCAAGAAACATGAGCATGTCCAGAAAAAATGAACTGGGTTTCGTACTCATACGGACCATATCTAGTTCAACTAATATTATGAAACTATAACAAACTACAGCATCTCTTACATAGATGCTCTTTAGTTAATATTGAAAAACGTGTTGGGTTCGTGAACTGTGTAAATTCATTTGAGCCGAAAAATCACTGGGTTTACCGGAAATGAACTCTTGCTTGCAGGAAGACAAAGAGCCTTTGGTTTAACTCAGTTTGTGAAGGGAAATTCAGACCAGTGTTCTCATCGATGAAACACCCTCCGTTTAAACGCAAGAAGCATCCTCTTCTGTCCAGAATCTGCAATACAGCAAGAAATATGAGCATGTCCAGAAAAAATGAACTGTGTTTCCTACTCATACGGACCATATCTAGTTGAACTCTGATTATGAAACTGTAACAAACTACAGCATCTCTTACATAGATGCTCTTTAGTTAATAGTGAAAAATGTGTTGGTTTTCTGAACTGTGTAATTCATTTGAGCCGAAAAATCACTGGGCTTACCGGAATTGAACTCTTGCTTGTAGGAAGACAAAGAGCTTTGGTTTAACTCCGTTTGTGAAGGGAAATTCAGACCAGTGTTCTCATCCATGAAACACCATCTGTTTTAACGCAAGAAGCATCCTCTTCTATCCAGAATCTGTAATACAGCAAGAAATATGAGCATGCCCAGAAAAAAAGAACTGTGTTTCCAACTGATATGGACTTTATCTAGTTGAACTCTGCTTATGAAAATGTAACAAACCACAGCATCTCTTACATAGATGCTGTTTAGTTAATAGTGAAAATCGTGTTGGGTTCGTGAACTGTGCAAATTCATTTGAGCCGAAAAATCACTGGGTTTACCGGAACTGAACTCTTGCTTGCAGGAAGACAAAGAGCCTTTGCTTTAACTCTGTTTGTGAAGGGAAATTCAGACCAGTGTTCTCATCCATGAAACACCCTCCCCTCTGTTTTAACGCAAGATGCATCCTCTTCTATCCAGAATCTGCATTACATCAAGAATTATGAGCATGTCCAGAGAAAATGAACTGTGTTTCCTACTCATTCGGACCATATCTAGTTGAACTCTGCTTAGGAAACTGTAACAAACCACAGCATCTCCTACATAGATACTGTTTAGTTAATAGTGAAAATCGTGTTGGGTTCGTGAACTGTGTAAATTCATTTCAGCGGTAAAATCATTGGGTTTACCGGAACTGAACTCTTGCTTCTAGGAAGACAAAGAGCCTTTGGTTTAACTCCGTTTGTGAAGGTAAATTCAGACCAGTGTTCTCATACATGAAACATCCTCTGTTTTAACGCAAGAAGCATACTCTTCTATCCAGAATCTGCTATACAGCAAGAAATATGAGCATGTCCAGAAAAAATGAACTGTGTTTTCTACTCATATGGACCATATCTAGTTGAACTCTGATTATGAAACTGTAACAAACTACAACATCTCTTACATAGATGCTCTTTAGTTAATAGTGAAAAACGTGTTGGATTCGTGAACTGTGTAAATTTATTTGAGCCGAAAAATCACTGGGCTTACCAGAAATGAACTCTTGCTCTTAGGAAGACACAGAGCCTTTGGTTTAAATCCGTTTCTGAGGGAAAATTCAGACCGGTGTTCTCATCCATGAAACATACTCTGTTTTAACGCGAGAAGCCTGCTCTTCTTTCCAGCGTCTCCAATACAGCAAGAAACATGAGCATGTCCAGAAAAAATGAACTGGGTTTCGTACTCATACGGACCATATCTAGTTCAACTAATATTATGAAACTGTAACAAACTACAGCATCTCTTACATAGATGCTCTTTAGTTATAGTGAAAAACGTGTTGGGTTCGTGAACTGTGTAAATTCATTTGAGCCGAAAAATCACTGGGTTTACCGGAAATGAACTCTTGCTTGCAAAAAGACAAAGAGCCTTTGGTTTAACTCGGTTTGTGAGGGAAATTCAGACCAGTGTTCTCATCCATGAAACACCCTCCGATTTAACGCAAGAAGCATCCTTTTCTGTCCAGAATCTGGAATACAGCAAGAGATATGAGCATGTCCAGAAAAAATGAACTGTGTTTCCTACTCATACGGACCATATCTAGTTGAACTCTGATTATGAAACTGTAACAAACTACAGCATCTCTTACATAGATGCTCTTTAGTTAATAGTGAAAAACGTGTTGGTTTCCTGAACTGTGTAAATTCATTTGAGCCGAAAAATCACTGGGCTTACCGGAATTGAACTCTTGCTTGTAGGAATACAAAGAGCTTTGGTTTAACTCCGTTTGTGAAGGGATATTCAGACCAGTGTTCTCATCCATGAAACACCATCTGTTTTAACGCAAGAAGCATCCACTTCTATCCAGAATCTGTAATACAGCAAGAAATATGTGCATGTCCAGAAAAAATAAACTGTGTTTCCTACTCATACAGACCATATCTAGTTGAACTCTGATTATGAAACTGTAACAAACTACAGCATCTCTTACAAAGATGCTCTTTAGTTAATAGTGAAAATATTGTTGGATTCCTGAACTGTGTTAATTCATTTGTGCCGAAAAATCGCTGGGCTTTCCGGAAATGAACTCTTGCTTGAAGGAAGACAAAGAGCCTTTGGTTTAACTCCGTTTCTGAAGGAAAATTCAGACCGGTGTTCTCATCCATGAAACATACTCTGTTTTAACGCGAGAAGCCTGCTCTTCTTTCCAGCGTCTCCAATACAGCAAGAAACATGAGCATGTCCAGAAAAAATGAACTGGGTTTCGTACTCATACGGACCATATCTAGTTCAACTAATATTATGAAACTATAACAAACTACAGCATCTCTTACATAGATGCTCTTTAGTTAATATTGAAAAACGTGTTGGGTTCGTGAACTGTGTAAATTCATTTGAGCCAAAAAATCACTGGGTTTACCGGAAATGAACTCTTGCTTGCAGGAAGACAAAGAGCCTTTGGTTTAACTCAGTTTGTGAAGGGAAATTCAGACCAGTGTTCTCATCGATGAAACACCCTCCGTTTTAACGCAAGAAGCATCCTCTTCTGTCCAGAATCTGCAATACAGCAAGAAATATGAGCATGTCCAGAAAAAATGAACTGTGTTTCCGAATCATACGGACCATATGTAGTTGAACTCTGATTATGAAACTGTAACAAACTACAGCATCTCTTACATAGATGCTCTTTAGTTAATAGTGAAAAATGTGTTGGTTTTCTGAACTGTGTAATTCATTTGAGCCGAAAAATCACTGGGCTTACCGGAATTGAACTCTTGCTTGTAGGAAGACAAAGAGCTTTGGTTTAACTCCGTTTGTGAAGGGAAATTCAGACCAGTGTTCTCATCCATGAAACACCATCTGTTTTAACGCAAGAAGCATCCTCTTCTATCCAGAATCTGTAATACAGCAAGAAATATGAGCATGCCCAGAAAAAAAGAACTGTGTTTCCAACTGATATGGACTTTATCTAGTTGAACTCTGCTTATGAAAATGTAACAAACCACAGCATCTCTTACATAGATGCTGTTTAGTTAATAGTGAAAATCGTGTTGGGTTCGTGAACTGTGCAAATTCATTTGAGCCGAAAAATCACTGGGTTTACCGGAACTGAACTCTTGCTTGCAGGAAGACAAAGAGCCTTTGCTTTAACTCTGTTTGTGAAGGGAAATTCAGACCAGTGTTCTCATCCATGAAACACCCTCCCCTCTGTTTTAACGCAAGATGCATCCTCTTCTATCCAGAATCTGCATTACATCAAGAATTATGAGCATGTCCAGAGAAAATGAACTGTGTTTCCTACTCATTCGGACCATATCTAGTTGAACTCTGCTTAGGAAACTGTAACAAACCACAGCATCTCCTACATAGATACTGTTTAGTTAATAGTGAAAATCGTGTTGGGTTCGTGAACTGTGTAAATTCATTTCAGCGGTAAAATCATTGGGTTTACCGGAACTGAACTCTTGCTTCTAGGAAGACAAAGAGCCTTTGGTTTAACTCCGTTTGTGAAGGTAAATTCAGACCAGTGTTCTCATACATGAAACATCCTCTGTTTTAACGCAAGAAGCATCCTCTTCTATCCAGAATCTGCTATACAGCAAGAAATATGAGCATGTCCAGAAAAAATGAACTGTGTTTTCTACTCATATGGACCATATCTAGTTGAACTCTGATTATGAAACTGTAACAAACTACAACATCTCTTACATAGATGCTCTTTAGTTAATAGTGAAAAACGTGTTGGATTCGTGAACTGTGTAAATTTATTTGAGCCGAAAAATCACTGGGCTTACCAGAAATGAACTCTTGCTCTTAGGAAGACACAGAGCCTTTGGTTTAAATCCGTTTCTGAGGGAAAATTCAGACCGGTGTTCTCATCCATGAAACATACTCTGTTTTAACGCGAGAAGCCTGCTCTTCTTTCCAGCGTCTCCAATACAGCAAGAAACATGAGCATGTCCAGAAAAAATGAACTGGGTTTCGTACTCATACGGACCATATCTAGTTCAACTAATATTATGAAACTGTAACAAACTACAGCATCTCTTACATAGATGCTCTTTAGTTATAGTGAAAAACGTGTTGGGTTCGTGAACTGTGTAAATTCATTTGAGCCGAAAAATCACTGGGTTTACCGGAAATGAACTCTTGCTTGCAAAAAGACAAAGAGCCTTTGGTTTAACTCGGTTTGTGAGGGAAATTCAGACCAGTGTTCTCATCCATGAAACACCCTCCAATTTAACGCAAGAAGCATCCTCTTCTGTCCAGAATCTGGAATACAGCAAGAGATATGAGCATGTCCAGAAAAAATGAACTGTGTTTCCTACTCATACGGACCATATCTAGTTGAACTCTGATTATGAAACTGTAACAAACTACAGCATCTCTTACATAGATGCTCTTTAGTTAATAGTGAAAAACGTGTTGGTTTCCTGAACTGTGTAAATTCATTTGAGCCGAAAAATCACTGGGCTTACCGGAATTGAACTCTTGCTTGTAGGAATACAAAGAGCTTTGGTTTAACTCCGTTTGTGAAGGGATATTCAGACCAGTGTTCTCATCCATGAAACACCATCTGTTTTAACGCAAGAAGCATCCACTTCTATCCAGAATCTGTAATACAGCAAGAAATATGTGCATGTCCAGAAAAAATAAACTGTGTTTCCTACTCATACAGACCATATCTAGTTGAACTCTGATTATGAAACTGTAACAAACTACAGCATCTCTTACAAAGATGCTCTTTAGTTAATAGTGAAAATATTGTTGGATTCCTGAACTGTGTTAATTCATTTGTGCCGAAAAATCGCTGGGCTTTCCGGAAATGAACTCTTGCTTGAAGGAAGACAAAGAGCCTTTGGTTTAACTCCGTTTCTGAAGGAAAATTCAGACCGGTGTTCTCATCCATGAAACATACTCTGTTTTAACGCGAGAAGCCTGCTCTTCTTTCCAGCGTCTCCAATACAGCAAGAAACATGAGCATGTCCAGAAAAAATGAACTGGGTTTCGTACTCATACGGACCATATCTAGTTCAACTAATATTATGAAACTATAACAAACTACAGCATCTCTTACATAGATGCTCTTTAGTTAATATTGAAAAACGTGTTGGGTTCGTGAACTGTGTAAATTCATTTGAGCCGAAAAATCACTGGGTTTACCGGAAATGAACTCTTGCTTGCAGGAAGACAAAGAGCCTTTGGTTTAACTCAGTTTGTGAAGGGAAATTCAGACCAGTGTTCTCATCGATGAAACACCCTCCGTTTTAACGCAAGAAGCATCCTCTTCTGTCCAGAATCTGCAATACAGCAAGAAATATGAGCATGTCCAGAAAAAATGAACTGTGTTTCCGAATCATACGGACCATATCTAGTTGAACTCTGATTATGAAACTGTAACAAACTACAGCATCTCTTACATAGATGCTCTTTAGTTAATAGTGAAAAATGTGTTGGTTTTCTGAACTGTGTAATTCATTTGAGCCGAAAAATCACTGGGCTTACCGGAATTGAACTCTTGCTTGTAGGAAGACAAAGAGCTTTGGTTTAACTCCGTTTGTGAAGGGAAATTCAGACCAGTGTTCTCATCCATGAAACACCATCTGTTTTAACGCAAGAAGCATCCTCTTCTATCCAGAATCTGTAATACAGCAAGAAATATGAGCATGCCCAGAAAAAAAGAACTGTGTTTCCAACTGATATGGACTTTATCTAGTTGAACTCTGCTTATGAAAATGTAACAAACCACAGCATCTCTTACATAGATGCTGTTTAGTTAATAGTGAAAATCGTGTTGGGTTCGTGAACTGTGCAAATTCATTTGAGCCGAAAAATCACTGGGTTTACCGGAACTGAACTCTTGCTTGCAGGAAGACAAAGAGCCTTTGCTTTAACTCTGTTTGTGAAGGGAAATTCAGACCAGTGTTCTCATCCATGAAACACCCTCCCCTCTGTTTTAACGCAAGATGCATCCTCTTCTATCCAGAATCTGCATTACATCAAGAATTATGAGCATGTCCAGAGAAAATGAACTGTGTTTCCTACTCATTCGGACCATATCTAGTTGAACTCTGCTTAGGAAACTGTAACAAACCACAGCATCTCCTACATAGATACTGTTTAGTTAATAGTGAAAATCGTGTTGGGTTCGTGAACTGTGTAAATTCATTTCAGCGGTAAAATCATTGGGTTTACCGGAACTGAACTCTTGCTTCTAGGAAGACAAAGAGCCTTTGGTTTAACTCCGTTTGTGAAGGTAAATTCAGACCAGTGTTCTCATACATGAAACATCCTCTGTTTTAACGCAAGAAGCATCCTCTTCTATCCAGAATCTGCTATACAGCAAGAAATATGAGCATGTCCAGAAAAAATGAACTGTGTTTTCTACTCATATGGACCATATCTAGTTGAACTCTGATTATGAAACTGTAACAAACTACAACATCTCTTACATAGATGCTCTTTAGTTAATAGTGAAAAACGTGTTGGATTCGTGAACTGTGTAAATTTATTTGAGCCGAAAAATCACTGGGCTTACCAGAAATGAACTCTTGCTCTTAGGAAGACACAGAGCCTTTGGTTTAAATCCGTTTCTGAGGGAAAATTCAGACCAGTGTTCTCATCCATGAAACATACTCTGTTTTAACGCGAGAAGCCTGCTCTTCTTTCCAGCGTCTCCAATACAGCAAGAAACATGAGCATGTCCAGAAAAAATGAACTGGGTTTCGTACTCATACGGACCATATCTAGTTCAACTAATATTATGAAACTGTAACAAACTACAGCATCTCTTACATAGATGCTCTTTAGTTATAGTGAAAAACGTGTTGGGTTCGTGAACTGTGTAAATTCATTTGAGCCGAAAAATCACTGGGTTTACCGGAAATGAACTCTTGCTTGCAAAAAGACAAAGAGCCTTTGGTTTAACTCGGTTTGTGAGGGAAATTCAGACCAGTGTTCTCATCCATGAAACACCCTCCGATTTAACGCAAGAAGCATCCTTTTCTGTCCAGAATCTGGAATACAGCAAGAGATATGAGCATGTCCAGAAAAAATGAACTGTGTTTCCTACTCATACGGACCATATCTAGTTGAACTCTGATTATGAAACTGTAACAAACTACAGCATCTCTTACATAGATGCTCTTTAGTTAATAGTGAAAAACGTGTTGGTTTCCTGAACTGTGTAAATTCATTTGAGCCGAAAAATCACTGGGCTTACCGGAATTGAACTCTTGCTTGTAGGAATACAAAGAGCTTTGGTTTAACTCCGTTTGTGAAGGGATATTCAGACCAGTGTTCTCATCCATGAAACACCATCTGTTTTAACGCAAGAAGCATCCACTTCTATCCAGAATCTGTAATACAGCAAGAAATATGTGCATGTCCAGAAAAAATAAACTGTGTTTCCTACTCATACAGACCATATCTAGTTGAACTCTGATTATGAAACTGTAACAAACTACAGCATCTCTTACAAAGATGCTCTTTAGTTAATAGTGAAAATATTGTTGGATTCCTGAACTGTGTTAATTCATTTGTGCCGAAAAATCGCTGGGCTTTCCGGAAATGAACTCTTGCTTGAAGGAAGACAAAGAGCCTTTGGTTTAACTCCGTTTCTGAAGGAAAATTCAGACCGGTGTTCTCATCCATGAAACATACTCTGTTTTAACGCGAGAAGCCTGCTCTTCTTTCCAGCGTCTCCAATACAGCAAGAAACATGAGCATGTCCAGAAAAAATGAACTGGGTTTCGTACTCATACGGACCATATCTAGTTCAACTAATATTATGAAACTATAACAAACTACAGCATCTCTTACATAGATGCTCTTTAGTTAATATTGAAAAACGTGTTGGGTTCGTGAACTGTGTAAATTCATTTGAGCCGAAAAATCACTGGGTTTACCGGAAATGAACTCTTGCTTGCAGGAAGACAAAGAGCCTTTGGTTTAACTCAGTTTGTGAAGGGAAATTCAGACCAGTGTTCTCATCGATGAAACACCCTCCGTTTTAACGCAAGAAGCATCCTCTTCTGTCCAGAATCTGCAATACAGCAAGAAATATGAGCATGTCCAGAGAAAATGAACTGTGTTTCCTACTCATTCGGACCATATCTAGTTGAACTCTGCTTAGGAAACTGTAACAAACCACAGCATCTCCTACATAGATACTGTTTAGTTAATAGTGAAAATCGTGTTGGGTTCGTGAACTGTGTAAATTCATTTCAGCGGTAAAATCATTGGGTTTACCGGAACTGAACTCTTGCTTCTAGGAAGACAAAGAGCCTTTGGTTTAACTCCGTTTGTGAAGGTAAATTCAGACCAGTGTTCTCATACATGAAACATCCTCTGTTTTAACGCAAGAAGCATCCTCTTCTATCCAGAATCTGCTATACAGCAAGAAATATGAGCATGTCCAGAAAAAATGAACTGTGTTTTCTACTCATATGGACCATATCTAGTTGAACTCTGATTATGAAACTGTAACAAACTACAACATCTCTTACATAGATGCTCTTTAGTTAATAGTGAAAAACGTGTTGGATTCGTGAACTGTGTAAATTTATTTGAGCCGAAAAATCACTGGGCTTACCAGAAATGAACTCTTGCTCTTAGGAAGACACAGAGCCTTTGGTTTAAATCCGTTTCTGAGGGAAAATTCAGACCGGTGTTCTCATCCATGAAACATACTCTGTTTTAACGCGAGAAGCCTGCTCTTCTTTCCAGCGTCTCCAATACAGCAAGAAACATGAGCATGTCCAGAAAAAATGAACTGGGTTTCGTACTCATACGGACCATATCTAGTTCAACTAATATTATGAAACTGTAACAAACTACAGCATCTCTTACATAGATGCTCTTTAGTTATAGTGAAAAACGTGTTGGGTTCGTGAACTGTGTAAATTCATTTGAGCCGAAAAATCACTGGGTTTACCGGAAATGAACTCTTGCTTGCAAAAAGACAAAGAGCCTTTGGTTTAACTCGGTTTGTGAGGGAAATTCAGACCAGTGTTCTCATCCATGAAACACCCTCCAATTTAACGCAAGAAGCATCCTCTTCTGTCCAGAATCTGGAATACAGCAAGAGATATGAGCATGTCCAGAAAAAATGAACTGTGTTTCCTACTCATACGGACCATATCTAGTTGAACTCTGATTATGAAACTGTAACAAACTACAGCATCTCTTACATAGATGCTCTTTAGTTAATAGTGAAAAACGTGTTGGTTTCCTGAACTGTGTAAATTCATTTGAGCCGAAAAATCACTGGGCTTACCGGAATTGAACTCTTGCTTGTAGGAATACAAAGAGCTTTGGTTTAACTCCGTTTGTGAAGGGATATTCAGACCAGTGTTCTCATCCATGAAACACCATCTGTTTTAACGCAAGAAGCATCCACTTCTATCCAGAATCTGTAATACAGCAAGAAATATGTGCATGTCCAGAAAAAATAAACTGTGTTTCCTACTCATACAGACCATATCTAGTTGAACTCTGATTATGAAACTGTAACAAACTACAGCATCTCTTACAAAGATGCTCTTTAGTTAATAGTGAAAATATTGTTGGATTCCTGAACTGTGTTAATTCATTTGTGCCGAAAAATCGCTGGGCTTTCCGGAAATGAACTCTTGCTTGAAGGAAGACAAAGAGCCTTTGGTTTAACTCCGTTTCTGAAGGAAAATTCAGACCGGTGTTCTCATCCATGAAACATACTCTGTTTTAACGCGAGAAGCCTGCTCTTCTTTCCAGCGTCTCCAATACAGCAAGAAACATGAGCATGTCCAGAAAAAATGAACTGGGTTTCGTACTCATACGGACCATATCTAGTTCAACTAATATTATGAAACTATAACAAACTACAGCATCTCTTACATAGATGCTCTTTAGTTAATATTGAAAAACGTGTTGGGTTCGTGAACTGTGTAAATTCATTTGAGCCGAAAAATCACTGGGTTTACCGGAAATGAACTCTTGCTTGCAGGAAGACAAAGAGCCTTTGGTTTAACTCAGTTTGTGAAGGGAAATTCAGACCAGTGTTCTCATCGATGAAACACCCTCCGTTTTAACGCAAGAAGCATCCTCTTCTGTCCAGAATCTGCAATACAGCAAGAAATATGAGCATGTCCAGAAAAAATGAACTGTGTTTCCGAATCATACGGACCATATCTAGTTGAACTCTGATTATGAAACTGTAACAAACTACAGCATCTCTTACATAGATGCTCTTTAGTTAATAGTGAAAAATGTGTTGGTTTTCTGAACTGTGTAATTCATTTGAGCCGAAAAATCACTGGGCTTACCGGAATTGAACTCTTGCTTGTAGGAAGACAAAGAGCTTTGGTTTAACTCCGTTTGTGAAGGGAAATTCAGACCAGTGTTCTCATCCATGAAACACCATCTGTTTTAACGCAAGAAGCATCCTCTTCTATCCAGAATCTGTAATACAGCAAGAAATATGAGCATGCCCAGAAAAAAAGAACTGTGTTTCCAACTGATATGGACTTTATCTAGTTGAACTCTGCTTATGAAAATGTAACAAACCACAGCATCTCTTACATAGATGCTGTTTAGTTAATAGTGAAAATCGTGTTGGGTTCGTGAACTGTGCAAATTCATTTGAGCCGAAAAATCACTGGGTTTACCGGAACTGAACTCTTGCTTGCAGGAAGACAAAGAGCCTTTGCTTTAACTCTGTTTGTGAAGGGAAATTCAGACCAGTGTTCTCATCCATGAAACACCCTCCCCTCTGTTTTAACGCAAGATGCATCCTCTTCTATCCAGAATCTGCATTACATCAAGAATTATGAGCATGTCCAGAGAAAATGAACTGTGTTTCCTACTCATTCGGACCATATCTAGTTGAACTCTGCTTAGGAAACTGTAACAAACCACAGCATCTCCTACATAGATACTGTTTAGTTAATAGTGAAAATCGTGTTGGGTTCGTGAACTGTGTAAATTCATTTCAGCGGTAAAATCATTGGGTTTACCGGAACTGAACTCTTGCTTCTAGGAAGACAAAGAGCCTTTGGTTTAACTCCGTTTGTGAAGGTAAATTCAGACCAGTGTTCTCATACATGAAACATCCTCTGTTTTAACGCAAGAAGCATCCTCTTCTATCCAGAATCTGCTATACAGCAAGAAATATGAGCATGTCCAGAAAAAATGAACTGTGTTTTCTACTCATATGGACCATATCTAGTTGAACTCTGATTATGAAACTGTAACAAACTACAACATCTCTTACATAGATGCTCTTTAGTTAATAGTGAAAAACGTGTTGGATTCGTGAACTGTGTAAATTTATTTGAGCCGAAAAATCACTGGGCTTACCAGAAATGAACTCTTGCTCTTAGGAAGACACAGAGCCTTTGGTTTAAATCCGTTTCTGAGGGAAAATTCAGACCGGTGTTCTCATCCATGAAACATACTCTGTTTTAACGCGAGAAGCCTGCTCTTCTTTCCAGCGTCTCCAATACAGCAAGAAACATGAGCATGTCCAGAAAAAATGAACTGGGTTTCGTACTCATACGGACCATATCTAGTTCAACTAATATTATGAAACTGTAACAAACTACAGCATCTCTTACATAGATGCTCTTTAGTTATAGTGAAAAACGTGTTGGGTTCGTGAACTGTGTAAATTCATTTGAGCCGAAAAATCACTGGGTTTACCGGAAATGAACTCTTGCTTGCAAAAAGACAAAGAGCCTTTGGTTTAACTCGGTTTGTGAGGGAAATTCAGACCAGTGTTCTCATCCATGAAACACCCTCCAATTTAACGCAAGAAGCATCCTCTTCTGTCCAGAATCTGGAATACAGCAAGAGATATGAGCATGTCCAGAAAAAATGAACTGTGTTTCCTACTCATACGGACCATATCTAGTTGAACTCTGATTATGAAACTGTAACAAACTACAGCATCTCTTACATAGATGCTCTTTAGTTAATAGTGAAAAACGTGTTGGTTTCCTGAACTGTGTAAATTCATTTGAGCCGAAAAATCACTGGGCTTACCGGAATTGAACTCTTGCTTGTAGGAATACAAAGAGCTTTGGTTTAACTCCGTTTGTGAAGGGATATTCAGACCAGTGTTCTCATCCATGAAACACCATCTGTTTTAACGCAAGAAGCATCCACTTCTATCCAGAATCTGTAATACAGCAAGAAATATGTGCATGTCCAGAAAAAATAAACTGTGTTTCCTACTCATACAGACCATATCTAGTTGAACTCTGATTATGAAACTGTAACAAACTACAGCATCTCTTAAAAGATGCTCTTTAGTTAATAGTGAAAATATTGTTGGATTCCTGAACTGTGTTAATTCATTTGTGCCGAAAAATCGCTGGGCTTTCCGGAAATGAACTCTTGCTTGAAGGAAGACAAAGAGCCTTTGGTTTAACTCCGTTTCTGAAGGAAAATTCAGACCGGTGTTCTCATCCATGAAACATACTCTGTTTTAACGCGAGAAGCCTGCTCTTCTTTCCAGCGTCTCCAATACAGCAAGAAACATGAGCATGTCCAGAAAAAATGAACTGGGTTTCGTACTCATACGGACCATATCTAGTTCAACTAATATTATGAAACTATAACAAACTACAGCATCTCTTACATAGATGCTCTTTAGTTAATATTGAAAATCGTGTTGGGTTCGTGAACTGTGTAAATTCATTTGAGCCGAAAAATCACTGGGTTTACCGGAAATGAACTCTTGCTTGCAGGAAGACAAAGAGCCTTTGGTTTAACTCAGTTTGTGAAGGGAAATTCAGACCAGTGTTCTCATCGATGAAACACCCTCCGTTTTAACGCAAGAAGCATCCTCTTCTGTCCAGAATCTGCAATACAGCAAGAAATATGAGCATGTCCAGAAAAAATGAACTGTGTTTCCGAATCATACGGACCATATGTAGTTGAACTCTGATTATGAAACTGTAACAAACTACAGCATCTCTTACATAGATGCTCTTTAGTTAATAGTGAAAAATGTGTTGGTTTTCTGAACTGTGTAATTCATTTGAGCCGAAAAATCACTGGGCTTACCGGAATTGAACTCTTGCTTGTAGGAAGACAAAGAGCTTTGGTTTAACTCCGTTTGTGAAGGGAAATTCAGACCAGTGTTCTCATCCATGAAACACCATCTGTTTTAACGCAAGAAGCATCCTCTTCTATCCAGAATCTGTAATACAGCAAGAAATATGAGCATGCCCAGAAAAAAAGAACTGTGTTTCCAACTGATATGGACTTTATCTAGTTGAACTCTGCTTATGAAAATGTAACAAACCACAGCATCTCTTACATAGATGCTGTTTAGTTAATAGTGAAAATCGTGTTGGGTTCGTGAACTGTGCAAATTCATTTGAGCCGAAAAATCACTGGGTTTACCGGAACTGAACTCTTGCTTGCAGGAAGACAAAGAGCCTTTGCTTTAACTCTGTTTGTGAAGGGAAATTCAGACCAGTGTTCTCATCCATGAAACACCCTCCCCTCTGTTTTAACGCAAGATGCATCCTCTTCTATCCAGAATCTGCATTACATCAAGAATTATGAGCATGTCCAGAGAAAATGAACTGTGTTTCCTACTCATTCGGACCATATCTAGTTGAACTCTGCTTAGGAAACTGTAACAAACCACAGCATCTCCTACATAGATACTGTTTAGTTAATAGTGAAAATCGTGTTGGGTTCGTGAACTGTGTAAATTCATTTCAGCGGTAAAATCATTGGGTTTACCGGAACTGAACTCTTGCTTCTAGGAAGACAAAGAGCCTTTGGTTTAACTCCGTTTGTGAAGGTAAATTCAGACCGGTGTTCTCATCCATGAAACATACTCTGTTTTAACGCGAGAAGCCTGCTCTTCTTTCCAGCGTCTCCAATACAGCAAGAAACATGAGCATGTCCAGAAAAAATGAACTGGGTTTCGTACTCATACGGACCATATCTAGTTCAACTAATATTATGAAACTGTAACAAACTACAGCATCTCTTACATAGATGCTCTTTAGTTATAGTGAAAAACGTGTTGGGTTCGTGAACTGTGTAAATTCATTTGAGCCGAAAAATCACTGGGTTTACCGGAAATGAACTCTTGCTTGCAAGAAGACAAAGAGCCTTTGGTTTAACTCGGTTTGTGAGGGAAATTCAGACCAGTGTTCTCATCCATGAAACACCCTCCAATTTAACGCAAGAAGCATCCTCTTCTGTCCAGAATCTGGAATACAGCAAGAGATATGAGCATGTCCAGAAAAAATGAACTGTGTTTCCTACTCATACGGACCATATCTAGTTGAACTCTGATTATGAAACTGTAACAAACTACAGCATCTCTTACATAGATGCTCTTTAGTTAATAGTGAAAAACGTGTTGGTTTCCTGAACTGTGTAAATTCATTTGAGCCGAAAAATCACTGGGCTTACCGGAATTGAACTCTTGCTTGTAGGAATACAAAGAGCTTTGGTTTAACTCCGTTTGTGAAGGGATATTCAGACCAGTGTTCTCATCCATGAAACACCATCTGTTTTAACGCAAGAAGCATCCACTTCTATCCAGAATCTGTAATACAGCAAGAAATATGTGCATGTCCAGAAAAAATAAACTGTGTTTCCTACTCATACAGACCATATCTAGTTGAACTCTGATTATGAAACTGTAACAAACTACAGCATCTCTTACAAAGATGCTCTTTAGTTAATAGTGAAAATATTGTTGGATTCCTGAACTGTGTTAATTCATTTGTGCCGAAAAATCGCTGGGCTTTCCGGAAATGAACTCTTGCTTGAAGGAAGACAAAGAGCCTTTGGTTTAACTCCGTTTCTGAAGGAAAATTCAGAGCGGTGTTCTCATCCATGAAACATACTCTGTTTTAACGCGAGAAGCATGCTCTTCATTCCAGCGTCTCCAATACAGCAAGAAAAATGAGCATGCCCAGAAAAAAAGAACTGTGTTTCCAACTGATATGGACATTATCTAGTTGAACTCTGCTTATGAAACTGTAACAAACCACAGCATCTCTTACATAGATACTGTTTAGTTAATAGTGAAAATCGTGTTGGGTTCGTGAACTGTGTAAATTCATTTCAGCCGAAAAATCATTGGGTTTACCGGAAATGAACTCTTGCTTATAGGAAGACAAACATCCTTTGGTTTAACTCCGTTAGTGAAGGGAAATTCAGACCAGTGTTCTCATCCATGAAACACCCTCCGTTTTAACGCAAGAAGCATCCTCTTCTGTCCAGAATCTGCAATACAGCAAGAAATATGAGCATGTCCAGAAAAAATGAACTGTGTTTCCTACTCATACGGACCATATGTAGTTGAACTCTGATTATGAAACTGTAACAAACTACAGCATCTCTTACATAGATGCTCTTTAGTTAGTAGTGAAAAACGTGTTGGATTAGTGAACTGTGTAAATTCATTTGAGCCGAAAAATCACTGGGCTTACCAGAAATGAACTCTTGCTCATAGGAAGACACAGAGCCTTTGGTTTAACTCCGTTTCTGATGGAAAATTCAGACCGGTGTTCTCATCCATGAAACATACTCTGTTTTAACGCGAGAAGCCTGCTCTTCTTTCCAGCGTTTCCAATACAGCAAGGAACATGAGCATGCCCAGAAAAACAGAACTGTGTTTCCAACTGATATGGACTTTATCTAGTTGAACTCTGCTTATGAAACTGTAACAAACCACAGCATCTCTTAAATAGATGATGTTTAGCTAATAGTGAAAATAGTGTTGGGTTCGTGAACTGTGTAAATTCATTTGAGCCGAAAAATCACTGGGCTTTCCGGAAATGAACTCTTGCTTGTAGGAAGACAAAGAGCCTTTGGTTTAACTCCGTTTCTGATGGAAAATTCAGAGCGGTGTTCTCATCCATGAAACATACTGTGTTTTAACGCGAGAAGCCTGCTCTTCTTTCCAGCGTCTCCAATACTGCAAGAAACATGAGTATTTCCAGAAAAAATGAACTGTGTTTCCTACTCATACGGACCATATCTAGTTGACTCTGATTATGCAACTGTAACAAACTACAGCATCTCTTACATAGATGCTCTTTAGTTAATAGTGAAAACGTGTTGGTTTAGTGAACTGTGTAAATTCATTTGAGCCGAAAAATCCCTGGGATTACCGGAAATGAACTCTTGCTCGTAGGAAGACACAGAGCCTTTGGTTTAACTCCGTTTCTGATGGAAAATTCAGACCGGTGTTCTCATCCATGAAACATACTCTGTTTTAACGCGAGAAGCCTGCTCTTCTCTCCAGCGTCTCCAATACAGCAAGAAACATGAGCATGCCCAGAAAAAAAGAACTGTGTTTCCAACTGATATGGACTTTGTCTAGTTGAACTCTGCTTATGAAACTGTAACAAACCACAGCATCTCTTACATAGATGCTGTTTAGTTAATAGTGAAAATCGTGTTGGGTTCGTGTACTGTGTAAAATCATTTGAGCCGAAAAATCACTGGGTTTACCGGAACTGAACTCTTGCTTGCAGGAAGACAAAGAGCCTTTGCTTTAACTCCGTTTGTGAAGGGAAATTCAGACCAGTGTTCTCATCAATGAAACACCCTCTGTTTTAACGCAAGAAGCATCATCTTCTATCCAGAATCTGCATTACATCAAGAATTATGAGCATGTCCAGAGAAAATGAACTGTGTTTCCTACTCATTCGGACCATATCTAGTTGAACTCTGATTAGGAAACTGCAACAAACTACAGCATCTCTTACATAGATGCTCTTTAGTTAATAGTGAAAATATTGTTGGATTCGTGAACTGTGTAAATTCATTTGAGCCGAAAAATCACTGGGCTTTCCGGAAATGAACTCTTGCTTGTAGGAAGACAAAGAGCCTTTGTTTTAACTCCGTTTCTGAAGGAAAATTCAGACCGGTGTTCTCATCCATGAAACATACTCTGTTTTAACGGGAGAAGCCTGCTCTTCTTTCCAGCGTCTCCAATACAGCAAGAAACATGAGCATGTCCAGAAAAAATGAACTGTGTTTCATACTCATACGGACCATATCTAGTTCAACTAATATTATGAAACTGTAACAAACTACAGCATCTCTTACATAGATGCTCTTTAGTTAATAGTGAAAAACGTGTTGGGTTCGTGAACTGTGTAAATTCATTTGAGCCGAAAAATCACTGGGTTTACCGGAAATGAACTCTTGCTTCTAGGAAGACAAAGAGCCTTTGTTTAAGTCCGTTTGTGAAGGGAAATTCAGACCAGTGTTCTCATCTATGAAACACCCTCTGTTTTAACGCAAGAAGCATCCTCTTCTATCCAGAACCTGCTATACAGCAAGAAATATGAGCATGTCCAGAAAAAATGAACTGTGTTTCCTACTCATACAGACCATATCTAGTTGAACTCTGATTATGAAACTGTAACAAACTACAGCATCTCTTTTATAGATGCTCTTTAGTTAATAGTGAAAATATTGTTGGATTCCTGAACTGTGTTAATTCATTTGTGCCGAAAAATCGCTGGGCTTTCCGGAAATGAACTCTTGCTTGTAGGAAGACAAAGAGCCTTTGGTTTAACTCCGTTTCTGAAGTAAAATTCAGACCGGTGTTCTCATCCATAAAACATACTCTGTTTTAACGCGAGAAGCATGCTCTTCATTCCAGTGTCTACAATACAGCAAGAAAAATGAGCATGCCCAGAAAAAAAGAACTGTGTTTCCAACTGATATGGACATTATCTAGTTGAACTCTGCTTATGAAACTGTAACAAACCACAGCATCTCTTACATAGATACTGTTTAGTTAATAGTGAAAATCGTGTTGGGTTCGTGAACTGTGTAAATTCATTTCAGCCGAAAAATCATTGGGTTTACCGGAAATGAACTCTTGCTTGTAGGAAGACAAACATCCTTTGGTTTAACTCCGTTTGTGAAGGGAAATTCAGACCAGTGTTCTCATCCATGAAACACCCTCCGTTTTAACGCAAGAAGCATCCTCTTCTGTCCAGAATCTGCAATACAGCAAGAAATATGAGCATGTCCAGAAAAAATGAACTGTGTTTCCTACTCATACGGACCATATCTAGTTGAACTCTGATTATGAAACTGTAACAAACTACAGCATCTCTTACAAAGATGCACTTTATTTAATATTGAAAAACGTGTTGGGTTTATGAGCTGTGTAAATACATTTGAGCCGAAAAATCACTGGGCTTACCGGAAATGAACTCTTGCTCGTAGGAAGACACAGAGCCTTTGGTTTAACTCCGTTTCTGATGGAAAATTCAGAGCGGTGTTCTCATCCATGAAACATACTCTGTTTTAACGCGAGAAGCCTGCTCTTCTCTCCAGCGTCTCCAATACAGCAAGAAACATGAGCATGCCCAGAAAAAAAGAACTGTGTTTCCAACTGATATGGACTTTATCTAGTTGAACTCTGCTTATGAAACTGTAACAAACCACAGCATCTCTTACATAGATGCTGTTTAGTTAATAGTGAAAATCGTGTTGGGTTCGTGAACTGTGTAAAATCATTTGAGCCGAAAAATCACTGGGTTTACCGAAACTGAACTCTTGCTTGCAGGAAGACAAAGAGCCTTTGCTTTAACTCCGTTTGTGAAGGGAAATTCAGACCAGTGTTCTCATCAATGAAACACCCTCTGTTTTAACGCAAGAAGCATCATCTTCTATCCAGAATCTGCATTACATCAAGAATTATGAGCATGTCCAGAGAAAATGAACTGTGTTTCCTACTCATTCGGACCATATCTAGTTGAACTCTGATTAGGAAACTGTAACAAACTACAGCATCTCTTACATAGATGCTCTTTAGTTAATAGTGAAAATATTGTTGGATTCGTGAACTGTGTAAATTCATTTGAGCCGAAAAATCACTGGGCTTTCCGGAAATGAACTCTTGCTTGTAGGAAGACAAAGAGCCTTTGTTTTAACTCCGTTTCTGAAGGAAAATTCAGACCGGTGTTCTCATCCATGAAACATACTCTGTTTTAACGCGAGAAGCCTGCTCTTCTTTCCAGCGTCTCCAATACAGCAAGAAACATGAGCATGTCCAGAAAAAATGAACTGTGTTTCATACTCATACGGACCATATCTAGTTCAACTAATATTATGAAACTGTAACAAACTACGGCATCTCTTACATAGATGCTCTTTAGTTAATAGTGAAAAACGTGTTGGGTTCGTGAACTGTGTAAATTCATTTGAGCCGAAAAATCACTGGGTTTACCGGAAATGAACTCTTGCTTCTAGGAAGACAAAGAGCCTTTGTTTAAGTCCGTTTGTGAAGGGAAATTCAGACCAGTGTTCTCATCTATGAAACACCCTCTGTTTTAACGCAAGAAGCATCCTCTTCTATCCAGAACCTGCTATACAGCAAGAAATATGAGCATGTCCAGAAATAATGAACTGTGTTTCCTACTCATACAGACAATATCTAGTTGAACTCTGATTATGAAACTGTCACAAACTACAGCATCTCTTACATAGATGCTCTTTAGTTAATAGTGAAAATATTGTTGGATTCCTGAACTGTGTCAATTCATTTGTGCCGAAAAATCGCTGGGCTTTCCGGAAATGAACTCTTGCTTGTAGGAAGACAAAGAGCCTTTGGTTTAACTCCGTTTCTGAAGGAAAATTCAGAGCGGTGTTCTCATCCATGAAACATACTCTGTTTTAACGCGAGAAGCATGCTCTTCATTCCAGCGTCTCCAATACAGCAAGAAAAATGAGCATGCCCAGAAAAAAAGAACTGTGTTTCCAACTGATATGGACATTATCTAGTTGAACTCTGCTTATGAAACTGTAACAAACCACAGCATCTCTTACATAGATACTGTTTAGTTAATACTGAAAATCGTGTTGGGTTCGTGAACTGTGTAAATTCATTTCAGCCGAAAAATCATTGGGTTTACCGGAAATGAACTCTTGCTTGTAGGAAGACAAACATCCTTTGGTTTAACTCCGTTTGTGAAGGGAAATTCAGACCAGTGTTCTCATCCATGAAACACCCTCCGTTTTAACGCAAGAAGCAACCTCTTCTGTCCAGAATCTGCAATACAGCAAGAAATATGAGCATGTCCAGAAAAAATGAACTGTGTTTCCTACTCATATGGACCATATGTAGTTGAACTCTGATTATGAAACTGTAACAAACTACAGCATCTCTTACATAGATGCTCTTTAGTTAATAGTGAAAAACGTGTTGGATTAGTGAACTGTGTAAATTCATTTGAGCCGAAAAATCACTGGGCTTACCAGAAATGAACTCTTGCTCAAAGGAAGACACAGAGCCTTTGGTTTAACTCCGTTTCTGATGGAAAATTCAGACCGGTGTTCTCATCCATGAAACATACTCTGTTTTAACGCGAGAAGCCTGCTCTTCTTTCCAGCGTCTCCAATACAGCAAGAAACATGAGCATGCCCAGAAAAAAAGAACTGTGTTTCCAACTGATATGGACTTTATCTAGTTGAACTCTGCTTATGAAACTGTAACAAACCACAGCATCTCTTACATAGATGCTGTTTAGTTAATAGTAAATATCGTGTTGGGTTCGTGAACTGTGTAAAATCATTTGAGCCGAAAAATCACTGGGTTTACCGGAAATGAACTCTTGCTTGCAGGAAGACAAAGAGCCTTTGATTTAACTCCGTTTGTGAAGGGAAATTCAGACCAGTGTTCTCATCCATGAAACACCCTCTGTTTTAACGCAAGAAGCATCATCTTCTATCCAGAATCTGCATTACATCAAGAATTATGAGCATGTCCAGAGAAAATGAACTGTGTTTCCTACTCATTCGGACCATATCTAGTTGAACTCTGATTAGGAAACTGTCACAAACTACAGCATCTCTTACATAGATGCTATTTAGTTAATAGTGAAAATATTGCTCGGTTCGTGAACTGTGTAAATTCATTTGAGCCGAAAAATCACTGTGCTTTCCGGAAATGAACTCTTGCTTGTAGGAAGACAAAGAGCCTTTGGTTTAACTCCGTTTCTGATGGAAAATTCAGAGCGGTGTTCTCATCCATGAAACATACTGTGTTTTTACGCGAGAAGCCTGCTCTTCTTTCCAGCGTCTCCAATACTGCAAGAAACATGAGCATTTCCAGAAAAAATGAACTGTGTTTCCTACTCATACGGACCATATCTAGGTGACTCTGATTATGAAACTGTAACAAACTATAGCATCTCTTACATAGATGCTCTTTAGTTAATAGTGAAAAACGTGTCTGTTTCCTGAACTGTTTAAATTCATTTGTGCCGAAAAATCACTGGGCTTACCAGAAATGAACTCTTGCTTGTAGGAAAACAAAGAGCCTTTGGTTTAACTCCGTTTGTGAAGGGAAATTCAGACCAGTGTTCTCATCCATGAAACACCCTCTGTTTTAACGCAAGAAGCATCCTCTTCTATCCAGAACCTGCTATACAGCAAGAAATATGAGCATGTCCAGAAAAAATGAACTGTGTTTCCTACTCATACAGACCATATCTAGTTGAACTCTGATTATGAAACTGTAACAAACTACAGCATCTCTTTTATAGATGCTCTTTAGTTAATAGTGAAAATATTGTTGGATTCCTGAACTGTGTTAATTCATTTGTGCCGAAAAATCGCTGGGCTTTCCGGAAATGAACTCTTGCTTGTAGGAAGACAAAGAGCCTTTGGTTTAACTCCGTTTCTGAAGTAAAATTCAGACCGGTGTTCTCATCCATAAAACATACTCTGTTTTAACGCGAGAAGCATGCTCTTCATTCCAGTGTCTCCAATACAGCAAGAAAAATGAGCATGCCCAGAAAAAAAGAACTGTGTTTCCAACTGATATGGACATTATCTAGTTGAACTCTGCTTATGAAACTGTAACAAACCACAGCATCTCTTACATAGATACTGTTTAGTTAATAGTGAAAATCGTGTTGGGTTCGTGAACTGTGTAAATTCATTTCAGCCGAAAAATCATTGGGTTTACCGGAAATGAACTCTTGCTTGTAGGAAGACAAACATCCTTTGGTTTAACTCCGTTTGTGAAGGGAAATTCAGACCAGTGTTCTCATCCATGAAACACCCTCCGTTTTAACGCAAGAAGCATCCTCTTCTGTCCAGAATCTGCAATACAGCAAGAAATATGAGCATGTCCAGAAAAAATGAACTGTGTTTCCTACTCATACGGACCATATGTAGTTGAACTCTGATTATGAAACTGTAACAAACTACAGCATCTCTTACATAGATGCTCTTTAGTTAATAGTGAAAATATTGTTGGATTCGTGAACTGTGTAAATTCATTTGAGCCGAAAAATCACTGGGCTTTCCGGAAATGAACTCTTGCTTGTAGGAAGACAAAGAGCCTTTGTTTTAACTCCGTTTCTGAAGGAAAATTCAGACCGGTGTTCTCATCCATGAAACATACTCTGTTTTAACGCGAGAAGCCTGCTTTTCTTTCCAGCGTCTCCAATACAGCAAGAAACATGAGCATGTCCAGAAAAAATGAACTGTGTTTCATACTCATACGGACCATATCTAGTTCAACTAATATTATGAAACTGTAACAAACTACGGCATCTCTTACATAGATGCTCTTTAGTTAATAGTGAAAAACGTGTTGGGTTCGTGAACTGTGTAAATTCATTTGAGCCGAAAAATCACTGGGTTTACCGGAAATGAACTCTTGCTTGCAAGAAGACAAAGAGCCTTTGGTTTAACTCGGTTTGTGAGGGAAATTCAGACCAGTGTTCTCATCCATGAAACACCCTCCGTTTTAACGCAAGAAGCATCGTCTTCTGTCCAGAATCTGCAATACAGCAAGAAATATGAGCATGTCCAGAAAAAATGAACTGTGTTTCCTACTCATACGGACCATATCTAGTTGAACTCTGATTATGAAACTGTAACAAACTACAGCATCTCTTACAAAGATGCACTTTATTTAATATTGAAAAACGTGTTGGGTTTATGAGCTGTGTAAATACATTTGAGCCGAAAAATCACTGGGCTTACCGGAAATGAACTCTTGCTCGTAGGAAGACACAGAGCCTTTGGTTTAACTCCGTTTCTGATGGAAAATTCAGAGCGGTATTCTCATCCATTATACATGCTCTGTTTTAACGCGAGAAGCCTGCTCTTCTTTCCAGCGTCTCCAATACAGCAAGAAACATGAGCATGCCCAGAAAAAAAGAACTGTGTTTCCAACTGATATGGACTTTATCTAATTGAACTCTGCTTATGAAACTGTAACAAACCACAGCATCTCTTACATAGATGCTGTTTAGTTAATAGTGAAAATCGTGTTGGGTTCGTGAACTGTGTAAAATCATTTGAGCCGAAAAATCACTGGGTTTACCGGAACTGAACTCTTGCTTGCAGGAAGACAAAGAGCCTTTGCTTTAACTCCGTTTGTGAAGGGAAATTCAGACCAGTGTTCTCATCAATGAAACACCCTCTGTTTTAACGCAAGAAGCATCATCTTCTATCCAGAATCTGCATTACATCAAGAATTATGAGCATGTCCAGAGAAAATGAACTGTGTTTCCTACTCATTCGGACCATATCTAGTTGAACTCTGATTAGGAAACTGTAACAAACTACAGCATCTCTTACATAGATGCTCTTTAGTTAATAGTGAAAATATTGTTGGATTCGTGAACTGTGTAAATTCATTTGAGCCGAAAAATCACTGGGCTTTCCGGAAATGAACTCTTGCTTGTAGGAAGACAAAGAGCCTTTGTTTTAACTCCGTTTCTGAAGGAAAATTCAGACCGGTGTTCTCATCCATGAAACATACTCTGTTTTAACGCGAGAAGCCTGCTCTTCTTTCCAGCGTCTCCAATACAGCAAGAAACATGAGCATGTCCAGAAAAAATGAACTGTGTTTCATACTCATACGGACCATATCTAGTTCAACTAATATTATGAAACTGTAACAAACTACGGCATCTCTTACATAGATGCTCTTTAGTTAATAGTGAAAAACGTGTTGGGTTCGTGAACTGTGTAAATTCATTTGAGCCGAAAAATCACTGGGTTTACCGGAAATGAACTCTTGCTTCTAGGAAGACAAAGAGCCTTTGTTTAAGTCCGTTTGTGAAGGGAAATTCAGACCAGTGTTCTCATCTATGAAACACCCTCTGTTTTAACGCAAGAAGCATCCTCTTCTATCCAGAACCTGCTATACAGCAAGAAATATGAGCATGTCCAGAAATAATGAACTGTGTTTCCTACTCATACAGACAATATCTAGTTGAACTCTGATTATGAAACTGTCACAAACTACAGCATCTCTTACATAGATGCTCTTTAGTTAATAGTGAAAATATTGTTGGATTCCTGAACTGTGTCAATTCATTTGTGCCGAAAAATCGCTGGGCTTTCCGGAAATGAACTCTTGCTTGTAGGAAGACAAAGAGCCTTTGGTTTAACTCCGTTTCTGAAGGAAAATTCAGAGCGGTGTTCTCATCCATGAAACATACTCTGTTTTAACGCGAGAAGCATGCTCTTCATTCCAGCGTCTCCAATACAGCAAGAAAAATGAGCATGCCCTGAAAAAAAGAACTGTGTTTCCAACTGATATGGACATTATCCAGTTGAACTCTGCTTATGAAACTGTAACAAACCACAGCATCTCTTACATAGATACTGTTTAGTTAATAGTGAAAATCGTGTTGGTTTCGTGAACTGTGTAAATTCATTTGAGCCGAAAAATCACTGGGATTACCGGAAATGTACTCTTGCTTGTAGGAAGACAAAGAGCCTTTGGTTTAACTCCGTTTGTGAAGGGAAATTCAGACCAGTGTTCTCATCCATGAAACACCCTCTGTTTTAATGCAAGAAGCATCTACCTCTATCCAGAATCTGCAATACATCAAGAAATATGAGCATGTCCAGAAAAAATGAAGTGTGTTTCCTACTCATTTGGACCATATCTAGTTGAACTCTGATTATGAAACTGTAACAAACTACAGCATCTCTTACATAGATGCTATTTAGTTAATAGTGAAAATATTGTTGGGTTCGTGAACTGTGTAAATTCATTTGAGCCGAAAAATCACTGGGCTTTCCGGAAATGAACTCTAGCTATCGGAAGACAAAGAGCCTTTGGCTTAACTCCGTTTGTGAAGGGAAATTCAGACCAGTGTTCTCATCCATGAAACAGCCTCCATTTTAACGCAAGAAGCATCCTCTTCTGTCCAGAGTGTGCAATACAGCAAGAAATATGAGCATGTCCAGAAATAATGAACTGTGTTTCCTGCTCATACGGACCATATCTAGTTGAACTCTGATTATGAAACTGTAACAAACTACAACATCTCTTACATAGATGCTCTTTAGTTAATAGTGAAAAACGTGTTGGTTTCGTGAACTGTGTAAATTAATTTGAGCCGAAAAAGCACTGCGCTTACCGGAAATGAACTCTTGCTTCTAGGAAGAAAAAGAGCCTATGGTTTAACTCCGTTTGTGAAGGGAAATTCAGACCAGTGTTCTCATCCATGAAACACCCTCCGTTTTAACGCAAGAAGCATCCTCTTCTGTCCAGAATCTGCAATACAGCAAGAAATATGAGCATGTCCAGAAAAAATGAACTGTGTTTCCTACTCATACCGACCATATCTAGTTGAACTCTGATTATGAAACTGTAACAATCTACAGCATCTCTTACATAGATGCTCTTTAGTTAATAGTGAAAAACGTGTTTGTTTAGTGAACTGTGTAAATTCATTTGAGCCGAAAAAGCACTGGGCTTACCCGAAATGAACTCTTGCTCATAGGAAGACACAGAGCCTTTGGTTTAACTCCGTTTCTGATGGAAAATTCAGACCAGTGTTCTCATCCATTATACATGCTCTGTTTTAACGCGAGAAGCCTGCTCTTCTTTCCAGCGTCTCCAATACAGCAAGATACATGAGCATGTCCAGAAAAAATGAACTGTGTTTCCTACTCATACGGACCATATCTAGTTGAACTCTGATTATGAAACTGTAACAAACTACAGCATCTCTTACATAGATGCTCTTTCATTTATAGTGAAAAACGTGTTGGGTTCGTGAACTGTGTAAATTCATTTGAGCCGAAAAATCACTGGGATTACCGGAAATGTACTCTTGCCCTTAGGAAGACAAAGAGCCTTTGGATTAACTCCGTTTGTGAAGGGAAATTCAGACCAGTGTTCTCATCCATGAAACACCCTCCGTTTTAATGCAAGAAGCATCCTCTTCTGTCCAGAATCTGCAATACAGCAAGAAATATGAGCATGTCCAGAAAAAATGAACTGTGTTTCCTACTCATATGGACCATATCTACTTGAACTCTGATTATAAAACTGTAACAAACTACAGCATCTCTTACATAGATGCTCTTTAGTTAATAGTGAAAAACGTGTTGGTTTCGTGAACTGTGTAAATTCATTTGAGCCGAAAAATCACTGGGCTTACCGTAAATGAACTCTTGCTTGTAGGAGACACAGAGCCTTTGGTTTAAATCCGTTTCTGATGGAAAATTCAGACCAGTGTTCTCATCCATGAAACATACTCTGTTTTAACGCAAGATGCATGCTCTTCTTTCCAGCGTTTCTAATTCAGCAAGAAAAATGAGCATGCCCAGAAAAAAAGAACTGTGTTTCCAACTGACATGGACATTATCTAGTTGAACTCTGCTTATGAAACTGTAACAAACCACAGCATCTCTTACATAGATACTGTTTAGTTAATAGTGAAAATCGTGTTGGGTTCGTGAACTGTGTAAATTCATTTCAGCCGAAAAATCATTGGGTTTACAGGAAATGAACTCTTGCTTCTAGGAATACAAAGAGCCTTTGGTTTAACTCCGTTTGTGAAGGGAAATTCAGACCAGTGTTCTCATCCATGAAATACCCTCCGTTTTAACGCAAGAAGAATCCTCTTCTACCCAGAATCTGCAATACAGCAAGAAATATGAACATGTCCAGAAAAAATGAACTGTGTTTCCTACTCATATGGACCATATCTAGTTGAACTCTGATTATGAAACTGTAACAAACTACAGCATCTCTTAAATATATGCTCTTTAGTTAATAGTGAAAAACGTGTTGGTTTCGTGAACTGTGTAAGTTAATTTGAGCCAAAAAAGCACTGGGCTTACCGGAAATGAACTCTTGCTTCTAGGAAGAAAAAGAGCCTTTGGTTTAACTCCGTTTGTGAAGGGAAATTCAGACCAGTGTTCTCATCCATGAAACACCCTCTGTTTTAACGCAAGAAGCATCCTCTTCTATCCAGAATCTGCTATACAGCAAGAAATATGAGCATGTCCATAAAAAAATGAACTGTGTTTCCTACTCATACGCACCATATCTAGTTGAACTCTGATTATGAAACTGTAACAAACTACAGCATCTCTTACATAGATGCTCTTTAGTTAATAGTGAAAAACGTGTTGGTTTCGTGAACTGTGTAAATTAATTTGAGCCGAAAAAGCACTGGGCTTACCGGAAATGAACTCTTGCTTCTAGGAAGAAAAAGAGCCTATGGTTTAACTCCGTTTGTGAAGGGAAATTCAGACCAGTGTTCTCATCCATGAAACAGCCTCCATTTTAACGCAAGAAGCATCCTCTTCTGTCCAGAGTGTGCAATACAGCAAGAAATATGAGCATGTCCAGAAAAAATGAACTGTGTTTCCTGCTCATACGGACCATATCTAGTTGAACTCTGATTATGAAACTGTAACAAACTACAACATCTCTTACATAGATGCTCTTTAGTTAATAGTGAAAAACGTGTTGGTTTCGTGAACTGTGTAAATTAATTTGAGCCGAAAAAGCACTGCGCTTACCGGAAATGAACTCTTGCTTCTAGGAAGAAAAAGAGCCTATGGTTTAACTCCGTTTGTGAAGGGAAATTCAGACCAGTGTTCTCATCCATGAAACACCCTCCGTTTTAACGCAAGAAGCATCCTCTTCTGTCCAGAATCTGCAATACAGCAAGAAATATGAGCATGTCCAGAAAAAATGAACTGTGTTTCCTACTCATACCGACCATATCTAGTTGAACTCTGATTATGAAACTGTAACAATCTACAGCATCTCTTACATAGATGCTCTTTAGTTAATAGTGAAAAACGTGTTTGTTTAGTGAACTGTGTAAATTCATTTGAGCCGAAAAAGCACTGGGCTTACCCGAAATGAACTCTTGCTCATAGGAAGACACAGAGCCTTTGGTTTAACTCCGTTTCTGATGGAAAATTCAGACCAGTGTTCTCATCCATTATACATGCTCTGTTTTAACGCGAGAAGCCTGCTCTTCTTTCCAGCGTCTCCAATACAGCAAGATACATGAGCATGTCCAGAAAAAATGAACTGTGTTTCCTACTCATACGGACCATATCTAGTTGAACTCTGATTATGAAACTGTAACAAACTACAGCATCTCTTACATAGATGCTCTTTCATTTATAGTGAAAAACGTGTTGGGTTCGTGAACTGTGTAAATTCATTTGAGCCGAAAAATCACTGGGATTACCGGAAATGTACTCTTGCCCTTAGGAAGACAAAGAGCCTTTGGATTAACTCCGTTTGTGAAGCGAAATTCAGACCAGTGTTCTCATCCATGAAACACCCTCTGTTTTAACGCAAGAAGCATCCACTTCTATCCAGAATCTGCAATACATCAAGGAATATGAGCATGTCCAGAAAAAATGAAGTGTGTTTCCTACTCATTTGGACCATATCTAGTTGAACTCTGATTATGAACCTGTAACAAACTACAGCATCTCTTACATAGATGCTATTTAGTTAATAGTGAAAATATTGTTGGGTTCGTGAACTGTGTAAATTCATTTGAGCCGAAAAATCACTGGGCTTTCCGGAAATGAACTCTAGCTTGTAGGAAGAAAAAGAGCCTTTGGTTTAACTCCGTTTGTGAAGGGAAATTCAGGCCAGTGTTCTCATCCATGAAACACCCTCCGTTTTAATGCAAGAAGCATCCTCTTCTGTCCAGAATCTGCAATACAGCAAGAAATATGAGCATGTCCAGAAAAAATGAACTGTGTTTCCTACTCATATGGACCATATCTACTTGAACTCTGATTATAAAACTGTAACAAACTACAGCATCTCTTACATAGATGCTCTTTAGTTAATAGTGAAAAACGTGTTGGTTTCGTGAACTGTGTAAATTCATTTGAGCCGAAAAATCACTGGGCTTACCGTAAATGAACTCTTGCTTGTAGGAGACACAGAGCCTTTGGTTTAAATCCGTTTCTGATGGAAAATTCAGACCAGTGTTCTCATCCATGAAACATACTCTGTTTTAACGCAAGATGCATGCTCTTCTTTCCAGCGTTTCTAATTCAGCAAGAAAAATGAGCATGCCCA
This sequence comes from Onychomys leucogaster, assembly GCA_949786385.1. Classification (NCBI taxonomy): domain Eukaryota; kingdom Metazoa; phylum Chordata; class Mammalia; order Rodentia; family Cricetidae; genus Onychomys; species Onychomys leucogaster. The sequence goes on from CATKUP010000070.1 coordinate 1,226,628, forward strand.
GAAAAAAAGAACTGTGTTTCCAACTGACATGGACATTATCTAGTTGAACTCTGCTTATGAAACTGTAACAAACCACAGCATCTCTTACATAGATACTGTTTAGTTAATAGTGAAAATCGTGTTGGGTTCGTGAACTGTGTAAATTCATTTCAGCCGAAAAATCATTGGGTTTACAGGAAATGAACTCTTGCTTCTAGGAATACAAAGAGCCTTTGGTTTAACTCCGTTTGTGAAGGGAAATTCAGACCAGTGTTCTCATCCATGAAATACCCTCCGTTTTAACGCAAGAAGCATCCTCTTCTACCCAGAATCTGCAATACAGCAAGAAATATGAACATGTCCAGAAAAAATGAACTGTGTTTCCTACTCATATGGACCATAACTAGTTGAACTCTGATTATGAAACTGTAACAAAATACAGCATCTCTTAAATATATGCTCTTTAGTTAATAGTGAAAAACGTGTTGGTTTCGTGAACTGTGTAAGTTAATTTGAGCCAAAAAAGCACTGGGCTTACCGGAAATGAACTCTTGCTTCTAGGAAGGCAAAGAGCCTTTGGTTTAACTCCGTTTGTGAAGGGAAATTCAGACCAGTGTTCTCATCCATGAAACACCCTCTGTTTTAACGCAAGAAGCATCCTCTTCTATCCAGAATCTGCTATACAGCAAGAAATATGAGCATGTCCATAAAAAAATGAACTGTGTTTCCTACTCATACGGACCATATCTAGTTGAACTCTGATTATGAAACTGTAACAAACTACAGCATCTCTTACATAGATGCTCTTTAGTTAATAGTGAAAAACGTGTTGGTTTCGTGAACTGTGTAAATTCATTTGAGCCGAAAAATCACTGGGATTACCGGAAATGTACTCTTGCTTGTAGGAAGACAAAGAGCCTTTGGTTTAACTCCGTTTGTGAAGGGAAATTCAGACCAGTGTTCTCATCCATGAAACACCCTCTGTTTTAATGCAAGAAGCATCTACCTCTATCCAGAATCTGCAATACATCAAGAAATATGAGCATGTCCAGAAAAAATGAAGTGTGTTTCCTACTCATTTGGACCATATCTAGTTGAACTCTGATTATGAAACTGTAACAAACTACAGCATCTCTTACATAGATGCTATTTAGTTAATAGTGAAAATATTGTTGGGTTCGTGAACTGTGTAAATTCATTTGAGCCGAAAAATCACTGGGCTTTCCGGAAATGAACTCTAGCTATCGGAAGACAAAGAGCCTTTGGCTTAACTCCGTTTGTGAAGGGAAATTCAGACCAGTGTTCTCATCCATGAAACACCCTCCGTTTTAATGCAAGAAGCATCCGCTTCTGTCCAGAATCTGCAATACAGCAAGAAATATGAGCATGTCCAGAAAAAATGAAATGTGTTTCCTACTCATATGGACCATATCTAGTTGAACTCTGATTATAAAACTGTAACAAACTACAGGATCTCTTACATAGATGCTCTTTAGTTAATAGTGAAAAACGTGTTGGTTTCGTGAACTGTGTAAATTCATTTGAGCCGAAAAATCACTGGGCTTACCGTAAATGAACTCTTGCTTGTAGGAGACACAGAGCCTTTGGTTTAAATCCGTTTCTGATGGAAAATTCAGACCAGTGTTCTCATCCATGAAACATACTCTGTTTTAACGCAAGATGCATGCTCTTCTTTCCAGCGTTTCTAATTCAGCAAGAAAAATGAGCATGCCCAGAAAAAAAGAACTGTGTTTCCAACTGACATGGACATTATCTAGTTGAACTCTGCTTACGAAACTGTAACAAACCACAGCTTCTCTTACATAGATACTGTTTAGTTAATAGTGAAAATCGTGTTGGGTTCGTGAGCTGTGTAAGTTAATTTGAGCCGAAAAAGCACTGGGCTTACCGGAAATGAACTCTTGCTTCTAGGAAGAAAAAGAGCCTTTGGTTTAACTCCGTTTGTGAAGGGAAATTCAGACCAGTGTTCTCATCCATGAAACACCCTCTGTTTTAACGCAAGAAGCATCCTCTTCTATCCAGAATCTGCTATACAGCAAGAAATATGAGCATGTCCATAAAAAAATGAACTGTGTTTCCTACTCATACGGACCATATCTAGTTGAACTCTGATTATGAAACTGTAACAAACTACAGCATCTCTTACATAGATGCTCTTTAGTTAATAGTGAAAAACGTGTTGGTTTCGTGAACTGTGTAAATTAATTTGAGCCGAAAAAGCACTGGGCTTACCGGAAATGAACTCTTGCTTCTAGGAAGAAAAAGAGCCTATGGTTTAACTCCGTTTGTGAAGGGAAATACAGACCAGTGTTCTCATCCATGAAACAGCCTCCATTTTAACGCAAGAAGCATCCTCTTCTGTCCAGAGTGTGCAATACAGCAAGAAATATGAGCATGTCCAGAAAAAATGAACTGTGTTTCCTGCTCATACGGACCATATCTAGTTGAACTCTGATTATGAAACTGTAACAAACTACAACATCTCTTACATAGATGCTCTTTAGTTAATAGTGAAAAACGTGTTGGTTTCGTGAACTGTGTAAATTAATTTGAGCCGAAAAAGCACTGCGCTTACCGGAAATGAACTCTTGCTTCTAGGAAGAAAAAGAGCCTATGGTTTAACTCCGTTTGTGAAGGGAAATTCAGACCAGTGTTCTCATCCATGAAACACCCTCCGTTTTAACGCAAGAAGCATCCTCTTCTGTCCAGAATCTGCAATACAGCAAGAAATATGAGCATGTCCAGAAAAAATGAACTGTGTTTCCTACTCATACCGACCATATCTAGTTGAACTCTGATTATGAAACTGTAACAATCTACAGCATCTCTTACATAGATGCTCTTTAGTTAATAGTGAAAAACGTGTTTGTTTAGTGAACTGTGTAAATTCATTTGAGCCGAAAAAGCACTGGGCTTACCCGAAATGAACTCTTGCTCATAGGAAGACACAGAGCCTTTGGTTTAACTCCGTTTCTGATGGAAAATTCAGACCAGTGTTCTCATCCATTATACATGCTCTGTTTTAACGCGAGAAGCCTGCTCTTCTTTCCAGCGTCTCCAATACAGCAAGATACATGAGCATGTCCAGAAAAAATGAACTGTGTTTCCTACTCATACGGACCATATCTAGTTGAACTCTGATTATGAAACTGTAACAAACTACAGCATCTCTTACATAGATGCTCTTTCATTTATAGTGAAAAACGTGTTGGGTTCGTGAACTGTGTAAATTCATTTGAGCCGAAAAATCACTGGGATTACCGGAAATGTACTCTTGCCCTTAGGAAGACAAAGAGCCTTTGGATTAACTCCGTTTGTGAAGGGAAATTCAGACCAGTGTTCTCATCCATGAAACACCCTCCGTTTTAATGCAAGAAGCATCCTCTTCTGTCCAGAATCTGCAATACAGCAAGAAATATGAGCATGTCCAGAAAAAATGAACTGTGTTTCCTACTCATATGGACCATATCTACTTGAACTCTGATTATAAAACTGTAACAAACTACAGCATCTCTTACATAGATGCTCTTTAGTTAATAGTGAAAAACGTGTTGGTTTCGTGAACTGTGTAAATTCATTTGAGCCGAAAAATCACTGGGCTTACCGTAAATGAACTCTTGCTTGTAGGAGACACAGAGCCTTTGGTTTAAATCCGTTTCTGATGGAAAATTCAGACCAGTGTTCTCATCCATGAAACATACTCTGTTTTAACGCAAGATGCATGCTCTTCTTTCCAGCGTTTCTAATTCAGCAAGAAAAATGAGCATGCCCAGAAAAAAAGAACTGTGTTTCCAACTGACATGGACATTATCTAGTTGAACTCTGCTTATGAAACTGTAACAAACCACAGCATCTCTTACATAGATACTGTTTAGTTAATAGTGAAAATCGTGTTGGGTTCGTGAACTGTGTAAATTCATTTCAGCCGAAAAATCATTGGGTTTACTGGAAATGAACTCTTGCTTCTAGGAATACAAAGAGCCTTTGGTTTAACTCCGTTTGTGAAGGGAAATTCAGACCAGTGTTCTCATCCATGAAATACCCTCCGTTTTAACGCAAGAAGAATCCTCTTCTACCCAGAATCTGCAATACAGCATGAAATATGAACATGTCCAGAAAAAATGAACTGTGTTTCCTACTCATATGGACCATATCTAGTTGAACTCTGATTATGAAACTGTAACAAACTACAGCATCTCTTAAATATATGCTCTTTAGTTAATAGTGAAAAACGTGTTGGTTTCGTGAACTGTGTAAGTTAATTTGAGCCAAAAAAGCACTGGGCTTACCGGAAATGAACTCTTGCTTCTAGGAAGAAAAAGAGCCTTTGGTTTAACTCCGTTTGTGAAGGGAAATTCAGACCAGTGTTCTCATCCATGAAACACCCTCTGTTTTAACGCAAGAAGCATCCTCTTCTATCCAGAATCTGCTATACAGCAAGAAATATGAGCATGTCCATAAAAAAATGAACTGTGTTTCCTACTCATACGCACCATATCTAGTTGAACTCTGATTATGAAACTGTAACAAACTACAGCATCTCTTACATAGATGCTCTTTAGTTAATAGTGAAAAACGTGTTGGTTTCGTGAACTGTGTAAATTAATTTGAGCCGAAAAAGCACTGGGCTTACCGGAAATGAACTCTTGCTTCTAGGAAGAAAAAGAGCCTATGGTTTAACTCCGTTTGTGAAGGGAAATTCAGACCAGTGTTCTCATCCATGAAACAGCCTACATTTTAACGCAAGAAGCATCCTCTTCTGTCCAGAGTGTGCAATACAGCAAGAAATATGAGCATGTCCAGAAAAAATGAACTGTGTTTCCTGCTCATACGGACCATATCTAGTTGAACTCTGATTATGAAACTGTAACAAACTACAACATCTCTTACATAGATGCTCTTTAGTTAATAGTGAAAAACGTGTTGGTTTCGTGAACTGTGTAAATTAATTTGAGCCGAAAAAGCACTGCGCTTACCGGAAATGAACTCTTGCTTCTAGGAAGAAAAAGAGCCTATGGTTTAACTCCGTTTGTGAAGGGAAATTCAGACCAGTGTTCTCATCCATGAATCACCCTCCGTTTTAACGCAAGAAGCATCCTCTTCTGTCCAGAATCTGCAATACAGCAAGAAATATGAGCATGTCCAGAAAAAATGAACTGTGTTTCCTACTCATACCGACCATATCTAGTTGAACTCTGATTATGAAACTGTAACAATCTACAGCATCTCTTACATAGATGCTCTTTAGTTAATAGTGAAAAACGTGTTTGTTTAGTGAACTGTGTAAATTCATTTGAGCCGAAAAAGCACTGGGCTTACCCGAAATGAACTCTTGCTCATAGGAAGACACAGAGCCTTTGGTTTAACTCCGTTTCTGATGGAAAATTCAGACCAGTGTTCTCATCCATTATACATGCTCTGTTTTAACGCGAGAAGCCTGCTCTTCTTTCCAGCGTCTCCAATACAGCAAGATACATGAGCATGTCCAGAAAAAATGAACTGTGTTTCCTACTCATACGGACCATATCTAGTTGAACTCTGATTATGAAACTGTAACAAACTACAGCATCTCTTACATAGATGCTCTTTCATTTATAGTGAAAAACGTGTTGGGTTCGTGAACTGTGTAAATTCATTTGAGCCGAAAAATCACTGGGATTACCGGAAATGTACTCTTGCCCTTAGGAAGACAAAGAGCCTTTGGATTAACTCCGTTTGTGAAGGGAAATTCAGACCAGTGTTCTCATCCATAAAACACCCTCTGTTTTAACGCAAGAAGCATCCACTTCTATCCAGAATCTGCAATACATCAAGGAATATGAGCATGTCCAGAAAAAATGAAGTGTGTTTCCTACTCATTTGGACCATATCTAGTTGAACTCTGATTATGAACCTGTAACAAACTACAGCATCTCTTACATAGATGCTATTTAGTTAATAGTGAAAATATTGTTGGGTTCGTGAACTGTGTAAATTCATTTGAGCCGAAAAATCACTGGGCTTTCCGGAAATGAACTCTAGCTTGTAGGAAGACAAAGAGCCTTTGGTTTAACTCCGTTTGTGAAGGGAAATTCAGGCCAATGTTCTCATCCATGAAACACCCTCCGTTTTAATGCAAGAAGCATCCTCTTCTGTCCAGAATCTGCAATACAGCAAGAAATATGAGCATGTCCAGAAAAAATGAACTGTGTTTCCTACTCATATGGACCATATCTACTTGAACTCTGATTATAAAACTGTAACAAACTACAGCATCTCTTACATAGATGCTCTTTAGTTAATAGTGAAAAACGTGTTGGTTTCGTGAACTGTGTAAATTCATTTGAGCCGAAAAATCACTGGGCTTACCGTAAATGAACTCTTGCTTGTAGGAGACACAGAGCCTTTGGTTTAAATCCGTTTCTGATGGAAAATTCAGACCAGTGTTCTCATCCATGAAACATACTCTGTTTTAACGCAAGATGCATGCTCTTCTTTCCAGCGTTTCTAATTCAGCAAGAAAAATGAGCATGCCCAGAAAAAAAGAACTGTGTTTCCAACTGACATGGACATTATCTAGTTGAACTCTGCTTATGAAACTGTAACAAACCACAGCATCTCTTACATAGATACTGTTTAGTTAATAGTGAAAATCGTGTTGGGTTCGTGAACTGTGTAAATCCATTTCAGCCGAAAAATCATTGGGTTTACAGGAAATGAACTCTTGCTTCTAGGAATACAAAGAGCCTTTGGTTTAACTCCGTTTGTGAAGGGAAATTCAGACCAGTGTTCTCATCCATGAAATACCCTCCGTTTTAACGCAAGAAGAATCCTCTTCTACCCAGAATCTGCAATACAGCAAGAAATATGAACATGTCCAGAAAAAATGAACTGTGTTTCCTACTCATATGGACCATATCTAGTTGAACTCTGATTATGAAACTGTAACAAACTACAGCATCTCTTAAATATATGCTCTTTAGTTAATAGTGAAAAACGTGTTGGTTTCGTGAACTGTGTAAGTTAATTTGAGCCAAAAAAGCACTGGGCTTACCGGAAATGAACTCTTGCTTCTAGGAAGAAAAAGAGCCTTTGGTTTAACTCCGTTTGTGAAGGGAAATTCAGACCAGTGTTCTCATCCATGAAACACCCTCTGTTTTAACGCAAGAAGCATCCTCTTCTATCCAGAATCTGCTATACAGCAAGAAATATGAGCATGTCCATAAAAAAATGAACTGTGTTTCCTACTCATACGCACCATATCTAGTTGAACTCTGATTATGAAACTGTAACAAACTACAGCATCTCTTACATAGATGCTCTTTAGTTAATAGTGAAAAACGTGTTGGTTTCGTGAACTGTGTAAATTAATTTGAGCCGAAAAAGCACTGGGCTTACCGGAAATGAACTCTTGCTTCTAGGAAGAAAAAGAGCCTATGGTTTAACTCCGTTTGTGAAGGGAAATTCAGACCAGTGTTCTCATCCATGAAACAGCCTACATTTTAACGCAAGAAGCATCCTCTTCTGTCCAGAGTGTGCAATACAGCAAGAAATATGAGCATGTCCAGAAAAAATGAACTGTGTTTCCTGCTCATACGGACCATATCTAGTTGAACTCTGATTATGAAACTGTAACAAACTACAACATCTCTTACATAGATGCTCTTTAGTTAATAGTGAAAAACGTGTTGGTTTCGTGAACTGTGTAAATTAATTTGAGCCGAAAAAGCACTGCGCTTACCGGAAATGAACTCTTGCTTCTAGGAAGAAAAAGAGCCTATGGTTTAACTCCGTTTGTGAAGGGAAATTCAGACCAGTGTTCTCATCCATGAATCACCCTCCGTTTTAACGCAAGAAGCATCCTCTTCTGTCCAGAATCTGCAATACAGCAAGAAATATGAGCATGTCCAGAAAAAATGAACTGTGTTTCCTACTCATACCGACCATATCTAGTTGAACTCTGATTATGAAACTGTAACAATCTACAGCATCTCTTACATAGATGCTCTTTAGTTAATAGTGAAAAACGTGTTTGTTTAGTGAACTGTGTAAATTCATTTGAGCCGAAAAAGCACTGGGCTTACCCGAAATGAACTCTTGCTCATAGGAAGACACAGAGCCTTTGGTTTAACTCCGTTTCTGATGGAAAATTCAGACCAGTGTTCTCATCCATTATACATGCTCTGTTTTAACGCGAGAAGCCTGCTCTTCTTTCCAGCGTCTCCAATACAGCAAGATACATGAGCATGTCCAGAAAAAATGAACTGTGTTTCCTACTCATACGGACCATATCTAGTTGAACTCTGATTATGAAACTGTAACAAACTACAGCATCTCTTACATAGATGCTCTTTCATTTATAGTGAAAAACGTGTTGGGTTCGTGAACTGTGTAAATTCATTTGAGCCGAAAAATCACTGGGATTACCGGAAATGTACTCTTGCCCTTAGGAAGACAAAGAGCCTTTGGATTAACTCCGTTTGTGAAGGGAAATTCAGACCAGTGTTCTCATCCATAAAACACCCTCTGTTTTAACGCAAGAAGCATCCACTTCTATCCAGAATCTGCAATACATCAAGGAATATGAGCATGTCCAGAAAAAATGAAGTGTGTTTCCTACTCATTTGGACCATATCTAGTTGAACTCTGATTATGAACCTGTAACAAACTACAGCATCTCTTACATAGATGCTATTTAGTTAATAGTGAAAATATTGTTGGGTTCGTGAACTGTGTAAATTCATTTGAGCCGAAAAATCACTGGGCTTTCCGGAAATGAACTCTAGCTTGTAGGAAGACAAAGAGCCTTTGGTTTAACTCCGTTTGTGAAGGGAAATTCAGGCCAATGTTCTCATCCATGAAACACCCTCCGTTTTAATGCAAGAAGCATCCTCTTCTGTCCAGAATCTGCAATACAGCAAGAAATATGAGCATGTCCAGAAAAAATGAACTGTGTTTCCTACTCATATGGACCATATCTACTTGAACTCTGATTATAAAACTGTAACAAACTACAGCATCTCTTACATAGATGCTCTTTAGTTAATAGTGAAAAACGTGTTGGTTTCGTGAACTGTGTAAATTCATTTGAGCCGAAAAATCACTGGGCTTACCGTAAATGAACTCTTGCTTGTAGGAGACACAGAGCCTTTGGTTTAAATCCGTTTCTGATGGAAAATTCAGACCAGTGTTCTCATCCATGAAACATACTCTGTTTTAACGCAAGATGCATGCTCTTCTTTCCAGCGTTTCTAATTCAGCAAGAAAAATGAGCATGCCCAGAAAAAAAGAACTGTGTTTCCAACTGACATGGACATTATCTAGTTGAACTCTGCTTATGAAACTGTAACAAACCACAGCATCTCTTACATAGATACTGTTTAGTTAATAGTGAAAATCGTGTTGGGTTCGTGAACTGTGTAAATTCATTTCAGCCGAAAAATCATTGGGTTTACAGGAAATGAACTCTTGCTTCTAGGAATACAAAGAGCCTTTGGTTTAACTCCGTTTGTGAAGGGAAATTCAGACCAGTGTTCTCATCCATGAAATACCCTCCGTTTTAACGCAAGAAGCATCCTCTTCTACCCAGAATCTGCAATACAGCAAGAAATATGAACATGTCCAGAAAAAATGAACTGTGTTTCCTACTCATATGGACCATAACTAGTTGAACTCTGATTATGAAACTGTAACAAACTACAGCATCTCTTAAATATATGCTCTTTAGTTAATAGTGAAAAACGTGTTGGTTTCGTGAACTGTGTAAGTTAATTTGAGCCAAAAAAGCACTGGGCTTACCGGAAATGAACTCTTGCTTCTAGGAAGACAAAGAGCCTTTGGTTTAACTCCGTTTGTGAAGGGAAATTCAGACCAGTGTTCTCATCCATGAAACACCCTCTGTTTTAACGCAAGAAGCATCCTCTTCTATCCAGAATCTGCTATACAGCAAGAAATATGAGCATGTCCATAAAAAAATGAACTGTGTTTCCTACTCATACGCACCATATCTAGTTGAACTCTGATTATGAAACTGTAACAAACTACAGCATCTCTTACATAGATGCTCTTTAGTTAATAGTGAAAAACGTGTTGGTTTCGTGAACTGTGTAAATTAATTTGAGCCGAAAAAGCACTGGGCTTACCGGAAATGAACTCTTGCTTCTAGGAAGAAAAAGAGCCTATGGTTTAACTCCGTTTGTGAAGGGAAATTCAGACCAGTGTTCTCATCCATGAAACAGCCTCCATTTTAACGCAAGAAGCATCCTCTTCTGTCCAGAGTGTGCAATACAGCAAGAAATATGAGCATGTCCAGAAAAAATGAACTGTGTTTCCTGCTCATACGGACCATATCTAGTTGAACTCTGATTATGAAACTGTAACAAACTACAACATCTCTTACATAGATGCTCTTTAGTTAATAGTGAAAAACGTGTTGGTTTAGTGAACTGTGTAAATTCATTTGAGCCGAAAAATCACTGGGCTTACCGGAAATGAACTCTTGCTCATAGGAAGACACAGAGCCTTTGGTTTAACTCCGTTTCTGTTGGAAAATTCAGACCGGTGTTCTCATTCATGAAACATACTCTGTTTTAACGCGAGAAGCCTGCTCTTCTTTCCAGCGTCTCCAATACAGCAAGAAACATGAGCATGTCCAGAAAAAATGAACTGTGTTTCCTACTCATACGGACCATATCTAGTTCAACTCATATTATGAAACTGTAACAAACTACAGCATCTCTTACATAGATGCTCTTTCATTTATAGTGAAAAACGTGTTGGGTTCGTGAACTGTGTAAATTCATTTGAGCTGAAAAATCTCTGGGCGTACCGGAAATGAACTCTTGCTTTTAGGAAGACACAGAGCCTTTTGTTTTACTCGTTTCTGATGGAAAATTCAGACCGGTGTTCTCATCCATTAAACATACTCTGTTTTAACGCGAGATGCATGCTCTTCTTTCTAGCTTCTCCAATACAGCAAGAAACATGAGCATGCCCAGAAAAAAAGAACTGTGTTTCCAACTGATATGGACTTTATCTAGTTGAACTCTTCTTATGAAACTGTAACAAACCACAGCATCTCTTACATAGATGATGTTTAGTTAATAGTGAAAATATTGTTGGGTTTGTGAACTGTGTAAATTCATTTGAGCCGAAAAATCACTGGGCTTTCCGGAAATGAACTCTAGCTTGTAGGAAGACAAAGAGCCTTTGGTTTAACTCCGTTTGTGAAGGAAAATTCAGACCAGTGTTCTCATCCATGAAACACCCCCTGTTTTAAAGCAAGAAGCATCCTCTTCTGTCCAGAATCTGCAATACAGCAAGAAATATGAGCATGTCCAGAAGAAATGAACTGTGTTTCCTACTCATATGGACCATATCTAGTTGAACTCTGAGTATAAAACTGTAACAAACTACAGCATCTCTTACATAGATGCTCTTTAGTTAATAGTGAAAAACGTGTTGGTTTCGTGAACTGTGTAAATTCATTTGAGCCGAAAAATCACTGGGCTTACCGGATATGAACTCTTGCTTGTAGGAGACACAGAGCCTTTGGTTTAACTCCGTTTCTGATGGAAAATTCAGACCAGTGTTCTTATCCATGAAACATACTCTGTTTTAACTCAAGAAGCATGCTCTTCTTTCCAGTGTTTCTAATACAGCAAGAAAAATGAGCATGCCCAGAAAAAAAGAACTGTGTTTCCAACTGATATGGACATTATCTAGTTGAACTCTGCTTATGAAACTGTAACAAACCACAGCATCTCTTACATAGATACTGTTTAGTGAATAGTGAACATCGAGTTGGGTTCGTGAACTGTGTAAATTCATTTCAGCTGAAAAATCATTGGCTTTACAGGAAATGAACTCTTGCTTCTAGGAATACAAAGAGCCTTTGGTTTAACTCCGTTTGTGAAGGGAAATTGAGACCACTGTTCTCATCCATGAAACACCCTCCGTTTTAACGCAAGAAGCATCCTCTTCTGTCCAGAATCTGCAATACAGCAAGAAATATGAACATGTCCAGAAAAAATGAACTGTGTTTCCTACTCATATGGACCATATCTAGTTGAACTCTGATTATGAAACTGTAACAAAATACAGCATCTCTTACATATATGCTCTTTTGTTAATAGTGAAAAACGTGTTGGGTTCGTGAACTGTGTAAATTCACTTGAGCTGAAAAATCACTGGGCTTACCGGAAATGCACTCTTGCTTGTAGGAAGACACAGAGCCTTTGGTTAAACTCCGTTTCTGATGGAAAATTCAGCCGGGTGTTCTCATCCATTAAACATACTCTGTTTTAACGCGAGAAGCATGCTCTTCTATCCAGCGTCTCCAATACAGCAAGAAACATGAGCATGCCCAGAAAAAAAGAACTGGGTTTCCAACTGATATGGACTTTATCTAGTTGAACTCTTCTTATGAAACTGTAACAAACCACAGCATCTCTTACATAGATGATGTTTAGTTAATAGTGAAAGTATTGTTGGGTTCGTGAACTGTGTAAATTCATTTGAGCCGAAAAATCACTGGGCTTTCCGGAAATGAACTCCAGCTTGTAGGAAGACAAAGAGCCTTTGGTTTAACTACGTTTGTGAAGGGAAAATCAGACCAGTGTTCTCATCCATGAAACATCCTCCGTTTTAATGCAAGAAGCATCCTCTTCTTTCCAGAATCTGCAATACAGCAAGAAATATGAACATGTCCAGAAAACATGAACTGTGTTTCCTACTCATACGGACAATATCTAGTTGAACTCAGATTATGAAACTGTAACAAACTACAGCATCTCTTACATAGATGCTCTTTAGTTAATAGTGAAAAACGTGTTGGTTTCGTGAACTGTGTAAATTAATTTGAGCCGAAAAAGCACTGGGCTTACCGGAAATGAACTCTTGCTTCTAGGAAGAAAGAGCCTTTGGTTTAACTCCGTTTAAGAAGGGAAATTCAGACCAGTGTTCTCATCCATGAAACACCCTCAGTTTTAACACAAGAAGCATTCTCTTCTATCCAGAATCTGCTATACAGCAAGAAATATGAGCATGTCCAGAAATAATGAACTGTGTTTCCTACACATACGGACCATATCTAGTTGAACTCTGATTATGAAACTGTAACAAACTACAGCATTTCTTACATAGATGCTCTTTTGTTATTAGTGAAAAAGGTGTTGGGTTCGTGAACTGTGTAAATTAATTTGAGCCGAAAAAGCACTGGGCTTACCGGAAATGAACTCTTGCTTCTAGGAAGAAAGAGCCTTTGCTTTAACTCCGTTTAAGAAGGGAAATTCAGACCAGTGTTCTCATCCATGAAACACCCTCTGTTTTAACACAAGAAGCATTCTCTTCTATCCAGAATCTGCTATACAGCAAGAAATATGAGCATGTCCAGAAATAATGAACTGTGTTTCCTACACATACGGACCATATCTAGTTGAACTCTGATTATGAAACTGTAACAAACTACAGCATCTCTTACATAGATGCTCTTTAGTTATTAGTGAAAAAGGTGTTGGGTTCGTGAACTGTGTAAATTAATTTGAGCCGAAAAAGCACTGGGCTTACCGGAAATGAACTCTTGCTTCTAGGAAGAAAGAGAGCCTATGGTTTAACTCCGTTTGTGAAGGGAAATTCAGACCAGTGTTGTCATCCATGAAACACCCTCCGTTTTAACGCAAGAAGCATCCTCTTCTGTCCAGAATCTGCAATACAGTAAGAAATATGAGCATGTCCAGAAAAAATGAACTGTGTTTCGTACCTATACGGACCATATCTAGTTGAACTCTGATTATGAAACTGTAACAAACTACAGCATCTCTTACATAGATGCTCTTTAGTTAATAGTGAAAAACGTGTTGGTTTCGTGAACTGTGTAAATTCATTTGAGCTGAAAAATCACTGGGCGTACCGGAAATGAACTCTTGCTTGTAGGAAGAAACAGAGCCTTTGGTTTAACTCCGTTTCTGATGGAAAATTCAGACCGGTGTTCTCATCCATGAAACATACTCTGCTTTAACGCGAGAAGCCTGCTCTTCTTTCCAACGTCTCCAATACAGCAAGAAACATGAGCATGTCCAAAAAATTGAACTGTGTTTCCTACTCATACGGACCATATCTAGTTCAACTCATATTGTGAAACTGTAACAAACTACAGCATCTCTTACATAGATGCTCTTTAGTTAATAGTGAAAAACGTGTTGGGTTCGTGAACTGTGTAAATTCATTTGAGCTGAAACATCACTGGGCGTACCGGAAATGAACTCTTGCTTTTAGGAAGACACAGAGCCTTTGGTTTAACTCGTTTCTGATGGAAAATTCAAACCGGTGTTCTCATCCATTAAACATACTCTGTTATAACGCGAGATGCATGCTCTTCTTTCCAGCATCTCCAATACAGCAAGAAACATGAGCATGCCCAGAAAAAAAGAACTGTGTTTCCAACTGATATGGACTTTATCTAGTTGAACTCTTCTTATGAAACTGTAACAAACCACAGAATCTCTTACATAGATGATGTTTAGTTAATAGTGAAAATAATGTTGGGTTCGTGAACTGTGTAAATTCATTAGAGCCAAAAAAATCACTGGGCTTTCCGGAAATGAACTCTAGCTTGTAGGAAGACAAAGAGCCTTTGGTTTAACTCCGATTGTGAAGGGAAATTCAGACAAGTGTTCTCATCCATGAAACACCCTCCGTTTTAACGCAAGAAGCATCGTCTTCTACCCAGAATCTGCAATAAAGAAAGAAATATGAGCATGTCCAGAAAAAATGAACTGTGTTTCCTACTCATATGGACCATATCTACTTGAACTCTGATTATAAAACTGTAACAAACTACAGCATCTCTTACATAGATTCTCTTTAGTTAATAGTGAAAAACGTGTTGGTTTCGTGAACTGTGTAAATTCATTTGAGCCGAAAAAGCACTGGGCTTACCGTAAATGAACTCTTGCTTGTAGGAGACACAGAGCCTTTGGTTTAACTCCGTTTCTGATGGAAAATTCAGACCAGTGTTCTCATCCATGAAACATACTCTGTTTTAACGCAAGAAGCATGCTCTTCTTTCCAGCATTTCTAATACAGCAAGAAACATGAGCATGTCCAGAAAAAATGAACTGTGTTTCCTACTCATATGGACCATATCTACTTGAACTCTGATTATAAAACTGTAACAAACTACAGCATCTCTTACATAGATGCTCTTTAGTTAATAGTGAAAAACGTGTTGGTTTCGTGAACTGTGTAAATTCATTTCAGCCGAAAAATCATTGGGTTTACAGGAAATGAACTCTTGCTTCTAGGAATACAAAGAGCCTTTGGTTTAACTCCATTTGTGAAGGGAAATTCAGACCAGTGTTCTCATCCATGAAACACCCTCCGTTTTAACGCAAGAAGCATCCTCTTCTACCCAGAATCTGCAATACAGCAAGAAATATGAACATGTCCAGAAAAAATGAACTGTGTTTCCTACTCATATGGACCATATCTAGTTGAACTCTGATTATGAAACTGTAACGAACTACAGCATCTCTTACATATATGCTCTTTAGTTAATAGTGAAAAACGTGTTGGGTTCGTGAACTGTGTAAATTCATTTGAGCTGAAAAATCACTGGGCTTACCGGAAATGCACTCTTGCTTGTAGGAAGACACAGATACTTTGGTTTAACTCCGTTTCTGATGGAAAATTCAGACCGGTGTTCTCATCCATGAAACACCATCCGTTTTAACGCAAGAAGCATCCTCTTCTTTCCAGAATCTGCAATACAGCAAGAAATATGAACATGTCCAGAAAAAATGAACTGTGTTTCCTACTCATATGGACAATATCTAGTTGAACTCTGATTATGAAACTGTAACAAACTACAGCATCTCTTACATAGATGCTCTTCAGTTAATAGTGAAAAACGTGTTGGTTTCGTGAACTGTGTAAATTCATTTGAGCCGAAAAAGCACTGGGCTTACCTGAAAAGAACTCTTGCTTCTAGGAAGAAAAAGAGCCTTTGGTTTAACTCCGTTTGTAAAGGGAAATTCAGACCAGTGTTCTCATCCATGAAACACCCTCTGATTTAACGCAAGAAGCATCCTCTTCTATCCAGAATCTGCTATACAGCAAGAAATATGAGCATGTCCAGAAAAAATGAACTGGGTTTCCTACTCATATGGACCATATCTAGTTGAACTCTGATTATGAAACTGTAACAAACTGCAGCATCTCTTACATAGATGCTCTTTAGTTAATAGTGAAAAAGGTGTTGGTTTCGTGAACTGTGTAAATTAATTTGAGCCGAAAAAGCACTGGGCTTACCGGAAATGAACTCTTGCTTCTAGGAAGAAAAAGAGCCTATGGTTTAACTCCGTTTGTGAAGGGAAATTCAGACCAGTGTTGTCATCCATGAAACACCCTCCGTTTTAACGCAAGAAGCATCCTCTTATGTCCAGAATCTGCAATACAGCAAGAAATATGAGCATGTCCAGAAAAAATGAACTGTGTTTCGTACCTATACGGACCATATCTAGTTGAACTCTGATTATGAAACTGTAACAAACTACAGCATCTCTTACATAGATGCTCTTTAATTAATCGTGAAAAACGGGTTGGTTTAGTGAACTGTGTAAATTCATTTGAGCCGAAAAATCACTGGGCTTACCGCAAATGAACTCTTGCTCGTAGGAAGACACAGAGCCTTTGGTTTAACTCCGTTTCTGATGGAAAATTCAGACCGGTGTTCTCATCCATGTAACATACTCTGTTTTAACGGGAGAAGCCTGCTCTTCTTTCCAGCGTCTCCAATACAGCAAGAAACATGAGCATGTCCAGAAAAAATGAACTGTGTTTCCTACTCATACGGACCATATCTAGTTCAACTCATATTATGAAACTGTAACAAACTACAGCATCTCTTACATAGATGCTCTTTCATTTATAGTGAAAAACGTGTTGGGTTCGTGAACTGTGTAAATTCATTTGAGCCAAAAAATCACTGGGCTTACCGTAAATGAACTCTTGCTTGTAGGAGACAAAGAGGCTTTGGTTTAACTCCGTTTCTGATGGAAAATTCAGACCAGTGTTCTCATCCATGAAACATACTCTGTTTTAACGCAAGAAGCATGCTCTTCTTTCCAGCGTTTCTAATACAGCAAGAAAAATGAGCATGCCCAGAAAAAAAGAACTGTGTTTCCAACTGATATGGACATTATCTAGTTGAACTCTGCTTATGAAACTGTAACAAACCACAGCATCTCTTACATAGATACTGTTTAGTTAATAGTGAAAATCGAGTTGGGTTCGTGAACTGTGTAAATTCATTTCAGCCGAAAAAATCATTGGCTTTACAGGAAATGAACTCTTGCTTCTAGGAATACAAAGAGCCTTTGGTTTAACTCCGTTTGTGAAGGGAAATTCAGACCAGTGTTCTCACCAATGAAACACCCTCCGTTTTAACGCAAGAAGCATCCTCTTCTACCCAGAATCTGCAATACAGCAATAAATATGAACATGTCCAGAAAAAATGAACTGTGTTTCCTACTCATATGGACCATATCTAGTTGAACTCTGATTATGAAACTGTAACAAACTACAGAATCTCTTACATATATGCTCTTTACTTAATAGTGAAAAAGATGTTGGGTTCGTGAACTGTGTAAAATCATTTGAGCTGAAAAATCACTGGGCTTACCGGAAATGCACTCTTGCTTGTAGGAAGACACAGAGCCTTTGGTTTAACTCCGTTTCTGATGGAAAATTCAGACCGGTGTTCTCATCCATTAAACATACTCTGTTTTAACGCGAGAAGCATGCTCTTCTTTCCAGCGTCTCCAATACAGCAAGAAACATGAGCATGCCCAGAAAAAAAGAACAGTGTTTCCAACTGATATGGACTTTATCTCGTTGAACTCTTCTTATGAAACTGTAACAAACCACAGCATCTCTTACATAGATGATGTTTAGTTAATAGTGATAATATTGTTGGGTTCGTGAACTGTGTAAATTCATTTGAGCCGAAAAATCACTGGGCTTTCCGGAAATGAACTCTAGCTTGTAGGAAGACAAAGAGCCTTTGGTTTAACTCCGTTTGTGAAGGGAAATTCAGACCAGTGTTGTCATCCATGAAACACCCTCCGTTTTAACGCAAGAAGCACCCTCTTCTACCCAGAATCTGCAATACAGCAAGAAATATGAACATGTCCAGAAAAAATGAACTGTGTTTCCTACTCATATGGACCATATCTAGTTGAACTCTGATTATGAAACTGTAACAAACTACAGCATCTCTTACATATATGCTCTTTAGTTAATAGTGAAAAACGTGTTGGGTTCGTGAACTGTGTAAATTCATTTGAGCAAAAATCACTGGGAATACCGGAAATGCACTCTTGCTTGTAGGAAGACAGAGAGCCTTTGGTTTAACTCCGTTTCTGATGGAAAATTCAGACCGGTGTTCTCATCCATTAAACATACTCTGTTTTAACGCGAGAAGCATGCTCTTCTTTCCAGCGTCTCCAATACAGCAAGAAACATGAGCATGCCCAGAAAAAAAGAACTATGTTTCCAACTGATATGGACTTTATCTAGTTGAACTCTTCTTATGAAACTGTAACAAACCACAGCATCTCTTATATAGATGATGTTTAGTTAATAGTGAATATATTGTTGGTTTCGTGAACTGTGTAAATTCATTTGAGCTGAAAAACCACTGGGCTTACCAGAAATGCACTCTTGCTTGTAAGAAGACACAGAGCCTTTGGTTTAACTCCGTTTCTGATGGAAAATTCAGACCGGTGTTCTCATCCATTAAACATACTCTGTTTTAACGCGAGAAGCATGCTCTTCTTTCCAGCGTCTCCAATACAGCAAGAAACATGAGCATGCCCAGAAAAAAAGAACTGTGTTTCCAACTCATATGGACTTTATCTAGTTGAACTCTGCTTATGAAACTGTAACAAACCACAGCATCTCTTACATAGATACTGTTAAGTTAATAGTGAAAATCGAGTTGGGTTCGTGAACTGTGTAAATTCATTTCAGCCGAAAATCATTGGGTTTACAGGAAATGAACTCTTGCTTCTAGGAATACAAAGAGCCTTTGGTTTAACTCCGTTTGTGAAGGGAAATTCAGACCAGTGTTGTCATCCATGAAACACCCTCCGTTTTAACGCAAGAAGCATCCTCTTCTGTCCAGAATCTGCAATGCAGCAAGAAATATGAGCATGTCCACAAAAAATGAACTGTGTTTCCTACCTATACGGACCATATCTAGTTGAACTCTGATCATGAAACTGTACCAAACTACAGCATCTCTTACATAGATGTTCTTTAGTTAATCGTGAAAAACGTGTTGGTTTAGTGAACTGTGTAAATTCATTTGAGCCGAAAAATCACTGGGTTTACCGGGAATGAACTCTTGCTCATAGGAAGACAAAGAGCCTTTGGTTTAACTCCGTTTGTGAAGGGAAATTCAGACCAGTGTTGTCATCCATGAAACACCCTCCGTTTTAACGCAACAAGCATCCTCTTCTGCCCAGAATCTGCAATACAGCAAGAAATATGAGCATGTCCAGAAAAAATTAACTGTGTTTCCTACTCATATGGACCATATCTAGTTGAACTCTGATTATGAAATTGGAACAAACTACAGCATCTCTTACGTAGATGCTCTTTAGTTAATAGTGAAAAACGTGTTGGGTTCGTGAACTGTGTAAATTCATTTGAGCCGAAAAATCACTGGATTTACCGGAAATGAACTCTTGCTTGTAGGAAGACACAGAGCCTTTGGTTTAACTCCGTTTCTGATGGAAAATTCAGAACGGTGTTCTCATCCATTAAACATACTCTGTTTTAACGCGAGAAGCATGCTATTCTTTCCAGCATCTCCAATACAGCAAGAAAGATGAGCATGCCCAGAAAAAAAGAACTGTGTTTCCACCTGATATGGACTTTATCTAGATGAACTCTGCTTATGAAACTGTAACAAACCACAGCATCTCTTACATAGATGCTGTTTAGTTAATAGTGAAAATCATGTTGGGTTCGTGAACTGTGTAAATTCATTTGAGCCGAAAAATCACTGGGCTTTCTGGAAATGAACTCTTGCTTGTAGGAAGACAAAGAGCCTTTGGTTTAACTCCGTTTGTGAAGGGAAATTCAGACCCGTGTTCTCATCCAGGAAACACCCTCTGTTTTAACGCAAGAAGCATCCTCTTCTATCCAGAATCTGCAATACATCAAGAAATATGAGCATGTCCAGAAAAATGAACTGTGTTTCCTACTCATTTGGACCATATCTAGTTGAACTCTAATTATGAAACTGTAACAAACTACAGCATCTCTTACATAGATGCTCTTTAGTTAATAGTGAAAAACGTGTTGGGTTCGTGAACTGTGTAAATTCATTTGAGCCGAAAAATCACTGGATTTACCGGAAATGAACTCTTGCTTGTAGGAAGACACAGAGCCTTTGGTTTAACTCCGTTTCTGATGGAAAATGCAGAGCAGTGTTCTCATCCATGAAACATACTCTGTTTTAACGCGAGAAGCCTGCTCCTCTTTCCAGCGTCTCCAATACAGCAAGAAGCATGAGCATGTCCAGAAAAAAGGAACTGTGTTTCCTACTCATACGGACCATATCTAGTTCAACTCATGTTATGAAACTGTAACAAATTACAGCATCTCTTGCATAGATGCTCTTTAGTTAATAGTGAAAAACGTGTTGGTTTAGTGAACTGTGTAAATTCATTTGAGCCGAAAAATCACTGGGTTTACCGGAAATGAACTCTTGCTTGTAGGAAGACAAAGAGCCTTTGGTTTAACTCCGTTTGTGAAGGGAAATTCAGACCAGTGTTGTCATCCATGAAACACCCTCCGTTTTAACGCAACAATCATCCTCTTCTGCCCAGAATCTGCAATACAGCAAGAAATATGAGCATGTCCAGAAAAAATTAACTGTGTTTCCTACTCATATGGACCACATCTAGTTGAACTCCAATTATGAAATTGTAACAAACTACAGCATCTCTTACGTAGATTCTCTTTAGTTAATAGTGAAAAACGTGTTGGGTTCGTGAACTGTGTAAATTCATTTGAGCTGAAAAATCACTGAGTTTACCGGAAATGAACTCTTGCTTGTAGGAAGACAAAGAGCCTTTGGTTTAACTCCGTTTGTGAAGGGAAATTCAGACAAGTGTTCTCATCCATGAAACACCCTCTGTTTTAACGCAGGAAGCATCCACTTCTATCCAGAATCTGCAATACATCAAGAAATATGAGCATGTCCAGAAAAAATGAACTGTGTTTCTTACTCATTTGGACCATATCTAGTTGAACTCTGATTATGAAACTGTAACAAACTACAGCATCTCTTACATAGATGCTATTTAGTTAATAGTGAAAATATTGTTGGTTTCGTGAACTGTGTAAATTCATTTGAGCCGAAAAATCACTGGGCTTTCCGGAAATGAACTCTTGCTTCTAGGAAGACAAAGAGCCTTTGGTTTAACTCCATTTGTGAAGGGAAATTCAGACCAGTGTTCTCATCCATGAAACACCCTCTCTTTTAACGCAAGAAGCATCCACTTCTATCCAGAATCTGCAATACATCAAGAAATATGAGCATGTCCAGAAAAATGAACTGTGTTTCCTACACATTTGGACCATATCTAGTTGAACTCTGATTATGAAACTGTAACAAACTACAGCATCTCTTACATAGATGCTATTTAGTTAATAGTGAAAAACGTGTTGGTTTCGTGAACTGTGTAAATTCATTTGAGCCGAAAAATCACTGGGCTTACTGGAAATGAACTCTTGCTCTTAGGAAGACACAGAGCCTTTGGTTTAACTCCGTTTCTGATTGAAAATTCAGAGCGGTGGGCTCATCCATGAAACATACTCTGTTTTAACGCGAGAAGCCTGCTCCTCTTTCCAGCGTCTCCAATACAGCAAGAAACATGAGCATGTCCAGAAAAAATGAACTGTGTTTCCTACTCATACGGACCATATCTAGTTCAACTCATGTTATGAAACTGTAACAAATTACAGCATCTCTTGCATAGAGCTCTTTATTTAATAGTGAAAAACGTGTTGGGTTCGTGAACTGTGTAAATTCATTTGAGCCGAAAAATCACTGGGTTTACCGGGAATGAACTCTTGCTCGTAGGAAGACAAAGAGGCTTTGGTTTAACTCCGTTTGTGAAGGGAAATTCAGACCAGTGTTGTCATCCATGAAACACCCTCCGTTTTAACGCAACAAGCATCCTCTTCTGCCCAGAATCTGCAATACAGCAAGAAATATGAGCATGTCCAGAAAAATTAACTGTGTTTCCTACTCATATGGACCATATCTAGTTGAACTCTGATTATGAAACTGTAACAATCTACATCATCTCTTACATAGATGCTCTTTAGTTAATAGTGAAAAACGTGTTGTTTTCGTGAACTGTGTAAATTCATTTGAGCCGAAAAATCACTGGGCTTACCGGAAATGAACTCTTGCTTGTAGGAAGAAACAGAGCCTTGTGTTTAATTCCGTTTCTGTTGGAAAATTCAGTCGGTGTTCTCATCCATGAAACATACTCTGTTTTAACGCGAGAAGCATGCTCTTCTTTCTAGCGTCTCCAATAAATGCAAGAAACATGAGCATGCCCAGAAAAAAAGAACTGTGTTTCCAACTGATATGGACTTTATCTAGTTGAACTCTGCTTATGAAACTGTAACAAACCACAGCATCTCTTACATAGATGATGTTTAATTAATAGTGAAAAACGTGTTGGGTTCGTGAACTGTGTAAATTCATTTGAGCCGAAAAATCACTGGGATTCCCGGGAATGAACTCTTGCTCGTAGGAAGACAAAGAGCCTTTGGTTTAACTCCGTTTGTGAAGGGAAATTCACACCAGTGTTGTCATCCATGAAACACCCTCCGTTTTAACGCAACAAGCATCCTCTTCTGCCCAGAATCTGCAATACAGCAAGAAATATGAGCATGTCCAGAAAAATTAACTGTGTTTCCTACTCATATGGACCATATCTAGTTGAACTCCGATTATGAAATTGTAACAAACTACAGCAACTCTTACATAGATGCTGTTTAGTTAATATTGAAAATCATGTTGGGTTCGTGAACTGTCTAAATTCATTTGAGCCGAAAAATCACTGGGCTTACCGGAAATGAACTCTTGCTCGTAGGAAGACACAGAGCCTTTGGTTTAACTCCGTTTCTGATGGAAAATGCAGAGCAGTGTTCTCATCCATGAAACATACTCTGTTTTAACGCGAGAAGCCTGCTCCTCTTTCCAGCGTCTCCAATACAGCAAGAAGCATGAGCATGTCCAGAAAAAAGGAACTGTGTTTCCTACTCATACGGACCATATCTAGTTCAACTCATGTTATGAAACTGTAACAAATTACAGCATCTCTTGCATAGATGCTCTTTAGTTAATAGTGAAAAACGTGTTGGTTTAGTGAACTGTGTAAATTCATTTGAGCCGAAAAATCACTGGGTTTACCGGAAATGAACTCTTGCTTGTAGGAAGACAAAGAGCCTTTGGTTTAACTCCGTTTGTGAAGGGAAATTCAGACCAGTGTTGTCATCCATGAAACACCCTCCGTTTTAACGCAACAAGCATCCTCTTCTGCCCAGAATCTGCAATACAGCAAGAAATATGAACATGTCCAGAAAACATGAACTGTGTTTCCTACTCATACGGACAATATCTAGTTGAACTCAGATTATGAAACTGTAACAAACTACAGCATCTCTTACATAGATGCTCTTTAGTTAATAGTGAAAAACGTGTTGGTTTCGTGAACTGTGTAAATTAATTTGAGCCGAAAAAGCACTGGGCTTACCGGAAATGAACTCTTGCTTCTAGGAAGAAAGAGCCTTTGG
This sequence comes from Onychomys leucogaster, assembly GCA_949786385.1. Classification (NCBI taxonomy): domain Eukaryota; kingdom Metazoa; phylum Chordata; class Mammalia; order Rodentia; family Cricetidae; genus Onychomys; species Onychomys leucogaster. Next base: position 1,250,493 of record CATKUP010000070.1, read on the forward strand.
TTTAACTCCGTTTAAGAAGGGAAATTCAGACCAGTGTTCTCATCCATGAAACACCCTCAGTTTTAACACAAGAAGCATTCTCTTCTATCCAGAATCTGCTATACAGCAAGAAATATGAGCATGTCCAGAAATAATGAACTGTGTTTCCTACACATACGGACCATATCTAGTTGAACTCTGATTATGAAACTGTAACAAACTACAGCATTTCTTACATAGATGCTCTTTTGTTATTAGTGAAAAAGGTGTTGGGTTCGTGAACTGTGTAAATTAATTTGAGCCGCAAAAGCACTGGGCTTACCGGAAATGAACTCTTGCTTCTAGGAAGAAAGAGCCTTTGCTTTAACTCCGTTTAAGAAGGGAAATTCAGACCAGTGTTCTCATCCATGAAACACCCTCTGTTTTAACACAAGAAGCATTCTCTTCTATCCAGAATCTGCTATACAGCAAGAAATATGAGCATGTCCAGAAATAATGAACTGTGTTTCCTACACATACGGACCATATCTAGTTGAACTCTGATTATGAAACTGTAACAAACTACAGCATCTCTTACATAGATGCTCTTTAGTTATTAGTGAAAAAGGTGTTGGGTTCGTGAACTGTGTAAATTAATTTGAGCCGAAAAAGCACTGGGCTTACCGGAAATGAACTCTTGCTTCTAGGAAGAAAGAGAGCCTATGGTTTAACTCCGTTTGTGAAGGGAAATTCAGACCAGTGTTGTCATCCATGAAACACCCTCCGTTTTAACGCAAGAAGCATCCTCTTCTGTCCAGAATCTGCAATACAGCAAGAAATATGAGCATGTCCAGAAAAAATGAACTGTGTTTCGTACCTATACGGACCATATCTAGTTGAACTCTGATTATGAAACTGTAACAAACTACAGCATCTCTTACATAGATGCTCTTTAGTTAATAGTGAAAAACGTGTTGGTTTCGTGAACTGTGTAAATTCATTTGAGCTGAAAAATCACTGGGCGTACCGGAAATGAACTCTTGCTTGTAGGAAGAAACAGAGCCTTTGGTTTAACTCCGTTTCTGATGGAAAATTCAGACCGGTGTTCTCATCCATGAAACATACTCTGCTTTAACGCGAGAAGCCTGCTCTTCTTTCCAACGTCTCCAATACAGCAAGAAACATGAGCATGTCCAAAAAATTGAACTGTGTTTCCTACTCATACGGACCATATCTAGTTCAACTCATATTGTGAAACTGTAACAAACTACAGCATCTCTTACATAGATGCTCTTTAGTTAATAGTGAAAAACGTGTTGGGTTCGTGAACTGTGTAAATTCATTTGAGCTGAAACATCACTGGGCGTACCGGAAATGAACTCTTGCTTTTAGGAAGACACAGAGCCTTTGGTTTAACTCGTTTCTGATGGAAAATTCAAACCGGTGTTCTCATCCATTAAACATACTCTGTTATAACGCGAGATGCATGCTCTTCTTTCCAGCATCTCCAATACAGCAAGAAACATGAGCATGCCCAGAAAAAAAGAACTGTGTTTCCAACTGATATGGACTTTATCTAGTTGAACTCTTCTTATGAAACTGTAACAAACCACAGAATCTCTTACATAGATGATGTTTAGTTAATAGTGAAAATAATGTTGGGTTCGTGAACTGTGTAAATTCATTAGAGCCAAAAAATCACTGGGCTTTCCGGAAATGAACTCTAGCTTGTAGGAAGACAAAGAGCCTTTGGTTTAACTCCGATTGTGAAGGGAAATTCAGACAAGTGTTCTCATCCATGAAACACCCTCCGTTTTAACGCAAGAAGCATCGTCTTCTACCCAGAATCTGCAATAAAGAAAGAAATATGAGCATGTCCAGAAAAAATGAACTGTGTTTCCTACTCATATGGACCATATCTACTTGAACTCTGATTATAAAACTGTAACAAACTACAGCATCTCTTACATAGATTCTCTTTAGTTAATAGTGAAAAACGTGTTGGTTTCGTGAACTGTGTAAATTCATTTGAGCCGAAAAAGCACTGGGCTTACCGTAAATGAACTCTTGCTTGTAGGAGACACAGAGCCTTTGGTTTAACTCCGTTTCTGATGGAAAATTCAGACCAGTGTTCTCATCCATGAAACATACTCTGTTTTAACGCAAGAAGCATGCTCTTCTTTCCAGCATTTCTAATACAGCAAGAAACATGAGCATGTCCAGAAAAAATGAACTGTGTTTCCTACTCATATGGACCATATCTACTTGAACTCTGATTATAAAACTGTAACAAACTACAGCATCTCTTACATAGATGCTCTTTAGTTAATAGTGAAAAACGTGTTGGTTTCGTGAACTGTGTAAATTCATTTCAGCCGAAAAATCATTGGGTTTACAGGAAATGAACTCTTGCTTCTAGGAATACAAAGAGCCTTTGGTTTAACTCCATTTGTGAAGGGAAATTCAGACCAGTGTTCTCATCCATGAAACACCCTCCGTTTTAACGCAAGAAGCATCCTCTTCTACCCAGAATCTGCAATACAGCAAGAAATATGAACATGTCCAGAAAAAATGAACTGTGTTTCCTACTCATATGGACCATATCTAGTTGAACTCTGATTATGAAACTGTAACGAACTACAGCATCTCTTACATATATGCTCTTTAGTTAATAGTGAAAAACGTGTTGGGTTCGTGAACTGTGTAAATTCATTTGAGCTGAAAAATCACTGGGCTTACCGGAAATGCACTCTTGCTTGTAGGAAGACACAGATACTTTGGTTTAACTCCGTTTCTGATGGAAAATTCAGACCGGTGTTCTCATCCATGAAACACCATCCGTTTTAACGCAAGAAGCATCCTCTTCTTTCCAGAATCTGCAATACAGCAAGAAATATGAACATGTCCAGAAAAAATGAACTGTGTTTCCTACTCATATGGACAATATCTAGTTGAACTCTGATTATGAAACTGTAACAAACTACAGCATCTCTTACATAGATGCTCTTCAGTTAATAGTGAAAAACGTGTTGGTTTCGTGAACTGTGTAAATTCATTTGAGCCGAAAAAGCACTGGGCTTACCTGAAAAGAACTCTTGCTTCTAGGAAGAAAAAGAGCCTTTGGTTTAACTCCGTTTGTAAAGGGAAATTCAGACCAGTGTTCTCATCCATGAAACACCCTCTGATTTAACGCAAGAAGCATCCTCTTCTATCCAGAATCTGCTATACAGCAAGAAATATGAGCATGTCCAGAAAAAATGAACTGTGTTTCCTACTCATATGGACCATATCTAGTTGAACTCTGATTATGAAACTGTAACAAACTGCAGCATCTCTTACATAGATGCTCTTTAGTTAATAGTGAAAAAGGTGTTGGTTTCGTGAACTGTGTAAATTAATTTGAGCCGAAAAAGCACTGGGCTTACCGGAAATGAACTCTTGCTTCTAGGAAGAAAAAGAGCCTATGGTTTAACTCCGTTTGTGAAGGGAAATTCAGACCAGTGTTGTCATCCATGAAACACCCTCCGTTTTAACGCAAGAAGCATCCTCTTATGTCCAGAATCTGCAATACAGCAAGAAATATGAGCATGTCCAGAAAAAATGAACTGTGTTTCGTACCTATACGGACCATATCTAGTTGAACTCTGATTATGAAACTGTAACAAACTACAGCATCTCTTACATAGATGCTCTTTAATTAATCGTGAAAAACGGGTTGGTTTAGTGAACTGTGTAAATTCATTTGAGCCGAAAAATCACTGGGCTTACCGCAAATGAACTCTTGCTCGTAGGAAGACACAGAGCCTTTGGTTTAACTCCGTTTCTGATGGAAAATTCAGACCGGTGTTCTCATCCATGTAACATACTCTGTTTTAACGGGAGAAGCCTGCTCTTCTTTCCAGCGTCTCCAATACAGCAAGAAACATGAGCATGTCCAGAAAAAATGAACTGTGTTTCCTACTCATACGGACCATATCTAGTTCAACTCATATTATGAAACTGTAACAAACTACAGCATCTCTTACATAGATGCTCTTTCATTTATAGTGAAAAACGTGTTGGGTTCGTGAACTGTGTAAATTCATTTGAGCCAAAAAATCACTGGGCTTACCGTAAATGAACTCTTGCTTGTAGGAGACAAAGAGGCTTTGGTTTAACTCCGTTTCTGATGGAAAATTCAGACCAGTGTTCTCATCCATGAAACATACTCTGTTTTAACGCAAGAAGCATGCTCTTCTTTCCAGCGTTTCTAATACAGCAAGAAAAATGAGCATGCCCAGAAAAAAAGAACTGTGTTTCCAACTGATATGGACATTATCTAGTTGAACTCTGCTTATGAAACTGTAACAAACCACAGCATCTCTTACATAGATACTGTTTAGTTAATAGTGAAAATCGAGTTGGGTTCGTGAACTGTGTAAATTCATTTCAGCCGAAAAAATCATTGGCTTTACAGGAAATGAACTCTTGCTTCTAGGAATACAAAGAGCCTTTGGTTTAACTCCGTTTGTGAAGGGAAATTCAGACCAGTGTTCTCACCAATGAAACACCCTCCGTTTTAACGCAAGAAGCATCCTCTTCTACCCAGAATCTGCAATACAGCAATAAATATGAACATGTCCAGAAAAAATGAACTGTGTTTCCTACTCATATGGACCATATCTAGTTGAACTCTGATTATGAAACTGTAACAAACTACAGAATCTCTTACATATATGCTCTTTACTTAATAGTGAAAAAGATGTTGGGTTCGTGAACTGTGTAAAATCATTTGAGCTGAAAAATCACTGGGCTTACCGGAAATGCACTCTTGCTTGTAGGAAGACACAGAGCCTTTGGTTTAACTCCGTTTCTGATGGAAAATTCAGACCGGTGTTCTCATCCATTAAACATACTCTGTTTTAACGCGAGAAGCATGCTCTTCTTTCCAGCGTCTCCAATACAGCAAGAAACATGAGCATGCCCAGAAAAAAAGAACAGTGTTTCCAACTGATATGGACTTTATCTCGTTGAACTCTTCTTATGAAACTGTAACAAACCACAGCATCTCTTACATAGATGATGTTTAGTTAATAGTGATAATATTGTTGGGTTCGTGAACTGTGTAAATTCATTTGAGCCGAAAAATCACTGGGCTTTCCGGAAATGAACTCTAGCTTGTAGGAAGACAAAGAGCCTTTGGTTTAACTCCGTTTGTGAAGGGAAATTCAGACCAGTGTTGTCATCCATGAAACACCCTCCGTTTTAACGCAACAAGCATCCTCTTCTGCCCAGAATCTGCAATACAGCAAGAAATATGAACATGTCCAGAAAAAATGAACTGTGTTTCCTACTCATATGGACCATATCTAGTTGAACTCTGATTATGAAACTGTAACAAACTACAGCATCTCTTACATATATGCTCTTTAGTTAATAGTGAAAAACGTGTTGGGTTCGTGAACTGTGTAAATTCATTTGAGCAAAAATCACTGGGAATACCGGAAATGCACTCTTGCTTGTAGGAAGACAGAGAGCCTTTGGTTTAACTCCGTTTCTGATGGAAAATTCAGACCGGTGTTCTCATCCATTAAACATACTCTGTTTTAACGCGAGAAGCATGCTCTTCTTTCCAGCGTCTCCAATACAGCAAGAAACATGAGCATGCCCAGAAAAAAAGAACTATGTTTCCAACTGATATGGACTTTATCTAGTTGAACTCTTCTTATGAAACTGTAACAAACCACAGCATCTCTTATATAGATGATGTTTAGTTAATAGTGAATATATTGTTGGTTTCGTGAACTGTGTAAATTCATTTGAGCTGAAAAACCACTGGGCTTACCAGAAATGCACTCTTGCTTGTAAGAAGACACAGAGCCTTTGGTTTAACTCCGTTTCTGATGGAAAATTCAGACCGGTGTTCTCATCCATTAAACATACTCTGTTTTAACGCGAGAAGCATGCTCTTCTTTCCAGCGTCTCCAATACAGCAAGAAACATGAGCATGCCCAGAAAAAAAGAACTGTGTTTCCAACTCATATGGACTTTATCTAGTTGAACTCTGCTTATGAAACTGTAACAAACCACAGCATCTCTTACATAGATACTGTTAAGTTAATAGTGAAAATCGAGTTGGGTTCGTGAACTGTGTAAATTCATTTCAGCCGAAAATCATTGGGTTTACAGGAAATGAACTCTTGCTTCTAGGAATACAAAGAGCCTTTGGTTTAACTCCGTTTGTGAAGGGAAATTCAGACCAGTGTTGTCATCCATGAAACACCCTCCGTTTTAACGCAAGAAGCATCCTCTTCTGTCCAGAATCTGCAATGCAGCAAGAAATATGAGCATGTCCACAAAAAATGAACTGTGTTTCCTACCTATACGGACCATATCTAGTTGAACTCTGATCATGAAACTGTACCAAACTACAGCATCTCTTACATAGATGTTCTTTAGTTAATCGTGAAAAACGTGTTGGTTTAGTGAACTGTGTAAATTCATTTGAGCCGAAAAATCACTGGGTTTACCGGGAATGAACTCTTGCTCATAGGAAGACAAAGAGCCTTTGGTTTAACTCCGTTTGTGAAGGGAAATTCAGACCAGTGTTGTCATCCATGAAACACCCTCCGTTTTAACGCAACAAGCATCCTCTTCTGCCCAGAATCTGCAATACAGCAAGAAATATGAGCATGTCCAGAAAAAATTAACTGTGTTTCCTACTCATATGGACCATATCTAGTTGAACTCTGATTATGAAATTGGAACAAACTACAGCATCTCTTACGTAGATGCTCTTTAGTTAATAGTGAAAAACGTGTTGGGTTCGTGAACTGTGTAAATTCATTTGAGCCGAAAAATCACTGGATTTACCGGAAATGAACTCTTGCTTGTAGGAAGACACAGAGCCTTTGGTTTAACTCCGTTTCTGATGGAAAATTCAGAACGGTGTTCTCATCCATTAAACATACTCTGTTTTAACGCGAGAAGCATGCTATTCTTTCCAGCATCTCCAATACAGCAAGAAAGATGAGCATGCCCAGAAAAAAAGAACTGTGTTTCCACCTGATATGGACTTTATCTAGATGAACTCTGCTTATGAAACTGTAACAAACCACAGCATCTCTTACATAGATGCTGTTTAGTTAATAGTGAAAATCATGTTGGGTTCGTGAACTGTGTAAATTCATTTGAGCCGAAAAATCACTGGGCTTTCTGGAAATGAACTCTTGCTTGTAGGAAGACAAAGAGCCTTTGGTTTAACTCCGTTTGTGAAGGGAAATTCAGACCCGTGTTCTCATCCAGGAAACACCCTCTGTTTTAACGCAAGAAGCATCCTCTTCTATCCAGAATCTGCAATACATCAAGAAATATGAGCATGTCCAGAAAAATGAACTGTGTTTCCTACTCATTTGGACCATATCTAGTTGAACTCTAATTATGAAACTGTAACAAACTACAGCATCTCTTACATAGATGCTCTTTAGTTAATAGTGAAAAACGTGTTGGGTTCGTGAACTGTGTAAATTCATTTGAGCCGAAAAATCACTGGATTTACCGGAAATGAACTCTTGCTTGTAGGAAGACACAGAGCCTTTGGTTTAACTCCGTTTCTGATGGAAAATGCAGAGCAGTGTTCTCATCCATGAAACATACTCTGTTTTAACGCGAGAAGCCTGCTCCTCTTTCCAGCGTCTCCAATACAGCAAGAAGCATGAGCATGTCCAGAAAAAAGGAACTGTGTTTCCTACTCATACGGACCATATCTAGTTCAACTCATGTTATGAAACTGTAACAAATTACAGCATCTCTTGCATAGATGCTCTTTAGTTAATAGTGAAAAACGTGTTGGTTTAGTGAACTGTGTAAATTCATTTGAGCCGAAAAATCACTGGGTTTACCGGAAATGAACTCTTGCTTGTAGGAAGACAAAGAGCCTTTGGTTTAACTCCGTTTGTGAAGGGAAATTCAGACCAGTGTTGTCATCCATGAAACACCCTCCGTTTTAACGCAACAATCATCCTCTTCTGCCCAGAATCTGCAATACAGCAAGAAATATGAGCATGTCCAGAAAAAATTAACTGTGTTTCCTACTCATATGGACCACATCTAGTTGAACTCCAATTATGAAATTGTAACAAACTACAGCATCTCTTATGTAGATTCTCTTTAGTTAATAGTGAAAAACGTGTTGGGTTCGTGAACTGTGTAAATTCATTTGAGCTGAAAAATCACTGAGTTTACCGGAAATGAACTCTTGCTTGTAGGAAGACAAAGAGCCTTTGGTTTAACTCCGTTTGTGAAGGGAAATTCAGACAAGTGTTCTCATCCATGAAACACCCTCTGTTTTAACGCAGGAAGCATCCACTTCTATCCAGAATCTGCAATACATCAAGAAATATGAGCATGTCCAGAAAAAATGAACTGTGTTTCTTACTCATTTGGACCATATCTAGTTGAACTCTGATTATGAAACTGTAACAAACTACAGCATCTCTTACATAGATGCTATTTAGTTAATAGTGAAAATATTGTTGGTTTCGTGAACTGTGTAAATTCATTTGAGCCGAAAAATCACTGGGCTTTCCGGAAATGAACTCTTGCTTCTAGGAAGACAAAGAGCCTTTGGTTTAACTCCATTTGTGAAGGGAAATTCAGACCAGTGTTCTCATCCATGAAACACCCTCTCTTTTAACGCAAGAAGCATCCACTTCTATCCAGAATCTGCAATACATCAAGAAATATGAGCATGTCCAGAAAAATGAACTGTGTTTCCTACACATTTGGACCATATCTAGTTGAACTCTGATTATGAAACTGTAACAAACTACAGCATCTCTTACATAGATGCTATTTAGTTAATAGTGAAAAACGTGTTGGTTTCGTGAACTGTGTAAATTCATTTGAGCCGAAAAATCACTGGGCTTACTGGAAATGAACTCTTGCTCTTAGGAAGACACAGAGCCTTTGGTTTAACTCCGTTTCTGATTGAAAATTCAGAGCGGTGGGCTCATCCATGAAACATACTCTGTTTTAACGCGAGAAGCCTGCTCCTCTTTCCAGCGTCTCCAATACAGCAAGAAACATGAGCATGTCCAGAAAAAATGAACTGTGTTTCCTACTCATACGGACCATATCTAGTTCAACTCATGTTATGAAACTGTAACAAATTACAGCATCTCTTGCATAGAGCTCTTTATTTAATAGTGAAAAACGTGTTGGGTTCGTGAACTGTGTAAATTCATTTGAGCCGTAAAATCACTGGGTTTACCGGGAATGAACTCTTGCTCGTAGGAAGACAAAGAGGCTTTGGTTTAACTCCGTTTGTGAAGGGAAATTCAGACCAGTGTTGTCATCCATGAAACACCCTCCGTTTTAACGCAACAAGCATCCTCTTCTGCCCAGAATCTGCAATACAGCAAGAAATATGAGCATGTCCAGAAAAATTAACTGTGTTTCCTACTCATATGGACCATATCTAGTTGAACTCTGATTATGAAACTGTAACAATCTACATCATCTCTTACATAGATGCTCTTTAGTTAATAGTGAAAAACGTGTTGTTTTCGTGAACTGTGTAAATTCATTTGAGCCGAAAAATCACTGGGCTTACCGGAAATGAACTCTTGCTTGTAGGAAGAAACAGAGCCTTGTGTTTAATTCCGTTTCTGATGGAAAATTCAGTCGGTGTTCTCATCCATGAAACATACTCTGTTTTAACGCGAGAAGCATGCTCTTCTTTCTAGCGTCTCCAATAAATGCAAGAAACATGAGCATGCCCAGAAAAAAAGAACTGTGTTTCCAACTGATATGGACTTTATCTAGTTGAACTCTGCTTATGAAACTGTAACAAACCACAGCATCTCTTACATAGATGATGTTTAATTAATAGTGAAAAACGTGTTGGGTTCGTGAACTGTGTAAATTCATTTGAGCCGAAAAATCACTGGGATTCCCGGGAATGAACTCTTGCTCGTAGGAAGACAAAGAGCCTTTGGTTTAACTCCGTTTGTGAAGGGAAATTCACACCAGTGTTGTCATCCATGAAACACCCTCCGTTTTAACGCAACAAGCATCCTCTTCTGCCCAGAATCTGCAATACAGCAAGAAATATGAGCATGTCCAGAAAAATTAACTGTGTTTCCTACTCATATGGACCATATCTAGTTGAACTCCGATTATGAAATTGTAACAAACTACAGCAACTCTTACATAGATGCTGTTTAGTTAATATTGAAAATCATGTTGGGTTCGTGAACTGTCTAAATTCATTTGAGCCGAAAAATCACTGGGCTTACCGGAAATGAACTCTTGCTCGTAGGAAGACACAGAGCCTTTGGTTTAACTCCGTTTCTGATGGAAAATGCAGAGCAGTGTTCTCATCCATGAAACATACTCTGTTTTAACGCGAGAAGCCTGCTCCTCTTTCCAGCGTCTCCAATACAGCAAGAAGCATGAGCATGTCCAGAAAAAAGGAACTGTGTTTCCTACTCATACGGACCATATCTAGTTCAACTCATGTTATGAAACTGTAACAAATTACAGCATCTCTTGCATAGATGCTCTTTAGTTAATAGTGAAAAACGTGTTGGTTTAGTGAACTGTGTAAATTCATTTGAGCCGAAAAATCACTGGGTTTACCGGAAATGAACTCTTGCTTGTAGGAAGACAAAGAGCCTTTGGTTTAACTCCGTTTGTGAAGGGAAATTCAGACCAGTGTTGTCATCCATGAAACACCCTCCGTTTTAACGCAACAAGCATCCTCTTCTGCCCAGAATCTGCAATACAGCAAGAAATATGAGCATGTCCAGAAAAAAGTAACTGTGTTTCCTACTCATATGGACCACATCTAGTTGAACTCCAATTATGAAATTGTACCAAACTACAGCATGTCTTACGTAGATGCTCTTTAGTTAATAGTGAAAAACGTGTTGGTTTAGTGAACTGTGTAAATTCATTTGAGCCGAAAAATCACTGGGTTTACCGGAAATGAACTCTTGCTTGTAGGAAGACAAAGAGCCTTTGGTTTAACTCCGTTTGTGAAGGGAAATTCAGACAAGTGTTCTCATCCATGAAACACCCTCTGTTTTAACGCAGGAAGCATCCACTTCTATCCAGAATCTGCAATACAGCAAGAAATATGAGCATGTCCAGAAAAAATGAACTGTGTTTCTTACTCATTTGGACCATATCTAGTTGAACTCTGATTATGAAACTGTAACAAATTACAGCATCTCTTACATAGATGCTATTTAGTTAATAGTGAAAATATTGTTGGTTTCGTGAACTGTGTAAATTCATTTGAGCCGAAAAATCACTGGGCTTTCCGGAAATGAACTCTTGCTTCTAGGAAGACAAAGAGCCTTTGGTTTAACTCCATTTGTGAAGGGAAATTCAGACCAGTGTTCTCATCCATGAAACACCCTCTCTTTTAACGCAAGAAGCATCCACTTCTATCCAGAATCTGCAATACATCAAGAAATATGAGCATGTCCAGAAAAATGAACTGTGTTTCCTACACATTTGGACCATATCTGGTTGAACTCTGATTATGAAACTGTAACAAACTACAGCATCTCTTACATAGATGCTATTTAGTTAATAGTGAAAAACGTGTTGGTTTCGTGAACTGTGTAAATTCATTTGAGCCGAAAAATCACTGGGCTTACTGGAAATGAACTCTTGCTCTTAGGAAGACACAGAGCCTTTGGTTTAACTCCGTTTCTGATTGAAAATTCAGAGCGGTGGGCTCATCCATGAAACATACTCTGTTTTAACGCGAGAAGCCTGCTCCTCTTTCCAGCGTCTCCAATACAGCAAGAAACATGAGCATGTCCAGAAAAAATGAACTGTGTTTCCTACTCATACGGACCATATCTAGTTCAACTCATGTTATGAAACTGTAACAAATTACAGCATCTCTTGCATAGAGCTCTTTATTTAATAGTGAAAAACGTGTTGTTTTCGTGAACTGTGTAAATTCATTTGAGCCGAAAAATCACTGGGCTTACCGGAAATGAACTCTTGCTTGTAGGAAGAAACAGAGCCTTGTGTTTAATTCCGTTTCTGATGGAAAATTCAGTCGGTGTTCTCATCCATGAAACATACTCTGTTTTAACGCGAGAAGCATGCTCTTCTTTCTAGCGTCTCCAATAAATGCAAGAAACATGAGCATGCCCAGAAAAAAAGAACTGTGTTTCCAACTGATATGGACTTTATCTAGTTGAACTCTGCTTATGAAACTGTAACAAACCACAGCATCTCTTACATAGATGATGTTTAATTAATAGTGAAAAACGTGTTGGGTTCGTGAACTGTGTAAATTCATTTGAGCCGAAAAATCACTGGGATTCCCGGGAATGAACTCTTGCTCGTAGGAAGACAAAGAGCCTTTGGTTTAACTCCGTTTGTGAAGGGAAATTCACACCAGTGTTGTCATCCATGAAACACCCTCCGTTTTAACGCAACAAGCATCCTCTTCTGCCCAGAATCTGCAATACAGCAAGAAATATGAGCATGTCCAGAAAAATTAACTGTGTTTCCTACTCATATGGACCATATCTAGTTGAACTCCGATTATGAAATTGTAACAAACTACAGCAACTCTTACATAGATGCTGTTTAGTTAATATTGAAAATCATGTTGGGTTCGTGAACTGTCTAAATTCATTTGAGCCGAAAAATCACTGGGCTTACCGGAAATGAACTCTTGCTCGTAGGAAGACACAGAGCCTTTGGTTTAACTCCGTTTCTGATGGAAAATGCAGAGCAGTGTTCTCATCCATGAAACATACTCTGTTTTAACGCGAGAAGCCTGCTCCTCTTTCCAGCGTCTCCAATACAGCAAGAAGCATGAGCATGTCCAGAAAAAAGGAACTGTGTTTCCTACTCATACGGACCATATCTAGTTCAACTCATGTTATGAAACTGTAACAAATTACAGCATCTCTTGCATAGATGCTCTTTAGTTAATAGTGAAAAACATGTTGGTTTAGTGAACTGTGTAAATTCATTTGAGCCGAAAAATCACTGGGTTTACCGGAAATGAACTCTTGCTTGTAGGAAGACAAAGAGCCTTTGGTTTAACTCCGTTTGTGAAGGGAAATTCAGACCAGTGTTGTCATCCATGAAACACCCTCCGTTTTAACGCAACAAGCATCCTCTTCTGCCCAGAATCTGCAATACAGCAAGAAATATGAGCATGTCCAGAAAAAATTAACTGTGTTTCCTACTCATATGGACCACATCTAGTTGAACTCCAATTATGAAATTGTAACAAACTACAGCATCTCTTACGTAGATGCTCTTTAGTTAATAGTGAAAAACGTGTTGGGTTCGTGAACTGTGTAAATTCATTTGAGCTGAAAAATCACTGCGTTTACCGGAAATGAACTCTTGCTTGTAGGAAGACAAAGAGCCTTTGGTTTAACTCCGTTTGTGAAGGGAAATTCAGACAAGTGTTCTCATCCATGAAACACCCTCTGTTTTAACGCAGGAAGCATCCACTTCTATCCAGAATCTGCAATACATCAAGAAATATGAGCATGTCCAGAAAAAATGAACTGTGTTTCTTACTCATTTGGACCATATCTAGTTGAACTCTGATTATGAAACTGTAACAAATTACAGCATCTCTTACATAGATGCTATTTAGTTAATAGTGAAAATATTGTTGGTTTCGTGAACTGTGTAAATTCATTTGAGCCGAAAAATCACTGGGCTTTCCGGAAATGAACTCTTGCTTCTAGGAAGACAAAGAGCCTTTGGTTTAACTCCATTTGTGAAGGGAAATTCAGACCAGTGTTCTCATCCATGAAACACCCTCTCTTTTAACGCAAGAAGCATCCACTTCTATCCAGAATCTGCAATACATCAAGAAATATGAGCATGTCCAGAAAAATGAACTGTGTTTCCTACACATTTGGACCATATCTAGTTGAACTCTGATTATGAAACTGTAACAAACTACAGCATCTCTTACATAGATGTTATTTAGTTAATAGTGAAAAACGTGTTGGTTTCGTGAACTGTGTAAATTCATTTGAGCCGAAAAATCACTGGGCTTACTGGAAATGAACTCTTGCTCGTAGGAAGACACAGAGCCTTTGGTTTAACTCCGTTTCTGATTGAAAATTCAGAGCGGTGGGCTCATCCATGAAACATACTCTGTTTTAACGCGAGAAGCCTGCTCCTCTTTCCAGCGTCTCCAATACAGCAAGAAACATGAGCATGTCCAGAAAAAATGAACTGTGTTTCCTACTCATACGGACCATATCTAGTTCAACTCATGTTATGAAACTGTAACAAATTACAGCATCTCTTGCATAGAGCTCTTTATTTAATAGTGAAAAACGTGTTGGGTTCGTGAACTGTGTAAATTCATTTGAGCCGAAAAATCACTGGGTTTACTGGGAATGAACTCTTGCTCGTAGGAAGACAAAGAGCCTTTGGTTTAACTCCGTTTGTGAAGGGAAATTCAGACCAGTGTTGTCATCCATGAAACACCCTCCGTTTTAACACAACAAGCATCCTCTTCTGCCCAGATTCTGCAATACAGCAAGAAATATGAGCATGTCCAGAAAAATTAACTGTGTTTCCTACTCATATGGACCATATCTAGTTGAACTCTGATTATGAAACTGTAACAATCTACATCATCTCTTACATAGATGCTCTTTAGTTAATAGTGAAAAACGTGTTGTGTTCGTGAACTGTGTAAATTCATTTGAGCCGAAAAATCACTGGGCTTACCGGAAATGAACTCTTGCTTGTAGGAAGAAACAGAGCCTTGTGTTTAATTCCGTTTCTGATGGAAAATTCAGTCGGTGTTCTCATCCATGAAACATACTCTGTTTTAACGCGAGAAGCATGCTCTTCTTTCTAGCGTCTCCAATAAATGCAAGAAACATGAGCATGCCCAGAAAAAAAGAACTGTGTTTCCAACAATATGGACTTTATCTAGTTGAACTCTGCTTATGAAACTGTAACAAACCACAGCATCTCTTACATAGATGATGTTTAATTAATAGTGAAAAACGTGTTGGGTTCGTGAACTGTGTAAATTCATTTGAGCCGAAAAATCACTGGGATTCCCGGGAATGAACTCTTGCTCGTAGGAAGACAAAGAGCCTTTGGTTTAACTCCGTTTGTGAAGGGAAATTCACACCAGTGTTGTCATCCATGAAACACCCTCCGTTTTAACGCAACAAGCATCCTCTTCTGCCCAGAATCTGCAATACAGCAAGAAATATGAGCATGTCCAGAAAAATTAACTGTGTTTCCTACTCATATGGACCATATCTAGTTGAACTCCGATTATGAAATTGTAACAAACTACAGCAACTCTTACATAGATGCTGTTTAGTTAATATTGAAAATCATGTTGGGTTCGTGAACTGTCTAAATTCATTTGAGCCGAAAAATCACTGGGCTTACCGGAAATGAACTCTTGCTCGTAGGAAGACACAGAGCCTTTGGTTTAACTCCGTTTCTGATGGAAAATGCAGAGCAGTGTTCTCATCCATGAAACATACTCTGTTTTAACGCGAGAAGCCTGCTCCTCTTTCCAGCGTCTCCAATACAGCAAGAAGCATGAGCATGTCCAGAAAAAAGGAACTGTGTTTCCTACTCATACGGACCATATCTAGTTCAACTCATGTTATGAAACTGTAACAAATTACAGCATCTCTTGCATAGATGCTCTTTAGTTAATAGTGAAAAACATGTTGGTTTAGTGAACTGTGTAAATTCATTTGAGCCGAAAAATCACTGGGTTTACCGGAAATGAACTCTTGCTTGTAGGAAGACAAAGAGCCTTTGGTTTAACTCCGTTTGTGAAGGGAAATTCAGACCAGTGTTGTCATCCATGAAACACCCTCCGTTTTAACGCAACAAGCATCCTCTTCTGCCCAGAATCTGCAATACAGCAAGAAATATGAGCATGTCCAGAAAAAATTAACTGTGTTTCCTACTCATATGGACCACATCTAGTTGAACTCCAATTATGAAATTGTAACAAACTACAGCATCTCTTACGTAGATGCTCTTTAGTTAATAGTGAAAAACGTGTTGGGTTCGTGAACTGTGTAAATTCATTTGAGCTCAAAAATCACTGCGTTTACCGGAAATGAACTCTTGCTTGTAGGAAGACAAAGAGCCTTTGGTTTAACTCCGTTTGTGAAGGGAAATTCAGACAAGTGTTCTCATCCATGAAACACCCTCTGTTTTAACGCAGGAAGCATCCACTTCTATCCAGAATCTGCAATACATCAAGAAATATGAGCATGTCCAGAAAAAATGAACTGTGTTTCTTACTCATTTGGACCATATCTAGTTGAACTCTGATTATGAAACTGTAACAAATTACAGCATCTCTTACATAGATGCTATTTAGTTAATAGTGAAAATATTGTTGGTTTCGTGAACTGTGTAAATTCATTTGAGCCGAAAAATCACTGGGCTTTCCGGAAATGAACTCTTGCTTCTAGGAAGACAAAGAGCCTTTGGTTTAACTCCATTTGTGAAGGGAAATTCAGACCAGTGTTCTCATCCATGAAACACCCTCTCTTTTAACGCAAGAAGCATCCACTTCTATCCAGAATCTGCAATACATCAAGAAATATGAGCATGTCCAGAAAAATGAACTGTGTTTCCTACACATTTGGACCATATCTAGTTGAACTCTGATTATGAAACTGTAACAAACTACAGCATCTCTTACATAGATGTTATTTAGTTAATAGTGAAAAACGTGTTGGTTTCGTGAACTGTGTAAATTCATTTGAGCCGAAAAATCACTGGGCTTACTGGAAATGAACTCTTGCTCGTAGGAAGACACAGAGCCTTTGGTTTAACTCCGTTTCTGATTGAAAATTCAGAGCGGTGGGCTCATCCATGAAACATACTCTGTTTTAACGCGAGAAGCCTGCTCCTCTTTCCAGCGTCTCCAATACAGCAAGAAACATGAGCATGTCCAGAAAAAATGAACTGTGTTTCCTACTCATACGGACCATATCTAGTTCAACTCATGTTATGAAACTGTAACAAATTACAGCATCTCTTGCATAGAGCTCTTTATTTAATAGTGAAAAACGTGTTGGGTTCGTGAACTGTGTAAATTCATTTGAGCCGAAAAATCACTGGGTTTACTGGGAATGAACTCTTGCTCGTAGGAAGACAAAGAGCCTTTGGTTTAACTCCGTTTGTGAAGGGAAATTCAGACCAGTGTTGTCATCCATGAAACACCCTCCGTTTTAACACAACAAGCATCCTCTTCTGCCCAGATTCTGCAATACAGCAAGAAATATGAGCATGTCCAGAAAAATTAACTGTGTTTCCTACTCATATGGACCATATCTAGTTGAACTCTGATTATGAAACTGTAACAATCTACATCATCTCTTACATAGATGCTCTTTAGTTAATAGTGAAAAACGTGTTGTGTTCGTGAACTGTGTAAATTCATTTGAGCCGAAAAATCACTGGGCTTACCGGAAATGAACTCTTGCTTGTAGGAAGAAACAGAGCCTTGTGTTTAATTCCGTTTCTGATGGAAAATTCAGTCGGTGTTCTCATCCATGAAACATACTCTGTTTTAACGCGAGAAGCATGCTCTTCTTTCTAGCGTCTCCAATAAATGCAAGAAACATGAGCATGCCCAGAAAAAAAGAACTGTGTTTCCAACAATATGGACTTTATCTAGTTGAACTCTGCTTATGAAACTGTAACAAACCACAGCATCTCTTACATAGATGATGTTTAATTAATAGTGAAAAACGTGTTGGGTTCGTGAACTGTGTAAATTCATTTGAGCCGAAAAATCACTGGGATTCCCGGGAATGAACTCTTGCTCGTAGGAAGACAAAGAGCCTTTGGTTTAACTCCGTTTGTGAAGGGAAATTCACACCAGTGTTGTCATCCATGAAACACCCTCCGTTTTAACGCAACAAGCATCCTCTTCTGCCCAGAATCTGCAATACAGCAAGAAATATGAGCATGTCCAGAAAAATTAACTGTGTTTCCTACTCATATGGACCATATCTAGTTGAACTCCGATTATGAAATTGTAACAAACTACAGCAACTCTTACATAGATGCTGTTTAGTTAATATTGAAAATCATGTTGGGTTCGTGAACTGTCTAAATTCATTTGAGCCGAAAAATCACTGGGCTTACCGGAAATGAACTCTTGCTCGTAGGAAGACACAGAGCCTTTGGTTTAACTCCGTTTCTGATGGAAAATGCAGAGCAGTGTTCTCATCCATGAAACATACTCTGTTTTAACGCGAGAAGCCTGCTCCTCTTTCCAGCGTCTCCAATACAGCAAGAAGCATGAGCATGTCCAGAAAAAAGGAACTGTGTTTCCTACTCATACGGACCATATCTAGTTCAACTCATGTTATGAAACTGTAACAAATTACAGCATCTCTTGCATAGATGCTCTTTAGTTAATAGTGAAAAACATGTTGGTTTAGTGAACTGTGTAAATTCATTTGAGCCGAAAAATCACTGGGTTTACCGGAAATGAACTCTTGCTTGTAGGAAGACAAAGAGCCTTTGGTTTAACTCCGTTTGTGAAGGGAAATTCAGACCAGTGTTGTCATCCATGAAACACCCTCCGTTTTAACGCAACAAGCATCCTCTTCTGCCCAGAATCTGCAATACAGCAAGAAATATGAGCATGTCCAGAAAAAATTAACTGTGTTTCCTACTCATATGGACCACATCTAGTTGAACTCCAATTATGAAATTGTAACAAACTACAGCATCTCTTACGTAGATGCTCTTTAGTTAATAGTGAAAAACGTGTTGGGTTCGTGAACTGTGTAAATTCATTTGAGCTCAAAAATCACTGCGTTTACCGGAAATGAACTCTTGCTTGTAGGAAGACAAAGAGCCTTTGGTTTAACTCCGTTTGTGAAGGGAAATTCAGACAAGTGTTCTCATCCATGAAACACCCTCTGTTTTAACGCAGGAAGCATCCACTTCTATCCAGAATCTGCAATACATCAAGAAATATGAGCATGTCCAGAAAAAATGAACTGTGTTTCTTACTCATTTGGACCATATCTAGTTGAACTCTGATTATGAAACTGTAACAAATTACAGCATCTCTTACATAGATGCTATTTAGTTAATAGTGAAAATATTGTTGGTTTCGTGAACTGTGTAAATTCATTTGAGCCGAAAAATCACTGGGCTTTCCGGAAATGAACTCTTGCTTCTAGGAAGACAAAGAGCCTTTGGTTTAACTCCATTTGTGAAGGGAAATTCAGACCAGTGTTCTCATCCATGAAACACCCTCTCTTTTAACGCAAGAAGCATCCACTTCTATCCAGAATCTGCAATACATCAAGAAATATGAGCATGTCCAGAAAAATGAACTGTGTTTCCTACACATTTGGACCATATCTAGTTGAACTCTGATTATGAAACTGTAACAAACTACAGCATCTCTTACATAGATGTTATTTAGTTAATAGTGAAAAACGTGTTGGTTTCGTGAACTGTGTAAATTCATTTGAGCCGAAAAATCACTGGGCTTACTGGAAATGAACTCTTGCTCGTAGGAAGACACAGAGCCTTTGGTTTAACTCCGTTTCTGATTGAAAATTCAGAGCGGTGGGCTCATCCATGAAACATACTCTGTTTTAACGCGAGAAGCCTGCTCCTCTTTCCAGCGTCTCCAATACAGCAAGAAACATGAGCATGTCCAGAAAAAATGAACTGTGTTTCCTACTCATACGGACCATATCTAGTTCAACTCATGTTATGAAACTGTAACAAATTACAGCATCTCTTGCATAGAGCTCTTTATTTAATAGTGAAAAACGTGTTGGGTTCGTGAACTGTGTAAATTCATTTGAGCCGAAAAATCACTGGGTTTACTGGGAATGAACTCTTGCTCGTAGGAAGACAAAGAGCCTTTGGTTTAACTCCGTTTGTGAAGGGAAATTCAGACCAGTGTTGTCATCCATGAAACACCCTCCGTTTTAACACAACAAGCATCCTCTTCTGCCCAGATTCTGCAATACAGCAAGAAATATGAGCATGTCCAGAAAAATTAACTGTGTTTCCTACTCATATGGACCATATCTAGTTGAACTCTGATTATGAAACTGTAACAATCTACATCATCTCTTACATAGATGCTCTTTAGTTAATAGTGAAAAACGTGTTGTGTTCGTGAACTGTGTAAATTCATTTGAGCCGAAAAATCACTGGGCTTACCGGAAATGAACTCTTGCTTGTAGGAAGAAACAGAGCCTTGTGTTTAATTCCGTTTCTGATGGAAAATTCAGTCGGTGTTCTCATCCATGAAACATACTCTGTTTTAACGCGAGAAGCATGCTCTTCTTTCTAGCGTCTCCAATAAATGCAAGAAACATGAGCATGCCCAGAAAAAAAGAACTGTGTTTCCAACAATATGGACTTTATCTAGTTGAACTCTGCTTATGAAACTGTAACAAACCACAGCATCTCTTACATAGATGATGTTTAATTAATAGTGAAAAACGTGTTGGGTTCGTGAACTGTGTAAATTCATTTGAGCCGAAAAATCACTGGGATTCCCGGGAATGAACTCTTGCTCGTAGGAAGACAAAGAGCCTTTGGTTTAACTCCGTTTGTGAAGGGAAATTCACACCAGTGTTGTCATCCATGAAACACCCTCCGTTTTAACGCAACAAGCATCCTCTTCTGCCCAGAATCTGCAATACAGCAAGAAATATGAGCATGTCCAGAAAAATTAACTGTGTTTCCTACTCATATGGACCATATCTAGTTGAACTCCGATTATGAAATTGTAACAAACTACAGCAACTCTTACATAGATGCTGTTTAGTTAATATTGAAAATCATGTTGGGTTCGTGAACTGTCTAAATTCATTTGAGCCGAAAAATCACTGGGCTTACCGGAAATGAACTCTTGCTCGTAGGAAGACACAGAGCCTTTGGTTTAACTCCGTTTCTGATGGAAAATGCAGAGCAGTGTTCTCATCCATGAAACATACTCTGTTTTAACGCGAGAAGCCTGCTCCTCTTTCCAGCGTCTCCAATACAGCAAGAAGCATGAGCATGTCCAGAAAAAAGGAACTGTGTTTCCTACTCATACGGACCATATCTAGTTCAACTCATGTTATGAAACTGTAACAAATTACAGCATCTCTTGCATAGATGCTCTTTAGTTAATAGTGAAAAACGTGTTGGTTTAGTGAACTGTGTAAATTCATTTGAGCCGAAAAATCACTGGGTTTACCGGAAATGAACTCTTGCTTGTAGGAAGACAAAGAGCCTTTGGTTTAACTCCGTTTGTGAAGGGAAATTCAGACCAGTGTTGTCATCCATGAAACACCCTCCGTTTTAACGCAACAAGCATCCTCTTCTGCCCAGAATCTGCAATACAGCAAGAAATATGAACATGTCCAGAAAACATGAACTGTGTTTCCTACTCATACGGACAATATCTAGTTGAACTCAGATTATGAAACTGTAACAAACTACAGCATCTCTTACATAGATGCTCTTTAGTTAATAGTGAAAAACGTGTTGGTTTCGTGAACTGTGTAAATTAATTTGAGCCGAAAAAGCACTGGGCTTACCGGAAATGAACTCTTGCTTCTAGGAAGAAAGAGCCTTTGGTTTAACTCCGTTTAAGAAGGGAAATTCAGACCAGTGTTCTCATCCATGAAACACCCTCAGTTTTAACACAAGAAGCATTCTCTTCTATCCAGAATCTGCTATACAGCAAGAAATATGAGCATGTCCAGAAATAATGAACTGTGTTTCCTACACATACGGACCATATCTAGTTGAACTCTGATTATGAAACTGTAACAAACTACAGCATTTCTTACATAGATGCTCTTTTGTTATTAGTGAAAAAGGTGTTGGGTTCGTGAACTGTGTAAATTAATTTGAGCCGAAAAAGCACTGGGCTTACCGGAAATGAACTCTTGCTTCTAGGAAGAAAGAGCCTTTGCTTTAACTCCGTTTAAGAAGGGAAATTCAGACCAGTGTTCTCATCCATGAAACACCCTCTGTTTTAACACAAGAAGCATTCTCTTCTATCCAGAATCTGCTATACAGCAAGAAATATGAGCATGTCCAGAAATAATGAACTGTGTTTCCTACACATACGGACCATATCTAGTTGAACTCTGATTATGAAACTGTAACAAACTACAGCATCTCTTACATAGATGCTCTTTAGTTATTAGTGAAAAAGGTGTTGGGTTCGTGAACTGTGTAAATTAATTTGAGCCGAAAAAGCACTGGGCTTACCGGAAATGAACTCTTGCTTCTAGGAAGAAAGAGAGCCTATGGTTTAACTCCGTTTGTGAAGGGAAATTCAGACCAGTGTTGTCATCCATGAAACACCCTCCGTTTTAACGCAAGAAGCATCCTCTTCTGTCCAGAATCTGCAATACAGCAAGAAATATGAGCATGTCCAGAAAAAATGAACTGTGTTTCGTACCTATACGGACCATATCTAGTTGAACTCTGATTATGAAACTGTAACAAACTACAGCATCTCTTACATAGATGCTCTTTAGTTAATAGTGAAAAACGTGTTGGTTTCGTGAACTGTGTAAATTCATTTGAGCCGAAAAATCACTGGGCTTTCTGGAAATGAACTCTTGCTTGTAGGAAGACAAAGAGCCTTTGGTTTAACTCCGTTTGTGAAGGGAAATTCAGACCCGTGTTCTCATCCAGGAAACACCCTCTGTTTTAACGCAAGAAGCATCCTCTTCTGCCCAGAATCTGCAATACAGCAAGAAATATGAGCATGTCCAGAAAAATTAACTGTGTTTCCTACTCATATGGACCATATCTAGTTGAACTCTGATTATGAAACTGTAACAATCTACATCATCTCTTACATAGATGCTCTTTAGTTAATAGTGAAAAACGTGTTGTTTTCGTGAACTGTGTAAATTCATTTGAGCCGAAAAATCACTGGGCTTACCGGAAATGAACTCTTGCTTGTAGGAAGAAACAGAGCCTTTGGTTTAACTCCGTTTCTGATGGAAAATTCAGACCGGTGTTCTCATCCATGAAACATACTCTGCTTTAACGCGAGAAGCCTGCTCTTCTTTCCAACGTCTCCAATACAGCAAGAAACATGAGCATGTCCAAAAAATTGAACTGTGTTTCCTACTCATACGGACCATATCTAGTTCAACTCATATTGTGAAACTGTAACAAACTACAGCATCTCTTACATAGATGCTCTTTAGTTAATAGTGAAAAACGTGTTGGGTTCGTGAACTGTGTAAATTCATTTGAGCTGAAACATCACTGGGCGTACCGGAAATGAACTCTTGCTTTTAGGAAGACACAGAGCCTTTGGTTTAACTCGTTTCTGATGGAAAATTCAAACCGGTGTTCTCATCCATTAAACATACTCTGTTATAACGCGAGATGCATGCTCTTCTTTCCAGCATCTCCAATACAGCAAGAAACATGAGCATGCCCAGAAAAAAAGAACTGTGTTTCCAACTGATATGGACTTTATCTAGTTGAACTCTTCTTATGAAACTGTAACAAACCACAGAATCTCTTACATAGATGATGTTTAGTTAATAGTGAAAATAATGTTGGGTTCGTGAACTGTGTAAATTCATTAGAGCCAAAAAATCACTGGGCTTTCCGGAAATGAACTCTAGCTTGTAGGAAGACAAAGAGCCTTTGGTTTAACTCCGATTGTGAAGGGAAATTCAGACAAGTGTTCTCATCCATGAAACACCCTCCGTTTTAACGCAAGAAGCATCGTCTTCTACCCAGAATCTGCAATAAAGAAAGAAATATGAGCATGTCCAGAAAAAATGAACTGTGTTTCCTACTCATATGGACCATATCTACTTGAACTCTGATTATAAAACTGTAACAAACTACAGCATCTCTTACATAGATTCTCTTTAGTTAATAGTGAAAAACGTGTTGGTTTCGTGAACTGTGTAAATTCATTTGAGCCGAAAAAGCACTGGGCTTACCGTAAATGAACTCTTGCTTGTAGGAGACACAGAGCCTTTGGTTTAACTCCGTTTCTGATGGAAAATTCAGACCAGTGTTCTCATCCATGAAACATACTCTGTTTTAACGCAAGAAGCATGCTCTTCTTTCCAGCATTTCTAATACAGCAAGAAACATGAGCATGTCCAGAAAAAATGAACTGTGTTTCCTACTCATATGGACCATATCTACTTGAACTCTGATTATAAAACTGTAACAAACTACAGCATCTCTTACATAGATGCTCTTTAGTTAATAGTGAAAAACGTGTTGGTTTCGTGAACTGTGTAAATTCATTTCAGCCGAAAAATCATTGGGTTTACAGGAAATGAACTCTTGCTTCTAGGAATACAAAGAGCCTTTGGTTTAACTCCATTTGTGAAGGGAAATTCAGACCAGTGTTCTCATCCATGAAACACCCTCCGTTTTAACGCAAGAAGCATCCTCTTCTACCCAGAATCTGCAATACAGCAAGAAATATGAACATGTCCAGAAAAAATGAACTGTGTTTCCTACTCATATGGACCATATCTAGTTGAACTCTGATTATGAAACTGTAACGAACTACAGCATCTCTTACATATATGCTCTTTAGTTAATAGTGAAAAACGTGTTGGGTTCGTGAACTGTGTAAATTCATTTGAGCTGAAAAATCACTGGGCTTACCGGAAATGCACTCTTGCTTGTAGGAAGACACAGATACTTTGGTTTAACTCCGTTTCTGATGGAAAATTCAGACCGGTGTTCTCATCCATGAAACACCATCCGTTTTAACGCAAGAAGCATCCTCTTCTTTCCAGAATCTGCAATACAGCAAGAAATATGAACATGTCCAGAAAAAATGAACTGTGTTTCCTACTCATATGGACAATATCTAGTTGAACTCTGATTATGAAACTGTAACAAACTACAGCATCTCTTACATAGATGCTCTTCAGTTAATAGTGAAAAACGTGTTGGTTTCGTGAACTGTGTAAATTCATTTGAGCCGAAAAAGCACTGGGCTTACCTGAAAAGAACTCTTGCTTCTAGGAAGAAAAAGAGCCTTTGGTTTAACTCCGTTTGTAAAGGGAAATTCAGACCAGTGTTCTCATCCATGAAACACCCTCTGATTTAACGCAAGAAGCATCCTCTTCTATCCAGAATCTGCTATACAGCAAGAAATATGAGCATGTCCAGAAAAAATGAACTGTGTTTCCTACTCATATGGACCATATCTAGTTGAACTCTGATTATGAAACTGTAACAAACTGCAGCATCTCTTACATAGATGCTCTTTAGTTAATAGTGAAAAAGGTGTTGGTTTCGTGAACTGTGTAAATTAATTTGAGCCGAAAAAGCACTGGGCTTACCGGAAATGAACTCTTGCTTCTAGGAAGAAAAAGAGCCTATGGTTTAACTCCGTTTGTGAAGGGAAATTCAGACCAGTGTTGTCATCCATGAAACACCCTCCGTTTTAACGCAAGAAGCATCCTCTTATGTCCAGAATCTGCAATACAGCAAGAAATATGAGCATGTCCAGAAAAAATGAACTGTGTTTCGTACCTATACGGACCATATCTAGTTGAACTCTGATTATGAAACTGTAACAAACTACAGCATCTCTTACATAGATGCTCTTTAATTAATCGTGAAAAACGGGTTGGTTTAGTGAACTGTGTAAATTCATTTGAGCCGAAAAATCACTGGGCTTACCGCAAATGAACTCTTGCTCGTAGGAAGACACAGAGCCTTTGGTTTAACTCCGTTTCTGATGGAAAATTCAGACCGGTGTTCTCATCCATGTAACATACTCTGTTTTAACGGGAGAAGCCTGCTCTTCTTTCCAGCGTCTCCAATACAGCAAGAAACATGAGCATGTCCAGAAAAAATGAACTGTGTTTCCTACTCATACGGACCATATCTAGTTCAACTCATATTATGAAACTGTAACAAACTACAGCATCTCTTACATAGATGCTCTTTCATTTATAGTGAAAAACGTGTTGGGTTCGTGAACTGTGTAAATTCATTTGAGCCAAAAAATCACTGGGCTTACCGTAAATGAACTCTTGCTTGTAGGAGACAAAGAGGCTTTGGTTTAACTCCGTTTCTGATGGAAAATTCAGACCAGTGTTCTCATCCATGAAACATACTCTGTTTTAACGCAAGAAGCATGCTCTTCTTTCCAGCGTTTCTAATACAGCAAGAAAAATGAGCATGCCCAGAAAAAAAGAACTGTGTTTCCAACTGATATGGACATTATCTAGTTGAACTCTGCTTATGAAACTGTAACAAACCACAGCATCTCTTACATAGATACTGTTTAGTTAATAGTGAAAATCGAGTTGGGTTCGTGAACTGTGTAAATTCATTTCAGCCGAAAAAATCATTGGCTTTACAGGAAATGAACTCTTGCTTCTAGGAATACAAAGAGCCTTTGGTTTAACTCCGTTTGTGAAGGGAAATTCAGACCAGTGTTCTCACCAATGAAACACCCTCCGTTTTAACGCAAGAAGCATCCTCTTCTACCCAGAATCTGCAATACAGCAATAAATATGAACATGTCCAGAAAAAATGAACTGTGTTTCCTACTCATATGGACCATATCTAGTTGAACTCTGATTATGAAACTGTAACAAACTACAGAATCTCTTACATATATGCTCTTTACTTAATAGTGAAAAAGATGTTGGGTTCGTGAACTGTGTAAAATCATTTGAGCTGAAAAATCACTGGGCTTACCGGAAATGCACTCTTGCTTGTAGGAAGACACAGAGCCTTTGGTTTAACTCCGTTTCTGATGGAAAATTCAGACCGGTGTTCTCATCCATTAAACATACTCTGTTTTAACGCGAGAAGCATGCTCTTCTTTCCAGCGTCTCCAATACAGCAAGAAACATGAGCATGCCCAGAAAAAAAGAACAGTGTTTCCAACTGATATGGACTTTATCTCGTTGAACTCTTCTTATGAAACTGTAACAAACCACAGCATCTCTTACATAGATGATGTTTAGTTAATAGTGATAATATTGTTGGGTTCGTGAACTGTGTAAATTCATTTGAGCCGAAAAATCACTGGGCTTTCCGGAAATGAACTCTAGCTTGTAGGAAGACAAAGAGCCTTTGGTTTAACTCCGTTTGTGAAGGGAAATTCAGACCAGTGTTGTCATCCATGAAACACCCTCCGTTTTAACGCAAGAAGCACCCTCTTCTACCCAGAATCTGCAATACAGCAAGAAATATGAACATGTCCAGAAAAAATGAACTGTGTTTCCTACTCATATGGACAATATCTAGTTGAACTCTGATTATGAAACTATAACAAACTACAGCATCTCTTACATAGATGCTCTTCAGTTAATAGTGAAAAACGTGTTGGTTTCGTGAACTGTGTAAATTCATTTGAGCCGAAAAAGCACTGGGCTTACCTGAAAAGAACTCTTGCTTCTAGGAAGAAAAAGAGCCTTTGGTTTAACTCCGTTTGTAAAGGGAAATTCAGACCAGTGTTCTCATCCATGAAACACCCTCTGATTTAACGCAAGAAGCATCCTCTTCTATCCAGAATCTGCTATACAGCAAGAAATATGAGCATGTCCAGAAAAAATGAACTGTGTTTTCTACTCATATGGACCATATCTAGTTGAACTCTGATTATGAAACTGTAACAAACTGCAGCATCTCTTACATAGATGCTCTTTAGTTAATAGTGAAAAAGGTGTTGGTTTCGTGAACTGTGTAAATTAATTTGAGCCGAAAAAGCACTGGGCTTACCGGAAATGAACTCTTGCTTCTAGGAAGAAAAAGAGCCTATGGTTTAACTCCGTTTGTGAAGGGAAATTCAGACCAGTGTTGTCATCCATGAAACACCCTCCGTTTTAACGCAAGAAGCATCCTCTTATGTCCAGAATCTGCAATACAGCAAGAAATATGAGCATGTCCAGAAAAAATGAACTGTGTTTCGTACCTATACGGACCATATCTAGTTGAACTCTGATTATGAAACTGTAACAAACTACAGCATCTCTTACATAGATGCTCTTTAATTAATCGTGAAAAACGGGTTGGTTTAGTGAACTGTGTAAATTCATTTGAGCCGAAAAATCACTGGGCTTACCGCAAATGAACTCTTGCTCGTAGGAAGACACAGAGCCTTTGGTTTAACTCCGTTTCTGATGGAAAATTCAGACCGGTGTTCTCATCCATGTAACATACTCTGTTTTAACGGGAGAAGCCTGCTCTTCTTTCCAGCGTCTCCAATACAGCAAGAAACATGAGCATGTCCAGAAAAAATGAACTGTGTTTCCTACTCATACGGACCATATCTAGTTCAACTCATATTATGAAACTGTAACAAACTACAGCATCTCTTACATAGATGCTCTTTCATTTATAGTGAAAAACGTGTTGGGTTCGTGAACTGTGTAAATTCATTTGAGCCAAAAAATCACTGGGCTTACCGTAAATGAACTCTTGCTTGTAGGAGACAAAGAGGCTTTGGTTTAACTCCGTTTCTGATGGAAAATTCAGACCGGTGTTCTCATCCATTAAACATACTCTGTTTTAACGCGAGAAGCATGCTCTTCTTTCCAGCGTCTCCAATACAGCAAGAAACATGAGCATGCCCAGAAAAAAAGAACTATGTTTCCAACTGATATGGACTTTATCTAGTTGAACTCTTCTTATGAAACTGTAACAAACCACAGCATCTCTTATATAGATGATGTTTAGTTAATAGTGAATATATTGTTGGTTTCGTGAACTGTGTAAATTCATTTGAGCTGAAAAACCACTGGGCTTACCAGAAATGCACTCTTGCTTGTAAGAAGACACAGAGCCTTTGGTTTAACTCCGTTTCTGATGGAAAATTCAGACCGGTGTTCTCATCCATTAAACATACTCTGTTTTAACGCGAGAAGCATGCTCTTCTTTCCAGCGTCTCCAATACAGCAAGAAACATGAGCATGCCCAGAAAAAAAGAACTGTGTTTCCAACTCATATGGACTTTATCTAGTTGAACTCTGCTTATGAAACTGTAACAAACCACAGCATCTCTTACATAGATACTGTTAAGTTAATAGTGAAAATCGAGTTGGGTTCGTGAACTGTGTAAATTCATTTCAGCCGAAAATCATTGGGTTTACAGGAAATGAACTCTTGCTTCTAGGAATACAAAGAGCCTTTGGTTTAACTCCGTTTGTGAAGGGAAATTCAGACCAGTGTTGTCATCCATGAAACACCCTCCGTTTTAACGCAAGAAGCATCCTCTTCTGTCCAGAATCTGCAATGCAGCAAGAAATATGAGCATGTCCACAAAAAATGAACTGTGTTTCCTACCTATACGGACCATATCTAGTTGAACTCTGATCATGAAACTGTACCAAACTACAGCATCTCTTACATAGATGTTCTTTAGTTAATCGTGAAAAACGTGTTGGTTTAGTGAACTGTGTAAATTCATTTGAGCCGAAAAATCACTGGGTTTACCGGGAATGAACTCTTGCTCATAGGAAGACAAAGAGCCTTTGGTTTAACTCCGTTTGTGAAGGGAAATTCAGACCAGTGTTGTCATCCATGAAACACCCTCCGTTTTAACGCAACAAGCATCCTCTTCTGCCCAGAATCTGCAATACAGCAAGAAATATGAGCATGTCCAGAAAAAATTAACTGTGTTTCCTACTCATATGGACCATATCTAGTTGAACTCTGATTATGAAATTGGAACAAACTACAGCATCTCTTACGTAGATGCTCTTTAGTTAATAGTGAAAAACGTGTTGGGTTCGTGAACTGTGTAAATTCATTTGAGCCGAAAAATCACTGGATTTACCGGAAATGAACTCTTGCTTGTAGGAAGACACAGAGCCTTTGGTTTAACTCCGTTTCTGATGGAAAATTCAGAACGGTGTTCTCATCCATTAAACATACTCTGTTTTAACGCGAGAAGCATGCTATTCTTTCCAGCATCTCCAATACAGCAAGAAAGATGAGCATGCCCAGAAAAAAAGAACTGTGTTTCCACCTGATATGGACTTTATCTAGATGAACTCTGCTTATGAAACTGTAACAAACCACAGCATCTCTTACATAGATGCTGTTTAGTTAATAGTGAAAATCATGTTGGGTTCGTGAACTGTGTAAATTCATTTGAGCCGAAAAATCACTGGGCTTTCTGGAAATGAACTCTTGCTTGTAGGAAGACAAAGAGCCTTTGGTTTAACTCCGTTTGTGAAGGGAAATTCAGACCCGTGTTCTCATCCAGGAAACACCCTCTGTTTTAACGCAAGAAGCATCCTCTTCTATCCAGAATCTGCAATACATCAAGAAATATGAGCATGTCCAGAAAAATGAACTGTGTTTCCTACTCATTTGGACCATATCTAGTTGAACTCTAATTATGAAACTGTAACAAACTACAGCATCTCTTACATAGATGCTCTTTAGTTAATAGTGAAAAACGTGTTGGGTTCGTGAACTGTGTAAATTCATTTGAGCCGAAAAATCACTGGATTTACCGGAAATGAACTCTTGCTTGTAGGAAGACACAGAGCCTTTGGTTTAACTCCGTTTCTGATGGAAAATGCAGAGCAGTGTTCTCATCCATGAAACATACTCTGTTTTAACGCGAGAAGCCTGCTCCTCTTTCCAGCGTCTCCAATACAGCAAGAAGCATGAGCATGTCCAGAAAAAAGGAACTGTGTTTCCTACTCATACGGACCATATCTAGTTCAACTCATGTTATGAAACTGTAACAAATTACAGCATCTCTTGCATAGATGCTCTTTAGTTAATAGTGAAAAACGTGTTGGTTTAGTGAACTGTGTAAATTCATTTGAGCCGAAAAATCACTGGGTTTACCGGAAATGAACTCTTGCTTGTAGGAAGACAAAGAGCCTTTGGTTTAACTCCGTTTGTGAAGGGAAATTCAGACCAGTGTTGTCATCCATGAAACACCCTCCGTTTTAACGCAACAATCATCCTCTTCTGCCCAGAATCTGCAATAAAGCAAGAAATATGAGCATGTCCAGAAAAAATTAACTGTGTTTCCTACTCATATGGACCACATCTAGTTGAACTCCAATTATGAAATTGTAACAAACTACAGCATCTCTTACGTAGATTCTCTTTAGTTAATAGTGAAAAACGTGTTGGGTTCGTGAACTGTGTAAATTCATTTGAGCTGAAAAATCACTGAGTTTACCGGAAATGAACTCTTGCTTGTAGGAAGACAAAGAGCCTTTGGTTTAACTCCGTTTGTGAAGGGAAATTCAGACAAGTGTTCTCATCCATGAAACACCCTCTGTTTTAACGCAGGAAGCATCCACTTCTATCCAGAATCTGCAATACATCAAGAAATATGAGCATGTCCAGAAAAAATGAACTGTGTTTCTTACTCATTTGGACCATATCTAGTTGAACTCTGATTATGAAACTGTAACAAACTACAGCATCTCTTACATAGATGCTATTTAGTTAATAGTGAAAATATTGTTGGTTTCGTGAACTGTGTAAATTCATTTGAGCCGAAAAATCACTGGGCTTTCCGGAAATGAACTCTTGCTTCTAGGAAGACAAAGAGCCTTTGGTTTAACTCCATTTGTGAAGGGAAATTCAGACCAGTGTTCTCATCCATGAAACACCCTCTCTTTTAACGCAAGAAGCATCCACTTCTATCCAGAATCTGCAATACATCAAGAAATATGAGCATGTCCAGAAAAATGAACTGTGTTTCCTACACATTTGGACCATATCTAGTTGAACTTTGATTATGAAACTGTAACAAACTACAGCATCTCTTACATAGATGCTATTTAGTTAATAGTGAAAAACGTGTTGGTTTCGTGAACTGTGTAAATTCATTTGAGCCGAAAAATCACTGGGCTTACTGGAAATGAACTCTTGCTCTTAGGAAGACACAGAGCCTTTGGTTTAACTCCGTTTCTGATTGAAAATTCAGAGCGGTGGGCTCATCCATGAAACATACTCTGTTTTAACGCGAGAAGCCTGCTCCTCTTTCCAGCGTCTCCAATACAGCAAGAAACATGAGCATGTCCAGAAAAAATGAACTGTGTTTCCTACTCATACGGACCATATCTAGTTCAACTCATGTTATGAAACTGTAACAAATTACAGCATCTCTTGCATAGAGCTCTTTATTTAATAGTGAAAAACGTGTTGGGTTCGTGAACTGTGTAAATTCATTTGAGCCGTAAAATCACTGGGTTTACCGGGAATGAACTCTTGCTCGTAGGAAGACAAAGAGGCTTTGGTTTAACTCCGTTTGTGAAGGGAAATTCAGACCAGTGTTGTCATCCATGAAACACCCTCCGTTTTAACGCAACAAGCATCCTCTTCTGCCCAGAATCTGCAATACAGCAAGAAATATGAGCATGTCCAGAAAAATTAACTGTGTTTCCTACTCATATGGACCATATCTAGTTGAACTCTGATTATGAAACTGTAACAATCTACATCATCTCTTACATAGATGCTCTTTAGTTAATAGTGAAAAACGTGTTGTTTTCGTGAACTGTGTAAATTCATTTGAGCCGAAAAATCACTGGGCTTACCGGAAATGAACTCTTGCTTGTAGGAAGAAACAGAGCCTTGTGTTTAATTCCGTTTCTGATGGAAAATTCAGTCGGTGTTCTCATCCATGAAACATACTCTGTTTTAACGCGAGAAGCATGCTCTTCTTTCTAGCGTCTCCAATAAATGCAAGAAACATGAGCATGCCCAGAAAAAAAGAACTGTGTTTCCAACTGATATGGACTTTATCTAGTTGAACTCTGCTTATGAAACTGTAACAAACCACAGCATCTCTTACATAGATGATGTTTAATTAATAGTGAAAAACGTGTTGGGTTCGTGAACTGTGTAAATTCATTTGAGCCGAAAAATCACTGGGATTCCCGGGAATGAACTCTTGCTCGTAGGAAGACAAAGAGCCTTTGGTTTAACTCCGTTTGTGAAGGGAAATTCACACCAGTGTTGTCATCCATGAAACACCCTCCGTTTTAACGCAACAAGCATCCTCTTCTGCCCAGAATCTGCAATACAGCAAGAAATATGAGCATGTCCAGAAAAATTAACTGTGTTTCCTACTCATATGGACCATATCTAGTTGAACTCCGATTATGAAATTGTAACAAACTACAGCAACTCTTACATAGATGCTGTTTAGTTAATATTGAAAATCATGTTGGGTTCGTGAACTGTCTAAATTCATTTGAGCCGAAAAATCACTGGGCTTACCGGAAATGAACTCTTGCTCGTAGGAAGACACAGAGCCTTTGGTTTAACTCCGTTTCTGATGGAAAATGCAGAGCAGTGTTCTCATCCATGAAACATACTCTGTTTTAACGCGAGAAGCCTGCTCCTCTTTCCAGCGTCTCCAATACAGCAAGAAGCATGAGCATGTCCAGAAAAAAGGAACTGTGTTTCCTACTCATACGGACCATATCTAGTTCAACTCATGTTATGAAACTGTAACAAATTACAGCATCTCTTGCATAGATGCTCTTTAGTTAATAGTGAAAAACGTGTTGGTTTAGTGAACTGTGTAAATTCATTTGAGCCGAAAAATCACTGGGTTTACCGGAAATGAACTCTTGCTTGTAGGAAGACAAAGAGGCTTTGGTTTAACTCCGTTTGTGAAGGGAAATTCAGACCAGTGTTGTCATCCATGAAACACCCTCCGTTTTAACGCAACAAGCATCCTCTTCTGCCCAGAATCTGCAATACAGCAAGAAATATGAACATGTCCAGAAAACATGAACTGTGTTTCCTACTCATACGGACAATATCTAGTTGAACTCAGATTATGAAACTGTAACAAACTACAGCATCTCTTACATAGATGCTCTTTAGTTAATAGTGAAAAACGTGTTGGTTTCGTGAACTGTGTAAATTAATTTGAGCCGAAAAAGCACTGGGCTTACCGGAAATGAACTCTTGCTTCTAGGAAGAAAGAGCCTTTGGTTTAACTCCGTTTAAGAAGGGAAATTCAGACCAGTGTTCTCATCCATGAAACACCCTCAGTTTTAACACAAGAAGCATTCTCTTCTATCCAGAATCTGCTATACAGCAAGAAATATGAGCATGTCCAGAAATAATGAACTGTGTTTCCTACACATACGGACCATATCTAGTTGAACTCTGATTATGAAACTGTAACAAACTACAGCATTTCTTACATAGATGCTCTTTTGTTATTAGTGAAAAAGGTGTTGGGTTCGTGAACTGTGTAAATTAATTTGAGCCGAAAAAGCACTGGGCTTACCGGAAATGAACTCTTGCTTCTAGGAAGAAAGAGCCTTTGCTTTAACTCCGTTTAAGAAGGGAAATTCAGACCAGTGTTCTCATCCATGAAACACCCTCTGTTTTAACACAAGAAGCATTCTCTTCTATCCAGAATCTGCTATACAGCAAGAAATATGAGCATGTCCAGAAATAATGAACTGTGTTTCCTACACATACGGACCATATCTAGTTGAACTCTGATTATGAAACTGTAACAAACTACAGCATCTCTTACATAGATGCTCTTTAGTTATTAGTGAAAAAGGTGTTGGGTTCGTGAACTGTGTAAATTAATTTGAGCCGAAAAAGCACTGGGCTTACCGGAAATGAACTCTTGCTTCTAGGAAGAAAGAGAGCCTATGGTTTAACTCCGTTTGTGAAGGGAAATTCAGACCAGTGTTGTCATCCATGAAACACCCTCCGTTTTAACGCAAGAAGCATCCTCTTCTGTCCAGAATCTGCAATACAGCAAGAAATATGAGCATGTCCAGAAAAAATGAACTGTGTTTCGTACCTATACGGACCATATCTAGTTGAACTCTGATTATGAAACTGTAACAAACTACAGCATCTCTTACATAGATGCTCTTTAGTTAATAGTGAAAAACGTGTTGGTTTCGTGAACTGTGTAAATTCATTTGAGCTGAAAAATCACTGGGCGTACCGGAAATGAACTCTTGCTTGTAGGAAGAAACAGAGCCTTTGGTTTAACTCCGTTTCTGATGGAAAATTCAGACCGGTGTTCTCATCCATGAAACATACTCTGCTTTAACGCGAGAAGCCTGCTCTTCTTTCCAACGTCTCCAATACAGCAAGAAACATGAGCATGTCCAAAAAATTGAACTGTGTTTCCTACTCATACGGACCATATCTAGTTCAACTCATATTGTGAAACTGTAACAAACTACAGCATCTCTTACATAGATGCTCTTTAGTTAATAGTGAAAAACGTGTTGGGTTCGTGAACTGTGTAAATTCATTTGAGCTGAAACATCACTGGGCGTACCGGAAATGAACTCTTGCTTTTAGGAAGACACAGAGCCTTTGGTTTAACTCGTTTCTGATGGAAAATTCAAACCGGTGTTCTCATCCATTAAACATACTCTGTTATAACGC
Organism: Onychomys leucogaster; assembly: GCA_949786385.1. Classification (NCBI taxonomy): domain Eukaryota; kingdom Metazoa; phylum Chordata; class Mammalia; order Rodentia; family Cricetidae; genus Onychomys; species Onychomys leucogaster. The sequence goes on from CATKUP010000070.1 coordinate 1,285,839, forward strand.
GAGATGCATGCTCTTCTTTCCAGCATCTCCAATACAGCAAGAAACATGAGCATGCCCAGAAAAAAAGAACTGTGTTTCCAACTGATATGGACTTTATCTAGTTGAACTCTTCTTATGAAACTGTAACAAACCACAGAATCTCTTACATAGATGATGTTTAGTTAATAGTGAAAATAATGTTGGGTTCGTGAACTGTGTAAATTCATTAGAGCCAAAAAATCACTGGGCTTTCCGGAAATGAACTCTAGCTTGTAGGAAGACAAAGAGCCTTTGGTTTAACTCCGATTGTGAAGGGAAATTCAGACAAGTGTTCTCATCCATGAAACACCCTCCGTTTTAACGCAAGAAGCATCGTCTTCTACCCAGAATCTGCAATAAAGAAAGAAATATGAGCATGTCCAGAAAAAATGAACTGTGTTTCCTACTCATATGGACCATATCTACTTGAACTCTGATTATAAAACTGTAACAAACTACAGCATCTCTTACATAGATTCTCTTTAGTTAATAGTGAAAAACGTGTTGGTTTCGTGAACTGTGTAAATTCATTTGAGCCGAAAAAGCACTGGGCTTACCGTAAATGAACTCTTGCTTGTAGGAGACACAGAGCCTTTGGTTTAACTCCGTTTCTGATGGAAAATTCAGACCAGTGTTCTCATCCATGAAACATACTCTGTTTTAACGCAAGAAGCATGCTCTTCTTTCCAGCATTTCTAATACAGCAAGAAACATGAGCATGTCCAGAAAAAATGAACTGTGTTTCCTACTCATATGGACCATATCTACTTGAACTCTGATTATAAAACTGTAACAAACTACAGCATCTCTTACATAGATGCTCTTTAGTTAATAGTGAAAAACGTGTTGGTTTCGTGAACTGTGTAAATTCATTTCAGCCGAAAAATCATTGGGTTTACAGGAAATGAACTCTTGCTTCTAGGAATACAAAGAGCCTTTGGTTTAACTCCATTTGTGAAGGGAAATTCAGACCAGTGTTCTCATCCATGAAACACCCTCCGTTTTAACGCAAGAAGCATCCTCTTCTACCCAGAATCTGCAATACAGCAAGAAATATGAACATGTCCAGAAAAAATGAACTGTGTTTCCTACTCATATGGACCATATCTAGTTGAACTCTGATTATGAAACTGTAACGAACTACAGCATCTCTTACATATATGCTCTTTAGTTAATAGTGAAAAACGTGTTGGGTTCGTGAACTGTGTAAATTCATTTGAGCTGAAAAATCACTGGGCTTACCGGAAATGCACTCTTGCTTGTAGGAAGACACAGATACTTTGGTTTAACTCCGTTTCTGATGGAAAATTCAGACCGGTGTTCTCATCCATGAAACACCATCCGTTTTAACGCAAGAAGCATCCTCTTCTTTCCAGAATCTGCAATACAGCAAGAAATATGAACATGTCCAGAAAAAATGAACTGTGTTTCCTACTCATATGGACAATATCTAGTTGAACTCTGATTATGAAACTGTAACAAACTACAGCATCTCTTACATAGATGCTCTTCAGTTAATAGTGAAAAACGTGTTGGTTTCGTGAACTGTGTAAATTCATTTGAGCCGAAAAAGCACTGGGCTTACCTGAAAAGAACTCTTGCTTCTAGGAAGAAAAAGAGCCTTTGGTTTAACTCCGTTTGTAAAGGGAAATTCAGACCAGTGTTCTCATCCATGAAACACCCTCTGATTTAACGCAAGAAGCATCCTCTTCTATCCAGAATCTGCTATACAGCAAGAAATATGAGCATGTCCAGAAAAAATGAACTGTGTTTTCTACTCATATGGACCATATCTAGTTGAACTCTGATTATGAAACTGTAACAAACTGCAGCATCTCTTACATAGATGCTCTTTAGTTAATAGTGAAAAAGGTGTTGGTTTCGTGAACTGTGTAAATTAATTTGAGCCGAAAAAGCACTGGGCTTACCGGAAATGAACTCTTGCTTCTAGGAAGAAAAAGAGCCTATGGTTTAACTCCGTTTGTGAAGGGAAATTCAGACCAGTGTTGTCATCCATGAAACACCCTCCGTTTTAACGCAAGAAGCATCCTCTTATGTCCAGAATCTGCAATACAGCAAGAAATATGAGCATGTCCAGAAAAAATGAACTGTGTTTCGTACCTATACGGACCATATCTAGTTGAACTCTGATTATGAAACTGTAACAAACTACAGCATCTCTTACATAGATGCTCTTTAATTAATCGTGAAAAACGGGTTGGTTTAGTGAACTGTGTAAATTCATTTGAGCCGAAAAATCACTGGGCTTACCGCAAATGAACTCTTGCTCGTAGGAAGACACAGAGCCTTTGGTTTAACTCCGTTTCTGATGGAAAATTCAGACCGGTGTTCTCATCCATGTAACATACTCTGTTTTAACGGGAGAAGCCTGCTCTTCTTTCCAGCGTCTCCAATACAGCAAGAAACATGAGCATGTCCAGAAAAAATGAACTGTGTTTCCTACTCATACGGACCATATCTAGTTCAACTCATATTATGAAACTGTAACAAACTACAGCATCTCTTACATAGATGCTCTTTCATTTATAGTGAAAAACGTGTTGGGTTCGTGAACTGTGTAAATTCATTTGAGCCAAAAAATCACTGGGCTTACCGTAAATGAACTCTTGCTTGTAGGAGACAAAGAGGCTTTGGTTTAACTCCGTTTCTGATGGAAAATTCAGACCAGTGTTCTCATCCATGAAACATACTCTGTTTTAACGCAAGAAGCATGCTCTTCTTTCCAGCGTTTCTAATACAGCAAGAAAAATGAGCATGCCCAGAAAAAAAGAACTGTGTTTCCAACTGATATGGACATTATCTAGTTGAACTCTGCTTATGAAACTGTAACAAACCACAGCATCTCTTACATAGATACTGTTTAGTTAATAGTGAAAATCGAGTTGGGTTCGTGAACTGTGTAAATTCATTTCAGCCGAAAAAATCATTGGCTTTACAGGAAATGAACTCTTGCTTCTAGGAATACAAAGAGCCTTTGGTTTAACTCCGTTTGTGAAGGGAAATTCAGACCAGTGTTCTCACCAATGAAACACCCTCCGTTTTAACGCAAGAAGCATCCTCTTCTACCCAGAATCTGCAATACAGCAATAAATATGAACATGTCCAGAAAAAATGAACTGTGTTTCCTACTCATATGGACCATATCTAGTTGAACTCTGATTATGAAACTGTAACAAACTACAGAATCTCTTACATATATGCTCTTTACTTAATAGTGAAAAAGATGTTGGGTTCGTGAACTGTGTAAAATCATTTGAGCTGAAAAATCACTGGGCTTACCGGAAATGCACTCTTGCTTGTAGGAAGACACAGAGCCTTTGGTTTAACTCCGTTTCTGATGGAAAATTCAGACCGGTGTTCTCATCCATTAAACATACTCTGTTTTAACGCGAGAAGCATGCTCTTCTTTCCAGCGTCTCCAATACAGCAAGAAACATGAGCATGCCCAGAAAAAAAGAACAGTGTTTCCAACTGATATGGACTTTATCTCGTTGAACTCTTCTTATGAAACTGTAACAAACCACAGCATCTCTTACATAGATGATGTTTAGTTAATAGTGATAATATTGTTGGGTTCGTGAACTGTGTAAATTCATTTGAGCCGAAAAATCACTGGGCTTTCCGGAAATGAACTCTAGCTTGTAGGAAGACAAAGAGCCTTTGGTTTAACTCCGTTTGTGAAGGGAAATTCAGACCAGTGTTGTCATCCATGAAACACCCTCCGTTTTAACGCAAGAAGCACCCTCTTCTACCCAGAATCTGCAATACAGCAAGAAATATGAACATGTCCAGAAAAAATGAACTGTGTTTCCTACTCATATGGACCATATCTAGTTGAACTATGATTATGAAACTGTAACAAACTACAGCATCTCTTACATATATGCTCTTTAGTTAATAGTGAAAAACGTGTTGGGTTCGTGAACTGTGTAAATTCATTTGAGCAAAAATCACTGGGAATACCGGAAATGCACTCTTGCTTGTAGGAAGACAGAGAGCCTTTGGTTTAACTCCGTTTCTGATGGAAAATTCAGACCGGTGTTCTCATCCATTAAACATACTCTGTTTTAACGCGAGAAGCATGCTCTTCTTTCCAGCGTCTCCAATACAGCAAGAAACATGAGCATGCCCAGAAAAAAAGAACTATGTTTCCAACTGATATGGACTTTATCTAGTTGAACTCTTCTTATGAAACTGTAACAAACCACAGCATCTCTTATATAGATGATGTTTAGTTAATAGTGAATATATTGTTGGTTTCGTGAACTGTGTAAATTCATTTGAGCTGAAAAACCACTGGGCTTACCAGAAATGCACTCTTGCTTGTAAGAAGACACAGAGCCTTTGGTTTAACTCCGTTTCTGATGGAAAATTCAGACCGGTGTTCTCATCCATTAAACATACTCTGTTTTAACGCGAGAAGCATGCTCTTCTTTCCAGCGTCTCCAATACAGCAAGAAACATGAGCATGCCCAGAAAAAAAGAACTGTGTTTCCAACTCATATGGACTTTATCTAGTTGAACTCTGCTTATGAAACTGTAACAAACCACAGCATCTCTTACATAGATACTGTTAAGTTAATAGTGAAAATCGAGTTGGGTTCGTGAACTGTGTAAATTCATTTCAGCCGAAAATCATTGGGTTTACAGGAAATGAACTCTTGCTTCTAGGAATACAAAGAGCCTTTGGTTTAACTCCGTTTGTGAAGGGAAATTCAGACCAGTGTTGTCATCCATGAAACACCCTCCGTTTTAACGCAAGAAGCATCCTCTTCTGTCCAGAATCTGCAATGCAGCAAGAAATATGAGCATGTCCACAAAAAATGAACTGTGTTTCCTACCTATACGGACCATATCTAGTTGAACTCTGATCATGAAACTGTACCAAACTACAGCATCTCTTACATAGATGTTCTTTAGTTAATCGTGAAAAACGTGTTGGTTTAGTGAACTGTGTAAATTCATTTGAGCCGAAAAATCACTGGGTTTACCGGGAATGAACTCTTGCTCATAGGAAGACAAAGAGCCTTTGGTTTAACTCCGTTTGTGAAGGGAAATTCAGACCAGTGTTGTCATCCATGAAACACCCTCCGTTTTAACGCAACAAGCATCCTCTTCTGCCCAGAATCTGCAATACAGCAAGAAATATGAGCATGTCCAGAAAAAATTAACTGTGTTTCCTACTCATATGGACCATATCTAGTTGAACTCTGATTATGAAATTGGAACAAACTACAGCATCTCTTACGTAGATGCTCTTTAGTTAATAGTGAAAAACGTGTTGGGTTCGTGAACTGTGTAAATTCATTTGAGCCGAAAAATCACTGGATTTACCGGAAATGAACTCTTGCTTGTAGGAAGACACAGAGCCTTTGGTTTAACTCCGTTTCTGATGGAAAATTCAGAACGGTGTTCTCATCCATTAAACATACTCTGTTTTAACGCGAGAAGCATGCTATTCTTTCCAGCATCTCCAATACAGCAAGAAAGATGAGCATGCCCAGAAAAAAAGAACTGTGTTTCCACCCGATATGGACTTTATCTAGATGAACTCTGCTTATGAAACTGTAACAAACCACAGCATCTCTTACATAGATGCTGTTTAGTTAATAGTGAAAATCATGTTGGGTTCGTGAACTGTGTAAATTCATTTGAGCCGAAAAATCACTGGGCTTTCTGGAAATGAACTCTTGCTTGTAGGAAGACAAAGAGCCTTTGGTTTAACTCCGTTTGTGAAGGGAAATTCAGACCCGTGTTCTCATCCAGGAAACACCCTCTGTTTTAACGCAAGAAGCATCCTCTTCTATCCAGAATCTGCAATACATCAAGAAATATGAGCATGTCCAGAAAAATGAACTGTGTTTCCTACTCATTTGGACCATATCTAGTTGAACTCTAATTATGAAACTGTAACAAACTACAGCATCTCTTACATAGATGCTCTTTAGTTAATAGTGAAAAACGTGTTGGGTTCGTGAACTGTGTAAATTCATTTGAGCCGAAAAATCACTGGATTTACCGGAAATGAACTCTTGCTTGTAGGAAGACACAGAGACTTTGGTTTAACTCCGTTTCTGATGGAAAATGCAGAGCAGTGTTCTCATCCATGAAACATACTCTGTTTTAACGCGAGAAGCCTGCTCCTCTTTCCAGCGTCTCCAATACAGCAAGAAGCATGAGCATGTCCAGAAAAAAGGAACTGTGTTTCCTACTCATACGGACCATATCTAGTTCAACTCATGTTATGAAACTGTAACAAATTACAGCATCTCTTGCATAGATGCTCTTTAGTTAATAGTGAAAAACGTGTTGGTTTAGTGAACTGTGTAAATTCATTTGAGCCGAAAAATCACTGGGTTTACCGGAAATGAACTCTTGCTTGTAGGAAGACAAAGAGCCTTTGGTTTAACTCCGTTTGTGAAGGGAAATTCAGACCAGTGTTGTCATCCATGAAACACCCTCCGTTTTAACGCAACAATCATCCTCTTCTGCCCAGAATCTGCAATACAGCAAGAAATATGAGCATGTCCAGAAAAAATTAACTGTGTTTCCTACTCATATGGACCACATCTAGTTGAACTCCAATTATGAAATTGTAACAAACTACAGCATCTCTTACGTAGATTCTCTTTAGTTAATAGTGAAAAACGTGTTGGGTTCGTGAACTGTGTAAATTCATTTGAGCTGAAAAATCACTGAGTTTACCGGAAATGAACTCTTGCTTGTAGGAAGACAAAGAGCCTTTGGTTTAACTCCGTTTGTGAAGGGAAATTCAGACAAGTGTTCTCATCCATGAAACACCCTCTGTTTTAACGCAGGAAGCATCCACTTCTATCCAGAATCTGCAATACATCAAGAAATATGAGCATGTCCAGAAAAAATGAACTGTGTTTCTTACTCATTTGGACCATATCTAGTTGAACTCTGATTATGAAACTGTAACAAACTACAGCATCTCTTACATAGATGCTATTTAGTTAATAGTGAAAATATTGTTGGTTTCGTGAACTGTGTAAATTCATTTGAGCCGAAAAATCACTGGGCTTTCCGGAAATGAACTCTTGCTTCTAGGAAGACAAAGAGCCTTTGGTTTAACTCCATTTGTGAAGGGAAATTCAGACCAGTGTTCTCATCCATGAAACACCCTCTCTTTTAACGCAAGAAGCATCCACTTCTATCCAGAATCTGCAATACATCAAGAAATATGAGCATGTCCAGAAAAATGAACTGTGTTTCCTACACATTTGGACCATATCTAGTTGAACTCTGATTATGAAACTGTAACAAACTACAGCATCTCTTACATAGATGCTATTTAGTTAATAGTGAAAAACGTGTTGGTTTCGTGAACTGTGTAAATTCATTTGAGCCGAAAAATCACTGGGCTTACTGGAAATGAACTCTTGCTCTTAGGAAGACACAGAGCCTTTGGTTTAACTCCGTTTCTGATTGAAAATTCAGAGCGGTGGGCTCATCCATGAAACATACTCTGTTTTAACGCGAGAAGCCTGCTCCTCTTTCCAGCGTCTCCAATACAGCAAGAAACATGAGCATGTCCAGAAAAAATGAACTGTGTTTCCTACTCATACGGACCATATCTAGTTCAACTCATGTTATGAAACTGTAACAAATTACAGCATCTCTTGCATAGAGCTCTTTATTTAATAGTGAAAAACGTGTTGGGTTCGTGAACTGTGTAAATTCATTTGAGCCGTAAAATCACTGGGTTTACCGGGAATGAACTCTTGCTCGTAGGAAGACAAAGAGGCTTTGGTTTAACTCCGTTTGTGAAGGGAAATTCAGACCAGTGTTGTCATCCATGAAACACCCTCCGTTTTAACGCAACAAGCATCCTCTTCTGCCCAGAATCTGCAATACAGCAAGAAATATGAGCATGTCCAGAAAAATTAACTGTGTTTCCTACTCATATGGACCATATCTAGTTGAACTCTGATTATGAAACTGTAACAATCTACATCATCTCTTACATAGATGCTCTTTAGTTAATAGTGAAAAACGTGTTGTTTTCGTGAACTGTGTAAATTCATTTGAGCTAAAAAATCACTGGGCTTACCGGAAATGAACTCTTGCTTGTAGGAAGAAACAGAGCCTTGTGTTTAATTCCGTTTCTGATGGAAAATTCAGTCGGTGTTCTCATCCATGAAACATACTCTGTTTTAACGCGAGAAGCATGCTCTTCTTTCTAGCGTCTCCAATAAATGCAAGAAACATGAGCATGCCCAGAAAAAAAGAACTGTGTTTCCAACTGATATGGACTTTATCTAGTTGAACTCTGCTTATGAAACTGTAACAAACCACAGCATCTCTTACATAGATGATGTTTAATTAATAGTGAAAAACGTGTTGGGTTCGTGAACTGTGTAAATTCATTTGAGCCGAAAAATCACTGGGATTCCCGGGAATGAACTCTTGCTCGTAGGAAGACAAAGAGCCTTTGGTTTAACTCCGTTTGTGAAGGGAAATTCACACCAGTGTTGTCATCCATGAAACACCCTCCGTTTTAACGCAACAAGCATCCTCTTCTGCCCAGAATCTGCAATACAGCAAGAAATATGAGCATGTCCAGAAAAATTAACTGTGTTTCCTACTCATATGGACCATATCTAGTTGAACTCCGATTATGAAATTGTAACAAACTACAGCAACTCTTACATAGATGCTGTTTAGTTAATATTGAAAATCATGTTGGGTTCGTGAACTGTCTAAATTCATTTGAGCCGAAAAATCACTGGGCTTACCGGAAATGAACTCTTGCTCGTAGGAAGACACAGAGCCTTTGGTTTAACTCCGTTTCTGATGGAAAATGCAGAGCAGTGTTCTCATCCATGAAACATACTCTGTTTTAACGCGAGAAGCCTGCTCCTCTTTCCAGCGTCTCCAATACAGCAAGAAGCATGAGCATGTCCAGAAAAAAGGAACTGTGTTTCCTACTCATACGGACCATATCTAGTTCAACTCATGTTATGAAACTGTAACAAATTACAGCATCTCTTGCATAGATGCTCTTTAGTTAATAGTGAAAAACGTGTTGGTTTAGTGAACTGTGTAAATTCATTTGAGCCGAAAAATCACTGGGTTTACCGGAAATGAACTCTTGCTTGTAGGAAGACAAAGAGCCTTTGGTTTAACTCCGTTTGTGAAGGGAAATTCAGACCAGTGTTGTCATCCATGAAACACCCTCCGTTTTAACGCAACAAGCATCCTCTTCTGCCCAGAATCTGCAATACAGCAAGAAATATGAGCATGTCCAGAAAAAAGTAACTGTGTTTCCTACTCATATGGACCACATCTAGTTGAACTCCAATTATGAAATTGTAACAAACTACAGCATCTCTTACGTAGATGCTCTTTAGTTAATAGTGAAAAACGTGTTGGGTTCGTGAACTGTGTAAATTCATTTGAGCTGAAAAATCACTGCGTTTACCGGAAATGAACTCTTGCTTGTAGGAAGACAAAGAGCCTTTGGTTTAACTCCGTTTGTGAAGGGAAATTCAGACAAGTGTTCTCATCCATGAAACACCCTCTGTTTTAACGCAGGAAGCATCCACTTCTATCCAGAATCTGCAATACAGCAAGAAATATGAGCATGTCCAGAAAAAATGAACTGTGTTTCTTACTCATTTGGACCATATCTAGTTGAACTCTGATTATGAAACTGTAACAAATTACAGCATCTCTTACATAGATGCTATTTAGTTAATAGTGAAAATATTGTTGGTTTCGTGAACTGTGTAAATTCATTTGAGCCGAAAAATCACTGGGCTTTCCGGAAATGAACTCTTGCTTCTAGGAAGACAAAGAGCCTTTGGTTTAACTCCATTTGTGAAGGGAAATTCAGACCAGTGTTCTCATCCATGAAACACCCTCTCTTTTAACGCAAGAAGCATCCACTTCTATCCAGAATCTGCAATACATCAAGAAATATGAGCATGTCCAGAAAAATGAACTGTGTTTCCTACACATTTGGACCATATCTGGTTGAACTCTGATTATGAAACTGTAACAAACTACAGCATCTCTTACATAGATGCTATTTAGTTAATAGTGAAAAACGTGTTGGTTTCGTGAACTGTGTAAATTCATTTGAGCCGAAAAATCACTGGGCTTACTGGAAATGAACTCTTGCTCTTAGGAAGACACAGAGCCTTTGGTTTAACTCCGTTTCTGATTGAAAATTCAGAGCGGTGGGCTCATCCATGAAACATACTCTGTTTTAACGCGAGAAGCCTGCTCCTCTTTCCAGCGTCTCCAATACAGCAAGAAACATGAGCATGTCCAGAAAAAATGAACTGTGTTTCCTACTCATACGGACCATATCTAGTTCAACTCATGTTATGAAACTGTAACAAATTACAGCATCTCTTGCATAGAGCTCTTTATTTAATAGTGAAAAACGTGTTGTTTTCGTGAACTGTGTAAATTCATTTGAGCCGAAAAATCACTGGGCTTACCGGAAATGAACTCTTGCTTGTAGGAAGAAACAGAGCCTTGTGTTTAATTCCGTTTCTGATGGAAAATTCAGTCGGTGTTCTCATCCATGAAACATACTCTGTTTTAACGCGAGAAGCATGCTCTTCTTTCTAGCGCCTCCAATAAATGCAAGAAACATGAGCATGCCCAGAAAAAAAGAACTGTGTTTCCAACTGATATGGACTTTATCTAGTTGAACTCTGCTTATGAAACTGTAACAAACCACAGCATCTCTTACATAGATGATGTTTAATTAATAGTGAAAAACGTGTTGTTTTCGTGAACTGTGTAAATTCATTTGAGCCGAAAAATCACTGGGATTACCGGGAATGAACTCTTGCTCGTAGGAAGACAAAGAGCCTTTGGTTTAACTCCGTTTGTGAAGGGAAATTCACACCAGTGTTGTCATCCATGAAACACCCTCCGTTTTAACGCAACAAGCATCCTCTTCTGCCCAGAATCTGCAATACAGCAAGAAATATGAGCATGTCCAGAAAAATTAACTGTGTTTCCTACTCATATGGACCATATCTAGTTGAACTCCCATTATGAAATTGTAACAAACTACAGCAACTCTTACATAGATGCTGTTTAGTTAATATTGAAAATCATGTTGGGTTCGTGAACTGTCTAAATTCATTTGAGCCGAAAAATCACTGGGCTTACCGGAAATGAACTCTTGCTCGTAGGAAGACACAGAGCCTTTGGTTTAACTCCGTTTCTGATGGAAAATGCAGAGCAGTGTTCTCATCCATGAAACATACTCTGTTTTAACGCGAGAAGCCTGCTCCTCTTTCCAGCGTCTCCAATACAGCAAGAAGCATGAGCATGTCCAGAAAAAAGGAACTGTGTTTCCTACTCATACGGACCATATCTAGTTCAACTCATGTTATGAAACTGTAACAAATTACAGCATCTCTTGCATAGATGCTCTTTAGTTAATAGTGAAAAACATGTTGGTTTAGTGAACTGTGTAAATTCATTTGAGCCGAAAAATCACTGGGTTTACCGGAAATGAACTCTTGCTTGTAGGAAGACAAAGAGCCTTTGGTTTAACTCCGTTTGTGAAGGGAAATTCAGACCAGTGTTGTCATCCATGAAACACCCTCCGTTTTAACGCAACAAGCATCCTCTTCTGCCCAGAATCTGCAATACAGCAAGAAATATGAGCATGTCCAGAAAAAATTAACTGTGTTTCCTACTCATATGGACCACATCTAGTTGAACTCCAATTATGAAATTGTAACAAACTACAGCATCTCTTACGTAGATGCTCTTTAGTTAATAGTGAAAAACGTGTTGGGTTCGTGAACTGTGTAAATTCATTTGAGCTGAAAAATCACTGCGTTTACCGGAAATGAACTCTTGCTTGTAGGAAGACAAAGAGCCTTTGGTTTAACTCCGTTTGTGAAGGGAAATTCAGACAAGTGTTCTCATCCATGAAACACCCTCTGTTTTAACGCAGGAAGCATCCACTTCTATCCAGAATCTGCAATACATCAAGAAATATGAGCATGTCCAGAAAAAATGAACTGTGTTTCTTACTCATTTGGACCATATCTAGTTGAACTCTGATTATGAAACTGTAACAAATTACAGCATCTCTTACATAGATGCTATTTAGTTAATAGTGAAAATATTGTTGGTTTCGTGAACTGTGTAAATTCATTTGAGCCGAAAAATCACTGGGCTTTCCGGAAATGAACTCTTGCTTCTAGGAAGACAAAGAGCCTTTGGTTTAACTCCATTTGTGAAGGGAAATTCAGACCAGTGTTCTCATCCATGAAACACCCTCTCTTTTAACGCAAGAAGCATCCACTTCTATCCAGAATCTGCAATACATCAAGAAATATGAGCATGTCCAGAAAAATGAACTGTGTTTCCTACACATTTGGACCATATCTAGTTGAACTCTGATTATGAAACTGTAACAAACTACAGCATCTCTTACATAGATGTTATTTAGTTAATAGTGAAAAACGTGTTGGTTTCGTGAACTGTGTAAATTCATTTGAGCCGAAAAATCACTGGGCTTACTGGAAATGAACTCTTGCTCGTAGGAAGACACAGAGCCTTTGGTTTAACTCCGTTTCTGATTGAAAATTCAGAGCGGTGGGCTCATCCATGAAACATACTCTGTTTTAACGCGAGAAGCCTGCTCCTCTTTCCAGCGTCTCCAATACAGCAAGAAACATGAGCATGTCCAGAAAAAATGAACTGTGTTTCCTACTCATACGGACCATATCTAGTTCAACTCATGTTATGAAACTGTAACAAATTACAGCATCTCTTGCATAGAGCTCTTTATTTAATAGTGAAAAACGTGTTGGGTTCGTGAACTGTGTAAATTCATTTGAGCCGAAAAATCACTGGGTTTACTGGGAATGAACTCTTGCTCGTAGGAAGACAAAGAGCCTTTGGTTTAACTCCGTTTGTGAAGGGAAATTCAGACCAGTGTTGTCATCCATGAAACACCCTCCGTTTTAACACAACAAGCATCCTCTTCTGCCCAGATTCTGCAATACAGCAAGAAATATGAGCATGTCCAGAAAAATTAACTGTGTTTCCTACTCATATGGACCATATCTAGTTGAACTCTGATTATGAAACTGTAACAATCTACATCATCTCTTACATAGATGCTCTTTAGTTAATAGTGAAAAACGTGTTGTGTTCGTGAACTGTGTAAATTCATTTGAGCCGAAAAATCACTGGGCTTACCGGAAATGAACTCTTGCTTGTAGGAAGAAACAGAGCCTTGTGTTTAATTCCGTTTCTGATGGAAAATTCAGTCGGTGTTCTCATCCATGAAACATACTCTGTTTTAACGCGAGAAGCATGCTCTTCTTTCTAGCGTCTCCAATAAATGCAAGAAACATGAGCATGCCCAGAAAAAAAGAACTGTGTTTCCAACAATATGGACTTTATCTAGTTGAACTCTGCTTATGAAACTGTAACAAACCACAGCATCTCTTACATAGATGATGTTTAATTAATAGTGAAAAACGTTTTGGGTTCCTGAACTGTGTAAATTCATTTGAGCCGAAAAATCACTGGGTTTACAGGAAATGAACTCTTGCTTGTAGGAAGACACAGAGCCTTTGGATTAACTCCGTTTCTGATGGAAAATTCAGACCGGTATTCTCATCCATTAAACATACTCTGTTTTAATGCAAGAAGCATGCTCTTCTTTCCAGCATCTCCAATACAGCAAGAAACATGAGCATGCCCAGAAAAAAAGAACTATGTTTCCAACTGATATGGACTTTATCTAGTTGAACTCTGCTTATGAAACTGTAACAAACCACAGCATCTCTTACATAGATGCTGTTTAGTTAATATTGAAAATCATGTTGGGTTCGTGAACTGTCTAAATTCATTTGAGCCGAAAAATCACTGGGCTTACCGGAAATGAACTCTTGCTCGTAGGAAGACACAGAGCCTTTGGTTTAACTCCGTTTCTGATGGAAAATGCAGAGCAGTGTTCTCATCCATGAAACATACTCTGTTTTAACGCGAGAAGCCTGCTCCTCTTTCCAGCGTCTCCAATACAGCAAGAAGCATGAGCATGTCCAGAAAAAAGGAACTGTGTTTCCTACTCATACGGACCATATCTAGTTCAACTCATGTTATGAAACTGTATCAAATTACAGCATCTCTTGCATAGATGCTCTTTAGTTAATAGTGAAAAACGTGTTGGTTTAGTGAACTGTGTAAATTCATTTGAGCCGAAAAATCACTGGGTTTACCGGAAATGAACTCTTGCTTGTAGGAAGACAAAGAGCCTTTGGTTTAACTCCGTTTGTGAATGGAAATTCAGACCAGTGTTGTCATCCATGAAACACCCTCCGTTTTAACGCAACAAGCATCCTCTTCTGCCCAGAATCTGCAATACAGCAAGAAATATGAGCATGTCCAGAAAAAATTAACTGTGTTTCCTACTCATATGGACCACATCTAGTTGAACTCCAATTATGAAATTGTAACAAACTACAGCATCTCTTACGTAGATGCTCTTTAGTTAATAGTGAAAAACGTGTTGGGTTCGTGAACTGTGTAAATTCATTTGAGCTGAAAAATCACTGGGTTTACCGGAAATGAACTCTTGCTTGTAGGAAGACAAACAGCCTTTGGTTTAACTCCGTTTGTGAAGGGAAATTCAGACCAGTGTTCTCATCCATGAAACACCCTCTGTTTTAACGCAGGAAGCATCCACTTCTATCCAGAATCTGCAATACAGCAAGAAATATGAGCATGTCCAGAAAAAATGAACTGTGTTTCTTACTCATTTGGACCATATCTAGTTGAACTCTGATTATGAAACTGTAACAAACTACAGCATCTCTTACATAGATGCTATTTAGTTAATAGTGAAAATATTGTTGGTTTCGTGAACTGTGTAAATTCATTTGAGCCGAAAAATCACTGGGCTTTCCGGAAATGAACTCTTGCTTCTAGGAAGACAAAGAGCCTTTGGTTTAACTCCATTTGTGAAGGGAAATTCAGACCAGTGTTCTCATCCATGAAACACCCTCTGTTTTAACGCAAGAAGCATCCACTTCTATCCAGAATCTGCAATACATCAAGAAATATGAGCATGTCCAGAAAAATGAACTGTGTTTCCTACACATTTGGACCATATCTAGTTGAACTCTGATTATGAAACTGTAACAAACTACAGCATCTCTTACATAGATGCTATTTAGTTAATAGTGAAAAACGTGTTGGTTTCGTGAACTGTGTAAATTCATTTGAGCCGAAAAATCACTGGGCTTACTGGAAATGAACTCTTGCTCTTAGGAAGACACAGAGCCTTTGGTTTAACTCCGTTTCTGATTGAAAATTCAGAGCGGTGGGCTCATCCATGAAACATACTCTGTTTTAACGCGAGAAGCCTGCTCCTCTTTCCAGCGTCTCCAATACAGCAAGAAACATGAGCATGTCCAGAAAAAATGAACTGTGTTTCCTACTCATACGGACCATATCTAGTTCAACTCATGTTATGAAACTGTAACAAATTACAGCATCTCTTGCATAGAGCTCTTTATTTAATAGTGAAAAACGTGTTGGGTTCGTGAACTGTGTAAATTCATTTGAGCCGAAAAATCACTGGGTTTACCGGGAATGAACTCTTGCTCGTAGGAAGACAAAGAGCCTTTGGTTTAACTCCATTTGTGAAGGGAAATTCAGACCAGTGTTGTCATCCATGAAACACCCTCCGTTTTAACACAACAAGCATCCTCTTCTGCCCAGAATCTGCAATACAGCAAGAAATATGAGCATGTCCAGAAAAATTAACTGTGTTTCCTACTCATATGGACCATATCTAGTTGAACTCCGATTATGAAATTGTAACAAACTACAGCATCTCTTACGTAGATGCTCTTTAGTTAATAGTGAAAAACGTGTTGGGTTCGTGAACTGTGTAAATTTATTTGAGCCGAAAAATCACTGGGTTTACCGGAAATGAACTCTTGCTTGTAGGAAGACACAGAGCCTTTGGATTAACTCCGTTTCTTATGGAAAATTCAGACCGGTGTTCTCATCCATTAAACATACTCTGTTTTAACGCAAGAAGCATGCTCTTCTTTCCAGCATCTCCAATACAGCAAGAAACATGAGCATGCCCAGAAAAAAAGAACTATGTTTCCAACTGATATGGACTTTATCTAGTTGAACTCTGCTTATGAAACTGTAACAAACCACAGCATCTCTTACATAGATGCTGTTTAGTTAATATTGAAAATCATGTTGGGTTCGTGAACTGTCTAAATTCATTTGAGCCGAAAAATCACTGGGCTTTCCGCAAATGAACTCTTGCTTCTAGGAAGAAAAAGAGCCTTTGGTTTAACTCCGTTTGTGAAGGGAAATTCAGGCCAGTGTTCTCATCCAGGAAACACCCTCTGTTTTAATGCAAGAAGCATGCTCTTCTTTCCAGCATCTCCAATACAGCAAGAAACATGAGCATGCCCAGAAAAAAAGAACTATGTTTCCAACTGATATGGACTTTATCTAGTTGAACTCTGCTTATGAAACTGTAACAAACCACAGCATCTCTTACATAGATGCTATTTAGTTAATAGTGAAAAACGTGTTGCTTTCGTGAACTGTGTAAATTCATTTGAGCCGAAAAATCACTGGGTTTACAGGAAATGAACTCTTGCTTGTAGGAAGACACAGAGCCTTTGGATTAACTCCGTTTCTGATGGAAAATTCAGACCGGTATTCTCATCCATTAAACATACTCTGTTTTAACGCAAGAAGCATGCTCTTCTTTCCAGCATCTCCAATACAGCAAGAAACATGAGCATGCCCAGAAAAAAAGAACTATGTTTCCAACTGATATGGACTTTATCTAGTTGAACTCTGCTTATGAAACTGTAACAAACCACAGCATCTCTTACATAGATGCTGTTTAGTTAATATTGAAAATCATGTTGGGTTCGTGAACTGTCTAAATTCATTTGAGCCGAAAAATCACTGGGCTTACCGGAAATGAACTCTTGCTCGTAGGAAGACACAGAGCCTTTGGTTTAACTCCGTTTCTGATGGAAAATGCAGAGCAGTGTTCTCATCCATGAAACATACTCTGTTTTAACGCGAGAAGCCTGCTCCTCTTTCCAGCGTCTCCAATACAGCAAGAAGCATGAGCATGTCCAGAAAAAAGGAACTGTGTTTCCTACTCATACGGACCATATCTAGTTCAACTCATGTTATGAAACTGTATCAAATTACAGCATCTCTTGCATAGATGCTCTTTAGTTAATAGTGAAAAACGTGTTGGTTTAGTGAACTGTGTAAATTCATTTGAGCCGAAAAATCACTGGGTTTACCGGAAATGAACTCTTGCTTGTAGGAAGACAAAGAGCCTTTGGTTTAACTCCGTTTGTGAATGGAAATTCAGACCAGTGTTGTCATCCATGAAACACCCTCCGTTTTAACGCAACAAGCATCCTCTTCTGCCCAGAATCTGCAATACAGCAAGAAATATGAGCATGTCCAGAAAAAATTAACTGTGTTTCCTACTCATATGGACCACATCTAGTTGAACTCCAATTATGAAATTGTAACAAACTACAGCATCTCTTACGTAGATGCTCTTTAGTTAATAGTGAAAAACGTGTTGGGTTCGTGAACTGTGTAAATTCATTTGAGCTGAAAAATCACTGGGTTTACCGGAAATGAACTCTTGCTTTTAGGAAGACAAACAGCCTTTGGTTTAACTCCGTTTGTGAAGGGAAATTCAGACCAGTGTTCTCATCCATGAAACACCCTCTGTTTTAACGCAGGAAGCATCCACTTCTATCCAGAATCTGCAATACAGCAAGAAATATGAGCATGTCCAGAAAAAATGAACTGTGTTTCTTACTCATTTGGACCATATCTAGTTGAACTCTGATTATGAAACTGTAACAAACTACAGCATCTCTTACATAGATGCTATTTAGTTAATAGTGAAAATATTGTTGGTTTCGTGAACTGTGTAAATTCATTTGAGCCGAAAAATCACTGGGCTTTCCGGAAATGAACTCTTGCTTCTAGGAAGACAAAGAGCCTTTGGTTTAACTCCATTTGTGAAGGGAAATTCAGACCAGTGTTCTCATCCATGAAACACCCTCTGTTTTAACGCAAGAAGCATCCACTTCTATCCAGAATCTGCAATACATCAAGAAATATGAGCATGTCCAGAAAAATGAACTGTGTTTCCTACACATTTGGACCATATCTAGTTGAACTCTGATTATGAAACTGTAACAAACTACAGCATCTCTTACATAGATGCTATTTAGTTAATAGTGAAAAACGTGTTGGTTTCGTGAACTGTGTAAATTCATTTGAGCCGAAAAATCACTGGGCTTACTGGAAATGAACTCTTGCTCTTAGGAAGACACAGAGCCTTTGGTTTAACTCCGTTTCTGATTGAAAATTCAGAGCGGTGGGCTCATCCATGAAACATACTCTGTTTTAACGCGAGAAGCCTGCTCCTCTTTCCAGCGTCTCCAATACAGCAAGAAACATGAGCATGTCCAGAAAAAATGAACTGTGTTTCCTACTCATACGGACCATATCTAGTTCAACTCATGTTATGAAACTGTAACAAATTACAGCATCTCTTGCATAGAGCTCTTTATTTAATAGTGAAAAACGTGTTGGGTTCGTGAACTGTGTAAATACATTTGAGCCGAAAAATCACTGGGTTTACCGGGAATGAACTCTTGCTCGTAGGAAGACAAAGAGCCTTTGGTTTAACTCCATTTGTGAAGGGAAATTCAGACCAGTGTTGTCATCCATGAAACACCCTCCGTTTTAACACAACAAGCATCCTCTTCTGCCCAGAATCTGCAATACAGCAAGAAATATGAGCATGTCCAGAAAAATTAACTGTGTTTCCTACTCATATGGACCATATCTAGTTGAACTCCGATTATGAAATTGTAACAAACTACAGCATCTCTTACGTAGATGCTCTTTAGTTAATAGTGAAAAACGTGTTGGGTTCGTGAACTGTGTAAATTTATTTGAGCCGAAAAATCACTGGGTTTACCGGAAATGAACTCTTGCTTGTAGGAAGACACAGAGCCTTTGGATTAACTCCGTTTCTTATGGAAAATTCAGACCGGTGTTCTCATCCATTAAACATACTCTGTTTTAACGCAAGAAGCATGCTCTTCTTTCCAGCATCTCCAATACAGCAAGAAACATGAGCATGCCCAGAAAAAAAGAACTATGTTTCCAACTGATATGGACTTTATCTAGTTGAACTCTGCTTATGAAACTGTAACAAACCACAGCATCTCTTACATAGATGCTGTTTAGTTAATATTGAAAATCATGTTGGGTTCGTGAACTGTCTAAATTCATTTGAGCCGAAAAATCACTGGGCTTTCCGCAAATGAACTCTTGCTTCTAGGAAGAAAAAGAGCCTTTGGTTTAACTCCGTTTGTGAAGGGAAATTCAGGCCAGTGTTCTCATCCAGGAAACACCCTCTGTTTTAACGCAAGAAGCATGCTCCTCTTTCCAGCATCTCCAATACAGCAAGAAACATGAGCATGCCCAGAAAAAAAGAACTATGTTTCCAACTGATATGGACTTTATCTAGTTGAACTCTGCTTATGAAACTGTAACAAACCACAGCATCTCTTACATAGATGCTATTTAGTTAATAGTGAAAAACGTGTTGGTTTCGTGAACTGTGTAAATTCATTTGAGCCGAAAAATCACTGGGCTTACCGGAAATGAACTCTTGCTCGTAGGAAGACACAGAGCCTTTGGTTTAACTCCGTTTCTGATGGAAAATTCCGAGCGGTGTTCTCATCCATGAAACATACTCTGTTTTAACGCGAGAAGCCTGCTCCTCTTTCCAGCGTCTCCAATACAGCAAGAAACATGAGCATGTCCAGAAAAAATGAACTGTGTTTCCTACTCATACGGACCATATCTAGTTCAACTCATGTTATGAAACTGTAACAAATTACAGCATCTCTTGCATAGATGCTCTTTAGTTAATAGTGAAAAACGTGTTGGGTTCGTGAACTGTGTAAATTCATTTGACCCGAAAAATCACTGGGTTTACTGGAAATGAACTCTTGCTTGTAGGAAGACAAAGAGCCTTTGGTTTAACTCCGTTTGTGACGGGAAATTCATACCAGTGTTGTCATCCATGAAACACCCTCCGTTTTAACGCAACAAGCATCCTCTTCTGCCCAGAATCTGCAATACAGCAAGAAATATGATCATGTCCAGAAAAAATTAACTGTGTTTCCTACTCATATGGACCACATCTAGTTGAACTCTGATTATGAAACTGTAACAATCTACAGCATCTCTTACATAGATGCTCTTTCTTTAATAGTGAAAAACGTGTTGTTTTCGTGAACTGTGTAAATTCATTTGAGCCAAAAAATCACTGGGCTTACCGGAAATGAACTCTTGCTTGTAGGAACACACAGAGCCTTGGGTTTAATTCCGTTTCTGATGGAAAATTCAGACCGGTGTTCTCATCAATGAAACATACTCTGTTTTAACGCGAGAAGCATGCTCTTCTTCCCAGCGTCTCCAATAATTGCAAGAAATATGAGCATGTCCAGAAAAAATTAACTGTGTTTCCTACTCATATGGACCATATCTAGTTGAACTCCGATTATGAAATTGTAACAAACTACAGCATCTCTTAGGTAGATGCTCTTTAGTTAATAGTGAAAAACGTGTTGGGTTCGTGAACTGTGTAAATTTATTTGAGCCGAAAAATCACTGGGTTTGCCGGAAATGAACTCTTGCTTGTAGGAAGACACAGAGCCTTTGGATTAACTCCGTTTCTGATGGAAAATTCAGACCGGTATTCTCATCCATTAAACATACTCTGTTTTAACGCAAGAAGCATGCTCTTCTTTCCAGCATCTCCAATACAGCAAGAAACATGAGCATGCCCAGAAAAAAAGAACTATGTTTCCAACTGATATGGACTTTATCTAGTTGAACTCTGCTTATGAAACTGTAACAAACCACAGCATCTCTTACATAGAGGCTGTTTAGTTAATATTGAAAATCATGTTGGGTTCGTGAACTGTCTAAATTCATTTGAGCCGAAAAATCACTGGGCTTACCGGAAATGAACTCTTGCTCGTAGGAAGACACAGAGCCTTTGGTTTAACTCCGTTTCTGATGGAAAATGCAGAGCAGTGTTCTCATCCATGAAACATACTCTGTTTTAACGCGAGAAGCCTGCTCCTCTTTCCAGCGTCTCCAATACAGCAAGAAGCATGAGCATGTCCAGAAAAAAGGAACTGTGTTTCCTACTCATACGGACCATATCTAGTTCAACTCATGTTATGAAACTGTAACAAATTACAGCATCTCTTGCATAGATGCTCTTTAGTTAATAGTGAAAAACGTGTTGGTTTAGTGAACTGTGTAAATTCATTTGAGCCGAAAAATCACTGGGTTTACCGGAAATGAACTCTTGCTTGTAGGAAGACAAAGAGCCTTTGGTTTAACTCCGTTTGTGAAGGGAAATTCAGACCAGTGTTCTCATCCATGAAACACCCTCCGTTTTAACGCAACAAGCATCCTCTTCTGCCCAGAATCTGCAATACAGCAAGAAATATGAGCATGTCCAGAAAAAATTAACTGTGTTTCCTACTCATATGGACCACATCTAGTTGAACTCCAATTATGAAATTGTAACAAACTACAGCATCTCTTACGTAGATGCTCTTTAGTTAATAGTGAAAAACGTGTTGGGTTCGTGAACTGTGTAAATTCATTTGAGCTGAAAAATCACTGGGTTTACCGGAAATGAACTCTTGCTTGTAGGAAGACAAACAGCCTTTGGTTTAACTCCGTTTGTGAAGGGAAATTCAGACCAGTGTTCTCATCCATGAAACACCCTCTGTTTTAACGCAGGAAGCATCCACTTCTATCCAGAATCTGCAATACATCAAGAAATATGAGCATGTCCAGAAAAAATGAACTGTGTTTCTTACTCATTTGGACCATATCTAGTTGAACTCTGATTATGAAACTGTAACAAACTACAGCATCTCTTACATAGATGCTATTTAGTTAATAGTGAAAATATTGTTGGTTTCGTGAACTGTGTAAATTCATTTGAGCCGAAAAATCACTGGGCTTTCCGGAAATGAACTCTTGCTTCTAGGAAGACAAAGAGCCTTTGGTTTAACTCCATTTGTGAAGGGAAATTCAGACCAGTGTTCTCATCCATGAAACACCCTCTGTTTTAACGCAAGAAGCATCCACTTCTATCCAGAATCTGCAATACATCAAGAAATATGAGCATGTCCAGAAAAATGAACTGTGTTTCCTACACATTTGGACCATATCTAGTTGAACTCTGATTATGAAACTGTAACAAACTACAGCATCTCTTACATAGATGCTATTTAGTTAATAGTGAAAAACGTGTTGGTTTCGTGAACTGTGTAAATTCATTTGAGCCGAAAAATCACTGGGCTTACTGGAAATGAACTCTTGCTCTTAGGAAGACACAGAGCCTTTGGTTTAACTCCGTTTCTGATTGAAAATTCAGAGCGGTGGGCTCATCCATGAAACATACTCTGTTTTAACGCGAGAAGCCTGCTCCTCTTTCCAGCGTCTCCAATACAGCAAGAAACATGAGCATGTCCAGAAAAAATGAACTGTGTTTCCTACTCATACGGACCATATCTAGTTCAACTCATGTTATGAAACTGTAACAAATTACAGCATCTCTTGCATAGAGCTCTTTATTTAATAGTGAAAAACGTGTTGGGTTCGTGAACTGTGTAAATTCATTTGAGCCGAAAAATCACTGGGTTTACCGGGAATGAACTCTTGCTCGTAGGAAGACAAAGAGCCTTTGGTTTAACTCCATTTGTGAAGGGAAATTCAGACCAGTGTTGTCATCCATGAAACACCCTCCGTTTTAACACAACAAGCATCCTCTTCTGCCCAGAATCTGCAATACAGCAAGAAATATGAGCATGTCCAGAAAAATTAACTGTGTTTCCTACTCATATGGACCATATCTAGTTGAACTCCGATTATGAAATTGTAACAAACTACAGCATCTCTTACGTAGATGCTCTTTAGTTAATAGTGAAAAACGTGTTGGGTTCGTGAACTGTGTAAATTTATTTGAGCCGAAAAATCACTGGGTTTACCGGAAATGAACTCTTGCTTGTAGGAAGACACAGAGCCTTTGGATTAACTCCGTTTCTTATGGAAAATTCAGACCGGTGTTCTCATCCATTAAACATACTCTGTTTTAACGCAAGAAGCATGCTCTTCTTTCCAGCATCTCCAATACAGCAAGAAACATGAGCATGCCCAGAAAAAAAGAACTATGTTTCCAACTGATATGGACTTTATCTAGTTGAACTCTGCTTATGAAACTGTAACAAACCACAGCATCTCTTACATAGATGCTGTTTAGTTAATATTGAAAATCATGTTGGGTTCGTGAACTGTCTAAATTCATTTGAGCCGAAAAATCACTGGGCTTTCCGCAAATGAACTCTTGCTTCTAGGAAGAAAAAGAGCCTTTGGTTTAACTCCGTTTGTGAAGGGAAATTCAGGCCAGTGTTCTCATCCATGAAACACCCTCTGTTTTAACGCAAGAAGCATCCTCTTCTATCCAGAATCTGCAATACATCAAGAAATATGAGCATGTCCAGAAAAATGAACTGTGTTTCCTACTCATTTGGACCATATCTAGTTGAACTCTGATTATGAAACTGTAACAAACTACAGCATCTCTTACATAGATGCTATTTAGTTAATAGTGAAAAACGTGTTGGTTTCGTGAACTGTGTAAATTCATTTGAGCCGAAAAATCACTGGGTTTACCGGAAATGAACTCTTGCTCGTAGGAAGACACAGAGCCTTTGGTTTAACTCCATTTCTGATGGAAAATTCAGAGCGGTGTTCTCATCCATGAAACATACTCTGTTTTAAAGCGAGAAGCCTGCTCCTCTTTCCAGCGTCTCCAATACAGCAAGAAAAATGAGCATGTCCAGAAAAAGGGAACTGTGTTTCCTACTCATACGGACCATATCTAGTTCAACTCATGTTATGAAACTGTAACAAATTACAGCATCTCTTACATAGATGCTCTTTAGTTAATAGTGAAAAACGTGTTGGGTTCGTGAACTGTGTAAATTCATTTGAGCCGAAAAATCACTGGGTTTACCGGAAATGAACTCTTGCTTGTAGGAAGACAAAGAGCCTTTGGTTTAACTCCATTTGTGAAGGGAAATTCAGACCAGTGTTGTCATCCATGAAACACCCTCCGTTTTAACGCAACAAGCATCCTCTTCTGCCCAGAATCTGCAATACAGCAAGAAATATGAGCATGTCCAGAATAAATTAACTGTGTTTCCTACTCATATGGACCATATCTAGTTGACCTCTGATTATGAAATTGTAACAAACTACAGCATCTCTTACGTAGATGCTCTTTAGTTAATAGTGAAAAACGTGTTGGATTCGTGAACTGTGTAAATTCATTTGACCGAAAAATCACTGGGTTTACAGGAAAGGAACTCTTGCTTGTAGGAAGACAAAGACCTTTGGTTTAACTCCGTTTGTGAAGGGAAATTCAGACCAATGTTCTCATCCATTAAACACCCTCCGTTTTAACGCAAGAAGCATCCATTTCTGCCCAGAATCTGCAATACAGCAAGAAACATGAGCATGTCCAAAAAAAATGAACTGTGTTTCCTACTCTTATGGACCATATCTAGTTGAACTCTGATTATGAAACTGTAACAATCTACATCATCTCTTACATAGATGCTCTTTAGTTAATAGTGAAAAACGTGTTGTTTTCGTGAACTGTGTAAATTCATTTGAGCCGAAAAATCACTGGGCTTACCGTAAATGAACTCTTGCTTGTAGGAAGACACAGAGCCTTGGGTTTAATTCCGTTTCTGATGGAAAATTCAGACCGGTGTTCTCATCCATGAAACATACTCTGTTTTAACGCGAGAAGCATCCTCTTCTTTCTAGTGTCTCCAATAAATGCAAGAAACATGAGCATGCCCAGAAAAAATGAACTGTGTTTCCTACGCATATGGACCATATCTAGACGAACTCCGATTATGAAATTGTAACAAACAACAGCATCTCTTATGTAGATGCTCTTTAGTTAATAGTGAAAAACGTGTTGGGTTCGTGAACTGTGTAAATTAATTTGAGCCGAAAAATCACTGGGTTTACCGGAAATGAACTCTTGCTTGTAGGAAGACACAGAGCCTTTGGTTTAACTCCGTTTCTGATGGAAATTTCAGACCGGTGTTCTCATCCATTAAACATACTCTGTTTTAACGCGAGAAGCATGCTCTTCTTTCCAGCGTCTCCAATACAGCAAGAAACATGAGCATGCCCAGAAAAAAAGAACTTTGTTTCCAACTGATATGGACTTTATCTAGTTGAACTCTGCTTATGAAACTGTAACAAACCACAGCATCTCTTACATAGATGATGTTTAATTAATAGTGAAAATCGTGTTGGGTTCGTGAACTGTGTAAATTCATTTGAGCCGAAAAATCACTGGGCTTACCGTAAATGAACTCTTGCTTGTAGGAGACACAGAGCCTTTGGTTTAACTCCGTTTCTGATGGAAAATTCAGACCAGTGTTCTCATCCATGAAACATACTCTGTTTTAACGCAAGAAGCATGCTCTTCTTTGCAGCGTTTCTAATACAGCAAGAAAAGTGAGCATGTACAGAAAAAATGAACTGTGTTTCCTACTCATACGGACCATATATAGTTGACTCTGATTATGAAACTGTAACAAACTACAGCATCTCTTACACAGATGCTCTTTAGTTAATAGTGAAAAACGTGTTGGTTTCCTGAACTGTGTAAATTCATTTGAGCCGAAAAATCACTGGCTTATCGGAAATGAACTCGTGCTTGTAGGAAGACAAAGAGCCTTTGGTTTAACTCCGTTTGTGAAGGGAAATTCAGACCAGTGTTCTCATCCATTAAACACCCTCTGTTTTAACGCAAGAAGCATCCTCTTCTATCCAGAATCTGTTATACAGCAAGAAATGTGAGCATGTCCAGAAAAAATGAACTGTGTTTCCTACTCATACGGACCATATCTAGTTGAACTCTGATTATGAAACTCGAAGAAACTACAGCATCTCTTACATAGATGCTCTTTAGTTAACAGTGAAAAACGTGTTTGTTTGGTGTACTGTGTAAATTAATTTGAGCCGAAAAATCACTGGGCTTACCGGAAATGAACTCTTGCTCGTAGGAAGACACAGATCCTTTGGTTTAACTCCGTTTCTGATGGAAAATTCAGAGCGGTGTTCTCATCCATGAAACATACTCGGTTCTAACGCGAGAAGCCTGCTTTTCTCTGCAGCGTCTCCAATACAGCAAGAAACATGAGCATGCCCAGAAAAAAAGAACTGTGTTTCCAACTGATATGGACTTTATCTAGTTGAACTATGCTTATGGAACTGTAACAAACCACAGCATCTCTTACATAGATGCTGTTTACTTAATAGTGAAAATAGTGTTGAGTTCGTGAACTGTGTAAAATAATTTGAGCCGAAAAATCACTGGGTTTACCGGAACTGAACTCTTGCTGGCAGGAAGACAAAGAGCCTTTGGTTTAACTCTGTTTGTGAAGGGAAATTCAGACCAGGGTTCTCATCCATGAAACACCCTCTGTTTTAACGCAAGAAGCATCCTCTTCTATCAAGAATCTGCAATACATCAAGAAATATGAGCATGTCCAGAAAAATGAACTGTGTTTCCTACTCATTTGGACCATATCTAGTTGAACTCTGATTATGAAACTGTAACAAACTACAGCATCTCTTACATAGATGCTATTTAGTTAATAGTGAAAAACGTGTTGGTTTCGTGAACTGTGTAAATTCATTTGAGCCGAAAAATCACTGGGTTTACCGGAAATGAACTCTTGCTCGTAGGAAGACACAGAGCCTTTGGTTTAACTCCATTTCTGATGGAAAATTCAGAGCGGTGTTCTCATCCATGAAACATACTCTGTTTTAACGCGAGAAGCCTGCTCCTCTTTCCAGCGTCTCCAATACAGCAAGAAAAATGAGCATGTCCAGAAAAAGGGAACTGTGTTTCCTACTCATACGGACCATATCTAGTTCAACTCATGTTATGAAACTGTAACAAATTACAGCATCTCTTACATAGATGCTCTTTAGTTAATAGGGAAAAACGTGTTGGGTTCGTGAACTGTGTAAATTCATTTGAGCCGAAAAATCACTGGGTTTACTGGAAATGAACTCTTGCTTGTAGGAAGACAAAGAGCCTTTGGTTTAACTCCATTTGTGAAGGGAAATTCAGACCAGTGTTGTCATCCATGAAACACCCTCCGTTTTAACGCAACAAGCATCCTCTTCTGCCCAGAATCTGCAATACAGCAAGAAATATGAGCATGTCCAGAATAAATTAACTGTGTTTCCTACTCATATGGACCATATCTAGTTGACCTCTGATTATGAAATTGTAACAAACTACAGCATCTCTTACGTAGATGCTCTTTAGTTAATAGTGAAAAACGTGTTGGATTCGTGAACTGTGTAAATTCATTTGACCGAAAAATCACTGGGTTTACAGGAAAGGAACTCTTGCTTGTAGGAAGACAAAGAGCCTTTGGTTTAACTCCGTTTGTGAAGGGAAATTCAGACCAGTTATCTCATCCATGAAACACCCTCTGTTTTAATGCAAGAAGCATCCTCTTCTATCCAGAATCTGCAATACATCAAGAAATATGAGCATTTCCAGAAAAAAATGAACTGTATTCCTCCTCATTTGGACCATATCTAGTTGAACTCTGATTATGAAACTGTAACAAACTACAGCATCTCTTACATAGATGCTGTTTAGTTTAGTGAAAATATTGTTGGGTTCGTGAACTGTGTAAATTCATTTGAGCCGAAAAATCACTGGGCTTACCGTAAATGAACTCTTGCTTGTAGGAGACACAGAGCCTTTGGTTTAACTCCGTTTCTGATGGAAAATTCAGACCAGTGTTCTCATCCATGAAACATACTCTGTTTTAACGCAAGAAGCATGCTCTTCTTTGCAGCGTTTCTAATACAGCAAGAAAAGTGAGCATGTACAGAAAAAATGAACTGTGTTTCCTACTCATACGGACCATATATAGTTGACTCTGATTATGAAACTGTAACAAACTACAGCATCTCTTACATAGATGCTCTTTAGTTAATAGTGAAAAACGTGTTGGTTTCCTGAACTGTGTAAATTCATTTGAGCCGAAAAATCACTGGCTTATCGGAAATGAACTCTTGCTTGTAGGATGACAAAGAGCCTTTGGTTTAACTCCGTTTGTGAAGGGAAATTCAGACCAGTGTTCTCATCCATTAAACACCCTGTGTTTTAACGCAAGAAGCATCCTCTTCTATCCAGAATCTGTTATACAGCAAGAAATATGAGCATGTCCAGAAAAAATGAACTGTGTTTCCTGCTCATATGGAACATACCTAGTTGAACTCTGAATATGAAACTGTAACAAAATACAGCATCTCTTACATAGATGCTCTTTAGTTAATAGTGAAAAACATGTTGGTTTCGTGAACTGTGTAAATTCATTTGAGCTAACAAATCACTGGGCTTACCAGAAATGAACTCTTGCTTGTAGGAAGACACAGAGCCTTTGTTTTAACTCCGTTTCTGATGGAAAATTCACACCGGTGTTCTCATCCATTAAACATACTCTGTTTTAACACGAGAAGCATGCTCTTCTTTCCAGAGTCTCCAATACAGCAAGAAACATGAGCTTGCCCAGAAAATAGTACTGTGTTTCCAACTGATATGGAATTTATCTAGTTGAACTCTGCTTATGAAACTGTAACAAACCACAGCATCTCTTACATAGATGCTGTTTAGTTAATAGTGAAAATCGTGTTGGGTTCGTGAACTGTGTAAATTCATTTGAGCCGAAATATCACTGGGATTACTGGAAATGAACTCTTGCTTGTAGGAAGACAAAGAGCCTTTGGTTTAACTCCGTTTGTGAAGGGAAATTCAGACCAGTTATCTCATCCATGAAACACCCTCTGTTTTAACGCAAGAAGCATCCTCTTCTATCCAGAATCTGCAATACATCAAGAAATATGAGCATTTCCAGAAAAAATGAACTGTATTCCTCCTCATTTGGACCATATCTAGTTGAACTCTGATTATGAAACTGTAACAAACTACAGAATCTCTTACATAGATGCTATTTAGTTAATAGTGAAAATATTGTTGGGTTCGTGAACTGTGTAAATTCATTTGAGTGAAAAATCACTGGGCTTTCCGGAAATGAACTCTTGCTTGTATGAAGACAAAGAGCCTTTGGTTTAACTCCGTTTGTGAAGGGAAATTCACACCAGTGTTCTCATCCATGAAACACCCTCTGTTTTAACGCAAGAAGCATCCTCTTCTATCCAGAATCTGCTATACAGCAAGAAATATGAGCATGTCCAGAAAAAATGAACTGTGTTTCCTACTCATACGGAACATACCTAGTTGAACTCTGATTATGAAACTGTAACAAACTACAGCATCTCTTACATAGATGCTCTTTAGTTAATAGTGAAAAACGTGTTGGTTTTGTGAACTGTGTAAATTCATTTGAGCTAAAAAATCACTGGGCTTACCGGAAAAGAACTCTTGCTTGTAGGAAGACACAGAGCCTTTGTTTTAACTCCGTTTCTCATGGAGAATTCAGACCGCTGTTGTCATCCATTAAACCTACTCTGTTTTAACGGGAGAAGCATGCTCTTCTTTCCAGCGTCTCTAATACAGCAAGAAACATGAGCTTGCCCAGAAAAAAAGAACTGTGTTTCCAACTGAAATGGACTTTATCTAGTTGAACTCTGCTTATGAAACTGTAACAAACCACAGCATCTCTTACATAGATACTGTTTAGTTAATAGTGAAAATCTTGTTGGGTTCGTGAACTGTGTAAATTCATTTGAGCCGAAATATCACTGGGATTACCGGAAATGAACTCTTGCTTGTAGGAAGACAAAGAGCCTTTGGTTGAACTCCGTTTGTGAAGGGAAATTCAGACCAGTGTTCTCATCCATGAAACACCCTCTGTTTTAACGCAAGAGGCATCCTCTTCTATCCAGAATCTGCAATACATCAAGAAATATGAGCATGTCCAGAAAAAATGAACTGCATTCCTACTCATTTGGACCATATCTAGTTGAACTCTGACTATGAAACTGTAACAAACTACAGCATCTCTCACATAGATGCTATTTAGTTAATAGTGAAAATATTGTTGGTTTCGTGAACTGTGTAAATTCATTTGAGCCGAAATATCACTGGGCTTACCGGAAATGAACTCTTGCTTCTAGGAAGACAAAGATCCTTTGGTTTAACTCCGTTTGTGAAGGGAAATTCAGACCAGTGTTCTTATCCATGAAACACCCTCCGTTTTAATGCAAGAAGCATCCTCTTCTGTCCAGAATCTGCAATACAGCAAGAAATATGAGCATGTCCAAAAAAAATGAACTGTGTTTCCTGCTCATATGGACCATATCTAGTTGAACTCTGATTATGAAACTGTAACAATCTACAGCATCTCTTACATAGATGCGCTTTAGTTAATAGTGAAAAACGTGTTGTTTTCGTGAACTGTGTAAATTCATTTGAGCCGAAAAATCACTGGGCTTACAGGAAATGAACTCTTGCTTGTAGGAAGACACAGAGCCTTGGGTTTAATTCCGTTTCTGATGGACAATTTAGACCGGTGTTCTCATCCATGAAACATACTCTGTTTTAACGCGAAAAGCATGCTCTTCTTTCCAGCGTCTCCAATAAATGCAAGAAACATGAGCATGTCCAGAAAAAATGAACTGTTTTTCCTACTCATACGGACCATATCTAGTTGAACTCATATTATGAAACTGTAACAAACTACAGCATCTCTTACATAGATGCTCTTTAGTTAATAGTGAAAAACGTGTTGGGTTCGTGAACTGTGTAAATTCATTTGAGCCGAAAAATCACTGGGTTTACCGGGAATGAACTCTTGCTCGTAGGAAGACAAAGAGCCTTTGGTTTAACTCCATTTGTGAAGGGAAATTCAGACCAGTGTTGTCATCCATGAAACACCCTCTGTTTTAACGCAACAAGCATCCTCTTCTGCCCAGAATCTGCAATACAGCAAGAAATATGAGCATGTCCAGAAAAAATTAACTGTGTTTCCTACTCATATGGACAATTTCTAGTTGAACTCCGATTATGAAATTATAACAAACTACAGCATCTCTTACGTAGATGCTCTTTAGTTAATAGTGAAAAACGTGTTGGGTTCGAGAACTGTGTAAATTTATTTGAGCCGAAAAATCACTGGGTTTACCGGAAATGAACTCTTGCTTGTAGGAAGACACAGAGCCTTTGGTTTAACTCCGTTTCTGATGGAAAATTCAGACCAGTGTTCTCATCCATTAAACATACTCTGTTTTAACGCGAGAAGCCTGCCCTTCTTTCCAGTGTCTCCAATGCAGAAAGAAACATGAGCATGTCCAGAAAAAATGAACTGTGTTTCCTACTCATACGGACCATATCTAGTTCAACTCATATTATGAAACTGTAACAAACTACAGAATCTCTTACATAGATGCTCTTTAGTTAATAGTGAAAAACGTGTTGGTTTCGTGAACTGTGTAAATTCATTTGAGCCGAAAAATCACTGGGCTTACCGTAAATGAACTCTTGCTTGTAGGAGACACAGACCCTTTGGTTTAACTCTGTTTCTGTTGGAAAATTCAGACCAGTGTTCTCATCCATGAAACATACTCTGTTTTACGCAAGAAGCATGCTCTTCTTTCCATCGTTTCTAATACAGCAAGAAAAGTGATCATGTACAGAAAAAATGAACTGTGTTTCCTACTCATACAGACCATATATAGTTGACTCTGATTATGAAACTGTAACAAACTACAGCATCTCTTACATAGATGCTCTTTAGTTAATAGTGAAAAACGTGTTGGTTTCCTGAACTGTGTAAATTCATTTGACCGAAAAATCACTGGGTTTACAGGAAAGGAACTCTTGCTTGTAGGAAGACAAAGAGCCTTTGGTTTAACTCCGTTTGTGAAGGGAAATTCAGACCAGTTATCTCATCCATGAAACACCCTCTGTTTTAATGCAAGAAGCATCCTCTTCTATCCAGAATCTGCAATACATCAAGAAATATGAGCATTTCCAGAAAAAAATGAACTGTATTCCTCCTCATTTGGACCATATCTAGTTGAACTCTGATTATGAAACTGTAACAAACTACAGCATCTCTTACATAGATGCTATTTAGTTAATAGTGAAAATATTGTTGGGTTCGTGAACTGTGTAAATTCATTTGAGTGAAAAATCACTGGGCTTTCCGGAAATGAACTCTTGCTTGTATGAAGACAAAGAGCCTTTGGTTTAACTCCGTTTGTGAAGGGAAATTCACACCAGTGTTCTCATCCATGAAACACCCTCTGTTTTAACGCAAGAAGCATCCTCTTCTATCCAGAATCTGCTATACAGCAAGAAATATGAGCATGTCCAGAAAAAATGAACTGTGTTTCCTACTCATACGGACCATATATAGTTGACTCTGATTATGAAACTGTAACAAACTACAGCATCTCTTACATAGATGCTCTTTAGTTAATAGTGAAAAACGTGTTGGTTTCCTGAACTGTGTAAATTCATTTGAGCCGAAAAATCACTGGCTTATCGGAAATGAACTCTTGCTTGTAGGATGACAAAGAGCCTTTGGTTTAACTCCGTTTGTGAAGGGAAATTCAGACCAGTGTTCTCATCCATTAAACACCCTGTGTTTTAACGCAAGAAGCATCCTCTTCTATCCAGAATCTGTTATACAGCAAGAAATATGAGCATGTCCAGAAAAAATGAACTGTGTTTCCTGCTCATATGGAACATACCTAGTTGAACTCTGAATATGAAACTGTAACAAAATACAGCATCTCTTACATAGATGCTCTTTAGTTAATAGTGAAAAACATGTTGGTTTCGTGAACTGTGTAAATTCATTTGAGCTAACAAATCACTGGGCTTACCAGAAATGAACTCTTGCTTGTAGGAAGACACAGAGCCTTTGTTTTAACTCCGTTTCTGATGGAAAATTCACACCGGTGTTCTCATCCATTAAACATACTCTGTTTTAACACGAGAAGCATGCTCTTCTTTCCAGAGTCTCCAATACAGCAAGAAACATGAGCTTGCCCAGAAAATAGTACTGTGTTTCCAACTGATATGGAATTTATCTAGTTGAACTCTGCTTATGAAACTGTAACAAACCACAGCATCTCTTACATAGATGCTGTTTAGTTAATAGTGAAAATCGTGTTGGGTTCGTGAACTGTGTAAATTCATTTGAGCCGAAATATCACTGGGATTACTGGAAATGAACTCTTGCTTGTAGGAAGACAAAGAGCCTTTGGTTTAACTCCGTTTGTGAAGGGAAATTCAGACCAGTTATCTCATCCATGAAACACCCTCTGTTTTAACGCAAGAAGCATCCTCTTCTATCCAGAATCTGCAATACATCAAGAAATATGAGCATTTCCAGAAAAAATGAACTGTATTCCTCCTCATTTGGACCATATCTAGTTGAACTCTGATTATGAAACTGTAACAAACTACAGAATCTCTTACATAGATGCTATTTAGTTAATAGTGAAAATATTGTTGGGTTCGTGAACTGTGTAAATTCATTTGAGTGAAAAATCACTGGGCTTTCCGGAAATGAACTCTTGCTTGTATGAAGACAAAGAGCCTTTGGTTTAACTCCGTTTGTGAAGGGAAATTCACACCAGTGTTCTCATCCATGAAACACCCTCTGTTTTAACGCAAGAAGCATCCTCTTCTATCCAGAATCTGCTATACAGCAAGAAATATGAGCATGTCCAGAAAAAATGAACTGTGTTTCCTACTCATACGGAACATACCTAGTTGAACTCTGATTATGAAACTGTAACAAACTACAGCATCTCTTACATAGATGCTCTTTAGTTAATAGTGAAAAACGTGTTGGTTTTGTGAACTGTGTAAATTCATTTGAGCTAAAAAATCACTGGGCTTACCGGAAAAGAACTCTTGCTTGTAGGAAGACACAGAGCCTTTGTTTTAACTCCGTTTCTCATGGAGAATTCAGACCGCTGTTGTCATCCATTAAACCTACTCTGTTTTAACGGGAGAAGCATGCTCTTCTTTCCAGCGTCTCCAATACAGCAAGAAACATGAGCTTGCCCAGAAAAAAAGAACTGTGTTTCCAACTGAAATGGACTTTATCTAGTTGAACTCTGCTTATGAAACTGTAACAAACCACAGCATCTCTTACATAGATACTGTTTAGTTAATAGTGAAAATCTTGTTGGGTTCGTGAACTGTGTAAATTCATTTGAGCCGAAATATCACTGGGATTACCGGAAATGAACTCTTGCTTGTAGGAAGACAAAGAGCCTTTGGTTGAACTCCGTTTGTGAAGGGAAATTCAGACCAGTGTTCTCATCCATGAAACACCCTCTGTTTTAACGCAAGAGGCATCCTCTTCTATCCAGAATCTGCAATACATCAAGAAATATGAGCATGTCCAGAAAAAATGAACTGCATTCCTACTCATTTGGACCATATCTAGTTGAACTCTGACTATGAAACTGTAACAAACTACAGCATCTCTCACATAGATGCTATTTAGTTAATAGTGAAAATATTGTTGGTTTCGTGAACTGTGTAAATTCATTTGAGCCGAAATATCACTGGGCTTACCGGAAATGAACTCTTGCTTCTAGGAAGACAAAGATCCTTTGGTTTAACTCCGTTTGTGAAGGGAAATTCAGACCAGTGTTCTTATCCATGAAACACCCTCCGTTTTAATGCAAGAAGCATCCTCTTCTGTCCAGAATCTGCAATACAGCAAGAAATATGAGCATGTCCAAAAAAAATGAACTGTGTTTCCTGCTCATATGGACCATATCTAGTTGAACTCTGATTATGAAACTGTAACAATCTACAGCATCTCTTACATAGATGCGCTTTAGTTAATAGTGAAAAACGTGTTGTTTTCGTGAACTGTGTAAATTCATTTGAGCCGAAAAATCACTGGGCTTACAGGAAATGAACTCTTGCTTGTAGGAAGACACAGAGCCTTGGGTTTAATTCCGTTTCTGATGGACAATTTAGACCGGTGTTCTCATCCATGAAACATACTCTGTTTTAACGCGAAAAGCATGCTCTTCTTTCCAGCGTCTCCAATAAATGCAAGAAACATGAGCATGTCCAGAAAAAATGAACTGTTTTTCCTACTCATACGGACCATATCTAGTTGAACTCATATTATGAAACTGTAACAAACTACAGCATCTCTTACATAGATGCTCTTTAGTTAATAGTGAAAAACGTGTTGGGTTCGTGAACTGTGTAAATTCATTTGAGCCGAAAAATCACTGGGTTTACCGGGAATGAACTCTTGCTCGTAGGAAGACAAAGAGCCTTTGGTTTAACTCCATTTGTGAAGGGAAATTCAGACCAGTGTTGTCATCCATGAAACACCCTCTGTTTTAACGCAACAAGCATCCTCTTCTGCCCAGAATCTGCAATACAGCAAGAAATATGAGCATGTCCAGAAAAAATTAACTGTGTTTCCTACTCATATGGACAATTTCTAGTTGAACTCCGATTATGAAATTATAACAAACTACAGCATCTCTTACGTAGATGCTCTTTAGTTAATAGTGAAAAACGTGTTGGGTTCGAGAACTGTGTAAATTTATTTGAGCCGAAAAATCACTGGGTTTACCGGAAATGAACTCTTGCTTGTAGGAAGACACAGAGCCTTTGGTTTAACTCCGTTTCTGATGGAAAATTCAGACCGGTGTTCTCATCCATTAAACATACTCTGTTTTAACGCGAGAAGCCTGCCCTTCTTTCCAGTGTCTCCAATGCAGAAAGAAACATGAGCATGTCCAGAAAAAATGAACTGTGTTTCCTACTCATACGGACCATATCTAGTTCAACTCATATTATGAAACTGTAACAAACTACAGAATCTCTTACATAGATGCTCTTTAGTTAATAGTGAAAAACGTGTTGGTTTCGTGAACTGTGTAAATTCATTTGAGCCGAAAAATCACTGGGCTTACCGTAAATGAACTCTTGCTTGTAGGAGACACAGACCCTTTGGTTTAACTCTGTTTCTGTTGGAAAATTCAGACCAGTGTTCTCATCCATGAAACATACTCTGTTTTACGCAAGAAGCATGCTCTTCTTTCCATCGTTTCTAATACAGCAAGAAAAGTGATCATGTACAGAAAAAATGAACTGTGTTTCCTACTCATACAGACCATATATAGTTGACTCTGATTATGAAACTGTAACAAACTACAGCATCTCTTACATAGATGCTCTTTAGTTAATAGTGAAAAACGTGTTGGTTTCCTGAACTGTGTAAATTCATTTGAGCCGAAAAATCACTGGCTTATCGGAAATGATCTCTTGCTTGTAGGAAGACAAAGAGCCTTTGGTTTAACTCCGTTTGTGAAGGGAAATTCACACCAGTGTTCTCATCCATGAAACACCCTCTGTTTTAACGCAAGAAGCATCCTCTTCTATCCAGAATCTGCTATACAGCAAGAAATATGAGCATGTCCAGAAAAAATGAACTGTGTTTCCTACTCATACGGAACATACCTAGTTGAACTCTGATTATGAAACTGTAACAAACTACAGCATCTCTTACATAGATGCTCTTTAGTTAATAGTGAAAAACGTGTTGGTTTTGTGAACTGTGTAAATTCATTTGAGCTAAAAAATCACTGGGCTTACCGGAAATGAACTCTTGCTTGTAGGAAGACACAGAGCCTTTGTTTTAACTCCGTTTCTGATGGAGAATTCAGACCGCTGTTGTCATCCATTAAACCTACTCTGTTTTAACGGGAGAAGCATGCTCTTCTTTCCAGCGTCTCCAATACAGCAAGAAACATGAGCTTGCCCAGAAAAAAAGAACTGTGTTTCCAACTGAAATGGACTTTATCTAGTTGAACTCTGCTTATGAAACTGTAACAAACCACAGCATCTCTTACATAGATACTGTTTAGTTAATAGTGAAAATCTTGTTGGGTTCGTGAACTGTGTAAATTCATTTGAGCCGAAATATCACTGGGATTACCGGAAATGAACTCTTGCTTGTAGGAAGACAAAGAGCCTTTGGTTGAACTCCGTTTGTGAAGGGAAATTCAGACCAGTGTTCTCATCCATGAAACACCCTCTGTTTTAACGCAAGAGGCATCCTCTTCTATCCAGAATCTGCAATACATCAAGAAATATGAGCATGTCCAGAAAAAATGAACTGCATTCCTACTCATTTGGACCATATCTAGTTGAACTCTGACTATGAAACTGTAACAAACTACAGCATCTCTCACATAGATGCTATTTAGTTAATAGTGAAAATATTGTTGGTTTCGTGAACTGTGTAAATTCATTTGAGCCGAAATATCACTGGGCTTACCGGAAATGAACTCTTGCTTCTAGGAAGACAAAGAGCCTTTGGTTTAACTCCGTTTGTGAAGGGAAATTCAGACCAGTGTTCTTATCCATGAAACACCCTCCGTTTTAATGCAAGAAGCATCCTCTTCTGTCCAGAATCTGCAATACAGCAAGAAATATGAGCATGTCCAAAAGAAATGAACTGTGTTTCCTGCTCATATGGACCATATCTAGTTGAACTCTGATTATGAAACTGTAACAATCTACAGCATCTCTTACATAGATGCGCTTTAGTTAATAGTGAAAAACGTGTTGTTTTCGTGAACTGTGTAAATTCATTTGAGCCGAAAAATCACTGGGCTTACAGGAAATGAACTCTTGCTTGTAGGAAGACACAGAGCCTTGGGTTTAATTCCGTTTCTGATGGACAATTTAGACCGGTGTTCTCATCCATGAAACATACTCTGTTTTAACGCGAAAAGCATGCTCTTCTTTCCAGCGTCTCCAATAAATGCAAGAAACATGAGCATGTCCAGAAAAAATGAACTGTTTTTCCTACTCATACGGACCATATCTAGTTGAACTCATATTATGAAACTGTAACAAACTACAGCATCTCTTACATAGATGCTCTTTAGTTAATAGTGAAAAACGTGTTGGTTTAGTGAACTGTGTGAATTCACTTGAGCCGAAAAATCACTGGGCTTACCGGAAATAAACTCTTGCTTGTAGGAAGACAAAGAGCCTTCGGTTTAACTCTGTTTGTGAAGGGAAATTCAGACCAGTGTTGTCATCCATGAAACACCCTCCGTTTTAACGCAACAAGCATCCTCTTTTGCCCAGAATCTGCAATACAGCAAGAAATATGAGCATGTCCAGAATAAATTAACTGTGTTTCCTACTCATATGGACCATATCTAGTTGAACTCTGATTATGAAATTGTAACAAACTACAGCATCTCTTACGTAGATGCTCTTTAGTTAATAGTGAAAAACGTGTTGGGTTCGTGAACTGTGTAAATTCATTTGACCGAAAAATCACTGGGTTTACCGGAAATGAACTCTTGCTTGTAGGAAGACAAAGACCTTTGGTTTAACTCCCTTTGTGAAGGGAAATTCAGACCAATGTTCTCATCCATGAAGCACCCTCCGTTTTAACGCAAGAAGCATCCTCTTCTGCCCAGAATCTGCAATACAGCAAGAAATATGAGTATGTCCAAAAAAAATTAACTGTGTTTCCTGCTCATATGGACCATATCTAGTTGAACTCTGATTATGAAACTGTAACAATCTACAGCATCTCTTACATAGATGCGCTTTAGTTAATAGTGAAAAACGTGTTGTTTTCGTGAACTGTGTAAATTCATTTGAGCCGAAAAATCACTGGGCTTACAGGAAATGAACTCTTGCTTGTAGGAAGACACAGAGCCTTGGGTTTAATTCCGTTTCTGATGGAAAATTTAGACCGGTGTTCTCATCCATGAAACATACTCTGTTTTAACGCGAAAAGCATGCTCTTCTTTCCAGCGTCTCCAATAAATGCAAGAAACATGAGCATGTCCAGAAAAAATGAACTGTGTTTCCTACTCATACGGACCATATCTAGTTGAACTCATATTATGAAACTGTAACAAACTACAGCATCTCTTACATAGATGCTCTTTAGTTAATAGTGAAAAACGTGTAGGGTTCGTGAACTGTGTAAATTCATTTGAGCCGAAAAATCACTGGGTTTACCGGGAATGAACTCTTGCTCGTAGGAAGACAAAGAGCCTTTGGTTTAACTCCATTTGTGAAGGGAAATTCAGACCAGTGTTTTCATCCATGAAACACCCTATGTTTTAACGCAACAAGCATCCTCTTCTGCCCAGAATCTGCAATACAGCAAGAAATATGAGCATGTCCAGAAAAAATTAACTGTGTTTCCTACTCATATGGACCATTTCTAGTTGAACTCCGATTATGAAATTGTAACAAACTACAGCATCTCTTACGTAGATGCTCTTTAGTTAATAGTGAAAAACGTGTTGGGTTCGAGAACTGTGTAAATTTATTTGAGCCGAAAAATCACTGGGTTTACCGGAAATGAACTCTTGCTTGTAGGAAGACACAGAGCCTTTGGTTTAACTCCGTTTCTGATGGAAAATTCAGACCGGTGTTCTCATCCATTAAACATACTCTGTTTTAACGCGAGAAGCATGCTCTTCTTTCCAGCGTCTCTAATACAGCAAGAAACATGAGCATGCCCAGAAAAAAAGAACTGTGTTTCCAACTGATATGGACTTTATCTAGTTGAACTCTGCTTATGAAACTGTAACAAACCACAGCATCTCTTACATAGATGATGTTTAGTTAATAGTGAAAATCGTGTTGGGTTCGTGAACTGTGTAAATTCATTTGAGCCGAAATATCACTGGGATTACCGGAAATGAACTCTTGCTTGTAGGAAGACAAAGAGCCTTTGGTTGAACTCCGTTTGTGAAGGGAAATTCAGACCAGTGTTCTCATCCATGAAACACCCTCTGTTTTAACGCAAGAGGCATCCTCTTCTATCCAGAATCTGCAATACATCAAGAAATATGAGCATGTCCAGAAAAAATGAACTGCATTCCTACTCATTTGGACCATATCTAGTTGAACTCTGACTATGAAACTGTAACAAACTACAGCATCTCTCACATAGATGCTCTTTAGTTAATAGTGAAAAACGTGTTGGTTTCGTGAACTGTGTAAATTCATTTGAGCCGAAAAATCACTGGGCTTACCGTAAATGAACTCTTGCTTGTAGGAGACACAGAGCCTTTGGTTTAACTCCGTTTCTGATGGAAAATTCAGACCAGTGTTCTCATCCATGAAACATACTCTGTTTTAACGCAAGAAGCATGCTCTTCTTTGCAGCGTTTCTAATACAGCAAGAAAAGTGAGCATGTACAGAAAAAATGAACTGTGTTTCCTACTCATACGGACCATATATAGTTGACTCTGATTATGAAACTGTAACAAACTACAGCATCTCTTACATAGATGCTCTTTAGTTAATAGTGAAAAACGTGTTGGTTTCCTGAACTGTGTAAATTCATTTGAGCCAAAAAATCACTGGCTTATCGGAAATGAACTCTTGCTTGTAGGAAGACAAAGAGCCTTTGGTTTAACTCCGTTTGTGAAGGGAAATTCAGACCAGTGTTCTCATCCATTAAACACCCTCTGTTTTAACGCAAGAAGCATCCTCTTCTATCCAGAATCTGTTATACAGCAAGAAATATGAGCATGTCCAGAAAAAATGAACTGTGTTTCCTACTCATAAGGAACATACCTAGTTGAACTCTGAATATGAAACTGTAACAAACTACAGCATCTCTTACATAGATGCTCTTTAGTTAATAGTGAAAAACATGTTCGTTTCATGAACTGTGTAAATTCATTTGAGCTAAAAAATCACTGGGCTTACCAGAAATGAACTCTTGCTTGTAGGAAGACACAGAGCCTTTGTTTTAACTCCGTTTCTGATGGAAAATTCACACCGGTGTTCTCATCCATTAAACATACTCTGTTTTAACACCAGAAGCATGCTCTTCTTTCCAGAGTCTCCAATACAGCAAGAAACATGAGCTTGCCCAGAAAAAAAGTACTGTGTTTCCAACTGATATGGAATTTATCTAGTTGAACTCTGCTTATGAAACTGTAACAAACCACAGCATCTCTTACATAGATGCTGTTTAGTTAATAGTGAAAATCGTGTTGGGTTCGTGAACTGTGTAAATTCATTTGAGCCGAAATATCACTGGGATTACCGGAAATGAACTCTTGCTTGTAGGAAGACAAAGAGCCTTTTGTTGAACTCCGTTTGTGAAGGGAAATTCACACCAGTGTTCTCATCCATGCAACACCCTCTGTTTTAACGCAAGAAGCATCCTCTTCTATCCAGAATCTGCTATACAGCAAGAAATATGAGCATGTCCAGAAAAAATGAACTGTGTTTCCTACTCATATGGAACATACCTAGTTGAACTCTGATTATGAAACTGTAACAACCTACAGCATCTCTTACATAGATGCTCTTTAGTTAATAGTGAAAAACATGTTGGTTTCGTGAACTGTGTAAATTCATTTGAGCTAAAAAATCACTGGGCTTACCGGAAATGAACTCTTGCTTGTAGGAAGACACAGAGCCTTTGTTTTAACTCCGTTTCTGATGGAGAATTCAGACCGCTGTTCTCATCCATTAAACCTACTCTGTTTTTACGGGAGAAGCATGCTCTTCTTTCCAGCGTCTCCAATACAGCAAGAAACATGAGCTTTCCCAGAAAAAAAGAACTGTGTTTCCAACTGATATGGACTTTATCTAGTTGAACTCTGCTTATGAAACTGTAACAAACCACAGCATCTCTTACATAGATACTGTTTAGTTAATAGTGAAAATCTTGTTGGGTTCGTGAACTGTGTAAATTCATTTGAGCCGAAATATCACTGGGATTACCGGAAATGAACTCTTGCTTGTAGGAAGACAAAGAGCCTTTGGTTGAACTCCGTTTGTGAAGGGAAATTCA
Source organism: Onychomys leucogaster (assembly GCA_949786385.1). Lineage (NCBI taxonomy): Eukaryota > Metazoa > Chordata > Mammalia > Rodentia > Cricetidae > Onychomys > Onychomys leucogaster. The sequence goes on from CATKUP010000070.1 coordinate 1,327,929, forward strand.
GACCAGTGTTCTCATCCATGAAACACCCTCTGTTTTAACGCAAGAGGCATCCTCTTCTATCCAGAATCTGCAATACATCAAGAAATATGAGCATGTCCAGAAAAAATGAACTGCATTCCTACTCATTTGGACCATATCTAGTTGAACTCTGACTATGAAACTGTAACAAACTACAGCATCTCTCACATAGATGCTATTTAGTTAATAGTGAAATTATTGTTGGTTTCGTGAACTGTGTAAATTCATTTGAGCCGAAATATCACTGGGCTTACCGGAAATGAACTCTTGCTTCTAGGAAGACAAAGATCCTTTGGTTTAACTCCGTTTGTGAAGGGAAATTCAGACCAGTGTTCTTATCCATGAAACACCCTCCGTTTTAATGCAAGAAGCATCCTCTTCTGTCCAGAATCTGCAATACAGCAAGAAATATGAGCATGTCCAAAAAAAATGAACTGTGTTTCCTGCTCATATGGACCATATCTAGTTGAACTCTGATTATGAAACTGTAACAAACTACAGCATCTCTCACATAGATGCTATTTAGTTAATAGTGAAAATATTGTTGGTTTCGTGAACTGTGTAAATTCATTTGAGCCGAAAAATCACTGGGCTTACCGGAAATGAACTCTTGCTTCTAGGAAGACAAAGAGCCTTTGGTTTAACTCCGTTTGTGAAGGGAAATTCAGACCAGTGTTCTTTTCCATGAAACACCCTCCGTTTTAATGCAAGAAGCATCCTCTTCTGTCCAGAATCTGCAATACAGCAAGAAATATGAGCATGTCCAGAAAAAATGAACTGTGTTTCCTACTCATATGGACCATATCTAGTTGAAATCTGATTATGAAACTGTAACAAACTACAGAATCTCTTACATAGATGCTCTTTAGTTAATAGTGAAAAACGTGTTGGTTTCGTGAACTGTGTAAATTCATTTGAGCCGAAAAATCACTGGGCTTACCATAAATGAACTCTTGCTTTTCGGAGACACAGAGCCTTTGGTTTAACTCCGTTTCTGATGGAAAATTAAGACCAGTGTTTTCATCCATGAAACATACTCTGTTTTAACGCGAGAAGCCTGCCCTTCTTTCCAGTGTCTCCAATACCGAAAGAAACATGAGCATGTCCAGAAAAAATGAACTGTGTTTCCTACTCATACGGACCATATCTAGTTCAACTCATATTATGAAACTGTAACAAACTACAGCATCTCTTACATAGATGCTCTTTAGTTAATAGTGAAAAACGTGTTGGTTTAGTGAACTGTGTGAATTCATTTGAGTCGAAAAATCACTGGGCTTACCGGAAATAAACTCTTGCTTGTAGGAAGACACAGAGCCTTTGGTTTAACTCCGTTTCTGATGGAAAATTCAGACCGGTGTTCTCATCCATTAAACATAGTCTGTTTTAACGCGAGAAGCATGCTCTTCTTTCCAGCGTCTCCAATACAGCAAGAAACATGAGCATGCCAACTAAAAAAGAACTGTGTTTCCAACTGATATGGACTTTATCTAGTTGAACTCTGCTTATGAAACTGTAACAAACCACAGCATCTCTTACATAGATGATGTTTAGTTAATAGTGAAAATCGTGTTGGGTTCGTGTACTGTGTAAATTCATTTGAGCCGAAATATCACTGGGATTACCAGAAATGAACTCTTGCTTGTAGGAAGACAAAGAGCCTTTGGTTGAACTCCGTTTGTGAAGGGAAATTCAGACCAGTGTTCTCATCCATGAAACACCCTCTGTTTTAACGCAAGAGGCATCCTCTTCTATCCAGAATCTGCAATACATCAAGAAATATGAGCATGTCCAGAAAAAATGAACTGCATTCCTACTCATTTGGACCATATCTAGTTGAACTCTGACTATGAAACTGTAACAAACTACAGCATCTCTCACATAGATGCTCTTTAGTTAATAGTGAAAAACGTGTTGGTTTCGTGAACTGTGTAAATTCATTTGAGCTGAAAAATCACTGGGCTTACCGTAAATGAACTCTTGCTTGTAGGAGACACAGAGCCTTTGGTTTAACTCCGTTTCTGATGGAAAATTCAGACCAGTGTTCTCATCCATGAAACATACTCTGTTTTAACGCGAGAAGCCTGCTCTTCTTTGCAGCGTCTCCAATAGAGAAAGCAACATGAGCATGTCCAGAAATAATGAACTGTGTTTCCTACTCATACGGACCATATCTAGTTCAACTCATATTATGAAACTGTAACAAACTACAGCATCTCTTACATAGATGCTCTTTAGTTAATAGTGAAAAACGTGTTGGTTTCCTGAACTGTGTAAATTCATTTGAGCCGAAAAATCACTGGCTTATCGGAAATGAACTCTTGCTTGTAGGAGACACAGAGCCTTTGGTTTAACTCCGTTTCTGATGGAAAATTAAGACCAGTGTTTTCATCCATGAAACATACTCTGTTTTAACGCGAGAAGCCTGCCCTTCTTTCCAGTGTCTCCAATACCGAAAGAAACATGAGCATGTCCAGAAAAAATGAACTGTGTTTCCTACTCATACGGACCATATCTAGTTCAACTCATATTATGAAACTGTAACAAACTACAGCATCTCTTACATAGATGCTCTTTAGTTAATAGTGAAAAACGTGTTGGTTTAGTGAACTGTGTGAATTCATTTGAGTTGAAAAATCACTGGGCTTACCGGAAATAAACTCTTGCTTGTAGGAAGACACAGAGCCTTTGGTTTAACTCCGTTTCTGATGGAAAATTCAGACCGGTGTTCTCATCCATTAAACATAGTCTGTTTTAACGCGAGAAGCATGCTCTTCTTTCCAGCGTCTCCAATACAGCAAGAAACATGAGCATGCCCACTAAAAAAGAACTGTGTTTCCAACTGATATGGACTTTATCTAGTTGAACTCTGCTTATGAAGCTGTAACAAACCACAGCATCTCTTACATAGATGATGTTTAGTTAATAGTGAAAATCGTGTTGGGTTCGTGAACTGTGTAAATTCATTTGAGCCGAAATATCACTGGGATTACCGGAAATGAACTCTTGCTTGTAGGAAGACAAAGAGCTTTGGTTGAACTCCGTTTGTGAAGGGAAATTCAGACCAGTGTTCTCATCCATGAAACACCCTCTGTTTTAACGCAAGAGGCATCCTCTTCTATCCAGAATCTGCAATACATCAAGAAATATGAGCATGTCCAGAAAAAATGAACTGCATTCCTACTCATTTGGACCATATCTAGTTGAACTCTGACTATGAAACTGTAACAAACTACAGCATCTCTCACATAGATGCTCTTTAGTTAATAGTGAAAAACGTGTTGGTTTCGTGAACTGTGTAAATTCATTTGAGCCGAAAAATCACTGGGCTTACCGTAAATGAACTCTTGCTTGTAGGAGACACAGAGCCTTTGGTTTAACTCCGTTTCTGATGGAAAATTCAGACCAGTGTTCTCATCCATGAAACATACTCTGTTTTAACGCGAGAAGCCTGCTCTTCTTTGCAGCGTCTCCAATAGAGAAAGAAACATGAGCATGTCCAGAAAAAATGAACTGTGTTTCCTACTCATACGGACCATATCTAGTTCAACTCATATTATGAAACTGTAACAAACTACAGCATCTCTTACATAGATGCTCTTTAGTTAATAGTGAAAAACGTGTTGGTTTCCTGAACTGTGTAAATTCATTTGAGCCGAAAAATCACTGGCTTATCGGAAATGAACTCTTGCTTGTAGGAAGACAAAGAGCCTTTGGTTTAACTCCGTTTGTGAAGGGAAATTCAGACCAGTGTTCTCATCCATTAAACACCCTCTGTTTTAACGCAAGAAGCATCCTCTTCTATCCAGAATCTGCTATACAGCAAGAAATATGAGCATGTCCAGAAAAAATGAACTGTGTTTCCTACTCATACGGACCATATCTAGTTGAACTCTGATTATGAAAGTCGAAGAAACTACAGCATTTCTTACATAGATGCTCTTTAGTTAACAGTGAAAAACGTGTTGGTTTCGTGAACTGTGTAAATTAATTTGAGCCGAAAAATCACTGGGCATACCGGAAATGAACTCTTGCTGGCAGGAAGACAAAGAGCCTTTGTTTTAACTCCGTTTCTGATGGAAAATTCAGAGCGATGTTCTCATACATGAAACATACTCGGTTCTAACGCGAGAAGCCTGCTCTTCTTTGCAGCGTCTCCAATACAGCAAGAAACATGAGCATGCCCAGAAAAAAAGAACTGTGTTTCCAACTGATATGGACTTTATCTAGTTGAACTATGCTTATGGAACTGTAACAAACCACAGCATCTCTTACATAGATGCTGTTTAGTTAATAGTGAAAATAGTGTTGAGTTCGTGAACTGTGTAAAATAATTTGAGCCGAAAAATCACTGGGTATAACGGAACTGAACTCTTGCTGGCAGGAAGACAAAGAGCCTTTGGTTTAACTCCGTTTGTGAAGGGAAATTCAGACCAGTGTTCTCATCCATGAAATACCCTCCGTTTTAACGCAAGAAGCATCCTCTTCTGCCCAGAATCTGCAATACAGCAAGAAATATGAGCATGTCCAGAAAAAATGAACTGTGTTTCCTACTCATATGGAACATACCTAGTTGAACTCTGATTATGAAACTGTAACAAACTACAGCATCTCTTACATAGATGCTCTTTAGTTAATAGTGAAAAACATGTTGGTTTCGTGAACTGTGTAAATTCATTTGAGCTAAAAAATCACTGGGCTTACTGGAAATGAACTCTTGCTTGTAGGAAGACACAGAGCCTTTGTTTTAACTCCGTTTCTGATGTAAAATTCAGACCGGTGTTCTCATCCATTAAACATACTCTGTTTTAACACGAGAAGCATGCTCTTCTTTCCAGCGTCTCCAATACAGCAAGAAACATGAGCTTGCCCAGAAAAAAAGTACTGTGTTTCCAACTGATATGGAATTTATCTAGTTGAACTCTGCTTATGAAACTGTAACAAACCACAGCATCTCTTACATAGATGCTGTTTAGTTAATAGTGAAAATCGTGTTGGGTTCGTGAACTGTGTAAATTCATTTGAGCCGAAATATCACTGGGATTACTGGAAATGAACTCTTGCTTGTAGGAAGACAAAGAGCCTTTGGTTTAACTCCGTTTGTGAAGGGAAATTCAGACCAGTTATCTCATCCATGAAACACCCTCTGTTTTAACGCAAGAAGCATCCTCTTCTATCCAGAATCTGCAATACATCAAGAAATATGAGCATTTCCAGAAAAAATGAACTGTATTTCTCCTCATTTGGACCATATCTAGTTGAACTCTGATTATGAAACTGTAACAAACTACAGCATCTCTTACATAGATGCTCTTTAGTTAATAGTGAAAAACGTGTTGGTTTCCTGAACTGTGTAAATTCATTTGAGCCGAAAAATCACTGGCTTATCGGAAATGATCTCTTGCTTGTAGGAAGACAAAGAGCCTTTGGTTTAACTCCGTTTGTGAAGGGAAATTCACACCAGTGTTCTCATCCATGAAACACCCTCTGTTTTAACGCAAGAAGCATCCTCTTCTATCCAGAATCTGCTATACAGCAAGAAATATGAGCATGTCCAGAAAAAATGAACTGTGTTTCCTACTCATACGGAACATACCTAGTTGAACTCTGATTATGAAACTGTAACAAACTACAGCATCTCTTACATAGATGCTCTTTAGTTAATAGTGAAAAACGTGTTGGTTTCGTGAACTGTGTAAATTCATTTGAGCTAAAAAATCACTGGGCTTACTGGAAATTAACTCTTGCTTGTAGGAAGACACAGAGCCTTTGTTTTAACTCCGTTTCTGATGGAGAATTCAGACCACTGTTCTCATCCATTAAACCTACTCTGTTTTAACGGGAGAAGCATGATCTTCTTTCCAGCGTCTCCAATACAGCAAGAAACATGAGCTTGCCCAGAAAAAAAGAACTGTGTTTCCAACTGATATGGACTTTATCTAGTTGAACTGTGCTTATGAAACTGTAACAAACCACAGCATCTCTTACATAGATACTGTTTAGTTAATAGTGAAAATCTTCTTGGGTTCGTGAACTGTGTAAATTCATTTGAGCCGAAATATCACTGGGATTACCGGAAATGAACTCTTGCTTGTAGGAAGACAAAGAGCCTTTGGTTGAACTCCGTTTGTGAAGGGAAATTCAGACCAGTGTTCTCATCCATGAAACACCCTCTGTTTTAACGCAAGAGGCATCCTCTTCTATCCAGAATCTGCAATACATCAAGAAATATGAGCATGTCCAGAAAAAATGAACTGCATTCCTACTCATTTGGACCATATCTAGTTGAACTCTGACTATGAAACTGTAACAAACTACAGCATCTCTCACATAGATGCTATTTAGTTAATAGTGAAAATATTGTTGGTTTCGTGAACTGTGTAAATTCATTTGAGCCGAAAAATCACTGGGCTTACCGGAAATGAACTCTTGCTTCTAGGAAGAGAAAGAGCCTTTGGTTTAACTCCGTTTGTGAAGGGAAATTCAGACCAGTGTTCTTATCCATGAAACACCCTCCGTTTTAATGCAAGAAGCATCCTCTTCTGTCCAGAATCTGCAATACAGCAAGAAATATGAGCATGTCCAGAAAAAATGAACTGTGTTTCCTACTCATATGGACCATATCTAGTTGAAATCTGATTATGAAACTGTAACAAACTACAGAATCTCTTACATAGATGCTCTTTAGTTAATAGTGAAAAACGTGTTGGTTTCGTGAACTGTGTAAATTCATTTGAGCCGAAAATTCACTGGGCTTACCGTAAATGAACTCTTGCTTGTAGGAAGACACAGAGCCTTTGGTTTAACTCCGTTTCTGATGGAAAATTAAGACCAGTGTTTTCATCCATGAAACATACTCTCTTTTAACGCGAGAAGCCTGCCCTTCTTTCCAGTGTCTCCAATACCGAAAGAAACATGAGCATGTCCAGAAAAAATGAACTGTGTTTCCTACTCATACGGACCATATCTAGTTCAACTCATATTATGAAACTGTAACAAACTACAGCATCTCTTACATAGATGCTCTTTAGTTAATAGTGAAAAACGTGTTGGTTTAGTGAACTGTGTGAATTCATTTGAGCCGAAAAATCACTGGGCTTACCGGAAATAAACTCTTGCTTGTAGGAAGACAAAGAGCCTTTGGTTTAACTCTGTTTGTGAAGGGAAATTCAGACCAGTGTTGTCATCCATGAAACACCCTCCGTTTTAACGCAACAAGCATCCTCTTCTGCCCAGAATCTGCAATACAGTAAGAAATATGAGCATGTCCAGAATAAATTAACTGTGTTTCCTACTCATATGGACCATATCTAGTTGAACTCCGATTATGAAATTGTAACAAACTACAGCATCTCTTATGTAGATGCTCTTTAGTTAATAGTGAAAAACGTGTTGGGTTCGTGAACTGTGTAAATTCATTTGACCGAAAAATCACTGGGTTTACCGGAAATGAACTCTTGCTTGTTGGAAGACAAAGACTTTTGGTTTAACTCCCTTTGTGAAGGGAAATTCAGACCAATGTTCTCATCCATGAAGCACCCTCCGTTTTAACGCAAGGAGCATCCTCTTCTGCCCAGAATCTGCAATACAGCAAGAAATATGAGTATGTCCAAAAAAAATGAACTGTGTTTCCTGCTCATATGGACCATATCTAGTTGAACTCTGATTATGAAACTGTAACAATCTACAGCATCTCTTACATAGATGCGCTTTAGTTAATAGTGAAAAACGTGTTGTTTTCGTGAACTGTGTAAATTCATTTGAGCCGAAAAATCACTGGGCTTACAGGAAATGAACTCTTGCTTGTAGGAAGACACAGAGCCTTGGGTTTAATTTCGTTTCTGATGGAAAATTCAGACCGGTGTTCTCATCCATGAAACATACTCTGTTTTAACGCGAAAAGCATGCTCTTCTTTCCAGCGTCTCCAATAAATGCAAGAAACATGAGCATGTCCAGAAAAAATGAACTGTGTTTCCTACTCATACGGACCATATCTAGTTGAACTCATATTATGAAACTGTAACAAACTACAACATCTCTTACATAGATGCTCTTTAGTTAATAGTGAAAAACGTGTTGGGTTCGTGAACTGTGTAAATTCATTTGAGCCTAAAAATCACTGGGTTTACCGGGAATGAACTCTTGCTCGTAGGAAGACAAAGAGCCTTTGTTTTAACTCCGTTTGTGAAGGGAAATTCAGACCAGTGTTGTCATCCATGAAACACCCTCTGTTTTAACGCAACAAGCATCCTCTTCTGCCCAGAATCTGCAATACAGCAAGAAATATGAGCATGTCCAGAAAAAATTAACTGTGTTTCCTACTCATATGGACCATTTCTAGTTGAACTCCGATTATGAAATTGTAACAAACTACAGCATCTCTTATGTAGATGCTCTTTAGTTAATAGTGAAAAACGTGTTGGGTTCGTGAACTGTAAATTCATTTGAGCCGAAAAATCACTGGGTTTACCGGAAATAAACTCTTGCTTGTAGGAAGACACAGAGCCTTTGGTTTAACTCCGTTTCTGATGGAAAATTCAGACCGGTGTTCTCATCCATTAAACATACTCTGTTTTAACGCGAGAAGCATGCTCTTCTTTCCAGCGTCTCCAATACAGCAAGAAACATTAGCATGCCCAGAAAAAAAGAACTGTGTTTCCAACTGATATGGACTTTATCTAGTTGAACTCTGCTTATGAAACTGTAACAAACCACAGCATCTCTTACATAGATGATGTTTAGTTAATAGTGAAAATCGTGTTGGGTTCGTGAACTGTGTAAATTCATTTGAGCCGAAATATCACTGGGATTACCGGAAATGAACTCTTGCTTGTAGGATGACAAAGAGCCTTTGGTTTAACTCCGTTTGTGAAGGGAAATTCAGACCAGTGTTCTCATCCATGAAACACCCTCTGTTTTAACGCAAGAAGCATCCACTTCTATCCAGAATCTGCAATATATCAAGAAATATTAGCATGTCCAGAAAAAATGAACTGTGTTTCTTACTCATTTGACCATATCTAGTTGAAATCTGATTGTGAAACTGTAACAAACTACAGCATCTCTTACATAGATGCTAATTAGTTAATAGTGAAAATATTGTTGGTTTCGTGAACTGTGTAAATTCATTTGAGCCAAAAAATCACTGGGCTTTCCGGAAATGCACTCTTGCTTCTAGGAAGACAAAGAGCCTTTTGTTTAACTCCGTTTGTGAAGGGAAATTCAGACCAGTGTTCTCATCCATGAAACACCCTCCGTTTTAATGCAAGAAGCATCCTCTCCTGTCCAGAATCTGCAATACAGCAAGAAATATGAGGATGTCCAGAAAAAATGAACTGTGTTTCCTACTCATATGGACCATATCTAGTTGAACTCTGATTATGAAACTGTAACAAACTACAGCATCTCTTACATAGATGCTCTTTAGTTAATAGTGAAAAAATTGTTGGATTCGTGAACTGTGTAAATTCATTTGAGCCGAAAAATCACTGGGCTTACCGTAAATGAACTCTTGTTTGTAGGAGACACAGAGCCTTTGGTTTAACTCTGTTTCAGGGGGAAAATTCAGACCAGTGTTCTCATCCATGAAATATACTCTGTTTTAACGCAAGAAGCATGCTCTTCTTTCCAGCGTTTCTAATACAGCAAGAAAAATGAGCATGCCCAGAAAAAAAGAACTGTGTTTCCAACTGATATGGACATTATCTAGTTGAACTCTGATTATGAAACTGTAACAAACTACAGCATCTCTTACATAGATGCTCTTTAGTTAATAGTGAAAAACGTGTTGGTTTAGTGAACTGTGTAAATTCATTTGTGCTGAAAAATCACTGGGCTTACCGGAAATGAACTCTTGCTCGTAGGAAGACACAGAGCCTTTGGTTTAACTCCGTTTCTGATGGAAAATTCAGACCGGTGTTCTCATCCATGAAACATACTCTGTTTTAACGCGAGAAGCCTGCTCTTCTCTCCAGCGTCTCCAATACAGCAAGAAACATGAGCATGTCCAGAAAAAATGAACTGTGTTTCCTACTCATACTGACCATATCTAGTTCAACACATATTATGAAACTGTAACAAACTACAGCATCTCTTACATAGATGCTCTTTCATTTATAGTTAAAAACGTGTTGGGTTCGTGAACTGTGTAAATTCATTTGAGCCGAAATATCACTGGGATTACCGGAAATGAACTCTTGCTTGTAGGAAGACAAAGAGCCTTTGGTTTAACTCCGTTTGTGAAGGGAAATTCAGACCAGTTATCTCATCCATGAAACACCCTCTGTTTTAACGCAAGAAGCATCCTCTTCTATCCAGAATCTGCAATACATCAAGAAATATGAGCATTTCCAGAAAAAATGAACTGTATTCCTCCTCATTTGGACCATTTCTAGTTGAACTCTGATTATGAAACTGTAACAAACTACAGCATCTCTTACATAGATGCTATTTAGTTAATAGTGAAAATATTGTTGGGTTCGTGAACTGTGTAAATTCATTTGAGTGAAAAATCACTGGGCTTTCCGGAAATGAACTCTTGCTTGTAGGAAGACAAAGAGCCTTTGGTTTAACTCCGTTTGTGAAGGGAAATTCAGACCAGTGTTCTCATCCATGAAACACCCTCCGTTTTAATGCAAGAAGCATCCTCTTCTGTCCAGAATCTGCAATACAGCAAGAAATATGAGCATGTCCAGAAAAAATGAACTGTGTTTCCTACTCATATGGACCATATCTAGTTGAAATCTGATTATGAAACTGTAACACACTACAGAATCTCTTACATAGATGCTCTTTATTTAATAGTGAAAAACGTGTTGGTTTCGTGAACTGTGTAAATTCATTTGAGCCGAAAAATCACTGGGCTTACCGTAAATGAACTCTTGCTTGTAGGAGACACAGAGCCTTTGGTTTAACTCCGTTTCTGATGGAAAATTCAGACCAGTGTTCTCATCCATGAAACATACTCTGTTTTAACGCAAGAAGCATGCTCTTCTTTGTAGCGTTTCAAATACAGCAAGAAAAGTGAGCATGTACAGAAAAAATGAACTGTTTT